>OX411315.1:18731011-19981011 GCA_948150665.1 Conistra vaccinii
GGCTGAAATATTTTGAAAGTTTCATGTTCATATTCTGAGTCATTCATCAACATAATCTACCTTCACACCACAAATCTTCAGCTTCCTTCTGGACATATATAGGGTCGCCAATTTCCACTTCAATTTCGTCGTGATGCCTAGGGTTAAACTTATGTAGGCCTCTGTGTGTAGCTTCAAGCATTTCAAGCTGACTGTGGGGAATATTTGTCATGTTCCCGGCAAAATTTAGCCCGGTGATGCTGCAACTTGAAGCTGGAGACACTGGAAGTTAAAGAGTGCGGGTTATAATGGTTGGATGATAAAATCAATTATTAGGGTGCTGTCAACTAAGTTGACATCTTGCGTTTTGTTCAACAAACCAAACCATTCGTATTTATTAAACCTCCAATGTTACCGTTAATGTGCATAACATGCATTTTAGCTGGGTAAAACCGTTAGTGACTTTGTTATATTTTGTTCATATTATTAAGTACCTACGTAGATAGAGTAGAAAGTTGCTGGGGAGTTTTTTGCGCTACTTCTTCCCAGCAAAAGCACTAGGAAGTGGTGAAGGGTGGGCGTTTTGCGGGTCTGTTTTATGTAATGTTGACGTTCGAAATGTGCTGATTCGCAGCCTAGTTTGAATCACTTTTGAATTTTGACTTTGAGACAGTTAGGTAACTTCTGGTAAATGACTACATACCAAATATTTAAAACTTATAATAAAACTACCACGAAATTAGAGTAGGCTTAGTTCTTTTCGCCATAGATATTGAATATTATAAATGGTTTTGGTCTTATTGTATTTGAATAATTTCAAATGTAATAACATTCAATAAGGAAGAACGAATAAAGATTACACATTAACAGATTTTAATAACATATTCCTTTTCTTGGCGCATTCATTATCTTAAACAAATAAAATTATTAAAACTTTGGACGGATAAAATTATCTTATCTTAAGTGCAAATTGACTTGCTACATTGAAAACTGGGAGCTTACTCAAAGGTTTTTTTTTACGTTTTAACTCGGTTTTTAATTTATTTAATTCGTCCACACGTTTATGTTGATTAAATCTAGAAAGTCGTATATGATATCAGTCTATATACATAAAAAAATTAACAAACAAGGCAGGGTAGTGCAACAGCTAATATCAGTTTTTATGGGTCAGAGAGGTTAAAACATTATTAGTTAACCTTTAATTACAAGATTGTAAGGTCGCCCTCTTCTCACCTGTTAACATTATCAGTAGATAATAAAACCATTCGTAATGTTAATTATCGGTAGGTAATTAGAATTACGTTATTTAAGGTCTAACAAAAATTGCGTAAAATATTTTAAGGGATAACCAAAAAATCATTTTTGTCAAAATATGCGAGTTGATATTAATTCCAGTACCTACTTATTTATTATTGACTTCTTGATGATATATTTGTGGGAGAATTTTTGAAAATTCGGACGTTATTACGATTTTTTTTTATCTTGAAGACTATGTCACCCAGTTGAACATTATAAACAATTTTTTTGGGGTCGTGTACCAACTTGCGATTCCTGCAGTTAAGTGAAGCTCAGTTAGGTTTCCAGTAGTTTTCTATATAAAAATAAAAATATCTCACTTAGGGTAGGTACCTACCTGAAGAACCTTGGTTTATCTGTTTACTGGTGTTGGTAAAATGCGGATGGTGATGAAGGTGATGAAACCGGCGTTGTGGTATGCCTTTGAAAAACCTATTTTTGGCAGTTGGTTGCAAAAGCTCGAGTTAATGCAGTACATTTTATTTTTCGATAATAAATTTTATCAAGAAAGAGTAATCAAGAGTCACGGTCTAGTGAAGTCTTTTAGCTCATTACAGTCTACCTACTGCTTGAAATAGGTTATTCTAAAACAAGGAGGTAATAAACGGCATCACGACACCCTCGTCCAACGGCTGTCACCAGTCACTGAGGTAAAGATCAACTGAATGCACTAACCATTCTGCTGTAGCGGCGTTGGTGATATACTCTTCGGCCCTGTGTCGATCGGTGAATGAGCGGTGCTGTGTCCGCTGTCTACATCACCTAGGCTTTGCAGTCTCTCAGAGTCTGGGCTAGAGTCTTCGTCTAGAAGGTATCCGCATTTCAGCACAAGGAGTGGTTTCGTGTGACATCCCGGCCTGAGCAGGAGACCAGTGAGAGCCCCGAGTTCGTCTGCTAGGGACGCTGGCTGACTGCATGCTAGTATTTTTGCTGAAAATATTGAAAACGTCATCAGTGGCTTAGGATTTCAAGATCACTGATGATGATGTCAATACTAGGTGAGCACAGTCATAAACAGTACTCAGTTCAAAGAAACTCTTCCTGTTGATTATTTCTTGACACAACTTTTAAGATGATGTAAGTAGTTACTTTAGAAAAAAGGTTAGGTATGATAAAAGCGAAATTATCAAATAAATAAACCGCAACCAAAACACGATGAAAATAAAATGTATGGACCATAGTTATCCAGCGCCGCGCTGTAATGGAGATGGAAAACGATCTTAGATTCAAAATGTTGATTTAATTGAAAACGATTTTGCATTTATTTGAAATAAAACTTATCACACATTTTGCTATACCTACACTGCAAAATTATAAAAAAATAAGTACTTAATTTGAGCATTTCAAAGCTCAAAACTTTTATTAATTTTATCAAGGACCGCATAATTCGATATTATAATGATTTTTACAATTAATTATGATACAAATGAAGATAACGATTATTGCTATATCTTCAAAAGTGCATTTATTATAATATTATATTCACATTATAATTAATACATTTTTGATCAGGGCAAGGATGTGATTAAAGATTGGACTTGTTGAGCCACTTAAGAAATCCAAAGATCACGGTTCGTTTCATTTCAAAAGTACATAATCGCAAGCATGTATATTTTAAAGGCAGGCTAGATAGTTTTGACCGAAATGGTGGCATATATTAATGGATTTTATTCTAATTGTTCGTGGTTTTGTATTTATTATGTTATTCGAAATAAAATAAAATAAATAATAAAAAAGTTAAATGAATTGATTATATTAGATAGGTATTCGCTGGTGGAATAAATTATTCTTAATTATATAAAAAATATAACTTGTAATGATAATTTATTGCGATGATGTCTATGTACCATCGCGATTCATAAGTACCTAGTAACACTGTCGATAATATCTCAACAACAGTCGATAGCATCACTAAACCGATATCTTTTGCGAAGCGTTTAATTAACACCAAATGAACACCAACATGTCTAGTATATTTGCAATATAAAATTGTATTAGATTAGAATATAATGACTATGAGTAAAATTAAAAGTCCTAAAACTATGAAGAAGTTTAAGGACTCTTAATTTTACTCATAGTTGATTATGAAAGTAATGCGCTGCTATTAATAAATTGTAATAATATGCTGGCTATTGCTTTGTTGTAAGTTTCCCATTCATTGTTTATTTTAAAACTTGGGTATTATTTTGAATATATTGCCCACAAAATGTGGCTAGATAGATAGAACGTTTGTCAGAAACTGAACAAAATAAATTCTAGAGTGATTGAACACGACTACCATTAACATTTTTAATAAAACATCACCTCGATATCAAAGTGTTGTCAGCTCAGTAAAAAACTAAAAACCCACAAAAAAATTTAGATCAATATAAAAAACAACTAGTTAAATCAATTCTTTTCAATGAGTAATTCATTTCGTATCAATGAAATAAATTCTTTCTTCTTTCTAATTCTTTCTTTTGATTGATTGATAAAAAACAACTAGTTAAATCAATTCTTTTCAATGAGTTATTCATTTCGTATCAATGAAATAAATGATCATGACGTAATTACGCTCATGGGCCTTTAATATAATGTCGCCAAAATACTCATTTCAAATCTATAAAAAGGAATAGACAAGATATTACCAAAAAGGTGATAATAATGAAAAACGGTAATCCATTTATGTAGGTACCAAAGATAGATAAATCATGAAGTTTACTCCGCGAACTTAGAACTTTAAACTAAGAGGCATAGGTAAGCATCACTTACACCAGTAAATATAAACATGTAGTTTTGTACAACAGCTGTCATTGTTCGTTATAGATAACTAATAAAATAAAATATAGTAATTGAAGAGCTGGAATCTCTTTCACATGTTAGTTATTTGATGTCCTTTACATTCTGATTTAAAACGTTATTCTTTAAACACATGTTTCCTTTGTATCAACGACCATTGTAATAAATTAATGACAGTATTAATTAGGACTTTTACAAAGACAAATCATTACGCCAGCAGTAATTAAAGTAAATAAATCTGGAATAACAAAAAACAATTGCAAAGGCGCTGTTGCAGATGAGGCTATATGCATACGAGTACGACGCGAGCCTATGTTAATGAATCGATGACCTTTCCCTAACAAAAACAATGAAAGACGGAATCAGTGTTAAAGTGATAAAAGGAAACTATTTATTTACTCACATTTCCTGTTCTTTGGGATCTCTGGTAGCTTTCTCCTTTTACGTTCGCCGTTCGTGAATGAGTAATGCTGTGGGCTCCGCTGCGTTTCAGGTATGTCTGGCTGGGATGGTGGTGACACGATGTCATTTTTTATTGTTGTGGCGGTTGTAGTCCCATCCACCATAGATGGATGCATGTCCTCTTTGGTGTCTTCCTCCGGCGAACACTCACTCTTGGATGATGGGGAGTCATCATCCAATCCCACATTTGGCACTAATCTGAAATGGTAAATATATAAATTATAATATAAACTTAAAGCTGCACATTTCACTTGATTTCGTTTAAGTATGATTGTTTAAAAAAAATGCGTCTCCAAAGTCCTTATTCGGAACTCACGTGACAAATTAGTTGGAATGGAATAGGATTTCTTAAGAGGGCCGTTATGTGCTGGTATGGAAAGTATATGAAAAGGTGTACTTACGAATAAAACGGCGTTGGAGCCTTTATGTGTTGTGGTAATCTATCGAAAACACGGCGAAATTCTTCAAATTCGCTATCAGCCATGTCGCTTTACACCTGATTGTTGGGTCGAGAGAGTGCCGCATGCGCGACCAGCCCCCCGCAACTGTATCGACCGAGTACGAGGGACGAGGCTCACTGTGCGCATGTTCAACCCTAGTGCGCGCACCGCTCTCACCCCTGCAGGGCGCACGCGTGCATTTATCACCACTACTTAAACATATATAACTGTGTGTGTGTCGCACAACGGATGATGCATCAGCGGGAAATCCATTCAACTTAGGGTTGAACATCTAATGGCCCAACTGAACTGTATGCAACCATAATTAATGAGCTAAAACTATCTAAACGTATGAGTGTTATAAATACGTGTGTGGTGTGTTCTGTACCCTAATTTCGTAATACACGATCAATCAGAATCTGAATCGTTTTGAAACACATTACTAATCCATAATTCATATGTTCGAAAAAAAATTTGCTCAACAACGTAAATAACGCAATGAATAATGTTGAACTGTCAAAATGAAACAGACTAGTCGTAATCGTTTACGAAAAAACTGTTACGTAATTAGATAGGTAGTCCGTCAATCTTGTTTCTGTTTACTTGCTAAAATTAACACCAATATTTTTTTTAACCCTTGATAAATATCTGACATTGGTTTTTGATGCATTCATTATGATAAAGTGGTTGTAGTTTCTGGTTGCCAACTATAAAAACGAGTCTCGCGATATATTTTTACAGTAAATTAAGAAGTACAGCCGCCTGATATTGAGAATGTCCATCGTCGATTAACAAGCAGTTCCGCAGGGCCTTCGTAGCTTAATAGAACATGCCATGGCATGTAATTTTTTTTTCTGATATCGGAATCACCTACGCATCAATAAAAAATCGTAAACAAAATTATGTTACACTCTTACAGACAGATAGTCCCATCAAAACATAACGTAAAAAATGCAAGTCTCGCAACGGAGTTCTACTGCAAACAGTTGTGATATCTAATGTAAAACCAAGTTGGTCTTTTCGAACGAACTTGGAAAATGAAACATTTTAACGTTTGAGATCGTAAACGTTATTTTTACCATAATATATTTATTTCATTATTCTTTTACTGATTTCAAGGAAATAATGATTACATAAATGATGATGATAGATTGATTGACTGTCTGCCGTCAAAATGGCTGCTGAGTGAAGTTTACAAAAACAAACATTAGATAGCGGAAATACCAAAGTGGCGCCCTTATTAATTAAACCAACTAAATAAAAAACCTTTGTGACCCGCTCAGTTAATCAGTCACAACTGATTAACTGAGCGGGTCACAAAGGTTTTTTATTTAGTTGTTTTAATTTACAAATGGATTATGTTTTGGATAACTAACAACTATACATAATATTTTCATTATTAAATTAGGATGTCGTATGTCGTACTTCTCGGGTCCACTGGGACCCGCAACCAAGCCGGCGGAGTTTCTTATGTTCGGGTCCTTTCGGGGGCACTTACTACACGGCACGTAGATAGGCATAGAATGCATATAGCAAATTTGTTTATACCATTCCCCCTCTAAAAAGCTTATTTTATTCACTGAAAACAGTGAATAAAAAGCACTATTTTGGTGTTTGAATTTAGAACACATCAAAGTATTCGACCTCTATCTCAATGCTATACAACCTCCTTAACACTTTCGACTCCACCCATTTTCATAGAACTCATAACTCATCATTCCGCCATAAAAGTCTATGACTTTTATTATTCGTCAACGTCCACGAGGGCTCCCGGCATCCCATACCCAAGTAGGTGCACCCTCCAGGAGGGCTCCCGACACTGAATGTCTACATTTAAAATGAGGCCTCCGCGAGGGTTCCCGGCATTCCATATCCAAGTAGGTGAACCCTCCAGGAGGGCTCCCGACACTGAACGTCTACATTTAAAATGAGCCCTCCGCGAGGGCTCCCGACATCCCATATCCAAGTAGGTGAACCCTCCAGGAGGGCTCCCGACACTGAATGTCTACATTTAAAATGAGCCCTCCGCGAGGGCTCCCGACATCCCATATCCATGTAGGTGAACCCTCTAGGAGGGCTCCCGACCCTGAATGTCTACATTTAAAATGAGTCCTCCGCGAGGGCTCCCGACATCCCATATCCAAGTAGGTGAACCCTCCAGGAGGGCTCCCGACACTGAACGTGTTAACCTTTTATTAAATGTCTATTTTCGCTTAAATCTTTCTTTTTCTCGTAGTCATGGTATAAAGTATAGTATGCAACTCTTGAATAAAACGGATTTATATCGAGGGCCGTGAATCACTCGCGTCGCTCAGGATTCTAACACTTGAATCACTCGCTGCGCTCGTGATTCAGTCGTTAGAATCCTTCACTTGATCGTGATTCATCTATGGCCCTCGCTTTAAATCCGTCCTTTATTCATTAGTTGCATAATATACTATTATTTTTCAAGACTCCTGATTTTTTGACTGAGAACTATCACAACAATGAAACTCATCTGCCTAAGGTCAACTCCCTAAGGTCACTCACCTTTCAAAAAAATGTTGTACATTTAAAATTGGTTTATGAGGTAAAATAGAGTTGGCATAGAGGTCTTTGAAAAGGTTTGCATCTGGCATATATGCAAAGAGCTGGACTGCTCTCCACCTTCAACATCTACCGAACGACACGCTTACCGAATACCGCTTACTTCCAAGTTGATTTTATATATATATCTGTCTGTGTTCTATATAAATAAAACCAGCAAAGTGCGTGTCGGACCACGCATAATGAAGGGTTTCGTAGTTGGAATAAATTTATCCCTAGAACTATCTTAACATTGTAGTTGAAAACCATTGATGGTCTCCAATACATTTCAACTGCAAATGTAAGTTCGATTCCATTTTTACTCGGTATCTTGTAAAGTATGCTTTACAAGATACCGAGTAAAAATCGAATGAAATGAAAATGAAAGCTGTGATGCTATGTGAGCTGTGATAATTTTCTTTTTATTTTCGTTATAATTATATACTACTGCTGTGATTTTTTAAACATATCCAAAAACAATCATTTAGCTGGCAGGGACACACTTGATTAGCACTTGATTACAGCAGTCGCGGACAGACAGATGGACATGGCGGTAATAAGGTTTCCTTGTTGACTACGGAATCCTGAAAATCAAATGCTGTTCGTTGGTAAGCGTATCAGTTGAGAACGGCTGAATCGTATCGTTCATACCTTTCAATAAGATCATTTTGTTCCCTATAAGGGATGCACCGCGTTCGTGAAATCGAGTTTTTAACTTCGGTTAGTTAGGTTAACCGTAATTCTCCATTATTTCCATTATTAACCCACTTTAAAAAGTGTAATACTTAAAATCATAGGCATGTCCCGCTAAAATATGCCGCGCGTCTTTGACAGGTTTACCTGGTGTCAAAATGGCGCCATCTCTACTTTGCGTAATATCCGAATTTGAAGTAAACAATTATTAACGAAGGCCAAATGCATTTCGCGCGTTCTTCATTTTTTTTGGGCGCGCTCTGTCTACTTGTTCATACAATGTTCGTGATTGATCTCTTTGGTGATTGGAACTTTTACTAACATTATTCACATTTCAAATTCAAATCACTTTTAGTACTTTTATTTTATTTTTATTAGTCCCTAGGGATTAAATGTGTAAAAAATGTGATAAAAAAGTAGATTGTTTGCCTAGGGAGCAAACAACTATTTTGATGGCGGGAGTGTTTCTTTGAATCCAGAGCGGAGCAAAGGATCCTAAAGTAGAATCCCGAGCGTAGCGAGGGATTCAAATTACGTCACTCAAGCTTAAAATAGCTCCCGAGTTAGACACTACTTTTTATCACCCTCTGTGAGAAAATAAGTAAGTGCAACTTTTGAATAAGAATAGTTCGTCCATTTATTTACATAAAATTAGGAACAATGAGACATAACATGGAAATAATTAGAAGGTAATGTTATACTTGAACAATTATGGAAATGCAACATAACAATTTTATTACTACCATCCGTTACAGTTGTAGATTTATTTACTGATTGACAATTAGAAATAGTCTTAGAAAACTGTATCTCAGAATGTAGTTTTTGAGAACCTTGATTATTTTCTGGTATGGGTTCACGATGTTCTTTAGACGTAGGTAGATGAGCGCGGAGTCGGCTCTTTTAAATTGATATTTTCGACAGTTCGGTGGCAATTTTTGGCTTTGTTTACAATAGATTCTTCTAAGTATCATTCAGCTACCGTAGATGATTTCCATCCTCCATGTCTCTTTAAAACAAACATGTCCACTCCCGAATCTGCTAAGAGAGTGGCAGACGTTCTCCGAAAACAGTGGCCTGTATACAGCTTAACATCAGGTAACTTTAAATTATTAACGATTTCCAGTGGCATACCCGATTTTTTTATCAACGCTTTGCTTGCTGCGTTGGATTGGTTTTCATATCAGAAGGCTGAAGTTTCGGGTATTTTTCAACAATAAGTTTGTATACTCCTCGGATAATAAACGATCTGTCGACTTTGGTTTTTGTGTCTTTCAACTTTATCAAAAGTAATTCATTCGAGTGGGTCTCAACATTATCGATCGTTAGATTAAGAAACTTATTGCTACGACAACCCCATGAACTCCAAAAATCAACACAACCCGTAACAAAAAGAAATAAAGTAAGACTCTCAAAATTAGATACGCTGCTATTAGCAACTAAGGTACTTTAATACCTACTTAATACAAAATTGTTACGTAAGTTAGTACTGAGAGAGTTAAGAGAGCAGTGCTGGCCCAGTGGTAACGGCCCCGACTTACGAGTTGTAGGTCGTGGGTTCGAACCTAAAAAAGCGGGCGCTTTACTTTGTATAAATAATTTCATCACCACTGCTCTCAAAACGGTGAAGGAAAACATCGTGAGGAAACCGGCATGTCTTAGAACCAAAAATTCGTAGACATGTGACATCTACCAACCCGCACTGGGCCCACGTGGTAGATTACGGCCCACTCCCTCTCACAGAGAGGAGGCCTGTGTCCCAGCAGTGGGAACATTAATAGGCTGATGATGAAGTTAATACTTAATTTTCGAGAGTCATTTAAAAAAGCTTCGACGATTTTGGCAGGAAAATACCGTGGATATGCCCTTGTCGTTTCAGATAAGCTAATAATTTTAAGTATGTTTTTATTTTAATGTCGTTATTGGTACTAATTGTAGATTTTAGCATTGAATATTTACTCCAAAGAGTTGTAAGTAGCTTAGATTTGGCTTAATCTTGAAAATAAGCCAAATACACATTTTCCGAAAAAAGTAATCTTTTTTTTTTATTTGGGTTTTATGCGCGGTTTTTTTTTTATCATACAGCCTGAAGCCGGGTCCAGATATGCATCATTGGCCCGATCCGATCACCGTATCCGTATGACCGTATCTTTCATCGTAACGTATCAAGCTCCGTTTATAATTGTGGACGCCTTTTTGTTAAGTAAAAAGTATCATATCCGTTATCTCATTTGATGATAGGACAAAAACCGACTCGACATGGATCGGGTCGTATCACGTATCGTATCAGAGAGGTGTATCGAGATTGCGTATAAGTGCGTATCATGATATACGCGTATCATCATCCGTCCTCATAGGCCAGAGGTCTTCAACCTTTTTGAAGTCAAGGGCCGAGAACACTTTGATTTTGGTTTGGCGGGCCGCAATATACGGTAAATTGATTATATTCCATTATAAACTTATAGGTAAGTACGTAGGTACCTTGCAGTTATTTAATGATACTAATAAAAATCAATCAATGAGATGTTTGACATTGTTTACTCTTAACGTCTTCAAAGGTGCCAGATCGACTATCGGTACATCGAGGTGCTAAAGTGTCTGTACAAAAACGCCACTATGTCAGTCTGACTCCAGGACCCGACCTCGAAATCTATCCTTCTGCCTAATTCGTGTATTACGTGTTTTTCCAAATTAAAAATGTTTTTATTCACTGAGTGAGTAAAAGAGAGTTGTATTCACTGTTATCGATGAATAAAATGCCCTTTTCTCAAACATGCTTGGAAACTCGAGCATTATTTTGACAACCTTCTTCGAGATAAATTGAAATTTCTGTACTGGTCAAAAACAAGCGAGAATCAGGCCGGAAATCTTAGTATGAATCCATTATCTGTCGTGTTTAGCGGCCAAATAAATTACTATGAAAACTCATATCTGTCCTGTTATTTAAAAATGGAACTAACTTTTTACTTCCACATGGCAACCAAGGAGGTAACGTACCAAAGATTTTATTTAAATTTCGAACTGGCTTAGCAAATAGAGCTGTAAAGAAACAAATGACCATATAGGCGCGTGAAAAATTTTCTTTATACCATTCCCCCTCTAAAAAGCTTATTTTATTCACTGAAAACAGTGAATAAAAAGCTCTTTTAATCACTATTTTGGTGTTTGAATTTAGAACACACCAATATATTCGAACTCCATCTCAATGCTACACAACCTCCTTGCGAGAAAAATACTCGATACAAACTCTTTGTGTAATGAATACTCGACATACAAACTCCTTGTGCAAATAACTCCTCGAGATTTGATTGGTCGACATTTTCAAATAAAAAAAAAATAATTTGTGTTCTTTGCTGTCATTAGTAAATTGGCGCTATTTTGAATACAACACGTTTTGTACAAACAAAGTTTAGTGTTACTTGATACGAAAACGATTAAAAATGCATTCAAATGATGAAGAAGATGTGTTAACACCTGAGTTTATGACAGAGAGGGCGGCCGATATAGTAGAAAATTTGCTACCCCAAAAATCACGGCTAGTTTACATTAAAGCTTACGATGAGTTTTGCAAATGGAAAAATGAAAACCAAGCTTCTGGCACATTTTCAGAGTCTGTTTTTCTAACATATTTTGAAGAGCTATCGAAGAAAAAGAAATCATCGACATTATGGAGTATATATTCTATGATAAGGTGTACTATAAAAACAAGGCATAACATTGACCTAAAAACATACTCGAAGTTGCAAGCCTTCAGAAGGCTACAGACCGAAAAAATCCCTGGTTTTTACCGCTCAAAATGTTGAACTTTTTGAATGAAGCGCCAGACTCACAATTTCTAGCAGTAAAAGTAAGTAATCTTCAACAAATGTTACTTAATACAAGTAGCTTAGAACTATTTAATTGTAAACCTATCAACATCAATTTTGTAACAGATTTTCTATTTTTGTTTGCAGGTTGCGTTGATTCTGGGCATTAGTGGAGCCTGTCGTTCAAATGAGCTTGTTAAACTGACAGTGGATGATGTGCAAACGATCTCTGACACCGCTTTACTGGTTACTTTAAAAGAGACGAAAACGAAAATCGACCGAACCTTCGTAATCCGAGATGATTACATGAAAATCGTAGAAAAGTATAAAAGTTTTCGTCCTCCGAATTCAAACAACAATAGATTCTTTTTGTTCTATTCTAAAAATAAATGTACAAAAAACCCGATTGGAATAAATAAAATTGGTTCCATGCCAAAAGAAATTGCATAATTTTTGGAGCTACCAAATCCCGAGATGTATACAGGACATTCTTTCCGAAGGACCTCTGCAACGTTATTAGCGAACACTGGTGCAGATATGACAGAATTAAAGCGACATGGCGGATGGAAGTCTACTACCGTGGCTGAAGGTTATATTGAAGATTCCATCGAAAATAAATCAAAACGCAGCCTTCACATAGCAAGCAGCATAAACCTGAAGAAACCTGAAGACCCATGGACTCCACGCCCTTCAACGTCCAAAGATGCCCTCGAGTTTCCTCCAGCAGAAAGTTCTGATCATCGACAGGAAATAAATATCGCTTCACAAGTTGATCATCCCAATAATAATAATAAGAAAATTACTCTTAATTTTAGTCATTGTTCCAATTTTAATGTGCATTTTATTTAATTTAACCTTCTATTTTTATTCATTAAATGTCGATTTTCGCTTAATTCTTTCTTTTTCTCGTAGTCATGGTATAAAGTATAGTATGCAACTCTTGAATAAAACGGATTTATATCGAGGGCCATAAATCACTCGCGTCGCTCAGGATTCTAACACTTGAATCACTCGCTGCGCTCGTGATTCAATCATCATGAATCACTCCCTACGGTCGTGATTCAGTCGTTAGAATCCTTCACTTGATCGTGATTCATCTATGGCCCTCGCTTTAAATCCGTCCTTTATTCATTAGTTGCATAATAATATATATTATTGTTCGTCATTGATTCTGGAATTTATAAATAATTTACTTGGTTTGAACGCATTGTTTGAGAAAAGTACCTACTATACAAGCCGCAACTAGGTATTGATGGACTCACGTATGTGTGATCAAAGCCCTAATTGCTAGCCGCGACAATAATGTACTATTATCGAGTGTCATTTTCGAATGGTAAAAAAAAAAAAATTATCGCTTCTATTAAAAGAGATTTCGAATCAGATGGCAACACGGTATGTTTGAAGAAATTACTTTTTAGTCGCGCTCAACATTATCAGTTTACTATACAATTTTACCTTTTTCGGCACTGGGGTAGGTACTGAAACTCTTCACTCTAAAATTGAAACGAAAATACGACACGATTATATATAGCCTATTATAGTACCTACCCACCCAGTAGTAAGTATAAAAAAAACATTTAGTTTGAGAGGCTCTCGAGGGTTTGAGGTTGGTAGTGACTATTGTGACGACTTGCGGAGAGGCTTAGCGTGTTGACAAAACTCTTGGGACGTGCCCTCTTCCCGACTGCTAGGATGAGCGATTACGAACCAACGCAAATACTATATTCATCGGCTTTTCAGTTATTTTTATCTACTACAATCTTGTCTTCTTGTGAAAATGTAAGATCGTCGAAAGGCTGTATTTGCGATGACTTTCTCGCAACATAATAATATAAAGCTTGTTGCATTTTTTATTTTAAACAATTATGTAAATTATGTCAAGCTGTGAAAATAAATATGTTCGTCAAGGTTTGTAATTTCTTTGAATAAAGCCGTGTCACATGCAATGTATGTGCGAGCCGTGTACGTGCGTCTAGATCAGTGGTGGTCCAGTGGCACCCAACGGCCGCGACTTACGAGTTTGTAGATCGTAGGTTCGAACCCTGCCAGGCACTTTACTTTGTGTAAATTATTTCATGACCACTGCATGCTCTTAATACGGTGAAGGAAAACATCATGAGGAAACTGGCATGTCCTAGAACCAATCCTGGACTGAACCCGCGTGGTGGATTACATCCCACTTCTTTTCACTGAGAGGAGGCCTGTGTCTCAGTAGTAGCAAAATTTTGGGCTGATTATCCTACATGCAATGTATTTTATGGTTTTCTTCATGACTTGTATTTTCTACTCAGATTTAATTAGTACTGAGATCTGATTAAAAAAAAAATCTGGTAGATACCTCGATGAAACGTCTAAGCGTCCACCACGAGTCTACGCGAGTTTAATAATATAAAAATTAGCGTCTATAACGGGATGTCCTGCGTGAGCGACGAATACGATGCAGCGCGACGTATTTGCTTTGAGGCCGACCACACGCGACACCACGAACCATTGCATCGTGTCGTGTCGCGTCGTATTCGTCGCTCGCGCAGGACACCCCGTAAGTCTTCTCTGAAACTCTTAAAATAGAGGGCGGAAAGACACTATTTTACTGTGTGTCCGATTGGTCAAAGGCAAATAAAAAGTTACAATGATGTGTATGAGAACACTGTTGAATCTGAACTGCAACTACGTCA
The DNA here is from genome assembly GCA_948150665.1 of Conistra vaccinii. NCBI lineage: Eukaryota > Metazoa > Arthropoda > Insecta > Lepidoptera > Noctuidae > Conistra > Conistra vaccinii. The sequence continues at coordinate 18,745,703 of OX411315.1, forward strand.
GATATTGATAGCATCAATGTCCGCATGTTAATCTGATCGTTTGCATGATACGGGTGGTCGTACGTAAGGGTTGAAAATGAAAAAAAAAAACAAAAATAATCGAGCGCGTCAGATTTTCTAAGGGGGTGTTAAGTGAACCTAAAAAAAAGCTCTCATTCAATAATCTGACGATTTCGATGTGACGCAAACTCGCGGTCATTACAATAATGTGCAAAAAAAATTCGGCATTTTGAAATACCCAAGCGCGTCAGATTAAGTTCATCTTTATCTCCTAGACGTGGTCTCATAATCTGACGATTATCTAGAGGGATTCGCCTAATCTGACAAAAAAATTAAAATAAATCATTGAACTTAATTAATTGAAAAGCTCAGGAAATAGCATGCAAATAAAAAAGTGTGTTTTTTAAGTAGAATACTTGTATTTAAAAGAAAATAAAAAAAAAATGCTCAAGGCAATTTAATTTTTTATAATTAATTGATTAAATCATCATCTTCATCAGTAGAATCATCTTCCTCTTCTGGCTCGATTTCATCCTCAGATTGCGTATCTGTAACAAAAAATCAGTAAAATATTTAACTTTTTTTTTTATGAATGACGTGTTTTGCACGACTCATAATGCGAAGCATTAGAGTGTGCTCTACGATCGAAAAATATTGTTTGCCCCATTTCTGCAACTGTTTTTATTGTTACACTCCTGCTAGTACACAGAACCTACTTAATTTATATACCATTGTATAGATGATTAAATGGAGATTAATACTGTACTTTTTACTAATTGATTTAATGCAGCAGAAATGAAAAAAACATCAAAATAGTTGAAAAAAAATTCCTGTCCGTCAATTTATGAAACTTGAAAACATTGTAGCTTGCGATAAAATTAATTAATTGAGTCAATTTTTTTTTTAATACATTTGTTTCGACCGTAGAAGGAACCCTATTGAAAATGACTCTTTTATTCAAAGTAGTTTAATTATAATTAATAAAATACTAACTAAAATATAATATCTTTATCTACATATTTCCAACCTTGACTTAACGTGTTGCCTAACAACCCACAACGTAAATATCTAAATAAATAGTCTTTGACATTACGTAAGGATTGCGAGGTTAGAAATTTACCCTTATTGATGGGTAAAACAGCAGTCAAAACATACTTCATGAAAAGTGATAAATTGTTAATTTTTGTTAGAATAGTATGTTTTGAATTTCTTTTTCGTTTATGAATGTGTGTTATGAGTCGTGCACTTTTGGAATTTCCAAACTATTTGTAATTATTGGAGAAAAGATATACCTGATTCTGGAGTATCCTCAAGAATATCAGGTGTTATGACTGGATCTTCATACGCTTGCGGCAATTGATCACCTGCAAACCAGATCATTTTGAACTTTCCATCCATAGTCCGTAGGTAAAAGATCAATAATTTTTGCAATATGGGCATTACTCCACAAGCATGCAATGAATCTTGTGCGTAACACTTGCTGGAGTAACTCTGATTGACAGGGTGGCAAGTTGCACGCATCGTAATTCCGGACACTCAAGGAGAAGGGTTGTGATTTGTCTTTTACCTTGTACGTCTTATTGAAGATGACAATCCTGGCTTGATTGACATCGTCTAACTTTTCAACCCATACAAGTGGCAAGTAAAAGACTGTATGATGTTAAAAGAATCCTGCACATTATTCTCCTTTGATCCCAATACCCAGAAATGCTTCTTGGAAAATTTCTGAATTCATCAAAAATTGCAAAGGTTTCTTCGGTACAATGCCGGGTGGAAATCGCAACCAGTAAACGCATGCAAAGCTGGAAGTGCCTTCGAAATTTTTGGGCCTAATTTTTTGTAGAGAGCGGATACGTCGATGTATCGGCGTGCATTGCCAACTCCAAGATCCATCCAAACTTCCAGCCATCTCCTGATCAGCCCAATGATCGATCAAAAACTTGACAATAGCTTCCTTAAATTTTATATTTTTATTCCCACCGGGATTTAATTAAATACCACATGAATTCACAATATAGTATTTCAATCATTAGCTGTTGTGCACAATTTCTGAGCACTAGGCTTGCATGAATTCGCGATAGTAGTAGTAGTACGTGTTTTGATTGACTAATTTGACAAAAAAACAGTTACAGTGACTTAACTACTCGTATAATAGACATATAGCTTCGCGGACTTTTTTGTGGGTAATCATTAGTGCTAAGTACTCTAAACATAATTATAGTAATTATTGTATGTATCATCAATAGTAAAACGCAGCGCACACCAAATAATGACTTTTATAGGCAAATTGTTGATACCTTTGGTTACATTATTGCAATTTTCGCAGGATCTCTTTATTTGAAAAATAAAATTCGCCCATGTCATGATAATGTAGCTTTATTTGAAAGAGCTTTTTTTTTAAACCGGTTAATTATTTTTTGATTTTATCCATTACAAACAAACAAACATAAAAATCAAATCTTTCCTCTTTATATTGCACGACTCTTAATGCGAAGCATTAGAGTGTGCACACTCTAATGCTTCGCATTAGAGTGTGCTCTACGATCGAAAAATTTTTTTTGCCCCATTTTTGTAACTGTTTTTATTGTTACACTCCTGCTAGTACACAGAACCTACTTAATTTATATACCATTGTATAGATGATTAAATGGAGATTAATACTATACTTTTTAACAATTGATTTTATGCAGCAGAAATGGAAAAAGCATCAAAATAGTTGAAAAAAAATTCCTGTCCGTCAATTTATGAACCCTGAAAACATTGTAGCTTGCGATAAAATCAATTAATCGAGTCAATTTTTTTTTTGTACATTCGTTTCAGCCGTAGAAGGAACCCTATTGAAAATGGCTCTTTTATTCAAAGTAGTTTAATTATAATTAATAAAATACTAACTAAAATATAATATCTTTATCTAAATATTTCCAACCGTTGTCCGTAAGTTGCCTAGCAACCGCCAAGTAAATATCTTTGTCAGTCTTTGACATTACGACTTCATAAAAAGTGATAAATTGTTCATTTTTGTTAAAAACTATGTTTTGAATTGCTTTTTCGTTTATGAATGAGTGTTATGTATGAGGCGTGCACTTTTGGATTTTCCAAACTATTTTTTTTTTCTATTATATGTATTTTTATTTTTAGTGTTAGATCATGATTAATATTTATTGTTGACTTTAAAATGTTTTACAGTATTTAACACATATAACTATTTATACTAGGTACTAAATACATTGACCATGACTAAATAACTATACAAATAAATTAAATACAAAAAAGCAAACGGACACTTAGGCGTCGAAGTATTTGTCCGTATCGCTGTCATCCGGAAACGTGCCCGGACGAAAACAAAAAATCAAATCTTTCCTGTTTGTAATATTAGTTTATTTAGAATACCTACAAAAAATCAAAACTTTCCTCTTTATAAGATTACTTTAGAAATATAGGTAGACACTAGACAAAAGTGGGCGTTTCAGTTTTACTCGTAATACTCGTCATATGACGTATTTCTGGCTATAGAGTACTCGGAGGGTTCCATAAGAAAGTCTTAGTGTATTATTAACTATCTACTTGGAATATAGTAACACGTTATTGCCTTGACTTTTCGCGTTACAGTAATATCAGCAATAATATAAATAATATTAATCCAGACGAAAATCATTGTTTGTGATGTAACACCTTTGCTCATAAAACCAGCTTTGCTTGGTTGGCATCGCTCCAAATTACGCACAAACGGCTTTAGGACATCCCGACTTACGTCCACAAGTGGGATTACAGCGACAGTCTATTGACTGAGTACTGCACCGTGTTTTCTCTGTTTCATACTAATTTTGAAAACCTTCTTGTAATTAATATATTGCACGACTCATAATGCGAAGCATTAGAGAGTGCTCTACGAACGATTTTTTTTGCCTCATTTCTGCAGCTGTTTTTATTGTTACACTCCTGCTAGTACACAGAACCTACTTAATTTATACCATTGTATAGATCATTAAATGGAGATTAATACTGTACTTTTCAACAATAAATTAATTTAATGCAGCAGAAATGAAAAAAAAAAAAATCAAAATAGTATTAAAAATTTCCTGTCCGTCAATATATGAAACCTGAAAACATTGTAGCTTGTGATAAAATCAATTTATTGAGTCAATTTTTTTTTAATAGATTCGTTTCAGCCGTAGGAGGATTCCTTTTGAAAATGGCTTTTTTATTCAAAGTAGTTTAATTATAATTAATAAAATACTAACTAAAATATAATATCTATATCTAAATATTTCCAACTTTGACCCTTTTCCGTTGCCTAGAAACTGATAAAGTAAATATCAAAATAAATACTCTTTGACATTACGTAACCCATATTGTAAACAAGCAGTCAAATCATACTTCATGAAAATTGTTTAAATAAATTGTTCATTTTTGTTAGAAACTATGTTTTGAATTTCTTTTTCGTTTATGAATGAGTGCTATGAGGCGTGAACTTTTGAATTTTCCAAACTAGGTATTTTTTTTGTGAATCTCATTAAAACCTACCTACAGATCACCCTGGGCAGTGCGTTTTCTAAATCTAGAACAAACAAGTTAACTCAAGTATGTGTTGTTTAAGTAGAGCAACTTTTAAATGTGATGTCTTATGTAGAAAATTATGAAACAATTTGTAGTAACTAATAGGTTAGGAGTAACTTTATAGTTACTTAGAGATGATACTATATTCGTATAGGTAATAGGCACTTTATTTTCTTCTTATGGTGTCGATTGACTACTACTTTGTCTGACCAGTAACTAGCTACCAGGACAGTTTTGTACCCTCAATACAGTTTAAGGTTTTGACTTCTATTTTCTATTTCTAGTTCGTTATAAATACGTTCCCCTCAACTAATCCCCTGGTGATTATAACATTTTGTAAAGAAATTTAAAAATGAGGACTGTATTAATATAGCTTCATAAACCAATAATTAAACCTTGTTTTATAAATAACTAGCTTCTGCCCGCGACTTCGTTCGCTAGAAAAAGTAGTAGCCCTTCATCAAGACATGGGCTATCCAAAGCAAAAAGTATGTTTAAATCCGACTATTAGTTACGGAGATTACCCTACATACAAACTTACAAACAAACAAACAAGCAAACAAACAAAGTTTACCTCTTTATAATATTAGTATAGAAAACAATTAACAGGAGAAGCCATTGCCTAGAAATGGGAGGAATACGATTCTAATAAAAATAGAGCAAATTTTAATAATCATTGACGTTTTCAAATGTTTATTTGTATACGACTAAACAACATTGCTTAAAGTATAACACAAGATGAATAAGGACGCTGTGTAATAATAACAAGCGTCAAATCGTTGCAAATCAGAAAGGCGCTGAGGGGCGTCTCTAAGGAAATTGAATTAAAAGCGCCTCCGTCTGCGACTCGAGCTAAATATTTATTTATTTGCTTTGAAAGATATACCTATATCTGTTTGGTATTAACTGTAGAAACAATTCTAGTCCTTTGATTTAATCATCTCTGAAAACATTGAAAAAAAATACTCAACTCGAACTTAGAAAGCGGTGGTGTTTAACCAACTTTATTTTTGTTAAACTCAGACCCTCTTACTAATAGATAAAGGGGGAGTGAAACAATAACTTGCTTTCATTGATTTAGTCAATATAAACCAAGTAACAAGGCAAATGACTATTCCAAAACTGCAACTGGAATATAAGATTTTCCGTGACGCCATATAGTTAACGACTGATTTGACTGATTAGCGTAAAATAGATGTGTTAATTTGTCCTGTTTTTGTCCTGTTTTCGCATTTTGTAATTCATACTACTCACGTTTTTTGTTCATGTGTTGTCGCGTTTGTTCATTGTCAGAAACATAAAGAACACTTACTAGGTGAAGAATACCTAACTAGGTACCAACATCTTAGAAACAGAAAACCAAGTTTTGTTTTAGTACATTTTGATACAAGTGTGTAATGACAAGTGCTCACGTTTATCTCGTTTAATACGCGTGAGCTTAAACTACATAGTATATTGTATCAAAAATTTGTGAAAAATGGCTCGCGTATTTTTTATTCGCCTTTTCTTCGCTTTTTAAAGGAGAAGCACTGACTCGAAGCCGCCATACAGTCTAATATTAAAAATAAAATGAAAATGTTGAAAATGTTTATTTTATCATATTTTATTAAATTGCACAGTTTGATAGACGATGATTTAAAAAAAAATACTGCAAAATAAAAAGCTCGCGTGTTAAATTACAGTGCACTGTGAACCTATTTAAGCGGTACAATAAAAGTCACTTTTCGAGCAAGTGTGTTTAATAATGATGTATTATTTGTAGATATGTACCTATGTGACACAATTACATCTCTAGTAATTATGGCTACTTAATAATGAGTCTGAGTGGTCTTTTTGATTGATTCATAGAATATTATGATAGGTATGAAAATCCTAGTTCCTACCAGATTATCTACCTTAGCCAAATTATGCTTTATAAAATGTTCAGGCTAAAATGCATGCTAAATTAGGCGAGTGGAAATATATTTCTTATTCGTCAACGAGAACGAACGACTCCTGTGTATCAAAGCCGAATTATTTTATAGAATAAACAGGCTATTTTTAATGTTTTTATAGCTATAAAAATACTCAATACTTAGTTAAGAGAATATTTTGTAGCTATAGAATAATTCAGATTGTATTGAAACATAAATACATACATGCTATCAACATAGCTAAGAACAGTAAGTGAATAACAACGTTACGTTAATTTTACTGTGTAACGAGGCATGAATAAGTCAAGATAATAAGGAACGTCATCCCCAGAATGAGCTTTTGTTATAGTCATGCAAAACCGACATGAGGGTCGTATCTAATTTCCCCATGTCCAAGGATGTTAGTGATGTCTAAATTAGATATTTAATGAGGCCATGCTGCAGTAAGAAAATTAACAAAAAAACACGAATTTTCAATCTATCGAACTTCTTCTCTTTTAAATTATCTTCATAGAGTTTTGCAGTTTTAGTTCGGCCTGCACGCCTCAATTCTAAAAAGTCGATTGTTGATTCAATACTCTTATCCAGGTTTTATTCTGCATAATTTTGGATCCCACATTATTCAAATTCACATTGAGCGAATATTTTGAAACAGTACGGAAACGAAATTTCAAGGCGATTTTTCAAGTCTCTTTTAATGGCTTTAGATAATATTTAGATTTGACCTAATATTTTGACACCACCAGGTTTTTGCGTACCTACACCCGTCGAGAACGACGGGACCAAATTAAAAGCGTTGATTTTAAATTATCTTTCCTGACAGTGATCCAAGAGTAAAAATCGCAGAAGAAAGTATTCTAACAATCCGTGTAACATAAATTTCAAGTACTAACCTATTTTTACAATTCTCACACTAAGGAAATAGGGTGAATAAATGGTGGGGTCGCTTCTTCATAATGAATGATAGGGATGCTCTTTTCGCTAAACAATGGTAATAAATACAGTGACTGGATCGCTTAGCACCCGTCAGCCAACGGATACGAGGTAGCAAACTTGTGTTCAGATCCACACCTACAAACGAAACTATCACAGTGTGAGTAGCGACCATATAAACTCACGTACACGTTAGCGGTGATATCAAAACTGTTTAATATTTTTAGTTTATCCCTGGAAACAATGTGAAATTCGATAATGCAATCTACGATACTCATCGCACGAACTCTAAAATGTTTCAGAATTTTTCGAAGTATTAGAACGGAAATGGAAACACGCGCCTCTGATATGTTGTGGTGTATCTAGCAATTAAAAAAAAAGTCCAATTAGATCGCTTTGTAAATGAATTTCCATAAGTAAGTAGGTACTTACACTATTGAAGGAGGTATTGACTTCGACTGTTCGCATACAAACTTTAACCCCTCAAACGAACGTGATCAAAGGCATATCTTCAAAATTTTAGCTTTAGCTTTGATTGAACCTGTACTTTGTTGGGATTTTTTTCAGTCACGGAACTAATTCATGCGTATAATAGAGATAAATTGCATTGTGAATTAATCTGCCTGATGAGACCTCTCAGGCCTTGTGACAAATTAAATTAATTTTGCTAAGTTTTGAAATAGAAGGTCCACAAGAGTTGTGAACTAAATAGGATGACGTGCAGTCATAACCAAAATCTTAGAGTCAAATGAGTCATGCACTATCATCATCATGGTAAACTATTATGTAGGGTCATGAGCGGCGATTCAAAACGTGTAAATTGCAGCTAGTTCGTCAAAGCAACACCCCAATTAGTATTTCCAGCATTGAACTCAAAGAAAATCCATTTATACAAACGTTATTTTAGCTTTAAGTTTACTTTTTTAATATTTCACCTCATTTTCTCGAACGATGCGGAAAAACTTCCCTCCTCAGTCTAAGATTTGTAAAAGATTAAAAACAAATAAAACGCCAAAGTGTGTCCGTGACTTTACGGTGTGAAAAGAGAACGTTTTCCAAGTTACTCCGAACACTTGATTCAGCCAATCAAATATACCCACCCTCCGTCGAGTCTCCCGCGCCTCTTCTCTTTATAAGCGACCAGATCCCGAGGAAGGGCGCAGTATGTCCCAGGCGTTGCAGCGATACATCCCCCGATTAGTCTAAATTTTATACATCACAGATTTTAACTTTCATATCAGTTCACGTTCAGTTCGTTTAACTACATTCACAGACTTGTGCTGTTTCCGCCAAACTGTAACTCATTTTCATTAATAATCAAAGTGCATTTTTTTCAACACCATTTATTTATTATACCCTTAATAAGTTTTAGTTTCAGAGGGAAAAATGAGTGGTTCCGGAAAAGGCCTTTTAGGACTTTGGCTCTATAGAAATGGATCGGAATGGGAAGTCAAAAACGAGGCTCATCATCACCCTAAACTTGGTGAACTCAACATGGCAGCCAGACAACAGGCACAAACTTTAGAGAGCGAGAGGATTTCAGTGATATTTACTTTGAGGAACCAAGTTGGGGGACTGGTTAAAGCTCTAACTGTATTTCAAGATCTTGGCATAAATGTCCTCCATATTGAATCCCGAAAATCAGTTACTGAAGTTTCCTCAGTAAGTTGGGTTCGTGGATTGGTATTATTGCTGCTATTCTAGTTTTTCGCGAAAACCCAATTCTTCGGTGCTTGTTCTTGTCTTAATTTGTTCAATTTATATTGTCATCTATCATCAAATAACTGTTTACATGATAAATTATCTCCCTAGGCTCAGACGGTTAATTGTATTCTAAAGTTTCCTTGTCTATTATTTCGATTGAAAATCAAGAAACTGCAACCATTTTCCAAGTTTAATTCAAGTTTCAATATTTTGTTGTTTAGTCCGACATTTTGGTGGATGTGGAGTGCGATCCTCATCGCATGGAACAATTGAAAAGGATGTTAAAGCGAGAAGTTCAAGACTTTGAGGTTGTGTCATCTCAAACAGGCGACGAATTTCCACCTCCAACGCCGCTGTCTGCTGCAGCTAGTTTCGGTAAATATATGTTGAGCGGTGTAACTAGTAAATTATTTTTAAACAGAAATGGCAAAGTTTCGCTAGAAATATCGCAAACCGATTTAAAAAAAAAACTTAATTTTATCTCGTGCCTTTAAGTTTTATAAAATACTAGCTTCCGCCAGCGGCTTCGCCCGCGTGATATCTTTATAAATTAAAGTCTTATGTTACTCAGTGATAATATAGCACCCTACTGGTGAAAAATATTTTTCAAATTGGTCCAGTACATTTTGAGTTTATTCATAACAAAAAAAATCTTTTCTCCTTTTAATATTAGTAAAGATAACACAACGCTATGTGGACTTCGTACATTTTTTACACGTAATTTATCCTAATAAACATATTTTTACTGACAAAATACATTAGATATTTTTGTTGACTCGTAATTAGAGAACTAAATGAGATTCTTTGATGCCGAATTTACTTACAAACTTACAAAATACTATTTGAATCAGCAGTTGTATTTGTGACTTATGCGGGAGGACCGTGCTCCTTCTTTATAAAAAATATTTTTAGAAAGTTATAAGTAACTAGCGTCATTTTATTTTCATTCGATTTTTGCATAAAGTTCCATCATACTCAATTCGTATAATGGATCTCAATTTCAAATGAAAGTAAGAAAAACTCGTTGATTGAATAATTTACTGTGGGTGAACCTTTATCGAATACAAAAAAGTTTTGACGACGAAAGTGATTTACAGATTTTGGGGAGATGCATTGGTTCCCCCGTAAAATATCCGACCTGGATCGAGCTCAAAACGTGCTGATGTATGGTTCAGAGCTAGACGCCGATCACCCTGGCTTCAAGGACCCTGTTTACCGCAAACGAAGGGAACAATTCGCAGCCATTGCCAACAATTACAAATAGTAAGTACCTACCTAGACTTTTTCAGCAGTTTCCGTTCTCTCGTGCGTGAAGTTATTTTTTGGAGGGTTTTCCGCTCGAAAAAAGCTTCACTGAGCTTTCTATTATAAAATAAAAGAGGGTTTGTGTCTTTAAAAGGCGATAGTGCTTAATTACTTATCCTCCTTTATTAAATCGATTTCACAGACCTTAAACAAATAATGATTTGCTTGGTCATATACCAAATTATTTCGTTTTCTAATTATGACGGAACGACAATTCAAATGTTCTTTAAGGTTGACATGATTACGTAGTCGTGGTTAAAGTTATTTGTATCAGAATGATTGAACAATGATATAAAAAAGCCCAGTTTCGCACGGACGTATTATTATCGCGACGATTTTTTTTCGTACACTGGATTTTCAACTCTCGGTATTGAGTCTAGTATTGAAAATCCAACAGAGCGCATCCAGTGCGTGTCCCAGCGCGTCAAAAAACACACTGTTGGATATTCAACTCTCGGTGCTAAGCATCGAAAATCCAATACGCGAAAAAAGTCGCCGCGATTTTATTACGTCCTCCGTGAGAACGTGGGCTAAGTCTTCAACAGTAGCGTGGGGCGTTAACGAACTTGACTTACCTACCTACAATAAAATAAATTCATGAATTCAAGCGCCTTAAGTGATTGGGTGACCCAAAGGTCCTAGCGTCGATACTGTACCTACATGGCGCGCAGGTTCGATTTCCTTATCTTAATTTTTTTTACAACACTCGCTGACATTTACATTAGGCAGTCAGGTCAGTTAGATTCTCTTCACCCTGGCATTATGATAAAATGATAATGACAGCTAGGCGAAATGATATAAATGCTGTGATAGAAATGGCTGTGATGACCCAAAGACAAAGGGAAAAAATCTTTTAAAATTAAAACATTTGATTGTGTATAACATTAAACCCTATTATTACAATAACAGGGTTTGCGGTTGCTAAATAATTAAAATGCTATCACGGCTACACAACACTACTGATTCAGAAGCTGTTTAATTTTGAATAGGATCTAAAGGCGCACGGTTATCGATTTCTATTGTGCAGCAACTATTTTTAAAGTACACCTTATCTTACAACACTTTACGGTAATTTTTTATGTTGAATTATTACAATAACACGACATTTTCCGCCAAAGAGACGTTAACCAAACAGCAACACCTCCTTATTTTCCATAGTGTAAACGTAGAGATAATGTCAAAACCACAAAGAAGTCGCAGCTTCGCAATTCGATCTCTATTATACCAACAGTCTTACCTAATTGACCCTAACAACGTTGACGGGAGCATATCTCTTGCGAAGACTGCAATTTTTTGCATTGCAGTGAAATTAATATTTATAATTTTATAATTTACTAGCTTTCGCCCGCAGCATCGCCCGCGTGGATGTCAAAAAATGTTTAATCCAGGTTATAAACTATAAGTGTGCCAAATTACATACAAATCCGTTCAGCCGTTTTTGCGTGATTGAGTAACAAACATCCAAACATACAGACTTTCACATTTATAATATTATATTATATAGGAGGATATACCTATGCTTATGCACACTTTGCGCATTTTAAGTGTTGTTATTTAAGTAATTTAATATATTTATAGAACTTAAACTATGGTAAAAATAGAAGTTTCTGTTTTTACCATAGTTCAAGTTCAGTAAAAACAGTAACTTCTATTTTTAACAGGTTATTGCATAGAGTAAAAATGTAGCGCTTACTTTTCTTCATCATAAAGTTATTTAATTGGTATCTTGGTTGGTTCTTTGTTTGGCACCGACTAAACATATTATATATAATTCACCTTAATTTAGGAGCTAAGTTGGCCTAAAGAAGAAAATGAAAAGCTAAAACTAAACCTATATTTTTTGCTTCTTTCGACAAACAAAATATTTTCATTGTGCAACTCTTAACCCAGATACATGAGGAGCGACATACCTGGTATTTTCGTATTTCTTGCAATGTAATAAGAGCATTGGATTTTCCATTCCAGTGTGTCGAGAATACCATGAATGCGTCTTGCAAGCCATATATCATGGCTGAGGAAACCAGAAACCTAGGTGTTGATAACGGCGGATCACCTTCTCCTCTCATAGGAATAAGAGTTCCAATGTTATTTAAATACTCCAAACGCATCTCTAAAACGAGGAGGATAGCACTTCGTGAAATATTCATTTTGTATCGGGTAATCGATAGTCCTACCACAGAATGTAGAAAGGATATGCGAGAAAATTACTGAAAATATAAAGTTAGAGAGGGCTATGCTTGGAGTTTCCCTACGTGATCGAATCAGAAATTAAGAGATCCGCAGGAGAACCAAGGTAACCGACATAGCCCGAAGAATTGCCAAACTTAAGTGGCAATGGGCAGGACACGGTGCTCGCAGAACAGATGGCCGATGGGGCCGAAAGGTTCTGGAATGGCGACCGCGTACCGGAAAACGTAGCGTTGGAAGGCCTCCCACAAGATGGACCGATGACCTTGTTAAGGCCGCAGGAATCCGCTAGATGCGGGAAGCACAGAATCGGTCAAAGTGGCGGTGCTTGGGGGAGGCCTATGTCTTTCGGCTGATATGATGATGACGGAAAAGTTAATAAAGTTGCAGGTCTTATCTTTAGTTACGTCAGTAGCCCAATAGCCACGCCCCCCGCCACAATACACGATTACTTTGATTTATTTATTTATTCAAACACGATATTGATGCAAATGTGTGCAAATGCGTTAGAGCTAGCGGAAAATTGAAGGAACTGAGTAAAAGATCAGGGAATATTGGCATCCAATCTTATATTATATCTTAACATAAGCCACGCCTCTCATACACCAATCCGCCTTGAGCTAGCGTAGTGATCAATGCTCGTGCCTTCTCTGTATAAGAAGAGGCCTTTTGCTCTGCACAGTATTATTATTATAGGTGTGTACTACAAAATTAAAGCGCAAAATTTGGTCTGCTTTTTGTGTAATGAGTACTGACACAGGCCTACAACGCAGTCGATGGGGCAAGTCATGTACTCATTTAACATTATAACTAGTACAATCGCCTTGTTTGATTGACTGAAGAAAGACTTCCTAGTTACAGATCCCCGTCTCGCAGTTTATATGGAAACTGTAACTCGTTGTAAAATTATTACTTTCGTATTACAGTGGTCACCCGATTCCCAAAGTACAATACACTGACGTGGAAATTAAGACGTGGTAAGTGTTTACTAACATAATTATAAATTAGTCCGCTTTGTTTGAAATCACGTTCTGTTTTAGCTTCTATGTACTGAAATTATTCTGACTAGAATTCTCTAAACTAGGTATACCTATTGTGTTGCAAAGCTGCGATAATAATCATATTGCTCTAGCGAATTAAAATCACTGTTTATTTTAAAGTTTTCTGCAGTGGTTTCTTCATAGTTTGTTTTTATTTCAGAATATATTATAGAAGGCAAAATAATTTGCTTGCGAACTATATTAAATCTTGGGCTTTGCGTAGGCGGATTTAATTCATTGTGATTTTATAAGCGCCGGTCTGCTGAAGTAAAACTCAGTATTAATTAAGTAGGTGGGTGAAACTACTACTTGTTCGTCAAGTATACAACGTGAAATTTGAATCACAGTTTTGCTAGAACAAACGTTGTTCAGACCATGGTCTACTACCATTCTATAACAATCAATTTAAAAAAAACGTCAATGGTATTTGAAAAAACACAAAAAAATACTGATTTATTTATTAAAATTTCGGCCCGCATTGGCCGGACATCCTTGTAGTCCACGTGGACTCCTCATAAGTCTTTTGAATGCCATTTTGCTACCGCGATGAGTCCTTAGATGTTACGGTTAATATTTGAACACGTTTGAGCAACATAAGACTTATTTGAGAACGCCTAGTTTAGTTTGTTTCAATAACATATTGGATGCTATAGAATGATAGTAGACCATGGTCTGAACAACGTTTGTTCTAGCAAAACTGTGATTCAAATTTCACGTTGTATATTTATTACACTAATATTGACTGGAAATAAATATTTGTCACAGTCACCTTGGGTTACAGGGTTACATTTTTTATATTTCAAAATGTTTTTTAAAATTATAATATTTAAAAATGTAATTTATATCTATCTATACTCATACAATAAAAAATAATGCCAATCCAAGTATCCCGTTAATTCTGTATCATCAACTTGTGTATTGTGTTTCTCGAAGTTCTTTGTTTAGTGTCCCAACTTGTTGCTTGTATTTGCTTAGGAAATTCATCTATCAAAGTTAATTACGTGTACCTACCGTCGCCTTCCAAGTTTCGGGAGCGCATCTTGTCTAGTTAGTGCGTTCATTATTACTTCATATGTAGTTGGTAGAGTTGTGTCTTCGTTACAGGGGCATCGTGTTCGTTGAACTCCACAAACTTTACCAGAAGCACGCTTGCGAGGAGTACCTAGAGAACTGGCCCCAACTCGTCAAGTACTGCGGCTATCGGGAGGACAATTTGCCACAGGTTGTAAACTTTGCCTTATATTTAGATTACATAGAATAATATTATGTTGGTGTAATGATTTGGTTACCTTACATAAAACCTTGTATAGCTCATGCAGTTAAGCGTCGAGCCAGTAAAATATCTTAATAAAAAACGTAGAATTAGGTTCAGCTTTATTAATTTTATTAATTATAGTCGACAAACAATCTCAAATTCTTTTCTTTTTGCCACAAAGCATAAATTAGAATTCTTAATACACACTGCATTGTATAATAATCTTGAACCTTTTGGCGTATGGCCAAACGTTAAAATTCGATGAAGGCTTTTGTACTAAACACGTGACTTATTTTCAGTTGGAGGATGTGAATGCTTTTCTCAAGCGTAAAACTGGATTTCAACTGCGCCCCGTTGCGGGATACCTTTCGCCAAGGGACTTTCTGTCAGGACTTGCTTTTAGAGTGTTTCACTGCACTCAATACATTCGTCACTCCTCGGATCCGTTTTATACTCCTGAACCGTACGTACATTACAAGCTCAACTGGAATAAATCCATTTATGAAATATTAAACTACCTGTCATGGTTGACAAGTAGTTAAATATTTCATAAAATATGGAATTTACTTTTCGTTGGACAGGTCAATCCGCCTCACTTAATCCATTTCGCCGCGTATCAATATTCAGCTGGCAAACTTATCTGTTTTCCCGTTGCAGTGACTGCTGTCATGAACTACTGGGACATATGCCGTTGCTTGCCAACCCTAGCTTTGCACAATTTTCACAAGAACTTGGGCTCGCATCCCTCGGCGCTTCCGACGAAGACATCGACAAATTGGCAACGGTAAGACACTATGTTAGACAACCAAACATGTGTTGTTTAGTTAGTCTAACATCCTTACCGAAGAAACGGTTAAACGAAAAGGGGGGGCGGAACGAATAAAAGTAAATAAATTGAAGATCACGCTCGACGTTTATTTTCATAGTAGCAAAGCTAAACAATTTTAACTGTTGCGTTGAATGATGGCGTAACACGAAATCAGGAAGTGTAAATCTTTGGATTGATTCCATAACATGAAAACATCGGCACTATATTGTAATATTGTGTTTCAGCTTTACTTCTTCACCGTTGAGTTTGGTTTGTGTCGGCAAACCGATGGAACTTTCCGCGTGTATGGGGCTGGTTTACTGTCTTCTGTTGCTGAGTTACAACACGCCCTAGTCACGCCAGAGAAGATCAAGCGCTTCGATCCTGAAGTTACAGTTAACGAAGAATGCATTATAACGTCTTACCAAAATGCTTACTACTACACTGACTCTTTTGAAGAGGCGAAGGAGAAAATGAGGTTAGTGCTTTGTAGCTAAAAATACCAGATCACATAAAATGAATATTCTTATCTAAGCTTCTATATAGAATCAATTTTATGGTTGAGTTCAAAAATATCAACATTTAGCTCCTTTCAACGCCAAACTCTAGTGGATTAGGTATTCAAATCAAACCGAATTATTATACTAACATATCCTAAAAAAAACAATGTAGGTACACTAACAATTTTACCGCCTGTATTAGTCGATTATTAATATTTCGTGAAATTGGAGTACCTACACTACTGAAACATATTTTACTTCCCTTAGTAAAATATGTTTCTGTAGTGTAGGTATTATTAATTGCACATCAAATAAATAATCATCTATCCATTTATTTTCATCATTTATATACTTTTTTACATGAAATAAATTATTTGTTAAAATACTACAAATAAACTAATTGTTTAAATAAACTAGTACAGGCAGAGAATTTAAAAATATACATTAACACTACATCAGGTACAAAAATACGACAATTTTATCATACATACTGACTGCACAGCAAATTAACCAGAGTGTACATACATAATACTCAAACTCATAGCAAAACAACTATCCGTGTAACATATATCCTAATAAGCATCTCAAAACTCAAGTACTTAGTACCCAGAATCGAACTAATTAGAAAGGTTAAATATTTTTACTCGCAAAAAAAGGTTAGGTTAGGTTAGAACTGTGACCAACGCACGAGCCGAGCGAGCGAAGCGAGCGGTGCCGCGGCAGCGACCGGCGAGTGACAAAAACGACTAGAATATTTTGTTACTTATTTAGTCATATTTTGAGTTGAGTATTTTGCTGTGCAATCAGTAATTTTGATTAGAGTTCGGATTATTTTTGAATACAAAAAGTATTTTTTTTAGATTTGCGTTTAAATACTAACAGGTGAAAGTAGATAGGTATTAGGATAAGCAAGAGTCAGAAGTAGGTAACTGGGAAAACAATGTTGATACAACAATTTGCAAGAATCATAAATAACATTTGCCACTTTAGAACGGTTTACTATGTTTTGAAAATATTGTAACAAATGAACTAAACACCCACCAAGATACCTTTTAAGATTTATAATGTTGTAACTAAAAGCGTTCAAAACGTAGCAAAACTGAAACCAACAATGTTACTTAGAAAATAATATTGTTTGCCAAAAGGCTGAAGCTTCGTAACAATTGTTGAAACAACGACTTATTAGCCAATTTTTTCTGTAATCTAACACAAATTTTCTTGGTAATCATATTGAAATACTCTTCGAAAGATGTTAGTTGTATTGAAAATTTGTTTTCATCACGCAGGGCTTTCGCGGACGGCATACAACGACCCTTCGGTGTGCGGTACAACCCGTATACTCAAAGTGTTGAGGTACTCAGCAATGCTCAGAAGATTACTGCTTTAGTGAGAGAGCTGCGAGGTGACATCTGCATTGTGTCTTCTGCCATAAAGAAGATTTCTGCCCAAGACTCAACTTTGGACGTTGAGACTATTGCAAACATGCTCCATACAGGACTTCAGGTAAGTAGAATAAACATACAACTAAATATTGAGCGTGTCAGTGAAAAAACTCGGCTTTACTTCGGCTAGTCTTTCTATTTAGTAAATATAAACGTAGCAGTTAATCACCAACCGAACTATTAATAAAATCACAAATTATCTACGCTATATTTTCTCAAATAGGCCAATATGCCAGTTGTTAAAACTGGCCAAAACGGCCAAAAACGCAAATACGACAGTTGATTGTTTTAAAAATCTTCTAGACCCGTACTGTAGACCTTTACAGAACATAAGAAGGAATTTTCTAATAACTTCAATAAGGATTGAAGGAAAGTTTAGACGGTAAATAAATTCCTAGTAGACACTTCAAGTACTCCAATATGATCAAAGGATTTTATGTTTCTCATCAAAGATGAAACCACTTAACTTGAGCAGACAGCAAACATAATTATATCTACTGGTATTTTTATGGTTAAGTGGTCTAAGAAAATGTTCATAATGTCTGTGAAATAAAATATTTGTCTAAGAGAACACAATAGAATATTTGCGTATTTGCTGATATATATCAATTAAGTATATCTCGTTTAAGAAAATAAATGCAATAAAATTGCAGCATACGTTACAACGTTTTATACGCTGAAAATTTGCGACTGGATATTTAGGTCTAGAATATTCCTTTCGTGCGTAATCGAGGTTTAATTACTCACGCTACGAGGGATTAAGACGTCTGCTACGTTAATAATAGCTATTATAAATAGCTCATCAACGCCTAGCTCAGATGCAGATCTTTTTTTGCGCAAACGCTAAAATGTAATACATTTTCATTCCTTTGTCTGATAATCATCAATGTGCACAGAATATTTTAGGTAGGTATACTAAATACGGCTAGAATCAGATGAGAGGTAAAATCGCTTTAATTTTTTTAGAGACTTATAAATAAAATCATTTAAAAAAATATATTAATAATCAGTAATTTCAATGTACCTACGTAACGTTCGAGTTCATTAGAAGTAAGCGCACAGTGGGTGTTTGTCTAACATTTTGCTATTTACCTTTGATCATAGGATCAAAGGTGCTACAGATGTATTTTTTTGATATTGAACAAAGCATTACATTTACCGCTCGTTCGTTACAAATGAACACGTCATGTTGCGTAATGTAAACATGTAATTAAAACATTGTTAAATTCATGCAGCGAAAGTATCGTAGCAAGCAAAAAGGTAAGAAATATGCTGTTGGATGCAGGTATTAGAATGTGGCGGTATCCTCGACTGCAAAAAGGGACGGTGGGCGGTGGTTGTTGCAACTCTGGTCAAATATGAGGTCTCACGGACATCAAATCGGGAGACCCATTCATCACACAATCAAGTGTGAGAGTGGCTTAAGTATTAATATTTGTGCGATTTTATATTTCACCTCCAATCAAACAAGACTAAATCGGTGCACTGTTTCGAAACTTTACTGAAGTAATTAATAAAAGCGTGAAATCAATTCTATCAACTTACTAATCGGTGATTTGAATATGGGTTTATTGAATATGGGATAAAAGTGATCTAAAAAGTACGAAACAAGAAAATATTTCAGACAGAAATCAAGACATTGGTACTAAAATGGTCAAGTTATGCCGTCGTCGCATGCCATTATAATTTTGATGGTGTTCCTGGCACCCATATTGTATACAGGCATGCGACGACGGCTTAACTTGACCATTTTAGTACCTATGTCCTGAGAGGTGTATGAAGTACGGTGTTGGGTCGAAAACCTATATAGTAGTTCCCGTTGACCTAGAATCACGTTAGTCAAACATTTAATCGAGTATAACTCAATCAGTCAGCGATGAATGGTTGGCACTCGATGTATCCATCTCGCTCATAAACTGCGATGGCAATTTAAGTGGTATTTTCTATTTATGCAGCCGTAAAGTAATTGTACGCTATATGGAGCAAGATTGCAGCAGGTTGCAAGAATCCGAATGAATCACAAACCTGCGGACATTAATTAAGCAGGGCAGGAATAGCAGAAATCGCAACATTTAGCGACGGATTCCGGATTGTGCGATGTGCTCCGCTTTGCGGTGTTGAGCTTTCATAAGTTCACATTGTTCATTCGTAACATGTGTTTTATGGGACCATAAAACACATATTACGAATGAACAATGATCGACGGCCTATCGCAATACGCACTGTTTATCCTTCGAAAAGTCATGTTCGAAATTTGTGTCTTCGTAATGTTGTGTATATGTATACTGAAGTCGGATCCCCAAGCACCGCCACTTCGACCTGTTCTGTGCTTCTCGCAACGCTACGTCTGTCGCCACTGAAGCCTATCGGAATCTTATACTTTGTATAGAGGTGATCACACAATTTTGATCACGTCAATTGACGTCAGTGTAGTGTGCCCGCCTTCATGCAAAAATGATTCCAATAGGTTTCTGATAACCTGTAACGATACAACGATAACGGGGCAAAAATACGTACGACATCTTAATAATCAAAAGCTTGAGAAATGGGTTACACTTTCCAGGTATTACATCTATGAAAAAACGCTATCATCGCAACAGTCAGACGTATTGAAATTATTTCCAAGACTATCAGAAAAATAATGTGTTATTATTGAGATTTATATAGGCAAATGGGTACTATAAATCGTAGAACTAAAAGTGAATCAGAGTTTGAAGTAAGGTTTATTTGCAGACATTAATATGCGGCTCAGATTTAATAGCAATAAAACAGTCGATACATTTGTTAGATCTGCAGCGAATAATGTGATCAAATGATTTTATGTACATACCATTGGAAGTTCTTATAACGGTCTACTCAAGTCAAGTGTGTAGATATTGCGTTTGCATAGTATCTTTTTTAGGGTTCCGTACCCGAAGGGTGACAAACGGAACCCTATTCATAAGCCTCCGCTGTCCGTCTGTCTGTCAGCGAGCTCTATCTCATGAACCGTAATAGGTAGGCAGTTGAAAATTTCACAGATTGAGCATTTCTATTGCCGCAAGAGCAACAAATAATAAAATTAAAAAATAAAGGGGGGTCGCCATACAATAAAATTAAATTTTGAAAAAAAAATTATCTGACCCTGGCATGTGGGGTATCATTTTCTAGAGCTCATCGAGTAGAGAATAAATATAATTTTTATTTGTTTTTATCTTCAAAAATGATGAATTAGGGGGCCGTAGAAGTTGTCTGTTTTAGACCATTTTTGTACGAGCTCTATCTCAACAACTAAACAAATTAGGAATTTGAATCTTGTGTGTATCATGTAACATATACTGTTTATAATCAACAAATACAAAAAACGCCGATTCATAACGTATTTTATATAATATGGGCGATTTTCTGCAACTTAAAGTAATAATTTTGTATTTCATGCTAATATTATGCGATATAAATTCCACAGATAACTATTTAATAGTCAGAGTAATGACATGGAATTAGTAAGTACCTACTATCATGGCAGCATATACTATTTCGATCATTTAAATTTCGATTATCCAAAAAGGTCTACAAAATAAACTTTCTTCACAAGATTTTAAAACCGGCCAGTGTTTTTTGAGTTTAAGAACTTTATCGACTTTTTTCAAAGTATCCCTAGACGGTGTTGATGTGTGTACGTGTACCTCATGTTAAAACTACACTCCAATAGACAATATATTCAGTAACATTGAAATGAATGCTGGCACATACAGTGTACTATTCAGTTACCTAGCTTAAACCGTTGTGGATACAATTTCATATTGAGAAAAATTATTGGTGTAAAAATATTCGGTCATGGCGGCCAATCCCAACGGAGACTGGCCTTCGGCGCGGGAGATATTATAGTGCACAAGTGTGTGCGCAGACACGAGTGCACTCTCTCTTCCCTCACTCTCATAGTCCGATGGGATGTGTAAAAATAATAAGTAAGAAATAATAGATTTCTGTATGACTATCAAAAATAACGTAAATAAATACCTGTATTGACCCGTGCGTTTGCACTGGCGAAACATCACGACAAAACATGTTGAAATCTCTAGTTCCTGTCAAACATTGTATGAAAAATTGACAGAAAATAGAGATTCCAACATGTTTTGTTGTGAATGTTTCGCCAGTGCAAACGCACAGTTATAATTAAAATTTGGCGTACTACTTACATTCTATTTTCTACAATATAGTCTGATGTAGCAAGAGAAATCCTTTTATTTATAAGTAACTAGCTTTACCCGGCCTGGCTTCGCACGGTTAGCACTAAGTACTTATCTACGGCGCATCTACCTTTCCTAATTTCCTATTTCTACCTAATTACCTACCCTACCTACCTACCCTACCCTTCTTACCAGGGTAGGTAGGTACCTAACCTACCCTACCTACCCTACATATCAACCTGCTTACCTACCATATATACCTATTTATACCTACTAATACTATGTTAGTAGCAAATAAATAACTTTGACTTTAGTTAATGCATGTTACTGGATAAAGTTAACTTAATATTTTTCTCTTAAAATAAATGAAATATACTCCTACACCTATATTTTAACACAACATTTTCTCATTAAAATTAGACAATTTCTTTACAAATCTTTGTTTTTTTATAGCGCCTCTGTTGTTACCTTTACGAAAGTATTACAAAAATTCATAGTGTTAAATCTTGTACGACATGGTATGGAACCCTTCGTGTGCGAGTCCGACTCGCACTTGACAGATTTTTTATTCAATTCCTTTACTGACGTCTTCGGGGATTCCAAATGACTGACATAAAAAGATTCATTTTATACATATAGTAAATAATAAATTTATTTTAAAAATAAATTATAATATAAAATTTATTTTATTTTGGAATGTTTTTATTTTGCTAATATATAATCCACGTAGGTATAATTATTCTAATTTCGTCATAAACATGTGTTTATGACGAAATTAGAATAATTATACCTACGTGGATTTAAAATAAATATGTTATGACTAACAGGTTGATTATTTGTTCAGGTACAAGAGAGGAGTCCACAGAGCGCTTCTGGTGGAAGCTCGCCCAACTCTGAACGTGGTGCTTCGCCACGACCAGAGACAAAGAAACCAGAACAACCTGACGTCTGAACCTGATCCATCCTTTTCCATATCTTCGATCGTTAATGCTGGGTCACGCTTCTAAATCAAGTCATTACGACTAGCTTACTTCATAATATTATAATATTATCTTCTGCCAGTATGTATCACAATATATCTTGTGTATCGCATAATTAACACGTAGGCGGACGCATCTAAATTTAGCTTTATGTACCTAAAGGTATTTCATCGTTTACTGTTACTAACATTCATAGTTTATGTCGGAGTTGTCTATATTAATATTTATCAAAGTATTATCATTAACGAATGAGTTAATGTTTGCTTCGTAAATGTATTAAAAATATAATAGTGGTAGCAAAATTGAACGTTGTTTTCTTTTACAAGCTTTTTTTCTTTATGAATATCAGAAACCCAATAGGTTACATTACTGAAATAAATAGATTTTATAAACTTTTTATAGTTTCAGGCATTTGTACTTTTAAAACTTTTAACATCACATTTTACAAATCATTTATTTAAATGTCGTTTCCTTTGCATCATTGAAAAGTTGTATTTAATTTTTGTGAAACTCAGCAGTCAGATAGTTTATGACACGAAAGTTTATTTTTACCTCTGTGACTGACGCTTTCAAAGGCAAAGATTAAACCTAGTTTCATAAAAAAACATTGATCATTACAGAAAATGGATGCTCGCCCAGATAATACGAGTGAATGGATAAAACCACAGGGAGTTATTTATTTACTTGAAAGTAATTGACTTTTTCTATTGCCTTGCTATAATGTTCGTGTTTTCCAGGACCTAGATAGAATCTAGAACAACATTCATTTGACACAATTAATACTAACGAAAAGAATAACTCTAGTTTACGAACGCTATGTAAAAATATTCCCAATCTTTGTTATTATATTAAGATCAATCAACTTCATGATTTGGAAATATCATAATCTATATTGGTGTTGCTCCAAACACCAAAAAAATTAAATCATCGATAATGCAGTATCAACATACTATCATTGCTATCCTGATCAAACGATCAGAAACTATCAGTCGACACTTACACATAACTGAGAGGTTGGGACTGGCATCAGTTTGGCACGAAGCCAGTATAAAACCATTAATTTTTTTAAACAAGTGATGCAACTGTTTAGAAATGAGGTCGTGAACAGCACTCGAATGGTTTTTTAAGATATAGCTAAAAATTAAGATAAAATTCAAGTTATTGCGCTACAAATAATTTGTGTTGTCTATCAAAATGCTCAAAATATACGGAAATGGGAAATAACTTATTAATACCTTTATTATTATAAATATTATATTTACAATTATATATCACCATTATTATGTTCATATCAAAATGCGGAACGTAGTATCTTCTGGTATTACACTACATATTAATCCGGAGTCCTTGGCAATGCTTCTTGAATGTAATTATAGCTACTTACGTAGGTATCTGTCAAAATCATATGAAAGTTGGCAAGTGAGCGACAAGACTAGTGTTAAAATTAGCTTTTAACATTGAAATTTTGGATGTCACATTTTCAGTTATTTCTACTCTCATCCGGTTATGTCCATTTTTCTAATTTTAACTGTGTTCTTGAACGGCGGCGTTCCGGAAATAAGCAACGTTCTTGCCATTGTTTACATGCGAATTATATTAATTCGAGATAGGGTTTTAGGAAAATACGTCTTCTTTCTCATTTTGGAAGGATTTGAACTATTAATTTTCGGAGTCGTTCCTTTTAATAAGTAAGAGCATAGAGGTTAGACAAAATGACATTCTATCAGCGATAACTACGAGTATGGTGGTAATGTATTTTATTGACATAAGTTACCGAAAAGCGAAACATGTCAATCCTGTTGAAAGTCGTTTTAGAAATATGAAACGCTTTGAAAACGATTGCCACTCGTCTATAGGCCGTGCTTAAGAGTTAGCTAAGGAAAACTTTCATCATTTTCACATTAAAATGCATTTTTTAAATACATATTTGTAATTTAGATGAAATGGAATAGTTAGGTTATTAGGTACAAAAGTACTTAAACTTCAAGACTTCAAAAATAGAGGTTGTATGTTTTCTTATTCATGTGGCAATTTTTATTTAATTTCGTGGAATCTGCCAGGTCAATGGCATGATTGCGTAATCATGCCATTGACCTGGCAGATTGTGAGTGTGTGGAAGAATAATGCCAATTAATCTCATTTGACTCTAGATAGCTTACCTAAGGTGGGGAAAAGCAATGTAGAGTCGCACACAATGTCTTGTTTACGTAACCAGAATAGGTTACCTAAACCTGGTCTTGGTTCTGAGATTCGCTCAATGTTAAAGTAACAAAATGTAGCTACCAATATGAAAAGTATATTAACTCGGATTAAAAAGATATTTATGACTGATTTATCAATGTGACTTGTACCGTTGTTGTTTGCGGTGTTAAACTGCTTTCTTTTAAATGAAATGAATAATTATAAAAAAAAAATATGATAACTAAAAATAGGTCAGTAGAACACAGGAATACAGGCCGAAAGGGCGGGATCTCGGACACTTGACTGACTTACGCTAGCTTCGAAATCAATATAACACAATATGAGAATATTTTAAGTTTAATGAACAAGCGTAAAAGTTGTCAACAAATTAAGCAGCTGTTTGTAGTAGTGTGGAGGAGTAGGGTGCCAGCTTCCAGCAAGTAGGCCCACGGCCGCAGTCGCGTAGAGATTCCGTCGCGTCGCCACGCAACCCGCCGCCGCCTCTTGGCTGATCGATATTACCGTATTTACTGTACCGTCGCACATGCACGCTTTTTTACACTACTTATTACGTTTTATAGCGCGCTTTTTCAATAGGTACAAAGTTGCAATCTATTTTAGTCTTTTATTCGGTTTATACCTCTGTGACAGGTTTCCGACTCATTGTAAACAATGGACACTGAAACAACTAGACCACGTATCAGCTGATTTTTGTGCAATCAGTTGATCGTTCTTGTGAATAACGCGTGGAGTTATGAATCTCACATAATTTAGACAAACTATGTATAAAAGTTCAGAGCTATTTAAAAATCTCGATTAGCAAATAGTTTAATATAGTGTTTTTAAAACTGTCACTGATTCGATGAAGTCTTCCAGAGCGCCGCGCGCCGTCTGGAATGTTTTATGGTGTGACGAATGATGATGTAAATATAACGTGAAGGCGACTAAATGGCGTGTGCGCATGGTCTTCGTGTCGTTAATAGATCTTGTGATATATGCTCACGATTTGAGTGTATAAACGAGCGGGTAAACGAAGGCCGCGATTTACGTCGACGTAGCGTCCGCGTCGCTCCGGGGAAGTTGGCACGGTGCGCGCGCGCGGCGCGTCGTGCGGCGTGACGTGGCGCGCGGGCCCTGACTCGGCCGTGTCTCCGGTCTGCCCCTGTCAGTACAACCTTGCTCGCGCTGAGGACATGTCCGTGTTATGGATTACCAATGCATCGTCGTGTACACCGTCATCAACATCGCGCCCCCGCGGCTCACCGCGCAGGCTACGGATCTCTCAGACGGTTGTGTCACTTGGTTCGTAAATAAGATCAAAAGGTTAGTAGGAAATGCCATTAATTCAATTTAACATAATTATTTTGGTATTAAAAGACATGAAAATAATTTAAAATAAATATGATGTCATAAGTGGAACCTAACATGATAAAACTGCAGCATAAAAGCATAAGATTAGAGACAGGACAGGATAACCAACATAATTTCCTGTCGCGCTTTTGCTGATGACTAGATTTAGTTGCCTACGAACCAGAGTTGATAGGTATATATTTTATAAATGTAGGTACCAAATTAAACGAAAAAACCCCTGCACACCTTTCGTTAATTAAAATAATATAGATACACACCTACACTGTTACTACATGATGCGGTAGGCTAGGTATAATCAGTTTCCCAATAATTAATAAAGTTTTCGACAAAGTACATTTCTTTTACCCTAACCAGCAGAATGAAACTGAACTTGTTGTGAATGGTTAGGAAAAGTTATTTAATTATATTTTTTTCTAGGAATGTCGTTAAATAATTATGTAACCGGTAACGCCAGCAGTAAAATAGAACTAATTAATTAAAATTACTTCAAAAGGAAACCGGAGTTAATTAAACTAGGTCATTGTTATACCCTAGAGTCGTTTATTTTAACTTGATTGTACCACGCCTACTTTATAGCCAGGAATCGAACAAAAAATAAATAAATTCTAACTGTTTCATCATTTAAAAGCACCTGTTAATGGCCTTAACCTATCTTTAAGAGGATGAAGTAGAGCGTCGGCGGTCGATGTTCTAAAATACTTTTAATTCTATCGCGTTCCACTAAATTGAGTAGGAATATTTCGAAATATTCAAACTATAATAAAACTACAACGTCATTCTGTTTATTTCAGAGCGGTAGCAGTATATCTTCATTCATTGAAGTTGACTCCAAACAGTGGAGTCATACATGGAAATTTGGCATGTCTATATTATAAACAGGGGTTCATAGATCTCGCTATAGACACATACAGGCGAGCCATTGAAGTTCAGCCGAATTTTCCAGATGCCTACTGCAATCTCGCTAATGCACTCAAAGAAAAGGGCCTCGCCTGCGAGGCGGAGGAATGTTACAACAATGCCTTACGACTATGCCCATCACACGTTGATAGTCTTAACAATCTCGGAAATGTCAAAAGAGAACAAGGAAAAATTGATGAAGCTACCAAACTGTACATGAGAGCTTTAGAAGTATTTCCCAATTTCGCAGCCACTCACAGTAACTTGGCTTCGCTTTTACAACATCAAGGTATGTACCTACTGCATACAAGGTAACCTATCAAACATGGTGAATTCGAGAATGTTTACTAAATGCAAAACGAAATGCAGTATTATGCTATGAGATCTACTTAAATGGGTATAATAGTACATTTTGTATGTGCAAAGTTGGTCATTGCGCTCGAGGCGCGATGGCAAGGGAATTAACGGAGCCGAGAACAATGACAAATGCTAATGCGTATCAAAAGACGATTGTCAACACATTGTCTAAGGAAAAATAAATACATATTTAAAAATGATTAATTTCTTGACTAAAATAAAATATGATGTTTATATATCATATTTACTTATTTACACAGTATATATAGTCACAAAATATGTTGGCGTAAAATGCATGAAAAAATGCACCTCTTCGACTAGTAAATAAACTATTTGTGGTTTACTTTCCCGCATCAGTGCGGGTATGGAAAGTAACAAGCATGCGTGTTCAATACACTGGTGCAATAAGATCCACATTTCGAGCAAATGTGTTGAAAAATAACGCCTTCTTCCTATGGGGTTAGGCAGAAACTACAGAACGCCACCTGCGAATAGAATCCTTACATACTCCTTTTGCCCTCTTTGCAAGTTCTACGCACCGGACCTTTCTGATGAACATCACCAATAAAGTCACTATTTGTTTGTATTGTCCTCCTAGGGAGTCTCCTCCCGGCGTTTCCACTCACATCTGCTTTGTTAGTCACCTTTCACTCGTCCTCTCAACATGAACAAACCATCTAAGCATATTCTTTTATATTTGTCATTACATCTTCTTTAAAATCTTTCTGTCGTTGTATCATGTCATACAGGAAATACTTTTTGTGCCAATCAGTACATAATAATATACATACGTGAAAAACAATAATACAACACAGCAATTAGTGTGTATATAATAACATGCGGTAATTAGTTCTACCTTGGTTAAATTAGGATTTAAAACAGAACGTAATAAATAGTGCTAACAGTCTAACGAAAATTAATTTACACTGATATGGTCATAGAACCTTGGTAACGAAACACATTTTTGATACATGTTCCTAATTATAAAATAAAGACATTCCACGAAAGGGTATTATGAGCAATTTCAGTTTTAACAGTTGTTTTAATATTTCAATTACAGGCAAACTTCATGAAGCGTTGATGCATTACAGACAAGCTATAAATATTCAGCCAAACTTTGCTGACGCTTATAGCAATATGGGCAATACTCTCAGAGAGTTGCAAGATATAACAGGTGCTCTTGTTTGCTTCAAGAAAGCAATAGAGATAAACCCGACATTCGCCGATGCACATTGTAATTTAGCAAGTATTTACAAAGATTTGGGGAGAATTCATGAAGCTATTGAATCTTATAAAAACGCGTTAAAATTCAAACCCGATTTTCCAGATGCTTATTGCAATTTAACACACTGTTTACAAATAATTTGCAACTGGGATGGTTACGAGGAGCGAATGCGTAATATAGTATCAATAGTAGAAGATCAATTAAACATGGAAAAACTTACCTCCGTACATCCACACCATTCCATTTTATATCCATTGAAAAATGAAGCAAGAAAAGATATAGCTATACGACAGGCCAACTTGTACACAGAGAAAGTGAATATGTTGGGTAAAGTTTTATATTTACATAACAAAGAACGGAAAGGGCGATTACGTATCGGCTATGTTAGCAGTGATTTTGGTAATCATCCAACTTCCCACCTAATGCAGTCCATACCAGGTCTACACGATAACGCAAAAGTGGAAATATTTTGCTATGCTTTGAATTTTGATGATGGCACCACATTCCGTAGTAGAATAGTTAAGGACTCTGAACATTTTGTCGACCTATCTTCAGTATCCTGTTATGTTGATGCAGCAAACAAAATAAATCAAGATGGTATACATATCCTAGTGAATATGAATGGCTATACTAAAGGCGCACGGAATGAGATTTTTGCTTTGAAACCAGCTCCGATTCAAGTAATGTGGCTAGGATATCCGGGAACGAGCGGTGCACAATACATGGATTACGTAATAACCGACGAAATATGTTCGCCCATGTCTACTGCATCAGATTTTAGTGAAAAGTTTGCGTTTATGCCGTACACATATTTTGTTGGCGACCACAAACAGATGTTTCCACATTTAAAAACACACTATAAAGCTATAACTGGTCATGGAAATGGTTTAAATCAAAATATGGCTCTAATAAATTGTGCTGATAGTATAAATATCAACAAAAAAATAAACATGACCGAAAAAGGTGGAATGATTGAATACGAAGATTTAGTACCAATTGAAATATGCGAAAAGGAAATAAACATTCCAGATTCCGTAGTTGAGACCACCGTAGACCCTAATATTACGCAGGTATTATTTTTTAACTTTATTATTAATCGTTTTAACATGAGCTGTGTAAATTTCTTAATTTCTATTGTTATAGGTATTGGTCGACGGTATAACTATACAGAACGGTTTATCGGTAAACATTTGTAATAAAAAAGTAGCAGCCGGTGAGGAAATACTCGAAAATATAATACTCACAACAAGAAAACAATACGGTTTGCCAGATGAAGCAATTGTTTTCTGTAATTTCAATCAGTTGTATAAAATGGACCCCAGTGTCATGGAAATATGGGTGAACATACTGAAAAAGGTACCGAATAGCGTTCTCTGGCTGTTAAGTTTCCCCGCTGCTGGCGAACCGAATGTACATAAATATGCCCAGAGTTTAGGTACTGACTTTATTTGTTTACTTATTGTAGACATGATTGATGATTGGGTATAACTATTATAATGGTTTGCAGGGTTACCACCTGGGCGTATCATATTCTCTAGTATCGCTTGCAAAGAGGAACACGTGAGGCGTGGACAGTTAGCAGATATTTGTTTAGATACGCCTTTGTGCAACGGGCATACGACTACTATGGACATTTTATGGGCTGGAACGCCGGTCGTAACACTCCCAGGAGAAACTTTAGCTTCGCGGTATGTTTATGCTATATTAGTTAACACCAGAGAAAACGAAGATAAGGATTGGTCATTCACATTTATTTTTTATTTTACAGCGTTGCCGCGTCTCAGCTAAACGCTCTGGGTTGTCCGGAACTGATAGCCATAAGTAAAAGACAATACGAAGATATCGCTGTTAAATTGGGAACAAATAGGAATTAGTAAGTATTTTAACGTGTGTATGTAGCTGTAGAGTCATTATCTTTTGTGAGTGATTAGTTACTAACGCATGATTGACTAGTTTTTGATTGGTTGCGTTGTGTACCGACCGCCATTGAAATACTAGTGTTGTGACATTCTGGCTACTTATTGGGGTTTTGACTTTGTAACTGGTTACAAACGGTTTATAACTGGTACTATTGAATACCGTACTGGACGACGGGCCTGACAATATTTTGTGGAGATCCAATTATAAATAGCAATCATTATTACTGAACATTATTACAAAAAAATTACATAAATTGGACAACAATAACAATCTGCTTGCCAGTTTATGTCCGATAAAGAACGTTCGGTAATTGTACCGAAATACCGCTGCAATGTAAAATTGTCTGATACACTGTATAAATTAAGATATTCCTCGAAAAGCATGCAAAGTGAAAAAGAGTATTAAGTGCTTCCTGATAAAAATTTCATAACCATAACACAGACACTCGGCACACTTTGTTGTTGTTAAAACATTTAATTATTTTTAAATATATTTTTAGTGTTTCACGAACTGTTGCCAAATAATTGTTATTTTTTTTTCTTTCTTTATAAAATTCTAGCTTCTGCCCGCAACTTCGTCCGCCTATAACCTCAAGAATTGAGCTATTCAATGTAAAAACATTTTTTCAAATCCGACTGGTAGTTCCGGAGATTACAAACTTACAAACAAACAATCAAACTTTTACCTCTTTAATAATATTAGTATAGATAATTAAATTCAACAATCATAATTAGAACAAATTTTCTTTTACAGTCGAAGATATGTTCGGGCTAAGGTTTCAAAAGCACGTTTAGATAGCACCTTGTTCGACTGCAAGCACTATGTTCGTGGACTCGAAGCACTCTATGAGAAAATGTGGAAACGATACGAGAATGGAGAAAAGCCGGACCATATGTACGCTTTTCGATGAAGTTAGATTTTAACGAGAGAAAAGGTAGGTAAGGTAAGGTAAACTCCAAATATTAAGGGGTTCGTGGCAAAACATTTTCGGCTTAATTCTGCGGGAGTATGTAAGTTTTATTAATCGTATAGAAATTCAAGGCTGACTCCAGCACTCTAAAACATAATACTTTCATTATTCTATGCGGGCTTAAGATAGTAGTGCGTTAGCTGACTTTCAACGTTCTGGCTTTAAAATGGACTTTTTAATTTAAATTTTATTGTGTATGAAAATCAAACATTCAATCACTCTTATTGACAACTTAATACGAATAGTTTACGGCACAACCGGTTGAGTGCAATTATATTGGCTCAGTCCGGTTGATTTTGATTGACGTATTAGTTTATTGCAATTTGAACACGGCATGTGGCGATGAAGTGGTTCGTAATTTAAAAGCTCCTTCGATTGATAGCCATTGCAATTTCGAAATGCAATGCGTATTTCAATGAGTAAGGTTTTTAGAGGTTTCATAATACTTATTTTCTTAATTTATTATTATAATGTAATACCTAGTAGCAGTGAATGCGACCTTTTCCTTTTAATCGCTGCCCCTGTGTAAAAACATTGCGGTAAGCAACCCAAATGGATCCTTCGATGTGAATTGGACTCGGCAAGGTGTGCGAATTGTACATGACTCATGACTTCATGCCGAGGCCTATCCACCGAGAGGCCACATTTAGGCTGTTAGACCAGACGTTATTGGTCTGACTATTCCACCAACTCTGCCATTATGACGACATCGTCATAAAGGCATCTATCTCGAACAGCGAAGATGTGAGATGTACGTTTACGTTCATATCCTGTCCTGTTGACATTTTTATTTACTTACCTTTATTTGTATACTCGTATTTCTTACATATTATGACCCCGATATCCAAGTTCTCTTTTGAATTACATCTGCATAATAAATTATAAACATACAAATATGTCCTTTTTCAGATTTGAACAATTTTACAATTGAATATAAATGGAAACATAAACTAGCGGTCCGTCCAGATGCTGTCCATACGGAATTCACAGGTTTTAGTGTAATTGTTTCATCATAAATTAATCAATTATAAACGTAAGTAGGTAATTATTTAACATGTGTACAATTTGTGCTATGAATTAAATTATTGTATTTTATTGGTATTTTATTTCGCCTTCATTTACAAATTAAACAGTTAAACATAACAATATTTCAATTGTAATTATGTGAGAATATATTTCACATAATTAATTTATCTGTCATTGATTCTTTTTACATAATGGGATGTACTTATTTTATTCTAGATGCACATATTATATAATTTTATATTAACAAGCGACCCGCCCCCTGCTACGCACGGTTGCAATGTACTGATGTGGCTACATGTCAAAAAATCAAGATATCTGTGCTGTATACCTTTCGGAATAAATACTCTAAATGATGCTGAAAACCTTATCGCATAGCGTAGTTTAGAAGAACAACGCGGTCATACAGACAGACACGAAAAGCGACTTTAATTTATAATAATTACTAGCTGCCCGCCCCGGCTTCGCACGGGTAAGCACTTATCTACGGCGCACCTACTACCCTAACTACCTACCTACATACATACCTACCTACCCTACCCTACCTACCTACCCTACCTACTTACCTACATACATCCATACCTACCTACCCTACCTTCATACCCACTTTACCAACATACATACCTACCTACTTGCATACCTACCTACCTACCCTACCTTCACCTACCTATCATAAGAACCATCTTCTTATTATAACAAAGCAACCGTTCACGCGTGATGCCGTGACCAAGGAAATAGGGATTCATTTTTATATATATAGATGAATAGATAATAGAATTAGCTGAGATAGTTCACGAAATTCAAATTTTTACTACGTGGGTTCCTGTAAACGTCCAGCGGCATCGTGGAAGACCCAGGCGCAGATGGCGGGACGAACCTGACGCTTATAGGAGGGATTGGTTCATATTGGCTCAGGATCGAGTTGAGTGGAGAAAGGAAAGGGAGGCCTTTGCCCTGCAGTGGGACAATATGGGCTATTTATTATTATTAATTATTATTACGTTGTGATTTTCATTTTTGATATTTTCTAAAGGTGTGAGTGATACAAAACTAGGGAATGCAATCCTGATTTTTCGAGATCAATCCCGAAGCATAATATGACGAGATCTCGCTCGAGATTGACGGGATTGGGCGGCAGTAAAACGAAGATGAATTGCCTATTTCAATGATTGCAGAGGATTTGAATTTACGTGTTGCTGCTACAAAAACTAACACGACTCTTCAAGAGGAATTAGAAGAGACTCTGAGGGCATCTAAGAGTCCTTTTTTTACGTATATCTACTATTTATATAGGTTAGAGTCACTCATAGAAAGAGATGGATTTATATGAGTGTGTAGGAACAAGGGGTAGTTTTTAACAGTTCGCTTATAATTGTTTACTCACGCTGGTGCCAACCAGTGTTGAATCAGAGAGGGCATTTTCATCTGCTGGGTACATAGCGCCTGACATAAGATGCCGTTTATCAGACAGCACCCTCAATACTCTGTTTTTTTAGAAGCTATTTCCAGCATCACCCTTCGAACTAGACTTTTCCGCATTTAACTGACAGTGTTCTTTTATCGATTTTGTTTATTTCCAAAAAATACGGGTAATTTGTGAGTTATAATTATTACAGAATAAAGTTTTTTTTCTTTCAATTGATATTTTATCTTAATGAACCTCACAATCACAGCCAAGCAGTTTTCATCGCTTTTGAGTCATAGGAATTTAACAATATTTTTTTAAAAGCTATCCGTGATCTCGAAAATTTGAAAGTTATCCGAGATCTCGAAAATGCCGCGATCTCGAGTCGAGATTGCATTCCCAAATCTTACGTAGCTAAAGTTCGTTTTTAATCCCAGACAGTAAGGAGGATGCTTAAAAAAAACCCAGCTCCGGGGGAAAAGCGATGTATCTTAAATCATCAATAATAATAAGTACTAAAATAATAACCGGTTATGTTCGTGATCCTTACTGGCAAACATAAAAATTGCCAGTTTTATTACGCAGATTATTAATATTTTATTAATTTTAATTTTGTATAGTAAATGGAGTAATCTGTACTTTTTAACAATTGATTCAATGCAGCAGAAATGAAAAAAGCATCAAAATAGTTGAAAAAAAAATCCTGTCCGTCAATGTATGAAACCTGAAAACATTGTATCTTGCGATAAAATCCAATTAATTGAGTCAATTTTTTTTTATATATTCGTTTCAGCCATAGAAGGAACCCTATTGAAAATGGCTCTTTTATTCAAAGCAGTTTAATTATAATTAATATAATACTAACTAAAATAAATAATATCTACATCTAAATATTTCCAACCTTGACTTGAACGTTCCGTTGCCCAGCAACCACACAAAGTAAATATCTAAATAAATAGTCTTTGACATTACGTAAGGATTGCGAAGTTAGAAATTTTACCCATATTGATGGGTAAAAAGCAGTCAAAACATACTTCATGAAAAGTGATAATAAATTGTTAATTTTTGTTAGAAACTATGTTTTGAATTTCTTTTTCGTTTATGAATCAGTGTTAGGAGGCGTGCACTTTTGGATTTTCCAAACAATTCAAAAATATTATTAATATGTTAAAATGCGAGCTTGGCTCATTTTATATTTTTTGCAATACTTAAAGTCGTTGAAACTACTATGGATATATTAATTGTAACAGAAACTTCGAGAGTTCCACATTAAAATAGTCAGGATTTAACAGCATCATCACGTGAAATGATATTGGTAACAGCGATACTATGATATTGATTCAATAGTTTGGAGTACTATATTATCGCCATCAGCGCCATCTATACTATCAATGATTATATAATCACGTGAGGACACTTGAAGTTTTGGGAGTAGAGGTGAAATCAAACTAACAAGAGTGTATTATAAAATTTTTGAAGTGAAAACTTCTTTAGCGGCGTTGTGCACTTTTTTTGGGATGGGTAAAAAATTTTAAACTCACGTCAGGACACGTGACCTGGTAAAAAATTCGTAAGACGGAGACAGCGCACTCTGTTTTATTTTTAAGAATTTTTTTAATCGATCTATAGCTTTCGTTCTTGTACTAACAGCAAGCCACATAAATTCCTGATATGTTCGTTAGATGGCGTTACTTAGTAATTTTTTTGGGAATTGTTTTATTGGAGCTATAGCTTTTGTTCTTATACTGACAGCAAGCCACATAAATTCCCGACATTTTCGTTAGATGGCGTTACTTGGTTTTCACTTCCATCGGCAGTCTGCAAAGACTGCCCCGCAACTTGCAGCAATGTTAGCAAGTTTATTATTTTATGTATGAAAGTAACATTCAAGACGATAATGTCGCAAAAAAAAAACTGAAAAATAATTTTTGAAGTTCCACCGGCAAGAAATCTCGAAAAAATTACAAAAAAAATAATAACTCGAAAACTACAAAAAATCGCAGAACTTACATGGGGTATTTTCGAATACCCCTAAACGTGAGGAATCAATTTTTTTTTTATGACGTGTAATTTTGTTCCTGTATATGTTGAACTTTGCTTGCGCGATCCAGGATTTTGCGTGACGTCATATTTTTCACAGGCTTCACAGTACCAGTTGAGGTTCCAGTCAGTCGAACCGGGTGCCGCATGCAGCCTTTTCTACCCTCTCCTCGTCAAAGGTCAACATTATACAACATCTATCGATGCATTGTAAAAAATATAAAATTAGCCGAACTGCATTTCAACAGAATATTTTTGAATGAAGTAATTAAAAATAATTATCATCTTTTTATATCGACGAATGCATAATAAAACTGGAAATTTTTATATGTTTAAGGATCACGATCATGACCAGTTATTATTTTAGTACTTATTATTATTGGTGATTCGAGATACATCGCTTTTCCCCCGATGCTGGGTTTTTTTTCTATGGACCTTGAGCATTCTCCTTAAGGCTGCTTGTCCACTGAAGCGGAGCGGAGAGGAGAGGAGCGGAGATGTGCCAATATTAACCAATAGAATCTAAACTCCGCCCCTGCGCTTAGATTCTATTGGTTATTATTGGCACATCTCCGCTCCTCTCCTCTCCGCTCCGCACCAGTGGACAGGCAGCCTTAGGCTTACGCAAGTATATCGTGACGTGTGTTGGTAGAAATTTGCGCAAAAATCTACCGTAAGATCAATCCCAAGTTTCATAAATAAATTGTATCTTCCATATTGCATATTTTAAATTATGTAGAAAGTATCAGTTTGACATAACTTTTAAAGATGAACATTTCAATTTCCCGACTAATGTGCTACACATAAAAATCCATAACTATAAGTCTCTTAAGAGGGTGATAAATAGCTTATGGTAAAAAAGCCTCTACTGTATTGACCTTTACATAAATTAAACTAGAGAGAGAATTTCACACAATGCGGCGACTAGGAACTCTTTCCTTATGTTTGGAGCTGGCCGCACGCGCGGTCTATGGTTCGCCGGACTGACAAGATGACAACGTCGTGCGCTGTCAGATTCGATATTCTGAATGCCGTCAGTCGGTCCAAATGAAATTGAAACAATTGCAATGAATCTGAAAATATTCTGTTTTGTTGTGAGTCTTGGTTTTGCACAATATTAATAATAGGTT
This sequence comes from Conistra vaccinii, assembly GCA_948150665.1. Classification (NCBI taxonomy): domain Eukaryota; kingdom Metazoa; phylum Arthropoda; class Insecta; order Lepidoptera; family Noctuidae; genus Conistra; species Conistra vaccinii. Next base: position 18,783,015 of record OX411315.1, read on the forward strand.
CAGGTTATGTCACTGCGTTGTTTTGTTCGTATATCTCTCTGTGCCATCCTAGAAATATATGTGATTTGCCTTGGTTGTGTTTGTTGGTGGATTGATGTATTGGTTCCAAAGACATTAAATTATTAGTTCAATATTTATTGATATAATTTATTGTCGCATCATTTTCAAATTCTTTTAATTTTAAGTCACTTGAACACAGACGAAATGAAGTAGCAACATGTTGCTTAAAGTTTGTGTAGCAAGTTTAAGATTCATGGAATTATTGTTCAATGCCGTTGTGTGATTTTGTTCCCAAAGTGAAGACTTATATTATCCTGGATATTTTGAAGGCTTTCTAAATACTGCCATTTGATTTTGTTACCATTTCTATCAATCTAAACTTTTTTAGTCTCCATTGTGTTCCTAACCATCGATTTACATCGAAAGATACGCCATAACGCGTCAAAAGATGACCGCATTAGTGCTTAAGTTGTCATCTGTCACACAATGTTGTAGAGAATTGTTGCTGTACCGTCAGCATACTCGTTTTAAAAAGGGTACTTAATTACACGACTGCCCAAAAAGGAGTGTAATGTGTTCAGGGTTCATGTATGTATGTGAGTTTCTTTGTTCCAACATAACTTTTAAATGCCTGAACAGATTTGGATGTATGAGGTATCGATAGAATCCTTACATCATCCCGAGTGACATAGGCTATATTTGAAAATAAAATCCATGTGGCGGCAGTATGGGCACATTTCAAAATATATTTAAAAAAAAACTCAATTATTTACAATATGGATATCCAATTTAAGGCCTTGATTAGCACATTCCAAAACTATATAATTTATTGGCATAAATTTTACTTAAGTACATAAAATAATACATTAAGTACATGCAAAACAAACATTTCATCTTTGGCTGTAAACGATTTAATCAGACTTCAGTAGCACTGCGAATATCGAAATGATTGAATGGTTTCGCAGATAAATGCGTTATTATTAGAAAAAAAATTAACTCAAAAATAAAACTAATCACTAAAATGTATAAAATAAAAATAAATAATTAAAAAAATTAAAAAACACAACTGCCCTTCCAAAAATGAACTAAAAAGTTAAAAAAACAAGCTGTATTAGTTAATCTGTATATAAAGCGAGCAGTCACTCATTTACTCTCTGACACACAGATAAATAAAATTGTTACTGCAGTCGGGGGACTGTTCCGTGGAACACTTTTTAATCTAAGAGGTCCACTATTTTTTTGTAAAATATTGACATCCCAAAATGTCGCAATTTATGTCGTACTAGCTGCCCGTCCCGGCTTCGCACGGGTAAGCACTTATTCACGGGCGCCTACCTAAACTAACTACCTACCTACTTACCTACATACTTTACCAACATACATACCTACCTACTTGCATACCTACCTACCTACCTACCCTACCTTCAACTACCTATCATAAGAACCATCTCCATACTATAACAAACACAACAAAAAAAAAATAAGCCAAATCGGTCAAGCCGTTTTCATGTTATGTCGTGACAACGGAAAACGGGTTTCATTTTTATATATATAGATTCACATAGAACTTTAGTGCGCGTATCACCTTTCTCGTCTCTGATACTCACACAAGTCCTGTTGATATTGTTTATGGGTGTTGATGAAATGCAATTCAAAATCAAAAAATTAACAAGTGGAAGACCTAAAATTACTAAGTACTAAGGGGTTTGAAGATTTTGGCCCTAAAATCAGCCACCATTTTGTTTTTTTTTCAAAATCGAGGTGTCCAATAAATGTCATATATTTGGATAGGGGATACTTATACAAACATAAAAGTTCATATAACATAACATCATAAAGCGTCACGTTTCTGAGATATTCAAAGATAAAAATAACAATTATTATAACGAATTAATTTATTTATGTTGTAGTTACTTCATGTTGATTAAGTTATTTACACATTAATTAATTGACTACACCTAGTGGATAAAAAATAAGATTTTTTAATCATTTTCGGTATAAATAATATCATCCAAGAAGGCAGCGGGAGGCTGAATAGGATTTTCTTGGGTGTCGCGCCCATGCCATGCACCATATAAGACATATACCATATAACACACGTCCTCATTCGGCGGAGGGTATACATATATTATTGTCTCTTTCGCTCTTAACTAAAATATTACCTAAACATGATGCAATTATGTTTTCATAGGTCAATATACTTACCTGAATGGAAAAAAAACAAAAAAATCCTTGTTTCAGGGTTCAGTTTTCGACTTATATTTCGGTGAATAACTCCGAAACCTGACGCTTTAGGATATCATGTCATATGACATTTTTTGTTTGTATAAGTGTCCTCTATCTAAATATATAACTTTCGATTTTCACCGCGATTCTAAAAAAAAATCTAAATGGCGGCATCATGTTAGGGCCACCCTCCATACAAAAATCTTCTAACCCCTTTGAGATGGTTTAATATTTTTTATATATTCCAACAAACTGCTGTGTATTTGGATTGTTCTTGTGTCCACGATGTTGTCTAATTTTACTAAAAAATAATTGCAGATGGTCCTGCCTTAATCTATATGTAGATATATATTTTATGCATTTATTGTTTTCGATTAAGTGCCTGTATAAAAATTTTAAGCTCTGGATATTAATGAGAAAACCAATGAATCCCGTTTTACATTTGGCAGAGGTGTTGTTTTTATTCATAAATTCTTATCATAATTTTCTTCCTTGTTGTACATCTGTTCTTGTCATACATTTTTAATAATTTGATGTAATTTTCAGCGTACCCAAAAGTCAAATATTTGTTGTGAGTTATCACTTGATATTGGTTTTTTAAAACCACTTTGATACGTTCGTAAATTAAATATATCGAATAGTTGATCAAACATTGTTAACAATTGTATAGTAGCTTTAGTATCTAACTGACTCCATCCAGTCAACATTTGAGAACACAGTTCCAATTCTTTTGCTGTACTCCTACTAAAGCTGTGCCGCTAAATTTACTTTCATCATTTAGTTTCGAAAGTTAATATGCCGTTTCGAAATTTTTGTTACAAAGCTAAAGCTTTCGGATTCCTGCAATTTTTGAAGTTTTATTAGAAATTGCCATGAACTTTATTTCCTTTATTTCATATAACATTTAAAAATATAAAAAAATGTAGCCGACCGGTATCGGGAACAGGGTCCAAGCTACCGGTGCGCGGTGGTCAGGGCTCCTGAGAGAGGAATCTCCTAACGATACGCGCCGTGTCCAGAAGTACCGTTTTCTGGATCAAGCCCTTGATCCAGCTGCCTAACGAGAGCCTCCTCAGGTGTTGGTCGAGGGTCTCGAGGCTATTATGCCATTGGCCGTCACGAATATCGGCACAATGACTGCTGTATCCACATCCCACATGTCGACAACCTCGCGAGCCAGATCTCTTGATCTGGCTCACAAATTAAGTATCTTTACTTAATCTGTTTATCTTTTCCATGAACTTTTATTATTACTACTACTATTATTATTCTTATAGGTTTTATTTAATCAATCCTGGATTGACGGCTTATGATTTTCATTACCCTGTCAGCATCCTCTAGCATGGTGTCAATAGCATCTCCAAAGAGTTCTCTCATTTTGGCTCGACTATCATCGTCTAGAGAACAGCTAAGTGTTGTCGATTGAGCAGCAAGGAAAGCCTTTACTTGTTTGACATTGATGGTAGCCCCTTCTGTCTTCGCTCTGTATCTATCTAGAGTCTTGTCTTTGGGTTCAAAGTGCTCTTCAATTGCATTTGCCGTTACAACTAAATCTGCATACTGAGCAGATTTGAAGCATTGAATATTTGGGTTAAAGAGGTGTATGTAGATGAAATCTTCACGGTTGTATCCTTCATTAATGATGTCCTCTTCCAACTGTTTCTTTTCGTTCATGAATTCAATAACTTGAGAGGGGAGAGGTTTAAGGAAAATGATACTCCCTCCAGTTGAAATTACTCGTTGGACTAATGAATATGTAGTAATTTCTGACAGCGCTGTTAGCATCTTGATGTGATTCTTGACAGCGGAAGTCCTTATACCTGAATAACTACTTTTGATTATAGTAAAAATAGCTTTTCTTAATGTTGGCCTCGAGACAGCCAAGTTATTAACTCGTGTTCCTCCTACTTGGAGTTCTGGGTAGATATTTGTTTCTGTTGTTTGTTGTATGGAAGAGAGGAAAGCATTGTATCGTTTAAGGACCCACTGTCGGAATTCACGCTTGTTCGCAACGGGGCGACAGAGGACATACGCTCCGTAAACTGCATGGAAAGCAATGGTACCTGGGGGAATCGACATTTTATTATCTTTTAATTTTAGATATTTCTCTTGGAAGGCTGTTGGGACACAGGTTTGGTCATCCATCATGAACGCAATATACTCCTCTGCTCCATCTCGGACAACTATATTCAGATCAACATCAGTCAAATATTTGATACAACTCATGTAATATGTAATCAGGATCCTACTAATCTCATCAGATGCATCTCCTGTATCAGTCCCATAAAGTGACATTATTTTCTCCATAGGATCCCTCATTCCATTATAGAAAGCTAGGATCACTCCTGCAGCAACTGATTTATTCATTGGGACATAGACCGGACGTTTTTGTTCTGTAACAAAAGGCAACTCAACACTCACCTGTTTTCTAGTTCTAATAAAGTTGAAGAATTCTGGAATCTTATCACATGACAATCCCAGATAACTAGCATCAGAAAAGTGTTTGACTTGATTCTCAGTTACTAGTACCTTGTTTTCAATTAAATCAAATATGAATGTGGAGTAAGCTGAAACTTCTATATCTTTTGTCTTTACAGTTATTTTTGTTTTCACACACTTGTATCGAGCATTTGGGGTTTTCGCTTGTTCCCGCGCATCGTTTAGGAATTTATAGTAATCTTCGTTGGTACAGGGTACTGGTGAAAAATTTGTCATTTTGATCAAGATATAAGATTAAGAGTAAAACAAAATAAAATGGGAGTTAAGAAAGAGAATCTAAAACATTAAGAACTGATAATCTATGTCTTATGTCTTATTTAAGTATGTCTTACTTAATTATGTATGTCGAATTGAAGAATATTATTTTTTTATTTTTGAAACTGTTTCTAACGAGTTTTAGCATGTGGCTAGATTATGACAGCAATTTTTCGAGCACAACAGGGATGCGAAAAAGTTGTTGTTAAGTTGTCTGGATTGTGCAACTGGCATCCTAATGTTTCAGCAGCAGCTATGTTTGACGCACACGTCGCAAACCCATCAAAGGTTAAAGCTATTATGTCAACTCTGGCATCATAACATTTCTGTATACAAATTTTTATTAAATTAGCTCTGTGCTCAGCTGTTAATCCGTTTATAAAAAAGAAACCTAAGGGTTCTTTCCAATTTTCTGTAACGGATACAAGCATAAAAACATAAACTTGTGTTGCAATTTCATTTGTTTTTCCAAAACTTTCATCAACAAGACCTACAGTTTTATGGCCAGCCCAAATAGTTTGTTGCCTTATGGCCATCTCGTCAACTATCAAGTGGCGATAATTCGTCCGTCTTTAGTTTTGTTTTTGGAAAATACTTGATTTGTGAAACCTGGTTGACATTCACTATTACCGTACCACTTATATATATACCTAAAGTACTCGGATTTGGCAAAACATTACAAAATTTTCCTCTCACAAACTTGTATGCAGCCGGAGAATAGTAATTTAAGGTTAGAGAGAATTTTCTAATTTTATTTTATTTATTCGGGAAAACAAACAATTACACATTAAGGATTACAAAAAGATAGGATACAGAAATGATAGAAATGTGAAATCAACCACGTTCTCCACAGATACACAATGAGACAATTTGGTAAATCTTAAGACACGCGTTGTTAACAATAATAATAAAACATAGTAAAAAAGAAGAATATTAATAGTAAAATATTAAAATATCAACAAAACATATAGCTGCCAATAATGCCGCATAAGTGGAACAACAGTGTCACATTAATTTTTCAAAATGTTAAGTAACATTAGTCTAAACTTTCCTTGCGGTAAAGCAAATCGCTGGTGAAATCTTGCCACGTGGACTTTTCTTGGATAAAGTCTTTTTCTGCGTCTTCCGCCTATCTTTCTACTTCTTCTGAATGTTCTTTTGCTACTATTTTCTTCTTTTGCTACTTAACGGTAAACTTTTTTCTAGAACGGCAGACGACGTCTTCCTCTCTCGCGGACGGAGAGCAGAGGGCAGCTCGCAGTCCGATAAGGACCAGGCCCGGGTCGACGGCGCGTCGTGTTCCACGCGCGCCTCAAAGAGATGTCAGCAAAACTGACGGGGTCCGTTAGGGCCGATGCCTGCCGGGGTTGCGGGTAATCCCAAGGGGAAACCGTGGCCCCTGGTATGGCAAGAGAAGGAACACGGGTGGGTTTTAGTCAGTAAAAGTCTGACACGCCCTTCCGCTCCGCCCAGAGCGGGAGAAGTCATTGGATGATTTCCCAACCAAAAAAAAAAAAAAAAGACGACGTCTTCCTTGTCGGAACTCATTTTTGAAATGAGAGATTTGGGGGCGTGGCCTTAATACATAATCAGCTTAATAATGTTCCCACTGCTGGGACACAGGCCTCCTCTCTGTGAGAGGAAGTGGGCTTAAATTTACCACGCGGGCCCAGTGCGGGTTGGTAGATGTCACATGTCTTCGATTTTTTGGTTCTAACACATACCGGTTTCCTTAAAGTGAAGGAAAACATCCCTTCACCGTTTTGAGAGCAGTGGTGATGAAATTATTTACACAAAGTAAAGCGCCTGTCTGGGTTCGAACCCACGACCTACAACTCGTAAGCCGTTACCACTGGGCCACCACTGCTCTCTTGTGGCCTAATATTTAGCACAAACAATAACATCGCATTTTGTCGCAGCAGACTGGCTATTTACTTAACACGTTTATTTAACACGTTTTAAGTATATTTTAATAGTTTTAAGCAAATTAGTTCAATCTGAATAGTATTGAATTATTAAATTTATTTGATTCACTACGTTCTTCTCTAACTAGTTTTTTTGACTGGGTTTAGTACAATTTGAATGCGGTAAAAAAATGTTATTTTTACCGCATTCGAAACAAACTTTATAAGTGTAGGGACATTTTTTAAAGGTGTCATCGTACTAAAAAATAAAAACTAAATGTAAACATACATACATACATAAACTCACGCCTTCTTCCCATGGGGGTAGGCAGAAACTACAGAACGCCACTTGCTACGACCCTTACATACTCCTTTTGCCTCGTTTACGTTCATACATCTGGTCATACACGCTCACCGGTTGCGAGTACTACGCACCTGTCCTTTCTGAAGAACATCACCAATAAGGTCGGTATATTATTATGTCCTCCTAGGGCGTCCCCTCCCGGCGTTTCCAGTCACATCTGCCTTGTAAATACATTTCGTTAGCCACCTTTCATTCATCCTCTCAACATGACCAAGCATACCCTTTTAAATTTTTGTCACTACATCCTCTTTTAACTCACACCGTTGTCTTATCACATCAATACTCAGCCTATCATTCATAGTCAGACTACACATGCTTCGCAAAGAACGCATTTCCACAGCATTTATTCTACTTTCATGGTCCTTCTGCCACACCCTGTATTAACTACCGAAATCGAAAGGCGCTGGTTCTTGGTAGTAAAACAAAAGTATATTAAGTCAATCAAAAACAATAACCAATAGGTAGCAAAAACATAGACAAAAGGTAAAAATATCATAAAGGGCTTAGTGCAGACTTGCACACCCAGCATTCGCTTCCATACATAAGCGTAGGCACCAGCACACCATTGTAAATGTAAACAATATCTTAATAAAAGCCTCCAGGCATAAAGGGCGTGCCCGCTTACATATAGCTATATACTCGTATAAAGCTTTAACTGGAAGTTATAAATGATTAACTAGGACCATCGAGGTTTAATAAATAAACAGTTAATTACTTATAACAATAACAAAACCATGATCGACCAGTCACCACAAGCAGCACCCGTTCACGAGCATAACGCAAAGATCAGACATCACCCCCCTCGCCATATTTGAAGGAAGGAGGCAACCCGACCCCCGACGCTACCGCAAGCAGTGACATCTAAGGGAGCATGAGGAACTTGGTGCGGTATAGGTCAGGCAAAAAATAATATGATCAATTGTCGAGGTCGGTAGCTAACCACAAACTGCAATACGACTCATAAAAAAAACATTGTAATGAGCAGATTATGTCAACAATAAATTAAAATAAAATTAAAATAAATTGACTTATAAAGTCAAATAAAATAATAGACAAGAAAGAAGGTTTTTTATATAACTATTAGGGGGATTAGGTAGTTTTGTAAACAAGTCCCTGCAATGCAACCAGCGGCGGCGAGAATAAAGAGAATAATGCATTAGAAATAAAAAGTTAAAATTCATTATTCGCTTCGTTTTCTATATCATGTCTGACAATTATTGAATCTAAAAATGCCGCTGGTGACACAGGCAATGTTTCCTGGTGTCAAGCCCATGCCATGAACCACATAACACACATTATAATATGGGAGCAACAGCCCAGGGTTCTTTTCCCCACTATGCATGAGCAATACCATCCTGCGATTTTATCTCTACCCACCTCTTTATCTCTGCGGTTGTTTATTAAAATATACACAAAATATGTCCGATTTCCCGAGTGACGTGAATTAATTTTTGCTCGTAATATCCAGAAGTCATCTGGTAACAGATTTGCATCATTTCCTCTGCAAACTTGCACTACATGTGCACCGTTTGCTTTTATATGCTCGCCGTAATAACTCCTACCGTGAGCAATTTGGTAGGTCCCCAACATCATTATTATTAGATCATCTTTGGTTAAGATAGGGAATTCGTTGCATCCATTGTTTGAAAATCCACTATATGGAGATTTAAATTATTTTGTATGACTATTTCGCTTAAGGTGTTCGGGGCGTTTTGTTTTAAATGAATTTGGTTAATAATTTCGTTTACTAAGTTATGGTCGCTGTATCGAGCACCAAAAGAATTGAGTAAAGCGCATGCAATAAGAAACTCTTCGTGCATTTTTCTGGCAGCTACGTTTGCATATTGATTTTGTAATTGGCGAAACAGATTTTTTATGTGTCCATTTATAGTCTCTATTACCCACCGACATATTGTCACTTTACGTGATTCATTAGCATCTTGAGTAGTCAGTTACCTATCATGCCGATTTTTCGTCTTTGGCATAAAATTACGATATCCCAATGCTTCCAGTGTTCCAATGCCGCCCGAAAACCTTGATCAAGAATAAAAACATCACCAGGCTGGAAAACCCTCCGAAATTCCTCACTTTCAATTAATTCACTCATAATAGTGGCGTCCGACTTATCAGCCGCATATGGGACAAATGCTTCTATACTAAATCCATCGGGGGACACAATCAGAAACATCTTCAATAAATTGCGGTATTTATGAAGGCTATACGTCTTTTTTTTAAATAAATAGTTTGAACTTTTTTGTATGTAAATGTATGTTCCGTCACAAATGGTAATGATACGGTTTGGTTGTTTAGGACTTCCATATAAATAATTCGGTACAGACAAAATTCTCCGATGCAATTCTTCACGGTATTCTATAGTTTATCTATTGCGTGAAAGACGCAAATGCAGTGGAACGCATTAATTTATTAAATGAGTCCGCACTTTTTTCATTACACGACCAAAGTGACCGCAACATATGCGAAATAGAGAAGATAACCTTTCGTTATTGTCACCTGTGTGTAATTTGCATAGGACCATTGCTAAAGCCCTTTTGGGCTGTTTAAATCATTGAAGTCAAGGAGTATTGTCTATGTTTGCTTAAAAAATCGGTTTTACTGAATCCTATAAAGAAATGAAAAGTTACCTCGTCTATAGTCTCGAATTTTACAAAATCTAAATAGTCGGTTGGCCTTTGTAAGAGTTTCAGCATTTCGGGCGGCTACTTGCATTGAATTAAAAATCTCGTGCCTGGAACGTGTATAATCTGCAAAATCCTGCCAAATAACATTTGAGTTTAAATGTTCATTGCAGACACGTACTCCTGCGGGGATGTAAATATTATGTTTGCGAAAATATCTGATCTGATGGAAATATGAATTCTATGCAAACCAATCTGCTACAACGCAATATGACACAGTGTACAAAACTCTCGAAAATCCAGTGACTGGAATCCTCAAGCTACGAGGATTTGCAGCACCTTCAAGTTCGTCTTGCGGAACGTCTTCAAGAATTTCATCGGGAACTACTATTAGAACTTCATCAGGAACACCTTGAGAGTCGACTCTTAGTGGATCGCTCATTGGCCTTTCAGCCGATCCTTCTGAAGACGGTTCGTACTCGCCGCTTTGAGCATCCGCTATTATGGCCAAGCGCTCTTGTTCGCTGGTGTTATAGCGATTAACACGTTGAACACATGGACGACCAATCCGTTGAGGTGATGTTATCTGCAATAATGAATAAAATCTGATTTTAATTTTTAATTAAGGCCTCCAGCCAGGGTAACTGACTTCATGTTGATAAGCTAGGCCTTTTCAATAGGACAGCGTAATGAACTGTGGCGTCAGCTTAGTGTGTAGGTAGTATGTAATAGCCTAGTGTTTATAACATATATTATAAATAATAATAAGAAAAACGGCATAAAAATGGTGTTAAAGTACTAACCCCTTGCACACCAAGTCGATTATAGGCATAAGCTTGTACATGTGGATGATCAGTGAGATATTCGTCAGAAAGCTCATAGCTTCGTAACTGCGGTCTAGAACGGCGTCCACCCCTTCGAGTGGCCGTACTGATTCCAGTAGCTCTACCATGAGTTGCCATCGAAAATTTACTCGCTAGCGCTAAACTCGCTAGCGTATTAACGTTAATCAAATGCATTTCGATAATGTCAAAACTTGCTAGCGTCCCCGTAAATGATTTATATGAAAAGATATTGTACAGCGCCCCTAGCGGTCACAGAAAGAATTAAAATTTGTTCCAAGAGCACTATAGTTTTCGATAGGTAAGAAACCTAACGTGATCTATTCGATAGTCGCTAACGTTTTTCAGCTGTCACCATACAAAACGGCACCATGAGTCACTAAATCCACAGACGCTATCGAAAAATACGCTTGCGATAGTAGTTACGTTGCTCACTACCATTTTGACGTGTGAAACATGTTTACATTCAAATTATATACGTTTTTGAGTCTATTAAAGGCAAAATAATGTCTGGAAGAGATTATTTAGCATGGAATATGTTAGTGGCCCCAAAATTTGGAGGCCAACGACTGGAAGAACGTAAATTTCAAGAAACTATCTTATTTAGTTCTCTTACAAAATATTCTATTTGCCGGCGACGCCGACGGGATCCGTGCACTTGGTGTTTGTTCTAAAAGTTTTAACTACATAAGTTAATTAATTGTATAGTGTTTTATATGAATAATCTACAAAGATTGTAAGAAATTCTAATAAGAAATAAATAAATGCACAATTCCAAGAATTCGGCTTGCACCACAATATCCTAACGGATTTACCTACTATAAAAGGCGTACCATTTTGTGGGCAATTCAGTCGCAGTTCAGCCATAGATAATACACTTAAATACGGAGCTCAGCCACCAAAGCAGAAACATACCAAGAAAAGCCGAATTCTCCGGAATAATTCAAGATAGTAAATCAGTGTTTTATTTCGCTGCCTCAAGATAGTCCTCATCGTGGTCACTGTGGGTTATGGTACCCAACCTAGGTACGTATTCAGGGGTCCGTGGTGGTTGTGCAGCCAGCGGATTCACCGAGGGTCAGTTAGCAGGGAGCGCACATCAAATATCAGTGGGAGATCGTCCCAGGTTGCCTGCGGTACTGTAGGTACCTCTGCCGTCCGCAACACTATTATTGTAAACATAGTTCATTTTAAATTTAAATAAATAACGCCGCGAATCACACATTGTCAACAAAATTACAAATTGAATAGAGGTAAATAATTATTACCTATAAGGAATAAAAATTCAACAACCCCTAAATACCATAAAAAGGTGCACTAACCGCCAACCTTTCTATTTAGTCGGATTGTTTCATGATACTTATTGACTGTCATAACATTGTTACCTTACCATAGCGATACCTTATGTGTAGTGATGGGAAATTCTCGAGAATATTCTCCTTGCGAGAACTTTGCTGTTAAATTCTCGAGAACATTCTTTTGGTAGGGAACTTATGAGAATTAAAAAATTGGATGACTGTATTGAATCGGTATTTTTTTAGACTAATAGTTTTTAGTGCATTTGAACGTTTTACGAAGTTTGAGTTTAAAATAAACTACACCACAACTTAAATTCTCAGTAAATTCTCCTGAGCGAGAACATTCCCGAGAATATTTTCGAGAAAATTCTCATAAATTCTCTTAAATTGTTAACGTATGATTTCTGTATTAAAACGAACTTTATGAGTTTAAAATAATCAGCATTAATAAAATGAATAAGAAAACAACATTATAAGAAAGGTTTATGGTGCAAATAATTAAAAACAAGATAACAATCAAAAATAATTTTGACGCAACTAAAATCGAATTTGATAATCGCGACTCCATGTGGTACTTGTTTGCCCTACCTTGGGAATTTTTTTAGAGCCGGAGGTGCGCAGGGGGGGCAGCGTCGACGTGTTTTGATATGGAATTTTTCACTTTTTGTACGAAAAATATAAAAAAAATATTACCTACATGTTGAGTTTTGGGGGTTTTTTCCGATGTGTTTTATATGAAATTTTTCACTTTTTGTATGGAAAATATGAAAAATATCATGGAAAATTTTAAAAATGATTACCTACATGTTGAGTTTAAGGGTTTATGGGTTTTAAAAATCACACCAACACCTCGACTTCGGATGCAAAAACAGTAGTCTTTTTTTTCTTTTCTTTTGCTAATATTTCGAAAATAGTGTGCCCTATCGCAAAAATAATGAAAATTTCGACCCCCTTTATGAAACTCATAAACCCTTAAAACTCATCATGTAAGCAAACATTTTTCATATTTTCCATACAAAAAGTGAAAACTTACGTATAAAACACGTCGAGAGTGCCCCCCAGCGCCCTTCCAACTCTAAAAAAAATCACGGGGTAGGGCAAATAAGTACCACGTGGAGTCGCTATTGGTGCCGATTTTCTTGTCACAAATGCCTCTAAACTAGACTAAAAATCACCAAAATTTAGTTTAGTCCTGTCAAACGAGGATTTCCCATTCTGAAATAGACTAAAGTGACACAACTTAACTATATTTTAGTTTGACAGCATTAAAATTGCACTGAGTTATTAGTTTAGTGAAAATGGCGGATTTGCTATTCTGAATTTGACGTTTTTCACCTAGGTAATAATTTGGTGTCTGCATCTAAATCTGACTATTTTTAACGCGATTAAAAACGAGTGCTTAAAATTAGTTAGCATGAACTAAAATTCACACCAACACTTCGACTTCAGTGCGAAAACAGTACCTACCTACAACAAGTACCTAACAACACATAAGGTTGTCTGTAAAAGAACGCTTTTAGCGTTAAGACCGCTCATTGTGTCACCCTACGTAAAATTTCTACATTTATACCTGTAATTTTTATGGTGTACATAATAAAGAATATTCTATCTATCTACTGTATTTTTTTCTTCTTTTGCTTATATCTCGAAAATGGTGCGTCCTATCGCAAAAATAATGAAATTTTCGACCCATATATAATATATCCCAACAAGTTGGTAATAATTTTTCATATTTTCCATATAAAATGTGAAAAATTCCATATAAAACTCGTCTAGGCTGCACCCCCCGCTCTAAAATCATTCACAGGGTAGAGTAAACTAGTGCCATGTGGAGTCGTCACGCGATTGTCAAATTCGATTTTAGATGTGTCAAAATATTTTTTTAATTTACAGATTTTTGGTTTTGTCAGAATAGCTTTAAGATTCTCATAGCCAAAAGTAAGGAATTTTAGTGATAGTTTAGTTCGGTGTACAAGAGAATCGGCGCCATTTCCAGTCCGAAACATAATACAGTAACGTTTTTTCGAGAAAAGTATTAAATAACAACAATAGAAGTTTACTTTAGACCTTGAAATCGAAACTTATTGTATTAAAATTTAGCAATTTTACTTCCATTTTTAAATTCTCGTATATTCTCCGTCGAAAAGAATATTGCAGAACATTCTCGGTCCGAGAATATTCTCCCATCACTACTTATGTGACGTTTTGATCTTATGAGCCGTTCCCTCTTCTTATTACTGAGAAAGATAGAAACAAAACATAAGAGTGAAGTTAGCTAGACGACCAGTGTGGCAGATTTCTACCATTTTGGCAGATTTCGCTCCAAAATTTTGTCTGTGGCAGATCCTGCTGACGATTTACAAAAGTGGCAGATTTTGGCAGATTTAAAAGACTTCAAGGAAATTCACATAACCTTATTAGAATTTTCCTTTTTTTATTATTATTAGGTATAATAATGCATAAGAAAATTGTTAAATATTTTTGTTGATTAATGATATTTCATTGAATTTGTGTGTATTTTTTCCGTTTCCATGAAGGCATATTTTTGGCATTTTTGGCGCCAAGTATGGCAGATTTTGGCAGTTTTTTTGCCCAGTCTGTGGCAGATTCGCCATTTATGAAATGGTCACACTGTAGGTGACACGATCTATCGAGCTTACCTTAGCGCCTGCATGAGACTCCGTAAAACTCATGGTGCGAGCATTATCGAAATCAGTTTGATCTACGTCAACACTTCCAACTCCACCCGCTTTTCATAGAGCTCATACGTCATGCCGCCATACATATTGGAAGTAAACCCTCCGGGAGGGTCACCGGCATTTCGTTTGCGCTAAAGTTAACCATCGCTGACGGTCTACGGCATTAGGTTTAAAACCGTATTATAAACCACTGTAAAACGAAGTTAATTTGTGTGAATATTTGTAACAGTGAACAATTTTTTTATTGATCCGAGTAATTAAATTATAAATTATAATATCAGATTTTATTATCACGGTTTATAATGCCAGCTGTATTCGCTAAGAAAAAACAACATTTAAAATGAGCCCACCGCGAGGGCTCCCGGTATTCCATATGCGACTAGGTGAACCCTCCAGGAGGGCTCCCGGCACTGAACGGGTTAATACGCTAGCGCTAGCGAGTAAATTTTCGATGGCAACTCATGGTAGAGGTACAGAAAACAAACACCGTAATCCTGGTGGGCCGATGGTGTTACTTGACATGGTAATACAACATTAACAACAAACACAACGCAACAAATAATAAAAATAAAACTCACGTGAGGAAAGAAACGTTCGTGGACTCTGACAGAAGCCGTATGACAAACATCAAACAATATGTCGGTTGGTTGAACCAACCGTCATATTAAATTCAAAAAATAAATAATTAAATTATTATTTTTTTATCACGTTTTTCATCTCAAATATCTCAGGAAGTTGGTATATCACTTACGAGATTTATCACTCATTATTTTTTGTTTGCAATCACTTACTTTATCGATTGACACTTGTTTCATCACTGGCCGCCAGGTACGGTCGGTAAGTACTTAGGTATGCCAGGTCATGGTACAAAAATGTCAGAACCCCTTTCTGCGGGAATTTGGATTTTTTTGTTAATGGTTCTTGTTTTTTTGGAATAGTGCTTCCATTTCAGAAAAATATAATACACAAACATATTATGCGTTCACTTGACTTCTGTCTACGTGCGACAAAAAATTTGTTTTAAATTTATAATCATAGTCTGTAATTCCAAAGTCTAGGATGAGCTTGGACTTGAAAGATTGCCAATCTTTGACGGACTTCTTGCGTGCCCTAAACCAATCTAATGTTGTTCCGGATAAAATATTATAAACAAAGTGATATTATATCGTCATCATCAGTAATATATTTGGTTTTCCTTTTATTGGAAGGTCTGGATTCAAGAATCTCCAGTTCAGTTAAAAGGCGCAAAATAATAGCGCAAGGCGCAAATAATTTGCGCGTGCAGTAGATACAAATTTTTGGAGTTTTAAACTGTTCATAAGAACTTTATGGTATAAAGCTGCGGATTTCTTGTTTTAAAAGATTAATCAAGTAATTTTTGTTAGTTCTGAGTAAGTTATTCAAACGCTGATTACCGTTTTTGTTGTTTTTCAATCTGACGATTTTGGCCCAGACACTGGATCAATTCATGCTTTTTTTTATTGCACAATTATTATCATTGCTGACAATTTTTCGTTTCACTGGGTTTTTAGGCACTGTTAATATCGTTATTACTTATCAATATATTTGTTAACTAACATATTTGTTGAAAAAATAATTTCTGATGGGTGAAGGTCGATCTTACGTCCGATCTTAGAGTATTAGCCTGCAGTAGGATAATAATAGGCAGTTACAGTAATGCTGTATTATGGCATTTCTACCATTAAGAGTGCTGTCAATTTTTTTATTTATTTATTTAGGATCTCCAACAAAAGATGTACATGACACAATTAAAGGGTAACATCGGGTATTAAGTCGGTGTACTCCTTCACTTACAGGAGACCACAGCATGCACAATAAAGTTAACAACTAAGCTAAAAAAGTAAAAAAAATAATAATAATAGGTAAAAAATTAACAATAATAGGTAAAAAAATGTGAAAAATATTTTTTTTTAGAGACACTTAAATTAAATTAAATCTGAACAATAGTAGATTATACAACAAGTGAAAAGAAAGGGAATTTAATTCGAGGGACTAAGTTGGATCCCGAGGGCAGCGAAGGATTCTAGAGTAGTCCCTCGCTACGCTCGTGATTCTAGATTAGAATCCCGAGCGGAGCGAGGAGAAAATAAATAGTAGTATAGTATTTATATTTAACTGTCGTAGTTGTAGTATTTATAAGACTGCCTCTTTGCGCGTTAGGCTAATGGTCGTAAGCGCTACTGCTGAGCATGAGATCCTGGGTTCGATTCCCAGGTCGGGCAAAGTATTGTTGAGTTTTTCCAACAGGAATTTCTCAGTAGCAGCCCGAAGTCTGGTCCCTAACTGTGCCCGGTTGATGGCAATAGGCTCGCCCCCTATTATATGGGACTTAAAAACTAAACTGGTGAACGTGGATGTACTACAGGTACACCTCTGCCCAACCCTTCGGGGTAAAAAGGGTTAATGTTATGTTATTTATATTTATCACATTTTTGGCAGCAACAAATTATCTAGAACTTTACTGCTTTAGAACGAAATGATTCCGAAATCAGTGTCTCATTTTTGTCACTGGAAGAACTCATTTTATTATAATTATGTAAGATTTCCAATGACATTAAAACAACCTCGTTAGCAGATAGAAAAGAACCTAACTAAAATAGACTGGATATTTTTTATGTTCTTTCAGCATGTTTCTTTTGTTTTTAGGGTTCCGTACCCGAAGGGTGACAAACGGAACCCTATTCATAAGCCTCCGCTGTCCGTCTGTCTGTCAGCGAGCTCTATCTCATATAACTAACCGTAATAGGTAGGCAGTTGAAAATTTCACAGATTGAGCATTTCTATTGCCGTAAGAGCAACAAATAATAAAATTAAAAAATAAAGGGGGGTCGCCATACAATAAAATTAAATTTTGAAAAAAAAATTATCTGACCCTGGCATGTGGGGTATCATTTTCTAGAGCTCATCGAGTAGAGAATAAATATAATTTTTATTTGTTTTTATCTTCAAAAATGATGAATTAGGGGGCCGTAGAAGTTGTCTGTTTTAGACCATTTTTGTACGAGCTCTATCTCAACAACTAAACAAATTAGGAATTTGAAACTTGTGTGTATCATGTAACATATACTGTTTATAATCAACAAATACTAAAAACGCCGATTCATTACGTATTTTATATAATATGGGCGATTTTCTGCAACTTAAAGTAATAATTTTGTATTTCATGCTAATATTATGCGATATAAATTTCACAGATAACTATTTAATAGTCGGAGTAATGACATGGAATTAGTAAGTACCTACTATCATGGCAGCATATACTATTTCGATCATTTAAATTTCGATCATCCAAAAAGGTCTACAAAATAAACTTTCTTCACAAGATTTTAAAACCGGCCAGTATTTTTTGAGTTTAAGAACTTTAACGACTTTTTTCAAAGTATCCCTAGACGGTGTTGATGTGTGTACCTCGTGTCAAAACTACACTCCAATAGACAATATATTCAGTAACATTGAAATGAATGCTGGCACATACAGTGTACTGTTCAGTTGCCTAGCTTAAACCGTTGTGGATACAATTTCATATTGAGAAAAATTATTGGTGTAAAAATATTCGGTCATGGCGGCCAAACATTGTATGAATAATTTTGTATTATTTGTAAGATTTTCCCCGGCATCTTCCCTGTTTCTAATAAGAGGGTAAAACACATACAATTTGTTAAGGCAGCAGCATCAGAGTAATCATTCATTATATTTTTGAATGTAACATTTTCCATTTACCACCTCTACCACCCGACATATTGTTACTGCCATTGACTGATTAGCCTCTAATTAAGCTGCTTTTCACCTTCCTTTATAGAAGCTGTCATAAAGGTGCTATATCTACTGTTCCTTAAATCCTTATCAATGGCAAAGAATTTCTAAATATAATGTTGTTTTTGCTGGATAGAGGCATGCCTCGATGATGTAGTTGTGACTGTGGGTCACTTTCTCTAGTTTAAAAACAAATATTATATTGATTTTAAAACCGACAAATGGTTCGGGCAACTTAGAAACACATAAATTCTCTATTTTATGGGAAACAAAATATTGACACGTACCGCGAAAAAGGTCGGATGCAATGACACCTCGCCGGCCGGACGGTGACGCCCTGCTTGTGAATAAACAATAAACTGTTACCTCGCCGGTGGCGTGCCGGCGGCTAGCGGTCGCTTTGCTTACGGCGCGTTGACGACTAGCCGTCGCCTTGCTTCCGGCGCGTTGGCGATTAGCCGTAGTCTTGCTTACGGCGCGTTGACGATAAGATTTATCGAAGCGGTGCCGGGGCGCTGCTGCCGTGCTGGAGCGGTGCTGTTATAATGGGCGATGACCTTTAGTCGGGCTCAGGCAAATCAAATGGACCCTTTTAATACAATTGAGAAATTATAAAAACAGCATTAAATCTATTCTGCGAAACTGGGAAGCGGGGTAAACGTTCGACGTGGTATTTTTTTAAGGAAATGAGAAGACTGAGGAATGAAGTCGGGGGCAGTTGGTTTTAGACCATGATAGTACTGATACTGACGTTCGAATCTAGGCTAGTTAGGTGAGAAGAGATACCAAGAGGCCAATGAGGCCATGTCCGAGTGGGGCGGTGGTAAGATAACTAGTAATATTTATTAAGTTAAAAATAGGTTGAAGCCCTGATTAGTCTAACGTAATATGTGTGTGTGTGTTGGTGCGTCTGGATGAGTCATTCATTATAAATAATTATCCTAGGCTGGTAACATACTCGTAATTAAAGTTCTTGTAACTAAACTCTTATTTAGTATCGAGTTTTATAATTAACGCTACATTCTCGTGTATTACGTGCCCATATCCTAATCCGTACCTTGGCAGATTATTGTCACTTGCATTTGGTTATAGGGAAATGGCGAAGACCGTCTACCATACTTGACACTGAGCAGTAACACTCCAAAGTATTGACGACTGTTTACCTTGACCTGACGCACCACATTTGGAAGGCAGAACCATAAAATACTCACAGTTAATTTAGAATTGAACTAGGCTATAAAGCCAATCTGTAATTGCATTATAAAACAACCAAACGTTAGTGATAACTTCTGTATCCAAAAAGGTCTCGCCACAGAATACTTTGCGTGAGGCTTGTTGACGCACATTTCCGGGAGAGGGGGTAGGCTTCACCAAGTACCTCAAACTGAATTTGTATTCGTTCTCAGAACGCTAAGAACCGTGTCTCATTAAAATCCCACCCGGCTTGTAGGCCTATTACTGAATCGACACTATTTATTGAGACACGCTATTGGGACGTAAAGCCGCTAATAGCCGTACCGCATCCTCTAAATGGGCCAGATTAAGGAAATGAGAAGTGACGAACTACCACTTCGGTGTTCACCAGGTACGATCGTAAAGTATTCTGCTAGAGACCGAGTCTACGGTGCACTTGGGCTAGTTGTGTTTCACATTAGCACGCGATTAGATCTTCTGAATACTAAACTTGTCTTCTTCAATAACAGTTGGGCTTCAAATCAATTCTAAGACAGAGTACTGAAGTACTCTGTCTTAGAATTGATTAAGACATTTATATTGTGCTTAGAGAATGTGTTCCGTTAGAATCGACTTACTACAAACAGTGCCGGCGGCGTGGCCGCCGGGCGCGCCCGGCACTGCCGCACAAAGCCGCACAAACAAACGCAAAGGAAATGAAGGCGCAAAAGCCGGCGGCCATGCCGCCGGCATGTGTGTAATAGCCATTAGGTCTAACAGAACACGTTCAATGAGGCAAACGTTGTTATACGGTTCCCAGTCTCACTGAAGTGGGTACATTGTAAACAGAAAAATTTACGTAGCTATAAATAATAAATTTTAAGCGCAAGCGTAACGATCCCTTTACCCCTTCACCTTAAGAAGACTGTATTGCTGATATTGGTGCTAAACTGCGGGAGGAGGAGACGTTGGCATTCTAACATTTATAATACTAAATAATATTATACCATATACTTTTGCATCCCCTCTTGTCTTCTTAGCTTCATTATTATATTAATGTACTTCTGTTTACTAACTGTGAGTTCCCCATATTAACTTCACCTTTTATCCAATCCTTGTCCCCTAGTTTTTATAAGCCGGGACAAGGTACTTTAGTTTTTGGGGATTCTTCTTATATCGGTGGAAGAGTGTCCAGTCCGGAGACGAGCTCTACAGGGCCGTACGGGGTGGGGCGCGGTCCTTCCCCCTAAGGTACCGAATTAAACACTAATGTCAACATAATTAGGAAAAACGAAAATTTTATCAGCCTAGGGTAATTTAGGTACAGTCACATAGTCATTGGTACCTTAAATCATAAAAGCTTTACCAGAGATCTATATTTATGCAACGATTATGTATTTTTTTATACAAATAATTAGAACTCTTTTGCTCGTATATACATATATCATGTTTCATCAATAATGGCATTTCCGTAGTTTCCAAATAGTCCATTGTCCATTTGTTACTGCTCTTTACTGATTAGCCTCTAACTAAGCTGCGTTTCACCCTCGTTTGATGGGCATGCTCAGATGGCATTTCTGTAGTTTCCAAATAGTCCAGTTGGTATTAATAGATTTTGTTGAGCTAGGTACTTGCTCCCTTCGTTTGTGATGTCACCCATCACTTTGACCACGTTTAAGAGCTGTTAGTGTCATTATTTTCTTCGAAATATTGACACTGACAGCTCTTGAACTCGGCTTAGATGTGCGCGTTCAGTTTCATTGGTGAAAAGACATGATTAGTGGGGCTATGGGCGCCTGCTTAGGTGTAAAAATCAATGTGCAGCAAAATGTTGTTTTATTATTGCAATTGTTGTATTCTATAGTTTACAAATCAAAACTTGCACGACTCTAAAAGATCAGGAAACTGTGAAACATAAAAATAAGTTTTCACTAAATAGCTCGACTAAATAAACTAAATAGCTTTTCGATATGAGATGGCGCTGCGCGTTGTGGTAATCGAGTTAAAGAATGATTTTCTACTATTCGACACGTCATCCATCGAGGAGCTAGGTTTTTTTTTATACCATCAAGGGCGCAAACTAGCATGCTGATCACCTGATGTTAATAAGCAATAACCGCCGCCTATAGAAGTCTACAGCACCAGGGTTACTGCTGATGCGTTGCCACCCTTTTCCCACCCCAAACCCTCGCTTCCGATTCTCTCACTCACTATTCGAAGCGCAGCAACATAATGTTGGTACTTTACGTTGGTATTTTGTAAGAGTGTGGTACCTCCCCGACCGAGCCAACCCATTTTAAGGTTAGGCATGAGGATTTAAATAAAACTATAATTTGAACGAATTCATTATTTAATATTCTTAAATTAAATAAAATATGTAGGAAAGACGAACTGTGCCGGACGGGCGTGATCGCTGGACGCGTAGATTATGCAGGTTGTAAAGCTATCCCAGTCCAAGCAGCGCTGACTTCCTGCACCTAGGGATCTGGATACTTCAATACTAACTTAGCGGCTGTTCCTGGATTCTTGAGGGAAAACGGGTTATGACAGGAAAATAACAACACCATTTCCCTGATAAGTCTTCATAAGTATTCAAGAAGCGATTTCCGGAATTCTTCAGGACTACTGCTTGACGTATTAGATGGTTGTTCCATTGTGATGACTAGTATTTTTTAAGATGGCGTGAACCTATCACGCCATCTTTAGAAATTGTAGTCAGGGTTCGCGACCTTTTAATTCTGAGAGCCGTGAATCGCTTCTTGATTTACAATCTTTATTGATTTTTACTATTTTATGTTTACATATTCCTTATTGCTAAACATCCTTATTTTAGGTAGCTATGCATAGCTTGTAAATGTATACATGAAACAGGGGTGACAAATATATGCATTTTATTTTGTATACTTTACTGTTAAAATACCTGTCATATGAAATTCTATGGAAGAACACACTTGCGTGTGTATACTCTTGACTAATAGTCACTATCCTATCGAATAAACGCTGGTTTGTATATTTTGCTGACTCACATCACATGTAACCGAAGTCCGCTGTGTCAGACTTTATAGCCGTCTTGTTGCAAAATAGTATTATTTCAATGTAGTATAGGTACATAACTGATTGTTCAGCCATTGGGCAAGTCTCGCTTGCAGGGGTAAGGTTAGCGTTGACATAATATGCCTTTGAACCCGCCTTACAGATATGCCACAGTTTAGGCACCTCATCATAATATCCGTTTATCCGAATCGTAGAGCAAAACAGATGAATCCTTTATGAATAGCAATGGTAATCGGGTTTTATAGATGTCAGTCCGTAAAGAATAGCAATGGTCGTGGTCAGTGGGTCGTCTTAGGGGCGTAGAAATAGAACACAATAATCGCACAGTACACAACGAACGCGTAAACATAACGTGGGTCGAGAACTGCAATGATACCTGAAACCTGACGTGACGCCAAGATTGGATGTGCAAGTAGGGATGGTGAATGGCGATCTGAAATCGATAAAGTATCAATTGCTTTTTTCTCGAACCTAACACACATAATGCGAAATCATTTGACTGCCTCGTTGGTCTAGTGGTGGTGTAGCGGTTAGACCGCCACATACAAAAATTACGAAACAAAAAGACATGACGTCACACAATTCCTACATCTCGCAGTTAGAGTTTACTGAGCGAATAACATAGATAAGACTATCCGAAATCAACATATGGGCAGTTGCCCGCCAGACATAACAACCCGTCTGGTTGGAGGATCCTCCCTTTTCTATGGTGGATGAGTGAACTTTACACCCTGTTCCTCATACCCCTAAAGTGGCAAGCGCTACAGCTGGGTCATGCCCAGCTGTAGCGCGCGGCCCTGGGTGCGATTCCCGGGTCGGGCAAAGTGTTATTGGGGTTTTCCATCTGGAATTTCTCAATAGCAGCCTAGAGTCCGGATTTGTGCCCGGTTAATGGCAAAACGCTCGCCCCGTCCCGGCAAACGGGGCTGGCGAAATGAAGGTGTACTGTAGGTACACCTCTGCCTGACCCTTCGGGGATTACAGGTGTGATGTTGTGTTATGTTATTATTAATCATATACAGTTAAAAACGGTCAAAGAAAATATCAATTCAAAATCCATTTTTTGTGAATCGATTTTTCATGCTTTGACTCGAATCGATTGAATTATCAATATTATGAAAAAAAACTGCACCCTCCCTACACAAGTGTCCGCTACTAATGTCAGATGCATTGTCAACGAAATAACACTTCTTTATAAGCATTGATTATTATTTAAAAAACATATGGTGTTCGAACTTCACACGTGTCAATAAAACCTAACATAACCTGTAGTCGTGTCAATAAATAAAAGTAATTATAAACATTCCATGTCATTAAAATTCACTTGATCAAAAATAGCTCGTTCTTCATTTTTTTTCCCATACTATGTGTAGCTTATTTTGGTTACCGGGTGATTATGGATAAGTACAATGGAAAAAGTAGGTTGGAGTCTCATTTTTCCTACAAAATGTATGGGAACAGTTTTTTTTCCGATTTCCGACTTTTCTAGTACTCAAACTTCAGTTGGTCCAATAGTTTTTTGATTCTTATATGAAACAGTATGGATTGGCATCATACAGAGTTTTTGTGTGACAACTGCCATTTATCTTGCAATTTTTTCAAAATCTGTAAATGCAGATCAAAATATCTCTTATCTCTAAAAGTTATGGACAGTTTCCTAAGACCATTTTCTTGTAGCAACAGCGGTTAAGGTCAAGTCCCATCTTAAAAAATCTACCCTAATACCAATAACAATACTAATATTGACAGCTAAGCATTCAAAATGCTTTTTCGATCGCTTCAGTAGGGTAATTTTTTTCTTTTTCATTGGAAATAATAGTCGTAACATTGCTATGGTAAAGTGTGACTTGATGTCACACTGTGCCACTTACGCCAACGTGACGTAACTTGAGTAGACCAGAGTAACCAGATAGTATAAAATAGACATGTTAATAAAATACTTATGACATTGTTACGGTGAAGTGTAACTTGATGTCACACTATGCCACTTACTCCAATATGATGCAACTTGAGTCCATTCGAGTTTGTACTATGAAATAAATAGTATAAGACCATTAAAAGTAACTAATATTTTCAGTTTTCCTAATTAAATCCGCGTACAGATTAGGGCGAATAACTCGAGACGGATGTACTGTAGAGCTGAGCTGCCATAGTAACTATTGTTTGTATGGAAGTACTCTACACATCTTACAAGGTGGCGTTAGTGTGCGATAAAAAAAAAGGCACCAGTGGCCCATACATTTCAGGCAAAGCCCTTTGATCCACGATTCTCTTGTTTCATGACACGGCCGAGGAAACCTTTAAATCCAAATAATAATAAAAATATTAATTTGAATGCATTAACATTTCGTAGCGGGATTATACAACGTTATTTTTTGTTTATACTAAACCTTTTAAGGCGTCATTGTACCCATCATTATGAAAAACTTTCACTATGGGACCTAAACTGAAATCGCAAAAAAAAAATCAGCTGTTCCTTACATTTATGTTCGCATCGCTCGTCAAAATGTAGGGAACAGCTGATTTTTTTTTCACGATTGCATGTTTGGTCCCATCGTGAAAGTTGTTCATAACATTACATTATACGTCTATAGTGTCAACTCTGCGCATGCAAAGTTCTTACTCTTTGACATTCACATAAACATAGCCGCCCTCGGCAAATTGACAAAATATAATTAATAATAAAATATTTAAAGGTACTTAATATGTTGAACTTACTGGTGAAAAGTCACTCCTTGACTTTTACTTATGTTTCTCGAGTTGTTGGAACAGTATCTCAATACACACGAAGGCATATTTAAGGAAATAAAAGTTAGCACTCAAACGTTTCACGTAGCAGCAAGCGTCAGTCACAGACTAAGTGAGTTGGAGTGCGCGCGCTCTAACTCTTGTTACAAACAATCGAGTTCAGGCGTCTCCCCTAGTTTACATTGATCTCAATGACCCGGACTGTGATACTACCCAAAAAGAGCACAGAATCACTTCTTCTTCGCAGCAGCACGCCGGGCCTTCTTCGGTGCCGGTGATGGACACGGCGACGACGACAAAGCTGATGCGATGGGAGACATGGCTTTTTCTGACCTGCTCGATGTTATTTAGGTCGTCCAGTGAATTTACTCGTTGCCGGGAGCCGTCAGCGCGAAGAATATATATAAGGCCCTGCTTAGTCCAGCAATTTGTTTCGCCTAGCCTCTCACGCGCAGACATGAAGAGCTGATGCCGCGATCTTGTCAGGAACTCTGATATAGTGATACCAGTGCCTTTCAGCTTTGTCTTGGCAAACCAGACACTGTCCCTAACACCGACGTCCCGTAGCTTGCAAAGAATGGGCCTGGGCTTGCTAGCTCCTGTTTGTCTGCCCATCCGGTTGTGGCATTTTGCTGTGCAGAACCACAATTTTTAGTCTACTTATATGTTTTTAAGCTACTATATTAAACAATTCACCTTGATTCCTTTTGATACCGTACCTATTGAAATCCATCATCATTCATGTAAGCTTCCTTATATTTATTCTTAATCACAGTCACATATACCTGTAATAGCATACTTTTATATTCTTTGATTGTTTTAGCATCTGAATTCTATTTCATACTATTTATTAATTACCTTTTGTAAAGATGATAGAATATTGTATATTAATTGAAAGCTGTCATCTGTCTTATTTACTTTTCTTAACCATAGACATAATGTGCTATAGACACTTTATCTTCTTCTAAACCTATTATAAAGCAGGTGAATACACTGTATTGTTCGCAATAAGGACAGTTATAGCTTATCGCTCTGTAAACCGTTTTTATCCATTCTGGCCATCATTCAATTAAGAATTAACTTGATAGATGTTTGAAATGTTTTAAAATATGACACAGAACGATAAAAACGGGTTCTTTTCTTAACGAGT
Organism: Conistra vaccinii; assembly: GCA_948150665.1. Classification (NCBI taxonomy): domain Eukaryota; kingdom Metazoa; phylum Arthropoda; class Insecta; order Lepidoptera; family Noctuidae; genus Conistra; species Conistra vaccinii. The sequence goes on from OX411315.1 coordinate 18,809,637, forward strand.
TGAAGTTTGGCTCTAGCCGTGTGATGTGTTACTTTTCACCTTGAATCTAATTTTCTACTTGAATCTTAGCCTGATTAGTTCAGTGTAACTAGCATAATACTGTGTGTAATCTAAACTATTGTGTATCGTGCTAATAAACTTTTAGTGTGTCTCTATTTACGGGTCTCATTTAACCGACTTTCTCACCTAGCCCTATAGAGGGCCCTACACCAGCCATCTGGCCGCGTGGCGCAAGACGCCACGCCTCAAACGTCACACGTACTACTCGAATAAGAGAGGCCGCTGACGTCAAGAGGCGCGACGCCAGGCGCTGTTGCCTTACGAGAGTGACTTCGCCCTCTCAATACGACGTCACGAGTGACGCCGACGCGTCCCTCCCGTTAGCGTGAGGTACCATGAAAGTACCTCCGCCACCTAACTACCTCTCATACCTACCTCTCCGTTCAACAGGGTGAAGGAACCTCCTGCTCGGCGTGCGACGTGATAGCCCGGCTCCTCTGCACTCCCTGCTGGCCTGCCTGCCTTCCTGTCTGTCAGCCTACCTGTACCTCTGCTTGGTCCTGAACCCGCCTATTCCGAGCATTCCACGTCGTGTGAAGCCGACCCCTTAACCCTCCTTGCCTTTTATACTTTAACTATACTCTTAACCTCTAACCTTTTTTAATTTAATTGTTATCAACGCTTAGCTCCGAGGAGCTAAGCGTTACGTTACACGGTGACACCGCCTAATGTCAGCCACTGCAAAGTCGGTTAGCTTCAAATGACATCGAACAACCTCGGCGACTACCTGTTGTAGCATTATGAAATCAGCTCCTTGCCACTTGTTGAGAATGCTTGGTGAGAATCGAACTCCCTTCGCATTAGATAACTACATAAGAAGAGAAAGAACAGGAAATGATAAATGGTATAATTGGATTATAATTTTAAGGTTAAAAAAGGTAATACAGCTTGATATAAAAGGAAAAAAAAAAAAATCTTATTTGTGAGTCGCCTATATAGGGTCGGTTTTTTTATTTGAACGGAGAATTACGTGGTTGACGGTTAGGTGTAAAATCGCACGCGGGTTAAGTGAGTAATGGCCTTTACAAAGTTAATCCCGGAAACGGAAAGTCGAGCAAAGCAATAAAACACGTAATAAACCTGAGTTCAGCGCGGTCGATGGACTGCCTAACATAAGGTTTGGAAGTAAAGTTATGACTAAAGATTCTAAGCCGTTGAGTCCTGAACGTCGAGCGCCGTCCTGCTGATGTCTGGTACGATGCCGTCTCCGTTGCTGGAGGGGGCCGACGTAGTTGGGCGATGTGGGCACTGCGACGTCGGTGCGAGTCTGCGTTGACGCAGGCTGGGACTAGAGAACTTCGGGATCCTGACCGCACGACTGACCGGGGTCCCAGGAAAGGCTTTGCGGCCTTGCTTTATGTTCGTACAATACTTCACCTATAACACTGGTCCTAGACGTTCACTAGACTGGAACAAACGATAGATTTAGCTTGAGGGCTAGACACAACCTCGAACTCGATACAATAACTGCGACCAGGTAGAACAGCGATACGACAGCGGATTTGGGTATATATATCTGAAGCGTTTGGAAACTCGCGACTCAAAGCAGAGAAAAAAATTATTTTATTCACATGTCGTTTTTCCAGCGCGACTCACAATTCAATGACTCAAGTCAAAAAAATTGTTTTTCTTCGAACGATATAGAATTCAAAATTTGAAAATGTGCTCAATTCAAAATTTTTAAAAGAAATAATAGTTTAAGAAACTTTTCCAACTACAAAAGAGGCTTGAACGGCAGCGCAATGCTGCAATACACGGTTTCTAGCAAAAAATTTCGATACTATCGATAAAAAAATTGACAACCCTAAACGATGTCACATCACTAAAGACAGATGGCATCATCGATAAAAAATCACGACCCTATGCGATGTTGTCACTAAATACACTTGACATCCCTAGAGAGAAAAAAAAATTGTCTCCCCTATAGGGGTGACAGTTGAAGAAGGGACGAGACAAGGCTAGGCGAAGACCTGGGTAACAGAGTTAAATGAAACAAAAGACACCTAACAACTAACGAGACTAAACCAGAATTAAAATAACTGAAATAAAAGACACCTAACAACTAACGAGACTAAACCAGAATTAAAATAACTGAAATAAAAGACACCTAACAACTAACGAGACTAAACCAGAATTAAAATAATGTAACCTAAGGAGCGCCTACTAAGTGCATTCGACAAAGAGTAAATACGAAACGTTCGAAACCTAAACCTTATCGACGCAAGCTCAGGAAGCGTCCACTAAACCTAAAAATAATTTAAGTGCACAACTAAAAAACTATAGCCTAACAGAATTAAAATAATTTACAGGATAATACACCATGGCAAAAGAGAGTCTAATCGGATGATTTCCCACCCCAAAAAAAAAAAAAAAGGAGGACCGGGCTACGAGAGGAAAAAACCTAAGTCCAGAAAAAAAATACCCCAGCTTACGAAAATAAGGGCTTCAAACTTGTATTTAATGTCCCTATTCATAGGGTATTCCTTCTGATCCGACTTTCAGCTAAAAGAGTGCTTAGAGTCTGAACAGAGGAGTGATAGTAAGGTGGGAGGGTTGGTGTACCTCAGAGACACTCCTAGAGGTCGAACACTCAAACCTATTTGTCCGTTGCAGCAAAACTCACTAACTAACTAAGTGTTGAGAGTCTTCAATAATGTTGAAAGAGGGGAGTTACCTCTCCGAACAAATGCAGAGGTTCCAAGAGGGAGAGAGGGAACTTAACAAAAAAGTCGCTCATAGCGTATTGGTCAACGAAGAAAAGATAAATTTCGGGGTAAAAGTAATAAAAGAAACAATATATAAATCGATACAGTATGCTTAGTGTGTTATGTTCGTTATTTACATCAGATTACGGAATTGTATAGAAACAGAGAATTTTGGGATAAGGTTATTAATATTAAACTTACCGGGTATCGGCGAATAAATCACAAAATAACTATAATAATAATATTTTATATAAATAAATCATGACAATGCCAGTGGGATGACGTGACACAATGTAAAAAGAAGTAAAAAGTTAATGAGTGGAAATAAGGCCGTATAGTAAAGTTCGAAAAGAGTTTATAACACATTTTGCGATAAATTTAAATTATATAATTATGTACTTTGAAACTTAGCTTTTTTGTTAAGGGGGGTATCGCGATGATTATGGCCTGAAAATGAGAGGTTAGAATAAAAACAATATTTATGATGAGTAAATTTGGATTAGGTGGTGAGAAGAGAAAAGAAACAGCGAATTTTGGAATATATGGTGACCGTGTTTCCTACGGGTATCCATAGGAAAAACTACGCCAAGTACCACAAAATAAATAAGATAAAAATTAACTTCTTCTAAAGAATAATATTTAAAGTATATAATATTTAAAGTAAGATTTTTTATAGCTATAGCCTAAATAAAGTTAACATCATATAACGTAAATAAATTATAGGAGATGACGTTGGCCTGCACATAAATATACGTACCATAGGGTTCTCTTTTTTGTTCAATGACCATCCTTCAGTCAGTTAGTTCGTTCGTTCGTTCTCTCTGACAGTCAAGTCAGTCAGTCAGTCGGTTTTGTTAGTTTGTCTGTTAGTTATTTCTATCCATTACTAGCTGCACGCGCCGGTTTCGCACGAGTGACCGGGGTCCCAGGAAAGGCTTTGCGGCCTTGCTTTATGTTCGTACAATACTTCACCTATAACACTGGTCCTAGACGTTCACTAGACTGGAACAAACGATAGATTTAGCTTGAGGGCTAGACACAACCTCGAACTCGATACAATAACTGCGACCAGGTAGAACAGCGATACGACAGCGGATTTGGGTATATATATCTGAAGCGTTTGGAAACTCGCGACTCAAAGCAGAGAAAAAAATTATTTTATTCACATGTCGTTTTTCCAGCGCGACTCACAATTCAATGACTCAAGTCAAAAAAATTGTTTTTCTTCGAACGATATAGAATTCAAAATTTGAAAATGTGCTCAATTCAAAAATTTTAAAAGAAATAATAGTTTAAGAAACTTTTCCAACTACAAAAGAGGCTTGAACGGCAGCGCAATGCTGCACTGTGCTGTATCTTCCTTGGCCTGCTCGGTGACACCATGTAACAGCAACATCTTCCGGCGCCCACGCATCTCAAGATTTTTGAGCCCCTGTGCCAATGCCTCCAACTGCTGCTGAAGCCCAACGCATCTACTATGAACTTCTTGAAGGAACTGAAGTCCGCTACCAAACTGTCCGACGTGCTGCTTGAAGTTCCTGATGGGTTTTTGTGCAGTTCTGCCTCAAAGCTTGACATCCGGTTTTAAAACAGTGACATCATTTCGGACAATGAGACCTTCAGTACTTCCATGGTTTCAAATAGTGTGTTGTTTTGATTGTGGTGTAATATGTTCTAGGAGATAACACTAAGGTGGCAAGTACCCTATGTTAGCATGTACGTGTATACATATAAATAGTCAAATTAAAGCTAATTGTAATTTTAATAAATTAATAAAACGAGAGCAAACAAATTTTTCACCTTTCGTGTCAACTACCCACACGGGAAAAAGAAGCATGTTCCCGAATTCGAAGGCTAAAACTGGTCATGTCCTTTGCATTTAATGTCTACGGACATATTCTTGCATGAGCAACTCCCTTGTAAGTGAAATTCTATTCCTTGAGATAATTTATTCCAGAAATCCCCACCGACAAATCCCTACCAGTGGGGATTGTTATGTTTCTTTCCAGAAATCCCCACTAGTTAAATAAACTCGGACTACTGAGGAGTTTTGGAAAAATAATTAACAATCCCCACCAGGTCTTGTTGTTTCTAAATTATTAAACAAAAAATGCGTTAATCAATTCGTTTAATTAGATAAGTAAGTAATTATGTCAATATTAAAATTCTGTAGAAGGAATCCCCGTTCTTATTTTAATTAAATATTCTGCTACATCTACTCGTACTACTGTACGAGTACTTCTAGGTATTTGGGCTGGCTTATGTTCTGGCATTATATCGTTATTTTATTTGTTATCTACTTTCATCATGTAATTCTTCAATTCGTTTGCGTGACTAAACACTCATCTGCCGTATTATTCAGTAAAAGTCCCACCTTGTGTGTCGATAGTGTCAATCATTGCTAGGGATTGACACTATCGACAGCTCACTTCAGAGTTTTCACGGCTGAGTTCTGTCAAAGGTAGCAAACAACTGAGTACTGAGGCTAAATGATTTTAGCCTCATCTGTATTAATTGAATTCTGGCATCCCTAGTTAGTACTTATTGTGCATTCACCACATTTTTTGTGCCACGAGTTTCAAGAATACTTCCTTCGTCCCTTAAAATATTGATAGCTCGTTGGATAGCCCATAAGATGAGCAATTATTTATAATAATTTATTTACGTCACAGTAAAGGAGAAGTCTCATCTCCCATAGAAAATTACGAGTACCTCACGTCTGACAACAGAAAGAAGTATTACAAAAATTACTACAAATTATTAAAAAAAAAATACATATACTTCCGATTTTAATCCTTACTGGCTAATATACCAAAAAAATGCTTTGAATATTCATTCAGGGGTACTATATAATTATGTAAAATCTGCAGATTTTATTTAGATAGATTACTTTTGACTTACATACTGTGGCTGAACTAGTATTCCACTCTTGTTGACTATGATATAATTTGACCAAAGGATTACAGATAAAGAATACATGTCTAGTTATTTGAAAAATGTTTTTATTCTTCATTATCATTTTACATATTAATAATCGTTCATAAGTACACAAATAACAATAGTTTTGCAAATTATAATAACACCTGATTAGCCACTTAAAATTAAGAAGTCTACAAGACAAAAAGAAAGTCATATTATTATTATGTCTCTTGGCGCTCGTAAGGGCTGACGAATGAACACTAATTATTCATTAACAAACATAGTATGTGTAACAGACAATAGTAAGTAAAAACAGCAAGAATATCGTAATGTTTACTTGTTCATTTCCTACCAACAGAAATGTAGTTCTATCATAATTCAAGCTTCCAAAACAAACAATCTTTTTTTACATTAATCGTTCACATTGATGTTACTTGATTAATACTTATCAAATCTGTAATTTTAACAGCATTCTCATTTTTGTTATTCTAATTTTGTTCTATTTTATTTAGTCTACGATTACATAATGATCATACTCTATTTCTGTAAAATCATCTATTTGTTCTACCTTTATTTCCGTTTTCCTATATATGGTAGTATTTCTAGAAACTTGCCAAAATGTTTGGTAAAAAAATTCGATTCACGGTAATAAATCGTTTCCGTGCCGTGATTGTAAATTTTAATTTATATTCAGTTTTTTCTTTAAAAGCAAAAGTGCAGCCTTAGTCATTATTTAATCTGGAAGTAGGTAAGTAGTGTTGGTAATGTGCAATAAGTCCGAGACTAGATGATTTCTCCAATATTATACTCTTAGTTTAGGTGTGAGCAATACAGTTAACATTACTAGGTACTAGTTTATTATAATTATTTCTCATTAAAATTAATGAAGTTGATAAAACGTGCGGAAGTAATTTATTGAAGGCGATTAAGTTTTGTGAAGAACTTTCAGTAAAAATGGAAGAAATTGGAGAGAGTTATGAGTAACATTAACTTAAATATATTTATCGTTTAATCCTATTTTCATTAAATATCTGATAGCTAATTTAAAATGGTAGGTAATCTCAGACATGGTAGGAAGGAATGACAATCCTAATGTCAAGATTTTGAGTAAAATCAAAGTCGTTTATTAACGTTTACATGAAGTTGTTTTAAACGTGTCCATTATTTTATACTTAAATAAACATATTTAGTAGGCAAAAGCGCCTATAGGACACACATAACATATAAATATAGCCTGTGTTAGTTAAGATAACAGAAATATAGAAAGAAGAATTGTTTTATCATGGGCTTATTTAGCCTTATGGGCCTAGCTACTTTTCACTTTATCATTTGTGACTAATTTGTTGGTAAATTTCTAAGAGACATTTGGTTTGTTGATTTAATATAAGGTTATACAGTGTTATTAAATGGAGATGAAATATACTTTTTTTGATGTGTAGCTATAAGTAATACATATAAATGCCAACTACTTTATTTATTTATTTCTTTGTAAATACTGTCAATGTTACGGGTTATTATATATTATGTACTCTAGCTTATTGACAACTGGCATAGGTACCTATATAAATAATAGGTATCAACTAAACAAATTCTACTTACTTAACTTTTACATCTCTAGTGCACAGTCACAAATTCACAATGAATCTTGGAATATGCTAGAAAATATGTCAAAAGCGTTGTACTTATCATTTTACTTTTAAACATTATAACCGGAATTGGAAGTTAAATTAAAATTAATACGTATGTACATGAAGAAATAAATTTAGCTTCAAAATTAGGGCAGCTCCCACTGCAAAAAAATGGAATATCAATAAATTAGACAATAGTTTAAAATAATTGTAAGTTTTATTTAAGATATTTTCACGGTATGCGTAAATATTATTCGCATGCATTTAAATGCTGTTTTTAATCAGTAGACATGGCGACTCAACTTGTTTATGACGGCAGATGTTATATCGTTTTATAAGAATAGTATGGAGATGTTGTCTATCTAAAAATACGTATTGTTTGAAGTACAGCACGAGCACACTCACGAAAAATAATTTTAAAATTATACAAGTATTATATACAACTTTTAAAGGAGGATCAATTTCCTCCATCCTTGAACTCGTGGTTATTTATAGGTATTTATAACTATTGTAAATCTATTTAAAAAACTCTATAATATCTAAGACACGTGCGTTCAATTTTATCATTCAATTCTGTAACAACTTTCAAAGGTTATCTAGCGTCTCTTCAGAAAATCTATTTAATGTAAATGGTTAGGGTACATTCTTTAATGCATAATATTAATAAAGGGGCATGATTATTGCATGTTATATTATTGTTTATAGTCTACCTTAAGTACTTAATACAACTTACAAAATGTATATTTCTAAAAATGTTTAACGGAAAGTTCTTTTTTTTTCGAAACCCAGTTTATCATTAAAGCACATCTTTGTAAAAACTGCAAGGTAACAAAATTGTTTCCAAAGATATAATTATATTCTGTTGTTGTTTGTAAAATTAGTTTACCAGTTGCTGGTAATTGTCAAAAATACTGCAAACGTTAGTTACAAAAAAATATGTTATACTTATAACAAATATAGAGGCAGTAATGTTTTAAATGTCATTATTTCTTATTTTTTTGAAGCCTGTAGACACCTGTATCCATTTTGTTATTTACTGGGTATTAGTATTGAAACGTTCTGTTCTGCTTTTTGGATAAAAATATTTCATGACTTCTAATTAATGGCGCTGTTATTTTACGGATTACAAATAAAAATATACGTATAGGTATTAGATGCGTATTCCCCTTATTTTATAATACAGGATGAGTTATTGAGAAGGATCGGTACGGCAAGGTGCAAATCTATGTATAAAAGGAAAATTGGGGATTTTTAGGTTTATAGTAAATATGAATTAACCCATAGTTAAACCATCGCTTTTTGATAAAAAAAAACATTGTTTGTAACAATGTTTTAGTTCGTTAATAAAACTTCGTGAAAGATGATAAAAATGCTGTTTTAATTTCTTAAATCTAAAATGCTATGATACATTTAGTCACATTTATTATTTTCTCCTAGCCTTCCAGTAACCTTAATAACTCACCCTGTATGTCAATTAACCTCGTTATATTTGATAAAGCATCTTATTAATTTTGATCTGTGTAAACTGTAGTCTACCTAGTTTCATGTACCTACGTAGACTCATGCTATTACATATGATCGTAGTATATTACCCTTTATTCATAAACGTTGCTTAAAGTTATGCGACAAAAATTTAAGGTTAACCAGTCGCTTATCATTAGGTACTTAACTATAAGCAACGTTCATGAACTAAATCCTCAATGTATTGTGATTGACAGTTTGGTAGCAATTATTGGTGTTTTATTGTATATCTTTGCAATATTATTATAAAACTATTTCAATCGTAAATACTCTGAAAATAAATTCTACGTAAGTATAGATAAAAAGACTTTCACTGCTGCAATAAGGTACATTATTATGCTAATTTCTTCGGAAGGAAAATTATGTATCCTGCCCAATGACTAAATAGATAGGGTCCTGTCACTATACAAGGGGTGTTAAGTTTATTTTCGGTCTGTACTGTAATTTTAATACAAATTAATATGTACATTTCAGAGACATAGTAGTCGTAAAATTACTAGAATGTCATAAAGTAAGACCAACTATCAAAAGTGATAGTTGGTGAGTTATTAATACAAAATTCATAATGATTAGAAACTAGAAAAATCTGAATACAAGTAGGTACAGTTTCAAGTCTTTTCATCTTTAGTTTGAATGTAGGAGGAAAGGAAATTGATAAATCATTAAAGTAAACAAGAAAAGCACAGAAAATCTTTTAGTTAGTGAAAAGTAAAAGTTTCACAAGACTAGTATAAATTGTTACTGATAACAATATTTTTCTGCACTCGTCTAACAAAATGTGCGCCATCTTGATATATTTTTAGGGTCAACAGCTCGACATTAATGTTTTAACAATGATGACATAATAGAAAATATTTATTAGTATTTGATTGGAGGTGAAATTCTTTAGAAAAGATTACGTTACTGTGGTACGCATTTATTTGACTTAAGCCGGATTTTGTTCATCAGGTACTCGATTTCATTTTGTTTTTGGATCTGAACCAATTTATACTAGTCAATTATTTAATATGTATCTTGATACGACAAAATACCAAAATCCAATTTAAAAATGCTTTTGTTGTATATATATAAATACAGCTGGGATTTATTTAATTTACAATTCTACTGATTCTAACATCCAGAATAGTTTTACTACAGTAAGTACATACAACTCTTACGTATTATCTAACGATTTAATACATCAGTAAATCATTCGTATCCAACGATTCATCTTTAAACCAACAAGAACTAGTTTATTTATGCAACTCAATATATTTAGAATTCATTTCAATTTGAAGTTATAATGTGCTTTTACTGACATCTTGAACGTATCCTGTAGTATAAGTGATTTACTTTTGAAAGTGCATAGCTACACATTAATATTATTTTAAGACAATATCTAAGATGCATTTCCTTAGATCGACCTATCTGTCTTGAACTTAGTTGCTAGTCACTAGACAAATATTTTAGAATATCGTTTCGGAGAGACGTGGCTGATGTCGCGTCTTAGAACCTACTTTTAATTAATTTTTTATACCAGCAGCCTATCTTAATCTAAAACTTTTATTAAGTAATACAACAGACTTTCATAGTCGTAATTAATTGCAATGAAATAAAAAAGTGAATACACAGATTACACGGTGCCTTATATTTTGAGTGCTGTTTATATGAATTTATTCATAAATAAGGTTGTTATGTACATTACGACCTAAAAATGTACCTATACAGTACAATATTAATATTATGGCTAAAATGAGTCATCCAAAATGTACAGAGTCTACTTTTATTTATCTACCACAATGTATTATAAGGAATTAAATAATTATAATTATCAATGAAGCTTTGATTAGAATACATTTCGATACATCAAAGTGAGTTCACTTCATAATTTATTCCTAAAATGCCAATAGAATTGATTTATTATTTATTCATCACACTCATTCGATATTTTAAAACATAATTTCAATAAATCTAGTTTGAAGGTTTCTTGCTTTTTTAGTTAGTAAGCAAACTATGTATACCGCGCAAATCAGACAAGTAAACTACATTCTCCGCGAACAGGGTTCCATAAGATTTTTAAGGTGGACTGCTGATTAAGTAGGTATGTTGCATGGGTATGATGCAACCTGGGACGGTTAGGACAAGTCCATAAAAGCAGAAATCAGCAGCACGCCTTGTTTGTACCAGAGTACCTGGCATCTTGTTCTTAAGCTGTTTTCAGACCAGCGCGATTTGTCGCGCGACGCGACACCAGTTATTGTTATACCGTGAAGTTTTGTATTGTTCGCGCTGGTCTGAAAACAGCTTAACACACGGTTTCTGAATTTGATGTTGAGAACTCGTTAAACTCTCCATTAGAATTACTTAAGGCAATTCCCGAAATTCATATTTTTTTTGCAAAATACCTAATACATTTTAAACTTTTCGGGCTACTTTGAAGAAATCACCATAAGTACCCAATGCTAAAATAGCGTATGACAAGTTCTCAACTTCAAATTCTCAATTCAGAAACCGGGTGTAAGTCTTATGCAATATTCACTAATTATACATAATACTTATCTCTCCTTTAAAATTAAAGTTTACAATTACCATTAATTCATAAATTGACTACCATTTTAGGTGTTCTGTACCTACTGTTTACTTGGATGTTTGATTCGTTTGGCCACCTTTATTTCCAACATTTAAAATAGTTATATATACGTATATTTTTATCTAAATACCATAATTTCAAACCTTAAGGAACCCATGACGCACAACATATCCATTGTGAGTCGTAGCTGAAGACAGGAGCCCTGCTTGTCAGATATTCGAGGGTGGGAAATTTATTTAACGTTGTGAAGATAGGAACATTTATTCGGCACCCATCACTATATTAGTGACTAGCTCCCAAATAATATTCCCACATTAACAACGCATTTCTAATGCTCAATTATGCTTCAACTACTGCCTTAGTAGAGTACCTACTAGCGAGCAAAAAAAGCTAATTCATCTAAATTGTACTAATTTAGGAAAGCATTGCATGGACTATTGTGCGGCTAGTAAAGAAATAGCAAATATTCTCAGAGGTAAAACTATTTAAATAGAGGACTAAACTATGTCTTTACTTATCTAGTAAATACGGTTTACGATGAAAACCAAATAATTGTTACTAGTGACAGTAAATTGGCATTAAACAGGTGGGCTAGCATGTGTTAACTTAAATGTAGGTTATTGTGACTGATTTTTAAAGGATTGAGGTATTTCACAAATAAGTAGCTACTGGAAGTTCTATATAGGTGTATTAAAGTTACACTCGTCTAGTTGGCATACCACCTTAGGCATAACAAGATTGAGGAATTTACGGGATATACGGAATCATAGACGAGACAGTTATTCAAATCCACCTTTGGGGAAATTTAGAACGTCCGCTGACACTTATAAACACAAATCGTCAATAAAAAAATGATTTTGCCAACCAGACTTCTTGCTGGACCATGAAGGCACTTCTACTCAAAGTTTATGAAATGTATTTAAGTAAGTGACCATTTCAAATTTACTGGCAAATTATATGGAATCAAGATTATTTATTAATGGGACCTACATTATATCGATCGCTATAACATTAAAGTAAGTAATATTGTAGTCTTTCAAATGTTTTAGACCGTATTGTCGTCTTAAAAAAAAGACGCCTGGTATTAGGTATTTCTTACAAATATAAATTATATTAGAATTAAGGTTCGTGATAATATACCGAAAATTATCAATAAACGATAGTGAATCAGAATATGAATTTGTAACTAACGAAGTTACAAAATTATTTGGCTGAGCTACAAATAAAGGTGAAAACAATAAATAAAAACGAAGCTTTAATTGACAATAATAGTCGGTGTTTTGAAAAAGTACAATATTATGACGAAAGTGGGAATATACATGCAGGGTTTTAGAATTGTTAACATTTGGCGACTGCATGCCTCTAATGGAACTGATTTGCTCCGACATGATGATGGAAATAAGAATAGATTTATGGTAATTGGTGAATATTTACCTGCTCCAATTAGCGTAGGGATATGTTCTAATAATAATTGAATGCTGTTGATTTCTGACGTAAATCATTTATAAGTAAGTTAAAGTAATTAATTGATTTATAATTACTAATATTAAACAAACAACATAAAGAATATTAATTAATATCAAAACTCAACACGCATTCGATGATGTAAAGCTAAATCAATTGCTCAAAACATTCATTAATCATTTACAAGTTAGAAAATATAACTACGTTATTAAATAAAAATAGTTTGTTTAGGACATTGGAATGGTCTGCAACTACAGTTAAAAACAAAATTCCTAATGATATTATCACAACGATTTTAGCAAAGAATAAACGAATTACTAATTTTATGACATAATTACAAAATTTTACTAAAACTAATTAAATAATTCAAGCTGAGAAATTTGAGCATCAGATTCGTATTACTATGGATATTTCATTATTCCACTCATTTTACCACTTAAATAATAATAATTTGAAACTTTACTAAGTTGTAGGTACCTATGTGTACAGGCGAAGGTAGTTAAGTACTATTCCCCACATTTCTTTAGGAACATTTAAATGTAAATGCTTTTTATCGTAGGTAGGTGACTATATTGATACATTCGTTTACTTATTCTCTTCAACGACAACAACAGATGTATACCTTTAATTTCCAATATCAATACCTACACATATTTTGTAATTAACCACATTGCATTACAGTGTGCATAATATTTACACTTGAAAATTAAATACTTCGCGTTCAACTGCCGGAAATAAAATAGGTAAATATAAAATTTATTTCTAAATCTTGTATTCAACGCAATAGCAAGAACACGTCATTTCACGTGAAATCTAAATGACACAAAACTTCAGTCGTTTGGATTCTACTTCAGACTCTTAGAAAAAGTGTAGATCTTACGCTAAATCGACCGTAATTATTCGTATTTTTCGAGTCTTTTAAGTATTTACAAAAATTTTACGTTAATTTTTTATGTATATAGTTAATATCTACAAATTAATTTCGAGATCCGTAATATCCCCAATTGTACAGAAAATCTATCAAGATGTTTCCTATAATTATCTTTTCTAACGAGGGGAATAATTTAGTTAATTACTTGTTTCAAATTATTATTTAACTTGCATTTGTGGGAAAATAAGTGGATTATGTACAGCGCCCTCTATTTATCCTCTTCCAGTAGAACCAGATCGTCAGCCACGACGTCAGAAACGTGAAGATAAATGATCCAGTACATTAAGTTAAAACATACGAAGCAGACTGGAAACACTATGCGGGAGTACTTGTCGATGTCCGAAGGAGTCATTCCCAGCAATTTGCTTATGTCCTGGAAATTAAAACACTTTTCTAAGTATACAAATTTCTGCAACCGACTTTATTTATGGAAATATAGGAAACAGGTCTCTGCGTCGTGTGTCGTGTCTATGAAATACAATAAAACATCGTTATTTCGTCGAAAATTATATCATCGTAATGGGTTTATAGTAAACCGATGATTTAATTTTCGAATGAGCGATGATTTTTTATTTCTTAGACGAGAATTGCTATTACTTATTCTTTCTTTTCTTTCTATACAAATATAATAAACGGAGAAACTGACTGACTTGCCAGCGCACAGCTGAAACTACTGGGACCAGTAAAGAGAAAATATTGCACAAAGATTCCTTTTATAATGTAAAAAAATACTAAGAATGGGTTCTTTGAAATTGTTTCTATGAAGAATCTTATTCCTTGGGTTAATAAACTAAAACATAAAGTTTTTAGTTTACCAAAACTACCCTCAAAGCAGGTTTAAGGGGTGTTAAAGTTTATATGGTAGAATCTTAACTCGCCGTCCGAAAAACTCGGAACTCGGTATCGATACTCGGTACTTTGACAAAATATAAAGAATAATTAGTCAAGAAGGGGTTATTAAGTTTTAACCTGATGAGCCGACATGTAACACTAGACATACATCTTGTACAATTAATGAAATTAATTAGATTCTACAACGATAGGCAGTGTGTAAGTCATAAAGATTGTTGAACAATCTCCATATTCCTTGTCTCCATGTTCAGCTCATCTGACATGATTTCAATTGTGATCAGAGAAGTCTTCAGATTTAATATTGATTTTGTTTGTGCTTTTGATTTCTCCTTTCCGCTTGTTCCTATTGACATGAGACTGTTGCGTGCCATCTTTCGCTATTGAGATAGTATACGGTACTGTATCTAATTTATTTATTTAAGTTTTCATGCACAACATTACAGAATATACTCCCAAGGCGTTGTACAGAACAATACACAAAACTAAAAAATGGCACACAACCTACATCGATTATGCATAATACAAAAAAAAAAAAATGTAAAACAAAACTTAAACAAATACGAGAAATAACAAAATTAACAAACAAAATAACAGTTGTGCAATAAAAAAACTTCAGTCAAGAGAAAAAAAAAAATCTTTCATCCATCTTCTCACAAAAACTTAAACATTCACGACGTCTATCCATCTCATAACATCGTTTCATCGTTTGGCGATAATGGTCTTTTAATTTAATTAATTAATACTTTTAGTTGGATATCAGAATCCAACTTATTTCGTTTTACTCTGAGCGTTTCCAACATATTTTGGGAAATCTATATGAAATTTAATTTTTACGGTAGGGTCAAATATTTTATTAACTGGCCCTGTCAAACTTCTTGTTGTTCTTCATTAAAGAAAAGGAAAGAAAAAGAGAAAGAAGGAGAAGTCTCACTACATCTTGTTTCAGTAAATCACTATACTGGATTTATTTAAAAAAGATGTAGTTGTGCTAATATTCTTTGATAATTCGATGAACTCATTGAATTATCATCAATGGACGGACCTATTGCCATCAACAGGGTAAAAATCCAGACACCAAGCTGCTCCTAGAAAAAATCCTAATGGAAAAACTCAATAACAGTTTGCCTGAACTGGGCTTCGAACCTCACACTCAGCAGTCACGTTTTCGACCGCTAGACTAACGAGGCAGTTCTTAAAATTATGTTTAATAATTGGAAGATTGTTCTATGACTTGAAATATTATTCAGTTCCAGAAACCCAGACAAAATCAAATCGGCTAAGCGATGAAAAAAAGAATGAAACAAGAAGTGAATTGTTTTTGGCGCCATGAAAATGATATTTAAATACAGTACAACGAAGCAGTTCTTGAAATTATGTTTACAGAAACCCATACAAAATCAAATTGGCTTAACGATAAAAAAAAAATGAAACAAGAAATGAATTGGTTTCGGCGACATAAAAATGATATTTAAATACAGTACTTATCGATTAAATATTAGGCACCCGCTGAGCACACCTAGGAAAATTCATAAAACATTATAATCGCAAAGCAATCAAAATCGCAGTTAAAGTTTACATCGCTTAATATAAAACAATACAACAAATAATTAGTTGAGTATCTGAATATTCACCTTGCCAGGGTGCAAAATGTGCGGAGGCGGGCCTGGGTTCTCTTCTTCTGCTCCACTGCGACCTCCGTTAATAGTATTCTCTAGGGTTCCGCCTTTGGAATGAGCTTTTGGATCGTGCACTTTGAACCGGACCTCCTGAAAATAATATTTGAAATGTTGGAAACACATACATGTGAAAGCAGAATTCTTGGAATTACAATATCAATAGCCTACCGATGGTCGTCCTGGTGGGCACCTGCTAAGCGTGCCCATTTTAGACAGCGTGTGTGGGTCACCTACTGGAGGACAATCAACGGGGATTTTCTTCTCGGACGCTATCTTCTGAATGGCAACAAATCTCTGTTTTCTCATCTGTATTCTCTTTGCCATATAACCCACGGTAGCATATTCTGTAAAGATAAGAGAATTGCATCTATCACGAGGGTTTTTTTTTAGTTTATGAAACCATCGCTCTGCATTTACATTCGCATAGGAAAAACATTTACATTCGAAATAGTTTTAGTAAATCGCCTTGCAGTGGTAAGTAGGTAAACATAATAAAATATTACCTAGTAGACTAGCGAAGACCATCACGAAGCACGTTCCCAAATAAACGTCGATGGACTTGACGTACGATATCTTGGGCAGAGCGGCATTAGTAGATGACATGAGCGTCGTCATCGTCAATACAGTGGTGACACCTAGAGCCACTCGGGCCGGTGTAGCATTTCGGTTCAACCAAAATGATACCCATGATATGATGACAATCAAACCAGACGGAATGTATATTTGAATAAGGTAATATCCCATAGATCGAACAAATTGTATTTCACATGCCAATCTTGAATAATTTCCTGCAAAAGGTTTAAAAATAATATTAGAGGGGTTCTTTGTTTGAATTTCATAAATCCATTATCTCTAGATATAATAATTAGTACCATTAAAGTTAGTGTAGAAGTGAATTTTATTTAAATATAATTATGAATATTAGGAGCTTTATTTGATATAACATAAAGAACTTCAATCTGACTCTATGAAAGAATTTTGTTAGGATAAAAAACACGATAGAGGATTCGACATAAATATAATAATTTACTTATGATGTTGTATCTTTTTAACACAAATTATACGACATGACATAAAAAAAACTATTTCACACCACTCATAGTGTTTAGTGCAATAATACAAAAGCAGGACGTGATAAGAATCGTGGCTGTTTCTGTCCAGTGTTCCACGTAGTGGTGTCTCATATCTTTTGTTTGATTCCTACTCTTAGATTCCCCCGCGAACCCAAGTACCTGTGGTAAGGGAGATCTCCATAGCTCGTTGACGATGGCCCAGCACCTTGAACTGCGGCAGCGACACCTCGCTGGAAACACCCACAGAGTTGGGCCCCTCGTTCCATTTGTATCTGATGTCCCGCATGGTGTAGCCGACTGTGCGCAGCGGACATTATAAATGAAACAACCCCAGGCCCATCGCAGTGGGTTTTACAACACGAATTGTCTTTCGGTTGGGGTAAGAGCGGGGGAGTCGCGAGTTCGGTTTCGCGCGTCTCGTCGTGCGGTTGTCGTGTCATGTAGTTAGCGTGTGTGCTTGTGTCGCGATTGCGATCGTCTGCACACGGGCTGAGGGAGACGGGGTCGGTGGCGGAGGTATGGATGTGCTGTGGTGGGAGAGCGGCTATTGCGATCGGTTACCTGTCGTCAGTGTAACAACAGTGGTGCGCTGCCGGTGGCCGAGCACCCGGAACTGTGGCAGCTGCACCTCGTTGCTCATACCAACGCTGGTCACCCCATCTTTCCAATGGTACCGAATGTCTCTCATTGTGTACCCGACTCCGGAGACATGCCAAACACACAAAACGCTATCACTTACGCTGCGAAGGATCGCGTTTCCCTCACGCGGCCGCGCCTGTGTTGAGGATGGGACTCGCGGCGAGAAATTACTAAGCCGAACCCAGGGATTTATTGAATGCAGGCGCGATATTTATACTCGGTTCGGCTTGTTATGAATGAAAGTAAAATATAACACTACCTACAAGGATGATAAAGGACCACAAAAAATGATAATGTGATCTCTATTCTAGGTATAATGATTGCTAATATATAAATCTACCAACCCATCTACCAACCCGCACTGGGCCTGCGTGGTAGATTACAGCCCACTCCCTCTCGAAGAGAGAAGGCCTGTGTTCCAGCAATGGGAACATTATAGGCTGATTATGCAATATATAAATAAATGGCATAATATAACAAGAACGCGTAGTGATAAGTCAGGCAAGCGTTAAATGTAAGATCATGCGAGTGCAATCAGTTAGTGTGTGTGCGTTTGATGAGCGTAAGCAGCGGTGGTGCGAGGGTGTGTGGGTGTGGGGTGCCTCGTCTGCGGCACGGCCCTCGGTGGTTGTGCAGACCCCGCGGGCGCCACCGTCCCCCGCCTCCTTCGACCCGCTCAGCATATCGCAGCGTCGATGTCTCAGTATCATTTCATTCGCTAAATGCTCGTGAGAACAAAGGCTTACTATTTACGAGTCTGCCTTCTGCGGGTGCTGTATGCGAGAAGGAGACGTTCCAACTTATGAAAACACGAGGGAAATCACAGCACGTGTCGACGATTATGTAGTACGCTTGTGCTCACAGGGTACCCCTGAGTAGCATCTGTGATACAAGAAAGTGATCACAACACAATATCTGTAAGCCTCGTGATAGATTTGCATCGTGGTAAAGAATCAAATTATTGATTGCTTTGGTGAGAACAATACACATGTATAAGTAATATTGTTTTCGATTATTAGTTATTTTTGTCATCTGTAACTAAAAGTGCGTTGAACTGCATTTACTTTGTTCATTTAAAAATCAAGTATAAGTTAATAGACCCCGTCGATATTTGAGATTCTTAAAAACAAAATTACGTTTGTTGCAACTGACACACAAAGCGTGCGGTTGTCCAGCAACACTCTCATATTAGCTAAAACATTATCAATATTGTATTATCAAAGGTAGCAATTTGTGATTAATGTACAAGATTATCAACAACACACACATTGGCGAACAAAGTTATTTGAAATAGTTCAGATACTTACAACTTTCTATCTCGATGTGGCACAGCTGTCGATCCATTGGAAAGTATTGCAGGTTCATGGGGCAGGAAGCTGTGATCGTCAATCTGAAATATAGACAAAGTTCTTAACAGAACTAGAAATTATAATACTTTCTCCTTCACATCTGTGATGTAACCCCAACATCAAAATTAATCAAGTATGTAGTATTTGGTATTACCTGATACTTCTAGTGATAGAGCCAGAATAATGTATACGTATGAATTCGTTGCTGGTTGTTGCTATATGGAAATAAGATTGCTTTTCGTTTACAAAGAACGTGTCAGGCACCCATATGTTCTTTATAAATTCTGAACCCACAGATAACGTCTCAACTCCTGTCCTTTTTTTGTATGCTAATCGGGGATCGGTCCAAAATTGTCTGAAGTAAAAGTCCAATGTGAAATCCTGAGAAAGGAAATCATTACTATTAATGTTAAACACATGTTGATAATTTTTTTGAATATCTATTAAATCGGAATGATGATGGATTTTTAAGTGAAGTAATAATGATCAGCTTGAATGCAAACTTATGGGAGGTCGCTTCATGATATTATGTCTGTTCCTACTAATCATTTTTTTGTAAAAATATTACCATACTGTGAAAGTGCGGCACCGTATTATTAAAGTGGGGCACCGTACTATTAAATGTGTAGTAGGAACGTAAAAAATTCCGTATACCTTCGTAGTTATCAGTGTTTCACTGTACTACTATAAGTTGAAGATAAACAGTACATAATTGGGTTACTATAAATTAACATCTAACATCTGCATGCGTTGTTCCATAAATATTTCATCAAACACAATGTCTTAGTATAGATACACTGCGATAGATGTACACAAGAGGCTAATTAAATATATTTATAAAAATGAAAACATTAAATTAAGTCGAAGGTTGGTTCTCGTGACTTCGGACAGAAATAACACTTGAAAATATATAGACACAGCACTACATTGAATAGTCAAATTGAGCAATAAGCTTAAAACAGTATGAAAAACAAAATGTGCAAAGAGTGTGATTGTGATATGAAGCCTATATAACATAGGTGAGGTCTAAAAATGAACTGGGATATGGGTGTTCTAAGTGACAGGAGAGGGCTAGGTGTGTGGGTGGCGGCGAAGGCGGACACCCACGGCTCGATAGAGGCAATCCTCTATTGACTCAAGCTAACAAGCCGGCACGTATACAAGTTGCCACCAATAAAGTTTGGACCAGGTATGTGGAACAAATTAACGTTCATTAATGAGGTCGATTCGAGAGTTTGCGGATTGTGAATTAGGCAACCTCCCCACCCTGGGCCATGGGTCACGTCTCATTGTGACCTTCCCAACCTTGATTTGGTTTCCACTTCAGGGTCCTTCACCCAAACATACGCCTAGCAAGCTTACACAGTTTGACATATTGGAAAACCGAATTCGGTTTTGTATTCTGACCAACTAACTGCGCTAATATTTAGGAGATATCGGTATCAAAAATAGCAAACTCACGAAAGCATAATATTAACTAAATAAGGTCAGAGAGTATCGATGTTCCAAGTCACTGGAGAGATTAGAAAGTTACAATTAATTGGCAATGTTTCATTAAATACACATAATACGTACATTCACAACAAACTACAAAATGAGTCACGATAAGAGATACAGTCGTCGCAAGTCCATAGAGCCTGAACACATTTCATGTACGTTTTAATTAAATGTGTTTTAGATCATACCTTTATTAAAAAGGCCACCTTCATTGCCATTTAAAACGAAAATGTAATGCTGTTTTTTAATTTGTGTATGGTTACTTAAATTTTGTTTCTACATCAAACGTCACTGGAAAGTGATGATAATCTGTTGGCTGTATCCGTATATATAATTACAACTTAAATTAAATACCTACATAATATTATGTGTATTGTTTTATTTTGCCAATAATATAAATAAAAAAGATGATAATTATTGTATGTCATTAATTATGTATACCATCCCTTTAAATTGATTAAATACAAGACCAGCATGATTCTCTTTGCCCAAAGTTATCGTTAGTATGAATACACATTATATATTTATGCACATAGTAACGTTCTTCCAATGCATCATAGCATCGCTCTTGTTCGAGTACATCTCTTTAATTTTGGTAAAAAGGTATAACTCGATTTCGATTATAGCATTATCGTTTTTTTTTTTGTAAGTAACATTAATTAGATGCAATATTAAAATGTAGTTTATTTAGTGAAAATAAAGAATGACACAAAATTATATCATAATCTGCACAAATTAATAAGTAATCAGAGAACAGACGTCATCACTTGATATGGCAGCAACTTTGGAGTTACGAGTACTGCAGGACACACAACTGGGTATTTTAAGGTTCAACGGGTTGCTTTTCTTATTATGATCTCATTATTAAAGGACAATGCCCACCTGACCAAGAGAGCTTAACCGAAGTAAAAACTATCATGACTAGGGGTACCTTACATAGTACATTTCAAATGATTCGAAAGCTAAATCAGCTTTAAATCGCTGTTTAATGTTCATTATAAAAACTGATGATTTGACACTGCGAAACGCGCTTCTGTCAGTTGAACTCTAGCATCTAAGCCATGTTTTAATTATTCAACAATGTCAATGCCAATTATCCTGTCAATGTCAAAAGTTATTTGTTTTTGTTAAAACTTGTTCCTTTGAGGATCTTACGGACGCCGAATTAAAATCATTGAATCAGGTTGATTAATACAACATGATTGACGTAATTAGCGTAAATAAAAAATATACGTCTCTAATAACTTAGTCATTATTGAATGTGGTATGTGGTTAGTAGCTAATCAATTCGGATTGCCATTGACGGGCTAAGAAGACTGAGTAGGTACAGTCGACCGCATGTCGGTAACACTGACCTTGAGCTGGCCTATTGCAGTACGGACTTTCAATAGAAAAAGAGGCTAACTTATACTGGTTTTGTTACCACTGACGTGTGGCCGATGGCAAAGTGGACAACATTTTAAACTTTCATGGTTGTGCCTAAAAAATAAACAAACAATTCCAAAACCTGTCAAATGAAATATTATATGAAAATTTTGAGTAGATACTTTTCAACCACAAATTTTTGGATTTTTCTGTATCATTATCAAATCAATTTTTATTGGTTAAGTATCGAAGTATATTGCGTTTTTTGTTGGTTATGGCACAAAACGGTGTGTAGGAATGGGCATGGTCCTTTTATTTCTCCAATATTTTACCAGGAAACATAATAAGAAAGCAAGTGGGCGGACAAAGGGCGATCTGCTCCACCAAACGCGGACATGCTCGCAGCCTCGTGTCTGGGGCTGCTCGGTCGCAGCGGCGCAGCGCGCGGCCGGAGCGACCGAGACAAGCGTGAGCTGACAGTGGCGAGTACCATGAGCACTTCGGAGACGGAGCTGATAGAGAGCACATACATGGTGACGCCCACCTCCACTGGCGGACCTGCAATCAAGCCCAATCGTGAGTCGCGCGCGCGCCTCGCGCCGTGAAAACCAAACCAGAGGACGGTGACGTGCCCCATCGCCGGGCGAGCGGAGCAAAAAGGACGCGAGAGGCGCGGGGTGGCTGTGGGTGTTAAGTACGCGCTGCTGGTGCACGTGGAGTGCGGGCGCGGTGCACGTGCACTCGGCCCTGTTAGCTGCACGCGTCACGCGAGATACGTCAACCGCGTGGCCGTGTGTCGCGCCTACACCAATCAAATGCAATCGAACCGTGGACACGGGTGCTACGATGAACGGTTAATGCTGGTGATAATGCTAAGGGATAAAATCTTGCTATGTATGCGTTGTGTCTTTGAAATTGCTTTGAAAATAAGATACCATTTTCACTTCAGATAGAGAGCTGATGGAGAGCACGTACATGGTAACCCCCACTTCCACGGGTGGTCCTGAAAACGACACAATACACAACACATAACAAGTGTTAGTTATCCGTAGTAATAGCTGTGTTTCTGAGTTACCGTAATGAGCTCTCCAGTTACTTAGAATATTCTTAAGCATTGTATCAAGCCACACAGAACGAGGAACGCGCTTAAAACTTTGGCGAACTTAATAGCTAGGCGACGGCGACGACATTATGAAGGTTCTAGTTGAGAGTTGTGACTGTCGATGTTATGAAAGTTTCTGTTGATGTTTGTACAAAGTACTAAGTTTATAATTTGCCTTTTCAAAAAAATCATGGTCTATTAATAACGTTCATTATACAGTATCAAATTTAATTACTTAGCGAAACTCCGCTGGCGTGATACATATCGATATCTAAACAAGGTAAACTAAAAAATATGATTTATTTAATGATCTATTTTTTGTGTCATCGACCTTTGCTGGTTTAGTTACTTAAAATAGTCGTTTTTTTGTAGGTTCACATCACAGACGTGATGGTATCGTAATCTCAGCTCTATAATAAAATAATACAATCTCCAAAAATATTTAATACTTCAAGTAACGCCTTCTAGCGGTCGTGATCCCTAAAAAAAATCATCATATTAAAAATTTATATTTAAAAAAACTAGTTCTATTGTATTTTGTAATGGATTTCTGCAAGGTCACGCCTGAATCACACTTAACTATATATATACCCATCATTTCTGCGGAGTTACGCTAGCTAATTTAATTTGACTCTCTATAACATAGTAGGTATTGTTTGTTTATGGAAAGATAAAATAGTAATACATACATAATTTATCTACATTTACCCAAAAATTCGCGTGTAAAAAAAATGTGTTCTTCAAATAATAATGACATACCTACATATACTAGATTTGAAATAAGATTAGACATTTAAACGAACCTTTTTCACAGTCCGTTCAACCGATTCTGACTTCTATACCGTAGGCATAAGGATGGCACTAAAAGCAAAAAACTGGTTACAATACCAACTGTTTACTGCAGCTGCTATTTGTCATGCCACTAACGCAATAGAAGTCACAATCGGTTGAACGGACTGTAAAAAAGGTTCAGTTAAATGTCTAATCTTATTTCAAATGGAGTATAAGTATGTATGAGCACCTACATTTTTATGTTTTATGCAATTATAATAATTGTTTTCGCCTATTATTTTATATCTACCAGTTGAATTCGAAATCAAAGTTATTTCTTAATTTGTACTTATAATTGTTTTGAAGATAAAATATTATAACACAATAATAATGACGTAAGTACCTAGATAATATTAATATCTAACGCAACTGGTTCATCAGTTTTATTTACACAGTCTAATTAAATAATAAACGAAATATCCTAACTTAACCCTATTAACAACAAAATATTGCGTCAAAAAATTGTCCTCATTGTTGTCGACCAACGACTATCTTGGCATTTGCACTTAGATCTAATAATGGGTAGAGTCAGGAAACTAATATGGACCTTCAAGTTACTCCGTCACGTGGCTACTAAGGACCTAATTAGACAAATCTACATGTCTCTGGGCCAATCAATAATAATGTACTGTTTACCAATCTGGGGCGGTGCAACTAAAACAAAATTTTTGGAGTTAGAGAGGTCGCAGAGAGCACTTCTGAAGGTCATGTTCTTCAAACCACTGAGATTCCCCACTGAGAGCCTTTACGAAACCTCGAATCTATTATCGGTTAGTGTTGAAGATGAAGATGGGCTTGGAGATACAATGGAAACACGGAAACACAATCAGATTTCTTGCATGAATTTTGTGAGCCGTTTATTTTTCACAACTGACATAAAAAGAGTGAAAACAAAAGCATAAAGTAATAAAAAAGGAAACAAAAATATTATTATAAAAAAGGTTAGTTGCTGGTCGCCAACATGGCCCCCGACGGTGTGAAAGCACCAATTTACTGGCCGGCGACTAGCAACACCACCTTGCGAGTGGGTCGACGCAGCACGCCCCCTTTTGTTGCGACGTCCACCACTCTCACTACCCCATCTTTTCCCGGGTGCACTGCCGCGATTCGCCCTCGAGGCCATTGGTTCCTGGGCAGCGTGCCATCTGCGATAAAGACTAGGTCACCCACGCTCAGCGAACGAACCTCCTGCAACCGCCTCCTAGGCGTGAGCGTGGGCAGGTACTCTCGTACGAAGCGCTGCCAGAAGTGGTCTGCCAGCCTCTGCGCTTTTCTCCAGTTAGCGCGTCGGATCAAATCTGTGTCGTCAAAAACATTAGTCTCAGGCTCACCACTTGGGTTTCCAATTAGGAAGGTGAAAGGAGTCAGGGCGTACTCCGCGTCAGCATCCACTGAAACGTGTGTCAGGGGTCTCGAATTAATTATGGACTCCGCCTCTAGGAGCAGGGTGTTTAATACCTCCTCCTTAGGCGTCCTTTCCTTCAAGGTCACGGCGATGGCACTCTTCACCGAGCGGACCAGCCGTTCCCAACAGCCCCCCATAAATGGTGCGGATGGGGGGATGAATTTCCATTCAATTCTTCTGTTTGCGCAAAAATTAAAGAGCTCTGGCAGCATCTTTGCCGCGCCGACGAATGAAGTTCTGTTATCTGAGTAAATCCTTGTCGGGCATCCCCTTCTAGCGATGAACCGTCTGAGTGCCATCAGGGCGGAGTCGGACGACAAACTCTCCACGATCTCCAAATGCACAGCTCGCACTGTCATGCATGTAAAAAGTGCAATCCATCTTTTGGCGGTGCGTCTGCCAATAGATACGCTCAGGGGGCCAAAATAATCCAACCCTACGTGGGTGAAAGGGCGCTGGTGATGTGACCTAACCTAACCTAACCTAACCTGGCATCTGGCAAATCTCCCTCCGGTGGTAATTCTGGCTTAGCCTTCCGATTGCGGCAAAACTGGCATCTCTGCGAAGTTCCTCTGATGGCTGGTCTGAGGCTTAGTACATAGAACCTCTGGCGAAGTTCATTAACCACTAGTTCGTTATATCCGTAGGCGTACCTGGCGTGATAGGATTATATCAGAAGCTTGACGATAGGATGTCGGCCGTCTAAAACAATCGGGCGTGATTCCACATGCTCTGCGACGGCAGTGCGACCAGAAAGACGAAGAAGCCCGTCTTCACCGAGCAAAAGCGAAAGGTTCCGAAGCCTACTATCATTCGAAAGGGGCCGTGCTGTTAGAACGCGCATCAAATCCTCGGGGAAGGAATCTCGTTGAACTTTACGAAACAAATGGACCTCCGCAACGTTGAGATCTTCAACAGAAAGGGTAAAAAGGTTGCGAGCATCTCGAAGTGCATTTGGAGAAAATTTGGAATTTGGGCGCCAAACAGATCGAAACTTTTCTAAACATTGATAACAGAGTCACCGCAACATGGATCCATCTGATGTTGCAGGAGATGAGTTCTCAGAGGAAACAAATCCTCTTGACTTCTCCGAATCCCAGTTAGATTCATATACACGAGTGGCCCGTCAATCACCACTAGAGGGTCTATCAAATGTTGACTACAGTCTCAATTCCCCTTTGGTCAGTGATGAGGTAGATGAATTCCTCCTCTTCCTAAAAGGGAAAATATATCGGAAATCATGGAATGCGAAATTATGGGCCGCTCGGAAAACTCTACTTGAATAGTTCAGAATTGAACCATCACAGATTTCTCATTCTGATCAATTCCACCGGCGGTTCTTCTCTCTTCTGGCATCCAATGAAGTCAACACGACCCTGATTCAAAAGATCATTCAAGACGCCAACCAACTTCACCAAGGGACATGGGAGATTCCTAAAGCCTTCTTCTCCGCCTGGTTACAAGTGGATGTTGACTGTCCAGACAAGTCGAAGCTGTCTAAGGATACTCTTAAGTACGGGGCCTTATGGATAGACCTTCATTTGACCACCTTATATCTCAACGCCGACACTAAAACTGAAAGAGCCCGATTAAGTGCAAAATTCGGTGGAAGAATCATCTCTGTAAACGGACATGAGGGAGTTAAGTTCAGAGCAGCAAATATTGGATTAGTCTTTATCATCAAGGGACTCGTCTATGTTGACCGGACCTCCTGTCTGGCAGGGTATTATATTGTTTTCCATAATATTATTTGTCCTATTATTGTTTTCCATAATCGTCCCCCCACTCATAATATTTACTTGCACTATTATCATTTATACTAATAACGCTTGCCATATCAACTTATTTGTCATAACTTTTATTTGCCATAATATTAGTTTCCATAATAACATGTGTCATACTCATTAGTTTCTATAAGTAACACATTACATAATCGACACTTGACAAACATAATTTAGAAACGTTACAGACAGATGTCCTCAGTATTGTATTATATGATATGTATTATTCCGAATGTTCATTTAAATACATACATACGTACATTTGCAAAATAGGATAGGTTAGGTTAGGTTTTCTTGTTCAGACAATAAACAGTTTGTCACGAAACGGGTAGGTTAGGTTAGGTTAGAACTGTGACCAAACAACGCGCGAAGGCGAGCGAGCGTAGCGAGCGTGCCGCGGTAGCGGCCGCCGAGTGCTAGATTTCCTCTTTTGCAAAGCAAGCATGCATGGCAGATTAGGGTAATTTTTAGGTTTTCTTGTTCAGACAATAAACAGTTTGTCAAATTCGAAACGGGTAGGTTAGGTTAGGTTAGAACTGTGACCTAACAACGCGCGAAGGCGAGCGAGCGTAGCGAGCGTGCCGCGGCAGCGGCCGCCGAGTGCTAGATTACCTCTTTTGCAAAGCAAGCATGCATGGCAGATTAGGGTAATTTTTAGGTTTTCTTGTTCAGACAATAAACAATTTGTCAAATTCGAAACGGGTAGATTAGGTTAGGTTAGAACTGTGACCAAACAACGCGCGAAGGCGAGCGAGCGTAGCGAGCGTGCCGCGGCAGCGGCCGCCGAGTGCTAGATTTCCTCTTTTGCAAAGCAAGCATGCATGGCAGATTAGGGTAATTTTTAGGTTTTCTTGTTCAGACAATAAACAGTTTGTCAAATTCGAAACGGGTAGGTTAGGTTAGGTTAGAACTGTGACCAAACAACGCGCGAAGGCGAGCGAGCGTAGCGAGCGTGCCGCGGTAGCGGCCGCCGAGTGCTAGATTTCCTCTTTTGCAAAGCAAGCATGGTACATACTGAACTAGCATTGTTGTGCTAGTATGGGCAAATGAATATTAATAAATGTTATGGAAAACGACATTATTTAAAATAAAAAATATAGCTAATGAATTTATGGATTAAAATTATTATGACACTTGATCGATTATGACCAATGAAATTAGTGAAAATGATTTTATGTCATTTCAAGATTATGGCAACTGAAGCGTTATTTCTAATGAAATTATGGCAAATAAAAGTATGGCATATAAAATTATGGCATTTTAAATTATGGCAAACATTAGTAAACCGTCTGGCAGACCGTAATATGATCCTGATGATGAAGGACGTAACAAACTTTCGCTTCCAATCTCTCATGAGCCTCCAAAATAGATTGGACTTGAAGTATCAAGGATCCTGCCTCCAAGACATCGAAGAGGTATACAGGATTGGAGATCAGATGATCATTCATAACGGGAATAAAGCATATGACGGAATCAAGATGGTTGAGCCTCTGTGCAACTTGCGGTTAACCGAGCTGGCACAACTCGAGCGTCCTAAAATCCCACTCTTCCAAGACTTCCAAGACTTCATCAGAGGACTTCCTATAGTTGCGATCAATTGTTGAATTGGTTTTGAAACGTCATCGAAGATCCCCTTCCAAAAGGATAGACTTTCTGTAACTGGGTCAGGGAAGGAACGTATAAGAAACCGAGTAAGGGAGATTCCGCATATACCTCCCAGTGATGGGTCTAGGTAGAGAAGGAGGATTCTATAGCTCTTTGAGTGGTAAAGGGCCTTTTCATGAGCAGTCAGATCTATCTTCACATCTCCCTTGATGGCCGGATTATGAAGGTCCAATATTCTATGTGTGAAATTCCCTAAAAAGTTGTAATGACCGATGGTATTCACGGGTGATTCCGAGAAGTGTCCTACGGACAATGCATTAGAAGAAACTGTTGTCATAACGTTTGCCAGGGTGGGGAGTTGGTCATTTGACACACAGGAGAAGCGGGACCACCTTTTTGTTTCTAATCCCTTCAATCTCCCTCTGTAAATTGGGACCTTCCCATAGACCAGGAAGTCCGCAGAACGAATTGTCTCGTCACGGTTGATAACCAAGCCCAACTTTCTAGTCCTAGTCTCGATATTGGCCATTATTCTTCCGTTATTAGACGTCTAACTCCTCTAATTCCTCACACGTCTAATTCCTCTTCGGAACGTGTTTTTTGCAACTTGTACTGAGTACAAACCACCTGATTGTCACCCTGAGCTAGAATACTGAGTCTGGTATTCTCCGCTTTCCCTTCCCGGCGGATTACGAGTAGATTCACTATACTCCATCCTTTTTGACGGAGCCCCTCAATTCCTCCTGCCTGACCCTCCCAGCAGACTCTTCGGTTTGGGTCCTTGGTTACGACGTGTCCATCTACCAGTGTCATCAGGTCCGGTCTATTATTGAAGTAAAATAATGATTTGGAGAAGAACTCGTGAGTTCTCACTATAAGATTCGGATACCCCAGGAATTTGCCCATGACTCCAAATACAGGGTCATTTGCCTCGGACCTTTGATGATTGTTCCACTTCTCATAATCAATGTGATTTGCCAGAGTTATATAATCGTAAGTCGTCAACCCTTGTCCATTGGATGTGTCGAGCATCTTTTTTAATACTGTATTCAGGTCATCGGCCATTGTCAATCCTGAAAATAGGGGGACGAAGTGAAGTTTGATGAGATATTCTGTCATCACAAAATAATCCCGTAGTTTCCAAGACATGAGTGCAAAAAATCGACCTATTGATTTCTCTCTCCTTGCCCCTCAGTCCTATGACAAGATCGTCTGGATCCAACCCATAATCATTCACATGTTGAAGAAACTCTCGCCAATCAGTAGCTGGGGAATTGATAAATGTTGATAAAACCTTCCGTGCGGGAATGGGCTGAGAAGGATTTTGCCGAAGATGCTCAACTATCTCTGACCTCTGTATAGAGTGACTTTTGTCGGAATATATAACACTTGGATCAACTATGTCTGGGATTTCAAAGCATTTCGTTAGGGGGTTCATCCCATCTATCTCCGAAATCTCGTATCTGAAATGGGGTCGGCCAAGTGTTGTTGACGAAATTGTCATGAAGGGGATGTTTCGGATTTATTTGGGCGATATCGATTGCCAATCTTCGATGTTTGCTGAATTGGTCCTTTAAGACTATGAAGGCTAGGTCACTGGCTAAGCACTTCGCATAGTTGTGGTCTATGACCTTTTCGATTGTGGCTTGTTTGTAAAGTTTCCCGAGCCCCTCTATGTATTCAAGGAAAGGGTGACCCCAGTGACGGTACGACCCATATATAACGAGCAGTGTGTCAACATCTGTCAAGGCAGCCAACTTTAATAAGAGACGTTCAAGGAACGACCTGTTGTCATGATCTTCCTCGATTTTCTTTTCGAGATGGATCAAATCCAATGGAATCTAAAAATCACTGGCTCGATGACATCACCTTGTTGACAGTCAAAGTAAACTATAGATTTGGGGTATTTCATTTTTAGTTTTAGCAATGTGTCCCTATTAACAGAACTGAAGGCATTGATTTATGTCAACCTTCAGGATGTCCTCGCCTTGGCCAGAATTTTGGTAGGTCGACAAGGCGTATACGTCAGCCTCACAGCCCCTTTTAGAGC
Organism: Conistra vaccinii; assembly: GCA_948150665.1. Classification (NCBI taxonomy): domain Eukaryota; kingdom Metazoa; phylum Arthropoda; class Insecta; order Lepidoptera; family Noctuidae; genus Conistra; species Conistra vaccinii. The sequence goes on from OX411315.1 coordinate 18,840,659, forward strand.
CGTAACCTAGCTGCAGGACCTGGACCTGAAAATTTCCGAAACTACCTTATCGTAAACTGTACAACCTGTCTTGGTTGCCATACGACGGCGAGTAGTTCCCACGGTAATAGGACAAATGTCACCAACCCTCTTGCACAGAGCACATAGACTGGCCCCGTACAGAACGTCGATGACGGCCCCGTTCACCTTGCTGGAGAGCATAAGATTAATCAGAGCCATCAGATCCTTCTAGAGCGAGTCAACAGCTTACCCAGCGCCTGAACAGGTAAGGTACATAAGATGCTGAGGGATTAGGCCGTTGAGGCCGCCAGCGGAGCCGCTCTGGAAGGACAAAAGGCTGTGACAAACTCTCGGCCTGTACAATCGCTGGCACGTAACTTGGCAAGGTTTTGGGGTAGTGGGGGAAGTTCGCGCATGTAAAAATGTATGAAATTGTACGTGCGCGAACTTCCCCTACTACGAAAATCGTTGCCAACTTACGTGCCGGTAACTATAATGGTGAGGGGGTGATTGTCCGGAACGGGAAAATGGAACGGCACGGTAAAAGAAATGCCATTCGCTGAAGCAGGGTTTTTGCTCTCCAGACCTGCCAGTGTTTTTGGAGAACACGGTGCCACCACATTACTACCTAAAAATAATCGGGGCTGCTCCGCTAATGTCATCTTTCCCTTACTTAGATTCCACCAGATGGGATTGCCCTTTTGAAGAGGTATAAGTCTGTGTTGGTAATTTTGGATCCAAATGATGACCCGAAATATGCGCAGTCTTTTTGGTTGCCAAATTCTTTTGTACACGTCGAATTCTATAAGGGGAGGGTGAGCAGCTGTTCCCGAGAACTTTGCAAGTTCCCTGGGCGGCAAGGCGAACACATCTTACTAGGTATTGTGCCACTAGAGGTCTGACGCCATGGGGAACTCCCTTCAAACTGAGGACAGAGTTTAAATTTTGAAAAGGATTTTCAAAACGGGTCAAAAGTGGATGAAACCCGTGTTGCAGTTGTAGGTAGTTATCTGAGCTAAGTGCATTTCAGAGTTTGTGTATGTTCCCAATATGTACATTCTGACCACCGCCATACATATATTATGCTACTGTAGCGAAAGCTATTAACGTGCTTGTTCATATTTAGACTTTTGAATTTGCGGCTGAAGATTTTCATGATATGCGACAGTTTAGACTTATTATTTCTACGATGTTTTAAAACGTAAGCACCATTGGTGGTAGACACAGTCATAGATTCTATTATACCAACTTAGCGTGTCAAATAATATTAAAAGTCCGTCTGGTGTTAGATTAGCAATTTGAATAACTAAAGATTATTCGGGACGTTAGTGCAACTACTAAATAATATTTACCTACACCATCTACATAAGTCACCATACAACTGTGGCGTAATGCCAAATAAAAACAAATAAACTGATTGAAAAGCTTGTCCTTATTCTCAAGGTCACATCTTGTCTTGAAGAGAGAGAATGAGATTACAATAAGGAATGAATCGATTTTTATTAAAGCTGAATCAAGATTTGCCCAGTCTCGAAAATGTCAGAGGGCGTGGTGTTCAAACACGTAGATATTTACAAAGTATAGTAAATCTAGGCTGTGTTTAATTAGCAATTTTTTTTTTTCGTCTTCTTTACTCTAATAAAGAAAAATTCTATTCTATTCTATTTGATGTTATAAGGGTTGGCGCGCACAGCAAAAAATATCCCCATGTTTATTTTTCAGCAAAATCTTTTTCTACAACATATAAGTAATGCCAAAACCTTTCCGATCCGTGAGGGTGTGGTTAGGTATCGTACTGAGAGTATATTTATGAGGAAATTCTAAGAAAAAAGAAAAAAAATCAGACATATTTAGTTACAGACGTAAAAACTTAAACCACATAGAAGCGCGCGCACTGCGGGAAAAATGGCATGATTCAAATTCTGCGGCTTACTGCACATTTGTTGCGGTGCGTCGCCGCACGGATTTTTTACATATACGTATAGATTTGTAAGAAACCCTGCGCACAGTTGGTCTGCGTGATTTTTTTTTCTGCGTGACGATAAATAGCTATATATACAAAGATACAGATTTTTGTGTCCATTATCGACGAGGGTTGGAATTCGAATGGGAAAACGCACGGATATTTCACGCGCGTACTGGACAATCACAAATATTATTCCAGTTAAGATCTTAAAACTCACCGCATATTACCTCACCGCTGTGCACGCTAGCCCTAAGCTGCTAATAGTTCTAACTGTATAGTATGAGAAGTCATTGTTCCATGGAGAATATCGGTTTTGGCCTTTGTTCTAAGTAGGATAATGCTCGGGCCCTTAGCTATAACAATAAGGCCGCTTGCCCATTGGTCGGTATTTTACCGCGCAGTACTGTACAGTACTGCGCGGTACTGCTTATGTTTCCTCACTGGTCGGTAAGCACTCTGTACCGAATCGGTACTGCACACAGATATAGATATACCTAGATAGCGCAAGAGCATCTACTTCGCGTGCCCGAACGTGGCTCAGTGTGTCTCATTTTATATAATATAGTATATGGTCTGCGCCTGTCCGCCGCGCTAGTCGGACATAAATAATAAAATAGAAAATGCCTATATTCGTAATACTTTATAGCTTTTTACTAGGAACGGTTGATGTGACGTTGAGTGTTAACAGGTTATGATAATCGAAACAAGTGATACTATCGTATATCGCTTCAGTTTCATGGTATAGGTGCTTTGATCATTTTTCAAAAATGCCATGCATGGTTTCATACAGATCGTGATACTTGCCTTATCTAGGTATTATTATATATCTATATCTGTGTACTGCACTGCTTTCATCTAGAATTCCAAATTCAAACTAATTCAATTAGTACGAGAGAGCATGACCAACATTTTTGCCTTATCGTTTTACGAACAAAATCGTATAAAAACGATAGATTTGGTTATTCTTAAATTCAAAAATCCTATTTTCAGAAATTTTCCGCGTCACATCTTCTGACCTGACCGCATTTTTAAATATGTCGATAATTCTTTTTTATCATGTTTAAAAATGATAGATTTTACATACCGAAAACACCATTTTCAGAAACCAGTAGCTTCGAGTACGTACCCAAGAGACCATTTGAGAAAATTAAATTTGAGGCAAACAATAAAACCCATAGCAATCCATCTGAAAATCTTGTTTTCTGGTGAACATTGGTCAGTTGATTCGAATACGTCATTTTTGGAAATGTGCTCAGGCCACGTTTGACACGCAAAGTGACGCAACGGAAATATCTGAAAACAAACTTTTTAGTAATAAAATTACGAAATCTTTGTATATTTTTATTATCAGACACATTGTGATGAAACCGTCTGCCAATTTTTTTTGACATAGCAGAAATAGGCTCCCATAAAACTGTAACGTTTCTGACCGGTACTGCCTACCGAGTCGGGTTCAGAATCATCAAAACGTAAAGATTTTTTTACAATTATTCCCGTAAAACGATGTGACATGGTTTTGGTCATGGGCTCTCGTACTATATAATTCACTTGTTTTTGGATTTTCCCCAGTTTCTGAATGAATTATCCCTAAATTTCCCTAAAAAATCTTCAAATTTCCTTGGTTTAGGGAGCATGATTATAAATAATAAGGTAATGGCACAATTAACATGGTAAATTAAAATTTGATGAATTGCATTCATTATGAGTTTGGGTTGAGGGAATAAATCGGTGGTTGAATAAATCGAATCCTTTAATAAATCGGTGGTGCCATAGAGTCAAGTAATATATTGGGTGATGCCTACTATAAACAATAAGGTATAAAAACTTAAATTCATATTAACCCCTAAATTCCCCAAATCCCTGTCAAAATAAAATATCCCTAAACCAAACTTAATATTGGTATTTTTTCCCTAAAACAGGGAGAAATCCCTAAAAGTGGAAACACTGCGCGGTAAGCTTCCAGTACCGATGCAGTAAAATGCGTGACGTCACGCAGTACCGAAACGATATCGCCCCGCACACTTACCGACCAGTGGGCAAGCGGCCTAACACTACCGGAAACTAATGCTTCGTTTTTGCTTTGTACTTTTTCCTTGTCTAGATCTAGCCCACTGAACTTGGGGGACGTAACAGCTCTATTCTTAAGTACCGTGCAGTATACTGCGATATGAACAAATTACAATTAATCCTTATTATTAAGATAGATAAACTACTCCATTTTAAAGGTGCTCTTCCGGCGGCGGCCGCAACTGCAAACCGCAGCGGCAACGTCACCCAATCGCAATGACTAACCTCAGCGACATGACTGGGTTTTATGTAACTCTATGAAAACGGCACCGGCGGTAATGTCGCCATCTACGAAGCCTTCACTTTTAGGAATTTGAGTGTATTTCCATTCTGAATTTCTATCATCATAACTTTGATTTCGAAATTTCAACGGTAAGTATTTTTTAAACTACTAATAACTGGTTTGAAACTCAAACTAGGATTTTTTATAGTTCTTGTGAAATAAAACCGCTACTTTTTCAAAGAAAAGTAGTGCTTATATTCCATTTTCCTATTTCACCCAAGTTTTTTTGCAAGTATTTCAAATAATCATTGTATACTAACCTCCATAGTTTGGTCTTACTCTTTTGTCGTAACTTATACTAAATGAATCCAAAATGGCTGAAATATTGACATCGCCGAACATCCCTCCCCCACCGGCACCCCTGAAATAATAAAAACAGGTCATTAAAAATACAATTTAGTGCTGTCACTGTATGAATTGTAGCAGTGAAAACGGAAAATTGGTATGAATAACGTTGATTGGATTCGGTACGTGGGCTTATTTATACTAAAAATACTTTTTCCGATACATTCAGCCTACCTATATCTATGGTAACACTGAAGGGCGTTGTTCTAATTCAATCAGTAGAACCTATAAGCACACATTTATGTAGGTACCATGTGGTCGGGTTGAACACAACATACTGAACAATATTATAGTGACGTGAAATGTCATAGCCTATCGTATAAGTGGTGCGGTGCGGGGCCGGTGATGCAGTCACAGGCACAACAGCTGTGAGTGAAAATGATCGCACTCACACATTAATTGCTTATGGGAGCGTTGCCAGTAACCACACCTAGACAACTCCTGAATATTTTAATATATCCATGCAATGACTTTGAGTGGGTAATTATGCTGTGAAGGATATAACCCCTCTTCTTCTCTCATGCTATGCCCGATAGGGTCCACAATGATCATGTCTTTGTAAAACCTTTAACCTACCACTTAAACCACATTGTTGAAATCAATAAAAATATTGAGTACTGTACCTTATTTTTAAGATTGTATATTTTTTTCTATTATCCCCGTAATTTTTTTCAACATTATTGTTTCCCAAATAAAGTTAATTATAATAATTAACTAGTGCCAGAATTGATAAAAGTAATTAACGTTAGAATCTGAATTAAGTTAACTATAGTTCTGATGCAAAAATAACTCCATTTTGATTATTCAATCGGCTTTAACTGAGTGATTTTCTCCTAATGTGTTATGCAGGTCACGCGAACCTTACCTGTGTTAGTTATGTTAAAGGTGAACATAAAGGGCACGTTACGACATTTCAGAGAAGGCACAGTGGTAACTCAATTGCTCGTTCTATATGCATTTAGAGGCCTCAGTCTTTGAGACATAACATTTGTAATCAACTTAAATAACAACTCGACAACCAAGTTAGTTTATAGATGCATAATTGCCAACATCATTCGAAGTATAGCATAACTTGCTTTAAATTTATGTTTTGCTAGTACACAGCTACACTGCAGGTTTTTTATTAATCAGTATCAAATATACTGGTATGAGGCTGTCGCGTGCAACATTTTCGACCGCGGCAGACCTATTTCGCTGCACGAGCCAATTTTGGCACGACTTTTGATAAAGCGTTGCAGCCGAGCGCAGCCGACGATCCCCTACGATAAAATTTCACGAAATATCTATAGTTTTACATGAACAAGAAGCTGACGCCATTCTTGATAAATCACATTAGAATCTCTGCCTTTTCTAAAACAAAGAGCGAAGAATATCAACGAATATTTGAACACAAAAGAAAAAGGCCAAACGCGACCTCAAGGTTCTTTTAAGAATAAATATTACCTTGTACAGAAGTGCTATTATTCCTATGGTTGCGATATTTGTCCAACGTAATTAGTTTATTTGTTCTACCAGTTGCTGTTAGGCAGACCTGTCTCGTATGCATTAACTCAAAGGCACAATTCAACCACGAACTGATCTCTATTGTTCAGATCAATAAACCCCTATCTACCCGCATTCATGTGTTATTGCAACTTTTATACTCTATAAATCCACTTTATTCTAGTAAGGGTGTTTCTGTGACAAATAAACCTAATTTGTTTTTCTATCAATAAATGTTTAGTAATTGTTAGTTTAATTTAAATTTTAAAGCTATTTTCATTCGGACAGTTTCATAACATATTCAAAGGTAATTTAAATCAGTTAAGAATGCAAATTAGATTTGATTCCATGATTCGGCTTCGGATGTAAATAAAAAATGTGATTACGTCGTATTTTTACGTGGAGACAATGAGCCCGCGTGAGTTATTTTTTTTACAGTCTCACCTTGTTTATGTACGGCAGGGTGAGGCAATTTTGCACCACTGAATTTGTATGCAAGTGAATTTGAACGTAAACATATCAATAAACACTTTGTCAGTTGCCCTGGTCGAAGTCGGAACATAGATGATAATAATAGTTAGTCTATTGATTGTAAAACTACAAACCAGCCAAATATTGCGAAAATGTGGTACCTATGAAAATAATTAGTCATTAAAAGTATTTACAGTTTTGCATCATGGCTAAATTTACTAATTTCTGGATAATAATTTTCTAATATTTTTAATGCCAATGGATCAGCAATTCCACATAGCGTACGTAGCTATCTGCTAGAAATATTTATTCAAGTGACCTATTTCCAAATGTCTCAGAGTCATTCCATTTAGCGCTGCACTAAAATGGTTGAATATTATCTAGTTTAATGCAGATTCATAATAAACTATTTTTTTATTTTTCGCAATTTTTCCTTTACTTGTGCTGTAAAACGTTGCTTTTAACCAAAATTGACAATTCTAGGTCAACCGGAAGTACCCTATAATTTTTGGATCGAAAACCTACATGGTCGTACCCGTTGACATAGCATCACGAAAATTGGCAAAAAGCAAGGTCTTACAGCTCAAATAAAGGAAAAATTACAAAAAATCAAAAATTTAGATAATTAAAGTAAAGTGTTAAAAATTGTGTATGTATGCGGACAACCCCCATACATAAAATTGTCCTCTGAGTTGTATGGGCGCTCACCGGGACTAGTTTTTGGGCACAGAACTATTTAGGTAGCTATACGAATAAAGCATTAAATTACCCTATGGTAATTTGATTTACGGTGCTGCTTTGTGTATACCCATAGCTAGTTCGAGTAGCATAATTATAGCTAGTCGAGTTGGCACTAATTATTTTCAGAACATTAAATGGTTTTGTGCTATTCTATAAACAACAGCGGCTATGTCACGCTGCAACTTTTATACCAATGTTGGACACATTACCATTACCAACAAGTCAATAGTCATCCAGAGGATGCCTCGTTGAGAGGTGAAACACGTGTCGATTTCTCACGGGTTTTTTTTATGATTCTTTAAGACCAGTTAAGCGGATTAGGTTACTAAATATACGTCGCTTATTGTATTTTTTTTAAATTCTGATACGTTTTAGAGATTTTTTTAATAATTCATAGGCTCGCGTTTGACCACTATGTCACCTACTGGTTTTATTTGGATTTTTGTGAAACGGCACCTATTGGATTAGAAATTTCATGCACAATCTTTCGAATTGCGATTGAAAGTGAAGCACATTACGCTGTGCCGTCACCACAAACTTAACGACAAGTCAATCAATAAAATGCGTCCAGACGTCTGGATGCTACCAGAGGATAAAGAATCATACATGCTATGTATGATTCTTTATTCTCTGGTATTTATGCCATATTATGGCATAAATACCATACCAAGGCATGCGCCAAAAACAACAATTCTTGTCAGTCGGATAATAAGCTCTGACGATTTCTATTTTATTTATAACTCTATGGTGCTGCTTGTGACAGCATCATGATTGTATTGATGTAATTTCTTGAGATTTGTTAAAAATATTTTCTTTTTGCAAATCATTTTTCGGCATTTTCGAATTTATTTTTTAGTCATCAGATTTGGGAAGGGTCTTAAGTCCCTTCACAAAGTTTTACGACGAAAAAAAATATACAGGGCTATGAAACACTATTATAGCTTCATAATAGATTTTACTTTATTGTGTTCATTTCTAGGCCGAGCCTGTATGATACCGTTATCCATCTCCTTTTTTGTAACACTACAAATGGTATTTTTCAAAATAAATTATGTCGACTGGCAATTTAGTTTTTCATCAAAAATTGTAGTTATTGTGTCTTGCTGTTTTTAAGAAAACGACGCAACGTCTTTTATATTTTCTGAAAGATTAATACACTTCTCAGTAACTTCACAAAAGTATGCAAGTCCACCTCTAATTGCTGATAACGTGGGTACTTGATAACTTGCAAACACAAACAGCTTGCATGCCTTTGTAGCAAAGGCATGCAAGCTGTTTGTGTTTGCAAGTTTTTGGGATGTATATTCCTATCTAGCCATATTTTATTTGGAAGTTCAACTGCGGAAAGATCAAGGCCTATTCAATTATGTGACCGAGATGCAGGTCAGAAAATCTATTTTAGGGTCACGATTCCAACGAATTAGTGTTCTTGATAAAACTTTGCCCTTTATCAGAAATATCAAACCACACATACTGCCGTTTTTACATTATACCAACAGCTATTAAAAAAATTGCTCAGAAAATAGCCAGACTGGCTTACAATGTCGTACAGTCAAGAGCATAAATATATTACTATGGACAGCTCGAACCAAATCAGATATTATTGCCGAACTGCCAATAGTTTTATATTTATGCTCGTGACTGTATGTACATAGAAAATATTATACAGTTCCGGTCTTAAAAATGTCATCCATACAAACTTTAAAGAAATTAGTAGATGTAGATATTTTCCGACACTAACGGTGGTTCGAACAAACATGCAAAACTCGTCAATTTACCATATCTCCGAGGTATTTTTATACCTGCTATGTATAAAGTTTGACGTTGCAAGGAGAGCGATACGTGGAGGTTACCGGCCAACTTTTACTTTGTCAGCGGAAGTACGGGCGTTTATCGCATAAAATGTTCTACAGGAATGCCGCCAGTGGAAAATGTCGTTATTTGTGCGGGTGGTAATTTAATAAGGGGAGATTTAGTTTGAGAATGTTTGGATTTTGTTACAAAAAATGCTTACTGGTTCACTTAAATGGAATAGTGTTTGATGTAAAAATAACTGCCTTGTTGGTATATTGGTCGTAAGCGCCACTGCCGAGCATGATGTCCTGGGATCGATTTCTAGCACCCTGGATTCAGACTCGCCCCTATTACATGGGATTTTAACATAACTGGCGAAATGTGGGTAAAACTCTTATATTATAGGTAATTATACAATACGCACATGAATCCGGAAAATTAGAGGTGCTTTGAGTTCGAACTCGAAACCTATGATTTGCAGTCTGACGGTATATCGGCCATCACTGCTCTTGTTGTAATGTAATGTATTTTTGTTATGAAACAGTTGTCTTGACTAAACGTAAAAGGGTAAAAACGGTAATTCGGTGGTATATTTAAGTAGGCTTTATTGCTCTGAGATAAGGCTTAAATTTCTTTATATAAACGATTTTGTTAACTTGTTATGACGTGATGTTTCTAATTTAAGAAAAAAATTACGTACTGATAAATCAATAACGACGGAAATCGATTGAGAAGCTGATTTTGAACAATCTTTTTTCAGGTCTTGCGTTTCTTCTATTACACCAATAAATTACACCTTGTATAATATATCATTACGCAACTATCGCATGGCAATGCATGCAGGCATCTAGTATTATTATTTAGGAACGTACTGCAAGTGAGTGGAGCGACGGAGGCAAGAAGTCTGTTAAACGTATATTTTGAAAGGTTAAACACGCATGTCGCTGGTCAATCGGAGAACACACAGGTGCTCGTGTGACGATTTAAAAACCTATCGATACAGTAACTAATCGAAAATATCAAATCACGGCCACCTTTCCCAATTCACATATATTATCTCTTTCGTTTGGAGAAATTTGGAAAATCGAAAAGTGCGCCCTCATAACTCTCATTCAAAAACAGAAAAATTGTAAAAGAAAGAAAAAACAATATCAATTAAACGACATTGAATTAAAAAGCCATATTCAACAGAGTATGGGACACAAAACTGAAGTGAAAAAAAATTATCTCGATATGTGGTATTTCGAGTATTTCGGACGTTATCGTGACCTCACACGGGATCCATACGTTCAGATGCACGGACGTCGATAGATTTTTTTGTGTTTAATCAGTGTATATTACGCGATAAATATTAATTTGTTATTATAATTGTTTTAAAAGGATAGTTTTTCTACATATCAGTGTATTTATATTAAAGTATAAGTGCGATATGCTTATACATATATGAGGTAATCAAAGTTCAAGACAGCACTTGTTTTTCGTATTATGAGGCGTGTAAAACACAGAATCAAATCACTCGACTTTGAAAACAATCGGTTCTAAAACTAAAAGGTTCAGAAAGGTGGCTTTACGGGCGGAACCGAGGGCAAACAACATTATATGTAGTAATAAATGTTATAACAATTTGTTCTGTAAATAGTAATTAAGTACTGAAAAATATAACCTGAAAGTTTTACAAAAAAAAATAAAGCATTATGATTGAACACCTATGACAAACATCTACGTATAAAAAAAAAGACGTATGGCACTCGGGGACTGCCGCGGCGAAGCTATTGCATAGCATTTTTTATCAACTTACGCAATTGTAAAATATTAACCCGAATACAAGAAATAGCAATGATGACATTGACAGGAACTGTTATTCACATTTATAGTTTTTTAAACTTGACACAACGTAATGGGAACATCAAATTAATAAAAAGGTTTTAATTTAACTATTAACAGTCAAGGATCATTCGTTTAAGTAAATTTGAACTTTATTGTCAAACAGTTAAACATAATTTTCAATACAACACTCTCGTATCATTCGTCTAAGTAAATTTGAACTTTGTTGTCAAACAGTTAAACATAATTTTCAATACAACACTCTCGTATCATTCGTCTAAGTAAATTTGAACTTTGTTGTCAAACAGTTAAACATAATTTTCAATACAACACTCTCGTATCATTCGTTTAAGTAAATTTAAACTTTGTTGTCAAGCAGTTAAACATAATTTTCAATGCAAAACACTCTTTCTTAGGTACTCGTATTTTCGTTACGGAATTTCTGGATTAGGTCTCCACGCTCAAGACCCGCGATAGAAGCTATGCAATAGCTTAAAAACATGTTAGCCACCCGATGGAGGTATATGTGTCTACTCTGAGATACAAAACGTCGGTGCAAACGTTTTGTATCTGTTGTTTGGGTCTTTTATCTCTGAAATCTAAATCGTCTCCTTTATTTACGCAATCAAATTTATAGCCATAAAAGGCATGAAGGGTTTTTGCTGAAACTAAAAAATAAGCGCACATGTCGCCATTGTTTAATATAATATTTTTTTATTTAAAAGTGTGTCCATAGAGTTTCTTGCCCGTTCTTCTCCATAAGAACCTAATACGCTTAAGAATAGGGCGCTAGCTTCATCTTTCTGACTGACCGACTTCTTGACAATTCAAAAGTACCTGTAGATAAATGAATTAACTGAAAGAAATACTTTGAATTTGAGTATTAACAAAGTAAAAAGCATGCGTGTTAAAGTTACTGCATATAGCATTGTAAACCTAAAAAACATGCGGGGCAGTCTTTGGAGACTGCCGATGGAAGTGAAAACTAAGTAACGCCATCTAACGAAAATGTTAGGAATTTATGTGGCGTGCTGTCAGTACACGAACGAAAGCTGTAGCTCCATTTAAACAATTCCAAAAAATAAAACAGTGCGCTGTCAACAAATTCTACTCTCCCTCCGTCTTACGAATTTCCGATCAGGGCACGTGTCCTGACGCCTGACGCCTGACGCGAGTTTAACATTTTTTACCCATCCCAAAAAGTGCTCAACGCGCCTAAAGAAGTTTTCACTTCAAAATATTTTATATTGGGCATTTAATTTAGGTTAATTGCTTTGAAATTATTTATCATTAAATGAATACTTTAAAAGATATCACAGATTCAAAATTACACATGACAAAATAATTAACGCGCCTAAAGAAGTTTTCACTTCAAAAGCGGTTCAATAATGGCGGCCTGCGCAGACTGGCGGACGGGACGGCAGAGGATTTTTAAATCAATTGAATTTAATACTTTACAAACCGAAATAAGGTATAAAATTTCAATCCTCGGTGATCGACCTTGGACCATAGCAGCGCAATTTTCTTTGGAGCATCGAAGAGCACGCTGGACGATATCGTGGCAGGAGGCGGCGGCGGCGGTATGCGACGGTATGCTCTGGTATGCGCCGGTATGCGCTGGAGTCTGTCAGTCAACAACACTCTTTCAAAACCAACTTTTCGACTGTGTATGCGCTAGTGGAATAATCAAATCCTGGCGAGCCGTGGCTACTAGGCGGATGACGCGGCATACTCCGGTAAGCTGGCGGACGGTCGCGTAATAGCAGAGGATTTTTCTTGTTAGTGTGCGTTGGTAGATAGAGGAATCCTCCACTATGCGTTCCCCTGCCGCCCACCAGTGAGCGCCACTTTACGAGAAAACATTACAGGTGCTTTGAAAAAAAAAGCATTTATTATATACAATTTTTTAAATAAAATCATTTAATAAACGTTAACAACAGCGTTTATATTTCACGACGGCGTTATTAAAATTCTGATGATGCTCGAGTTGTTTTCGATAAAGCACTTGTCTACAAGTATACTCCGCTGTTTTAAATTAACTTGTCACTTTTTCTTTGTCTCGGAGTTACCTAACTGGTTCTCAAGACTAGAAAGGCAATGGACCAGTAATTGTTAAAAACTAATTTGATTATTATAGGACCAAAACAAAATTGTCGATTTGGGAAATAAGTACCTACATCTGTAATATTAAAACCACGTATTTTTTATAAAGTTCCCGAGGCACCGATGCTACCATATTCTGATACATGGCCTTGTGTAGATGGATAGGAAGGAATAATAATTATTATATATTTGTACCATTTTCAGATAAATAATTAAGAATATTGTAGATAATATTATTATAATCGCACATCAGGGTGTGGAATATTGTTAAATTTCAGTTAGACCACTTTATTTTTCAGTACAAACTCAAGCTTTAGTATTTTAAGTATACTTAAAATTACTTAAATTTGAGATAAAAACCTACCTACCTTAGGTAGGTTTTTATCTCAAATTATTTTTCGTTGTTGCATACAAATAGTCTCTTTGTATCTTAAATTCTCTTTTACTGTTACTGACGCTATAAATAATGAACGTTCACGAGTCTCCAACATACGCACTGAACTTAAATTTTTAAGGGATTTGACGCCTTTTTTCAGCTGTCTAAAAATAGACGCCGCCGTATCTTGGAGTGAGGGCGAGGCTAACCTGCCCTGCGCGGTACGCGGGACTGCGTTAAACGGGACATCTTTGCTCGTGTATTTTCGGGAACAGGGTTTCATTTTGCTCACCCCACCGTCGATTCCCCGCGATTCTTTAACATTCAGTTCACTTCACCGTGCCTGTACCTACTATTCGGCAGCCAATGCATAATCAATTATTTGTTTATTTAAAATAGGTTTTTGGAATAGATATATTAAATGTCTGTGAACATTCCATTATTTTCTGGTAAAATAATTACGCAGTTTTAATGGTTCATAGCTATGTAAATTATACCTTTGTATTGATCGATGTTTAAGCGTCCCGAGGGCAAAATGTTGAGTGTACAAAAAAAAACCTTTTTTTTTTAAAAAAAGACGAGCATTAAACAGCTTTTTTCCGTAGCTATCTTAGTTCTTTAATTGCAAACTAATATCCTTAGCAAAATTTAAAGCTTATGAATAAAGCAAGCCACTCCAAGCTAGTTGAAAATTTATGTTAGCAGAAAAACATTTTCAAATAGTTGCTATATTGAAACCAGGTAGATTTTAAGCTCTCCAGAGTAATATTTTACATCATTTCACTCAACGCAACTGAAGGACTACTACACACAATGGGAATCTGCTAACGGACAATTACGTTGAATGTTTTCCAGTTTTATTCGCATCCTAAATATTTGCACGCCACACACCAATGGCATTTCAGGTTCTACTTTTTTATGAGAATCAAGTAGATTAACACTAGAAATAGGGACCAATTAGTACAACCAGGTTTTAGGCTGGCTAAAGTAGACTCAAGTACTTTCATGGGGTACTGTTGAAAATATTACAATAAAATACCTCGCCACATACTTTAACTGAATGAAACACATGAAATTTTAGTCTTGTATAAAACGCACACTATGCAGCCATGCATATTATAAGTAGAGGATAACATCTTTGATAACAATGCTCGGCTCAACACTGGTCCTGCTCCACAATAGCGCATAAACTAATTGATAAGGCTTTGAAAATATTGTTGGTGCTTCTGAAGTTTGTAAAAACTATCTTTGCATTGTATAAATTCAATCCCTTAGTATTGTATTATAGCATTGCACTTGTGTATGTACTTACTATAAAGCTAACAGTTACTGGGTCCTTCTTTCATTGACTTGAATGTGCCCTGGCGGCTGAGAGTAAGTCATGCTCACTCAAATGACTCGCTGATGGTGGAGTTTGATTTAAAAGAGTGTCCGTGTAGTTTCTTGTCTGTTCTTCTCTTTTAGAGTTTCGTACCTCAAAATGAAAAATTTAACCCTTATAGGATAAACTCTGTTATCGTTTTTATAACGATCACGTGGAGGTATCAAGTTGAAATAGATATCAAAATCTTAGTTAAGAGACACTTGCAAATAAATAAAAGCCTATAAGGTACTTCCTGTTGACCTAGCAGCATCAAGTTTGGCAAGAAGCAAGGTATTTACAGTTCAAGTCAAGAGAAAAATCCAAAAATTGGTAATTAATAGTTACATATCTACTGCAAAGTTAAGCTTGTTCTGTATTCTGTCTTGAAGTAGCATTTAGTCTATATTTCATTCAACTCGGTCCACTCCACTTTAAAAGTTCTTTTTTCAACTGAAAAGTTAAGTTATCCTTCAATCCGGAATTGTAAATTCGGGCCGCCGAGCGCACTCAGCTCTGAGACGGAAGCCTCATGGTGCGAGTTCTATTCACATTTGCAATAAAATTGTTGTTTGCATAGAGAGCAAACAACATTTTTTAAGGAGAGAGTGTTTTTTTTAATCAAAAGTTAAAAGTTTAAATTATTTTAATAATTGTGAATGTGAAGACTATGTGGGTCATTCCTTTTATTAATACATTTTTTTTTCTCAGTTAGTTTTTATCATGGTCTGGCAGCTTGAGTAAAAAAAATAGTGTTGATCCCTAAGTGAACACTCTACTTTTTATCACTCTATTAAAAAAACGTGTGCGGTCCGGCCCCCGTCAGGAACGAAGTTCCTTCTCACGTATGATTGAAAAAAAAAACAAAATTTTTGCAGCCGCCAGCTTGGATTCACATTTTGACCTCACTCTCGACTTTACTATCCTTGAAGACTATGAAAAAGACACAAATGACGAAAAATTTGAAAATTTTCGCAGCCACAGAACACAATATATTCAATGAAGATCCATCAAGCTAGCTACCATTAACGCTTTGATTTGTTGGATCTTTAATGTGTGTTTGGCGCCGCTTCAAAATTTGGTACTGAAATTAGTTTAGGCGCTTAGTTACACTAAAATATAATTGTAATAAAAAAATCGCTTTTCTGTTTTTTTTTCGTCGCTATATTTTTGTGGAAAAAAGATTTTATTTTTCGCTTTTAAGTTACCATTTATTGTTTTCCTAAATAATAATTGTTCATTTTAATACTATCAACAATTATTTGTAATAGCTACTCTAGTGTACCTACCTGTACACCTACATGACAGAAAGGTTATTTTATCATTTTATATATCGATTTTATATTTATGTTACTTCAAGATACGGACTATGACTATATTACCAATCCCTTAAATCTATTGAAAAGAAGTAAGTACACAAAAAATCAATATTATTATCAATAATAATATGATAATTTTAAAATCATCCTATATTTTACCCCCTTTTGGGGGATGATTTAACAAAAACGCTGAAACTTAGCAAAAGTAATGTTGGGTTTTCCATACAAACATTCTCGCCCTTTATCAGCCCTTTAGGATTAGGACAAAAAAGTATACTCTTCTCCATGCCATGCCATCTATCACCTTGCCAAATAACGAAATCCGTGTGGTTTAGGCGTGAAAAGGTAACATACAGATAGCGTTACTTTTGAATTTATAATATTAGTATGGACTAACAACCCGCCACCCGGCTTCGCACTGGTAGCATAGCATGTAATATGCCATTTTTTTTGTCCGACGTATTTTTAATGTATTTTATTTGCACACCCGCAAATACTTTCGCACATCATTAACGGCCGTTTACACCGCAGTGTAACATGATACCTAATTTATTTATGGTAGAACGTTGAGATCACAAGTCATCCCAATGTTCAAACGGTTAAAAACAAATGCACTAAATGTATAAAATTGCCGGGTGATCCCTACGAAAATAAATGATGAGTTCTGCTCAGCTCCATTATTAGGGTATTTTAGCTTGAACCACCAACACCACAGACTGTCATCAAACAGCCATGATTGTATACCTAATAGCTAAGGAAAAGGCCATTGACTTCTGTCCTAGCACCGCGCTGCCATCAATAATAATTATTTTGTCATGTGTAATTTTGAATCTGTGATATCTTTTAAAGTATTCATTTAATGATAAATAATTTCAAAGCAATTAACCTAAATGTCCAATATAAAATATTTTGAAGTGAAAACTTCTTTAGGCGCGTTGAGCACTTTTTGGGATGGGTAAAAAATGTTAACCTCGCGTCAGGCGTCAGGATACGTGCCCTGATCGAAAATTCGTAAGACGGAGGGAGAGTAGAAAAAGTTGTTGATAGTACACTCTGTTCTATGGAGCTACAGCTTTCGTTCTTGTACTGACAGCAAGAGCCACATAAATTCCTGACATTTTCGATAGATGACGTTACTTAGTTTTCACTTCCATCGGCAGTCTCCAAAGACTGCCCCGCATGTTTTTCGAAAATAACAATGATTTTTTAAATCAAATTCTGAAAAATAAAGGATTACTCTAGGTCTGTAGGTAAAATGTACAATCCTGTAGGACATTATTTTTATGTATCTCTTACGGTTTACGCGGCGCACGCCAGTAATGGCCTGCGCAGACTGGCGGACGGGACGACAGAGGACTTTAAATTTATCAATCTAATCTAGTACCTATCCGAAGTATCAACCTTGAAGCATCGCAGCGCAGTTTTTTCTGGAGCATCGAAATTGAAGTATAAAGGTACCTTATTTCGATTGGATAAGTATTAAATTGAATTGATACATTTAAAATCCTCTGCCGTCCCGTCCGCCTGCGCAGGCCCTAAAGTACCAGTCGGCATTCTTTTTTCCGACATCTTTAACAATCTTCGTAATTTTTTAGCTAATTTAGACAAAACGTTCATGAGTTATCATCGATACATCCCCATGAAGATTGGTTAGGTGTCATTTTTATACCATTTTTCCTTGAAGAGGCTACAGGACAAGTGCTACTGTTACTGCGACTAGCAATCACAACAAGAATTTTTATTGTGTATCTCATCATTTCAATCAGATACACTGAAAAGACGTGGATCCAATAAGACAGAGCCAGAAATCATGCATCACGAAACGTAATCGAAACTTTGAGAGGAATGTTTCCGAAACAATAAATTCCAAGAAATGTTAACATTAATTCTACCCCTAAATTCACCAGATTAGAAAGGTCTCGACTATTTTCTGTGGGTATATATAAAAGGACGTCTCGTGGTCAATTTTGCAAACAACAGAATAACTGTAACGCTGATAGTGAAAAAAATTTAAACAAGTCTAATAAAGTATGCGAAATTTTAGTGAAAAACACGTTGCAAAGAGACGCATTTTAAATCATAAAAAAGTTGGGAGATTTGGCTTATAACATTTTTCATCCAAAACCAAGCCTGTATTACCTATATAAATATGTTTACCTATATTTTATATTATAAATTAATATTGTTTTTATTACAAACGCAATTTACCAGTAAAATAATAAGTTGTATACTTTCGAAATGGCCACCCTATTATCATCTGCCTAGCCTGTTCCCAACTATGTTGGGGTCGACTTCCAGGTTCCCAACTATGTTGGGGTCGACTTCCAGTCTAACCGGATTCAGCTGAGTATTTTACATGGAGCGACTGCCTATCTGCTCTCCACGACCTAGTTACTAGGTAACACGATACCCCTTGGTAAGACTGGTTGTCAGGCTTTGGGCAACTACCCGTAACGACTGTCAAAGATCTACAAATGACAGCCGGAGCAACGCGTGCAACGGCTTAACGTACTAAACATACGTAAATGGACACCCTATGTAAAATAAAATATTAGTAAAAATCTTTTTAAAACAAGCTTTTATTGAACTAAAAAGTACAAAATAAACCTTACGTAAACAGATAACTTTAATGTTTTCTTAAAAGCTTGAGGCTTATCTTTATGTTTAAGAAGGACGTTCACGCCTCAAGCTTTTAAGAAAACATTAAAGTTATCTGTTTACGTAAGGTTTATTTTGTACTTTTTAGTTCAATAAAAGCTTGTTTTAAAAAGATTTTTACTAATATATTATTTTGTGTTTTTTAGCATTAGTATTTTGATAAAATATCTGTTCTGTCACTTTCACTTGTCTAAACAAATCCAACGAGTTCAACACAACAGGGCTACCTTGTAAAGTTGAGGTTTTCCTGTGGCTACCTTCAAACTCGATGGTAGTCTAGTTTTTTTTTAAGTTCCTATGTTAATCTTCCGGCTCCATCATCAGACCCTGAATTCCATTGAAGTATAATAGCACATTATACATATCCATGTATAAAATGTCGTGTTTATCCTGTTAATTATTGAGGAATCTCGTCGTCTGGAGCCAATCCCGGGTGCAGCAGCCAGGTCATGTTGTAATTTAGAACGGAATATCATAATTAAATGCGTATATAAAATTTCCTGCTTGTACTGTTGACCGTTGAGAAGTTCCCTCATCTGGAGCCAATCCTGGGTGCAGCAGTCAGGTCATAATGGACTCTAGAACGGACCATCATAATTCAAGCGTATATTAAATTTTGTGTCTGTACTGTTGACCGTTCAGGACTTCCCTCGTCTGAAGTCAATCCTGGGTGCAGCAGTCAGATCATGGTGGATTTTAGAACGGTCTATCATAATTAAAACGTATGTAATATTTCGTGTCTCTACTGTTGCCCGTTGAGGAGTTCCCTCGTCTGAAGTCAGTCCTGGGTGCAGCAGCCAGATCATGCTGTAATTTAGAACGGACTGTAATAATTAAAGCGTATATAAAATTTCCTGTTTGTACTGTTGACCGTTGAAGAGTTCCTTCGTCTGGAGCCAAACCTGGGTGCAGCAGTCAGATCATGGTGGACTTTAGAACGGTCTATCATAATTAAAGCGTATATAATATTTCGTGTCTGTACTATTGGCCGTTGAGGAGTTCCCTCGTCTGAAGCCAGTCCTGGGTGCAGCAGCCAGATCATGGTATAATTTAGAACGGACTATCATAATTGAAGGATATATAAAATTTCGTGTCTGCGTTGTTGATCGTTGAGGAGTTCCCTCGCCTGAAGCCAATCCTGGGTGCAACAGCGAAATCATGATGGAATTCAGATCGGATCGTCATAATTAAAGCCTATATAAAATTTTCTGTTTGTACTGTTAACCGTTGAGGAGTTCCCTCGTCTGGAGTCAATCCTAGGTGCAACAGCCAAATCATGGTGGAATTTAGATCGGACCGTGATAATTAAAGCGTATATAAAATTTGCTGTTTGTACTGTTAACCGTTGAGGAGTTCCCTCGTCTGGAGTCAATCCTAGGTGCAACAGCCAAATCATGGTAGAATTTAGATCGAACCGTGATAATTAAAGCGTATATAAAATTTCCTGTTTGTACTGTTAACCGTTGAGGAGTTCCCTCGTCTGAAACCAATTCTAGATGCCGCAGTCAGATCATGGTGGACTTTAGAATGGTCTATCATAATTAAAGCGTATATAATGTTTCGTGTCTGTACTGTTGGCCGTTGAGGAGTTCCCTCGTCTGGAGTCAATCCTGGGTGCAGCAGTCAGGTCATAATGGACTTTAAAACGGACTATCATAATTCAATCATATATTAAATTTCGTGTCTCTACTGTTGACCGTTCAGGACTTCCCTCGTCAGGAGCCAATCCTGGGTGCAGCAGTCAGATCATGGTGGACTTAAGAATAGTCTATCATAATTAAAGCGTATATAATATTTCGTGTCTGTACTATTGACCGTTGAGGAGTTCCCTCATCTGAAGCCCGTCCTGGGTGCAGCAGCCAGATCATGGTGTAATTTAGAACGGACTATCATAATTGAAGGATATATAAAATTTCGTGTCTGCGCTGTTGATCGTTGAGGAGTTCCCTCGCCTGAAGCCAATCCTGGGTGCAACAGCCAAATCATGGTGGAATTTAGATCGGACCGTGATAATAAAATCGTATATAAAATTTCCTGTTTGTACTGTTAACCGTTGAGGAGTTCCCTCGTCTGAAGCCAATCCTGGATGCAGTAGCCAGATCGTGGTGGAATTTAAAACAGACCATTATAATGAAAGCGTATATAAAATTTTGTGTCTGTACTATTGGCCGTTGAGGAGTTCCCTCGTCTGGAGCCAATCCTGGGTAGCCAATCAGGTCATGTTTGTCATAAAAATGTATTGTCATCGGAATTGAACCAACATGTAAAATATCAACTCCATGGAGTTAGAGGAAGTGGTCTTAATTCAGCTTGCAAGAATCCACCTAAACAAACATACTAACTTACATACAAACAAACAAACAAACAAACAAACATTGCAAGTTGAATAAAAGCTTTTAAAAATAGGGTTTCCTTTGGCAACTTGTAGGTGTCTAGTTTTAATTAATTAGATACCTATATCTTTATTACGTAGTTTTTACGTATATCGTAGTATAGTCTTGTTCAGCTGAATGGAAAGCGTTGGTAAAATGTGTTCAAATTATGGATGAAATATTTTGACTCGTAGCAATCCATGGCGCGTATCCATGCCTACTAGTGTAAAACGCTTGATATGGGCTTGCATTATTTTGGTGAAAGTCGCCTGCGTCGCAGCTTTCTATGCTTTACAGAGTGAAACTTTGTTTACCAACAAACCATGTCTGGTAAAAAATATCTTTCATAACCCAGAATGACTAAGCTTAAATATAATGAGAACGTAACTACATTGCTATTTTGATTCTACGGCGTAACATTGTCTTCGTAATAGTCTACTGAAGTCACGTAACCCATGAATCGACCGATAAAACGGTATGAGGTAGGTACTCAATAAATATCGAGTCTCAGAACGAGTATCGAATATCGAACATAGTAGATACTATATTAACATGATACCATCTAACCTTGCATTGATTATGCGAATAGATGCACAAAAACGACTTCAAGTCAAACTTTATTGGTTATTAGATTTAGATGCAAATTAAAACTTTTTTTTTTGTGTAATCCTGTTTGTTCAAACTAAAAAGAAAAATAGAGTTTATTTAGGTTTTCGATTTAAAGTAGCAGCAGGTTGTCATGCCTACCTAATAAATATAGCATGGAATAGCATTTATACAGCAAGTATTTAAATTAATGAGAGTATCACAATAAATCATATTTCCATTGCAATCTTTAAATAAAACCAATAAGCCATCGCTAATGGATAGTGAAAACGCGCCTTTCCGTGAGTGAAGGAATTTGCCGTGCGCTCATATATCTGTATACCTACATTATAATATCTGAGTAAGTACGAGTATATACTACGTTCGCCAATCGACATACTAAGCGTGCCGATTATGAGGATCGTGCTGTAGAAAGTGTTGTGTTTTAAACATAGTAACAAAGATTTTATGCGTAAAATGTATTATTAAAAGTTTGCTATTTTTTAAATACTTTTACTACTTATAGTAAACTTTTCTTGTAAACTCTGTTTATCAACATTCGATACGAATTACGTTCACGAGAATTTAAAAAGTACGAGACGAGTTTGTTTACGACGACTATTTATAGAGGACTGTTTTCATTTCACTCAGATAGGTACAGATATATATTTATATCTAGACATAATTATAAATTAAAGTCGCTTTTCGTATTTGTCTCCGTGACCGCGTGGTCCTTCTAAACTACGCAACGGATTTTCATGCGGTTTCGGTCGCTTTAGAGAATTTATTCCATAAGGTTTATGTTTATGAAACATTTATATTTACATAACATATAAAAACCGTGCGAAACAGGGGTGGATCACTAGTAAAGAATAATACGTGGCAAGGAATTCAACGTATTTTTCCTATCACATGCAAGCCAATTTCATGAGCATGCGCGGCGTAGCAATGTGCTACGGTGCTACGGCGCGTAGAGGGAGTGCCACTGCCAGTAACTTGAAAACTCGTAGAAACATTATTTTTGACATAAATGTAGTTAATAGTTAGCTGGTTAATAATAGATAGACTTGGTACTGATACTAGGCCCCTGTCTTTTAAACGACGTTCCGTAGTTAGTTATCAGTATTGTCCTACTACAGAACAATCACGTGCCTACTTTAAGTACCATTATTCTGTTTCATTATTAGCTGATTTTAAAGCTTAAATTACTACTTGCGGTGATTTACATGAAGATTACAAGAATTATTATTCGTGTAACATTGCAAGATATGAAGAATTGCTGGAATAATAATTTGGTTGGCAAAATTATGAAGCTGTTGTCTGTGGGCCGCCCGCTGAATATCCCGTCTGTTTAGGGGTATTAACGGAATACAACTTATTCATAAGCATAAATCTATTCTCTAAAACTACTGGATAACTGTCAATCCTTAAGGCTCAAGGACCACAAATGTCCTTTTATTTCTTTATTGGCGTTCTTACTGGTTACCACTTTCGATTCGCCACGAAGGCGCATGATAAAGCATAGCTTGACTGTAATACACCGTATCATGTGAGTTACTTAAAAATTGGTTTAATACCTAAGGTTAGTAAGGCTGACAGTTAAATACCTGTTCGCGTGTAAGCCGTCGCGTGAGCACTCGATCGTGTATGCAAATACAAGTTCTGCGCGTTAAAGCAACTCGTGGAGGCAAAAAAATCGGATTTGAATACTTTTCCAGTATTAAAGTTTAATTACGTAAACATTGCACGTTATATTTTTTATAAGCAATATAGCACGATAACCTACTTTATGGTTGAAAAGAAATGTTATAATTATAAATAAACTGTTAATAGCATTTTTTTTTTAAAGAAATATGTTTACTGTAGCTTGTCAGCGAAATTACTTTCATAAGTTTAAACTTTTAGTTGAATTACTTGTTAGTTTAATGCATTACTTCACTTCTGGGAAACTCATAATAAAAAATGAAGGTATGATTGCGTTGTTCTATGGCATTCACAGCTAAATTTTTTCATAAAATATTATATTCAAAACGACCAAGTGCGTTGCGGACTACGCGCAGTAGGTATAGGGTTTCGTATTTAGTACGGCTTTATAGGTACTTGCCTAGACCAAGATAACGTTTTAAAGTACAAAATAACATAAGTTTTCATAAAACTCATTTTAGCCGTTTTATATGTAGAGCTAATACATTTTTAATTAGGCCGTATTTAGTGCTTCACTGACAGTACTGGCGTCGGGTGTACGTCGGCTATTGCTACACAATAGTATAGATTTAATTATTATAACTATATAATTATATCTATATCATTATTTTTTAGTAATAAAGCATATAGAATAGCGTTCGCATATTCAGCACTGACGAGAACCGTAAGGATGCGGGCACGCCAGGCAATACGATTCGGCCTAAGATTTGCTGTGGTTTCTTGTAGGTGTATTATTGAATATGAACATTTTTAAGTGAAACTTCTTTAGCGGCGTTGTGCACTTTTTTTGGGATGGGTAAAAAAATTTAAACTCGCGTCAGGACGTGACCTTAAGATCCATTGCCTAGCAACCGACAAAGTAAATATCAAAATAAATAGTCTTTGACATTACGTAAAGATTGCGAGGTAAATTTTACCCATATTATATAGAAAAGCAGTCAAAACATACTTCATGAAAAGTGTTTAAATAAATTGTTTACTTTTGTTAGAATATATTTTGAAAAATAATAAATTTATACTACTACTACTAACGAATATTGTATTTAACCACATAAATTATAGTACTTTTATAATAATAAATAAAGCAATAAGTGCGAAATTATTCCCTTACCATTCCAAAATATTCAAAAATGCACAACGTTAATGTTCAAGTTTTCACTTCTGCCGGCACTCCCGGAGTGCAACCCGTTGTTTTTAATTCATAAATCCGCTGTTGTTTTTTGGTAAGATAATAACTTAACTTGAAGCAAGCTAATTATACAAATAAACAGCCTAAATAATTTTTTGCTAGTATTTTTGAAAAGCATAAACTTGGTTGCATTAATCCATTTCTGCTGGGTTAGTTAAAGTTCCTGAATATACAAAACACTCAAATCTTACGAGTCTCTGTAATCTAGATAGAAAATCACTACATAGTATCACTACATAGTATAAAATAAAGTCGCTTCCCGCTGTATGTCCCTATGTATGCTTAGATCTTTAAAACTCCGCAACGGATTTTGATGCGGTTTTTTTTAATAGATAGAGTGATTCAAGAGGAAGATTTATATGTATAATACATACATATTATAGTACAGAAAAGAGTCCACGCGGGCGAAGCCGCTGGCAGCAGTTAGTGTATCTTTAATGTTAATTTTAAAATATAAGTACCGATCGTATAAAACAAAATATTCTTAATTTATTTTAAAATCTGCTTTGTGTTTTTATAGGTTATTTGTGTGTGTATAACTTGACCTTTATGACGGTTCAAAATCAAACGTTTTACAAGATTCTAATGAAATCCATAAATTAATAAATAACATTTTCATTTTGCTGATTACATTTTGTGGCAAAGTGGTATTTTCGTACGTAGATTGGTACAGTGGTGTTAGGTAGCTTAGTGTTAATATTGAATGCAACAAAAATTGGCACGTAGTTATGCAATTAGATAACAAAAATGGGTTTCAGCTATGTTCATCGTGATTAAATTTCTATTGTTTCAAATCGCTGAAACGAGGAAAGTTAAGTAAATAACAGGAGCAGATTATTAATTAACTGGAAAAAGGCGCTGCGGTGAAATGTTTCATAAGATTTTAATTTGTGGTTTACCTAATGAAAAAATCCTTTTTTTTTTCATGGTATTTTACACTCAAGTTTAAGTTTGCTACAGTAGTAATAAGATGGTACCTTAGATGTAACAATAAATATTATGCATAATAAAGTTGTAGGATGGAAGACTTGGATTGACAAAAATAAACACCTTTTGTATATTTTTGATTAGCATATATTTTAGTAACGTTTTCACCGTTTAAACCGCTTTTTTGTTCCTCGCTACTGCTCTGAATTCAAAGTAGCGCCCTGGGAGAACAAAATATTACTTTGTCCCCTTGTAACACAAATAACTATTTTTGTTAGTTATCCCGAATTATTTAATTAAGTTATAGCTCGTCGGTTTATAATAGTTAAATGACGAATAAAAATTATTATTCACAGATGGGTATGTTTGTTGGGTAGGTAGGTTTATTATTTATTTACTTATTATTAATATTATTTATTAAATAACGCATTTTCAACAAAATTACTATTTTTGAACATGATCAATTTACGTTTGAGTGAGGAAAGAAGGAAATTCTATAACAATTTAAGAATGCACCTCCTTCGCCATTATTTTTTTATTTCGAAGTTTCGTCCTTGTGTCAAAAGGCTTTGTACTCAAACATAAAGGCGAATTACAAAGAACGACTCGCCCGTGACGTCATCCGGTCCCGACATACTGTTGTGAAACTAATTATTATAATAGCAAGACCTCGAATTGCGCCTCAAATAGTTGTGTTACATGTGAATACGTCCTATGAAGATTTGGCGCATGATGTGCGGAGGTTTTCGCCACATTTACATATTATGCCGACGCAATGAAGGAACATAGTGGGGTGCACACGACTAGTACAAATATTGTGTGAATGAATTTAACTATTTCTCACTTGGGTTTATGTCCGTTGAATGTATGTATGATAGCTATAGTTATTCAAATGAAGATTACGAAAGTATTTTCTTTTATTTTATACGTAGAATAGCTCTAGAAACTGATATTTTCGCAAATTGTGACTATATATCAAATCCATCAAAGGTAAAATTTCTTCAGTATCCAACAAATACTCAATTAAAAATAAGAACTTTTCAACCATTAAAACAATAATTATTTTATTTTCAAACACCTAATATTGAAGTGAAGAGTTAAGTTTACATAATGCTATTCACTTAAACAGTTGTAAAATGATGATTGTCATACATTTTTGTAGTAAAATATCTTTTTGGAAGCTTTCAATATCACTAATTGAAATTGAGCCAACTTGCAAATGCATTATTTTCACATGTGTAAATAATTAAGTATTAATGTGGTCATAGGTCGTAAATCTAATGCAATCCAGTTTACTGCTCGCCGCAATTTACGATCGTCCCAGCTTTTCGAGGAACTGTACTAAACTTTTATATCAACGGGCACATTCAGTTGGGAAGAGTTAGTAAATAGTGAGGATGCTGGTGGTACTCACGCGACATGGTTGGCTTGCGGTAGGAAGGCGGCCGCGAGCGCCAGCAGTAGCGGCGCGGAGCGGGGGCGGGCGCCGCTCATGACGCGGCCGTAAGTCGCATGGGAGCTGGCGCGTGTGTCCGCGTGGCCGCGCTCGCTCGCTCGCCGCTCGTCGCCGTGTCGCGAGGCGGACTGCTGCTCCGTGTCCGGTAGCGTGGCGCGTGGCGCTCGACTGCTCCCGCCGCCGCGCCGCTATCGATCGCGGCAGGCGTGACCCGGGCCGGCACCGCCTGTCGCTCCAGCTATCGACCGTCGCGCCGCCGCAGCCGATGCGACGCGTACTCACCTCCTAATTACTACACGACCGGACTCCTTCGCATTAAAACTTCAAACCTGCGCGCGACTCCACGGAAAATAAATCTCACTTGATTTTTCAGACTTATAAATTTTAAAACTTTAATTCCGATACCGTTTGCGAGTCGTGTTAAAAGAAAAACACTGGATTAAGTTTCAATACACTAGAGATCGTTATCACGATGTTGTCACAATCTATATTCGAATAAAAAAATGCTTTTCCAATAAATCTTGAAATAGGGTCCCGAGTTAACAAGTTTTACTATTCTCATCCAAAAGTTATCGAAGCTTTCTTTCCTAGATTTTTACACATGTAGTTTCAATTGGCACTCTATTATACATTAATTGGGGCAGGGGCTTAAAAAAGTGTAAGAATGCTGTTTAATAATTTAATACATTAAGATGTAATTAATTATCTTAATACTTGGTTGTAACTTACTTACAAAGATACAAGCAAGTAAGTACCTACTATTAAGATAATTAGGATAGCTGCCTGTTCGGGTGGTTAAAGGCATTTAATATGACATCATGCAGAATTTTAAATATAACTGAAGTAATAACTTACTTTCATACCAACAGCCCCGCTTTTATGAAAGTAACCTCTACCACAAACAATGTAAATTAGCCGAAAAACTCACTCTCTTTACAGCCACAATGATTCAACTGCATCAAAATAATTTGTTTGTGTAGGTAAAATACCCGTACACTCTGGACAGTAATGTTTATTATCTTTGTAAGTTCTGCTTCTTCAATATTTTATGGGAATTTCGGCGCGCGCAGAAGCTTTTCATGCGGTGTTTCGGTGAGGAGTCTGAAAATTTTACTAACATTTATTAGTCGATTGTTTCATTTCACTTGTATAAATCTAAAATATTTTTTGGAAAAACAATGCAATAATTCAGACAAAAAATTTGTTAATTACGAAAAGTTGAATAATTTACCTACTTAACTACTTTAAATAAAACAATTCCGTAAAATATATAGGTAAGTTTCAGTTGCTAAAGATTTTCCACACGCGATCAGAGTTTAAATACAGTTCACACGAAGTCAAACGGGAAGCAGAAAGTAAACAGGGCACCCTAAGGCTAGGCATTTATAGGGTGCTGTTAGGATCTCGCTCCGTGGGTCTTTTTACCTGACTACGGCAAAACCAAAAGGAACAATTATGATTTTAGCAGTCTGTATACGTATGTATGTTTGCTTTTACGTGTGTTCGACCGTAGCGCCTAAACTACTGAACCGATTTTGATGAATGAGGTATCAATAGATTTGTAATAATAATCTGGGTGACATAGGTTATATAAATTCTCCCTAAATTTAATATGTTGGGCTTTACACGTAAATTCCTGACCGCGAAATTTATTGCGATAATCATTATATTATGTGTAATCATTATAAATGTTTGGTTTCAAAAAAAAGGTCTTGACGACCACATTACAAATATGTATGTAGGTAATGTCTAAGTAAATAAATATATTTAAATAGTTAACAACAAAAAAAAGTGAGGCTGCGCTACGTACGGCGCGGCTGTAAAATTAGTAGTAAAATACCTCTTATACAATAAAAAGCACGATTAAAATGATACCAACGCGCAAATAATCAAATCTTATTAATATCAAGCTTTAATTTTGTAGGTGTTCCTGGCACCCACATGGTATACAGGCATGCGACGACGGCTTCACCTTGACCATTTTTGTACCTGTCTGAAATATAAATTGTTTCGTACTTTTTAGATGACCTTTATTTTTCCGTACTTAGTCGGGTTACAGTTTCTAAAACTTATTTTAATAAAAATACTTAATTTTCTGTTACAAAACTAAATTTATTTAAACTGGCACAGCTTTTTGTGGGTTGATATAGCGAGCAGTTTTATATACCTAGTGCAAGAATTCTTAAATCAGCACTGTCATAGTGCTGATTTAAGAATTCTATATAAAGGCATTATTTTATATAAAGGCATTCACTTGGAAATTATTTATAACATCTTCACTTGAGACGGAGCTTTATCTATTTATATGGACCAAAAATACAGGTCGTAAAAAAAAAAATAGATTCTTCATGTCCACGGGTATTTTTGTAATTTTTTTTTGAGTTTTCTTGCCTGTGGAGCCTCAAAAATTCATGTCTCTTTTGTAGTGAGTATTTTCCAGTTTTTTTTTATGGCGTCACTATTTTAAAGTTGAAAAGTATTTTTAGCCTAACCCTCGAAGGCCGATTACAGTGAATTATTAGAAGGTTAAGTACTCATTTTTTTTATTTGTTGCGTAGCTTTGAAACCTGCATAGTTTTTAAAGTCAGCTAGAATATATGGAACCTCATTTTTGTATTTTTAAATTGAAGTTGAAAATTTCAGTCTTACCACTAAAAACTTAAATTCCTGTTATCGATACTTTTTTGAGTAACTTACAGGAATGTTAGCAAGTTTATTATTTTATTTATGAAAGTAACATTCAAGACGATACTGTCGCAAAAAAAAACTGGAAATTACTCATTACAAAAAAGTATATGAATTTTTGAAGCTCCACCGGCCAGAAAACTCGAAAAAATTACAAAAAAAAAAATAACTTGAAAACTACAAAAAATCGCGGAACATAATGGGGTATTTTCGGGTATTATATTGTTTTCCATAAAATTATTTGTCCTATTATTGTTTTCCATAATCGTCCCCACTCATAATATTTACTTGCACTATTATCATTTATACTAATAACGCTTGCCATATCAACTTATTTGCCATAACTTTTATTTGCCATAATATTAGTTTCCATAATAACATGTGTCATAATCATTAGATTCTATAAGTAACACATTACATAATCGACACTTGACATAAGCAACATTTAACGTAATTTAGAAACGTTACAGACAGATGTCCTCAGTATTGTATTATATGATATTTATTATTCCGAATGTTCATTTAAATACATACGAGTACATACGTACATTTGCAAAATAGGATAGGTTAGGTTTTCTTGTTCAGACAATAAACAGTTTGTCAAATTCGAAACGGATAGGTTAGGTTAGGTTAGAACTGTGACCACACAACGCGCGAAGGCGAGCGAGCGTAGCGAGCGTGCCGCGGCAGCGGCCGCCGAGTGCTAGATTTCCTCTTTTGCAAAGCAAGCATGGTACATACTGAACTAGCATTGTTGTGCTAGTTCATGGGCAAATGAATATTAATAAATGTTATGGAAAACGACATTATTGAAAATAAAAAATATAGCAAATGAATTTATGGATTAAAATTATTATGACACTTGATCGATTATGACCAATGAAATTAGTGTAAATGATTTTATGTCATTTCACGATTATGGCAACTGAAGCGTTATTACTTATGAAATTATGGCAATTAAAATTATGGCATATAAAATTATGGCATTTAAAATTATGGCAAACATTAGTAAACCGTATTTTCGAATACCCCTAGACATGAGGAATGAGGAATCAATTTTTTTTTTATGACGTGTATTTTTGGTCCAGCCTGTATACAGGGTGGCAGGGACATTGACGCGAAGCCGGTTACCATGGATTCAGTACATGGTTCTGAAACCCCCTGCGTTGAAATTCTTCGTCGGTTATTAAAAAAAAAAATCTGCTGTTTCATAGAAAAGTGCGCCTACGCGGTCAAAATGTATGGAGCAGCTGATTTTTTTTTTAATAACCGACGAAATATTTCAACGTAGGGGGGTTCAGAACCATGTACTGAATCCATGGTATCAGGCTTCGCGTCGATGTCCCGGACACCCCGTATATAAAAGTCTATATATAAAAGGAGAAACTGACTGACTGACTGACTGACTGACTGACAAATCATCGCAACTACTGGGACTAGCAACGTGAAATTTTGCACACAGCTTCCTTTTATAATTTAGGGGAGCAATAAGAAGGGGTTTTGAAAAAATTCCACCTTTAGGGGGAGCGAAAATGGGGGATTTCGTTTGTCTAAAAAAATCTTATTCCTTGAGTTAATAAAATTGAAACTTGGCACAAAAAGTACTAGGCATGCATGAATTCACGATAGTATTCAATCATTATGTTATGCTTCTAATAGGATTTGTATGAGGCAGATAGATGGTGTATACTATATCCCGATAGTACGTTTCCTTGGAATAATTTCCGACATCCACGCGAGCAAAGCCGCGGGAAAAAGCTAGTCTTACAATAAATGTTTTCGTAGATGCATATTATTGTTTTCATACCATTTGGCGCGAGAGTGGCCAGGTTGAAGTGTGGAGGGAAACCTGCTTTTTACAAGATCCCCGTGGTCATGGTATTCATTCGCTATTATTTAAAAGAAAATCAATATTTAACATAATATAATGAATGTAATTTAACAAAAAAAAAAAAGTAATAGTGAATTTAAGTGTGATCCGTGTCACAATTATAGTTGTGGACGGGGCGGGCACTAGAATCAGACTGTCTACTAGCTTGGTGCGCCGTCTCATAAAGGCCGGTCGCTTCCCAACTAGCCTGATTCACAGAGTAGTGCGATGATGTCACTTAGCGTTGCGTTCCGTTTTACGTTATAATTTGCACACGCCGACGCGACATACTTGCCGGGCTAACAGGACTGTTAAGCTCGAGTAAACTCAAAAAAGGCACTTTGACACTTTTCTATCTCGCGACGAGAGACCGATGTAGCAAATGATTAAATACAAATATTTTTTATGATTGCAACATCGACTTGAGGTTCCGTTTCATTCATTCGATTGTACGCATGGAATTAATATCTTCTATATTAATTTTACGTCCAATCTTTTAATTTGTTTAGATTGTTTTTGTAATCGCCTTTTTTATTAAAATGACTGAAATGGTTTTTAAATGCAAAATTACAGAAATGTAAATTACTTACTAGCACTAAGTTTAATTATATTTTATTTTTCGATATTCATTTCCTAAATGAAATAGTATCTGGTTAGAATACGTCGTTAAGAATTTAAAATATTGCCATTGAATTAAAGCCAAATTTTAGCCTGTATACTCACTAGATAATCACCACAAATGACAAAGGGGCCGACGATCGCAATTTGACAAAGCCAAGGTTGATATTGTAACAATCACCATACAACCCATGATATTGCAAATTTTGTTAATCACCACACTTACCTAAAGGACTGACATTAAGTTAAATATGCAGGTGGAGTTCTTTTTCACTAATAAAACCATAAAACACTAAAAGTTGTTAAATCAGCACCCTTAGAAAAAAGAACTGGTGATTTTAGTAATTATGTTGTGAAGGTTTGATATTGCCATAAAGCCATAATCCCTGCATTTCGTTAATCACCATAATTAGCAAAGTGACTGGTTATTACTGACAGTCATGCGTAATAGTGCGTCCTTCCCTCCGCCACAGTGACTCTCGCGGCCGCCGAAAGGAACTTTGTTCCAATATTTTAAATAATAATAGTATATAACTAAGTATTTTCATTATGAATTTATTGTAAAATAAAATTATAACCAAAATAAGTACTTACAATTTAATAAATAAATTATTTATTAAATTGTAAGTACTTATTTTATCAAACTGCCATGTTACTCGTATTTTTGCAGTTTTTATTTTTTGTTTAATAATTTTGTTTACTCTTCTCGTCGTTAAAACCAAGGACGAATAAGTGACACACGAATCGGCGATTGTCTCGGGTTGAATTTGTCAAAATTCGAGACAACTTAAGTGCCACGTTGGGGTTTGTCGAGAAAACCTCAAGTTTGACAGAACGAGTCGAGAATTTTGTATGACAGCTGACGGCCGTCAGAAAACGAGAAAAGTAACAGAAATAGACGACTATTACTCACGCGAGAGTAAGTAATTGTTGCGTGTGTCATGTAAAGCTCTGCTGGTGCAGTACGTAGTATAACCAAATCTACTAAGTTTTTAAAATGGTGTTAATTTGTTATTAGTCCTATATTTTGTTTTACCCTTCATAATGTACAACTTCGTAAATAACAAATCTGGTTTAGAAAATTAATTTTCATTTTAGTATATTCAGACGCTTGAACTAAGCAGAAACTAAATACTAACAGTTATTGTTCAATAGTCTGCAGATAGCAGCAGGGTCGTTCAGATGTCTATGAAGATGTCAACTCTTTCTACAGTAGCCATCCTCCACAGACCCTACTGCTCCTTATCTCCTCCCAACAACGCCCGAAAGGACGATGGTCCACATTTAAAACTATATTTTTTGCTCTGGTCAGAATTCATGGAGATAATTACTCTGTATCATAAGCATGGTTTATTGCCTGGCAGGACAACAATACCTACATTGCATGTGCTTGGCGACAGTTAACGCCGCCCGTGATGACACTGTCATCGTGATTTTTGCTTGTGAACCATAAATATTGTTTTTTAAATTCTCTTTATTGAATACCAGTTATTTATAATTATCTAAAAAAGAAATTAAAATCATACAAACATATCTGATAACAAAAAAATTTTTAGCGCTTGTCATAAATATTGAGGAAGAGAACGGAGGTCTTCCTATCCATAGCCTCGTTAACTTACTTTAGTCATTATTGAATTCACGGAAAGGAAAACAGCTTAGAAAACGCAAATAAACGTGTAAGTAGACAAAATAAAAGGAAGACCAAAATTAATCTATTGAAAATAGGATTTCTTCGATATTATGTAATTGCCTTGTGATCAATTTCAATACCTTTTATGTAAGGAGTGAGTATTTTCACATAAAAATTAGTAATACTTTAAGGTCTAGATTGATTTAACTGGAAATCGTGAGTAGGCGCCCAATGGAATGATTCGGGCTGAAATCAAAAGTAAGTTAGGTTCGTGCTGGGTGGATATATTTGGTTCCCATTTATTTGGTTAAATTTAATCATCCCCAAATCCAAACAAACAAATAATTAATATCAATTAGCAGATACGGGATATAATTATATCTTCTGTATTTATAAAGGGGTGTAAGCGACATCGCCGCGTCTTCTTTTTTTCGTGTGGTTAGTGACTAACGTAGTGTCAGAGTTTTGAAGCAGCCCATGGGCCTCTGATGAATCCGAAAAATCAGAGGTGCCTTGGGCTACAACTCGAGACCTGTGACTTGACGGTCGCACCTCTAGGCTATCATTGCTTTTTCATCGACGCGTAAACTGTTACCATTAATTCAGCATAATGATTCTAGACTAAACTTCACTATGTGGGGTGGCCCACATAGTGAAGTTTTTTTTAATTGACATTGTGTCATTTACATATATAGATTAAGAGCTAACACAGGTTTATTAAATATGTGCAATAGATTTATTACAGCATGCCAACGACCGTTCCTCAGAAACCGCACAAGGTAGGGAAATACGGTTTGACGGGGAGTTCCAGACATCAACCCGTCTTACCAATACTAAACCACACCAAAGTCCGTTGCGTGGTAAATACGCGGTCACAGACAGACGAAAAGCGTACTACCTATAGTACAACCACATTTCGCCCGTTCCCCACCGGGTTTGGCACCGGTGACCTAAAACAGGAGTGATGTTACGTTCTGTTAAGATGATTTTTCTAACACTTATACCTATTTGGTTGCAGTTGCTTTTGAGGGTTCCGTACCCGAAGGGTGGCACACGGAACCCTATTACTAAGCGTCCGCTGCCCATCCGTCCGTCCGTGCGTATGTCTATCAGCGGGCTGTATCACATGAACCGTAATAGGTAGACATTTGAAATTTCACAGATTGTGTATTTCTATTGCCGCTATAACAACAATTAAATAAAGTTAATAATTAAAGGGGGACCCTTTTTTTTCGGCGAAACCCTTCGTGTGCCAGTCCGACTCGCACTTGCACGATTTTTTTACAGTAGAAGTTATAACTTATCTCGCCGAATACTTCAAGGAATTTCGTATAGGTAGTTAGGTATTCATATGATTAGGTTTAAGGACTTAGGTAATAAAATATGCCAACGACCGCGACCCTTATAGGTAATAACACTAATAACTGTTAGCCGGTTGGGGAACTTGTATAGCTAAGCTACAGCATAATTTAAAATAAAAAATGCAGATCGGATGCAAAAACATGTGCTCCGTTTAATGATTTCTTGTACAGTACGCTGACGTTAGTGACAATTGTCATTGACTGGAATTATTAATATTACAGATAAAACTAAATGTTGTGTTGAAGCCTTTCAAATTTTCCATTTCGTTAAATGTAAATTTCCACGTAGGTAGATCTGAAACAAATCTTATGTTCTAGCTTAGGTAGTTATTACAAGCTCCTAACTGCGATTAACGAATTACATTTTACAAAGATTTTGACGGACTTAATTTTATCACACAAGTTATAAAATAAGAAGCTTTGAATGAAACATCCGTCGTTGGATGCTTCTTCCAAACGGAGAATTGGAAAAAAAATAAACGACGATTTATTATCAAGTTCTTGTGCATTTACGAAAGAATACGTTTAAGAGAGACTTTTTCCAGATACATTTCCAGGAATTAAAGAGAGATAAAGTTATTAGATTTTATGACGGCGGAACAGATAAACTTCTAATAGCGAATTGAAATTTATTGGTTTTCATTTTGCTTGTGGATGGATTGTATTTATATAAACACCAGAATTGCATTGAATTTAAAATACAGAATTACAAGTTTATATAATATGGTCTAACAAAACCCGTACTGAATACCTTAACCCGTTTCTCGAGACAATTTGTACTTGAGCCGTGGCTAATAAACCTTTATTGTTAGCTGTTCCCTTCGAGATGATGACGAGCTTCGTTTGATTTTGTACCTTGACCGTGTGTATATTTTCATTCGTCGGCAGTTCGTACCGCTTGACGAACCCAAAAACTAGTTTCCCATCATTCCTGGTCACCCTTAGAATGTAGTAAAGAATGGTGTCTATTTACGCTTAGAAATCGCACATGATGCTGTACAGGACTTGGCAGAGTGGTCGTCGTGTCCCAAGCAATTAAAAAATCAATTTGTTATCTTGAACGAACTTACGGCGAGTATCCACCTCTTTATTTTTAGGGTTCCGTAGTCAACAAGGCACTTTTAAGCGCTATCCAAACATTTCCGGGTACCCGGCCCTGCCGTGTTCCGTCAGGGACGGAGAAAAAAAGCACAGAGTCTTAGTAATAGAAAGCTGTAATTTGGCATGGGTATACCTACATATTAATCACGCCGACAAAGTGGTAAAATAAAATCTTCAGAAAAACTTGTGAAAGCATATTAAATCAACGTAATATTAATGTACCTACTTACGAGATTTTTGCAATAAACTGTTTTTGGGGACCTTTCGCCCGTTCGTTTTTATTCGCACGTGTTTTTGCAACGGACTTCTCATACAGTATTTCTAATGCCATCGTTTCATATCCGAACGGCGCAAATGTTTATTTTTCCGAGTAAAATCTTTTTCCAGTAACTACAAAATTTTTTGTGCCACGTGGAAGCCTATTGATGGCAGGCACGTGACTTGTCACGTCGAGTTTGCTTTCTTTGTGAGTATTAATACGGGTAGGGTTTTACATGCCATGGGTGGTTTATACGTATTAGTTTGTTATCCCTATTTTTAGGACGTGCTAGCAGTGCGTACCTACAGGCATGTGTGGGGATGCGCAAGATCTTTACACAAAACTTCAGTATTGTGATTTTTGGTTAGTAGTCTAAAAGAGCATCCCAGCACGCTTAGCATGACGACAATAACGGAAGAATAGACAAAATGACAGATAAACGATCACAATCTGTCATATTGTCTATTCTTCCGTCGATAAAACCGTAAAAAACCCGTTTCTATGGTTGTCCTGCTACGCGTGCAGGGAGAAAACCATGAAGGTATTGTTATTATTACAGACAGGGAAAACTATAACCGCCCGTTTTTTTTTTTGCAATTGTGTGTATGGCGAAAATAAAAATGGAGTTAAGTAACTAGTAAAAAAAAAATCATATGCGATTAGGATGATTCTGAAGCAGCTTAAAAACAACAAAGCACCTCTGGTGACGGAATTTCGGCTAGAAAGTATCAGAATCACTTACTTAGTATTTTTTTCTCCCAAGGCCTTCTAGGAACTCTTTTCCCGCGCCTTCTAGAAACAACTTTTTGAATTAAGAACCAGTCCTCATCGTACACGTCTAAGTCACTATACTTCTTCTTTCTGGGCCGGCCTCGACAGGTGGCGCCTTGCAAGCATACGATTTTTGTTCTTCATAAATAAGTTTCAGTTAAAACTTAATTCAGTACAAACCTGTAATTATTACACAGGGTGCAGGATGAAAGTTATTTAGTACTAATTAAACTAAATTTACTTCAATAAAATAAACAATACTTACACCAACAAATCTTTCGGGACATAACGTTTTGTGAAGCAGAATTTACTGCCAGGGAGGGGTTTTGGCCTCACTACGGTGCCGACAATAATATGCACCGCATTGCGACTTTTATACGACACGAGGTTTCATCTTTTATTTATCAGGCCCAAACATATCTTGAATATATACGATTGCAAAAAAGAAAAGTGAAAAGTTTCATTGTCTCAAACGTGATTTGATTTTGCAGTAGTTTGACAGTCCGTTGCGAACATTCATTTGATTAGCTAATTACTAAACAAAGTGGTCGATATTATGCTCGATTTTTTATAATGTGTAACTGCCACACGCAGATCCGTCACTTAATAATAATAATTAATTATTACCTTTGATTGCAATGGTGGCTCAACGGATATGTGGTAATGGCCCCAACTTACGTTAAAGGTCGTGGCTTGGTACCCAGGCAGGCATTCAGTTCTCTTTGTGCAATTTATCGCACATGCAGTGCATCTATCCACAAAGACGAAGAAAAGCGGTCTGTCCTTAAATAAGAAAATGGCCAAGTGCGTGTCGGACCACGCACAATGAAAGGTTCCGTAGTCGGGATGAATTTATCCCAAGAACAAAGTTAGCTTTGTGGTTGCAAAAAATTTCACCCTTACAAACCTGCAAATGTAAGTTTGTACGCACAATATAGTGAGATTTACCTTGTTTATTTATTTTGGTTCACCAACAATTGCATATACTGGTATAAGCAAAGAAAACAGAAGCAACAAATCAGAATAAAGTGTAACAATCACTTATAGGCGCAAGCGGTGCGCGTCCTTAGTGCGCAGGGCTCGGGCCAGCTCCAATACTGTCCTGAAAATGATCGTTGAGCGATTAGACTGCCCCTACATGCGACAATGCTGTAACACACATGTATAGCCAGGACATCTCATTGACACTGACCTACATGATTGTATTCTATAATGACATTGTTTGATGAAATTATTATTTTTATTTAATTTTAATTCTGTGACATATAATTTTAATTTTGATTCTGTGACCCTTATAATTTGTACAACGCATTCTTTTATTTTGATTTAATTTGACATTTAATTTTAATTTTAATCCTGTGACCTGTGACCTGATAAATTTGTACTTATTTTAACTGCATTGACATTTTATTCTGTTGCAGTATTGTGAAATTTGTTTTTTATGTAATATGGGTTATGCCTGAATTAAATTAATTTTATTTATTTATTTATAGGTAAACTCTACATGTTTAAGACCATAGATTTCTTTCTTTCGGACTTTCGGACCCTCCCACACCCAAACCCACCGCGGGTGCGTCAGCTGACGATTGGTTCACTTATTAGTGAGCCGAGATCTATTGAAAAAGATGACAATGAACCGGCGTAAAAACACTACCTAAAATGCAACGGTACCTCCCGGACTATCGGGCTTCCTTTGTTTTAGGCTGCGGTCTATCTGACCACACGCCGACGACATAATTATAGCCGTCCGTCACCGACGACGCGACGACGGTCGAATGCTATATTCGTAAACACACGGGCGCGGTCTCGCTCGCACGCCGCTCGCGACGGACAGTGGTGACGGCGGCAACGAACGTTTTGGCAATCGGCGGCGTTTCGGTCGTCTGTCGTGACGTCACCGCACGCTGTCGGTAGCGTCTGACGTTTTAAAGAGACCCTAGTCTAAGATTTTTCTTTTATTCTCTTCCCAGACTAGTTAATTTTAATTTATGTAGGTACCTACAATTAAAATATATAAATGGGATGTTTCGGCAATCGAAAGTTAACTCAGTGATGCCAGCTTTCAAGGGCATTAACGACAGCAACAAAAATCTGTTTAGACTAGACAAGCAAGAAATAATATACCGTAGTAATTCATAGTAACCTGTAAATGTTTGAAAAAGTCGAGACGCAAAACTAATTATAAAACGCAAACCGCAGGCATAGCCTGGTGAAATGCTAATCAGAATCATGCCGAATTTGTATTGGAAACATTTTGTAAAACAAACTGTTGAATAAAATTTTATATTAAATTAAAATGGTTTATATACTCGTACAAATATACGCAACGAACTATTTAGACTTGGTATTAAATTAAATGATTACCTTACTATACTTTTTTCTTTTATGGTTTTTTGTATTCATAAAGCTCATAGTCCAGCGAATACAAAATACTTCTTATTATTTTAAAACCACTTGTTTTTAAATAGAAAATTTTAAATCCTGTGAATCCTGCAATCATGACTTTGGTTGATCAACTTTTATGCAATAATTTGTACATTATAAATTAGCGTATGTTGTATAGTAATGAAAAGCTAATTAGGCGAAAATCTTTTTACCCTCGGAGTGGACACGTTTATGACTAAAGACCATGCATTTGATAATACAGAGAGAGATATAATATTTTATTATACAAAGAAGCCAAAGGGATTCTAATGCTCTTTTACCCCGATTCGGTAATCGATCCGGGAATGACGGTTTGCAAGTTAACATGGGTTGTCTAATCTGGTCCACTCTGCCTAGATTCGAAATTTTCTTGGTGGATGCTGCCAAAGGATGGTCTATTACATCTGAACTCCGAAAATTAACGGACATCGTTATCATTCATCCACGATAAATGTGCAGGTATTAAGATTCATGACGATCAATTGAGAAAGAAAGAGCGGTGGTGGTCCAGGTAGGCTAGTAGGTATGCTTTATACCATGACTACGAGAAAAATAAATCTTTAAGCGAAAATAGACATATATGTCTATATTTGCTTAAATTTTTTATCTCTTCTTTTTCTTTTTGCGTTCTTTTTTTCTTCAATATATTGAAGAAAAAAGCACGTTCAGTGCCGGGAGCCCTGCTGGAGGTTCACGTAGTTGCATATGGGATGCCGGGAGCCCTCGCGGAGGGTTCATTTTAAATTCAATTCAATTCAATTCAATTTATTCAGTAACAATATACATTGCGTTGAAATAATCCAACATGAAACAAATGTTACAAAATGAAGATGATACGGATATTACTATTACAAATCATGGAATTCAATTTAAATTACGAAATATAATTAAGATAAAAAAAAAAAACAAAAATAAAATACCATGCAAACATAAATTATAAAACACGTCAAGTGTGAAATAGACGCAAACAATAATCAAAAAATAAAATATAATCACAATAAAACCTATTAACAAAATAATTACACATGTCAGTTTTAAGAGGACTTATAACTCATAAAATGAATAGAGGCATTTTTCAAACAGGAATGCCTTGAGCCTTGCCTTAAATGAGCCGGTGTACAGTATGCTTTTTAATTCAAGCGGTAATTTATTAAACATTTTAACTGCCTGATACTGTGGACTATGTTTAACTATTCCAAAAGCCGGGATGATTTTTTTTCCAAAATCTTTTCTTCGCGTTTTTTCCCTTACCAGTCTGTCCTCGTATGTTTCATAGTCATAAAAATATT
The DNA here is from genome assembly GCA_948150665.1 of Conistra vaccinii. Taxonomy (NCBI): domain Eukaryota; kingdom Metazoa; phylum Arthropoda; class Insecta; order Lepidoptera; family Noctuidae; genus Conistra; species Conistra vaccinii. Next base: position 18,881,689 of record OX411315.1, read on the forward strand.
TTTTGAAATGGTTTAATAGCACCACTACATAAAGGCTAGGTACTGTGAGAATACCAAGTTCTTTAAAATATGGCCGACAGGAGTCTCGTTGAGAAATGCGGACAATGGTTCGAATCGCTCTTTTTTGGAGAATGAAAGCCCTATGCCAGTTGTAATGGTAGCTGTTTCCCCAAAACTGTATGCTATACCTCAATTTGAACTCAATCAGTGCATAGTCCATTCTCAAGTGTGATACGCTTACTTCCACACATTCACATTCCTGTTTATCTTTTTTTTTTTTTATGTATTATAATTATGTTGTGCTGTGTGTCTTTAAGTCTGTGCTAAATAAATGTATTTTCTTTCTTTCTTTCTTTACTTCATCCCTGAGAGTTCTTAAGGCATTAATAGCAAGCAGATGATATGGATGAATCCAATGCTGCTAACTCTTCTTTCCAATTTAACAATTCGTCAATATGTACTCCCCAAAACTTGACTTCCCGGATAAGCTCAATTTTAACATTATCTAATTTGATGTCCATATCCTTGTTACGCGCAGTAGTTTTAAATAACATAATGTTAGTTTTAGCCGTATTTATTTTCAGCATATTCGCATTAAACCAGGAATGTAAAGCCTCTAGAGCTGCATTCACCTTAACAGTAAGGTCTTGAATATCGTTACCTGCAAGTATGGCATTTGTGACATCCGCAAAGACAACAAGTTGCATGTCCGGCAAAAGTTTATGTATGAAATTGATTAGGTCATTAGTGAATATTATGTACAATAAAGGGCCCAATATAGATCCTTGAGGTACACCGGTTGTAATGTTTAACATAAATGACCTGTAGTTGTTTTTACATCCGTTAGGTTGTGTAGAATCAAGTTCGACAAACATTTTTCTATTTTTGAGATAAGAAGAGTAGAGTTGTAAAGCTTTACCTCTTTGTATGGTAATGTAGGTCTTTCTTAGCGAATACAGATTGTAAACCGTGAAAATAAAATCTGATGTATATTTTAACAAGATTTATTAGTACATGCGTTGATATTAAAATCCTAGCATTGTAATTTTTTAAATTTTTTGTTCACGGTTACTAAATATTCACAAAAAATTTTAAAGGTTGGAATCTACTTCTAGCTACAAGACCCCCTTAAAATACAATTTTACTTCGTTTTACAGTGTTTTATAACACGGTTTTAAACATTATGCCTTTGAGGTTTCACTTCCAATATGTATGACGGCATGGCGTATGAGTTCTATGAAAATTGTTGGAGTCGAAAGTGGAGTGGAAAGTCGGGTGGAGGTTATATAGCATAGCGATGGAGGTCGAATATACTGGTGTGTTTTAAATTCAAACACCAAATTAGTGATTAAAAGTGCTGTTTATTCACTGTATAACACACACATATAATATATTGGTGTGTTTTGAAATGAAATGAAATGAAATCTTTTATTTCCAGATATGACATCCACATATAAGTTTCAATAAATACACATATATATAACATACTAAGTATAGAATAGCATAAAAGCATTTGGCAAAGCAAAGCATTTGGTGTTTTAAATTCAAACACCAAATTAGTGATTAAAAGTGCTTTTTATTCACTGTTTTCAGTAATTATTTTAATCACTGAAAACAGTGAATAAAAAGCCTTTTAGAGGAGGAATGGTAAAAACTATATTTATGGGTCTGAAATAAAAGATTTTAATAAATATATAAAACTTCTCTTTGGAAATGCGTTACTGTCGAATGACGAAAGAGAATTACGAGTATTATACTGCACACATAAGCAACTTGTGTAGTCTACGGGACTCCAGTATTGCAAGGAATTCTTACAACTTTTTGCTGTACGGTATGTTTTTCCGCTTACCTGAACAAAGGACAAAAAAGTTGATAAATGTAGGGCACCGGAACAAAATGGCGTGTTTAAACCCTGCATACTAACAAACATAGATTGAAGCCAGTTCATGCAATCGCGACCTAGAAATAAATCGGGCTGTTTATGCACCTTTGCTAATAATACGTCATGTATTGCTCAAAGGTTTCCGTAAATTAGATCTGTTATCATGTATTTAGAGGTACTGAATGCTATGGCATTTAAAAAAATATAACGTGGATGTATCTCTAGAGCTGCATTTGCTTAAAGTGACACTGAAAACACATTTTGAAAGTTTTGAAGTAAAAACTTCTTAAGGCGCGTTGAGCACTAATCATGGAACTCGCGTCATCGTCACCTAACGCTCAAACGAAAGATATCAACGCGAGAGTCAAAAATTACTTAACGAAAGATATCGACGCGAGAATCAAAAAGTTACTTAGTTTTCACTTCTATCGGCAGTCCAAAGACTGCCCATTTTATGTATTGCAATATGTGGTTAGCTAGCGACCTCGACAATTGATCATATTATATTATTTTTTATGATGATATACAGTACTAGCTTTTACTCGCGACTCGCCCGCATTGAAGTTGGAAAATAGAACAAATACATAATAGGTACCAATAATAATAATTGTCGCGAATAGTTCGCGTGAATGTGTAAAAACAGTTTAAAAATATGCAAGATAGAAGAAATGTCAAACCAAAAACAGTCTCAGTGATTCGATGCATGCATTAGTTGTCACCAAGATTTTTGTATTTGCGCGCTGCATTCGTTCAACAAGGTACTACTGAATTATCGATATTTTTGTTTTTTTTTTACTTATATTATCGAGTTTTACGTAGGTTGACCTATTATGGCTACTACACACATGCCGGCGGCATGGCACGTACCTCCGGCTTTTGCGCCTCCATTTCCTTTGCGTTTGTTTGTGCGGCTTAGTGCGGCAGTGACACAGAGGACAGAAACAGAGATTTCCAGTTATCTGTTTGTAAATAAGACATTTCGAAAATGTTCTTAACTGAGGACATTAGAAACAGAGGACAGGAACGCGGGTAAGCTAATACTGGTAATTTTGCGGATGCCGACGCCACCAACACGGATGGGTAGTGTGGCTTGCAGCCACGCTCGGTCGTCCAAGGCCACATTTAAAATGGATGTTAGGGTGCTGCGAATAATAAAAAGAGCGTAGCGAGCGTAAAGAGGAAGAGCGTAGAAAATATAAAAATGATTGGACCAAAACAACAGTATCTCAATCAGGGTGAATGCCGAATGTAAATTAATTTTGGAGAGTCTGTGCGAAACGTAGTCGTTGAAATTTTTGAATTTTTCGCCGATGAAGGGAGAAAAGCTGTCTTCTACAATTGGGGAACCTAGGAGCTGAATTGAACTTTTTTCTAAATGTTTTATTTTTGGGGCTATTGCATTAAATTTCTCAAGGGTCAATTGTCTGTCGTCGTAATGTCCGAAAGGTAAATTTTGCATTTTGATGGATTAAGGTTCAAGCCAATGGATCTAAATTGTGGTTTGAGGAGTTGTATGTCGTTCAAAACGGTGTCACCTTCTAGCTTTCTATCATCTGGATACCACACGTTAAATTTTGAATTTATTTTCTGGCTTATTGGATGAATAGCCAAGCTGAAAATGAGTAGCCCGAGAGGGTCACCTTTTTGGCATCCTACTGCAGATTCCAAAACATTAATATACAAAGATACTTGTTTAATAATTTAGAGGGGTATCTGTAACACTACCACATAAACCCATATATTTCGGGTTGTTTCTTTTTGACTTCAGCCAACAAAGCATCACTCTTGACAGAGTTAAAGGCATTCTTAACGTCAACCTTGACGATAACCTCACCTTTGTTCGAGTTCAAAAAGGTGGAAAGGGCCTCCACGGCAGCCTCACAGCACCCTCTCGAGCCGAAACCAAGCTGCAGGGGCTGAAACTTAGTTGTTAGGGATTCGCTGTACAGCTTACAGCATAATTTCGCTACCGTACGCCTGTAGGTGCAACCAACTATTAAAAGACGTTAACTTTTCGTAATCGACAGACACTGACAGTTTATTCAATCCAAAAAGGACGGTTACAAAACATAGATAACTGCTTGTACCTAAGCATACATACATTTTGTTACATATATACTAACACCCCTACTTAACAAAATAAAGTTGAACTTCTAAACAGAATGCTTTCCTTTTATTTAGCCTTTTTTATTTTCAATTTACTTTCAATAGGAGTATCGATAGTTCTACAATTTCCCACGCGTCATTGTCCTCGAACGATTGAAGCTCCTCTCGCATAGCTTGTCTCCACAGATCGCCTTCAGGACCATTCAGTGCTTCTGAGAAATCTATCTGTTCGACATCTGGACTAGAACTGGAAACACAAATATTACCATACCCAAATCGTTCTGGAGGTTTTCGCATTCTCTTGCCTGTAAGTTCTGGAACTGGTTGTAGCTCACTGCTTGAGATATCTGTCACTGGGTTTGAGGTTGCTAGAGTATCATCATTGTTTTCACTAGATGGATCAGTATATACAGATGTACTTGAATCTGAATCATGGAGAGATTCATTCCTTGAAGACTCCCCCACTGAATCTCTGCCATCTTCATTGGTTGCTGGCAGTTCATGTCCTTCAATTTCAACATCATCCTGTATCCAACCTACTGTTTCTTCTCTATTGCTCTCTGTTGTTTTTGTTTTTTCTTCCATCACTATGACATCTCTCTTCACAGTTATTATATTTTTTTCAAGGTCATATACACGATATCTTTTCACTGTTTCTGAAAGTCCTACAAGGATGTGCATTTGTGCCTTCTTGTCCCATTTCAATCTCTTCTCTTTCGGTATGTGAACCATTACAGGGCTACCAAAAACACGGATGTGGCTTAAGTCTGGTTTCTTTTGATACCACGCTTCATAGGGTGTTTTATTTCCCAAACTTGAAGTTACCGACCGGTTCTTTAAGTAAACTGCTGTATTTGCTGCTTCAGCCCAGAACTTCTTTTCAAGCTTAGCATCAAAAAGTAAGCATCGTGCTTTCTCTACTACAGTCTTGTTGGCCCGTTCACAAACACCGTTTTGTTCTGGTGTGTATGCATTTGTTTTCTGGTGGATAATTCCTTCTTTAAGCAAGTAATTTTCCATTTCTCCATTACAAAACTCACCACCATTGTCCGTACGTAATATTTTAATTTTTTTATTCAGCTGATTTTCAGCCATTGCTTTGAAATTTTTGAATAATTTGAAGACTTCGCTCTTATTCTTATGGAAGTATATAAAAGTCATACGACTACAGTCATCAATGAACAAGACAAAATATTGAGAGCCAGCAATTGACTTTGTCTCCATAGGACCACATACATCGGCATGTATTATCTGTAGGGTTTCTGTACTCCTTTGTGCAACATGTGGAAATGGTAACCTCATCTGTTTACCCTCGCAACAGGTTACACATTTAGCCTTCGTCATATCACTGGTATCTGGATAAAACAAACCATCCACAATGCCGTTCTTCATTTTGTTTAAATCATTGCTGTTAATATGTGCTAACCGCCTGTGCCAAAGCTCTGCACTTGCTACAACAGGTGCTGCAAGCATACAATCTGCTACTTTAATATTTAGCTTGTACACTCCATTTGTCAACATTGCTGTGGCTACCAAAACGTTCTTCTTGTTGCGAATATAACATTGATTTGCTTCAAAAACAACCTTATTTCCGTTTTTGATTAACTCGCTTACCGACAACAAGTTCGTTGTTAAGCTTGGTATACATAGCACATTCTTAACCATGATGTCGTAGTTACAATTGGTCGATATCTGTACGTCTCCGGAACACAAAACTGGCACTTTCGTATTGTTCGCGACGGTAATCTCTGATAAACATGGAGTAAAATTTGCATGTTTTATCCATTTCTTGTTTGCCGTCATATGTGCACTTGCGCCACTATCTACGTACCATTCATCTGTACTATATTCGCCGTTCAAAAATACCACACTAAAAGCATTAGATTGTTTGTTTTTCTGCAATAATGGACACTGGTTTCTATTGTGACCCGTTTGTTTGCATTTATAGCAAGTAACGGTTTTTTCACCTGTCACGGTCTTGTCAACTGTTACTTTTGAATTTGTCGATGACGTCACGCTATTTTTAAACTTCTGCTTCCTGAAATTATTTGCAGCGAATGCAGCGCCACTGGAATCCATGTTATTTTTTGAAACCTCCATTTCAATCAATTTTGATTTTATTGCATCAGTGGTAATCTTCATTCCAGAATGCTCTATGGCCATAATCATGGGTGAAATTTTTTCTGGCAAACCTGCTAGCAATAATGAACCAACCCATTCTTCGGTAATTGTAAATCCTGTGCCTTTTAATCTCTGAGCCGTTTCGACTACTTGCGTGACGTATGAAGTCATGGAATCGCAATTTTCTTGCCGTAACGAGATCAAATGTCGTAGTAGGGTTATTTTCCTAGAAAATCCCGAGTCGTCGAACATAGTTCGAAGTCTACCCCACAACTCCAAAGATGTTTTTGTTTCCTTGATATGCACGTACAATCCGGGGTCGATGGTTAAAACTAGCTTCGCCTTGGCTTTTGCGTCATCCGATGGTTTTGCCTCGAAACCTGCATCTGGCTCCGATTTGATGTAGTTCACTAGGTTGTCAAGTACCAACAAATTTTCAACAGCAAAACTCCACTCATCGTAATTTTCGCGTCCTTTGAGCTTCGGAATACTTTGAATATAGTTCATTGCCATATTTGCACGAAAAGTCAACAATTTTCGACTGTTTTAAACTAACTTTACACTGTTTAAAACCGAAAAAACTGGATATTTTCCCATAACCTATTAAAAGACGTTAACTTTTAGTAATCGACAGACACTGACAGTTTATTCAATCCAAAAAGGACGGTTACAAAACATAGATAACTGCTTGTACCTAAGCATACATACATTTTGTTACATATATACTAACACCAACGACAATGGGATAAATGCCGCCGTCCTTCTTGCGCAGGACACATAGGTTGGCCCCGTACGACATCGACGACAGCTTCGTTCACACCGCCGGTGAGCATGAGGTTAATCTCCTTCGGAAGCGACTCACCAGCGTCCCCAGCGCCTGAACTTATTAGATCCTTTAGATGTTGTGGAGTCAGGCCACCGGCAGACCCGCTACGGAAGGAGCCCACAGCTGCAATCAACTGGGCGCCGAAACGTTTAGGAAGGTTGAATTTAGGTCGGGAGGGTCGGGGTGATTGGGAAAGGTGAGACTATCCGCAGGCGCTGGGTGTTTACTCTCTAGGGTTGTTAGCGTTTCTGGAGAGTAACGCGTCACCACATCGCTGCTGAACACCATCCTGGCCGCTCCCCTGATATCACCCCTTCACTTTATTTGTATTCCTTATGTGAACATAAGCCTTTTTGTGATTGGTTATTGAATGCAGGTACTTTTGGATCTAAAATTAAGGTTAAATTGTTACAATTTTCTGGAATTTGGTTCGTTAAGGTTTTTTTAGTTGCCATATTTTTTGGACATGCAGAATATGAGAATGAGCTATATGGGAATGTAGGTAATTGCTCCCAGGCACTTTGTGAGTGACACGGTGTGCAAGCATTTTCCACAAGGTTTTCTCTGTTGGGGTTGTCTCGGGGGGGTACAAAGGTACACTATGGTTTGTGAACCTTGAAAATAGTGTATCCGTAACCCCCGTTCGCCTTTAAAGAAGCGTAGCTGGGAGCAATGGGGACATCTTACCTGGATATCAAGTGATGTGGCAGGTTGACTAGCGCTATTTCCGGCGTCGCTACAGCCGGCATTTAACATGAATGTATTTATACACTTACCTAGATGAAGAATAAAATATACATACTGCAAATAATACAGTCGTTACGAGTCGTCAGAAGCCCGAAAGTCTGACACCAGTCTTACCAAGGGGTATCGTATTACCCAGTTACTGGGTTGTGGAGGTCAGATAGGCAGTCGCTCCATGTAAAATACTGGTATTCAGCTGCAACCGGTAAGACTGGAAGCCGACCCCAAGATAGTTGGGAAAAAGGCTAGGAAGATTGACTGCAAATAATACACTTATACAATTATTGATAAAAAAATAAATAAAACGATAGTAAATGTTGTCTGTCAAATGCCACTTGGCTTGACGGAGGTGGTGCACTGACGAAGTCCTAGGGCGCCACGACGCCGCGCGTGCAGGGTGCAGCCTTTTTTTTCTTTTTTTCTAAAGGTAAAAGTCCTCCGAAACTCTTGTAAGAGAGTAGATAAATATTCCTTGCTCCGAACCTTTTTTTTTTCACCAAGGATCCTTGGTGAGCCTGAGTTTTTGTGCAGAATTTAATCAAGAATAAAGTTGTGCTTAAAGTGACTTCAAACTAATAGCTTCAAAACAATAACTAGATTTAAACTAGACCTATTCGGGACCTTTAAAATAAAGTTTTCACGCAGTATTTCTAATGACTAAATAAACATTCCTGGCAAGGATTTTTTTGCAGTACATATCTTCTTTGCGTGGGCTATTGTGTCCAAACGAAAGGCTAATTATTGTACTTTGTGCATAATTATACAAAAATGTTGGGACTAAAGGCTAATTATTGTACTTTGTGCATAATTATACAAAAATGTTGGGACTATGTTTTTTTCTTTAAGTACTTAGTTTTAATATATTATGTATACACAATTAAACAGATAACGTAATCATTTCTAGAACTTGCAAATCAGGAAACACAAAATATTCCTCAATTCCCGGATAAAAATTATTGCCAGTCAACATAGGATTGATATTTCAAGCTGTTTGCCAACGTGGTTATTATAAAGTGGTAATTTTACATTTATATGAGTATTTATACAAAAAGGGTGCGTATAATTTATTATTTGTACTCACGCTTGAAGTACCTTCTTGCATAGAACTAATTAATCTTGCCGTTAGTCGAGATGCTTGTTCATGTTCATGTTAAATATTGTAGGTTTAAAAAAATCGTATTTATCTGCTCCTTGAATAAGTGGCGATTGTCACAAAGTAAATGGCTTACCTTTTACATTGAGACAAGCTCCGACTTGTTTTCATAGCTCGGAAGATTTGGGGCGGAAAAAGCATTCTACTTTGTGATTTCCCTTTGCAGTTTTTGCTAAAGAAAACTGGTTATTCGTTTAATGGCAAAGAGCTCGACAGACGGATTAGTTGCTATACTCGTAGTCGTATTGAGTCTGAATCAAACGACATCTTGTAAACGAATAGTTTATTCTCGAAACATTGATAATTAGTCTATGACATTTAACACTAATATTATACAATAATACCAATCCAACCAACACCAATCCTTAAAATTGTCCAGTCACATCAGGGGTTTCACCTCAGAATGCATGCTTTATTTTGCCATTCTAAAAGTTGTCTCAAAAGCACTTTCTTCATGGAGATCAATTTGATTCGATGAAGCATTGAGGCAAGCTTGCATATTAGACTGGCTACAACCTAAAGAACATTGCAACCCCGATTTCATGCAACCGCAGTGTGAACCACAACACTTATTGCAGTTCTGGAGCTGGTGGTAATGTTGTCGTTACCGGTTCCAAACTTCCAAAAGTTCATTTTGCAGCACCCAACCCATTCCTAGGGTTCAAAATCAATCCCTAACCAAGTTTGAATTTTATAGTATACACGGTTGATATTTTGATGTACCGCTGCACTTGTTGGTGGAAAATTGGATAACTGCACAGGTTTATTAAGCTTTGCTGACTTGACGAATTGTATGTAGCGAAGATGATCGATATGGTCCTCAGATTTTGGAACATTAGGTATATGTTGCCAACAATATATGTAATCCATTTTCATACATTTTTTGTACAGGGCAGTTTTCTTATTGAAAATTTTGAGCCAGTTGATCGAAATTCGGAAGTGTCTCTAATATTTTAGTGAAAGCTTTTTTCTCTTTCTTAAACAGAGCAGAAGTTGTGTTACAGCCACTAAATGCATGCAAAAATAAAATATGTTTTTGAGTTCTTGGACATTTGTCGAACCTTATGGAGGAGTATGTTTATGTTTTAACATTGCATTAGCGAACTTAAAAACAAAAACGTTTTGATATTCTTGTTGTTGTTGTGTGTACGTCCAATTAAAATGACGAGCAAATCTATAGATTCTCCTATGATGTTATAGCAGTCCTATGATGTTTTGATTTCACTGCTTTATAGCTTTTATGATGATAAGAACTTCAGCATTATCTCTGGTTTGTTTTATACGACGTATTATTTACCGGGACTTACTTATGTTCCATTATTCGAAATCTGGCATTTCGAAGGCTATGTCCATTATTCGAAGAGCTGCACTTCGTCGGCGATATGCAATGGTCTCCAACTCTCCATAACCCGCGCGTGCTCCAGAAAACTTTCATACACGGCTAAATCTGCCATTATTGCAATATTTCTTCACAAAATCCGAAATACGATTTGCAAGATGTTGCTCTTGAGTTTGACTGACTTCTTATGATTCGGATATTTGACATTAAACTTCAATAAACCAAGTCATAATTTGCGGACCATTTTACGATCTCCATACAAAACTGGCAAACAGATGAATTAGGTAATATGAATTGCTAGCAGATAATATTATGAATTGTCAGTTTGTGACCATTTTGCGATTTTTAATATGGTTCATAATATTAATCATATTATGATTCTGCCAAAGCGGCCGTTTTAAGCCCCCAGTACTGAAATTAATTTTATTGATTTTCCAAGTCTACTAACGCATGGTCTAGTCCCAATGCGGGATGGCTAAAGACCTCTTCGTGTCTAGCCCAGCCCAGATACACACTGGGCAGTTGCGCAGCGTTGTGTACACAACGCTTACGACGTGTGCGCAACTGCCCAGTGTTCTACGTCCATGTAAACATGAGCAATAATATTCTTTGATTGCTGTTCTACCCTCATCCTCTGGTATTTATAGTACTTTTTACCTTCGCACGTGTCGTGATTGTATTCTGCATCTGACAAGAATATTGTTGTCTTCATTATGACTATTTATGTTTTGAGGTTCCTGATAAACTTAAATAATATGTCATATACTCCTGTTGTTTTTACATGTTCATTTTTATAACATCGCGCTAATTGGACGTGGTATGTCCCAATGGCAAAAATAATTAACTCTTCTTGGGTAAGTCGTGGAGCTCGGTGCTAAGTTGGGCTTCGTGTCCAACAAGGATGGCCCTCGTACCATCGAAGGCTAACTGTAATAAAACAATTTAGGTCTTAGAAAAGATGCACCAAATGATAAATAGTAGAGATCCACGTGGGAAAAAACTAGTTAGCATTTTATATGACAAGGTGAACCTGTCAGATCAAAAGCAATAGTTTTTTTCTGACTGACTGGAAATAGGCAATAATTATATGGAATGGTACATTCCTCGCGTGGTGGTTGAATGGAGCGTAAGATATATTCAACAAAATATCGCCGTGTTTTTAAGAAACGTTCAAAAATAACGTGTCTACAATGACGGCAAAGTGTCCGCTCACACACAATACAGTCTCCCCTTTCAAGGAAACCGTTCATAAAAACAATTCTCGAGTCCAGTACATCATATATACATACATAATTAGCCTATTAATGTTCCCACTGCTGGGACACAGGCCTCCTCTCGGTGAGAGGGAGTGGGCCGTAATCCACCACGTGGGCCCAGTGCGGGTTGGTAGATGTCACATGTCCTCGAACTTTTGGTTCTAAGACATGCCGGTTTCCTCACGATGTTTTCCTTCACCGTTTTGAGAGCAGTGGTGATGAAATTATTTACACAAAATAAAGCCCAGTCAAAAATATTAAGAATAATAACGAACGCACCTTGGTATGTCTCAAATAAGAGACTCCATCACGACCTCTGCATCAAAACTGTAATAGAAGAAATTTCAGAAAGGACAAAAGCATACAAAGAGCGAATCACAAATCATCCAAACATCCTCGCAGTAAACCTGATGAACACCCAAACAGTCGCCAGAAGACTTAAGAGAAAGATTCCTCAAGACCTTATTTAAGAGGCTGTAAGAATAAACGGGGCAGTCACTGGACAGCTTCCGTACAAACCCGTTAATAATATTCAAACATATTGCTGAATATCTGCAAGAATGATAGATTGCAATAAAAATCATTAAAAAAAAAAAAACAAAATAAAGCGCCTGCTTAGGTTCGAACCTGCGACCTACAAGTCGATGCCGTTACCACTGGGTTACCACTGCTCTATACACCGTAAGCACTATTTCTGCTTGCATCGCTCGGCGGTTATAGTACCGGTGCGGTAACAGAGGGGCAATTACCGTAATTATTAAGAACGTTCGCATTCGCATCTCATTCGCAATCTGTCAAAAATACAATCAATTTACCAACATTTTTGACAAGTTTGACGGATTGCGACTAGAATGTGAACGTTTTTTATGTACTTACGAGAATTGGCTTCGATCATTGTCAGGTCATCATGTTCACGGTATTTTGTTTACAAACTGCTCAGATATGAAATTATTCGACATTATTGATGTCTTATTGATCTTGATGTGATACTGACGAACCTACTACGCTTTGGAATGGGCAACTAGCTTCATATTTCTGACTGACCGATTCCTTGACAATTCAAAAGTGCCTGTATATGATTTAGGAGTAGGAGTCCAGTACAGTAAAAGCCAAATCTTTGTCGTAATGAAACTAACCGGGAACATAATAAAAACGCACAGAACTCAACTCAAGCCAAGCTAGCGCCGATACCGCCCGGCGGGCGGCGCGCGCAGGTACAGCCCGATTCAAACTTAATGGCGGCTCGGAACATGAGGCAAGTCACTGCGCAATAACACTATACTAAATTATGAGATAACTTTATTTTGCTCCAGGACTGGGTAAATTTTGTATGGACCGTGACGAGTCTTCTTTCTTACAAATACTTCTTTAGGTAAATAATAAATATTCTTACGATCAATTTCACAAAACTACCATAAAGGGAGTGGATGGGGTTGGAAGTGTTGAAGTTCATAGGGCAAAGTACGAAATCTAAGTGGACGAAGTTGGTTGCAGAGTGCTAGTTTTCACAACACACTGTCACATGTCAAATGTCATTATGCTTCTATAAGGTTCCAATCTTCGACTCTTAGCTTTACCGTTCCGTTCCTATTATATTGCCACTCCATAATAATGTCCTACTTCTTACGTTAACGGAATGGCGGGGACAGCTAATAAATCTTGGAATCCAAAATTTTGTAATAAAAGCTTTCGACGACAGAATACTATTTCAAATGAGTTAACTCAAGCATGGTACAGGGTTTTTGTACCCACATGCTCATGTTCGTCGTACATAGATATGAATGAAGTGTCGTGCCCTAAATATGAGAGCAAAGTGTTCTAAAGATTGCCTTTGTCAGGGCCTGGAGGAACTTAATCCGCGCTACATCTTTGCTCCGGTTTAGTAGAACTTGAAACTTTACTGCGTTGCGTATGATAAGTTTTCAATGATTTTTAAGCTATTGCATAGCTTCTATCGCGGGCCTTGAGCGTGGAGACCTAATCCAGAAATTTCGTAACGAAAATACTACCTAAGAAAAGAGTGTTTTGTATTGAAAATTATGTTTAACTGCTTGACAACAAAGTTCAAATTTACTTAAACGAATGATACGAGAGTGTTGTATTGAAAATTATGTTTAACTGCTTGACAACAAAGTTTAAATTTACTTAAACGAATGATACGAGAGTGTTGTATTGAAAATTATGTTTAACTGTTTGACAACAAAGTTCAAATTTACTTAGACGAATGATACGAGAGTGTTGTATTGAAAATTATGTTTAACTGTTTGACAATAAAGTTCAAATTTACTTAGACGAATGATACGAGAGTGTTGTATTGAAAATTATGTTTAACTGTTTGACAATAAAGTTCAAATTTACTTAGACGAATGATCCTTGACTATTAATAGTTAAATTAAAACCTTTTTATTAGTTTGATGTTCCCATTACGTTGTGTCAAGTTTTAAAAACTATAAATGTGAATAACAGTTCCTGTCAAAGTCATCATTGCTATTTCTTGTATTCGGGTTAATATTTTACAATTGCGTAAGTTGATAAAAAATGCTATTCAATAGCTTCGCCGGGGCAGTCCCCGAGTGCCACACGTCTTTTTTTTTAATCTCTGTGTATTATTTGGTCTTACATATTTTTATATATTATTATACAGATTTATTCTATGTTGTTGTTTTATAAACTGACTGCCTCGGGTCTAGTCCTCGCAATCGGTACTGCTAAGCATGACGTCCTGGGTTCGGGGGAAAAGTGTTATTGGGTTTTTGGTCCGGTTGATGGTAATAGGTTCTCCCTCTATTACATAGAGCTTAAAGAAAACTGACAAAATGTGGGTGTACACCGTGATGTTATGTTTATAATTTATGTTGTTTTATAAATAACTAGCTTTTGCCCGGGGCTTCGCCCGCGTGTATGTCGGAAAATATCCCACGGGAACGTACTACCGGGATTACATACGTAACAGCCGAGGAAAAGTTCATTGACTCCTACCGCTGCGCCAGCGTTGCCGTCTACCATAATCATTTTGTTATGCGTCATTTTCAATCTCTGATATCTTTAAAGAAATTATATGATGTTAAGTCGTATTTTAATCTAAATTAAAATGCCCAATTTAAATAATATATTTTAATAGATAAAGATTAATCAAACTCAAAGTATTTATTACAATTAAACCATTTACAGGCACTTTTGAATTGTCAAAGAGTCGGTCAGTTAGTCAGAAAGTTGAAGCTAGTCGCCCATTCCAAAAAGTAGATCTCTGTGGAGAAGAATGGGCAAGAAACTCCCAGGACACTCTTTTAAATAAAGATATTACAAATTCCTGGGTACATTATTCTTCTTGCTTCTATATGTGAGAACAATGTGAAAAAAAATACAGAAACAATTCAAAATATAAGATTTAAAATAAGCCTTGGCAGATAAGACATGACCAGTCTCAACTGTCGGCGCCCGTTCACGAACATGACGCGTGGTTCAGCACCATTCAGCTCAACCATTTTGTAGGGAACCGAAAGATCCAACACACTCACCACCATCAGCGAGACATTTAAGTGAGCATGACAAACTCAACTGCCATGCTCTTTCAAGTCAACATAAAACATAATAACAGAGTAAACAGCCCCATGGTACTCACATTTACAAAAACTGAAAAAATGCTTCTAAATTATACAAAACTATAGTTTGCAATGTATTTCAGAGATTAATAGCATTTTACTACTAAGAAGTCGATTAAAAAGAAAGAAAATCATTAGGTATTAAATATTCAACAATAAAAAATTGATTAATAAAAAATAAAATAAACTACATGCGTTCGTAATGTCAGAAAAAATATAGATAAAAAAATAAGAAAAGGGGTAGCTACTCTTCCAAATACAATAATTTCAACTAGTGAGCCCAAGTGGCTGTGGAGCAGGACCAGCATTAAGCCAAGCATTTTTATCTACGATATAATCATCCAACTTATAATAATGCTTGTCTACATAGTGTACGTTAAATGCATGTTTTAAATTTCTTCTCATTTAGTTGAAGAATATCGAGTGGTATTTTATTATAACATTTTACACAGTACCCCATAAAAGAAGTGTGTACTTTAGACAATCTGAAACGTGGTTGATCTAATTTGTTCCTATTTCTAGTGTTAAAATTATGCCTGTCATTTATCTTACGAAAAAGATGTAGATTTTTTCGAACATTGATTTTACCTTCCGGCTTGTTTTGCTTTTCGTACATATGGGCATCTACTCAGCGCATCGGCTTGTCGCATCTGGCTCCCACTTCTTGGTTTTATGGTGAATTTTATATTCTTGTAATAGCATCTACCGGGCAATTCTTGGTGAAGTTCTGCGTTCAGTCTTGGTGTTCTTTATTTCCAGCGTCATCTGAATAGCTTGGCAATCCCGTTACTATCTTGAATTTTATTCCAAATAAATATTTTATTCTTTCAATTACAGCATGTGCCACCAAATAACTACATAGAATACCGACTGTCTGCCTCTGATGTCTTCCAGCTCATAAATAAACCGGATGCAAACATCCATCATCATCATCACTCCGTTGCATCAGAATAGCAATGTACGACTTAACATTATAAGTACTAAGTTACTACAGAAGTTTCTCTTTCAACGTCATGATTGCAATAATTTATTCTTGATTGAACCTAAACATACTATGGTTCTTCAATAAATCAGTCATCGGTTTTGCAATCCAAGAGGTGTACTTAAGAAAATATGACGTCAGTCCAATTAAACTTTGCAGTTGCTTGATTTTCCTAGGTTCGGAGAACCTCTTCATAGCGTCAGACTTCTCAGGTAAAGGTTTTACTTGACCATTCTCTATGTGGTCTAAATACTCCAGTCGTATTACCACAAGTTGTGATGTCTTTCAGTTGATCTTCAGATCGTATCGTGATGCTACGTCTATCAACTCTTTCAATCTTTTCACGGCTTCTTGTTCATTCTGAGCTGTCATGAGCACGATTTGCCTAGAAAGAAATTCATGGAAAATAATAGATAATAATCGTGTAAATGTTTTGGCACAGACCGTCAAACTAAAAAGTGCCTTTAAAAACTCATATTGTCCATTATGCGCGACAAAATACACATCCAATTCTTATTTGATGGCAAAAACACGATATATCTCTACTTCTTAAACAAGGTAACTTGAGGAACTCTTGTCCTATTCTGCTGCATAGAATCTATCTATCTCCTAAGTATATTATTTTGTTCGTCCAGACGTTTCGTTTGTATATAAATGCTCGGTTGATGCGTTGTAGTATGGTTATTAGATGAGCACTGAGAGTGAGACTCTAGCGTAGGTTTCACCAGCTTTTTCTTAAGCCTATCTATATGAGCTGTCGTCAATCTCGTCAAAGTCAGCCTTATCATCCTATGGTAAGAGCTTCATTTCTACCGGCAAAAGGCGACATCTTCGTAATCAAGCTCTTCAATTGTACGACCTTGAAGGTAGTTTTCGAGACGTGTTATAGCCGTCTTTCGTAGTCCACGTTCAATACGGAGCTTCTTAATATTATGATTATCTGCTATTTTAGTTGCAGATCTGGAGGAATGATCCGATAACATATACGTCGTTCTCTGTTGACATTGATATGGTAGGGAAATCCAACACAAATAGCTTCTGAAATGCCGTCTTGTGTTTTCAGGAAGTGTTAACTCAATAATTCATTTAACAAAGCTAGCTAAATGTGATATTCCCTATTTTTTTTTTTTTGAGGGTTGCTTATTATGACGTTAATTACCTACGCCATTTTAATTCTAATTTCAAATACTTAAAAAATACATTTCCATGACAGTTACATAACATAAGTCAAGTCTCTAGTATCATTGTGTATCAAAGTGAAACAGAAACAACGTGACCATCTTTTGACGCGGTAGGGTGAATCTAACGATTTAAATCTTTATTTATTATAAGCACGCGCCGAAAAAATAAATCCCTATTCACCAAATGCCACGCTATAAAGGTACGACGTTTGGGGAATTGCGATAAAAAACATAAGTTGATCTCCTTTTGGAACGTTTTGACCTGCACAAGTTTAGCCTTCGTAAGAGGAAAGACTTACCTACGACTGTAAATAAGGATACAGCAGAAGAGAAGTTACTGACAATTACAGTTAGTTCCTGTGTGTTAGTTCCTGTTACACAACTGTTAGTGGCTACTACGGCATTTACATATTAGGATGGACTAAACCTACCATACGAGTCGGTTCTAGACTTCTTTTGCGGATTCTACATTTAATAAAAATCTAAAATTCATTCATTTCATTTCATTTCATCCACTGACAGACAAAGCAAAGACGGCTGGCCGTTAAAATTTTATGAAATTTTGCCGTTTGAATGGATGTTCGTAATTTTTGCCGATGGAAAATGCCAACGGGCACACGACTTGTAGGTGTATAATATTACGACTGACTTCTATGGTACCGGTTACAAATAAAAAGCGTTTTTTATACTATCATAATATTGACCGAGCGAGCGATGCGTCTCTGCTTCAAGTCTGGCAAAATTGGCTTTCGTCTGTCAGTTTGTACGTACTCTTCCAACATTTTTGATTACCATCCGTCAGATAGTTTGAAACATCTAAGATTTTTTTGGTATTTCTCGAAATACTGGGTAAATTACAAAATACTAACAATAAAAATAAATAATTAAAAAAATTAAAAAACACAACTGCCCTGCCAAATAAGAACTTAAAAGTAAAAAAACTAGCTGTATTAGTTAATCTGTATATATAAAGCCAGAAGTCACTCATTTACTCTCTGACTAAACAGATAAATAAAATTGTTACTGCAGTCGGGGGACCTCTTAGATTAAAAAGTGTTCCACGGAACAGTCCCCCGACTGCAGTAACAATTTTATTTATCTGTTTAGTCAGGGAGTAAATGAGTGACTTCTCGCTTTATATACAGATTAACGAATACAGCTTGTTTTTTTACTTTTTAGTTCGTTTTTGGCAGGGCAGTTGTGTTTTTTAATTTTTTAAATTATTTATTTTTATTTTATACATTTTAGTGACAAGTTTTATTTTCGAGTTTATTTTTTTTTCTAATAATAACGCATTCATTTACGAAACCATTCAATCATTTAGACATTCGCAGTGCTACTGATTTGCAGCCAAAGATGAATTATGTTTGTTTTGCATTTACTCCCTAGTTAAGTAAAATTTATGCCAATAAAATATATAGTTTTGGAATGTGCTAATCAAGGCCTTAAATTGGATACCCATATTGTAAATAATAATATAAGTTTTTTTTTTTTTTGGAGTTTGCCCATACTTTCACCACAAGGTTTTTTTTTTCAAATAAAATATAGCCTATGTCACTCGGGATGATGTAAGGATTCTAACGATACCTCATACATCCAAATCTGTTCAGGCATTTAAAAGTTATGGTGGAACAAAGAAACTCACATACATACATGAACCCTGAACACATTACACTCCTTTTTGGGCAGTCGTGTAATAAAAATAAATCATATTCAGTCCAGAGTCTACGGATATATGATTAGTTTGGGGCCCGATCTAATAAAGTTTAATTGTTGCAAAAAAGTTTGTGCTCGCGAGGTCTACTGTTCGCAGAACTACTAGTTATTGCAATAATCAACTACTTCTTTTACATGCCAAAACCACCTATCAGCCAACGGGATTGACTGTCTAATCTTTTACTATTCTAAATATTAAATAGAATTTATCTCGTTGTATGCAATTTTTATCTTTATTTCATTTATATACATATAATTTACATTTTTAAATATTTTTATAAA
This sequence comes from Conistra vaccinii, assembly GCA_948150665.1. Taxonomy (NCBI): domain Eukaryota; kingdom Metazoa; phylum Arthropoda; class Insecta; order Lepidoptera; family Noctuidae; genus Conistra; species Conistra vaccinii. The sequence goes on from OX411315.1 coordinate 18,900,879, forward strand.
AACAAAATAATACAAAAACATTTAAAAATATAAACAATAGTAGCCCACCGGTATCGGGAACAGGGTCCAAGCTACCGGCGGTCAGGGCTCCAGAGAGAGGAACCTCCTGACAATGCGAGCCGTGTCCAGGAGTACCGCTTTCTGAATCAAGCCCTTGACCCAGCTGCCTAACGAGAGCCTCCTTAGGTGTTGGTCGAGGCTCTTGGCAATTAAGCCATTGGCTGATACGACTATCGGCACAATGATCGCTGAGTCCACATCCCACATGTCGACAACCTCGCGAGCCAAGTCAAGATACTTGATTTGTTTATCTTTCTCGGCTTTCACGAGGTTCCCGTCATGCGGGACCGTTATGTCAATGATCATTGTGCGCCGCTCTACTCGGTCCACCACCACTTAGATATCAGGTTTATTGGCAACAATAGTCCTGTCAGTGATGATGGAGCGATCCCAGTACAATGTGATATTGCCATTTTCGAGAACTGGGTCGGGCACATACCTGAAGTACGGCACTTCAGATTCCACAAGGCTGTATTTCAGAGCAAGTTGCTGGTGGATATTTATATATATATTTTTATTATTTATTTATAAATTATTCGTGGAGTTTGACTATCAAGGTCAAGCTAAAACAAAAACAAATTCTAGGTCATCAAGTTAAACATTACTCTACAATTGGTTTCTGACTTTTACGGACAGCCAAGTGCAGCCATTGTTACGCTTAATTAGCCGTTACAGAGTCATTAGTGGCGACATTGCCTCAGCATAATAGTAGTAGGTACCAAAATGTATGCCCCAGGCAGAGGCCTGGGGCGTCTGTGATACATTTTGGTAATTACATTACATTTAGGATAATTTTGAGCTTGTGTACACATTAAGTACCTCTGTAATTAAGTGTACACAAGCTCAAAACTATCCAACTACTACATGCATCGTATCTGGTCTATTTTAACGCGACTACGGCAAAGCCGAAGGAGGGTTATGATTTTAACAGGCTATGTATGTTCATCTATTAATTAATTAAACTACTTATCGTATTTTGACAACCGAGATATGGTTGGAAGTGTCATATTATTCCGCGCGTTGTAGGTTATAATAATATGACGTCACATAAAATCCAATATAGCGGATTGAGGGCCTGCGCACACTAGCGGACGGCAGGGAAAAGCATCGAGCGGCATTCCTCTATCTGTCAGATACCCCAAATAAGAATAAAACAATTTTGTTTCACTGTGTTTTAAATCATACCAATTACAATAAAAAACGGTTCATAAAAAATAATCTGTTGAATTTTCCCAAACCAAAGAAGTAGGTACCTAGGGACCTGCATCAGCTGTTCCATACATTATGACCGCGTAGGTATTGCACTTTTCTATGAACAGCTGATTTTTTTTTAATAACCGACGATAAATTTCAACGCAGGGGTGTTCCGAATCATGTACTGAATCCATGGTAACAGGCTGCGCGTCGATGTCCCTGACACCCTGTATAGTTTTTTTTATCCTTTTAAGAAGAAGGATCGATTGGCATCAAAAAACGTATTTGTGGAAACTGCCCATTGTCTTGCTGGCTGTAATTTTTTTTCAAAATCTGTGAATGCAGCAATTAAATTGATTTCTTAAGATCGTTTTCTTGTAGGTACCTGTCCTTACTGCCCCATCTCAAAAATCCACCGTGCATAACTGGATTTAGAAGTGCCTCAGTTTGTTCATTAGTAAGAGTTTTTAGCCATGCAGTCAGGGTTGTCTTCCATTCATAATGTGTCTTATGGTAAGTAGGAAGTTTTTTGCTTATGGCGTTATAAAGAAGAGTAGTTTGGGCAGCATATTTACATATTTGGTTTTGTTAATTTACTTTTTAGATGGTGAAATGGAATATTACACTGCGCAATTAGTGCCCTGGATATTGTAACATTGGTGTATCCTTACACTGAAATTATTACCAGGCTGGGATCTATTACTTAAGGAGAAACAAATCGATTGCCATTTTATATGTATTACGCAATCACCCCGTGGGTTGAGACAGACAACTTAGAAACTAGTGCCTTCTTGAAACACATTTCTCTTCATATCCACCACCTTGCTATTTGGTTTACATCCATTAATTTAATTTTATTTATGATGGCCAACATTAGAACTATTTTGTTTTATTTGTTTGTCTTCATCCAAAACTGTATAAAAATCATTCAATGGTTTTAAATTAAAACCATTTAATGATTTTCATACAGTTTTATAAAAGCAAAGGCAGCAACATCCCACTTTTTCATTTTGGCAACTTTTAATGCAGTATGGTAGTATTCCGGCAAGTTTACTTGACCGAATATTAAAATCATTTCAAAACCATCATCATCCTATACAAAATAGAGGTTCTAAATTGAGATTGGTAGCAAAACCAGCAACATACCCACGTAGTTGCGGCATAGACAGCAACATCCTTTTTTGACCAATCAGGTGTCACTATTCGAACCAACGGTGCAACGGTCGTTGTGTGTATTTGTGTGATTGACTGGTGCAAAACCAGCAACATCCAATTAAGAATGGCGTAAAAGCAGCATTATCCACACATTGGATGCAAAAACAGCAACATCCTAAATGTATTACTTTATTTTGGTAAATGTAGTGTTTCTTAGAGAATTTTGTTTTACAATATCTGATTCTATCATCATTAGTTATCTATTCTTGTAACATAATGTAACTAAAAATTGGTACATGCAACGTAAACAAAAAAAGACGTCTCCTGCCTTTTCAGTAAAAGTGAATGTTGCTGCTTTTGCTTCTATATGACTCTGTGTCAATACCGACCTAATTATTATTTGATTCAGGAAATAGGTATATTGTCTAACCACCATTGCGCCAAGCGAATAACTTATAATAATACTTTGTCATCATTAAGCTACAACGTAAATTACATTTAGGTACAAAATGAATAATAATAATAATTCTTTAATAAACCCTAGCTTTATTGTGTAAAGGCTCGTGCAGACCAGCGCGACCTGTCGCGTGACGCGACACGAACAATGCAATTTCTAAGAAAACTTTACGGTATAACAATAACCGGTGTCACGTCGCGCGTTAAGAAAAAACTGGTAGATAATACCAAAATCCATTGGTAGTGATATAAAAAAAAGCAGATATGACCAAAACTCTATTAGATTCTCGCAAATATACGGAACAATAATTCTCACGTGGGTTTTACGCTCAACATGTTTCAATCTAAACATGCCAAGGGGAATACTTTCATTTATAAAGGATTGATCTATAATCTCGGTATAGATACTTGCTGCGACGATTGTTTGCGGTTTGCAAAGCGATAGGCAAATTTATCTCTTTTCACAAGTTAAAAAAGGTTCACATGTTTAAATATCTGTTCATAACATCACGCCTTGTTTCCCCGAAGGGTTGGGCAGAGGTGTACCTGTAGCTGGTACACCCACATTTCACCAGTTATGTTTTTAAGTCCCATGTAATAGGGGGCGAGCCTATTGCCATCAACCGGGCACAAATCCAGACTCCGGGCTACTACTGAAAAATACCAGATAGAAAAACCCAATAACGCTGCCCGACCCGGGGACCCAACCCAGGACCTCGTGCTCCGCAGTAGCGCTGGCTACCACTAGACCAACGAGGCAGTCAAATATCTGTTCGCATAAATATATTTAGGTAAGTATAGAATAGGTACTTCCTAGGAGCTATGAATCGTATTCATAAACCATTTTCTTCTGATTGAGAAAATGAAAAATAGCAAAAAAAAAAAAATACAGTAAAGGTAAATAGAACTATGATTAGTAATCATAGTTCTATAACTGTGTTTTTTTTTTTGGAGTGATACAATAATGACCTCAAGTGACACTAAACTTGAAGTAATCATTGGTTACTTCAAGTTTAGTGTAACTGGAGGTAATGATTGTATCTCTGTAATGTAACCAAATAACCGATGTCGTATTTTATTCTAAGATAAGAAAAACTAACCTACGAAACAGTGCGCCTTGCGTTAAAAATCAGTAGAAAATGTAGAAGTAGTTTTGCAGAGTGAAGGGCTTAAAGCTATTTGCTCAAAACTAGTAAAGGGGGCGTAATAAACACAGTATTCGTTTTAAGATTCCCTCACAGGACCGTGAAAAAAAGACAAGTCCTCCGAGCTGTTATAACAAGTTACAGTACACAAGCTTATGACTATTTTCTGGCTTGCGCTAAAAGCAATTTCGGTGACTGTTCATACAATTCCCGGTACGCTCAAAAGCAATTTAATCCCCGTCTTCTATTCTGTGCAGCGTTCGCATCTACTTTCCGTAGTCAGCTGAATAGACTAATTTGTATTACTTTTTACCCCTTCATAAATGCAAGTCGCAAGTTAACTAGGGAATCTTTAGTATTTATTTAAACAAACGTCCCTTTATTTCGTTCTTCTTCATTGTATAGGGAAATAGAAAACAATCTGACATGTCGGTGTTATAAACTAAATTAAATTTTATTTCCATAAATGGATATTATTATTAAACAATCAGATCGTGAATAGGTAAAGAGCGTTTGTGTTTATCGATATTAAATATGTAACGTGACGAAACTTTAACAAATGAGCCTTTTTGTGTATGGCTTTTGTATATGAGAGAGTTCTGTGGGCCTATTGCCAACTATGCGATAGTCGCTTCTTGTGTAGGAGAGTGGGGACTGTGCCAACTAAATTCACCCTCCGGGCTGAATATTTGGCACAACTCAACAGAAGGTAAATAATACAGCTGTAAGGAAACAAAAATATTTTAAGTGACTTTGTATGTGTAGTGTGTTACCTGCAAAACATGTTGTCCATGTTATATTGTGGTGAAAAAATATTTGGGGACTACGCCAATGTGGGCTCTTGAATTATAAAAGCTTTGCACTTATGTGAACATTTAGAATTTTATATGACAGTACCTGGATGTTTTCTCTCGACCATACCGCGAAGAATTGATAAACTTAAGTGACACATTGCCCGCAAAACGGATGGCCGGTGGGGCAGAAAGGTTCTGGAGTTGCGGCCGGGTACAGCAATACTGTTTTCTACGGAACAACAATGAGTGTAATGCTACCTACGGCAGCAGCGAAACAATAGTTTTACACACAAAGTCGTGTGTGTTAATTTGCCCGTCATTGAGTTATAGTTAAATCTACTACTCATATACAGGTTGGAATTTTTGAACCTCACCTGGAGGGAAAGTACTCTAAATACTGAAAACCAAACTGGAAATGTCGGAGTATCATTGCCTATATAACATAACACAATTGCCTACATAATGTATGGGAAAAGTTTTTGTTTTTTCTGACTTTTATAGTACTCAAACCTTAGTTGGTCCAATAGAGGTTTTTGATCCTTATATGAAACAGGATCGATTAGCATCAAAAAAGTTTTTGTGAAAAGTCTTTCTTGCTGACTGTAATTTTTTTTCAAAATCTGTGAATGCAGATCAAAATATTTCAAAAAGTTAAGGACAGTCTCTTAAGACCGTTTTGCTGTAGCTACAACGGGTTAAGGTTACGGTCCTTACTGCCCCATCTCAAAAATCCACCCCATGTAGTGGTTAAACAATAATTTTGAACATTTTGAGATCGGAATCAAAAAGGTTCATAAGGATATCTATTTAAGGAATTTCCGGGCGTTTGTTCGTTCAATGAACTATGTTAATTAGTTGTACAACCAATTGCGTTTTTGCGTCCGTCAAAGCCGTATGATATATTATACTCGAACTACAAATGTGCAGAAGAGCCTTCGATCGCACAGGATCGTCCAATTATGTGACCAGAATAACGCATCTATGTTACTATTATGATTAACCGAAATTAATGTATTACAATTAGTATCGATAATGGTTAAAAAAGCAATAAGCTAGTACAATGTCGAAGTCACAGAATGCAGAATGCAGAATGAATGAATGATAGATCAGGAAAATATAAACACAAATCAGAAATGTCGAATCCCCAAAATCGTAAGAATAGGTGAGACATCGTCGTGTCGCAGTTAAACAGCGGTAGAAGAACTACATTGCGAGACTTATAAAATCTTAGTTCTTTTTGTAGGTTGTCCTCCTTTTTTTCTTTATGGGTCCTATTTCTTGTGCGTCAGCTACGGACTCTCTTCTCAAAGCCCAGTCCCTGTCTCTGTGGGCTTTTCTCAGAGGCTTTGATTTTACAATGTTTTACATGTCTGGTCGGTAACTGCTTTTAAGTCTATTGTATTTAGAAATTGCGGATTCTTGAGCTTTAATATGACCGAGCGAAGTTGACATTAATTGGATGTAAATACTTGTTACTCCACGCCACGTACGCTTGACCGCATGTGAATGCGCTGTTTAGAATTAGCCCTTGACTTTTACGTATGATAATAGCATATGAATAGGCTATATACTCGTATATTGGAAACTGTTCGCGATGAACATAAAGCATTAATTTTTAATACCACGAGTTGTATGTTGTATCATAACAATTTTACAGAGGTAATTGGTCCAGATCTCCGCTTGTCTCATCCTCTCTTTTACCGAATCTTAGAAAACTCAACGCCTGTTCATACTGAGCCTCCTCTTCTTGAGTTAATTCAAGACACGATCTTTGTAGCTCCATTTGCGCGCCTAGATAATCATTTAAAGGTGTTTTTATATTTGGTATCCTTAAGTACAAAGCAGGATCTAACAACCTAGCTATTTTAAGGGCTGATGCGTTGGCTTTTTCGGTGTCAAAATTTCCTTCATCAATGAATTTCTGACGGTTCTGTTGGTTTTTTCTCACGTAAGAGAATATGTTTCTAGGCGTATCAGTTTCAATGGCCACAAGGCATCCTTGGTCCCTACTGTAACTAATCTCCTCTTTGGGCTCAGCGGAGAAAGGGTTTGCGGGATTAAAAATCTTATCCAGATAAGTCTTTTCCTCTTCGCTTCTCGCAAGGAATCTCTTCATGCATATTTCATCCAAATGACAGTTTGAAGTGTCCCAAAGATTTTTGCCTCAATCAGCAATCAAAACGACTTGTCGGGATCCTATAGAGCCTCCTAACATTATCTATTCCTACTCTTATTTTCCCCTCTGCCCCAAAGTGGTTAATTGACATCTGTTGCAACCCTACTGCTGTGCTCTTAGCTATTGTATGGCAGTCATCATATGGGTTTTTGCCTTGTGGTAGAGGTTTCAACTCCATACTGAGAAAGGAAAGGTCCATCACAATACCATGAAGTGAACTCCCCATATCCCCTCTTGAAAAACCAGGTCTTCTCTGGGCTGGTGTTAACTCCTATCAATTTGAGGGCTCTCCTGTCTATTTCAATGGCACTCAGCAAATCCAAGGAGTTTCCAGCCACAAAAAGAGACATACTATCATCGGAGGATCTTAGAGTGGTGACCTTAGCTTTCCCGGGGTCAATTCCATACATAACAGGTCAATCCCAGTGTTGTTGATCCTGCATTCAACATCCCCATGAGCATTCCCCCTGATGACAGCACATAATTCTCACCATATCTGTAGGGTTCTATCTCTTCAAACCATTTCTTGGTAGACTCATTCATGTTGATTTTATACTCACTTCTCCACTTTATTCCCGAGTATTCTCTTTCGTTTTGAACGACCACCCCGTCCCCAAGAGTTGTCATTTTCATTGACATATTCGTAAGGAAATTGCCCACACAAGCCACCAACTGGAATAACTTAGCCTGCTCAGAAGGAGGTGGTAATGACAGCTGTTCTCTCGTCTTCTCACAAAACAACACATTGTGCATCATTGCAAAGGTAGAGGGATTGACACACTCATTCCATTTGGTTGCGTCCTGGGTGGCTTGAAGTGACCTTTCATCTGGCAATCCTAAGGAACCTGAGCTCATTTCTGCTATCATTTTCTTGCGTTTTTGATTCCCTCCTATAGAGATTGTTGACCCAGGTATATGTTTGGCTAGCTCCAGATGAAAACTTTCAATCACATGAAGGAACATCCTAAGGATCGGATTGGCTGAGGCAATGGCTCTTCGGTCCTTCTTTCCTCTTTCACCGTGTTTTATGTACGAACAAAAGGAGCGAGCTAGGTCCAACATGTAATGGAAAACATTGTCATTCCCTTCTATAGTTTTAACTACAACTTTAGGAGTATCAACATCCACATCTATGTACTGCTTCTCAGAGCTGTTGTACTTTCTTTTCCGAGAGGAGGTGGAGTTCATGGTTATTGTCTTTAGTCTCTCCAACCCTAAACACTTGAAGAAGCATTGAATTCACTCGATGTTGTTAGAACAAGTCACTTGAAGATTGTCCTTAAAAAGTTTTAACATCCTATTGTAAGCAACAGACCTAGGGACACTCCTCTCTAGGATGGGGTCCCAAGTCTGTCTTCCTTTTGTTAAAACATCCGAATTTTGAGTCATTATCTTTTCCATTACTGTATTCACTACACTATCAATGATGCTTTGATGATTAGTTAAGAAGACTTTTATCATCCTGTTAAACTCACACATGTTTTTTGTAAGTAGTTAATATGCAAACGGTATCATCAGGAAGTTTGGAATAAAGGAGAAAGTACATCCCAGTATGCCCGATATCTCAGATGGGATAGCGTTTGGACCAGTTCAAATCCTTCTTGAGAGGCGAATTCTTTTCCAACCCCCTTTTTCTTTGAAATCATCACTATTCATTACAGTACGCACTCAACGTATTTTATCTAAAAAAGTACCTACAGATATTTCGCCTGTTAATAATTGCATTTGGGCTTCAATGTCTAAGTTATTTCTGTCTCGGTAAATTAGTTGTTCGTCGAGTCGTTTAGGTTGTTTGTGAGCTCTGGCCATAGTTCTGTAGAAGATTAGTTCTATACGTCTTCATTAATGTTGCATCATCGTATAAAATATGTAAGAGCTGCAATTGACATTTGTATTAATATTATAATGCCAGCAGCTTTCAAGATCTAATTAGTCCTATGCATCTCACCATAAACACACCATAATTTAATAAAATAATAATATTTCTTCACGTTTTTGTGAAGAAATATTATTATTTCTTTATTTTATTTCATTAAATTATTTTATGGAACCAGATGTACGAATACCTGCTATGCAAATAACAGTGATAGGAAGTTATCATCATATCATCCATATACTCGTAAACTAAGTGGGGAAAAATACGTATTATTGAAGCTAACTCAAAAACTATCCAAGCTATGTTAATAAAATTAATATGGGACCACTTTGGGAGCATACCCGTTTAAACAAAAAAACTATTTTCAAAATCGGTCCTCAATTGACGGAGAATTTACGTAACAAAACACAAAAAAAACATACAGACGAATTGAAAACCTCCTCCTTTTTGAAGTTGGTTAAAAAATTATGGTGAGAGGCATAGCATTTCAACAACTTACCATGATCATGAGACAGCTCAATGAAACCTCATTGAGCTGTCTCATGTTCATGGTAAGTTCATTAGATATAAACAGTTCAACCCAGAGATTAAGTATACTCCTGAGGAACTCCTGCTACTCTGAGGAAACCCGACAACTTATTAGTTTCAGCGGTCGAAAGTTTTCAAAAGGTGACTTTTCTTTTACCGGCGGAAGCTGTAAGAGATCCCCGAAAACTACAATGTGTTTTTTTCCAAACCACCCATTATGATCGTCGCCGGTATCGAATATCTGAGATAAACGTAAATGAATAAATGTCAGAGTAACATTGGATATCATCGACACTTCGTGTATACAACACAACTTCTTTCAAATCTGACCTTAGAACTTGGAGGACTTCATCAGAAAGTGGCTTGTACTTAGGTGTTTGCTTATGTTCCACAGGCAGGTGCAATAGTCTATGTATAGTCAAGCGATTCAAATAGAATGCTGTCTGAGTTCCTGTCTTGTTGAGTTTATGTCCTGAAATGTTTGAGGCCAAATATCGCAGTTAAGTCACAGGTTCCAACTCATCCTTATTAAGAGAGGCACCAAAATTACCTATCTTCATTTTATTTTTCATGAATTTCATAAGACTGAGATATAAAATAAATAATATAAGTAACTACATGTCATGATATTTCCAAACTTTTTGTGAAACAGAAACACAAAATACAAAATATTCTCAATAAAAAAAAACAACGAGTTGTACTCCGGGAGTGCCGTTAGAAGTGAAAACTTGAACAATAACGTTGTGCTTTTTGAATATTTTGGAATGGTTAGGGAATAATTTCGCACGAATTGCTTTATTTATCAGTATAAAAGTACTATAATTTAGGTGGTTAATTACAATATTTATTAGTAGTAGTAGTATATTTATTTATATTCAAAATATAGTTTATAACAAAAATAAACAATTTATTTAAATACTTTTCATGAAGTATGTTTTGACTGCTTTTTTTACCCATCAATATGGGTAAAATTTCTTACCTCGCAATCTTTACGTAATGTCAAAGACTATTTATTTTGATATTTACTTGGTTGCTAGGCAACGGATCTTACGCTCACGTCCTGACGCGAGTTTAGCATTTTTTACCAATCCCAAAAAAAGTGCACAACGCCGCTAAAGAAGTTTTCACTTCAAAAAACATCACGAAGTTACCTTAAACTTGTACATATTTTCGATCTGTACTTAATGTTAATGACTAGGTATTAAGATACAATTTTGATGATTATTTGTATTAAATTACGAAAATATTACTAACGTAAATAATGCGCAGCTCAAAATTTTAACGTAGTCGTTCAAATTGCAACGTAATTTATAACATCGTAGGAAATAAACTGAAAAATGGAAGATATTATGTATTATATATGCAAATAATTATTATTCATTATAAGTCATTCAATGGATTTATTTTTACACTGACTAAAGCATGACATGATAAGATGACATGACAATGAAAAAGAAGTAAAAGAGTTAAGATACTCGTACAAAGAAGGCCACATATTAACACGTCCGTCCCAAATCATATTGTTGATATGTTCCCAGGGTTTTACTTTTCCTCTCTTTGCTCTCTTTGTATACGGGTACCCAGCATCTGATCAACATGTCTTTTACAAATCTGACCAGAATCAGTTTCGATTTGAAATGTAATCGACCTAATATCCTCAAAACGATTCCAAATTCCCATTTAATTTGGTCGTTTGTGTAGCTGCTTATTTGTACTCTCTGCCCGACCGTAAATGAGCGTACCGTTGCCTCATCAGTCGGCAGTCGTGTTTCATCCCTTGTCCTCGCCTTGAAATGAACACTTAGGGTGTTTCTTATCTCCCTGCCAAACATGAGCTCATATGGACTTTTATTTGTGCTGCTACTCGGCGTCCTTCGTAGGCGTTCCTTAATACCCAGTAGCTTATCGCCGCCGGCACGCCACCGGTGAAGTGACAGGTTGTTGTTCATGCGCAGTTGGTAGCTCACCGTCCACGCGCCTACTGCTAGTTGTCAGCAGACCGGAAAATTTGCAGACCTGAAATGTTTTAATCACATTTTACGGAATTTGTGTGTGTATGAGAAAAATGCTTCCCACACAAAGAATGATCCTCATTTAATGTTGTGCTATAGACGACAGCAATACCGTGGAGCAATTTAATAGTATAATTGCCAAATTCGTAGGCGGCAAAGGAACTAATTTAATACAACGGCACGCACTAAAGCTTTATTTTGGAAGCGATGTATTTATCTCAATATTTGAGTGACTTGCTCAGAGCTCTATACCATAAATATGTCCATAGAGGTTTAAGGATGTATTTGTAGTTGAAAAGATTATTTTTTGCAAGCTTAGTGATGACTGTCTGCATGAGCTAGTGAATGTCTCTTAGTTTTGTTTGCTTCATCCGTTTTGGTCTTTATAATTATGTTTACGCCAGGTATGTCTTCTGTCGATCGGCATACCTAGGTATTTGGCAGTACTTTTCTGTGAAAGAACATCTTCACTTGTGGAGTTTCACTTGTGGGCAGTTCATTGTTCTTAGGGTGAAGGTAATATGGACAGACTTGGCAGCACTAGCCTAGGTTCTCCACTTTTTCAGCCATGATTCAATCTTGTCCAGATGTTCTTGGAGTTTCGTGGATGCTCTAATATGGTCTTTATCGCAGGATAGGACTGCGGTGTCATCAGTATAGGTTGCAGTAACAATTAGCTTGAGGTGGATAGGTTAGCAGTGTAGACTGTGTACCTACATAACAGAGCCTAGAACAGAACCTTGGGGCACTCAGGGTTCTGATCTAAGTCTAAGAGAGTTTAAAGGTGGCGGGTGGGACGGAATTGGTTGGCAGGGTAACAGCAGTACCACCAATTTTATGCATTCCGGGGATAAATTTTTATATGAGATTTTGTGGTGAAGGACCTCGAATAGTTTTCCTCTTGGAACGATCGTGACAGTCTAAAATAGTAGTTCTATTGTAAGCTCATCGCTAACCGATTTAGTCTTTCTGCCTCTATTCGCAAGAGCAATAGTTTCATGGTCCCAATTCTTGTGAGACGCACGGTCTAAATTAAAGGGCTCTAAGACAATATCCGCCAGTCTTCGAGAGCGAGATAAGGCAATGTAAATACGTAAATAAATAAACGTAAAAGCACCGTGGCGCAAGTTCTCTTGAACTAATGTCGATTACCACCCTTGGCAGTGTTAATCCCTGGGCTTTATGGATTGTGATAGCCTATGCTATATTAGTGGGAACTGGATTCTCGAACATGTCACCTCTTCAGACCACCAAGTCACAGCGCCTAGAGCCCATTTTGACTAGCCTAGTATAGTTATCGAATTCTACCATATTTACCAAAGGACGATCAGTTGGTGTGAAATAATTCGGTGCATAAACCAAATGGGTAATAGTCCCCAAGGATCCATTAACTAAGCCCTTCTTGACCCATAAATTTGTTTACAGCATTATATCCAACGCACAGGCATATTGTTTTTTCTAACCCTTGAGCTTGGTGACCTGCACAAGCCCGTGCTGCCTCTTTATTATTGTGTTCGACGGGCACTTTGGCTGTAAGTTGGTTAAGGCTTTTTAACTTTTCAAAATTGTAAGCAGTTACGCTCTTGTTCTCCGGAAATAGCCTCATGCATTCTGAAAATAGCTTCAGTTACACCTAACAAAACTCAGTCACACTTAATGTTCTACTTATTTATTTATTTTGTTATGGAAAACAAACAATTGTACAATGTATATTACATCTAAGATAAATACGGGACCTAATCATGTGGCAATCTATCGATGCACAGTAGCGCCATCTAGTGGCCTTATTGTCTAACATTAATAATGGTGCTGCGGCAGCGGCCGGCGAGCTCTATTTCCAAGTTGCTCACAGAATTTTTTTCACCATTTGAATCAATTGGCTGAGTTTTGGTTACTCATGACTTTCAATACGCCAAGTTGTTAAACGTTGAATGATTCTAGTTCAACTTACTATCGGGCTAGGCATTCAATTGGATGCCGCCGTTTAATGAACGGCCTAGGAGTCCAATTAGCTGGCTAATTTAACCAGATGGCTGCGACACATAAATGCCTCTCGGTACGTGCTTTTCAAAATTTAAGTCTAGGTACTATAAAAGTGTACATTGTTAAATTTGCTTCACATAAATTTCAGTTTATAGTTAGTTTTTTTAATATTTAGGAACCTCAGGATATGGAATTTCCGTGAAAATCACGATTGTGTTTGTTACAGATTTAAGCCATTTTATAGAGCTAAATTGAAATTTACGCAAGCTGACATCATTTGTTCCGCCGGCTATGAGATTAGTATTTCACGTTTAAAGCTATCTAACACATCACGTAGTCTTGCTCCTTGTTTTCACATACACGTTACATAATAATCATCTCCAACCTAGCATTGTGTAACTCTGGACCATTTTCCCTTGGGGATCTGCCATAATTATAATATTCTTTCGTTTTTTCAGTGAAAGTATTATACATAAATTATAATACTTTGGAGAGAGATTCAATGTTGATCTTGTGATTTAACAGTTTTTTTTTGTGAATGACTGCTTCTTTCCCATAGCCGCTTTGTATAATTATATAATACATTAATATTAAACTTATGTTTTCTCAAGTCGTAATAATCGTGGGAAGCTGGCACATGGTTTTTTTTATAAGGGACTCACACCTAGTTGACCAAAGACAAACATTAATGCCCCATTACGTAATGAGGTTCGCATGTGTTTTTTTTTGAGGTCATTTAAAGGTATGAGGAACAGGGTGTAAAGTTCCCTCATCCTCATTAGAAAAGGGAGGATCCTCCGACCAGACGAGTGTCGTGTCTGGCGGGCAACTGCCCAACCATTGATGTCGGATAGTCTTATATGTGTCGTACGATTGCGCTGTGCAGGACTTCTGTGACATCAGGATGTTGTGTGACGTCAGGTCTTTGATGCGTAGTTCGCATGTGGCGATGTAGATACCGCCACAGATCACTATCTCTAATGATTTAATTAATTTAATGATTTTGCACAACTTCAATGTTCCATTACCTAGAGTTATCTTTAAACAATGTTACTAGTAGCATTGAGTGAAAAGAACGAACATGAGTGAATGTATCTATTAAAGTTTTTTTAAATCTAGCATTATTCGATGAATAATATAACATTTTTGTCAATTTTGACATGAGATAAGTTTGATATGTTGTGAGTTTGTTGTATCAAAGTGCTCTGAGTTATTTAGTTTATCTTCAGCAACTCTTCTGAATTCTGCCCTCTCTGGCATTCGAATGAAGACAAGTGCTAATTTAGCAAGGTTCAGACTTACTTTTTATACTATTCAAGAAATCGTCGATTTGTGAACATTTGTCAAATTACCTAAAAAAACCTAACCTGCTGAAAAGGTCCTGTGGCAAAAAATCTCAGGCAAATCAATTTGGGTTTTGCCATCGATGACCTTATTTTTATGGGTATTTAATAGTAATAATAGCTGCTTCTTTTTATATTCTGTAACGGAGACAAAACCCTTCTCCGTCGTATTTTGAGAAAACAATCTTCTCTGTTTAGGACATGTGACGGCGACGACGGCGTCGGGGAACATATTCAGCTTCAGACAATTATGGCAGGCTCGACAAAGACATGTTGTATAATCCAGGAATGGCTAACTTTACTTTTTAATCCCAGACCCAAAAGAGTGGTGTTATAAGTTTGACCGGTATGTGTGTGTATCTGTCTGTGGCAACGTAGCTCTTAAACGAGTAAACCAATTTGAATGCGGTTTTTTTATTTGAAAGCAGATTTTCAAGCAATGTATCTTAGACTTGTTTTATCAAAATCGGTTAGAACCGTTTGAAGACTACAACGGGGCTATTTTGTCTAGATAAGGAGTTCCTATGGTTACCTCCCAGAACCATCACGAGGCCTTGGACTACACCTTAGTATATAGTACTTGGCAAGACAAAACCAACGACCGCAAAAACAACAGGGCTATCTTGTTTAGTTGAGCAGTTCTTATGGACCTGGACAGCACCTAGTGTAAAAGTACTTGTCAATACATAGTCCAGTGTATCCGAAAACGATGGGTCTGACTTGGATGGTTAAAGAGTTCCTATGGCCATCTGCCGGATTCATCGGACTCTGAACGCTATCTACTATTCATTCTTAGATCGGGCCCCAAATCATCTTATCTCCTTATTTTTTGGGTGGGAAATCATCAAATAACTTCTCCCGCTCTGGGCGGAGCGGAAGGGCGTGTCAGACTCTTACTGACTAAAATCCACCCGTGTTCCTTCAGTTGCCTGTACGTTGCCAGGGGCCACGGTCTCCCCTTAGGACTTTCCCGCAGGCAGGCATCGGCCCTAGCGGACCCCGTCAATTGTGCTGACATCTCTTTGAGGCGCGTGGAACACAACGCGGCGTCAACCCTGGCCTGGTCCTTATCGGACGGCGAGCTACCCATTTCTCGCCGTCCGCAAGCCCGCACCTACGGTGTCCGGAAATCGGCTACCGATTACCGACGCCCAGGGCGTCTCCTGTAGCGATCGCCTCCAATTATCTTATCTCCTTATAACGGGTGTTTTTTTAGAGGTATAGAACTTAAAGTTGGCAACACTGTTTTAACTGGCGGCTTTTTGT
Organism: Conistra vaccinii; assembly: GCA_948150665.1. Classification (NCBI taxonomy): domain Eukaryota; kingdom Metazoa; phylum Arthropoda; class Insecta; order Lepidoptera; family Noctuidae; genus Conistra; species Conistra vaccinii. The sequence continues at coordinate 18,916,867 of OX411315.1, forward strand.
CAGCTCTCAAGTGATTTGTGTTTAGTTTGGTTTGGCATTTCAACATGAATTGACTGACGCCTGAACAACGCTTCCAAATTGTGCAAATTTATTTTGAAAATAATGGTTATGTTTGAAATGCGTATCCCGATTTTCATAAGAGAATTTTGTTTAGCGATGAAGCTCACTTTTGGTTGAATCAACAAACAAAACTGCCGTATTTGGAGTGAAGGTAATCCTCAAGTGTATGTTGAGACACCGTTACATCCAGAAAAACTGACTGTTTGGTGTGCTTTATGGGCTGGTGGAATCATTAGTCCGTACTTCTTTGAAAACGATGCTGGCCAGAACGTTACAGTCAATGGTGACCGCTATAGAGCCCTGATTACTGACTTTTTCGTTCCTCAATTGAACAACCATGTTGTGCAGGAGCTTTGGTTTTAACAAGACGGCACAACATGTCACACAGCTCGTGCCACAATTGATTTACTGAAGGAAACGTTTGGTAACCGCATTGTTTCACATTCCAGACCCGTGAATTGGCCTCCAAGATCGATGCGATTTAACGCCACTAGACTATTTTCTGTGGGAATATGTGAAGTCGCTAGTCTACGCCGATAAGCCCGAAACGATCGACCACTTGGAGGACAACATTCGCCGCGTTATTGCCGATATACGGCCACAAATGTTGGAAAAAGTGATGGAAAATTGGACCTCCAGATTAGATTACGTCCGAGCCAGCCGTGGCGGTCATATGCCAGAAATCATATATAAATTATAATGCCAAAAGATAATTTTTTGAATAAAGTCAATTTCATGTCAATTTTAAAAATTCATCCTTGTTTTATTCCATTTCAAAGTTCTATACCTCTAAAAAAAACACCCTATATGATAAGGAGTAGGAATCGCCCGTCACTTCGGCCGAATCTTGGGATTTCGTGTTTGGGGAGTAGAGACCTGCAGGATAAACCATGAACGCTTGCTTGATAGCTTGTAGTTTTAGCGTTTGAAAACATTTTTGCTACCAACGCTCTTCTATGATTTGACGGCGATGACCTACTTTTATCCCATAAACAAAACGTGACATCGTTTGATACGTCAAATACAAATTAAAAAACCGGCCAAGTGCGTATCCCAAGAACAAACTTTAACATTGTAGTTGAAAAACATGTTCTCCCATACAATTCAATCAAATCGGATCTCATAAGGCGGAGATGTCCAGTGGCCCCCTTTTTGACCCATTTTGGAGAAGTCAAAAACAAGAAGAAAGGAAAAATTCGTAAAAACTGTATATCAAGTTTCGTCCAGATCGGTTGTAAAATACGACCTGTAGAGGAGTACGTACAAACTGAATCACGAAAGCAAAAAGTCTTGATTTAAAAGAATATCCTTAGAGTTTCTTGCCTGTTCTTGTCCATAGAGATCTACGTTTTGGAATGAGCTTCGAATTTCCGACTAACTGACAGATTCTTTGACAGTTTAAAAGTTCCTGTAAATGGTTTAATTGAAAAGAATGCTTTGTTTGAGTTCATAATCACCGGGGGGTGATTATGAACTCGAAGACGACACATGACAAAAATTCGAAGACCCATGACATCCACCAACCATAGCACACAACCACGGCCCGCGTGGTGACGCGGGCCCAGTGCTATGGTTGGTGGATGTCATGTGTCTTCGAATTTTTAGTTCTAGGCATGAGCATGAACATGTTTAAGTAGAGTTTACGTTTGAAAATTCTGATCCCGATGGGTAAATTTTTTATAGGGGCGACTAGTATTTTGCATCCGCACTTACGACCCTAAACCAATAAGAAGCTATTTCATCATACTAACATAGTAAGCAATCTATCACGCTATGGGTCATGTTATTGGTTTTTTACACGGTATATTTCAATATGTATATTGCGATGTACCTTTTCATGACTTTAATATGATTATGTTTCAATTATTGTAAGCTACTACTATGAGCCTTGAGCATTTGAGATTATTCAGAACTTAAATAAAACATCGAGTATTCAACAAATTTCACGATGAAGGATAAAGACTAAGTACCTTACAAAGCGTGCGTTACCTACTGAACATGTAAGATCGAATACAAGAGAACGAGTTCTTGGCGAAATAAATAAATATATGAAGTACTAATAATAAATAAATATATGAAGTACTAATATAATAAGAATAATGTACCCAGGATTTTGTAATGTCTTTATTTAAAAGAGTGTCCTGGGAGTTTCTTGCCCGTTCTTCTCCACAGAGATCTACTTTTTGGAATGGGCGACTAGCTTCAACTTTCTGACTAACTGACCGACTCTTTGACAGTTCAAAAGTGCCTGTAAATGGTTTAATTGAAATAAATGCTTTGAGTTTGAGTTTGAGTTTGAATAACAGGACCAGAGCCATATTAAAAATTCAAGGCAAAGTTTATATAGGTGAGGCAATGACAGCCATGGACCTGCTGATATTTTACAATGTCAGTTAGCTAAACAAACTGGTGATCGAGAATCTAGCGACTAAAACCCATGAAAGCATAATTATGTGACATTTACATAAAAATGTTTATCAATAGAACTTGATTTTAACAAACATTCGTTTTGTCTAAAAATTGTTTAATAAAGTCAAAAACCTCATTAAAATGGGGATGCTGGCGGGACTTTTATTGAAATTTGCTATTCTAATGTCCTTTTAATTTTATTATCCTCATAACTGGACTCAGTTAAAAGTCAGTCAATTTCTGATTATGAAACCATTTAAATTTTAAAGACGTTGAAAAGAAGGCGATGCAAGCTTATGGGAAACCGTTGAGTTAAAAATTTCGTGTCTAATGTTAGTTGCAAAACGAGACATTTGGATAAGCCTTATCATCGTGCAGCCATATCTTACTTGGGTGTTATTGGTTGTGCAGGGTGTGAAAAAACCTTTACGAGGCAAACACGTCTTGCAAGTCTTTTCACGGGTGTGCCTTATCATCGTGCAGCCATATCTTACTTGGGTGTTATTGGTTGTGCAGGGTGTGAAAAGACGTTTACGAGGCAAACACGTCTTACAGGTCTTTTCACGCATTGAGAGCTAGGACCTGAGACGATTATACACAATAATTGCCCCAGGCATGTTGATTATTTTTAATTTTCTTCATTCAAGCAAAACGGCCAATTTAATGTAATCAGTGTAGTGCTTGTTCTTGAAACTGCTTGTCTAAACCGTCTATACTTATTTGGACCGCTACCAAGAAAAACCTACCCATTAGTATTTCTTCGGGCGTTTTCATTTTGTAACTTTGTGCAATGCTGACCTACCTTAATTTGCGGTAGTTTATAGTAGGCTTAGGGAAAATAAGCGTGGACTGTATACACTTATTGAAACCAACCAAGTTCTGACACGTGTACATGTTGTATTTGACCAAATAATGGAAAAAAATATAAACTTAATTTGAAAAAGAACATACATTTTACAAAAAATTGTTACAATATCATTCCCTCCGTGTAACTCAACTATTGGGGCAACTTGCATTACAAGAAGGAGTTCCAGTAAAGCCAACTTGCTGACAGGCCTCTTCAGTATAGGACCGCCTATGGTTACCACGTCAGCCACACGTACAGTGGATTATAGCTGTTACCTGACCCACGGCAACGGTGGTCAGCAACGGCAAGGTGGGTCAGGTAACAGCTATAACTGACCGTACGACCCCAGTTTTGCCCGTATACACTTTTCTCAAGCCACACTCTTGTCGGGGTAGGTCAGGATCAACGATAAGGACATTCACTAAAACGTCATCACTTCATTCACGTCATCGACTAAAAAAGGTTACAACAGTACCTAGATACTGATTTTACGATTGGTTAAAGTAAAAAACGTATGTAACATGCCCAAAATAAAAGATTATGCTAGATAAAACAGACAGCGTCGCTTCGGTGTAGGTCTGAGTCTTTCGATTCGTTTTCGTAAAGGTTACCAAATGAATATTTCAACAGTTGAACGTATTCACCGAATACGTAACTTAATCGGTATAGAACGGTGGGCAAACTAAAAGGAAGCTATCGAAGCTGTGTTGTATTTGGATCAATATAAAGACGAGTACCTTTCAAGGATTCATCTTTTTAGCTATTGAAAGTAATGGGATTGATTGATGCAGTCTGTTCTGTTTATAGATTTCTCTTTAGGTTGAATAATGTGTTCCTGCTCAAGGCTTTCTTTTTACTACGGAGCAGAATTGGTGTGTCACGGCTTGAAGAGTAATAGTAGGTAATCTGTGTTCCCTTCCACATATAACTCAAAGCAAGAGTAAACAGGCATCTTCTGGGCACGTTCGTTTCATCTTATATCTTATCGTGCTTTCCATCAGCGAAAGCGAAGGAGCGATGGATAAAGGAATGCAATAAAAAAAATTAAAATGATGTATTATAAGATACACAATATACTTAAATAACAGCCAAATTTTTATAAAACTCCCTTGGCCCTTGTTCCAGCGTATCGCATCGTATCGCTCGCCTGCGTTTTTTCTTCGTTTTTGCTTAGCGGTCTTTCTGACTTTTTTCCTTTTTACGCGGCTCCTAAAGGTCGAGATGTTATAAAGCCTACCTTTCTCGAGAATTGGGCTATCTAATGCAAAATTAATTTTTAAAAACGACTGGTAGTTCCAGAGATTATCGCGTTCCAACAAACAAACTACGGGTTCATTATATTTCTGATGTCCACTTGACTGTCCAAGTGGAAGTGGGTCAGTTCTTCTTCTCAGCTAAAGCACTAGGTAGTGGTGAAGGGTGCCCTGTTTTGGGGGACTGTCTTATGTAATTTTGTCGTTCGAAAAGTGCTGATTCTCAGCCTAGTTTGAAATTAAATGACTTTTGAATTTGAATTTGGTCACCCATCCACGGACCAGCCGCGGCAAGCGTAGCTTAACCTGATCGATTGACCCGTGCGGCTGTTATTACCTAGCCACAAGCTCCATATTAGTTACTACAGATCGTATTCACATAATATACAGAATGTTAATTAGCAGAGGGCGTTCCCTTAAACTCATGAGTCTATGTCATTAGACAAAAATATAAAAATCAGCATGAAAAAATAAGTATAAAAAAACCGTTTTTTTTTATTAAATGACAATAAACTCGTAACATCTTGTTTAAAATCAAAATAGTAGCGTGGAATAGTATCTAGTGTATTGGCGTTGTCCAAAGTGGCCGTTGACCTAGAATCATGAAAGGAGAATGGGCAAAAATGTATTGTACGCGTCCCCAGCGACCAATAATAATCAGACAAATGTCGTTGAAAAGCTCTATTATGACTGTCGTTTTTTACGGTCAGTTTCAAATCATGCATTGTAGGAAAAAAGTTACAGCTGCAAGAAAAATCTGTGTCCTTGTGTCAAAAGAATCGTTAATTAGATTAAAATAACGTAAACAGAGTAAAGCGGGATGAGCTGAAATTCTTCATAAAGAACTGGTCCATATAAGTAATGTCTTACAGTACAAGTAAAGAAAAAAGTCCGGAAATCGTTAATTTCAAGATGTATAACATTAAAAACATTAATTAATTGCCCTTACAAACAATATTTGCATTTGGAAAATTGACCGTGACGTATATCGATGTATGGGAGAATAAGTTTTTTAACAAATTGTAGTTGAAAAACTTATTCTAATATATAGGTATATTGAATATGACTCGATATGTATCGTTAAGTTTGTTTTTGGGATAAATTCATCTCAATTACTCTTCATTGTGCGTGTTTTTGTATGTGCTTTAGATACCGCCACTCGTAAATAAGTCCATGCATTGATATTGTCTGTTTGAATCCTTATACAAAGTATATCCGGCTCTATACCAATAGAAAAACTGCTTGTAAGTTTTAAAGCAAACATGGATTATCTCTATTAGTTTATAGGCCAATTTTTCCCCGTCACCTTTATATTTCTACCATAGCTTGCTCCTTGAGATAGAACAAAGACTAGGAAAACAGTTTATTTTCGATGTCTGAATAATAACAACAGAGCAAGCCTGCTATTCACGATGGCAATTTCATTCACACCAACCAATTTGCGTATTTCCACATTACGTATTCGATCGGCATGGATTACGCCAAGCGATTTATGCTGAGTTCCTATTACCATAACATAAGTCTTATTCCTTCCTTTTTACTGGCATTCCTCTTGATTCTGAAGGCCAATTGTTGTGGCACAGTTTTGGTTAATTTAGTCAAAACTCGTTTGCAATGTTGTTCAATCATACAAAAACCATAGCCATGAATAATATATAGCGCTTTAAAATTATCTGTTATCCAGAGGTAAGGATAAGTCTTGCAAAAGCCTGATTCCCATCCTAATTATTCAGTTGTGGTGAACTGAATTTATTTAATACGTGGATAATTTTCATCAGTAACAATTCCACCACTGCCATTATTAATTCTTTATTATATTACCTATTCTCAAATTACAAAACAAGGCTAATATTATAAAAACGGTTCACCAATTGTCATCGATAATCTGCTTGGCGATTATTTGCTTTGTGTACACACACCAGTGTATCTGCTTAGCATATAAAATCAACACTTACATAGCATATTATAATTATTGACAGAATTTCTCATTTTGAGCCACGTCTCATGACTAAACCGGTTCCAAAACGGTTCTGTGACGGATAGGTGAAGTCACCTGCGGCCATCACAACTCACAAGGTCATCGGTACACCTTGTGGGACACCCGTCTTTTGGTACACGGTCGTCACTCCAGAGCTTTTCGGCTCCATAGGCCATCTATTTTGCGAGCAATGTGCCCTGTCTACTGCCATTTAAGTTTGGCAATTATTCGGGCTATGTCGATTACCTTGGTTCTCCTATGGATCTCTTCATTTCTGCATCTTCAAGCATAGCCGTCTCTATTGCCCTTTGGGTAACTCCCTTTAGTCCATTGTGAGCGATCATTCACATTTCAGTGCCATATATCATCACATAGATCTTACATTACCATAAATTATCGATATCTCATTAATCTCTCTCCCATTCTTCTCCATACGAAAACTACATTTTGGAAGGGGCGGTAGAATCAATACTATATTTTGTCAATTTTGACGTTCAAAAGTGCCTTCAAGGACCTATTTGAAATAAATGATTTGACTTTGACTTTGAATATTTATTTAAAAAACCGCTATTTAGGTTGAGGTTTAAATACTTTATTCTCAAAAAAGTGCCACTTACATGAGAACCCAACCCAACCGCACACGTTTTTGAAGTGATAACTTTTTATGGGAGGGTAAACCGATTCGTTACGTAACGCGTTACGTTATCTGTCAGTTCAACATAGATTAGTTTAAGTGTAGTCTTGTCGGGCGTCCCGAGACGCACACGTTTTTTTTTAATTAAAATAATTGTTTATTAATCTGTTTTGTTTTTGTCGCCCTTGAATCAAATATATGTTTTGTCTTCTTATCTCTTGATCGAATTGCAGGGTGGGCTCGTTCGCAATGCCTAATTGTTCACCGTCTGCCACTGGTTCTATTGCGTCATCGTAGTTGTTACCCATACATTATATTGTGTAGCACACAACATGCGTTTATTATTGGCTTTGCTTTGTTGGGTTTATAATGAAGGACTCTGTCTTTCAATAAACACCGAAACCTTCCTTCCAGGACCCCATTGCAACGCTCTATCGTGGCTCGTAATTTTTTTAAAGCCTCTCTATATTGAAATGCAGCTGTTCCCTCCTCTGCCTGGAGAATCGGTGTAAGACACCAAGTTCTGAGTGCATAACCATTATCAAAATAAAATTGGAAAATTATAGGATGCGAGTGAAAACGCGGGCAACTACTAGTTTTTGCATAAAGGAGAATGCCATTGGGCCGTGACAACTTGCGGGGGAGCGGGTCACAACCAAATGTAGTTCATAAAATTACTCATATTTTTTCAATCAGATTTAAGTTTATATAATGTAAACATCTTCCGAGTTTCTGACATCAAGAAAAAAGTAATTTTTGTATCATTATTTTATTTGATTACCTAATTTTTTAGATACAATTTTCGCATTTTTATGTAAAACAGTTTGGTACCCACAGCAACTAATTTTCTAGAATATTTTTTTTATGACCCTTTTTCCGTTTTCTATGGTGACGTGACAGACTGGTCGAACGACGGTAATTTTTCTACCCGTTTAAATGTAAAATGTTTTGGTACATTGGTTAATTTGGAAATCATAGTAACCCGTTTAGAAGTGCATACAAACAGCTATTCATTTAGTAAGAACGTGGTGATATTTTAAGCGATGAATGTTTCATGTTGTTTTGATAAATAACTGTGAAGTAATAATATTTGGGAATTCCTGAACATGCAATTGGTCATAATATTTTATGTGTTCTGTATTGAGACAGACGATTTTACGTGTTAAGGCTTTTGCAAACCAGTGCGACACGAACAATACAATTTCTAAGAAAACTTCACGGTATAACAATAAAAGGTGTCGCGTCGCGAGACAGGTTGCGCTGGTCTGCACAAAGCTTTAACGTGTTCCAAGGCATGAATGAGTACGTCTCGACTGTCCAGCGATTACTTTTTAACAAACGACTGCGTTTTGTATATACACTAATAGTCATTAAAGAAGTTCGCTACTGCTTTTACATAAGTAGGCCCCTAACATGGTGGACCTGATGCAAGTCGCGGGAATTCACTGTATGCGAGAAGCACAGGACCGGTTTATTTGATATTACCTATAGAATAATTTATACACGTAATTAAAAATAAATCATTTCCACGTTTTTTTATTTTTAAAACACATGCACTACCAGTCGCAGGGCAACGCGTTACTTCTTTTCGAATCTCACCTCGAAATATTAAGTTGGTAAATAACAAATAAATACAAATTCTCGGAAACTATGTCGAATATAGTTCGCAATATAGGAAGAGCACTGAATTATCCACCAAATACACTAGGTTTGGTTTGTGATTGGTACAGGGCGCTCTTCGTTGGAGTTGGAGGGCATTCTCCTTTTCTTATGCATTAACTCACTGAATAATGCGCTGCAGGCATTTTTATGTACATCTCATTGTTCATTATTATTTTATTATGAATGACAAAATACCTAGTAGGTAGTTGCTGTAGCCGGTTCGGTTCAGTTTCTCTAGCAAAAGAAGGGCTCTGGAATTATTCCAGATGTAGCTGTCGTGCGTGCTTCCCGGAAATATACCGTTAACATTCAAAATTTTCAATTATTTTCACAATAATTGAAAATTTATCACATATCTAAAAATTCGAGGAAACAAAATATTATGTCACAGACAAAACAATGATTAGGTAATACTTAAGTAGATATTATTCAATTAAGTCCTAGACTTCAGAGCTATGTTGAAAAGGCTTGTATAATATTCATTAAACTATATTTATAATATACTGTGTGTTAATCGAATGATAATTTTTCCGGTTGACGTAGCTACGCTCATCAAAAGGTAGAAAAGGGGTCACGATTGACACATGGGTACAATCAATGCACCCTATGACACCTGGAAACCTGTATGTGAGGTATAAGCTGTAAATAGCAACAAAATTTGAGAATAAGTTTACTCGTACTAAACTAAAAGTAAATTACACATAGTGGAATTAAATTGATAAATGGTCTTACTCTCGAGCTATAGAATTTAATTCGTGTACCGAGCTGGGAAATTTAACCCACTGCTGGAATAAATGTTCGTTTGGTTCAAGGCATCGACCACCTCACTTATGCAGCGAAACGTCGATGGCTGGGAAACGTTAAGATACCGCAGGTTTCCAACGGGCGTTTGGTAGCTTCCCGTACCTGTAATGTAAGGCACATAATACCTGAGATAACATAATATAACTATATGTACCTACTTGTACACTAGACTGACAACCAGTCTTACCAAAAGGTACCGTGGCAGGTGAAACTGGGTTGTAGAGGATAGATGGGCAGTTAATTACTCCATGTAAAATACTGGTATTCGGCTGCATCTGGTTAGACTACAACTTAGTTAGGAAAAGACTAGGCAGATAATAAACTATTTATGTGCACAACAGGCAAAGGAAATAAGACTAAAAGAAAGGTCTAGTACAATAGAAAAGTCAGGAAAAACAGATAATGTTAGGCTTACCGTACAACCATATTTTATACTAACCTTTGTTGTAACGTGTATAAATGTGTTCTGCAGTCTAGCACCGGTTCTACCATTGATATAAGCATTTCTGCTAGATTTTTGCTTAATCTGAAATTTTTTTTGAATACTGCCTCGCTCAGCTCTAAGGGGTCCTCAGTATCCACAATTTCACTACGTCGTCGACGTGGTGGCTCCGCTGCGGCAATCGCAGCATTGTTGGTCTTGGTCTTTGTCTGGGTCTTTGTCAGGGTTGGTTTTGCTGTACGGCACTCTGTTGCCAGAGGTTCGAAGGAGGCTTAAAAGCTGTAGTGGATGTTGGGGCGTTGGTCGCAGTTGAAGTTGGGTGAATGGGCGCATTAATCGCAGCCTGAGTTGTGGGCGCTTGATCAGCTGCCGGCCGCGCTAAGAAGCGCGGCATTAAAGAGTCCATGTTGCAGTTTGATGCCTCCTCATAATACGATGGGGGCTAACCGCCGGAGCGGTGTGGGATTCCCCGGCTTGGCCGGGACCCACCTGGGTAGTTTCTTTTTCTTGCTGCATGCTCATGGTCGTGGGGGTGAGCTTTTTTGGAATCGAGGTTACCCTTCCTCTGGGACCGAGAGTAATAAGGACAGGAGAGAAGGCATTTGGTGGATAGATGGTGTGGGTTACTTGGGGGACACCTTTGGCCTGGGAGTTGGCCTAAGGGTTTAGGATCGACGGGATGTGTCAGCATAGGGGGGGTGGGGTAGTTTGATCAGGTAATGGATTCATGGGAAGGGGTATATTGGTTACCCTAAGCCTGGGGTTTGGCTTTCAGGAACTTCTCTTGTCCGGGATCTCTTTAAAATATACTCCGAGTGTGGTCGCCCACTGACGGTCAATGTAACCGTCCAGTGGTCGATCCCGCAGCCGGAGTTGGGCACTCCGTAACCTGCCCACACGCTCGGTTGCATGAGAAGAAGTGCCTGGCAGTCTGGATCACTCCACCGCGGATGTACGTATAGATACGCGTTAGAGCGATCCAGCCTCCCCCGAGAATCGCAGCATTTTCTACTATGCCTTGCATGAATCCAACTATAAATACGGCGCTCATTTTTTATTTTTTTATTATACATTTATGTATATTATTATTGACTTATGTTTTTACATTTCAATTGACACAATAATTATGAATAGCGTTTGACGTTGGTACGCCGGTCGACATGACGTCATGGACGTTTCGACTCGTCCCGACCACTCTTTGCAAGTCGCATGTAAACTAAGTCAAGCCGCGTGGTTTTCCTGCGAAAAATGCTCGAATTGAAATGGCGAGAATAGCTGGACTAGATTTTTAGGAGTGAAAACATGATTTTTACGAGGGAAAGTACGAATCGAGCGACAATAATGAATGTGAGATGCGCGAGAATTGCCTTCCTGACTTGATTGGGCTCTATTTCTTCATTTGAATTTGTTGTAATTTTCTATTTGGTTGCTATTTTATGGTTTCATTTTATTTCGTAAAGTAACGCGGGTCTAAAATGGCCATATTTTTTTAATTGTTGTTAATAATAATAATAGGGTGGGTATCTCTGCGTACCAACAAAAAATTAAAAATATTCTAAAATTATTTATATTCTCGTTAAAACATGTTCAACATTAAATTTATATGACCTTTTTGACGTCATCGTTATAAATATTATTTATTAATGATTACAAAAACAGATGGTAACTGTATGGAGCAGGTACTCAATATTTGAGCAATAATCATGGAGTGATTTCGTTTTCAGTCATTTTTCAGTTAATAAACCTGTCCCAATATTCTGCAGGTCTAACAATAGAAATGTGAGTACCATCATCAAAATACAAATTCTTAAGTTCTGGTAAAACCTGAGAACATAAAACTATTCAGGGTAGGTTCCCTGTGTTTATAATAGATGTATACACCCACTTTTACTACTGCATGATAGGTTCCTTCTATGATACACACCAGAAGAGCAGCTTGAACAATCCCCACAAATGTATGATGTTATTCCGTCCTGCCGCGTCTTTGGAAAATGTATATATATTTTCTCCGGAAGTGGCTGTTATTAAGATCTAGTTTTACAGGTCGCACACAGTTAGAAACACTTATTCAGTGCATCTTATGGTGTGCACTAGCTCCTATAAACCTCTGGTTTTAATCATATGCGTAAAAACTTAGTGCACTCAGCACCTAAACTGTAAATATAATATTGTAGTAAGTGCATTTAGGTACCTATATCACTAGTAGTTCTGCAAACGGTAGACCTCGCGAGCACAATTTTATGGCATCAATTAACCGCTGAGCTTGAGGCTTATCTTAAAAGTAAAAGAACGACTTTCACGCCTCATGTTTTTAAGAAAATATTAAATTTCTATGTTTACATAAGTGTTTACGTAAGTTTTATTTCGTACTTTTTAGTTTAATAAAAGCTTGTTTAAAAAAAGTATTTTAACATAACATAACATCATCATCATCCTGTGGCCACCTTCTGGCACTTACATCAGACCCTAGACGACACCTTGGGCTAACGAACCTCTTATCGAAAAGGCCTAAACACAACGGGGCTACCTTGTCTAGTTAAGGAGTTCAGTATAGTGACCTTCCAGATCCATCATGAGGCCCGGGACTATACCTTGGGCTACTTGGTAAGACAAAATTGACGATCGCAAAAACAACAGGGCTATCTTGTTTAGTTGAGGATTTTATTTTACGACTTTGTCAGCGTGATTAATATGTATAGACCCATACCAAATTACAGCTTTCTAGTACTAAGATTCTCTGAGATAAGTCGCGGATAGACAGAAAGACAGGCAGATGGACATGGCAAAACTATATCAGTTCCTTGTTGACTACAGAACCCTAAAAACCAGACAAATTATGAGTAAAAAATTTGTAGGCCAGCTACAAAAATTATATTAATAGCAAGCAATTTAATGCATTTTAGGAGGTGTTCTACTCATCATGCCGCAGATCCTCATCAGATCTTTACCAAATTTTTTTGAGACCATCCTAAAGTTACTACCTTTCAAATGTAAAAAGAACCATTGAAATCGGATCTCATAAGGCAGAGATATCCAGAAGCCCCATTTTTGCCCCATTTTGGAGGAACTGCCCCTCCAATAAAAAAATCCCGACGACAATAAATTTCAAAAAATTCGTTATACTTGTATCCAAGTTTCATCCAGATCGGTTGTAAAATACGACCTTTATAGGAGTACGTACAAACTGACACACCAAAGATTTTGCCAGTTGATGCAGAGATGCAATTAAAGGTTTATTTTTATTTCGTCAACGGGGTAAAGAGTAAATCTCTCCAACATTAGATGATATTGTCTATTTACTGGAAGTACTTAACTAAAACAGACTACTAATACCTTTATCACAATAGGTAATTATCCTTTTACTTACCTTGGAGGTAGTTCTTATTTCATCTCGGCGGGTACATATGTACGGCTCCAGTCCATGTATGAGGTCGTGACACACTTTTATTTAGCCTATACAAACCAGTAGACTCTAGGTCTGGTCAGGTGGCATTTCAAAGGCTAGTTCCATTTTCCGATGAGCTACACTTCGTCGGCGATATAAAACGCTCTCCATAACTTGAACATGTTTAAGGAAATTTTCGTAAATCCTAAATCTGCCATTATTTCACTGTTTTTAAATAAATTCTGCTTAATTAATTGTCATATGTTGCTCTTGAATAACTATTTATGATTAAACTAATTGACACTATAGCAGTTCATAATTTGTGAACCATTCGCTATTTTACGAACCTTCATACAAACTGTCAAATATATGAATTGCGTGATATGACAGGTACTATTGTGGATTATCAATTAATGATTATTTTGTGATTTGGAATATCTATGATACCCCAAATACGTTTATGCTCCGTACTATTTATTTTATGTCAAGCAGTCATTAAAGTTTTAGCAAAAGAGAATACATATATTGCTGCTATACCCAATTATCTAAAATGAACGGTATGATAGCAACACATAATATTGCACATGGATTATGTAAGGCCGAAGTTTATTGCCACACGAGTAACGTATCTCACGCATATTACAGAATGTAATATTAAGTTGGGAAAGTCAACAAGGTTCACAAGCTGCGAGCAATATAGTCAAAGTTGTAAGATAAAAGAAACGACTGGGAATAGATCGTAGCAAAATATATTAGTAGAAAAGGGGTTTGAAGATTTTTGTATGGAGGGTGGCCCTAACGTGAAGCCGCCATTTTTTTTTTTTTTTCAGAAATGCGTTGAAAATCGAAACATATATTTAGATAGAGGACACTTATACAATTAAAAAATGTCATATAACATAATTTCCTAAAGCGTCAGGATTCGGAGTTATTCACCGAAATATAAGTCGAAAAATGAACCCTGAAAGAAGGATTTTTTATAGGTAATATTTTAGTTAAGAGCGAAAGAGACAAAAATATATGTATACTCCTCACCGAATGAGGACGTGTGATATATGGTATATGTATTATATGGTGCATGGCATGGGCGCGACACCCAGAAAATCCTATTCAGCCCAACCTCCTGCTGCCTTCTTGGATGATATTATTTATACCGAATATGATTAAAAAATCTTATGTTTTCTCCACTAGGTGTAGTTAATTATTTCATGTGTAAATAACTTAACAACATGAAGTAACTAAATAAATTCTTTATTAACGATTGTTATTTTTATCTTTGAATATCTCCGAAACGTGACGCTTTATGCTGTTATGTCATATGAAGTTTTATGTTTGTATAAGTGTCCCCTATCCAAATATATGACATTAGTTGTACAACTCGATTTTGAAAAAAAAAACAAAATGGTGGCTGATTTTAGGGCCAAAATCTTCAAACCCCTTTAGTGAGTGACACTAAATCCCACTTGACAAAATTACATTAAAACATGTTTATTTTTAAATGTAAAAGGAGATCGTTTTTTTAGCCCCTGTATTGTAACGCCTATTAATGATATTATACAAAAAAAAACAATTTACCATTTAAAATAGTGCATTTTTTTTATAAATTCTAACCGGAATCACGAAATCGTAATACAAAGAAAATGTTTTGATAATGAACTCAATTGATTCAATTCCAGTAGTCGTCAATGTTATAAATGCATGTATTGAAGATTTTTTACCGATGTTCTGAAAAAAAAAAAAAAGTTAATTATACATCTAATTACAGCTCAAGGTGGAAACCAAGTCAGATTTTATTCAGTAAAAAAATGTACATTGACGCTGCAGCAGGTTCTGTGCTTAATCCCATTTTTAAGTTGGGTTAAGCTCGCGTAAAGTGGTTTAAAAATCAACGTGAAATGGATTGTAGTTTTTGGTTGCTGGTCAGCTTGACTCTAGTGATGTTACTCAGTCAGTAACGGACAGTAAGGCATTCGATTGTCTCGATTATGAAATTCGGAAATTCAATTCAAGTTGAATCTAAGGTAGTTACTAAAGAGAGGTTCCCAGCAGCTTCATACGTTTGAAACGCACACAAACAAAAACTTAAAGAAAAGAGTGATAGAAAGATCCAAAATACAGCAACCGATCAATATTATTATATCGGCTGCCATTTTTACTTTCACCAAATTCTTACTATGATTCATCATACACTTCCACTGGATCAAATTTTCAAAGGATTCTGTCACACGAATTGTGTCGTCAAACGTTTTTCTTTTAAAGACACAAGACTTTAATGGACTTTACTCATGACATCATATATCTTTCAACTTTCAATGATTATACGCAAGTAAGCAACACCAGGCCGCAGGAATGGATGCGGGAAGCACAGAATCGGTCGAAATGGCGGCGCTTGGGGGAGGCCTATGTCCAGCAGTGGATGTCTTTCGGCTGATATTATGAAGCAACACCAGTAATACCTATTTCTTTTGCAGTCTTCTTGGCTTACCATTATTCTAAGCAATTTTGTATTGCATAATGTTTGCAAAGGTCTAGTTTTGTGTGTAATTCATTACAAGCCGTGTGTCAGATGGTCATTCTCTGCATTGGTAAAAATCTAATCCATAATAGTTCGACCGGCATGATTATTTATGTAAAACAACACCCTTAAGTGAAATAAAAAAAACACTATTTTTGTAACATAATAAAAAAATATGACAACGTCGCATTTTCTTAGCTGTAAATATTAAGAGGGCTATCACAAAATTGCGTTTTGACAGTTCGAGCGCCCGAGGCATCGCATAAGTAGCAATTTGGCAGTTGTGATTATGCTTATTATGAGTTATATAATAAAGTTTTTGTTTTTAGGGTTCCGTACCCAAAGGGTGACAAACGGAACCCTATTCATAAGCCTCCGCAGTCCGTCTGTCTGTCAGCGAGCTCTATCTCATGAACCGTAATAGGTAGGCAGTTGAAATTTTCACAGATTGTGTATTTCTATTGCTGCAAGAGCAACAAATAATAAACTTAAAAATTAAAGAGGGGTCACCATACAAAAAAAAAATATAGAAAAAAAATATACCTGGCCCTGTGTGGGGGATATCATTGTCTAGAGCTCATCGAGTAGAGAACTAATATATTATTTTTTTTATTTTATCTTCAAAAATGATGAATTAGGGGGCCGTAGAAGTTGTCTGTTTTAGACCATTTTTGTACGAGCTCTATCTCAACAACTAAACAAGTTAGGAATTTGAAACTTGTGTGTATCATGTACCATATATATACTGTTTATAATCAACAAATACTAAAAACGCCGATTCATAACGTATTTTATATAAAATGGGCTATTTTCTGCAACTTAAAAAAATAATTTTGTATTTCATATAATTATCATGCGATACAAATTCCACAGATAACTATTTACTAGTCGGAGTAATGACATGGAATTCGTGCTATCATGGCAGCATGTACTACGAGTATACATGGAATTTGTATGAACTATCCTATATAAGGAATCCAATCCCGTATCAAAATCCCAATCCCGCAGGTCTGCGGGATCGAGGTCATCAATCCCGCGGATCCACGGGATTTATGGGATAGCAAAAAAAACATACTTTCTGTTCTAAGTAGTTATGTTCATGAATTTATGGGGGATTGTATTCCTTAATCCTATACTATTAAATGAGCATTCTCTAATAGAAAAAGCGCACATCTCCGACTATTTACTACTTTGTATTTATTATATTTTTATGGCTGTTTTGCTGTTTTCCAGTGCCTTTATATACATAACCAAAAACACAAAACCAGCGTGCCATTTTTTTTATCTCATCAAAGAGACTTCATGCCTTTTTATGGCTAGGTACTGCGTAAATAAATAAAATTTATGATAAATTAACATAATATTTCATCAAATTATATATTTTACACTACATATTTACCTTAATTTGCGTATTCAATACATTATTTTGTAATTATTATATTTTTTTATAGGCTGTTTACCAGTGCCTTTACTTACACAACCAAAAAAAAAACAGCGCCCCATTTTCTTTGATATTTGTCAACTTTTTCGTTGTGTGGTTTAATTAATACTTATAACTAATACGAAATCTACAATATTGTCACCAACCGACGACGTTGAAAAGTTTTTAAAATAAGGACTGGTACCTGGCAACAAAGGTCAGTTGAACTTTTGAAATCTAAATGTATCATCCTCTAAAATTACTGATTATGCCGTGTAAATAGGCAATTGGGTACAAGGTTATGCGGCCGTGTCGTTATAAATCGGAACTAAATAAATCAATTTATAGCGAGGAGAATGATAACCTTTAATCCGTAGCGGTGAGCAGCAAATTATAATTCACGATTAAATAACTGAAGGATTCACGATTAGACGATTAAATGTAGTATTAATATAAAGACGACCGCAGTTGGGAGATCATTTTTCTAAGCGGAGATGGATTGACATCTGACCCTTTTGCACGACTCTTAATGCGAAGCATTAGAGTGTGCTCTACGATCGAAAAAGTTTTTTTTGCCCCATTTCTGTAACTGTTTTTATTGTTACACTCCTGCTAGTACACAGAACCTACTTAATTTATATACCATTGTATAGATGATTAAATGGAGATTAATACTGTACTTTTTAACAATTGATTTAATGCAGCAGAAATGGAAAAAGCATCAAAATAGTTGAAAAAAAAATCCTGTCCGTCAATTTATGAACCCTGAAAACATTGTAGCTTGCGATAAAATCAATTAATTGAGTCAATTTTTTTTTATACATTCGTTTCAGCCGTAGAAGGAACCCTATTGAAAATGGCTCTTTTATTCAAAGTAGTTTAATTTTAATTAATAAAATACTAACTAAAATATAATATCTTTATCTAAATATTTCCAACCATTGCCTTGATGTTGCCTAGCAACCGCCAAGTAAATATCTTTGTCAGTCTTTGACATTACGACTTCATGAAAAGTGATAAATTGTTCATTTTTGTTAAAAACTATGTTTTGAATTTCTTTTTCGTTTATGAATGAGTGTTATGTATGAGGCGTGCACTTTTGGATTTTCCAAACTATTTTTGTTTTCTTCTCCAATCGTGCCAGTGAGCCGGAGGTGCCGGAGGCTGTATAGTAAGCAACCTCCAAAGCATTTTTTAAAGCAAGCCAAAGAGAATTTAGTCTGAGAGCGTAACCAATTACGTTATTGTAGCCTAGGTTCTTAGTGTACAAACACAGTAGGAGTGGCGCGGGTGGCAAAATCCCCAAGCGGGTATCGTAAACCCATAATTTCTTTTGTTTATGAACAAAGTGCCAGCGGAACGGGCTGCGCCGGCGCGGCGGGGCGGTAGGACACAAACCAGCTATCTAATTACGCAACACATTTTCGTAAACGATTCCGACTAATCTGTTTCATTTTGACAGTTCAACAATATTCATTGCATTATTTACTTTGGTGAGCAGATTTTTTTTTCGAGCTTATGAAGCAATGGCCTAGCAATCTATTTCAAAACGATTCAAATTCTCATTGATCGTGTATTACGTAATTAAGGTACAGTTTACTTTTTCCGCTCAGGAGTTATAGTCACTGGGATTATTATCTAGTTGAGGTTGTCAATAATTCTCCTCGTATATTTTCCAATATGTAGACGAAAGCACATACTTAATGGACATTCGCGTGTACTCAATTTTGTTTTTGTAATTTAAGTATCTTTATTTCAGTCATGGCGACTGCTTTTAGAAAGAAAAAAGACTTTCTAAAAACTCAGACATGATAATGTTACTAGGCGTTTACCTACGCTGAGACGCCTCGCGCGAAGTACTGTGTTCACGAGTTGGAATATGCGTTTTTCGCCCTTCCCGCTTCCATTCCCGCCACCCGCACCGCTCCTATTGTGTTTGTACACTAACACGCCTGCTACACGGTGGCCAACCAGGCCAACCGCGTCCCCGACAGAGGTGACCATGGTTGGCGACCGGCAAAGTTGTTCAACGTTTGGTCATAAGTAAACCATCATCTACACGGTTTTATTTTTAAACGTTGAGTTTAACTGGGTGAACAATTTAAAAAAAAAAACGAATGAAACTTATTGCCTTATTGGCATAAAAATAAGTAAAAAATTAATATGAATTCGATAAATCGTTTTACTTGTTTAATCTGGCAACATTGTTTAAAAGTGAAAATAAGGGAAGTGGGGAGTTGGTGTTTTTTATATTAAAATATTGAATTTCTTATCCCATGATAAAACTGCATAATATTTCATGATTAACTACAAAAAAAAAAAACTGAAACAAATATTGATAAATATTTCATTTGTGTAACGTTAGGCCCAGATTCGCCCGTGCTGTTGTTACTTTTACGAAAGTATTTAAAAAATATTGTACGATATGGTACGGAACCCTTCATGTGCGAGTCCGACTCGCACTTGACCGATTTATTTAAGTATGCAATTTTAATTTCCTATGAACCAACGTTTATTCTGGTATAAATTTTACGTAAAAATATGAATGTAGAAAGGAGAAATTTACAGCGTTTTTTATGATTTAGAATACATTTTTTTTAGATATCCCATAAATATTTCAAAATTCTGAGGCCTCTATGCACTACAACACTTTTTAAAAGATCTTATTTTAAATTTTTCATTTCATTTGCTATATAAAATAGTTCTACCCACGAGCTCAAAAAAGTGCCGTCGCGCATTTTTTAAAAGACTTGCTTCGGAATTTTGGCTTTATATAAACAATTAAGAAAAAATTGCAAAAAGCGAGGCCGCTAAGCACTATACTAATAAATATTCTCCACACTCAATAAGTCATAGTTGTCCAAGTATTTCAGTTACTCAGAACAAGAACGCCAAAGTTGCCCATTTAACGCAAAAATCACCGTCAAAATCAGTCGAAATGTAATAGGTCTCTTAATGATTGGTTTGAATGAAAATGATTTACTCGTACTTATCAATGAAACTTAGATACCAACATCGAAATAAATAATATTATCTTACAAAAAGAAAAATATATATTATTTGCCAGTTGATTCTTTGAAATGGTCTCATTAATACTCTAGAGTTATGGGATGTCAAAAAGAACACCTTGTATATATCTTGAAGGCCGCTAAACAAAACACTAGAATATATTTTTTTAATCCATAATAAAGCTTTTTTTAATGATACCAGATAAGATAAGGTTAACCAAACCTTTTGCACGACTCATAATGCGAAGCATTAGAGTGTGCTCTACGATCGAAAAAAATTTTTTGCCCCATTTCAAATGGCTCTTTTATTCAAAGTAGTTTAATTATAATTAATAAAATACTAACTAAAATATAATATATATATCTAAATATTTCCAACCTCGATCCTTTGCCGTTGCTTAGCAACCGACTAAGTAAATATCAGTAACTATCAAAATAAATAGTCTTTGACATTTCGTAAAGATTGCGGGGTAAGTAATTTTACCCATATTGATGGGTAAAACAGCCGTCAAAACATACTTCATAAAAAGTGATAAATTGTTAATTTCTGTTAGAAACTATGTTTTGAATTTCTTTTTCGTTTACGAGTGTTTATGAGGCGTGCACTTTTGGATTTTCCAGACTTTTAGATTTTTCGGACTATTTTCTTCTAAGATCGAACTGACCCTCCAAAGAAATAATTTATGGTCTTTGACTGACGATCTGTGTGCGCACACATACTGAGACGCTATTAAGCCAAAGTTCTATTTCGTACGTTGCTTGGATCTCGACAAAAACCACTGGAACAGACAAACAAAAAAGTGATGTTACAAAGGTTTTTTTTAAGTTCAGAACCTTATAAATAAAAAAGTATGTTATAAGAATGTAACTTCCAAGCAATACTCACATAGTTAAGTCAGCGGAATTCAATTTCACCTTTGCATATATCTATTCTCATTGGATGGATCTCGGCCACAGAGAATGCGGCGCTGCTTTGCGCAAATCTCTTTACAATTGCATTTTTGCCGCGCCTTACATGATATCGCGTAGCAAGTTTTATTTACTTGAATCTTCCTTTTGGCTTTGCCGTAGGCGTCTGGAGTAACTAGAACTCACTGTTTTTTATCTTCTAGATATATAAAAGAACATGACATAAGTTTAGCCTATCGCCCACCACGCGATTTAATTTGATATTTTGAATACCCATCGGTAAATGGACTAATGGCTTAAACGGATTTGCAAAATACCTGTATTGAATCTGCTGGGTGTATACGATTTTAGGCATAAAAAATTACAAATGAAGTGATTCCAAATTTTATTTTCTCTTCAAGCTATATTACTGATTCTGCCATACTCTTCAGTCAGTGGTTGTTGTTGCTTGAGCTATGTTGTGCATATTACATTCCACTTTAGCTAGTTTAGGTTGTTGTAAGGGTTGTGTTTGCATAACAGGAACTTTTATTATCTGCATGAGTCCAACAAGAATAAGAATAAAAGAACTATGCCCAAAGTCCTATACATGCATACCCTAACCAAAACAATCATGTCCAAAAGCTACACATGGTGTATTTAAAAGCAAATGAGACCTAGATTTTGAAAGAATTTCTATATATTAATTTATTGCATTTTTTTTTTGTATATTTCATAACAAAAAAAAATACTTTTTCTGCCAAAAAGCTCATTCGATAGACTTCAAAATACTATTGATTACTAATCATTTTCTGTCAGGCTTTTTCATACACAATTAGTTCAATATCGAATTTCAATTTAAATAAGAATTGGTGTATCTAATCTAGTACCTAGTGCTTGACTAGATTTAGCAACATAAATAACTAGATGTTGAGGCACAACTCGTCACTAGGTCCGGCAGCAGCTGGAGCCAGCTTAAAATGTACCAAGACTGTGGTGATAACGATGAAGTACATCGTTCTCACCACAGTCTAGGTACCTATTTTTTAAAACCTGAGAATTGGGCAGTCTTTCCATCAAGAATGTTTGAGGTCGCTAGGCGGAGAAGCTAAGCTTCCAAACTGTGTGTAAGTACTTCGTTTCATTTAACCCTTTTCGAGCAGAATTAAACCAAACTAGGCTATGAAAATCAAATAATCCTATTGCATCATCATCGAAAAAAAAGAAGGTGACACTGCCTCCCGCATAAATAATGAGGAAAATCTTGCACTTTTGATGAAGCAGACATGACTGCTTCCGGCTATGTATTCTATTCCTAGTATTAAGTTCCTATTCATTTCACTTAATTTTGTAACTTTTGATGCTTCTTCAAAAAAGCTTTTCCAACGCGCTCTAATTATAATTGCCCAAAAATTTGTAATGATAACTCACACAACCTACCAACACCCATATTACAGAACTCTCACTACACAACCCATATTAAAACACAACCATTCCCTTGTTCAAAAAATACATCCTCAATCTCTCGTCTGATTGGTAAGATAAGTTGCTGTAAAAGCTCATCCAATACTGTAACCCAACTGCTTACGGCTGGTTTATCAAAAGAGTTTGTCACTTGCGTTTCTATTTTCAGAATTCAACTCCGATAGTATCAATATTAGTAACGAAATTGAGGCTAGCGGTGAAATCGAGTGCACTATAGTAGACGACCCCTCTACCTGTAAAATGTATTTCCACCCCACTCTTTCCAAAAATTCATTGACAATTCTCGCAGTGAACATACGTAGCGTCAAGAAAAACTTTGATGCCCTAATGCTTTTTCTCTCTAACATCGACATAATCGTGGACTGCATAGTGTTGACAGAATGCTGGATCGATAGTGGCTCGACTATTAATCACATTGATAATTACACTTCGTTTCATACTACACGCAGCCAGAACCAAAACGATGGTGTCATAGTATATGTCAGGGAATGCTTTAGTAACGTACAAGCTCAAGAGCCTGATGTGACAGATGGTAATAAACATGGACAAATTTACCCTCATCGCCTCATACAGACCTCCATGTTACGCCAATCCGTCAAATTACATTACGTCTATCAACGAACTGCTCAGTAACATCCACTCCGAAAATATTATTCTTGCTGGCGATATTAATATTAACATCCTTCCGGAAAAGATCACTGGCCACGCAGCGGAATATATCACTATGCTAGCCGCTCATGATCTAAGGCAAGGTGTTAATAAGCCTACTAGACAGGGCAACTGCCTGGATCATTTTATGGTCAAGACGCATAAGCTTGTTAAAACCTTTATTTTTGATCCACTTACAGATCATAGTCCTATACTGTTGCATATAGAAGACATTCACTTTGCTAAAAAAGAGACTGAGCACTTTAGAATTAATATTAATTACGAACAATTAGAGACGGATTTAGACAACATTGATTGGGTCAGTTATTATAACGTGCAAAATGTTAATGAAGCCGCAGAGTTCCTAGTTGATACACTTCGAGAAATCATCATAAAAAATACAAACAAAACAAAAATATAAAAAAAAAGAATCCCCTTAAGCCGTGGATTACAGTTGGCATAGTGAAATGTATACGTAAGCGGGACAGAATGCATCTAAAAGTAAAAAAATCGCCTATTGACGAGGAACTCCGACAACAGTACATTAAATACAGAAATACCTGCAATACACTGACAGAAACGTTAAGGCGCTCTTATTACGAAGCTGAATTACACAAAAATAAAAACAACCTGAAAAAGACCTGGAATATAATTAAAGACATGTGTAACTTAAAAAAAGGCCCTACCAGATCATCAGAGTTATTGCAGATCAAATCTAACCCCTCCGATTCTCTTAATGAAGTTAACAGTTACTTCACATCAATTGGTAAAGACCTAGCAAATTCAACTCTAAGTAAACTCAAGCAAAATGAAGGAACTCTAGCAACACAAGCACAGAAATCGAATGGTTTCCTCCACTCAATGGCTTTTTCTCCCACAGATGAATACGAAGTTATCCAGGTGATATCCGGTCTTAAGAATGGCAGTGCTCCTGGTCTAGACAAAATACCCACTAACATCCTAAAAAAGTACAAATTTAAATTAGCATCCCCAATAACACATCTCTGCAATATTAGCTTCTCCAACGGTGCTTTTCCTGTCACATTTAAGAAAGCGGTCGTCACTCCTATTTTTAAGGCTGGAGACAAGGATCTTGTTGGCAACTACCGACCCATTGCTGTACTTAGCACACTGTCCAAAATATTAGAAAAACTTGCAAACAAGAGACTAGTTAGATATTTAGAGACAAATAATATACTTTCGTCGAATCAATTCGGTTTTAGAGCAAATCTGTCCACTAATGACGCTATTCTAAAACTTACCGGAAACATCACCAAGTATATGGACAAGGGAGAAAAATGTGTGGGTCTTTTCCTCGATCTTCAGAAAGCTTTCGATACAGTCTCAATCCCTATTCTAATAAGCAGATTAGAAAACATCGGAATCAGAGGAGTACCACAGGAATGGCTATTAAGCTACCTATCAAGAAGAAGTCAATGCGTTCGCCTTGATAACATAACTAGCAATGAAACCTTCTGCTCATACGGAGTTCCCCAGGGAAGTACGATTGCTCCGACCCTATTCCTGGTGTACATCAATGAACTGTGCGATATCAAAATAAGTAAAGCCGATGTCATGATGTTTGCTGACGACACGGTTCTTCTGTTCCATGAGAAATCGTGGAATGGTCTGGAAACTATCTGTGAAGCGGGTCTTTCCCAAGTAACAGCCTGGCTAGAAGATAGTCTGCTATCACTAAATACTTCTAAAACTAAATACCTATGTTTTAGTAAGACTAGTGCAGGAAGCCCCAAAAACTTTAACATTAGGAGCCACACGTTTCCCTGCAATAGGAATAGCGACAACTTTGCTTCCTGTATTTGCCCCACGCTAGACAGAGTAAACTCCATTAAATATCTGGGAGTGACCGTTGACGACAATCTTAAATGGTCACAACATATCGCGGGTACCGCCAGAAGAGTCCGCAAGTTGATCCATATTTTTAAAACCTTGAGACATGTTGCTAGTCGAAAACTTCTGTTGGAAACCTATAAAGCCTTATGCCATTGTGTTTTGGGATACGCTATTTGCGCATGGGGTGGGACAGGCAAGACCCACATGATCGAGCTGGAGCGGGCTCAGCGTGCGGTGCTAAAAGTCCTTCTTTCACTGAGATACCGGACGCCCACGACTGAGCTATACGGAAATGCCAAAGTACTTAGCGTCCGGAAGATCTTTGTTTACGAATGCCTGCGAAGATACCACCGATATGTCATCCCGACTTTGCCTTTCTCATCCAAAAGGATTGACAGGTGTCCAGTCGAAGGTACCAAGAGCGTCTTCGCTAGCAAACACTACCACTATGTTGCTCCACGTCTTTACAACAAAATCGGCCAAGAAAAGGGGATCAAACAACTTAAAAATCTAAACAACTACCAATTCAAAAAAACTATTATTCACTGGCTAGAACATTACGACTACGAGGAAACAGAAAATCTATTCGGCAGCATTACATGATACCCAGTCACATTTACCATACAACCCACACACACACACCTCATAAACACACACACACACTCACCCTCACTCTCTACAGGACGCAATGTTAATCTGAATTATTTTATTACTATTTCTTTGTACTTTTTACTTCTTTTGTTCTTGTATATTTGTAAACCTACCTTTTAATGCATGTCTTAACTATAATGTATCTCAGTTTTGTCTATTACATATTCCCTGTAAATCGAGAGGTCTGGCTCTTGTGATACAGGTACACCTAGTACAAGAGCCAGGGCTACACAGATTTTTGTGTCTTTGAAGTGCAAATAAATATTACTATTACTATTATCTATCGCTAAGCAGCTGCTTAGCACATCTCTGGTGGAAAGGATGCGCATAAATATCTGGCCTACCAGATGCTTATATATAACTTATGGGAGCATTTCACATACTAATACATTATATTTTTTTAATTATGCATAAATAAATTTACAAAAAGTACTGACCGTTCGTAATCTCTAAATATTATAATACACACATCAAAAGTGTCTAGGGATCAAGCATTTTTATGCGGATTTCTTGAGATTGAGATGTGGCTTTGTAATAAATTTATGATTTTATAAATTTATATGGATCCTTTTTGGTGCATTCCATAATTTGAATCAGGAACTGTGAATCAAATTCGAGTAAAAGATGAAAATCAGCTGTCAATATTTTCCCTATAAAAACATACAACGCATTGAAGACATTATTAGTGCTACTGTTTCCCTACTACTGATTAAAACCAACGTTATTATGGAGCAGCGACGTCATTTAAGCAGGGAAGAAATGCTCAGAGCCGTGGGAATGATAGAAGCTGGTTCCCGGCAACGTACTGTGGCTTTAGCTCTGAATACAAGTCAGAGTGTTATCAGTCGACTTTGGACACGTTACCGAAGCACTGGTACCGTGGCTGAACGCCATGGAGGACGGTATCGCTGCACCACACGGAGACAAGACCGATACATTCAAATCTTAGCTCGAAGAGCTCCAACAATAACCGCCATGATGTTAGCCGTGAGGCTTCATCACTCTTCAGGGAACTTAATTAGCGACCAAACAGTCAGAAACCGCTTGCATGAAGTGAACCTTCATTCCCGAAGACCGCTACGGGTACCACCTATAGCAATGCACAATCGTAGGATTCGATATCAATGGGCTCTTGAACACAGAAATTGGGCAGAAGAACAATGGCGTTTCGTGTGCTTTTCTGATGAGTCTCGTTTTGGTATGAGACCGGAGACAAGACGTATACGACACTGGAGAACCCCTGGACGCCAACAGCGATTAAAATCCTGCCAGGAAGTCCATCCTTATAGTGGTGGAACCATCATGGTATGGGCGGGTATTTGGATCGGCGGAAGAACTGAGTTGATTTGGATCAGAGGCAACCTCAACGCTCAAATTTATGCTGAGACGATTGTATCAGACGTCATCGTTCCTCTACAAGTGCAAATCGGTCCCTTATTTCAGTTAATGCATGATAATGCATGACCGCACACCGCAAGAGTTGTAAGACAGACTCTCGCCGCAGCTAACATCAATGTCCTGCCCTGGCCTGCTCAGTCGCCAGACTTGAACCCGATTGAGCATGCATGGGATATGCTACAGAGAAGAGCTCTGCCGAATATGGAGGGTATCCAGTCGCAAGAAGACCTTTTTTTGTTGTTGCAACGAACTTGGGCGGCCATTCCACAGCGTGATTTGGATGAACTCATTTTGAGTATGCCAAACCGATGTTCTTGTGTTGTTAGTGTTCGCGGTAGAAACACGGATTATTAATTGTTTAAGTTACCCAATAAAATTTTAAAGAAAACTGTTATTTCAGTCTTTTTTTCGAACTTTAATGTTAGTGGTTCAAATGTCAAAAATCCCTTTATTAGGAAAATGGCAAATTTCTTTATTAATGCAAAGGTGACTTGGTTTATCGTTACTGTGACAAACGAAAACACTTTATTTGATGAATCCTTAAAGAAAATTTTAATTAATATCAATCAGGAGAAAAGTTATTGCAAAAATATATGTTGATCCCTAGACACTTTTGATGTGTGTACTTTCTTTTCGCTTTTGTCTGTATGTCCGCGTTCTTCTTTTAAAATACGCAACGTATCGGATTTTGATGAGGTTTTCAACATCATTTAGAGAATGTATTCCGGAAAGTTTATATTATAATTCTTTTAAACTAAACGTAAACGTAGTTCGGAAACTTGACGTTTTGTCAGGTCGTGAAAAAGGCACTTTTTTGAGCGCTTACATGGTGGTTCTGTGTATAATTCATTAATATTTAGCTTAGATATAGTACAGAAGCTGAATTTTGACATGTTGCCAAATCACTACATTGCACCTGAGCGAAGCAGGGGCGGGTCGCTAGAATTTATAAAAGCAAAATGTCTAACCTGTAGCAGGGGAGGATATATGATGCTAAATGGGGATTCATTCGAGCGTCGTGGGGACCTATTGTGTTTAATGATTAGATGGTAGAATGAAAAAAAGGTCATATGATGTATACGAGTACCCGTTCACTGGTCGGGGAGAATCTATATGCTTTAAAAATTTAAAAACAAAAACAGTCACATGGAAATACTCGAGCGCGTCAGATATTGATAGTCCTAACTGTTTGCCAACTTATATATATTTATTTTATTTTATGTCGTAGATTTTTACATTCTGTGATTACTTCCACACTGATTTATTAATTGTAAATTTTAGTTAATTGACTCAGGCGTGACTGCGGATATCCATAATAAAATACAATAGACGAAGTATATTTTTAATAACTTATAAGTGGGGCTGTCGGGCGGTTGAAGCTCACTTTGCGTTCGGCTCGTGTCGTGGCAACACTTCGTGTCCGAGTTCGCAACAAGTCAATCGTATATAATACATATATCTATCATATTATTAGTTTATCTGTCATTCTTTTTACCAATTGTGGTATAGTAATTTTATTCTAGGTGCATCCTCTTCACATATAATTATATAATTAATGTATACAAAATATTGTAAAACATTTTAAAAGAGTAACGGTGGAGTTTCTTGCCCATACAAAACTTTGTATCTTTTGGAAGGGGCGACTACAACCAATTTTTTTTTTTGTAAATCTTTGACGTTCATAAGTGCCCTTTTATCCGATTGAAATACATTATTTGACTTTGGTAAATAAAGACTGATTTTACACTTTATTCATTAATAGCAACAAGCGCCAGCTTCGCTCTTTATCTCATATAGGTACATTGTAACCGCGAATTAATTTTCACGCCTTTCTTAAGACCTAGGCCAAATATTTTTTAATATTCGGATAGCTCATGACATACAGACGCGCCATAAATAATATGAATAAAAAATCGAAAAAAAATTATAAATCCGCGTTTTGTGGGCTAAAGCTAGTTTATTTCGTCGAAATTGTATTCATGCAAATTACAATCAAATTATTGTTTGCCTATATTTTTATTCTATGTATGATTGTTTTACATTATGTCTTGTTATATGCCCATACTAAATTTGATCACGCGACTGGAAAAAATACTAATACCTATACCTACTTATTATTTTTACAATTGCGAGTTAACGTCACGTTACATGAATAATGTGCCATTAACACGTGGTTTTCTTCAAGGTTTTCTTTTAATTGTGCTGTAGCGCGAATTCACTGGTAATTACTATTGATTATAAAGTTGAAGTGAAGTATAAAGTTAACTTATTTTAACGATGCTTATATCTATATATATAAAACACAGTCGGGTTGGTGACACCATTTGTAACTCAAGGACGGCTGGACCGTTGTTGTATGATCTTTGATTTGTTGGATTTGTCTCCGCCCCGAATAGCAGAATAGCTATTAAAATAAACTAATATAAAAAAATATTTATTTTAACGAGCATAATTCAAAGCTTATTTTCTTCTTTTTAGCGTATTTAAATACATGCTCGTTTATTTTTATTTTATTTGTTTTTTGACATGTTTCTTAGTCTTTTCATTTCAATTAATGTGTCATTGTTGCACGGTCGTTTCCCTGTTAATTTACTACAATCTAGTTCTTCAATAAGGAGACCGAGTGAATTGCTACTTAGAGCTTCATGTGCTTGGCCACCAGCGAAGAGCTTTGAGCCTAAATAGACAACGGCATGGTCAACAGTACTACTCCGCAATTTGTGTACTGTGTAAGCCCAGCATAATACAATTGGCAACATTCTTCGTTCAGCAGTGCCGTGACTATATTTTACCGAAAATTGAATTGATTTAGGCTGAATAACATGAATATCATCTCTATCGAAGTCTATGCGGACGGATGGTATGTCATTTTCGTACATTTGTGCTCTCCGGAAGCAGGGCCATATGATTTCTGTGATGTGTCCAATGGCAACATTTACCAGACCTTTGGATACATCTACATTGTAACGCAACATGACCTTGGCCCCAACTAATATTTCTAACTCCTTAGGTGGTAGCCGGTGGTCCCTCTAGCCCTCGGGCCCTCAGCTAGCTCTCAATGATCTCACCTCACCGGACAACGTTGATTAGTGAAGGTGGTAAGAATAATGAAAACAGACTGAAGATAATTGTATATTTTAGTACATCACAATTAATGTTAATAATTATTTTTTATAAAGGTATAAACTATAGAAAGGTAAGTATAACTTTCTAAAATACTATGGTAGTGGGTGTGTGGCTTGCGCAAGCTCTCTGTAGGTAATGACGACAATACTGAAAATGAGAGTGCATGAAATTAAGTGGCGTTCTGAATTTGAATTGAAAATAGAATGATGAAGTGGCCATACATAAAAAGATTGCCAGCAATAAGTGATCGGATGGGAAAGGAGGAAAGACTTCGTCACAAGGTAGCTCTCTTGTTTAAATCGGTTGGTATAATATTTTCTCAAACATGCTTGGAAATTCGAACATTATTTTGACAACCTTCTTCGAGATAAATCAATATTGCTGTACTGGTCAAAAACAAGCGAGCGAGCGGCCGGCAATCTTAGTATGAAAATCCATATCTGTAGTGTTTAGCGGCCAAATAAATTACTATGAAAACTCATATCTGTCGTGTTATTTAAAAATTGAACTAACTTTTTACTTCTACACATGGCAACCAAGGAGGGCTTATCAAAGATTTTTTTAAAATTTCGAACTGTCGTAGCAAATAGAGCTGTTTAAAGAAGAAACAAATGAACATATGGGAGCGTGAAGCTTTGTTCGACATAGATTCTGGAATTTATATAGTTATTTAAGCTACGAGTGCGGAAAGTAGGTGATTTCCGACGAGTGTATAAGTCGACACGAGTCGGAACTCATCTGACGCACGTGTATCATACAACGTTTTACTATGCATTGTGCGAGGAAACAAAAAAAACTAGCGACCCTCACAGTAGTCGCTAACATCTGACATATTGGCTGACGTATATAAATGATATAAACATCATTCATGACTTTGACTTTGACTTCGACTTCGACTTTCACTTCGACTTCGACTTGAATTTCCACGCATTGTTTAAGAAAAGTACTCTTGGCCGCAACCAGGCATTGATTCTTGATTTGATTTCACATAATGAGGTTCAAATAACATTGAAAATTCTAGAAGACACATGTTTTTAAAATCACAAACGGGGTGCTCAGTTAGCGGTTTTTCGTAACGATCGAAAATGTTGTTACAATATCCGGTAGCCGTGCCATTCACATCAAATTTAAGAACCCTGTACCTCTGTTCAGGTTTCCTTGTATTTAAAAATGTGCATTTTCTTGAACTGTCCTTAAAATTTAAATGACAAAGTTTAAAAGCACATTCACACGCAGAAACTTGTCTTTTCTTCAATTTACACAAACGTGTATGAAAGGTTGGCTTCTAGCAGTTAAACAATTTACGTGATTTGTTTCTTCACGTTGCATTTCGCGTATAGTTTGTGCTACGCTAGAATCCAGCTGAGTGGGCTCAGATTTTTATGCTAGGCTATGAAAGTGCTATTGCTTTCTTTGTTCCGCACGTCTGAATATCGATATTAGCATTCTAGACTTTTAGAAGAGTCGGGTTATAATTTCATTATTCACCCATTCATCTTCTGGTCTACGTTTTAGTACACAAATTCTGCGTCCATTGTGAATAAATGCGTCTGATGAATGAGAGACAATACGAGTTTCAGTGCATTCTTGTCTCGGAAAACCAAACCTACAAGTTGATAAATTATTGTTTTTATAGCATAGGTCATGCAATTCATATGTTTCAGGCGGTAGATCACAACTGCATACTTGATCAAGTTGACGTTGTCCATCTTCTGTGTCAAAAGATGTGTGACCTTCCACCCAAACTACCATATGGACATGGGGGCTTCCGCGATTCTTAAATCCGACCATTTAAAATCTTATTATTGCTTAACATACATTTCTTAAGGCCATTGAAGCGATACATGACATGTCTGCTAACAATAACGGGATGCTTTTCAATAAACCGCTATGTTGCTACCATATCCAAACCTTCCGGATTGTCCATTGGTCGGCCATCACCAATTAAGAGAGCTTTACGAATATCGAATTAATGTCATTACAACTTAATGTCAAAACGTAAGTTGGTTGCCCGAGATACCAAATTTGTGCTAACAGTTCGTTTAATGCCGTACGCCAATATGCAACTGAGCCCCTAAGATTGTTTAAATACAGATGAACTTTGACTTTTCGACTTTTTTACAGTAAGCGTATATTGTTTTTTTAACCCTATGTTATTCATACATTGATATAGCGTGAAATAAGTAATCGTTTCGTTGAAATCTAGTATCTTGTCCAAGAATTCTATATTGGAAATAATCAAGAGGTGAAATTTTGATATTTCTTTGTTTGTTTAAAATTTTACCCCGTGAGGCAGCAGGAATAACCATGCGAATTCCTCTGCTTTTCGTTCATGAGCGACATTGACAATATTAACTTTTTTTCCTAGTGATTTTGTTTACATTATTTGATACATCCAATACCTACTTGTTCTGCCGTGGGTTGTGTGCTGTCGATTGGAATGGTCTGAGTAAGTTCCACATGCGTGGGAGTCGGTAAAATAGTATTGGATTATTCATTCATGACTCCTAGAGATTTAGAGGCGGTAATGAGAATACGGCATTGTGGTTCTCGCTGTTCAGCAGTCTCGTCTACTCTTACCTGACACATATGTTCACGTACGGTTTAAATATTAGTATTAATAAGCTTCGTGTTGCTGCCGCGCTCTTGCCGCTCAGTGTTTGGACACGCATTTAGAATTAATACTACAAGTAGGAGACCACAAGTCAGGTACAACCCCAGTAAAAATCACAGGAGTAACAATCATGTTACTCACCTGCGCAGCCGGTTTACCGGTTGCGTTACGCGTTCGTGACATAGGAATAAAATCGACCGCGCTAAATTCGAATTTCATTTTGGACAATTAGAACGTATCACCCCGCTCTCGTCGCATCCGAAATACGATAATATTTTATTAGAATTTACATTATTACGGCTGTCGTTTGAATTTAGCCTACGATACTCCTCGTCCGTTATGTTTACAATATACACAGAAACGTTTTTCTTTCTCGGTGACTGGAGTCTTGTTGACGTCAATGCTTGGCATGCCTTGGTTTTTTTTTTTTTTTGGGTTGGAAATCATCAAATGACTTCTTCCGCTCTGGGCGGAGCGGAAGGGCGTGTCAGACTCTTACTGACTAAAACCCACCCGTGTTCCTTCCTTTGCCTAGACGGGGGCCACGGTTTCCCCTTAGGACTATCCGCAACCCCGGTGGTAGGCTCCGTATAACTCGATGCTCGCTGAGTTGACGTCCGGGCCGCAGCAAATTTGAAAAAAAATGAACAAAGAAATCAGAATACAAAAAAAAACAATTTAATTGCAATAAATCTTACTTTTGTCTTTTCGCGTTTCTCAGTGGCAAAATTTGCGTAGATTTTTTAAAGAAAACATTGGTCTTGTTACTAATCGTTATCTCTATGTAAATAGAGATAACGATTAGTAACATTAAGAGAAGACTTGTGTTACTTCCAAGAGCATTTACGACGGCCGTCATGCGGTTTGGGATAGAATTAATTAATATAAATTAGATTCGTTAAGCAATTGATATTAATAAATAAATAAATAAATGCCACTGTGACGTGCTGGGGAATGTTGTCCCATGCTTCCAAGATGGCAGTTTTCAGATCCTGCAAATTTTCTTTAGCTGGTTGGTTAGTTCGGACACGCCTCTTCAGCTCATCCCATAAGTGCTCTATTGGATTCATATTAGGGCTTCTTGCTGGCTATTCCATTATTTCGATACTAAAGTCATGCAGGTATTCTTGTGTGCATTATCATGCATAAAAAGGAAGACCTGGCCCACAAACTCAGCATATGGCGTCACATGAGCCTGTAGGCTTTGACGAACGTATGAGTCGCTATTTAGTGGCTGCTGGGACACAG
The DNA here is from genome assembly GCA_948150665.1 of Conistra vaccinii. Taxonomy (NCBI): domain Eukaryota; kingdom Metazoa; phylum Arthropoda; class Insecta; order Lepidoptera; family Noctuidae; genus Conistra; species Conistra vaccinii. The sequence goes on from OX411315.1 coordinate 18,951,196, forward strand.
GGCTTCCTCTGTGAGAGGGGGCCGTAATCCACTACGCGGGCCCTTGCGGGTTGGTAGATGTCACATGTCTTCGAATTTTTGGTTCTAAGACATGCCGGTTTCCTCACGATGTTTTCCTTCTCCGTTTTGAAAGCAGTAACGGTGAAATAATTTACACAAAGTAGCGGACGAACGCTTCAGTAATGTTTTCCGAATATTGGTTTTTATAGATGTTATTTTTAAGATCCTTGTCTCTTTTATCGTATAGTGCATTAAAAGTTTTCACTAATTCTATAAATAGTTCGTCTTTTTTTTTCTTTATTAAATCTCGCCATTTTGTAGTGACGCTTGACACTTGATACGACCTCCTGACGCTGCAATGGTTCGAAATAACTAGAGACGGGACGCGAAGCGTTTGAATGCCGAGTACGACGTCAAGGCATCGTGACGCGGCGTACGGCGTGACGCTGTAAGCGGCCGACGGCGTTAATTAGAGATCCTAGCCTAAAGCTTAAGTCATGAAACGACACACCGCGCACAACACGACCATGTTGAATGTGGTTTGAAACCCAGGTACCTAGTCTTGAATAATTGAATAATTGACGGTTTCATTTAATTTCTTTATTATTTGACGTGACGATTCTAAATCTTGAGTTAGTAAAGTAAACTTCTCGACTTTTGCTTTCGAAATTGATTTTGACGCTGAATGTTTTGACGTAAACTGTATTCTTTGGGAGTAATATTACATTACATGTACATTGCTGTCGCGGCCTGCAACAAACACATTGACGATTGTGAAAATGTAGACCGAGATGAAACCGAGGCCACACATACGTGAATCCATCAGTTCATACTTTTCTCAAATAATGCTCGGAAATTCAAACTAAGTTAATTAATTCTTTCAGATTAAATGGCGATCAACAATAATTTTACAAGCCACAATAATTATGTTCATTTGTTCCTTCTTTATTTTAAACAGCTTTTTGCAAGCCAAAACGAAATGTAAATAAAAAAATTTAAGGTGCCACCTTGGTTGCCATGTGTTTAAATAAAAAGTTCGTTCCATTTTAAATAATACGACAGAGACTTTTCATAGTAATTTATTTTGTCGCTAAACACGACCTATGGATTTTCATACAAAGATTGCCGGCCGGGCGATCGCTTGTATTCAACCAGTACCGCAATTTCGATTTATCTCAAAGAAGCTTGTCAAAATAATGTTCGAATTTCCAAGCATGTTTGAGAAAATGGTATTAATACTTTAGAGCTAAGACATAATGTCAACCTTATATTTTTGCCGTCTGATTTATTGTTTAGAGTTTTTAAGCTGTTTGTGTTTTTGAGAAATAATATGTAATGCGTTCTTTTATTATTTTGTTCATTTTTAATGTACCACGAAGGTCGTGTAATGCACGAGAACTATGTTTTTTTAAATAAAATACGATCGGAATCATGTGGTAATGTCAAAGCAACATTTGGTTTAACATTAAACATTAAAGTTGTCAAAAAATAAAAGAGCCCCTATTTTTTTTAAGAGCCCTATATTTTGTGCGCGCGCTCCATCTGCATAAAGTTCTGTAGTCTCAGTAGACTGCTGTTAGTGCTTCGTTAGATAGTCTAACGGGGTGTAACGGTAGCTCTTACATATTTTCAGTCTCTGGCAATAGAGGGCAGTGTGTCCAATAAAAGCCTTAAAACCATACGATTTATTAACGTCTGTTTTTACTTCGAAGTCAGCAACTAAGAAAGTGTTTGCTTTGCTTTCGTAGAATTTTATGTGTGCTTCTCTTTCAGAATTTGCATGCAGAATATGTAGTCTGGAACGTATTTTCAAACATTCACAATTAACACATAAGTAGTTTTCAACCATAACCATTAGTTGATCTTTGTTAATTTTCTTGAGCCGATATGCTATTGCGTATCAACATTCAACATGATTGACAAACTAAGCTGGCGGCTGTTACCTGGGAATAAGTTAAAGGACTTTAGTCGTATAGGTATTCACGCTGCTGGCACATCTCCGCCGCGAAATCGTAGCAGCGGAACCGCAATAGTTCCGCCATGACTTGTCCGTTGTACGAAAGAAACGTTGTAAAAGTAACCTAGGAGTATTTCTGTCACAGTTTTTCTTTTTTCTCTTTTCTTTTGTAGATCTCTTCGTTTCCATTGTAATTAATTATTTTAATTTGTTTTTGTACCAAATAAAATAATTTTACTTCTGGTTCAAGTTCCGTGTCTTCTGTTGATGATTTGTGATCTGCAAATGTAAATTTAAATAATTTATTTTTCGTTACGTGTCTTACTTGGTTAAGGGAGATGCGCTGAGTCAGCTTTTGAAATTCAAATTTTCTAATGTTTTTTGCCATTTACAGTTCCGTATTCGCTACCATGCCTTTCCAAGTCACTTAGCTGTATGTTATGTTCCTTCTTTGAAAATTCTTTCATGTACTTTAATCGAGTGGGTTTTGTCCAAAACGAAAATTTATTTAACTTATGATTTTGGCCGTACTCCAAGCTTTTTTCATATTTATCTTCGGTTCCACTACTATTCGGATTATAACCCGCGCGTGCGAAGCTTCACAATTTTATAGTGTATAGATATCGTCATGTAAAACACTTTTGCAAAATATTACACTGTGCAAATACATAGTTTTTGAGAAAAAAAATCTTAAAGTTTTACAAAATTCAAATTACTAAATAAAATTTATATTTACCATAGTTAATGTACAAATTTCACTCCTAGGTTACTTTTACGATTTTATCTCTTTCTCGCGTGATTTCGCCGATCTGCTGGGAAACTGGTTACACCTCCGCGCGCAGTCTGCCGGTATTTTGCGGTTACGCGTTTGTTTCGCATAGATTCGCTGGAAGCGAATAGCAATCTTTGATATTATGTAAAGATTGTGAGTTTAGGAATTTTACCCATATTGATATGTAAAAAAGCAGTAAAGACATACCTACTTCATGAGAAGTATTTAAATGAATAGAATATTACAACGTTTTTTTTGTTTAAGTATACTAAACCTCCTTATGGGGTCATTGTACTCATCATTATGAACAACTATCACTATGGGACCAACATTAAAATTGCGAAAAAAAAATCTGCTATTCCCTACATTTATCCTAGTTTGAATAAAGTAGCTGTTGGCGCGTGGACGGTGACCTACTAGTAAGCGGCGCATGAACAACAAGCTCACCAGTGAAGTGCCAGCAGCGAGCGGTCGTCTTGCTGACGGCGCGTTGGCGACAAGCTGGCGGATATTACTATGCACCCGATATCATTCACAGAATTATGAAATACGCGCCTCAAAATCAGTTTTATGTAGGTACTGAAAACATCGTACCGTGGCAGCAGTTGTCAGCTATTGTATATAAAATGTACTCTGTAGCCGTTGTCTATTGGACCACAGTCTATGGCTAGGTACAAAAAAAGTTCGCATATGCAAAGGAGATAGAGAAAATAAAATATTTCTATGTCGTTTACTCTCACTACTGGGCCCACAGAGGACAGAAGTGACTGGACCTAAAAATAACGTCCTTGACTCATTTTTGATTTGTAACAATTTTCTTCTCACTTTCCTGCAAATCTTTCCTCTCGCTTTCCTTCAATCTGTGATTTTGTGGGAGTGATTTCGTGAAAAGCGACGGAAGTGTGTATCAGGAAGCCGGAGAAGCGCACGCTATTTTATTTGTCCAATGAGCGTGCGCGGTGCTAGAGCTGGCCGTTAGAAACTACCTTGACGAAGTCCCGCCACTTTAATGTTGCATATGTGAGATGTGATGTTACATAACATCATATGCGACTACTGTTATGTAAGGGTCGCTCGATTTTTATTTTATTTAGTTACTTGTCGATAACTATTTTTATAGCCATAGTATTTTGGAACCTCCAAAGTTGCAGTCAATATTACACATATTGGTGCTCGTGACTGTACAGATGAATCCCAAAATTTTAATAAGAGTGAAAATACATATTTTGTGGGTTAGTGTTGTCAGTTGATAACGTGTAATTTGTCATTAAAATCATCATCGTATCGTTATTGATTCTCAGATTGACAGTGGAATGTGAGTAGGAGAAAACGGTCTTTACAAAGTCGAACACAGCCGATCTTAGCAGAATATCACTGACTGAAACCCTGATTTACCAATATTGAACAGTTGCTCTTGCTGTATTTTGGATGTTCCTATGATTCTTTTCTTTAAGTTTTTTTTGTGTGCTTTCAAATGTAAGAAGCTGCTGAGACCCTTCCTCTAGTACCTACCTTAGATTCAATTTGAACTGAGTTTTCGAATTATATAATCGGGACAATCGAGTGTTGAGTATAATCACTCGAGTCAAACCAAGTTGCCAAGCAACCATTAACTAAAATCCGTTTCACGTTGATTTGCAAGTATTAAACCACTTTATGCGAGAGTAAGCAAACTTAAAAATGGGATTAATATATAATAGGAGGAGTTGCTGCAGCGTCAGTGGTACATTTTTTTACTTATTCATAACAGTTTTGGTTACCACCTCGAACTTTTAGGTATAATGATTAGTTAAAATATTTTTAATAAAATCGTTAAAAACGCTTCAATACATGCATTTTTAATGGTTCCTACACACAGTGCCGGCGGCATGGCCGCCGTTTTTGCCACGCGGCACGTTCCTCCGGCTTTTGCTCCTTCATTTTCTTTGCGTTTGTTTCTGCGGCTTTGTGCGGCATGGCCGGCGACAGGGCCGGCGGGACGTGCCGGCGGCCGTGCCGCCGGTACTGTGTGTAGCAGCCATTACATTGACGACCATAACTGGAATAGAATCAATTGAGTGCATTATCAGAATATTTTCTTTGTATGACGATTTCGTGATTCCGGTTAGAGTTTATTCAAAAAAAGAGGTGAGGCACTCGGGGACAGCCGCGGTAAAGCTATTGCATAGCATTTTTTATCAACTTCTGCAATTATAATTATTTATACCAATGCCACCTAGAGGCGAGTTGCTGAACTAAAGAGACAAGTGTGATATTTCTGCTATTCATCGATAGATGGCAAAAAACTAAAAAGTATCACCGTTGTGCCGACATCTCACAGTATACCTGGTTAAATTTAGGTTTCGCGATATTTCACTGATAGTGTAGCCATCTTCGTGTTGATTAATAGTAGCTGCTCTTTTTTGAATATTTAAATTTCTCGGCATTGTAAAATATTAACCCGAATACAAGAAATAGCAATGGTGACATTGACAGGAACTGTTATTCACATTTATAGTTTTTAAAACTTGACACAACGTAATGAGAACATCAAACTAATAAAAAGGTTTTAATTTAACTATTAATAGTCAAGGATCATTCGCCTAAGTAAATTTGAACTTTGTTGTCAAACAGTTAAACATAATTTTCAATACAACACTCTCGTTCGATTATTTTCGTTACGGAATTTCTGGATTCGGTCTCCACGCTCAAGGCCCGCGATAGAAGCTATGCAATAGCTTAAAAATCTACCATGTTAAATGATAAATTGGTTACGTTTTTTGGTATAATTACCCGACTGCCCCAGAAGGAGGGTAATGTTTTTCGAGAGTATGTATGTATGTATGTCTATTTTTTTGGCACGCTCTGTAGCCTAAACGGCTTGATGGATTTTAACATAGGAGGTGTCGTTAGATTCGTCTTAATCGTAGAAGTGACATAGGCTATATAATATTTATGTATTGCATCTGCAAGTACAAGAAAAAGGGAGGGGAAAGTATTTTTTAAAATAAATTTCAACAATATTGGCATCAAATAAAAGCTGGTAATGAGTCAATTCCAAATTAAGATATATTAATAAAACTAAAAAACTTGAAATAAAGAAAATTATTCAAAAAACAAAAAACCCGACTGCAAAAACACATAACTGAAAAGAGAAAAACAAGCATTATAATCTATAGAATTTTGGTATCGCAGGCGGGGACAGTAATAATATAACAATAATAACCGGAAATATGGTGTACCAAACTTTTGTTTGTCCCCGCCTGCGATACCAAAGTTCTATAGATTATAATGCTTGTTATAATCTATAGAATTTTGGTATCGCAGGCGGGGACAGTAATAATATAACAATAATAACCGGAAATATGGTGTACTTAACTTTTGTTTGTCCCCGCCTGCGATACCAAAATTCTATAGATTATAATGCTTGCTTTTCTCTTTTCAGTTAAGTATGTGTTTTTGCAGTCGGGTTTTTTTGTTTTTTGAATAATTTTCTTTATACGATTAATAGACGTTACAATACAAGAGGCCCGATTTTTTATTTATTTGTTTAAATATATGGATAAACAATTTACTTACCTCAAAGTTAGGGCCAATCTTTCTCTGGTAGAAATTGCTTCCCTAAATCTTGTATTTTGCTTCGAAATATGTGGTTTCAAAAGATTATGTAAATCTTCAAAACTGTCCCGCCTCATTCTTAAATATGTATAGAAACTATCGAGTTCTTTACATAATCAGTACCCTAATTACCTAATACACGATCAATCAGAATTTGAATCGTTTTGAAACAGATTGCTAATTCATTGCTACATAAGTTCGAAAAAAAATCTGCTCAACAACGTAAATAAATAATAAATAATAAAATAATAATTTTGTATGTACAAAATAGGAACGCGACAATCGACGCACAACGTTTTACACTAATATAAATTAGGCACTGGAAAATAAAAACTCGCGCACAAACTTCCCTGGTTTCTGCACCAATTTTTGTTAGATATTATAATATTTCAATATTTTTTGCTTATGCAAACAAAATATATTTATTTATTAGTTAGTGCATACATGAGATGACACAATAGAAAAAAAGAGAAGAAACAAAAGAAGATATAAAATATTTCAAATTAAGAAAAATAAACACAAAGTTATAAAAAGAGGTTTTATAGGTATTATGAAACCTACTTCTTATTGCAATGAATATTATTGAACTGTCAAAATGAAACAGATTAGTCGTAATCGTTTACGAAAATGTGTTGCGTAATTAGATAGCGGTTTTTTCCTAACTTTTTCCTTTTTTCATTAATCTCGTGCACCCAAATTCTATGTCTTTTCAAAGTTAATGACCACAATAATATTTCTTCTTCCTCGGAATCAGAAAGCGCCGAAATTTTGCTCCTGCTACAATTTAACTGAGTAGTGGTGGCCCAATGGTAACGGCCCCGACTTACGGAAGGGGGAAACCGGCATGTCTTAGAACCATGGCAAGAATTCGAAGACGTTTGACATCTCCAACCCGCACTGGGCCCGCGTGGTAGATTACAGCCCACTCCCTCTCGAAGAGAGGAGCCTGTGTCCCAGCAGTGGGAACATTAATAGGCTGATTATGATGACAGTTTAACTGACTCGCATGACGTTCCGCTACTCGAATCGCGACATAATGTAGTCATGTTTCGCAGCAGAATTGGTTCAGCGGTTTCGCGGCGGAGATATGCCAGTGGCGTAACGGCAGGGCAGATGAACTCGTTGTTGAACGCTTGCCATTGCCACAAATAACATAAGCAATGCAAAATTAGGTACGAGCTTTTATGAGCTCACATACGCGCGTACCCGCACATAATTATGTTTGTTATGTTCACTTGTTTCTATTAAATGAGGAATGCAAGAACGAGCTCACAGGTTTTGCCTTGACATGTCGCAAGTCTCTCATTGAAATCACCAGTCTGTTTGTAAGAAATACACCTAAGGCTGCCTGTCCACTGGAGCGGAGAGGAGAGGGGAGGAGCGGAGATGTGCCAAAATTAACCAATAGAATCGCACCTCTGGAGCGGAGTTTTGATTCTATTGGTTAATATTGACACATCTCCGCTCCTCTCCTCTCCTCTCCGCTCCGGTGGACAGGCAGCCTAAACTGTTGTTTGTTTTTTACATATTTGGCTTAGTGAGGGAGTTTGCTCCAACATGGCATCGAATTGCTGGTAATCTTGGCTGGTTTATTTAATTTGATTTTTTGAAACCTAAGAAACAATTAGGCTACAAAAAAAAAAAAAAATTGGGAAGGTGGATCCGCATCAAGTCAGGCAAAATTTGCTTTCGTGTGTCAGTTTATACGCACTCCTCTACAGGTCGTATTTTACAACCGCTCTGGTGTACAGGTTTTACGAATATTTTGTAATTTTTGTCGTCGGGGATTTAGGATTGGAGGGGTACGTCCTCCAGAATGGGGAAAAAAGGGGGCTATTGGATATCTCCTCCTTATGAGATCCAATTTCGATGGTTCTTTTTTATTAGAAAGGTAGAAACATTAAGTTGGTCTCCAAAAAAATTTGTTGAAGATCTGATGATGATCTTCGGCATGATGAGCAGAATAGCTTCTCAAAATGCAGTAAATTGCTCACTATGTATATACCTATTAGTTATTTTTCTAGCCAGCGTAAAAAAAAACACATTATTTTTTGTTTTAAGCTGTAGGTACTTTGGAATGGGTTTACATACATTAAAACCGCATGTTTTTTTTTTGTATGACCATTTTTTTTTTATTCATGGATCCGCTACTTATCCTTTCGATCGGACCCGTATCAACGTTGACGGAGAGAGAGAGTAGGCACTACCTACCTTGATACCTTCTGAAAGATTAATTAGCTGTAGAGATTTCACGGACTGATACGTTTAGTATAATCCCTTATTTTTCCTCTTAAGAACCGACAAGTCGCGGGCTCGAACTCACTGGTGGGCGCGGCCAAAAAGCACGCTATCTCATCTGGCATCTGTGCGACAGAGATAGTATCAGTGATGAGCAGTTAGACGCTAGTCTAGCCGCACGTCTAGTTAGCGCGCACACAAACACCGTTCCGAACTGAAACGATGTTATACGAAGCACACAATAGTGCACCGCCCCGCCCGCGCGCCGCCACAGAGTACTTTATAAGATACCGCCGCCGCTGTGTCACGGTAGAGCTGTGTCGCTCGCCGCCGCGCCGACGAGAATTATAGATATGTACCTATGTGTACCTAATTGTTATAGTTGACTACGGTCTATAAATTGTTTACAAAATTACTACTATCTTCTTATTTCTAGGTAAGTAGGTACCTACTTACTTAGTTACCTATTCATGGACGTACGCATAAGGTAGGTAGGTACCTACTTACCTACATTTTAGTGTTCACGACTGTTTGTGATATTTTTGCTTGTATACCTAACCTTCATACAAGCAAAATTATCACAAACAGTCGAGGTAATTATTTCATTAGGTACCTACTAAGCAGAATGCAAATGTGACGAAACTGTTTTGTTTTTGATAAGATTTAAAAAAAAAAACCAAAGAGATTAAAAAAAACGACGGATAGATTATAGACTAACCAGGTGCGAACTTAGACCCTCTGATTTCGCAAGTGCCACATTACACCGCTCGACCACGGAAGCTATGTGGACAATGATTAAAACAGCAAACCTATTCGCAATTTTTTTGCGCGTATCAGATTTTCGACGCTCTGCTTAGCGCCGAGAGTTGAATATCCAACAGAGCGCATTCAGCGCGTATCCCAGTGCGTCAAGAAAATACACTGTTGGATATTCAACTCTCGACGCTAAGCAGAGTGTCGAAAATCCAATCGCGAACGTCGCGTCGGCTTACGAAGACGCTATCACGCAGCTCGAACGAAAGCGCGAGGCGAAGATCATGCGACGCGACGCGGCGTAGGTATTTTCCTAACTCATAATCAGCTGCTGCCAATTTGTTGATTTAGTAATCTATAGATAGGTACTATACTAGGTTTATCTAAAAATACTAATATTATAAAGCTGTACAGTTTATTAGTTTGATGTTTGAATGCGCTAATCTCACAAACTAGGTAGGTACCTACCAGTTTAATCATTTTTTTGTAGCCTTTGGTTATGTTTTAGGCTATAAAACATCACACTGCTGCTCATGGGAGCCGAGCAGTAGGATAGGTTCCTACGGGAACGCGGGTAAAAGCGTGGGGAACAGTTGGTATAAGTATGTACCTACCTACATATAGTACATACCTAAATACGTTATCAATAGAATAAAGTTTTACCCGACTGCCAGAGGAAGCTTACCTATATATATATTTTTTTTCATATCGTTGTAATATTGATTTACGATAAATGTTATAAGTACCTACATAAACCTTTATAATACATATACAGTAGCTTCTGCCCGCGACTTCGTCCGTGTGAAATTTCGGCCCCCGACCCACCGCATCGCATCCTATCGCCCCGCCCGCGCTTTTACTTCGTTTTCGCTTAGCGTTCTTTCTGACTTTTTTCTTTTTGCTCGGCTCCTAAGGGTTGTAGCGTGATGTTAGCGTGTTGTTGCGTGGTGGCCTACAGTCTTTCTCAAGAATGGAGCTAACCAATGCAAAAATATTTTTTTAAATCCAGATAGAAATAGGTACCTACTAAATACCTACTACTCGAGCACTCCCCCCCATTTCCACGACCACAAAATAAAAGCCATAGCGCGCCCGCGTCGTCGGCGTCGGTAAAGAGTGTGAATGCAAAGAGCGTACGTCTTCTCTTGCCTACATAGGGTAGGTACCCTATGTAGGCAAGAGAAGACGTACGCTCGTAGGTACGTTGGTAGGTACCAACGTACCTACACAGCGCGCGCGCCGCGCCGGTCGCTAAAACGCCTGCTACACGGTCGCCTACCGCGACCCGACAGAGGTGACCTTGGTGGCTTACAACCGTGAAGATGATGTTTATACGACCAAACGTTGAAACAACTTTGCGGGTCGCTAACCAAGGTCACCTCTGTCAGGGACGTGGTTGGCAACCGTGTAGCAGGCACTTTAGCCTCAAGCAAGTCGTGGCCGAGCAGTAAGGTAGAAAATGTAGGTACCTAAGTAGGTATTGGCCAAAAGAAGATATAATTATATTATAATTTATAACAGAAAATATGCTCGAGGAGGTAGGTAGGTACCTACGAAAATAGATTACGTATAATAAATTGTACAGACGCCCCAGCACATCAAGTTACTACAATCTGTCAAATTTCTTTAATAGATTTTCAACTTTATGGCTAAAGAATAAGGTTCAATGTTGATTGAGAAAATTTGACAGATTGGAGTAGGTTGGTGTGCTGGCGTCTGTTACACAACACATTTTTGTAAACGATTCCGACTAATCAGTTTCATTTTGACCGTTCAATAATATTCATTGCGTTATTTACGTTGTTGAGCAGATCTTTTTCCGAACATAGGAAGCAATGGATTAGTAATATGTTTCAAAACGATTCAAATTTTGATTGATCGTGTATTACGTAATTACGGTACTGTTCTTCAATCTTCTGAGGAGCTCGTGGCTAAGTAATAACAAACCGCACGGGTCCATCCATCAGGTTAAGCTACGCTTGCCGGGGTTAGTCAGTGGATGGGTGACCATCTTTACATACCGAGACTCCGTGCCTCGGAAAGCACGTAAGCCGTTGGTCCCGGGCTCCCGGCTGTCATTTGTGGATCTTTGACGACAGTCGTTACGAGTCGTCAGAAGCCCGAAAGTCTGACATCAGTCTTACCAAGGGGTATCGGTACCGAGGTCAAATAGGCAGTCGCTCCATGTAAAATACTGGTATTCAGCTGCATCCGGTTAGACTGGAAGCCGACCCCAAGATAGTTGGGAAAAGGCTAGGAAGATTGATTGGTAGGTAGGTACTGTTCTTCAATCAACCAACACAAATTCACTGACACAGCAGCGTCCACTCAAACCAACAATTTTATTCTAATTTCAAACGATACCTACGATAATTTTCTCAGGGCGAAGTCAAACAGATAAAGTAGGTAAAAGTGGAAACACTACAACACGCACGTGTGTGCCTGAATCAAACGAAAGAGCTTCAGGCGTGTGACATTTCGTGCATGTGTGCGCGAGCGTCACCCTCCGCACCGCGCCACCCGCGCCGGGGGAACATTATTGAGTGAAACGCACAATAGTTTATAGTAAAACGAGCGCGTCAAAAATTACGAAAAGGCCTTTGGTAAAAAGGTTTTTCTGAAAAAACCACTGCATAAATCAATTACAAATAAAATTTATTGAAATCTTCGATAATTTTGCTGTGTCGGTACGGATTTCGTTTTCGAGATTTCACACTTCTTGTATTACTTATTTACGCCCAAAGTTGCGTTAAAATTAGCAAGAAAAACGAATCTTTGTTGGCTCATAACTTTTTAATGGCTTTTTATTTTACTATTCTGCTTCCGTACAGACAATTTTAATAATGAGACCTAACTATATCATGTTAAACTTTGAATGTACGATGTCAAACAGTGGAGTAAAAACCCTCCGAAGTTTGTATGGAAAAAATATCAAAGTGTTTCACCTTAAGGGCCTACCTTGAAAATAAATATTAGTTTGACGGGTGTGGCTTATTTCCCCCGCACGCGGGAGTGGCGGTTCCATCTTTAGTGGTCGGCTGCCACGTCACCGATACAAACTTATCTGAACCAGTGACCAAAAGTTGAACTAACGAAATCGCAGACCGGAATTTCAAATATTACAGTCATATTTAGCATGCTTAGCATTAGTTTTGTCACTACCGCACAACTGTCAAACTAAAAGTGCAAGATAAAGACGGAAACATTTATCTATGAAAATAGTGCGTGCTGAGTACGGAACGTTAGTTTATCTCGGTTTATGAAACTTTTGCACATAGCGAGCTATGGAGTACACAAATAATACAAAATGTTTAATTATCAACTAAAATATTTTATTAATTATAGTTATACAACATGAAATAAAAAAATGTTAATTAGTCTTCTGTATTATTTATATAAAAACCGGCACGTCATGCACAATGAAGGGTTCCGTAGTTGGGATAAATTTATCCTTATTTAATTTATAATTTTTTACTGCTTGTGTAGGTAATTATAATTTACTAGCTTTTACCCGCGGCTTCGCCCTCGTGGATGTCGCAAAATATCCCACGGGAACGTACCACCGAGATTACATACCTAAAAGCCGAGGAGGTCATAGACTCTTACCTACCGCTGCGCCCGCGTTCGCGTCAACGATAAAATTATTTTGTTACGCGTAATTTTGAATCTGCGATATCTTTTAAACTATTCATTTAAATGATATGATGTCAAGGGATATTTTAATCTAAATTAAATGCCCAATTTAAATAACATATTTTAATGGATAAGGATTATTAAAATAACGGTCATAATAGCTTCGGAAATAACAATTTTTTTTTTATCTAGTTGTAAAAGATAAAAATGGATACTGGGGGCCATCCTTAGAAGATAGCCGTATGCCGTTGCAGACTTTTTGTTAAACTTTTTAAGATGAACCATTCTTTCAAACATTATTTTTACGTATCTTTTACGGTTTACGCGGCGCACGCCAGTAAAGTTCCCAGTCGGCATGATTTTTTCCGACACCTTCAACAATAATCGTCATATTTCAGCCAATTTACACAAAACCTTAATGAATTATATACTCTAACCTTCCGCATTAATCACTCCATCCATTGGTGAAAACCGTTTGAAAATCCGTTTGGTAGTTTTTAGGTTTATTCAGACAGACAGACAGACGCGGCGGGGGACTTGCTTTCACACTGTAGTTATCGTCACCGACAGCGGCCGACACCGTTATCCGCATAATATCTAAAGACGAGGAAGTCCATGCGTACAGTGCTGGAATAATCATGATATGGGCGGTATTCGGAAGAACCGAACTGATGTGGATAAGAGGCAATCTAGGTCCTACCCTATAGTTTTTGGGTCGAAAACCTATATCCCGTTGAATCACGAAATTAGGCAAAAAACAAGGTCTTTTTGGATCTTTCCTTTATTTGTACTGCAAAGTACAAATAAAGGAAAGATCCAAAAATAAAAGAAGTTGAAAATTGAAGGGTGCCCCATACATACATAGTTGACGCCAATTAAGACAGTACTCTGAGTTGACGAAGGCTGCGCTGACATTCATTTTCGGGGTCTGGATTATGTTGTTGTAAAATGTTTAATTCTGTAATAATATTTATATTAGTTTTACAATTTTTTTTACATAATGTAACCAAATTTTTTTTTTTTACGTTGATATAGTCCTGGAAAATGTATAATTTTTAAATATTATTTGAAGAGTTCACTAAGTAGCTGCACGAAGGCTGCGCTGACGTTCATTTTCGGGGTCTGGATTTTGTTGTTGTAAAATGTTTAATTGAACTGAAATCATATATAAATCTGAAAAATATATATGTTTTACATTTTTTTTAACATAATATAAACAGAATTTTCTTGTTAACTATTTTGCCTCAATTTGTTCGCAAAAACGCGTTTTTGTTTTTTATCTTGATAAAGTCCTGGAAAATGTTTAATTTTTAAATATTATTAGAATATTATTAAAATCCTATTCAGCCTCCTGCTGCCTTCTTGGATGATATTATTTATACCGAATATGATTAAAAAATCTTATGTTTTATCCACTAGGTGTAGTCAGTTAATTCATGTGTAAATAACTTAACTACATGAAGTAACTACAAAAATAAATAAATTCGTTATTAACGATTGTTATTTTTATCTTTGAATATCTCAGAAACGTGACGCTTTATGCTGTTATATTATATGAAGTTTTATGTTTGTATAAGTGTCCCCTATCCAAATATATAACATTAGTTGTGCAACTCGATTTTCTTTTCCTGTTAACTATTTTGTCCCAATTTAATTCACAATAACGAGTTTTTGTTTTTTACCTTGATGCAGTTCTAGAAAATGATTATGCTTTTTTATATAATATGTTACTGTAAAAGCCCGAACTGCGGTAAATCTTAGGATCTACCGGTAAATCCTAAGATTTACCAGGTTTCACCGGTAAAAGTCCGATTTGGTCTATAATCATCTTTAATTTCGGACTTTTACCTGCATTCAGTCGGTAAATCCTAGGTTTTACCGCAGACACCGGTAAATGTCCGAAATCAAAGATTGAAATATAATAATAGTCGTGTCAACTCGTGTCTCGCTCGACACCCGCTCGGCTAGATATTATATTAGTGAGGGGCTCGGTGTTATATTAGTGAGAACTAATTTTTATTTGAGTATTTTTTTCTGCAGTTTATTTTTCTAAAGCATGTTAGAAAAATAAACGCATGTCTTAAACATCTTTTAACGGGGGGTTTTCCAAAATTTGCCTGTTTTAGAATCAATTTAAAATGGTCAAATTAGTGTATTAGGTCCTGAAAAAAATATATGTGATGGACACATCTTTGTTTGAGGGAAATTATTGGTTCAAAACACGATAAATTGTAATTCGCTCGATGAAAAAAAAATCCGAAACAGGGTCGATTTCAAAACCATTTTCGATCTCATTTCCTAATTACAGCACAAAATAATATGAAAATTGCATGTACGATGAGGTAATCGTATTTTGGAGGGAATTTATTGGTTGAATTTTTGAGTTTAATAAAAAAAAAATAAGTAAACTCAATATTTGTAAATCGGGCTAAATCGGCTCGCGCTCAGTG
The DNA here is from genome assembly GCA_948150665.1 of Conistra vaccinii. Classification (NCBI taxonomy): domain Eukaryota; kingdom Metazoa; phylum Arthropoda; class Insecta; order Lepidoptera; family Noctuidae; genus Conistra; species Conistra vaccinii. Next base: position 18,966,596 of record OX411315.1, read on the forward strand.
TCCTGCGGGACGTTGTCGAGATTGGACCTGTGTCAATTTATTTAAAAAAATTAGTTCCCCACCGTCTTTAAAAAAATGGCAAATAAAAAGAACAAAAGGAAGAAAAACACATAAACTAAATTGCGGAAGATCAGACAAAACATCGCGTAATTATATTATTGCTTTAATTCATTATTATTGTTTCGAAAATGAAAATATTTCGATGCGTTGTGATGACTTTTTTTGACATCTGACATTAGTGTTTTCATTTCAAATTTTTATCGATAAAATTATAGTCAAGTGTGAGTCATATATATCTTTACGAGTAGTAAGTAGGTTGTTACATAAAGACGTTTTATTAAGCACATTTTTAATTCGTCTATTATTATTTATACCTTAAAAGTAAAAGAAACCCTATCCGATCCGAAAGGGGCTCATAGGTACTGCAATAAAATTACCTAAAAGTAATAAAAAATCTTACTAATAATGAAAATTAAAAAGTTATTGCTATTTAAAAATCACATTTTTGGTAACAAAAATACCCCAAATCCAATAAAAAAATAGCAAGTTTTCAACAGGCATCATTATAGTTATGACTTGTAGACACCCGCTATACGACACGACGGCCGCCTGCGCTCCATGTCATAACCCGGTAAAAATCCCTATAAAAAAAAAATTGGACAATTTTTTTTTTATTTATAATTGCCACATAAATAGGCCTTCAGTACGATACCTAACAACACCCTCATGGATCAGACAGGGTTTTGTTTTACATGTTGTATACATGATAACAATTCATCCAAATCCATTATACAAGCTTAGTTTTTATTTACCCTAAACCTCTTAAGAGGTCATTGTATTCATCATTATGAACAACTTTCACTATGGGACCAAAAACTGGAACCGCGTAAAAAAATCAGCTGTTCCCTACATTTATGTTCGCATAATCTCGTCAAAATGTAGAGAACAGCAGATTTTTTTGGGTTGTGTATTCACTCTCTGTCAAGCTGTCGTCGTCGCTGCTATAATCTCCTACATTAATTAGGTATACGGGATGGCAGGCACATTGACTCGCAAACTGTTACCATGAATTCAGTGCATGATGATAGGACCGCCCAGAGTAAAAATTTATAGTCGGTTATTTAAAAAAAAAATGCTGTTTCATTCAAAATTGCAATAGTTACTCGGTCAAAATGTATGGAACGGCAGTTTTTTTTTGAGGATAATTAGAAAAAACGAAACTTTGTAAAAATCCTAGGATATCAGTATATGAGCTGTTTGTTTTGTCTTAGAACAAAGATTCGATAAATTATAGCCGTAGCAGTAGGTACGACACTATTGAAAATAAAGTACGGCAATTTTTTCTTCATACTAGCTACGAATATTTACGGATCTTCATGAGCGGGGGCAAACGTCAAAAAACAAAAGAATATGGTTACAGTATAAGCATAACAGTCCGACCACTTAGCTCATCTATCTAATCTATATATCTATCCTTACATATTATAAAACAAAGTCGCCCGCCGCGTCTGTCTGTCTGTCTGTCTGAACACGATAAACTCAAAAACTACCGAACGGTTTTCACCATTGGACGGAGTGATTCATGCGGAAGGTTTTAGTGTATAATTCATTAAGGTTTTGTGTAAATTGGCTGAAATATGACGATTATTGTTGAACATGTCGGAAAAAATCATGCCGACTGGGAGCTTTACTGGCGTGCGCTGCGTAAGCCGTGAGAGATAAATCAAATTTATGTTCTAGAGTATTGTATATCTTAAAAATTGCAACAAAATTGGGCATTCAATTTCGATTAAAATATGCCTTTACATCACATCATTTAAATGAATAGTTTAAGAGATATCACAGTTTCAAAATTACGCGTAACAAAATAATTATGGTTGACAAGGCGGGCGCTGTAGCCTACCACAGCGTCCGCTGAAAGTTAGTCAATGATCTTTTCCTTGGCTATTAGGGAGGTATGTATTCCCGGTAGAACGTTCCCGTGGGATATTTTGCGACATCCACGCGGGCGAAGCCGCGGGTAAAAGCTAGTATTATATAAAAAAACAAAAAACCCGACTGCAAAAACACATAACTGAAAAGAGAAAAACAAGCATTATAATCTATAGAATTTTAGTATCGCAGGCGGGGACAAACTAATAACCGGAAATACGGTGTAAGTTTTGTTTGTCCCCCGCCTGCGATACTAAAATTCTATAGATTATAATGCTTGTTTTTCTCTTTTCAGTTATGTGTTTTTGCAGTCGGGTTTTTTGTTTTTTGAATAATTTTCTTTATTTCAAGCTTTTTAGTTTTATTAATTAATTAATATATCATTTTTTTCTAGAAAAATAGAAAATGACAACTGCCATTATCTTAGTTTTAGTGTAAATTATGTCAATTTTGGGATCTGTGAGTGCTATAAATACATCTTCTCAAATTGTTTCGTAATTTTTATACGTTATTTACGAATTTACTAAATATTACAATAGTACTTATTCAAAGATTTAACACAGGCCTTAAATTACGAGAATACCTAAAGTGTTAATATAATATTATCAAAATGTATTCCGATTTGTTAGTATGACAAACAGTCATAGAATTATGTTCTCGTGAAAACTCGGTCGGGAATTATACTCTCGTGAAAAAAATTACGACTAGATCATTATCTAGTCGATTTTTTTTAAAATTATATTTGCATTTATCATTATAAACGGAACGAGAATAAAATAATAAATGCATTTATTATTATAAATGCATTTACCATTTTATTCTCGTTCAAAAAACCATTCAGTCGCTTCGTTGTGTTAGTAAAACGACTTTTATGATTTTGAAAAGTAAGACATATTGTCATCCTCTTCCTTCACTTAGATTTTACACAAACGCAATATAAGCTAAGTTCCTGGATTCTGGTTCGTTACGTGCTTCTTTCATAGGGAGGCCTATGACTGGGTGCCTCCGTGTCCTCTATACATAGCTCATTAGGGTGCTAAAGTTGCACAAAATAGACGCAACTCTACACATCTTCTTGATGTCGTGTATGGGGCAGTGGAGGATGGTCCTTCTGTATCCAAGATGTCGACAGATCCGGGGGATTGATGAAACGACCAGGACTGAGCGGGTTCAGGGCGATAGTTGAGTCCGCTTTAGTTTTGCTTAGCCTTGAAACCTCTAAGCACAAGGCTAGAGTCTCAAGAGAGATACAAGTATCGGCTATCAGTTGAGAAGAGGTGGTCAGGTGATATCTGACCTCCTTTACATGAATGACTTGAAACTCTTGGCCCCCAACAATTTGCGACTGATGGAGCTGCTGAAGATAGCAGAAACTTTCAGTAGCGCCATCACGATGGAATTTGGTGTGGAAAAATAAGCAGTCATGCATGTAAAGCGAGAGGGATTACGGAATCCGTGGGAATCCAACTCTCGGATTCCATTCATCTAAGATCACACTCCTCAACCGAAACCTACAAGTATTTCAACTCAACTCAACTCAACTCAAAGCATTTATTTCAATTAAACCATTTACAGGCACTTTTGAATTGTCAAAGAGTCGGTCAGTTAGTCAGAAAGTTGAAGCTAGTCGCCCATTCCAAAAAGTAGATCTCTGTGGAGAAGAACGGGCAAGAAACTCCCAGGACACTCTTTTAAATAAAGACATTACAAAATCCTGGGTACATTATTCTTGTTGCTTCTATATGTGAGAACAATGTGAAAAAAAGAAATAGAGACAATTCAAAGTATAAGATTTAAAATAAGCCTTGGCAGAAAAGAGATGACCAGTCTCAACCGACGGCGCCCGTTCACGAACATGACGCGTGGATCAGCACCATCCAGCTCAACCATTTTGTAGGGAACCGAATGATCCAACACACTCGCCACCATCGGCGAGACATTAAAGTAAGCATGACAAAGTCTCAACTGCCATGCTCTTTCAAGTCAACATAAAACATAATATAATAACAGAATAAACAGCCCCATGGTACTCACATTTACAAAAACTGAAAAAATGCTTCTAAATTATACAAAACTATAGTTTGCAATGTATTATACTATCAAAAAGAAAGATAATCATTATCAAATATTGGAATATTCAACAATACAAAATTGGTTAATAAAAAATAAAAATAAAATAAACATGTTGTTCGTAATGTCAGAAAAATTATATAAATAAAAATAAAAAAATAAGAAAAGGGGTAGCAACTCTTCCAAATACAATAATTTCAACTAGTGAGCCCAAGTGGCTGTGGAGCAGGACCAGCATTAAGCCAAGCATTTTTATCTAGGATATAATCATCTAACTTATAATATGCTTGTCTACATAGTGTGCGTTTAATGCATGTTTTAAATTTCTTCTCATTAAGTTGAAGAATATCGAGTGGTATTTTATTATAACATTTTACACAGTACCCCATAAAAGAAGTGTGTACTTTAGACAATCTAAAACGTGGTTGATCTAATTTGTTCCTATTTCTAGTGTTAAAATGATGCCTGTCACTTATCTTACGAAAAAGATGTAGATTTTTTCGAACATACATAATGTTTTCATATATATACTGACAAGGTACCGTCATGATGTTAATTTTCTTAAACAGTTCCCTTAGAGATTCGCGTCTGCGGAGGTTATAGATGGCTCTGACAGCCCTCTTTTGCAGAATAAAGACAGACTCAATATCCCCCACAGCAAAATACCGTAAGACATGATGCTATGAAAGTAACTAAAATAGACCAGTCTCGCGGTATCCACGTCTGTTAGTTGGCGGATTTTCCAAACAGCGTAAGCGGCTGAACTTAGCCGCCCTGCAAGTGATGTTAAGTGAGGACCCCACTGTAGTTTTGAGTCAAGCGTGATCCCTAGGAAAACCGTCTTTTCGACGAATTCTAGTGTCTCCTTATTCAATACAACGTGACATTCACTACTTCTAACATTCGGTAACGCGAATCTTATGCATTTAGTTTTCTTCTCATTTAATACCAAATTATTTTCAGTAAACCAGTTATGGACCTTAAGCATAGCGTTATATACGTCGTCAAGCTCCTGTGCATGTCTGTTAACTTTAAAAATAAGTGATGTGTCATCGGCAAATAACACCATTTGTGGTCGGTTTTGCAGTAAATGAGGTAAATCATTTATATATACTAAAAAGAGGAATGGACCCAATATCGAGCCCTGTGGTACACCCATTTTGACTTTTAAACCCAATGAATTTACACCGTTTATTTGAACTTGCTGCAGCGCACCGTTTATTTGAATTTGCGTGTGTTGTTGACTGTCGAAAGCATAAGGCATCACTGCTGCCGACATGAAACCTTGAGGAAGCGCTTCTTTGCTTTGGCCGCCTGAATAAATGTTAAATAGGTAGTCTTTTATCAGACGGAAACTAGGTGCGTGCCTTAAACGGTGGCTCATGCTGGTTTTGATGTATTCTTTCGGCATACTAAAATAGATTCAGACGAATGGATAATTTAGATGCTCTAGATAGGAAGGTCCGTACATTGCTGACGGCATATCAGATGCATCACCCACGGTCATCAGTGATGAGACTGTACATCCCGTAAAAGTATGGGGGTTGAGGTTTAATAAACGCTGAAACCCTCCACAACCGCGCTCCACATGGCGCTGGCGCCAACCTACAGTACTTGATACTAACGATCGAAAGGAAGTATGGCAAGGTAAAGATTTTCACGGAAGCTTTTTCTGGGCTCTCCATGGGCCTGGTGTAGACATTTTGGCGTCTGTATCCTGGCTGCATTTCAGCGAACTCTTTGGGGAAACCAAAGGTTTTGTCTGTGCGATTATAGACGAGGTTATCATGATGAATAATTATCGGAAATACATTGTCAAGGACGGTACGCTTGACAGCTGTCGGGCAGGCCACCGTCCCAGTGAATCAATCCGACATATTGTTTTCGGTGGTTCTCGTCTTGCTAACGGCAAGCCACCGTCCCGGTGAATCAATCCGACATATTGTTTCCGGTTGTACTCGTCTTGTTAACGGCGAGTACTTGCACAGACACAATCTATTCGCTAGGATTATCCACCAGTAACTTGCCTTGCAGTACAATCTTGTGGAGTCCGAAGTAACATACTACAGAACACAATACATAATATAGTATGTGCCCGACCCTGTTTTAGAGAATGGTATTACTACATTGTACTGGAATCGATCTATCATCACTGACAGGACTATTGTAACCAATAAGCTTAATATTGTGGTGATAGATTGACGAGAGCACCGTGCAATGATTGTTGATATCACTATCCCTCATGACGAGAATCGCGTGATCGCGAAAATCAAGTATTGACTTAGCACACGAGGTTGTCGACATGTAGGACGTGGACTCTACAATCATTGTATCGATAGCCGTTACGGTTAACGCTGCTCCCACATCTCCGCCGCGAAACCGTGGCAGCGGAACCGCAAAAATTCCGCCATGACTTGTCTGTTGTACGAAAGGCGAAACGGAAGCGAAACTGCCTGCTCTATCGTACAGATTTGATTATGATTTTATCTCTTTCTCGCGTGATTTCGCCGATCTGCTGGGAAGCCGTTTACACCTCCGCACGCAGTCCGCCGGTTTTTTGCGGTTCCGCGTTTGTTCCGCATATATTCGAGACATAATGTGGACATGTTTCGCAGCGAAATTGGCAGCGGAATTGGTTCAGCGGTTTCGCGGCGGAGATGTGGGAGCAGCGTAATGGCCTAATAGCGGAGAGCCTCGACCAACACCTCAGGAGGCTCTCATTGCGCGGCTGGGCTGGGCTTAACTCAGAAAACTGTTTTCCTGGACACGGCATGCATAGAGAGGAGGTTCCTCTCTAGAGACCTGATCACCGGTAGCTCGAACCCTGTTGTCGATACGGCTGGGCTGCTAATTTTAATAATTTTAAACGAAATGAACATAAAAAATAACCTTTTCTCAAAGCTGAAAATCGTCTCTCTACGACGTCCATTATTCATGGAGCAATTGACGAAAACATGTTTTTTTATTTTTCCTGAAAAGTTGCGTTTTTGTAGTTATCGTTTTATTCTCCGGGGACGGCGATATCTAAATTTGTAATTGTCTCATTACTAGCTTTTATTTGATACCAATATTGTTATAATTTATTTTAAAAAAAACCTTCCCCTCCTTTTTTTTGTATTTGCAGATGCAATATATAAATATTATATAGCCTATGACACTTCTACAATTAAGACAAATCTAACGACACCTCATATGTTAAAATCCATCAAGCCGTTTAGGCTACAGAGCGTGCCAAAGAAATAGACATACATACATACATACATACATACATACATACATACATACATACTCTCGAAAAACATTACCCTCCTTCTGGGGCAGTCGGGTAAAAATGAATCTCTATTTCCTTGGAAAATCCACCAGAAAAAATCTTGGATTTACAATTTGACCAAAGTCACACTTTCTCTCTCTCTGTCTCTATCGAATTAGAAGGCGACAGTGGCAAGTATGAACGCTTTTTTAGCGTGACGATTTCTGCCAGTTTACTCCTACCGCAAGCATTAAAGAACTTCGTTCCATAAAGCTGATTTATTCAGTAAATGGATCCAATAGCACTGACTGTTATGGATGGATTGGTAGTGGAATTTGTTGTTGTAAAATGTTTAATTCAGAAGTAATATTATTAGTTTTACAATTTTTTTACATAATGTAATCAAAATTTTCCTGTTGTGTATTTTGCCTCAGTTTTTATTATTTTTATTATTATATATATTTGTTATTTTTTTACCTTGATGTAGTCCTGGAAAATGTTTAATTTGAAAACACGATTCGAGAAAAAAAAAACGCTCTTAGGATTTAGTGCAGGGTTCTAACCTAATTTCCTCGGCCTACTATGTTTGTAGTTTTGGTCTCAGCAGCCAAAATATGAAGAGAGTCAGGAGTTCAGGACTGGTGTCGCGGAAGCAAGCGACGTACAGTTGTCCGTTTGAAAAGCAGCTCGTTCTGAGGTCTACACCCGCAATCTACAGTAGCAATTTCCCATTGCTTGCTAAAGTTTTCGTTTTTAGGGTTTCTTACCCGAAGGGTGCCAAACGGGACCCTATTACTAAGCCTCCGCTTTTCACATTATCTGTCTGTCAGCGAGCTGTATCTCATGAACCGTAATAGGTAGACAATTGAAAATTTCACAGATTATGTATTTCTATTGCCGCTTTAGCAATAAAAAAATAAAAAAATTATAAAGGTAAAAATTAAAAGGGGGTTCCCAACCACCATCAATTTTTTATTGGTTGGGAACCCCCTTTCTCATCGAGTAGAGAACAAATCGAGTAGGGAACTCATCGAGTAGAGAACAAATATGGTTTTTTTTTTCTTCTCTTCACTATGAGGAAATAGGGCGCCGCGTAAAGGTTGTCAAGAGTCTGACTCGCACTTGACCGGTTTTTTGTAAATTAATGAACGCCTGAGTTCCAGCAAATAGTACCTAATTGGCCAACACTCACACACTAACTGATTCTTACAGATTATTCCTGACGAAACCGGCTATCACAAAAAAAAAAGTTTAGAAAATCCAAAAGTGCACGCCTCATAACACTCATTCATAAACGTAAAAGAAATTCAAAACAAACTTTCTAACAAAAATGAACAGTTTATCACTTCATGGAGTATGTTTTTTTGACTGCTTTTTTACCCATCAATATGGGTTAAATTTCTAACCTCGCAATCCATGTAATGTCAAAGACTATTTATTTAGATATTTACTTTGACGCAACTTACGGATGTCAAGTCAAGTTTGGAAATATTTAGATATAGATATTATATTTTAGTAAGTATTTTATTAATTATAATTAAACTACTTTGAATAAAAGAGCCATTTTCAATAGGGTTCCTTCTACGGCTGCGGCTGGAACGAATGTATTAAAAAAAATTGACTCAATTAATTGATTTTACCGCAAGCTACAATGTTTTCAGGTTTGATACATTGACGGACAGGATTTTTTTTTCAACTATTTTGATGCTTTTTTCATTTCTGCTGCATTAAAACAATTGTTGAAAAGTACAGTATTAATATCCATTTAATCATCTATACTATACAATGGTAAATAAATTAAGTAGATTCTGTGTGCTAACAGGAGTGTAACAATAAAAACAGTTGCAGAAATGGGGCAAGAATTTTTTTTCGATCGTAGAGCACCCTCTAATGCTTCGCATTATGAGTCGTGCAATATAAAAGCCAACTCCCACGGTGCGCCATATCACGCACGCGCACCAGCCCGCACGAGGACGCACCGAAACGCACGCGTTCAACGCGCGTCTGCGCTACCACGCACGCTAGGTTTCCCACGGTGCGTCGTGCGGGCTGGTGCGCGTGCGTCCGCGATATGGCGCACGGTGGGAGTTGAGCTTAACAGTAGATTGTACACACGGGATTACAAACGAAACAATTTAACATTGAGTTGTTATTGTCAGCTATATCGTCGCAAACAGCGGGCGTTACCGATATCGGCACGATTTCTACCGGGGAAGACACAATATGGGGTGAGAGTAGGGGGCATTCTTTCAATTGAAAACACTTTTTAGCACTGCCGACTTCGACACGTTGATTCTTAGTAGGTACCTACTGCGGAAGTTTGATGCGTCACGATGGTCATCGATATTCACCAATATCATCGGGCCGATAATAATTATATCGGTATGGAATTGATGTCGGTATAGCTGCCAGCATATCGGTATCGGGTTGGTGTCGTTATCTGATAATGTGAAAACGCCCATTAGGTACACAGGACATTTTAAAAATTATTTTAGTTAGTTCACTACACTGTAGGTACCATATAATGGAAACCTAAGGAAAAAAAATAACTAAAAAACTAGTTCAGTTGGTCAACTGCAAATATTTTATGCTGTGGCATGGATTTTCTGCGAAATGTTTGACAACTTATCGTAAATATATACGTCGCTCTGCAATTGGGGGAGGCGGAGGTAGTGTTTCAAAGGCGTATAGGCCCGGAAAACCTAGCCTTAAGTCTTGACTAATAACAATAATAACTATAGTCATGTTGAATAAATCGTTTCTGATTATTAACTGCATTGTTATACTCTGAAAACTAACATTTACCGGTATCTGTGGTAAAACCTAAGATTTACCGACTGAATTAGCCAGATAGATCGATTAGAATTCTCCAGAATTAGCTTACCTACTGACAGGTTATATGAGTTATATAATTGTTTATTTTATTTGACTGTATAAGTCAAATTATTTTAATTTAATTTTCATTTATAATTGACATAATCGACTCATTACAATGTTTTTGTTTAATGAGTTGTATTGCAATCTGTGGTTAGCTAGCGACCTTGACAGTAGATCATTATATTATTCTTGCCTAACTGTTGATTTATTTTTACTTCGATGGTCCTAGTTTATCATTATTATGTGACTTCGAGTTACAGCTTTATTAGCTATATGCAAGCGGACACGCCCTTTATAATATAATATATAATATAATATATAATTTTATTATGCCTGGAGGCTTTATAATTCGGGTATTAAGTTCTGTTTACGTTTTTAGTTTTTATTTTTGCTTGAGTTTAGATTTCGATATTTTTTTGTTGGTACTGTTTGAGAAAAATAGTTAACTTTTGTGCCAATAGATGGCGTTGTTCATTTGTGGTCGATTTGTGAATCTCGATGTTAAGATTCTCCATCATTTAACTAGGTCATAGAATTTTGTTAAGCAAAAAAAGCTCAATACACACTTTGAAAGTACATTCAGTCGTTTCTCTGTATTATCACCCTGGTTAGTTGTGATAGTGAGTGCTGCAGCAGTGTTGTGAAGTGAACGGGTTGTTCATATGAAAAGAAAGGATAGTCCCTCCCATCTGCAAGCAAGGGTGTAACTGTAGTATTTTCTTCTCCTTGAACCAGGCCGCATTCTCGGGTTTCCAGGAGATCAGTTTTGCACTGACATCTACATGATTAAATGAGTTTGGAGACTCCAATGTGATATCGTTGGACTCTCGGATACACTTTCTACAAGATGCATGGAAATGGTAAAACCCCTGCTCCCTTCTCTGATTATGTAATTCCCCCGCTGTTATTTGGGAATAAATAAGAAGACTCTAGTACATGAAATCATAGTTCCTGTGGTTGAAATCCGACAAGGTGTCTGTCGTCGCACACATTCTCGTTAATTTCACTGTGGACTGCCCTGAGAAGCCTCCGGAACTCTGTCGAGAACAGGAGAATCTATGCGGGGCGGATCCTGTACGTCTAAATGATGTATCAGTAACTCCTGAATCTTCTCCGGTCAGTGAATCTAGGTTCTGTTTTATGCTTTGAGCTAAATTTGATTCCGGATCGACGAACCAATTTATAGCATTTCTCAATCTGCTAGCTCGTTCTATCAGAGGTATTACAGCCTCTTTCTCCCATGGGGTCAGAAGACTGGTGGTCTCAGACGTCTTGGACCCTAAATATGCTTGATACGGCCCTCGACTGTCCCAGTAGTCATGGAGTCCCCTTGGTATCAATACTGATATGTATGCGCCTAACTCCCCTATTCCTGAACATAAATCACACCTCCCTCTATAGTCACTGAATTTGTTGATGAGTTCAAGGGGATGTGGAACTGTTGCCCCTATCACGGGAGCACCCCAAGACCTTAACCTGAGTTCATCTGCGTACTGGCTTGAACATGCCCATATTTTGTAATGTTTTTGTCTGTTCTTAGCCTTGCTTATTAAATTAACGATTCCTATTATCTCCCCTCTTACTGTGATCTTATCAATCTCCTGACTCATCTTCAGAGAACATACATTTCTAATGGTTTTCGAGTTCTCAAATAGTCCTATAAGAGATTCGGTGATCCCTAGATAAGTTGCAGACTTATATTCACTTAGGAAGCGGGGAAATAATGGCTTGATGGATCTGAGGAAATTCAGGAATCGAGGTTCTTCTGCCCGAGAGTAAGTAAGGGCATCCTTCACCAACTCATTCTTGATCTTCTGCACACTTGTCATCAGGGACTTTTTTATTTCCTTTTTAATCATAGTCAAAGCTTTGACTCCGGTTGGGATGTTCAAGGATAAGGGATCCTCCAATAATTTCGAGAACGATGTTGATGATATTTTACCAAGCTTAGGGGTTATGATGTTCAGTACATCTTTCCTTAAATTTGGGGTGATATTATCATGGATGATTTTCCAAGATGATAAGGCCTCACACACGGGATCCGGGAACATACGCATTAAAAACCTCCCAGGGGACATTCCGGTAATCCCTCCTAGTGAGGGGTCTAGATACAACAGACCGGCTTTATAGACAAAGGAGTCTAAATATTCAGGATTTTTTATTGCAGATCTGGTGGAGGTTTTCAATGCAGGGTTGTGTCGCTCCAATAGATCATTTACGAGATTGCCAAGGAAGTTATAATGTATCATCGAGTTTAGAGGGCTCTCAGAGTAGTGTGACACAGTTAAAGCATTGGATGAGACAGTGGAGAGTATATTTCCTAAAGCAGGGAGTTGATCATTTGAAACACATGTGACTCTAGACCACCTTTTAGTTTCCAAACCTTTTATATTTCCTCTAAATACTGGAACTTTGCCGTAACTAAGAAAGTCGGCAGATCTCATTGTTTCATCTCTATTGATAATCAGTCCGAGCTTACGCGTTCCATCCTCTATTTCCCTCATTATATCATTGTTATTGTCGGATATGTCCGATAGGCACTTTAAAAGTTCTTCCTCAGTCCGAGTTTTGTGCAGTGAATATTGTGTGCAAATGACCAGGGGGCTTACCATGCAATCTTATAGCAGGTCAATTTTCGACGGAAAGTGAACTGTCGGGCTATTTTGTACCATGAACACGTCAAATAACAGGCGAGCCAGCGATCACGTGACTAAAGCCGCTCAGTGGTCACGTGACATCATTTCACTGGTCTGATCTGCGATAGGCTCTACCATCAAGTCATTTTTGACATGTAAAACCTTGAAAACTGAGCTGCCCTGCTGTCATAATAAGCAGGCGTGTAAAACTAACTTTTATTGAACTGTTTTCTTTAATTTTAAATAAAAAACGCAAGTATATGTTAATTTGTGAATATAATACTATTGTAGCGTTATTTAAAATTATAGACCACAAAAAAAACAGTCTCTTTGTCCTCTACTTATGTTGTAGAAATGGTACGAGTAAGTAGATGTGAAAGAAATAGAAATCAAGAACACAATACATATAAATAAAAACCAATTTAATGTTTAATAGATGTTTTGGGTAAAGACAATATTCGTAATCTTAGTAAAAAAACAAACTACAGCTGCCCAGGCTTGCCCAGCCTCTTGAATCATCGATAACACTGTAGCGGTTACACCGATACATACGAACTACGCAGCAAAGACATGACGTTACAAAAATCTTGCATGATAAATATATAAGATTATCCGAACAACTTTCGGGCAGTTGCCCGCCAGACATAACACCCGTCTGGTCGGAGGAGCCTCCCTTTTCTAATGAAAATAGTGAACTTTACACCCTGTTCCTCATGCCTCCACCAACAATAGAATTCACATCATGTTCCGTCACTTCCGTCCACAATCTGTGGGACATTTCTCGAGTTTAAGCCCTTTTTGCGTACCCCATTGCAATCCTTGTGATTATTAAAAAAATCTAATGTTTCCAATTTTTATATTTAAACTCTCCTTTATGTCATCAATAAATATTCTTGTCTTTTTGACAATTTATTTGACACGCTATAGTCGTTCGAAAATAGCAATAACTTTGGTTAGTTTTCAAGTAGGTTGGTGCTGTTGGTGGTACTTTTAATTTACATCTAAAAGGGCCTCCAACGTCATAATCGTGTTACATAAGATTTTTTGCTACGAAACATAGTTATTTTATTATATATTTTTGATCATTTTATACTGTTATCAAATAAATTTTATATAACCGTAAAACCGGTAACATTCCGAAAAAGTATTTCCGAACGTTTATTTATAATATGACGTACCGGTCAAAGACAACGTAGCAGGTCTGAAGTTGATACATTGCAGGTCAGACTGAAATGCTCATGGTACAAATAGAAAACCTGTCAGGTTAAAATGCCAAGTTGACCTGTCCTGTACTTGACAAGTATTTAAAATGTTCATGGTACGGCCCCTGATTATCTCCTTGAGCTAATATCTGGACTCTTGTATTTCTCTTTATGCTGGCCCTTCTAATCACCAACAGGTTGGTTATACTCCAACCCTTTTGGCGAAGTCCCTCTAGACCCCCTACCTGTCCATTCCAGCAAACCCTATATCCGGGCTTGTTCACAATTTTGCCGTCTACTATATCCATGAGGTCCGGTCTTTGGTTGTAATAAATTAAGCTTCTTTCAAAGAATTCATGAGTCCTAGAGATTAGATTGGGATATCCTAAAAATTGTCCCATCACCTTGAAAGTGGGGTTATTTCCTTCTCCTCTTTGATGGTTGTTCCATTTTTCATAATCAACATGATTGGCAAAACTCACATGCTCATAATCATTGGATCCTTGTCCATATGTGTTGTCCATCAGTTTTTTTGTGAGTACTGTGGAGTTATCTGCCATGGTGAGACCTTCGAATAATGGGACGAAATGCTTCTTTATGAGATATTCTGTTATAACGAAATACTCTCTGAGTTCCCAGGACATCAACGCAAAAAATCTTCCTTTAATCTTTAATTCTCTCTTTTCCTTTGAGACCTATAAGTAGTTTTTGCTCATCTAGTCCCTCCTCATTTATTTTCTCTAAAAACTCAGGCCAATTGGTTTGCTTTTTGTATAAATAGGACTCCATAACCTTCCTACTAGGTATAGGTCTCTCTGATTTGGACATGATGTGTTTCTTCACCTCGTCCAAGTCCATCGAATGGCTTTTGTCAGAATAAATCAGTGATGGGTCTATCATATCTGGTATCTCAAAGCATTTCATGAGGGGTAACTTGTGCCAATTTGGTCCAAAGTCTAAAATCTGTTTCGGGGTAGGCCAAGTCCTGTCCTTTACATGCTTCTTGAACACGTGTTTCTCCTCCATTTTGTCAGGATCTACATACCATATCTTGTCCTTATCGAATTTGTCCTTTAGCACAATATAAGATAGATCACTTGCAAGTTCCTCGGCAAATCGTTTGAACAACCCGTTCACTTCACAACACTGCTGCAGCACTCACTATCACATCTAACCAGGGTGATAATACAGAGAAACGACTGAATGTACTTTCAAAGTGTGTATTACTGTATTGAGCTTTTTTTGCTTAACAAAATTCTATGACCTAGTTAAATGATGGAGAATCTTAACATCGAGATTCACAAATCGACCACAAATGAACAACGCCATCTATTGGCACAAAAGTTAACTATTTTTCTCAAACAGGTACATTGGCGCGTGCTAGCTGTCATTATGGCAAATATATTTTGTGTTGAGTAATGTAAATTATTTGCATACTATTGTATAGAATCAAGTTTTTTTTTCTAACTGAACAGACAGCTGTGCTGCTGGGGAGTTTGTTGCGCCACTTCTTCTCTCCAGCAAAAGCACTAGGAAGTGGTGAAGGGCGGGCGTTTTTGGGGGACTGTCTTATGTAATTTTGACGTTCGAAAAGTGCTGATTCTCAGCCTAGTTTGAATAAATGACTTTTGAATTTGAATTTGAATGCCGGTAAAAGTCAGAAATTGATGATTATTATAGAACAATTCGGACTTTTACGGGTGAGACTTGCTAAATCTTAGGATTTACCGGTAAATCCTAAGATTTACCGCAGTTCGGGCTTTTACAGTAACATTATATCTCCATACATTTTTTTCAAGCAAGTGTTATAAAGTAAAAGAAAAGGTTTATTGTAAAACTGAAATAGCATTAAATTGATCAATATACGATACCTAAACCCATTTCTGCCGAAAAAAGAAAATATTACTAAGTTGATCCCTAAGTCTGTGAAGATCGATTTTCAGCCCACTGTTCGCCCTGAAGCCGCTCTGAAGTAGTTTATAAATAACTGCGCAGTAGTCAATCTGCCTTATAAAACAGTAGCGCGCATGCCAGCACGCATGCGCAATCTAACTTCAGAACGAGAAATTGACACAATTTTGAAGTACCTTTTTGTAACATCAATAGTAATACGTTTTATCCTGTTTCTTTATAATTACTAAAAATAAAACAGACATTATGTTCTAGAAAATTGAGTGCTTACCCAGTATTACTTTGTAATGGTAGGATATATTGTTGCCAGTTGTACAAATTGATGATTGAAGGTGGTGACTCCGATTCGTTATCATCATGAATTTCTATTGATTCCCTGTAAAATGAGTCTATTGTTACGAATGGATTGGATGGGAATTGGGCATCTATCAACAATAGAACAATCCCACAACAAAAGTAGCTCATGAGCCCATTAGATATTGTAAGTATGTATATAGAAACAATTATTGTTTACTTACCTTTTACACTCCCTCATGTACTGAGCCCTCGCCAAACTAAATAAAGTACAACATTTGGAACACATGAGGTGTTCCAAATGTTGTACTTTATTTAGTTTTGCTTTGGTTTTCCTTCCCATATTTAATAAATAATTTATATATATGACGTCACAAATAGCCAAAAATAATTGTTATTTTGTTCACAGTCACGTAAATTTATTCTATTATACGCAGTTTATATGCCTATTCGACACAAATTTTACTTTAAAATAACTTTAATCTGCTGAACTCGATTTTTCCTGTAAATATAATTATTCAAATTACGTACATCTGACAGCACCGATCTGGAAAAAAATTACATAGATTCATCGTCGAAGAGCTCCACCGAGCGACTGATTTATGAACGAACGAAAGTGATGACAATACTTTTTATAGGCGAAAGAAGAGATGACGATACTGTGTGTTCGGTCGGAATAAAACAGCATATGTGCCAAAACCAAATGCCGTCTTTTATAAATTAAAAGTATTATTATAACTAAAACTGCTTCTCTTAAAACTTGATATGATTACTCTCTATGTTATAAAGTAAAATCCATTAAATAACTCATAAGCGATACGCTTTGATACTCAAAAAAACATAAAAATATATGAAATTTTGCAATTTTTTTGTATCGAGAAAATTTCATTGTATCGTGTATTCCTTTTGCAGGGTACTAGGCCATATAGTCAAAAAACATACACCAAAATATTGAATTCCTATTCCTTAAACCTAATAAAGTACACGAAAAAGAAAAAGACCCCTTTTTTCAATATATCACCTTAACTGAAACCTCTCTTATAATTCCTCTCAATTGAGACTGAGACTCGGGTTCCTTCGCTAAGGTTGACTCTTATTTTTGTTTGTCATAGGTGCAGCACCAGACAACAGAGTCTAGAAGGATGTTCTCAAGACTTTACCTGAACAAAGCTAGATGAAGGAGCATCTGGGACCACCTTCTCATCACAAAAGTAGAGATTTCTAAAAGTTATTTTCAGAATTCTCTAAAACGAGGCATTAAAACAAATTAATATTGATGTTAGATTTTACAATAAGGTCACTAGATAGCGCTTTAGGTCCCGTCGAACATTTTGGTGACCGAGTTTTGTCAGGTGTCAAGTATGTAGCTTCAAAAGTAAAGTTTCGTATTTAACAGATAGTAATTGGTTAGTTGTGGGTTAGTTTATTTCTGATTAATTATCGTCTTAGCATTTGCCATGAAAATTTTTGCCTAAGCGCGGTAGCTTCAATCAGTTTTCTCACTGCTTTGACTACCTAAAGCAACAATGTTTCGGCATGCTTGCGACTGCTGTCGTATATGGTACGTCGAACGGAATTAATTTCGAATATTTCGATGTTGACCTATCCTTACTATCTGGCGATAGGTATTATAGGACATGCTGCAGGAGATACAGAGATTTTGTTCGGACAATCTATTGTCTCCTATTCAAGGCAACGGGCGTTTTTTCCAGGTGGAAAAGAATGATATTGCTGACGATATCACTAAATCACTAGACGACATCACTGGAACGTTGACCGTGGAGACTTTGAAAGCACTCAGAGAAGCTTTCGAAGACGATGAGAACAGGGAATACACGTTTACCACTCAGGAGATGACAGTAGGAGTTTGGAAGCGTGACAGAGAGTTTTTTTTGTTCAGTTCCCACAGCGTCAATGCGGAACACTATTTGGTGAAATCTGTCGTAGGGGCAGCGTACTTATAAAAAACACGTAGGAGTTTTGCTCAAGAATCTAGCTGTTATACTATGTCGAATTTATAATAATAATGTAAATTCTAACTGGCTCTAAATGGTTCTTGTGTTTGGAGTCTAAGTGCTAAAGAATGTGTTAGTTTCTTTAAGGAAAACAAACACTGTAACAACGATAACTCAGTCACGACCCCGAAAGCGTCCAATCCCTGGATATCCCATATCTTCCTCCATTCATATCCTATCAACGTCTTCAGATAAAGCAGTAAACCCTGTCGAGCCTAAAAGTAAGCGATTTATGTCGAAGAAAAAGTCTGCTGCTACCAAGGCAGAAGAAAATGCTAATAGACGGTTGAGTACGTCTCAAGACCAAGTTCTTAACTCAAGAGAGAATCCGAATAGCCACAATAATATGTAGATAAGGAGACCGACCACTAGCGGGCTGATCGTCTCCTTAGGGAAAAGACTCGCATAAGGTCTGCAAGAGAGAGGGAGTCCCACCAAAAGAAGGTTTATCGTCGGGTTAGAGAAAAGATACACCGTCAGAGGGAGAAACAAATATTGAGAAAACTACTAGACGACTTATAGCAATCTCTTGCAAAACCGGGTTGCTAATATTAACCGGCAGCTCTCTTGTAACACTGGCCAGTAAAACAGTGCACCCAACACAACTGAGCATTTGAACATTTTCAGAAACAATTTGATTGGGCAGATTGTCTTGAATGTTTGGCGAAATTTCCTTTTTCCGATGCAAAATCAGGGGTATGTACTCGATGTACAAAATATAAAAGGGGAAAGAAAATTAATCCATTTTCTTCAGAGAATAGTATGGATCCAGTTAATGTGCCTTCCGAGTTGAATGATCTCTCTCAGGTCGAAGAGCAGCTGACAACAACCATCAAGAATATGGGTATTCTGTGCATATAATTAATTTTCCACAGCAGGTTTCAGATATTACCAAAACATTGCCCCGGTCAGTTGGCGATTTATCGTCTATCCTCATAGTAAGAAAAGTGAAAGCAAATGGTTATGTTGATTTTCGAGTCTGTAGAAAAATTATTAGACGTGCATTACAGTATTTAAAGCAACATAATCGGTATTACAGGGATGTTCAAATTGATGACATTGCTTTAAATGCCATGCCATTGGATGGCTCGTTGATTGATGTGGCTCCTCAGATGTCGATGGAACCTGAAGATGACCATCAAGTCGATCATTGTGACGTCATAACTACTGACGTAATTAATTTAATAGTGGGTGAACCTTTACGCCAAATTAAGTCAGTTCTGGATGGTGACCCTGAGACTGTACCATGGCCAAAATAATGGGGCAGAGCCAATAAATGAGTTTTGAACACCGCGGATTTGCGAGAACCAAGACAAATCGCGCCCACCGATTACTTTCAGCACCTTATAAAGTATAAAGATGGGAGGTAGAAATATGGTGCAGTAGTTGGGGCCACCGACTATCTTTGGTTAGAAAATTTGCCATCTGCTTGATCCTGGAACTGGCTATTCCAAGAAAGGTAAGTCTGAAGCTAACAAAAGAAGAAATTCCATTTTGAATGACAATTTTGTCAATGTGGCGTGATTCTTCGCCGACAGGGCTGATTTCTTTATTAAATCAGTAATTGGTATAGGACCGAGTACCACAATCGGAGTAGTCCGCATATTCTTGGAGTGTTGTGGCTAGATGGTGCTCCGGACGTATGAACTCTGGATACAAAGAACGTGATCTTCCGGCAATCAGTTTGTGATTATTTTGACAAACTAATAAGAACTGTTAACCCTTTATTTATTTGTTTTTAGTGTTATGTATTAATGTGTTGTTAAGCAATCATTCAATTAGAATCCCTATTATGCATGATGTAATTAATTCTTATTAATGTGATGTAATTCATTAATTATTTATTACCTATCTAGTGGCACTCATTATCATATTTTCTTGTTAATATGCGGATAATGTAGTGGGCTGCAATATTGTTAATATTTTGTGTTATTTTTCTCGGCACCAACACATATTGTAGCTGTTTATTGTCCCTGAATAAATAAAATAAAATAAAACCCATCAATAGGACCCGTCCCCGCAGAGCACTTTTGTAAGATTCATTATTCTGATGTATTTTACCATGACGAAGATTATATCAACTTGATGAATTGCGTTCAAATGCATACCAAGTACGGTCTGTAGTGCAGGCGTACCAACAAGCGATCAGGGGTTTAGGAGTCACGTTTTAACAAGCTTTTGTTTTTTATTAAATTTCCCTTTCCTTTAGTGGAAAACACTTGCCTTACTAAAGATAGTGCTCACTGGGAATTAGTGACTGTGAGGAATCATCATCTGGTTAACAAACACAATATGTACATTACAGAGCATTGGAAAGCGAATACTGATGTGCAAACCTGTTGTCATCGTTAACGCAGTGTTAAACTACATTGCGAAATACGATAACAAAGCCGAGCCCAGTTCTAAAAGCCTTAAAAAATTATTGGATGAGGCTCTAAAACAAGACGATGATTCCGTACAAACTATTCAACAGTTGTTAGTTCGAATGGTCGCTGAAAGAGACTTTTTCGCATAAGAAAGAGCTCAAATTTTAATGGGTTGGCCCCTCTATCACTGCTCAAGGGAGTTTGTTACAGTAGATGTTGATGAAAAACAGTGGATGGCGATAGGTAGCACAGAACTACAGAGTCTGTGGGGTCTAATTCGTTTTCTTATGAAAATTACACTTTGCGGTCAAAGGAACACGAAAATATGTCAGTGCTTGAGCATGCTTCCAAATCTAACAAAAAAGGAGAATCTTGGGTTAAAAGAAGAACACTAAGTGTAGTAAGAGTTTTCCCAAGAAAGAGTAAAAATCAAGGGGGTGCCTATTTCCGACAACAAGTACTTATTCCTTGGAGGTCAGTAGAGGCCTTCAGTAGAGCCTCAAGATTCAAGGAACTTGGCAGTACTAATATATTCTCTGGTGGACAAGTCAGACCGGACCTTAGTTCTTCCTCGCGTCGAGGAAGAGTACACTGATATTGAAGAGAATAATGAGGCATTCAATGTAGTAGACGAATAGATGGTAGCTGCAGGAATTGGGCCTAATGGCGTCATGGAGCCTGAGGTGGAAATGGGAATGAGGGAATTCGATCTTAAACATTCGTGGGGGAAAGCTTTCCACCAATTTCATGATCCTTTGAACTTGGCAGGCTTTATAAATAATAAAAAAGTTAAAGATGATGAATGTGTCGGAGGCGAATAATGGGATAATCCCGTTGTTCCTATTCCGACGAGCAAAAGAAGGTATTACATTTTGTGACAACGAATAAGGGCAACACAATCGAATGAAGAATTAATGGAACCACACAATCATGATGATTGTACAAGGCAATGCAAGTAGCGGCAAGAGCACGGTTATTAAAACGGTGTGTGCTAAACTGTATGAGAAGTAATCAGTGTGAAAAGTATCTAAAGTAGAATCCTGAGCGTACTGAGGAATTCAATAGACGCCGCTCGAGAACAATTTTTTTTGTCCCCGAGTGATACATACTATTTTTCATCACTACCTATGAGAAAAATAAAAAAACTACTCGGAACTCGTATATATCGGATTGAAAATGTACACATCGGATTGAAAATGTAAATTAAATACAAATTATTATTAAAAAAAAAACATTTATATTTATATGGAATTTCAACAAATCGTAAATGATTTATATAATTAATGGTTATATTTGGGTCAGTATAATTCCCGTCGGATAATTCCAGAATCTTGCTGAATATTTGTATTTTCATCGATTGTAGGTTCGCATCGTGATGTGGATGGGTGCGATGGCGATAGTGAAACAATAGGCAATTTAGTCGATTCTAATGTTATGTTCTCTACAATACGACTGTTCGTGTTTGTCTTGTTCTCAATTGAGTGTTCAATACTCGTATATCCTTCGGCAACAGAAGAGGATTTCCACACCCCGTGGCGCTTAAGCACTGTTAAATTTGCTCCTGAATCAGCCAGGAGGGTGGCCGATGTCCTTCGAAACCATAACATATAAGATTCAGGTAATTTTAAAAATTTGGCGATGATTCGTGGCATTTTAGAAATTTTATTCTTTTCAATAACTTGTTTCCAGCATTTTACAATACTTTTGTGCTCGTCGCGTACAATAAAAGATCTGTCAATTTTAGTTTTGGTGTCTTTCATTACTCAGACAGCTTATCAATGTCGTTAAGTGTAAGGTTCGTGAGTTCGACAAGCTCTGTGGATACCCATAATTAAAGCTACCTGTAACAAAGAAAGCCTAAATTTGGTACAAAAAGGACATGGATAAAGTCTGGCCCGGACAAAGACATAATAATATTTTTTTTGCTTTAATATTTAAAATTCCATCATGGCTTTCATTTGTCCGCCTAACATGGTGGAAAAATATCAATTTAAAAAGAGTATTAATTAATTGTTTGTTTTATTTTGATTACCACCACATCATGTCTTTCTTTAATGACATGACAATTTAAGTCAATCGTATGTCTTGTGGCTCGCATGAATGTTTTCTTGTGGTGTTTTACAACGACCTTTGGATTTGTTTCTGGATACATGTTGTTACTGCTCTCCCGATTGACCCGCTTTGCATCACGGACTTTGCATGTTCTCATTTCGATTTACTTTGGTTACTCGCACTTTGAACGACTGATTTTGCCCTATTTTTAAGTGCTCGTTTACGGAGACGCGGGGCGTTAAGAGTCGCGTGCGGCATGGCGTTTCGCGGTGCGTCCGACGTTTTTTTAAGTTTACATACATTAACCTCGCGGCGACGCGGCGATGCCATCCGCGGGCTCCACCTGCATTTCAAGCAAACGCGTGTAAAATCAGTTCTCCGTAAACGCTCTCATACAACACCATATGTTTGAATGTAGTGCAGCCCGCGCCGCCCACCGCTACGCGCAACGCCCCGCGTCTCCGTAAACGAGCACTAATGGAGAACCGGTGGTGCATTAACTGTTGTATAGCAACGGTTCGCATAAGGAGCCATTTGTTGGATTGACCAAACTTGTAAGCGTTATCCATCTACTTTACAATTGAAACTTCTAAAAAGTTATTCATATTTATAACTCACACATTCTGTAGGAAATAATAATGTACAGACTTTGATAGCAAAAAAAATGGTGTCGAGTGCCTGGTGTAAAATGGTTTCCACATTTTGGCCAGAAAATACATGGGATTCTTTGCTTTGCATCTTTCAGAAAGTCTTTTCAGATATGACACCAACTTGGTGTAGATTTAAATTTTTATGTCATTATTTGCATTGACTGTCGCTTTTAGTATGCAGTAGATACTCCAAAGTTTTCTTATTTTAGCCAATTCTTGAAAGTATGGTAAAAACACAGTTTCAGAAAAAGACTTAGCACCTTTTCCGTTTTTCTATTCGACGAATTTATTGTATTCATTTAAATATTTTATACGCAATTTTTGTGGTAATCATTGTCGCACCACATTAGCTGCATCATTTAGTATGTTTTCAGGAGTTAATTATATCACTATCACTACTACAATACAATATTCTGGTTGGGATGTGCAGAGTATTTGTCTTCTCCACTGGCAAATATTTATAATACCTCGCTAAAAACTGGGGTTTTTCCAAATAAATGGAAAAAAGCTAGAATAGTACCTATTCACAAGAATGGGAAACGGGAGGTGATATCTAATTATCGACCCATCTCCATTCTGTGTACTTTGTCTAAGGACTTTGAATCACTGGTGTACCCAGTATTGCACGACCACGTTAAACAATTAATATCCACTAATCAGCATGGTTTTATGGTTAAAAGATCTACAAACACAAATCTTGTTAATTATGACACTGAACTAACATCCGCAGTAGTTAAAGGTCTTCAAATTGATGCAGTGTACACAGACTTTTCGAAGGCCTTCGACAAAGTAAATCATGAGTTGCTGCTAAATAAGCTCCAGTCGTTGGGTATAACCGGTATCACACTGAGCTGGTGTAGAACTTACCTCGAAAATAGGACTTCTTCAGTGGTTGTAGATTGTAATGAGTCAGATCCCTACATTGCAACATCCGGTGTACCCCAGGGGTCCAATCTAGGGCCGTTGTTTTTTAATGTGTTTATTAACGACATATCAGACATATTTAAATACTCCACACCATACCTTTTTGCTGATGACTTAAATTAAAACTGACCCGTGTAATTTTGAATAATGTCGATACACAGCTATTACAAATTGATTTGGATAGTCTGAGTCAATGGTGTACTAACAATAAAATGTACTTGAAAATTGTACTAAATGTTTTCATATAAAATTTACTAGAAAACACAACAAAGTCGAATCTGTTTACAATATTCAGGGAAACACACTAACAGAAGTAACAGTTATTCGTGACTTAGGAGTATACTTGGATAGTAAACTTAATTTTATAAATCATATAGACCAAATGCTTAATTCAGCTTACCGAGCTCTTGGCTTTATTTTGAGATCTTCAAAAGAATTTAAAAAACCATCCACTACATTACTTTTATTCAACAGTTACGTACGAAGCCAACTTGAATATTGCAGCACGGTGTGGAATCCTTCGTACCAAGTCCACATAAGTCGCATTGAAAGGGTTCAAAAGAGACTTGTCCGTCATCTAGCGTTTAGGTTTAAAGTAAGAAATTGTAGATCTTACGAACATAGACTAAATCACTTCAAACTCAAAGATTTAAAATCTCGCCGCACTATCTCCGACATGTTGTTCCTGTATAAATTATTCAATAATGGCATTGACTGTCCAGATCTTCTTAGCAAATTACGCATTAACGTCCCTTCCCGTATTCCTCGCTATCCCGGCCCTTTACTGAAAGCCCCTCAACACAACAAATCTAGGTAAACACTCGCCGATTGTTAGGATGACCAATAAATACAATCACTGTCATGTTCTTCCGACGATATAGACATTTTCTCCAACAGCATAAGTAAATTTAAGTTGCTGTTACACGCAAAACTTAATATTGAGTAGGAGTTGACCTTCCTCCCTACTGTTCAACTCAAATTATATCGTTTTTTTTTTTATAATTTTGATTCTTGTTGTTTTTACTTTAAATTGTATAATACTTTATTTCCATATTAATAATTGATTGTTTGATATCTTAATGCAAGCTGTGGTCTCCTATAATTGAAGATGCACAAGGATTTGTATCTTTTTATGTTTTATTTTTAGCATGTAAGGTGTAATCTTTGTTGGAGATCCAAATAAATAAATAAATAAATAACTACTCGAACTCAATTTTAATTATTATTTGCAACAATTTTCCGCAGCCTAGTGTGAATAAATTCCGAGGAAACATGAATTATAAGACTACAGTTGTTTTTAAAGCACATTGGTGCCATAACTAGAACCAGCCAGAAACTTCTTCAAACGTAATTCGACCTAATTGGTTAACTTCACATACTTATCAACAAAGAGTTAGTATTAGGTACTCTTGCTAACCCTTAATCGGATACGACGCAATAGGGTAGTGTGATATTGGAGTTTTTGGTGAAATGTAGTTATGAGTGTCTTTTAATTAACCCAAATGTAGCAAAATATCCCAAAATACATATTTGAATATTTTTATTTTTTGGTTGTCAATATGTTGCCATTGTCCCTTAACAGATTTTATTAAGTGGCAAATAATAATATAACCATTGTCCGTTGGGAAGTAATATCTGATATTCTCCTCCTCATGCTCACATGTACTCACTGGTGGGCCATAGGCATCCTCTCTGTAGGGTAATTCTTTACGGTCTTCATGTGAAAATTTTAAAACATTCTTTCATACACAAAGTTACTCCGCAGTGTGAGCATTTCATATTGGACCCCTTCGCGTCTTTTTTGGTAGAGCAAAACTTACAACGGGTGTAAGTTTCTTGTTGTTCTGGAAAATGAATGCTAACACTTTGTAAGCGAATTTCGTCAGGGACCCCAAAGTTTCCACCTTTCTTGTTTTTAAAAACAAATTGTTTATGTTTATTTCTCGTGAAATCTCCGATGAGTGCTCTTGCAAGTCGTGGTCTAAATTCTCTGTGTGAAGAATCGCGTTGGGCATGCTTTGTCAAATATGGTATGTAGGCATTTAAAACAGCAGAATCAAGCATTAAAAAAAATAAACGCATCCAAAACTTGCGCGATTTTCTTCCTGTTGCATATGAAGAACCAAAACGGTTGAAATGATCGACTCCTCCCATTTGCAAGGTATTATCGGCAATCATAGTTGGGCAGGGAACTTCTTTTTGTGTTCCAAGTTTTTGTTTTCTCCCATAGTAACATCATTTTGCTTGTGCGCCGATGACAAAACGCAAATTTATTTTGTGTTGTTGTCTATTTTACGGCTGTTCTTGGCGTAAAATTTATGTTTTAAGTATTAGTTTTTCGTTCTTGTCTTTATGAATTCTGGTAGTCCTTTTCACGTCTTTCTGACAGTCCCAATAGCGTAAATATTGTTTTGATATAAGACATCAATTAGCTTACAACTTGTAAAAAAGCTATACTATCAAATGCTACTAGTGAATCACGTGGTAGATTTTTACATAATTTCGTAACGACAGTGAAACCTAACCTGGCTTCATCTTTTATTTTGGATTTGCCGGTATAAACTTCAAAGGAGTACAAGTAGTATCTTTGAAAAGTGTTTAAATAAATTGTTCATTCATTCATTCATTCATCTGTACTTTGGCATTGTCCTTTATTTTTTATATGTGGTAGTTCCAGTTCTTCTCTGATATGTATACAAAGGTTGATTTTTTTTCCAATCATACATGTCCAATCCAAATCTAAAATGTTTGGACTCGTTTTCTTCACCCCTGATATCTAACGTATCATTTATCGGACTGCTGCTTTGACTAATTTCATTATCATCACGTGCATCGGACTTCTTGGTTGCTTGCAGCCGAACTATTTCATTTTCTTCAAAAAGGTCTTTACGATTACCTATGTTTTAAAGATACGTATATAGCCAGTGGAGACATTCTGTATTCAATTTCCTTGGTCATGGTTGAAAAATCTCAGCATTATTTGTAATGCTTGCATCACTAAACGCCTCACATTAAAAAAAAATTGCTTCAGTTCTTCGAAACTCACGTTTGGCTTACGGCCTATCGACATTTTTTCTATCTTTATGAAAAATATAGTTCAATATTCGATAAAATAAATAAGAACTAATACATTCTAAGGTGAATCGAGGAGCCACCTTAAAAAGCATGTTACTTTTGAACGGTTTAACTACAAATTCCAGGATCTGGCCTACAAAATCGGCTAATTTACTACTAAATATTGGTAGTACCCGAGTTTAAGTATGAGACTGGCTCCTCAATCCGCACGGACACGATAAGTCAGTGTTTTACTTTGATGGAACTGCGTCACCAATGCTTTAAAGTGCCTGCGTTCACCCATAGATGGTGTTATTATAAAGTTTATAAATATTAACTAAACAAGTTTAATCATTTGTCTATTACCTATATTGTATGTACATAATTACCTAGTATATTTTAGAAATAGTGTAGCTATTTTGTTTTTGATGAAGGGATTATTTCTATCTTTTCAATTATTAAGGTTGGTTGTTTTCGTTGGTTTACCTACACAAATAATTGTAAGAATGTGAAACTGAAAGGTCATGCCAGAAGTAAATTTCTACGCCGCCTAACATGCGGACAACTGGAATGGCGCTTTGCTTTTCCGCTGCCGAATATGCCTATCCGGAATGAAACCGCTCTGCCCACGATGACCTAGACGATACAGCTCTAAACAAGACGTTAGTCGTTGTACCCGTACGAGCCCGAGCCCGAGCCCGAGTGTTGTATCTACTGACTGGCATTGTGGCTCCAACCATTTGCAGGACCATAGCCAGCCGTATCGAAAGGGCAAAGCTACAAGCTGACTCACGTCACCTAATCTACAAGTACGTCTTAAGTGCCTCAGAGACTGAAAAGCAGCAAATGTTTTCTAGGGTGCGTGGTCCAGCTAATCCACAGCAAGACGTATTCTATGGCGGGAGCTGTGTAACTCCTGATAATTTTATCTAACCACCTGAAAGCCATGGGTACGCGTTACCGTGGCCGACTTGGTAATCTTCAAATAGATTTCGAACCCAAGTCGGCCGGAGCAAAGACAATCTGCACAGATGGGGGTTCATGGGCTGCTCATATCTCAAGTGAGTATGCAGCATCTCAATGACACATAATGTCTCACAGACAATGGGGCACCTTTGATCCTGCGCCGCCTGCTGTCACCTGTGCACAAATCTTGGTGATTTTATGACTGCGTCAGTGACAGGAGTACGTGCTGCTGAATTTTGAGCCAAACATGTTTGAACGTTGTTCCTTCGATACGCTTAGATGAAGAACTATGTTTTTAATAAAAAGTAGAGAATAGAAGTGGGCTTACAAATTCTAAAATAAAACTACGATGTAAACGCACAATATTTTTTAATAAATTATCTAATGATTACTTCATTAATACATTTGATGATTATGCTAGGAATACGAAAATGTTGTAATGATCAAGTAGTGCTTTTTAATTACGTAAATCTTCTCTTCACTTGCTAGAAATGTAGGTGATTGAAAAGCTTTGAATAAATAATTAAATTAGTGTAAATGTTTCGTGTACGTGGCAACTGCAAAAATATTCTAGCGGATACTTAAAGATAACTTTTTTAGAGATTAGTTCATTACTGTCGAGGCCAGCAATTAGGGCATTGATGGACGATCGTGAAAATGTGGGCAGAGACGAAGCCGAGGCACACATACGTGAGTTCATCAATGCCTGGTTGCGGCCAAGGCTTGTATAGTACTTTTCTCAAACAATGCGCGGAAATTCAAACTAAATAAATAAATTATAAATTCCAGAATCAATGACAAACAAAGGAAACTTTTCACGCGCCCGTATGTTCATTTGTTTCTTCGTTACTTTAAACAGCTCCATTTGCTAAGCCAGTTCGAAATTTAAATAAAATCTTTGATAAGTTACCTCATTGGTTGCCATCTGTTGAAGTAAAAACTTAGTTCCATTTTAAAATAACACGACGGATTTTCATACTAAGATTGCCGGCCGGGCGCTCGCTTGTTTTTGACCAGTACAACAATTTCGATTTATCTCGAAGAAGGTTATCATAATAATGTTCGAATTTCCAAGCATGTTTGAGAAAACTTTTTTCAAGAAATGCGAAACGATACTAAAAAAAACAAAGAATTTTCCCAAATGTCTCAATAAAGTAAAACAAATTTTGGCTTGGATTAAAATATCGAAATTCATCAGAAGACATAGCTACTTCTGCTATGTATATTTAGGGAACAAATTGAATTTACGAATATCCCTTAAAAAACATTAATCTGAAAATTTCTTGATGGCTGTAAATGTTACGTCTTGTATTACTATGTTCACCTACTAATGTCACAACTACAACATAGTTATTCGTAAACAAACTCGAGAGAAAATACATATATACCTAATATTTTGTCTAAAGCAACAATTGATGCTTATCTTAAAATAATAAAACATCCATAATAAATGTAATAGATATCCCTTGAAATCTTAATCTACCTGAAGGTGACAATGATTTGACAGATGTTCGAAACTACTTACATAACATTTAGTACACAGATATGTTTGCTACTCACCTCAATGAGATAATAAAATTCTACTGACTGTAATAGTAGACTAGAAATCGAAATCTATAAAGCTCTGAACAAACTGGAGGGAGTGAGCGGGTCTCGGTTATTTTAAAATTTTAATGACTAGGAAGACACGCGACTATTCGCGCCAGTTTGAATACCTCCATACAAATGTTAGTTGACACAATTGGCGCGAGAGAATTTCGTCCGGCATCCCACTCGCTCGGTCGCTTTAGCTCGGCCAGAGCTCTATGACATAGTCATTAATAAAAATAATATTTATTTCTACAGTTATTTCTTATTATAATATAAGGAACTGTGCAAAATACTCTATGATGAGGTTACAAGTTTTCATTATTTCATAATAATTTATTCGGTACATTATTATTGCGTAAAAGTGCATTTGGCATCGAATTTATTCTTATTTATTAAATAATCAGTGCATTTTTTTTTGTTGTATTCTCTTGTAATAACTAAAAAAATATTCTTGCTATTCATAATTAAATGTGGTTTGGTGTTTGTGTTTATATTCGAATGCTTTTTGTAATAAAAACCTACATCCGCGTCGACATAATTAAGTACTTAGAAAAAAAAAAACTTTATGTACTTGTCTGCTTAAAAGTAGGTATATTCTAATTAAGCGTATCGCATATTGCACTAATTTTACAACATCAAAACCTTCGTATAAATAGTACCTATCTCTATCTAATACCTATAATTCTAAGTGTAAATTACGAATCTAAAACTATGGCCAGCTGACGAATAAGTGTTTTTCATAATTACATAAATATTATCATGTATTTCACGATAACTTTGTATGCCTATAGTCCAGTCAAATAAGCAAAACGATTTCGACGGGGAATCGGTGGATGAAACGCAATGAAATATGCCTAAAACCTACCATTTAACTTTTTTAACTAAACTCTGTCACAAAAGTCAAATCCAGTCTTTGTACTCTTCTGTTCTGTCACGAGTTTACACATACTTGTAAAGTATTAAATTATCTACAATTTATGTCCATGCACTCGTAGTTACAATGTCTGTCATTTATATTATCAAAAATTTTCGAGACATCTTGAAAAGTTAAGTTTTGTGCTATCCTGATATGAACTCAATGCTCGCAGTCATATGACTATTTTTATTAATATGTTAATAAAAATAATTAATAATAAAAAACAATTAAAAAACTGAAAATGCTTGAAAAAGATTCTGACTTGTAAAGACTGACTTGTAAAGTCAGGGGCAAAAATACGAATAAACTTAATGACTTTAAACGATTTCATTTTCTCCTCATTGATTGAAATTATGCGGTGTATTAAATCTTGTGAAACGTATCACATTTTAACAGTTGAACAGATAGGTAGTATATAGCAAAAGTATTGGCAAATAACAAAAGATTCAAATGCTAGTTTCAAAATATAGTAATTCCACTTCGTATTCCACAACTCCTTGACGTACGTCAAGGAATCTTGTAACTGACGTAAAGCAGTATAGGGTGGTATCGATTTACGTAGATCAAACTCATCTGAAATGCATTGAACTTTTACTTAATTATTATTAATAAAGGATACGTTTCTCATGTCTAAACATCGAATAATATTTTACTAGTCTAGCGCTTTTTGCTAATTAACGACATAATATTTTCTTAATATATCCATCAAACCGGTATTTTATTTTAAAAGGGTATTTTGTTTTAGGTAAAATATCTTGTATCTGAAAGATTGATTAAATATAAGAAAGCTTTATATGTACATTATATCTGCCCCACAAATCATCATCACCCTTACCCTCACTCTGTATCCCATTTTATTTGGGATCAATACTTTTTTTCATAGTGTGTTTAGTAGAAAATATAACTTTCTATCTCCAAACAAGTTGTCCCTAGTAAAAACATTATTTATCTAGAATTTAATTTAAACAACACATTTTAAATCCTAGTTCTTATTTTTAAAACTGTCATTACAACATATTACAAATTCAGAATGAAGGAACGCTGAAATAGCAATTTCAATAATATTTTCACAACATATTTCCAATGACCCTATTCGAGAGCATTATGCTTTAAGCGCGCCTTAAGGCATCTTCAAATTAGCCACAAACATCCGCGCGACACCGTACAATTTCATACAAATTAATATTTACGAGTATTGCGACAAATTTGAAGGCGCCCAACGATAGATCCTAAATTATGCCTTAATGACTTTGAAATTACTACTGACTATCTTTCCGCAAAACCCTAAAACAAAATAGCCCTCAGAGACCAGTACGAAGGCAAAATACAACATAATCTATAATGCAAAATTCCTTGTTTTGGCACCTTTCGGGTATTTGCCATAAAACTGAATAGAAAAGTCTTAATCAACCATTTCTTTAGATCTCCTCTAAAAATCTAGCTTCTTCAATCAATCATAAGTTCATAAAATAAAATTTAGATATCGTTAATAACAAAATATAATATTGTTGGGCATTTTATGGCCAAACATGTGTAAAACCGGTATTCCTTAAAAGTGCACAATGGTTATCCATTGTGCACTTGTGCAATGGTTATCCATTGTGCACACACAGCGCCGGCGGGCATGCCGCACAAAGCCGCAGAAACAAACGTCAACAAAATGAAGGAGAAAATGCCGGAGGCACGTGCCGCGCGGCAAAAGCCGGCGGCCATGCTGCCGGCACTGTGTGTAGGATCCATAAGGAATACCGGTTTTCGTAAATACGAGCTACTATTTCAGTAGCGAAACACAATGCCATGTGTATTTGACTTGATAGGCAAAATGTTCCAGAGAAATGGAGGAAGCGGGTATATGGACTTTATCAGATTATACAGTAGTTATGGGACCAATAAATACAAATATGTTTTAAAGTTGATAAAGGTCGACGCCGTTATTTGGTAGTTTTGTGGTTGTTGAAGACTGACGCACGTTGGCACCGGCCTTCTCCGCGGATCACACGTGCGTAAAACTGGCGTGGACGGCATCTTCTTGGGAGATCTGGGTGCCGGAGGTGAAGTACTGAAACATTGAAAACACAGGTAAGCATTACTAGAAAAATAAAACGAAGATATTTTATAGCTCAATGTGCCTTTTGTTGAATGACATAGGTACGTGGATATCAAGTAAGTACCTTGATTGAATTCCAAATCAAATATTCTGGGAAAACTTATTTTTTATGTTAGTTATGTTCAAGTGCCGTGTAATAAGAGGCAAACCTATTTCCATAAATTGGGCACATATTCAAACATTCGGTTGCTACTGAGAAATTCTATTTTGAAAAACCCAATAAAACTTTGGCCGACCTGGGCATCGAACCCACGACACGACTCACCGGTCGCATTTGCGGCCATCGTAAACAATCGAGACAGGCGACAAAAAAAAAAGAATTAAAGGCGGTGTTCCTTTCATTATAATTTTTTTGTCGCCTTTTATTTTCTAATATTTCTTATATTTTTTGTTGCAATGCACACTAATGCACTGTCACAACCACGTGGATAGTGGATACTAGAAAGGATAAACATTATTAAACATCAGGTCGTGAGCCATGTGTAACAAAAACATTATTGGGTTATGGTTAACGCACACAGTGAAGTAACAAAGTGGAATAATTGGTTTGGAACATGTAACTTTTGGGTAATGTTCAGTGAGTAGTACACAGTTGGTAAAACTTTGAAGTGTTTGCTGCGTATAGTTGTTTAAAATACATTGCAACACGCACCCCGTATACACAACAAAACCTCCTCGAAAAAATTCATTAGTGTCATACTCAATCTACGAATCAAGTGAGATTCTAATTTCATGGCGATTATAAAACTTGACGAATGAATTTGATATCCTATGCGTCCACTCCA
The DNA here is from genome assembly GCA_948150665.1 of Conistra vaccinii. Classification (NCBI taxonomy): domain Eukaryota; kingdom Metazoa; phylum Arthropoda; class Insecta; order Lepidoptera; family Noctuidae; genus Conistra; species Conistra vaccinii. The sequence continues at coordinate 19,000,193 of OX411315.1, forward strand.
CACTACTCCAGGCAGTGGTTCCTGACACGTAAATTTTACTATTGGCTCTGTCGATAGCCACTATCACTATTCGTATTGTACAGTTTTACTGGGCTAGCTATTATATTCAATAGGCTAACCGAATATTTTATAAGTATTATGAGATCAAAATCATTATTTCGATAGTTTCGCTAGCTAATTTAATTTGCCCATGTATAAATTGTGCCAATAAATAAACTATGATATTTATGCATTTAATAAATATTTCATCAAATTATTTATTTTTGTAAACAAATTAATATTAATTTCTGTTATAAAAATATTCAGTTCCTGAATGAAGTTTCATGTCTTGGCCTCTCCTTCAGCTTGCGAAGACACGCCGCGGGAAAAAAGCAGCAAATTTAAATCTAATTTTATTTTAAGATTATTTTCGAAAAATGTGATCTTGTCATAAAGATTTTCTTTTACTGATTGAATTTTTTTTAGACTGATTTATAAAATGTTAGCGATAGCCTGTTGCTGCTATCAAAATCAAAGTAAAAATACTTTAAAGATTTCATCCAGTGGAAGGACAACAAAAACACCCAGTCATTTTTTTGAGAAAGTATTTTTGGTATTTCAACGAACAACTGCAATGGAATGAAATGAAATTGTTTATTCTGTAAATAGGATTTCGAAATCACTTTTACCCGTCATATATGTCAAATTAATACAAATCTAGCACACTGTGGAGTACCTATTCCATGTTAAAAAGCATGGTTCGAACCAAAAAAATGGTTCAGAAATAAAATAATGAATTATTGTTTTAATTATTCTATTCATCGTAAGTGTGTTGAAAAACGTCGTTATATACTCGGGTGCATTGGCACTCAAGGCGGGATTGCAGCCCGAATCCTATAATAATACTGATCCTGTTAATCGATAATATTATAGTTAATGTTATCCTGGGTACCGAAAGACTCCAAGCACTAGATGCGCTACGTCACGCTCACTGTGATGTGTTTATCTAAAGATCTCTATCGTGTATAAGTAATAAACCATCGTTGGTGATCACCTCATTAACCAATTTCCTTTAACTATGAGTCTTACCACTAGGGCTATAATAAAAATAGCAACCTCTCCTGAGTTATTTTCTGAGATTGAAAAAGGAGACCGAAAATATTATGTTTGCACTTCGATTTAAAATAGATAGTGACAAGAAACATCACAATAGTGATTTTAAACTAACAATCGTAAAATATTTGGTACTTTATATTTTATTGTTTGCATAATAATAATATGTTAATCAGTAAACAGGTTTGTGTGACATAATTAACCTTTCAGTAATAACAAATCGAAGCGCAAACAGAGTTCAGTTATTTGATAATATTTACAGGCATGTGTCACGGTATGCAATTATTACTTTAAAATTAAAATAACGTAATACACGATACGGAAGGGACACAAATAAAAATTTTAATCAGGGTTTCTGTTATTTGTAGGTATGGGGCAATTGGCACAAAAACGTGGTGGTTAAAAATCATAACTTACGTCGATAATACTGTTTAATAGATCTTGCGATGGATATTTCCCAACATTTCCCTTCCTAGTAGAAAGTCATTGTACTAAACATAAGAAAAAAAACAAATTAATGTAACATCATTATCCTATTATGTTTATGATCAAACCTAAGTACCTACACACATCACAAAAAGTTTGTGATCACTAGCAAAAGCTGATAATATATATTTTTTTAATTTAACTTTATCTAGAAAAAGTGTTTACGTTATATCTTTTTTTTAATACAAATACACTGATTGAAATTAAAAATAAAACCTTTTTTTTATTTTTAATAACAAAAATGAGTAATGCAATCCTAATGTAATTGAAACAGAAATCTGATGGAAAGAAAAAGATCATTTAAGGAAACTTGTACAACAATTTATTAAAAAAAGGTTTTTATTTAATACAATATAACTCCTACCCTAGCTCGCACACATCCGACGATCCTCCTAGGCATGCTGAGGATCAAGTTATCCAGCATTTCTTGCGGTATCCTGTCCCATTCTTGAATAGCGGCTTCCCCGATCTCTGGCACTGTCTGGGGAGGTGGCTGACGGTTCCAAAAAGCTCGCTTTAGAACATCCCACGCGTTCTCTATTGGGTTTAAGACAGGCGAGCCGGCAGGCCAGTCTAACCTTGTGATATCGTATTCTCGGAGAGCAACATTGACTCATTGAGTTCGATGTGCGGGCGCATTATCATCAACCAGTACGAATTGGTGCCCATGGTTTACTCGGAATGGTCTAACAATTCTATCAATAGCGACTGTTTTGTACTTATTTGCCTTCATAGAGCTTTGATACGGGATCAAAGGCGTTCTAGCTCCAATCATAATTCCACCCCAAAAGGACACCGATTTGCCTCCTTGCTGAACGGTTCCAGTGGCAGTTCTTTGCCTTTCAGAGTCTCCAGGTCTGCTCCAGACACGGTCACGGTGGTTATCTGGATTAGTACTGATTCACGATTCGTCAACGTAGAGACTATTTTGCCAAATGTTTTCCTCCTCATTTTCTTCATTTTGCCGGAACCTAGCCCACTGCAATCTCCGTCGCTGACGTTGCCGTGAATTGAGAGGCACTCGCCAAGACCTCCGTGCTCGTAGTCCAGCCTGGTGTAAGCAATTCCGAATGGTCTAAGTGCTAACATCAAGTCCAGAGGCGGCCCGCACTTCTGCTTTTTTTGCAGTGGCGTTGATTATTGGGTCACGGGCTGGTAGCAATCTGATATAGCGCTTCTGAGCAGCAGTCAGAACAGTTGGGCATCCACTGCGGGGTCGGTCAGCAAAATTATCCATGCCGTGGTACCTCTGCAACGCGGCCACGACACGGGATTGGGATACAGCAACTCTGCGTGCTATTTCTCTTGTGGAATATCCTTCTTACCTCAAAGTTACGATTCTTGCTCGTCAAACTTCTGATAATCCTCTTGGCATTTTATCAATAACAACTTTCCTCGAGAAAATATTATAAATCCGTTAAAATTAACTAAATCAGATTTCTGAATGAGCGTAAGCTTGGATTGAATTTCTTTTTATACGGAAAAACAATTGAATTCGTTTTTTTTATATTTTAATTCTATATTATTAATTAAAGAATCTATAAGGAAGAAGAAATTATAATATAATCTACCGTAACAAAAAAGATATCGATTTTTCAAAGTGATCGCAAACTTTTTTTGATGTGTGTATATTAATTTGTCTGGTTTTATAATTAATAAATTTATAATTATTATTATTATTTTATCATTTTTTATGCGGAATTCGGCACACCAATTTTTCCCGACTGCAATGATTTATGATTAACTATTGTGAATTGGATTATCCCCTTTACGCGAATAATAATTTTCCACTTCTATGTTTTTATTATGGCATTATTCATCACGTTTGACGCTGGACGTCATAGGCCTCTCCTACGCTTCGCCACACTAACGGCTCTGTGGTTCTCGCAGCTAGCGGATTTACGCGGTCTTCAACTAACCATTCAAACTAACTTATAATATTATAATGGTTTCGATACCTCGCTAGATTTAAATAAATTCAGTTAACTAGTTTATCGCAATTTGAAATTGATTCATCTTTCAGGTTTTCGACATATTATTGTTATTCGGATTAAACTTTTAACTTTCTAATTATTTCCCATGATTCATCACGCACAATTAAAGCAGCTTATGAACACCGTCAAAGTGGGAGACAAAAGCCATTAACACAAGTGCGAAATACTTGTATCATTATTCATATTATTTGAATGACAAATATTTGGTAAATATTATACGTCAGCAACCGCAATGAAGTTCTGTATTTGCTATTATATCTCCGCATTTAAATCTCCTTTTAATTTAATCACATTTGACATATATAATTAATATAACATAAATTATGTATTTGTAAATATTATTGTAGGCAGAAAATGTGGCAATACGATATTGTATTTTATTGTTGCAAGGAATGTGATAATGCGATATTTAGCACACATATTTGCTTGTTTTGTAGCCTTGTTTAGCTTAGTACGATGTCTTTATAATTCCAAAAGTGCAACTTCAACTTCGTGGCATCCTTTTTGTCGACCTAAAGAATGCATCTGTCAGTTGGAAACCTTGTGAGCGGTTGAAGTATTGTCAAGAGTACACGAACGAATTTCTATCTAGAGTATTTAGGAAAATTCTATTTTTATTTTCTATTCTATTAATAAATATTTCTAATGGAATTTAAACACGTTAGTAGGTAATGGGTTAATTTTGAAGATAAGTGTCTCAAAACATACCCCACGCCGCTCAAAATCATTTTTATTTTACTACTTCGTTAATCTGACGACGTTCGCTACGTAATCTATATTCAAAGTGTTCTGCGGTAAACAGTGAGCGATTTATCAAATACTAACCCCTGCAAACGCCGCACCATTCCACCCGAGGCGTTCGTGATCACTTTGCGTGCGTTGCGGTGGGGTCTTGCGCTCGGAGCGGGAAGCGAGGCGAGCTTTGGCCCGAAGAGCGGCCCGCAGCGGCACATTGGCCCGCGCCGCCTCCGCGCGACCATGCTGGCAGAACTCGACCAATGCGACCCCCAGTGCCAGGGCCAGACCTCCCACTAACACGTAGAATATACCCGCCACTTGACTCAGTGTCATCTCTGTTATAGTTGTCTCCTTGAAATAAAAAACAGGAATCACTAACAGAGCGTTGAGAGAACTGAACATAAAAAAGAGAAATGCAAGGTGAATACAATCAGTGTTCTGATTTAACTACCCAAATCCTTAATAGTGATAGTTGGAAACTTAATTATTGTTTTTAAAATCAAAGTAAATTAATTCTACTGGTAATCATTATCACGTAGAAAGCAATAAGTACACAATTTATCAAACAAAGGACAAAATTACGTGTAGGTATTTTGAATGTAAAACTTACCTCGTCTTTGATCACTTCACAATCGGGCTTCTTGTTATAAGAAGCCCATTTGCGCCAAAGCTTAGTTATTACGTCGTCCTTTTTCAAATTTACTATCGCCAAGTTTATTGCTTCCCTGGAAAATAGTCCAAACTTTAGTCTAAAATATGCTAGAATAACCGTACGTTTTACCCACTCCCAAATCTAAACCGACTTAACGATATTGACTAGCAATTCAATCAAATAAGAAAATAAAACAGACGATAAAAGAAAATGAGTACGGTTTCCTTTTTGGTTATTTTTTATTACTTGATAGTAATAACCGAAGCTAAATGATGAATCCGTAGACTGATTAATGGAATTCAAGCGAATACTATTGTGCCTCGTCATGCTAGGTAAAACTAGTGTTACAATAAATAATAATAACATTATTATTGCATGATGGCTAAGAGCAAACAGTTGGAACAGCTCAAAGCCGTTTCGACAAACGAATTCCCTTCGTTCAATAAACTCGGCCGGTATTTCTTCAATAGCGGCGCGCCATAAACCCGACGTATCATATAAAATGTAAATTTTAACTTGTTGTCAAAAATCACGTCCGCCAAATCGCATACCATAAAAATGGGTAGTATAAATTCGAAAAGCGGAGTGCACCGCCTTCCCAACTGACGGGGTACCATGTAAATTTACGACTTTTCAGTATTCCGCCGGGAATTACCGTATAGAGCTGAGATTTCAGATAGATAGTAGGAGCTCTTGTCTGTACGGAAATTTACACAGAGTTTGTGCTCATCCCCTGGCGTACGTATCATAGTGTCGTTTATATTTATTTTGCCGTCCAGACGTTGGAAGTGAACGCTCGCGAACGTATCGTTTATTTATATTGACATTTATAAAGGAATCTTATAAGCGTCCCTGTTCAAATAAGTTGGTTTATTACTTCTTCATACTCAATTGAAGTGTATTTCGTAATATTTTGAGGTAGAATCAATAATATCGTTTTTACTTGTGAGCCTATGAAATAGTGTTGTTCGTATTTAATATTCAATACATATTAGATCCGAAGCTATGCTCATGATAGGAACGTTAAATTTGGCTAAGTGAGAGCTGAAAAGTTCGTCATGTATCTACCTACTCGTACATCAGCAGTCTCAGCGACAAAGTTTTCGAATTAACCTAACGTTACTCGTGAATTCTAATAATATCCATATTGCAAATCATTATTATTTTTGGTTATAGTACCTATCGTTCCTATCCACTTTAGTATTCAGGTGATAAATAGGCGTAATTTAAACAAATGTTGCACATGCTACTTGAGAATGATCACAACCATAATTATTATGCATAATTATTATCAAGCAGGTGCCCAGGTACGTCACCAATTTTTATTTGATAGGTCGCCATAACCTATTTTATTGGAATAATCTAAAATCTTAAATTAGTTAGTAACACATGCCGTTTAAGCTGTTTTATCAAATTAGTAGTCCTTTGACACTCTTCCAAACGCTTTTTAGACTTTTAGAGAGTAATAACTTTTTTGTTATTAATTTTACTGGCTAAACTTATTGGGGCATTGGCACATACTTCTGCATTTTTTTATGAGCGAACTGTAAACCTTTTTATATAAACCAGGCACCATTTGTGTTGTCAATCAGCGGCGACCGCGACGTATGCCTGGTTGGTTGAACGCTCAAAGCACACGTCATTGCAAACATGCGAACAAAGGTGTCAAATTTTCTAACGTTATTTTTTGAAAATTGTTTTTTTTTTTCAAATTATTCGCAACACGATGATGAACATGCTATGTATGAACTTTATATGCTTCTTTGATCTGCAAACAAATGGCAAATCTGATGAGGAAATCGAGCTCACCTTTTGCAAACGTTAATTGCAACTTTAAGGATCTACGAATTGGCATTAGATATATAATTTCACATTGGGCACAAAAATGCCCAAACCAGAAATGTTTTTACACATAGGGCGCCTATTTTGATAAAAGAAGCCACTGCGCACCATAGAAACTCCTGAAATAGATCCTCGTATACTATTAGACGAGCGTTTTCGAAAACGACTCTAACGCATTCGATGAAAGTTGTAAATATAGGGGTTTACGGGGGCGAAAACACGATCCAGCTAGGTTTCGTGCAGACCTAGGTCGCCCATAGTTTAGAACAAGATACCTTAGAATAATGACATGGCAGCAAGGAATTAGTAAGTTGTACCTACTATCATAGCAGCATGGTAATAGTATGAAATATCCTGTACTGAACTAAATGACGTTAACATTATTTTAACAGTACCACATCGTGTTCCCACCTGGTACTGTTCCGATCATTTACTAGTCTGTCAAATCGGTCTATTATTAAACAATGTGCCTTTAATTATAAAACAACTTCAAATGGAATGCAGCCGACGGAAAACTGACAAAGCTAATCTCGAAACCCGAAAATATTATAATTTTGATATTACCTGGAAACCAATCATGGTTATCGAGGATTGAATCGGATTGGTTGCAAAGGATTAATTAATTGGAGTAGCTTTTCGATGTTTACAAGTCGACGCTTTACAAGTTTGAACCACTGATCGTAATTGGCTACTACCTATACACATTAAAATCGATTTCGGTAAAGAAAATTACCGCGATGATACGTTACCTGAGAGGCGATCCCTTCGCCGTGGCAATAGCGAAGTTAACGTGCTTATATCGGCAAACACGCGCCGGGCCACACGCCTCGCCATCATCAGAATAAGCTGATATAGCTTCCTCATTTAAAACAGGATCCTTCACAAAATTATTCCGTAAATTAATATAAATGCTCTGAAATTAAAAAAAAATTTGATAAAACAGCGTAAATTGGATAAACTGTGTGGCTCGTTTACAGTGGTCCAAAACGATATTTTGGAATCCCCTCGCCAAGGGCTTTCCGAAATACCCCCAGTATACTCAGCGATTATTTATAGTTTAGTGTTATCTTCAAGAGAGAGTTTATTCTTCAACAAAATTCGCCTTATTTTCAGTCACTATACATTTTATAATATGATCGTGGCAAAGACTTTCCAGTAGTTTTAAATCCGCTGGTTTCTCAAAAAAAAATAAAATGGCTGAAGCGTATTTAAATCGAAATGTAGTAAACGACCTAGAATCACATTTTTAATGGGATAATTTATATTACAATAAAGTAGTCCATCAGAGTTTTTTAAACTACTAGGAAGTATATGTAGTGTGTCTTATTTATTTTTGGGCACTGAAAATCTGAAACGATTTTTGTCGAACAAAATGTTTCCATTTGAGCTAACTTATCATACATGCGGGTATCTAAGAAAGCCCTTAGCGAGAGCTTTCTACAAATCATTTTGAACGCCAACCTGTATATAAATCAAAACCATCAATGTGGAAAGAAACAGAAAATAGTTTGGAAATTCCAAAAGTGCACGCCTCATAACACACATTCATAAACGAAAAAGAAATTCAAAACGTAGTTTCTAACAAAAATTTACAATTTATCACTTTTCATGAAGTATGTTTTGACTGCTGTTTTACCCATCAATATGGGTAAATTTCTAACCTCGCAATCCTTACGTTTATGTCAAAGACTATTTATTTAGATATTTACGTTGTGGGTTGCTAGGCAACACGTTAAGTCAAGGTTGGAAATATTTACATAAAGATTATTATTTATTTTAGTTAGTATTTTATTAATTATAATTAAACTACTTTGAATAAAAGAGCCATTTTCAATATGGTTCCTTCTATGGCCGAAACGAATGTATTAAAAAAAAATTGACTCAATTAATTGATTTTATCGCAAGCTACAATGTTTTCAAGTTTCATAAATTGACGGACAGGAATTTTTTTCACGATTTTGATGTTTTTTTCATTTCTGCTGCATTAAATCAATTGGTAAAAACAGTATTAATCTCCATTTAATCATCTATACAATGGTATATAAATTAAGTAGGTTCTGTGTACTAGCAGGAGTGTAACAATAAAAACAGTTGCAGAAATGGGGCAAAAAATATTTTTCGATCGTAGAGCACACTCTAATGCTTCGCATTATGAGTTGATTGTTTTTAACTTTGTGACTTAAAAATGAAAAGACTCCAAAGTAGGTAGATCAAGTAGACACGATAAATGACCGCGAGCGAATATCCCTAATAACAATATTATAAATAGCAAATCTACCCGTATTCGTTCAAATCATAACCCTGCAGCCTTTTAAAAGATGATTCAAAATGAAAAAACAGCATCATCATCATTCTCTTGCCCTTATCCCAAATCATTTGGGGTCTTTTTCTTTCATACCTATTAGCCGTCATCTCGGTAGTTACTACATTTTCAGCCAGACCATAGTCCATCCATAGTTTCTTCGGACTTCCCCTACTCTTTACAGCCATTCACACATATAAAAACAAAACAAAAAAAATATATTCTGTATAAAATAACAAGTCTAAATTAAATTAGATTTTCTTCATTAACACTTGTGATGTTTTCTACGTTTTTAAAGCATAAAATATTTGAGCTTTGAGCAGACAATGTTTCACATTTAACTTTTTCGGAATTCTATGTTGACCAAACAATATTGTTTTCCTCTAATCCTCAATCAACTTAACCTAAAACTTTGAGAAACAAATAGTTTCCTATTAAATTAAGTTTACATTTATTCTATCAGTCAAACTTTGAAATTGTATAAGTTAATTATATCAAAAACCATTGAACATGTTCAATTCGCATTCGCTCTTTTCGCTCCGGCAGATGATTCGCCTTACCAATATCTGTTTGTTACCTGTATCTTGTAATAGAGCATGTGGTTCTTACTTCGGTATGAGCAACATTTGGTGCATAGCTGACAGGTGAGTTTGCAGGTTCTGCTATTCGCTCCACTATGAGATATGCTGCAAGGTTTGCCGTGTAAGAGCAAACTAAGATGAGCGCAAAGAACCACCAGACTGTTCCAACTATTCTTCCTGATAGAGACCTGAAGGAAATCATTTGGTTTTAAGTTTGTTTAGACATTCAAACAATGCAAACATTGTACAGAAAAAAAAACATATTTCTACAGTTAAATAATGAATGATTCTTATTTGTATGTAGGTTTAAACTTTATAAGTGGCCGTTGAATGAATAAAACTATAACACAGGGTAGCCAATTCGAATGTATACAATTTTAAATTAAGATTATTTTTATTACAAACGAATGTAACCAGATATTTTCCCATAGTTGTTTCATGCAGACCAGGCAATTTTTGTATGAAAAATAAAATACGTCAAATCTTCTTGGTCTAAACAGCGATTGGGAATAGCCACTCATACTGATTTATTGAAATAATTTTGTCATTTTTCAATCCGTTTAGAAACTTTAGGATAAAATTACTGAAATTAATGCGGTAGTCTTGGTTTTATAAATGGTGCATAACGAATTTCACACATTTTAACTAAATAGTGGATATCAATGAATCGTATAATTTGGCGCCAAAAAAAACGAAAATTATGGTAAAAAAATGTTATATACATTCGAATTGACCACGTAATTCATATTGACACGTACCTACTAAATATCAATATTTTGTAAGTGTCAATTTCAATAGTTTGAAGTTGTTAGGGGTCTTACAAATGGCGTATATTTGTAAATCCAAACTTATACCGATCTTTTATTTGATTAGAATAAAGAAAGCTCAAGCGTCATTTGCCTGACCACAGTTGCCACGTACAGAATAACGGTAAGCAACATTATCAAAAGAAAATGGAATATTCAACATAACAATTAGGATCCAGCTTGTACTAAAACACAGTTTTATAGTCAGGAGCCTCGTAAACGACGATGTACCTACGTTATGTGTTAAAAATAATGCTACTCTAATCTGGTAGGTAATTCCATACTAATGAAGTTTCTGGCTTTATATTTGGGAACAAGAAATAGATAAGTAAATGATTATCCGAGAGAACATAGCATTAAACGGCTAGGTCACAAAAATTATACTGTATTTGAAATAAGATTAGACATTTAAACAAACCTTTCTTACAGTTCGTTAAACCGATTTTGACTTCTATACCGTAAGCATAAGAATGGCATTAAAAGCAAAAAACTGGTAAAAAACAAACTGTTTACTGCAGCTTCCATTGTCATGCCACCAACGCATTAGAAGTCAAAATCGGTTGAACGGCCTGTAAAAAAGGTTTAGTTTAATGTCTAATGTTATTTCAAATGGAATGTTTTTTTAGTATGCAAGCAGCGCCGTATAGTTTCGTTAATCCGATATCAATAGTAGGTAATTAGGTACGGTAGTCGGTTTTTTTTAAATTTTTGTTGTAACTGACGGATGTTGAATGTCCACTGTTTTTGATTACTTTAGTTTTCAGTTCAAATCATTGCCATGAGAGAATTCGACGATAGCTCAGTAAAAGCTTTTTTGGAAAATCGTACTGTTAGCGGAAAATCGCGCGCATATTTGAAAATTGTTTTGTATACCAACACATATTTTGCTTTAAATTACCAGCGTTTGTGAAAATAATGTGAATCTCAGAGAGCTGATATTCCATTGCAGTATTTTTTTCCTCTGTACGTTATTTGATTGTGCTTTTTATTAAAGCATTTGAACTATGCTTCAGTGCAAATGCCTTACACTGCCTCCGTTTCGAATCAATGGAAGACGGTGATACTCGAACAAACACATTCAGTATAGTGATTGTTCGATAATAACGTGGAAGCGATCCAATGAAGCATTATAAATGTTCAATACATTTTATTATCAATGGTTGTTAATATTTTACAAGAATATAAAAATAAAATTGAATATTGTATGATTTTTAAACGTATCAAGTGATAAGAAAAAAATAAATGCACAATACGATTGTTATACAGGGTGTTTGGCAGACGGTTGAACATACAAAAATGGTGGAACCGAGGGGGCCGTCTGCTAAAGAGAAATTGTGCATATTGCATACAGTTAGGACGGGCCTGAACAAAATATGTTTTCCTAAAATTGGAACTGCTCTATGACTCTTAGTTTTTTTTTAACTAAGTTCATAGTCGGTATTTATTTATAATTGTTTGTAGTTTAAGGGCTCGTGTTTAATTTTCTAGCAATCATCTGCATAAAATACGAATTAATTTTATAAGATTTTACAGTTACTCTAGATGAAAATTTAAAAGAAACGTTGCCAGTTTTGTTATTTTTAAATGAAATAATTGACGTTTGAACTATGAGCAACGACGAATTACAAAAAAAGGCCACGTGCACCAAAAATCACTAAATACGTTTAGCGCTAAACGTTTTTCAAAAACATCACTCTGTCTCTGAATCTATGTCCGTCACGATTAACGGACATCTTTTTTTTTCAGTTCTATTGTGTGTAATTTTATTTTGTGTATTCTTTGTTTGTTTTTTTTAGTTGTTTTTGAAAGTGTGTTGAAATATGTTATATTTATTTAATTTAATTTAATTTAATTTTAAACGCTTTTAAAGATGTAAGCGATTGACAGAAATAGAACGATGTTTTAATTTCTTTAAGTATTAAATGTTGTTAGTTATCTATGGTGCAAGTGGGCCTAATCGCCCAGGAAAATCAGTTAAATTAAAGGCAAATATATAATATACATAAACTCCCGCTTTCTTCCCATTGGTGGAAGCAGAAACTACAGAATGCCACCACACACCACCACGATCTTTATAAAGATAAAGATGATTTATTTCCGAAACATTACATCCTCCTTTAGGCTAATCTGCCAAATAAATCCTAGTCAATTCAATTCAATTCAACAATCATTTATTCTCTCTTCACATAGCTGACTTAAAGTTAATGCGTACAAAAAATGTCTCAGCTGTATTCCACCTTTGTGAAAGACTGATGCCTGATATAGGTTTTTGGGAAAACTTGTGTTACAGGTCACCAGACCACTAGTTATAATGTATCACCGGGATTGTCTGCATTCAGGTATCAAAAATTCTGTGTGAATAGTCCATAAAGATATCGTATGCGAAATAAAAAATATTGACTGACAAAGGTCGCGAAATTCAAAGGTTTTACATTAAATGATGGTATTACAAGTTACTTCCATACTTAATTCTGCCATAAAATCACAAACAACAATGTTTAAACACCGCAAGCTTGTTTGATAAACTACCGCTGAAATCAATTTTTTTTAAATCCGATGAATTGAGAACCTCCTTAAAGAAAAATTGTTCTCACATGTATAATTTCAAAATGAATAATGTAACCAATATTTTGTAACAATTTTATTTTATTTAAAAGAGTGTTTGTGGAGTTTTTTTCCCGTTCTTCTCCATAGGTACCTACTACGTTTTGGAATGAGCAACTAGCTTCATATTACTGACTGACTCCTTGACAATTCAAAAGTGCCTGTATTATGGTTTAATAGAAATAAATGCTTTGAGTTTGAGTTATGGGTTTATAGCTTATAAGATATCAAGTAAAGGAAAACGCGCGTATTACCCAAAATAAAGGTAACGGAAATAAAATTGTTAACCTAACATATGTCGAGAACTACTTGTCCTAGGTGGATATTGTGCAGTACTTCTTTGTGCAGAATTTAATAAAGAATAAACTTATGTTAATATAAATTGACGTGAAACTAAAACTTTACGATATTTTTGCACTAAACTATATTTTTAATTATCTGTTACAAAAACCTATGTTTAAATTCAGCTCCGGCTAGTTTTAGAAATATCCCGTAACGAGGCTTCTTAATAATGTTAAAGTTAGTTTCCGTGGTTAATTCTGCATCTTGCTCGGTGTAATCTTGTACGGAAGTTAAGATGTGCTACACTTGCTTGATTGCGCTCGCACCATCTCACATACATTTAATATGAGCTTAAATGTAATATTATGTAATAGCTATAGTAAGTTTACATGTTGAACTACCAGACATTCAAACATTATAATTGAAACATTTCAAAATACAGCGGTAAATTATAATATTATGAGAACCCGAACTACAAATACTCGTAACTTTATTGGAATGATTATTAGGCATAAAAGAGTGGGTAAAAGTCTAGAACAGTATTCAAGCATTTTACAACCTACTAGCTGACCCGATAGACATTGTCTTGTCCAATTTTCGAATGCCAAAACAGATGTTGTTAGTTCAATTTTCAATACAAAATACCCATAGAAAAAAGTCGAGACTAAATTCGATCTGACATTTGTAAAGAAGATGGCTGAATGTCATTCATTCTACGGTATTTATTGACATTATAACGAAATTATAAAATGCTAAGTCGGTAAAGCAGATTCTGTCGTGCAATGAGCAAACAAAACTAACCCTTAAGTTTTACAACGTAGTTTGAATGTGATTGTACATACTTGTCTGATTAATGAATTATGCACCCAGGTAAACTATATAAAGAATACACGATGTCATCTAGCCTAGTCTTTTCCCAACTATATTGGGGTCGCCTTCTGGTCTGACCGAATGCAGCTGAATACCAGTATTTTACATAGAGCGACTGCCTATCTGATAAAGAATACACGATAAGGTATACATTAGTTTAGTTTTCTGTACCATCGTACTAGGGAATAGACGTGTAAATATGGAATACCGAAAAGGGTATCCATCCAATTCAAAAACTCATAAAAGGATATGCAATATACTAAATATTGCATTCACAGAAATAACAAGCTTATTGTATTGAACTTCCTTTTACCCAATGTATTCTTGTACACAATATACCTCTTCTTTCTTATATCCAAAGTACGCGCAATTTAACACACGACATGGAATTTAATCTAGAATTCCATAGCTTGCTCGACTCTTTATATTGACCGCATTACTTAAAATGCTTGAGTATTGGCAAACGCCGCTGTTGTTTTCCATTTAGTTTTTTATGTTGAATATTCGTGAATCGTTATGTGTAGTGGGACTTTATAACATACCTTGGCACCACATCGCTGCCTTGTTGCATAAAAGATCCGAGCGAAAACCAGAACGAGTTCCAAATACTGAACTCGTTATGTAAGATTATCTAAAAGAATTAAGAGTATTATTAGGTCATGTTTGATTTAAGTTTTTATCCAGTTAAAGGATTAAAGTCTTACCTCACTGGTGCTACTCATTGCGTGGTCCAATTGTGTATCAGATATGGAGACAGATTTCCATTCATGGGGAGAGAATCTTGATACTAAGAAAAGTACAATGCTGACGGCGAAGAAGCTGAACAATACACAGAGCTGCAAACATACGTAATTACTAGAATATACACTATCGCTGCGTGGAATTGAAAATAATAGATATAACGTGCACCCACATTTAGTGTCGGTCTCATAATGTTTACAAATGGTGGTTGTTTGTGGGGTCTCATGAATTCACGTACGAAATTCTAAGCTCCCTAGTTTGTTTGTATTATAACATGAACTGCAAGCACCGCTGTGTAAGCTATTATTTTACTTTATTGCTATTTACTATATTAAAATTTACATTATAATTTTTTTTATCATCACACGCAGTTCTTCCATGCATAACTTGGACAGTTTTCTTAATTTAATCTGACATGTTTCATAATGTGAATTTTCATATAATCCTAAGTACAGCTACACTACTGTAAATTATTATTATTTATTGGTAGCTATTCTATTTGAAATGCATAATAGTAATGTTTCACTCTCAGATTCTAAGTAGTCGTTGTCGTATTGAATAGTGTATTCGACCAAAGAACTGTCATAAACATTCATATTATTATGTAGGAATGAAATGAACATGGTTTTATCGGCGAAATGTTTGGATACGCTTCGGGCGGGCTGTGAAGTCAGTTGTAATAATATACACGGAGCAGTTAACTTTTGCTTACCACCGTTCTCTATCATGTATATTTAAATATTTCTGTAGATTTTTATATTAACTTAGATATATTATTTTGGATACTAATTTTGACTGGTTTTCCTTTAGGCCTCTTACTCTATAAGTGCCTACCCTCATAATTTGAAACGATTCTTAAAGTTGAGTATACGGTCGTAATGATTAAAGTCTGTTTTTTGACCTTTAAACGTCTCTTAACTTTAAGCAACGTTTATAAATAATAAACGTTAAAAATAATTAAAAATAAATATAGATAATTGGGTACAAGAAATTTGTGAATTTTTCTTTTTTCTTGTAGAAATTAAGGGAATACAATTAATTGCTCTATAAAATGCTTTTGATCTGTCTACGAGTACTTTACAAATTGCGGATAAATTATGTTGACATTCAAATACTGTTTGGGGTAGGTATAGCCCTTGTAATTGCTTTACTTACCTAAGCTTGAATGTCATTTTGCAAGTCAGAATATGACGAAGTTTATTTGTCTATGTGGCAGTTCGATAGTGTCAGCTCGAGTATAGTTTTAATTTAGGTAGTACTGGGAATTATTGTCATAGGTAGTAAAGCACTTACGATTTCAACTATACCTGAATTCTCTTTTTTTTAAGTTTTGTCTCTATTCCAGAAGTAGATACCTACATAATTTAGTTATTGATCTTCTTCTTGATTATATTTACACCAGATTAATTAAATTAAATTCACAGAAAAAAGAAAAAATCGCTAATAAAACGAACACAAAACAGGCGACTCACCCATATTTCTTTTGATAATGGTCGAAGGAAACTGAATGTGTCCGATAACTGCTTCGGCGTCCTTGTGTAAGTGATCGGTGTGTCCATTGAGAGAAACGGCTCGCTGAAGTCCACTAATCGCTCACGGTCAGGTGTTACAGCTAAAGGGGCGACCGCTATGTCGGCCTCCTAGAAACGGTAATTATTTTAGTCAATTTCTATAAAAGTAAAGATGGCTTAATCTTCTTTTAATGTTTTAATAAAAATCAGAAGGAGGCCGTATTATAAAAAAAATGTTTAGGTTTTACCTACTTAATAAAATTTCATTCATGATGATGGGTGCTAATAATTCAGCCAAGACTAATTTATACTTACTTATTATTATTTTTACAGCGTTTTGTTATATTTATTCCAATTTTCCAAAAAAAAATCATTCTTTTTTCAAGATAGATATAAATTATAAGGTGTTTTTATTATATAAAACGCGCGCATAATACGTAATAGTCCGCGGCCTACTATAATTATGTATGGTGTGAACGCGGCTTTTATAATCAAGAAAACACTACCACACTACGTGTGACCAACGCATTTTATAAATATCCCGTGAATAGACGCACACACCTACACGAGTTATTTTTAACATGTAGGTGAGCGATAAAGGACGTGTAGGTATTGTATACTAAGGACGCAAATAGATTTTATCATAATTATTTACAAAGTTACCTGCCTGATTAATTTTTAATAGAAACTCGGTGCTGAATCGTAATTGCTACTGAAGTAATTGTTCATTTAAATAAAAAAGTAATATGTCTATCAACGGAAGGCCTTGCACCTGTTCCATGTCAAATTGCACCTTTAGTTAATTTTGATGTTTATGCTCTATTCGTAAACTGTTGAAAGTTTAAAAAAAAATTACCAAATGATTAAGAAGAGACAAGTGTTAAGTTATTATGAATAAGTAGGTAACAGAGGTAAGAACAGTTTGAAATTGTACAGTTTTGGCCGCATAACAATTAACCAGGCATATTCTATGCCTATGATAATTGTTGAGTGCTGAACAGGAACTATATTATCAGAAATGTTACCTACTTTAATGCCTTCTAGTTAAATAAATTTCTCTGAAATTCACTTGTGTATTTCCAGTCTTTTGACACGGCAACAGTGTGCACTCTGTTTTACTAAATATAGTTGTATTTACGTTTCCCTCTAGGTACATAAAGTAACACCCGAGATAAGGGAAACTAACCCCAGCAAATATTTCATTAGACATTGAGACAAGCTATGAAATAACATAAAGCGCACACACGACCGACTCATATGGAGACAAAGAGCTTTAAGGGTGAACCTTCACTTGATATTAGATTTGCCGTCAAATTTCTTCGTTAACTTAAGGAGACTGAAACGAGAAAGGACAAGAAAACCTACATAACTTCTATAAACGTCTCGAACTCAATAAAGCAAAAATGTTTTATTACGATACTCAGTATTTTCTTACGAAAACTTGCCTCAGGTATATACCTATCTACTTATTCTAAAATTCACAGCACACTATTTGCTTAACAAAAAAAGTTTGCTAGTGAAAATGTATCTCGAGGTGTGGTCATAGTGCGCAAAGCGCGTTTAAGTTACTGCTAGCTCCCCAATGCGTTCCCGCCGTTATTCATTGCTGAAAGTAAAAAGTCACCGGGTCCTGTGCGCCAAAATCGTGGATTTGGATAAATGTGCAACACTGGCGCGCTACATTTTTTCCGCCGCGGACGTCCATTTTCTCCGCACCGCAACAGCAAAAAAGAAACGAATAAAATTTTACTAGTCTACTGTGGGATAATATAGAGAGTCGGCTCCATGGGACTCGGTCGCGGGATATTCATACTTCACTGAGATTGATATTGAGCAAAAAGTCTACAGCATCCGCTGACGGAAGACGTTGCTTCATAAAATATCACAATTTCAATAAACTGCCTTATTTATCTTAGCGTATAAATCCCTTAAACAAACTTCAGCCTTTGTAGTGCAGTGGTTAATGGAATTGAGATTTACTTTTTTCGTACGTGCTTCCATTTTAAAATAATCCCGTATTACTTTCGACGTAGACGTTGTGTATGTGTGTGTTTTTTTGTTTATGGCCGAAGCATTGGTCATAATGTAATACATCCCACCGACAGTCGTAAAGTTTGCGACTTCCTCGTGTTATTATATTACCGGGGTGTATGTGTAATAATATTTCTATTAGCGAGACATCAACCGTCTCCTTTGTTTACCGTGTTAGTTAATATGATTTTGTCTTAAAGCTCTCCCTCCCACACGAGTGAATGAATGGCGATAGGAAGATTATTTCAGTGTATTTTTATTATTTATATGAAATAAAGGAAATAATACATGATGCATGAAAGATAATGATTTCAGATCTTAAAGTTTAATTAAACCCTTTACCTCATATATATGAAATAATTAAAAGCGAAATACGAATATCCTAAATTATACACAAAAAACAGACATTGGCGCATTTTGGCGTCGCCGCGTCGAATAGTGAATAATTTTAGATTTAATATCTGTTGACATTATGTCGTGGTTCGATTGTTGATATTCATGATTTGGCCGATTATATCACAATGCGTCTAATCTAAAGTCGGGAGGATCGATGAAATCAACCAATTTATCAATATTCGCAGCTGACCACTATATTACAAAGTAGTTGCATTTTACGCCGCTAGTAGCACCCCGATCAAAATGGGTTAGGTTAGTTAGAACTGTGACCAACCATGCGCGAGCCGAGCGAGCGGTTTCGCGGCAGCGGCCGGCGAGCGCTACATGTACAAGTTACTGAACGATGCTTATGCGACTAAGTGAATTAAGTAAGTTGTTAAGTAATGTATGACCCCTATTTATTACAAATGTGGGTGTACCATAGGTACACCTCTGTGTAACCCTTCGGGAATTACAGGCGTGATATTAGTTATTGGTTTCTTTTAATAATAGACAAATATAAACAGGGCCAGAGAAACGAACAGATTAGTTTCTTAATAACTTAACAGCGACGCCTTTGTTTAAAAAAAAAACGAACATAGAACCTCCTCCTTTTGGAAGTCGCTTAAAAAGGTTTTTTTTTTTTTTGTATGTTTGTTACGCGATTTCTCCTTCAATTGTGGACCGATTTTGAAAATTGTGTTTTTGTTTGAAATGCTCTCGAGGTGGTCCCTTATTAATTTTATTAACTTTACTTGGATAGTTTTTGAGTTAGCTTAATAATACGTATTTTTCCCACTTAGTTTATATGGATGATATAACAATAACTTCTAATCACTGTTATTTACATAGCAGGTTAGTGGTATTATTCGAATTTGTATGGGGTAGGTACCACAACTAAAAAGTGCAAAATAAAAACTTAATATTTATAATCCCAACGCGTTGTACAGAACAATATACAAACTAAAAAAACTTTTTACAAAAAAAGAACAACCGACTTCCAAAAAAGACACTACAAAGTCAAAAATAACTTTAATTTCGGAAGTCGGTGGCAAAAAACGAAAGTTCAAAACCAAATACACCGACTTCCGAAATTAAAGTTATTTTTGACTTTGTAGTGTCTTTTTTGGAAGTCGGTTGTTCTTTTTTTTAGTTTGTATATTGTTCTGTACAACGCGTTGGGATTATAAATATTAAGTAATGTTGTGCAAGAAAAAATACAACCGACTTCCAAAAAAAGCACTACAAAGTGAAAACTCTTAATTTTGTAAGTCGGTTGTGTTTTTATTGTGAAAAATTATTATTTTTCAGTTTTTAGTTGTGATACCTACTTCACACAAATTCGAATACCACTTCCTGCTATGTAAATAACAGTGACAGGAACTTATCACCTTATCATCATATCATCCACATAGACTAAGTGGGAAAAATACGTATTATTGTAGCTAACTCAAAAACTATCAAAGCAAAGTCATTTATACACATCAATGAGCAAAGTTAATAAAATTCCACACACCTCGACCGCATACCCTTAGAAACAAAATACAATTTTCAAAATCGTTGCACAATTAACAGAGAAATCGGTACACATATATTAATACGCTACGAACATAGAACCTCCTCCTTTTTGGAAGTCGGTTAAAAACATAAATAAATAAAAAAAAATACATGCCGTCGTGAGTGAACTTGTTTATTTCGTACCTTTCTCATGATATCGCCAACTACGCCGGTGTAGATATCTGGTGTAGCATCATTAGCGAACTTAGCATCCTTCGACAGCTTTATTTTGTCTAAAACAAAAGTTCAAATCAAAAACATTTAATTAATAACTAAGTAAATGAGATAATTCGTAACAGATCTATATCGATACATCGATACTTAATTATTATACTTTGTGTCTGTCTGTCGCGTTGTTTTTTTAAACTACGCAACGGTATTTGATGCGGTTTTACCGTTATTTAAATAATTTATTCCGGAAGGTTTATGTGTATAAATAATACATTCATATTATACTAAAGTATAATATAGAAACGTCAATGTTTTGTCAAGTCGTAAAAATCTTGTAAAGCAGGGGCAGGTCGCAGTCACAGTTTATAAATTATAGTCGCTTCGTTCGGCGCTTGACGTGGCAACACGTCGTGTCCGAGTTCGCAACAAGTCAATCGTCATCCTGAGGATGCCTCGTTGAGAGGTGAAACACGTGTCTGTTTCTTGAAACACGTGTCTGTTTCTTACAGGGTTCTTTATGACTGTATAAGAACAGTTAAGCGGATTAGGTTACTAAATATACGTCGTTTATTGTATTTTTTGTCGCTTCTCTTGTCTGTCTGTGTGACAGACAAAAGAAGCGTGTGTGACCGCGTTGGTCTTTTAAACTATGCAACAGATATGTATAAAAACTTCAGGTACTCGGTACTCATATAGTCGACTAAGAAATTACCTTATTCCCAAAAAAAATCTTAGGTTCAAACCTATCCAACTGTAATAAGTATAGACAAAAAGATCTTGTCGTTTTATGACATGCAAGTAACATTCAACCTTTGGTTGGTAAATTTTTTATTTATTTTTTTATTTATTGTTCTAGTTCGGACAACAATATGGTCCAATTTGTTAGTAAAATACCTTATCACTAGTGTTAGTAGTACACAAAACAAGTAAAATAATAGTAAATGACTGCGGCAGGATCTGCAGAGAATGTTATAGCAAGGAATATGCTACCTGACCATTCTCCCCACATAGTGCCGCAGAAAAGGGGAGTAAGGGCACTCCACCACTGTTTTCAGGATGCTATTGTCACTGACCCGCGTTCTACGCATCAGTGATGCGACTTTTTTGCGGATCACTGCATGAAAGCCGTCAGTTCGGTTTTGAGCAAACATCTCCGATGCGCTACAGAAACGGGGCAGTTTCAACAGCATCCTAAAAACATTGTTGTATTGGATACGTAAGACATCTAGCGATCTTTTGGTGTAGCTGACCCATAGACCCCCCGCATACAGACCTTGACAAAACGCCTTGAACAGGGTGATTTTGACCTGGTCCGTACAACGAGAGAATCTACGGGCCAACATGTTCCCTCGGACCGCCAGTGCCCTACGTTCCCTTTCGATATCTACATTATCTTTAAGGTCGTCGGTAAGTATGTGCCCTAAGTACTTAAATTGGTGAACTCTTTTTATGGTCATACCATTTAGTGAAAAGCTAGGTTCATAATTAGGGCACCTACCGGCGGCCTTAAAGACCATGTACTCACATTTACGGACATTGTATACAAGGCCGTGCACGGCAGCATACTTCTCGCAGACCTTCAACATTTCTCCGATAGATCCCACAGTCGGGCCTAGCAGCACCATGTCGTCCGCGTAGCTGATGCTGTTAATACTAACACCACCAACCCGGCAGCCGACACGCAAACTACTGAGCTCGACTATGAGATCATTAATATAAAGGTTGAAGAGCCGTGGAGACGTCAACCCCCCCTGTCTCACACCGCACTCCAACCCATACGACTCAGAGAACGTTCCGGCCCATTTTACATAGTTCGTTTGGTTCGCATACCAATACTGCATGAGCTTAATCAATGATGCCGGTACATTCCTGTCACCCAGCTTTCTCCAGAGCACATCATATGACACCAGGTCGAAGGCTCTGGAGAGATCCAGGAAGCAGGCATACACCGGCGTTTTTCGGTCTGTGTAATATTGGACAGTATTCTTCAAACTCAGCACAGCACTTTCGGTTGAAAGCTCAGGTTGAAACCGGTAAAGCTATTACGAGGTTGACTATAGTAGGCACGCATCTATATCTACTGAATCATTACATTTACATTGTTAATACAGCGTAAACCCTACACGGAGTCATACTGAAAAGTTAAACCATTCGTAAAATGGGAATTCACTTTAATATTTCCACAATTAAAATGAATGCGTTGATTACAAATATAATTTATCGCAGTATGACAGAAGCTTATTAAGTATTAAACGTTAATAACATATAACTCCAATGCTGTTTCTTTTATGTTGTGATCGACATAAGTGGAGCTTTGCAATCGTCAGCACTAAGGCACTTTGCAATCTTCACTTTCATATTTCCATAAATATTGCAGCTACCTATTTTTTTCATTATAATTATAAAATATCATCATTAATATAGCAGAATTCATGAATAATATCACTATTACTAATTTATTTTGCTCGTTTTTTGATCTGCAAGCTACGGCAACACTTGCCATGTCTATGAAAGAGCCCATGGACGGGTGGCAACCGATCATCATTTACACCATAGAGACGCCTCCGCGTAAAGGCGATTGCGGTTGGACCATCGGTTCTAGTTATCACACGCGTATCTATGAGAATCGCTTCAGGGTATCACTTGCCTGAAAATCTACAGCTTTTGGCCAAAACTGGTCTGATCTCAGAATATCGCTATTGCTCAGTAATTCAATTACTCCATTTACCTCAAATATTGATATAGTCATCTGCATCTAGTTTGACTAGACGCCCATCCCTGGAAATTCACTGGAATCGTAACTGCATTTATTCCATCAATTCCCAACCATTCAAAATACGCGCCCCCCCCTAAGTTTATTTTAAAAGCACCAGATCCCCGAGTTAGTCGAAAATGTTTGAACCCTTTCGGATAGGTTTGGTTTTTCTTTTTGAAGTAATTTTTTTTTTTACAGAGACTTTATCTTTTTTAAATACCAAAAATATATAATTGACTAAATACAGTTATTTTCAGTCACTCTACGCACTCCCAAGTGGGGCGCGCCCCACTGGTTGGAATCCTATGATTTATTCAGACACCAAAACGTGTCATAATCATTATAAAATATGTATATAGATTTTGTTTTGGTGTTTTTCATGAAATGCTATCATAAAAAAAAACATCTACATGCATCAACGATTAAGATATAAATAAATAAATAAATATAAATAAAATAACTTTTATTTCAGACAATTTCATGGTCCATATTAGGTAAGGTAATAGATATAAGCAGGTACTCTTGACTAGTCGATCAATGTAACAGACGAATAATGTGGGACGAAGGAAAGAAGGTTGAGAATTGAGGTCTTTTGCTACTGTGGCAGATGGATAAAGGAGAAGACATCATTCCGCTGCCTAAGGGCAGTCCCAATTTATTTGGGATGAATCCCAATTTATTTGGGGTAGAAGATGAGAAAGAATAAAAAATACATACATTTGATTCCCATTTGTTTCGCAATCAGTTCCATTAAGTCTTTGCAAAATCCGAATAATTCTTCCTTTTGGCCGAACTCTGTTGACTTCTGCATCAGGTAAGGTTCTTCAAGAATCGATGTCACAGAATAAGTTTTGTTGGTATCGTATGTGGCGGGAGAACGGAGCTGAACATATCTTGGTGAAGCCACTTGTAGCCCATGAGCATCACTCCATGTGGCAACCTAACACAAAGAAGTATAATTACGATATCGTACGAGTATTAGTTAATGAGACTAGTGCATGACCAAGTTGGTTTTGAACCAACTTCTCTTTTCAATAAGTAATCTAGGGTATCCTTATTAAATGGATTTGCACAAATCGTTTAGAATAAAACAGTTGTCTACAGAAACCAGTGGTCCATATAAAAACATGGGTCCGACCAAAAACAAATTTTGAAAGTTTCAAGTGGCGACTGAAAGAATGGCTCGAAAACTTTGTACGCATTGATTTATGGACGCCGAGAAATCATTAGCGAGCTGTGGAACAGAAGTAGGGAGAAATAAAGTTAAAATTAACCTTTGCTGAAAGTACCTGCTAACGGATGTGCAAACTTTATCGTAAATTTAATAACGCTCATAAAATGGATCTACCTGGTTATCGTTCATACTGCCTGTTTGACTAATTCGATACCTACGAGTTCTAATAATGGTTAGGTACAAGCAAGCTTTCTATTCATGATATTTTAAATAACCTTAAATGCTATTTAAACTCTGTTTTATAATGTACAATTGTACAAACCTTTAGCATTGCACTCTGAACAGTCATCTCGACCACATACAGAGTAAAATTGTGGCGATGACCCTCCTCATTGAACGAAATATTTCCAGTAAGACCCTCTATATCCGTCTAAAACAAACAGAATGTAAAATATTATATGCATAAAATTATACATTACATAAGATATATAATTTAAGGTGTAGGTAACAGTGTTATTTACTAAGCAAAAGTGTTCAATATAGTGTACCTTCTTGATTAATCTAGAAATTTTGTCACCATGTTCAAACGGTACTACCCAGCTTTTACCAGGGTTACAATCAATGACTTTAGTGGAGTTCGCTTGTCCCGCAGCGCGTCGCAAGGCACTCCTGAACGCGTCTGGCTTCTTTCTCCATAGTCTCCCTAATGCATCCATCAGCACTTGTACACCATCATACATGAGGGCTGTCTCCGCCTATTTGTAATCAACAAAAAAAAAACAAAAAACGATGTACTTAAGAAGAAATCATTCGTAATTATGTCTATGATTTATGAAACTACTAGCAGTTTCTAAACAATGAATTTCAATTAGGTACAAGCACAGATTAATACAGATGGGACACTCCGCAGTTTAGGTATAAAGCTACAAGTACCCGGCGGGCTCGTCTCACTGTGCCTATTCAGTAGGGCTGCCGCGCGCCGTTTGTCGCAAGATATTAAAACTAATAATACTAAAATGAAGGCAGCAGTTTATGGCATCCCATTTGGCTGCTTATATAATAATAAGGATCCGAACCTCACGTTTTTCTCACTTCCAAAGGACACGATAAGGTAAAGAAATGCACGTTTACCTTTAAGTAAATAGTAATGACCTATGAATAACAATTAATGTAAACGTTTGGTAGGTAGTATAGGTACCAAACGTTTACTTACATTAATTGTTATTCTTATATAAGGCACACGTATTTACGTAGTTCTTAAATATTCATTATTATTATTATACTTAGTATAGTTAGGTACTTACAAGATCTGTTTACAAGGTCAGGTTCAGGCTTCGATAAGTATAGGTAGAAAAGTACATAATTAAATAATATTTTGTTTGGTAGTGTTACCATAACTAAATATTATGTACTTAGTAATTTTCTTATTATGTAGGCAACAGGGTATTCGTACATACTTTTTTATTTACCCAGTTACGTAGGTACATATTAATAAATAATGGAGACTAAACAAATTAAAGTACCGACGTACTTTAATTTGTTTAGTCTCCATTTACCGCAGGCGGCAGCAGCAGGTGACGTGACGCCGCCGCGACACTCTGGTGTCTATTGTATTTTTTAAGAAATCGAATCGCATTTTTATGAAGTCGCCTGCGGTCAATTACGGATTGGTGGTACATTTAAAAATATAATAGACCAAGAGCTGATACCTACTTAATTATCTAATTATTCTTTAAATGATGACAACCCTGACGTGGTCAGAAGGTATAAGAGTTACGCGATAGACAGAGAGGCAACTTGTAGGTGAATATAACTGTAGGTAATTAGCGTTGTGCGACCTGAATCGCACTTTATTGTGTCGTAGCAAGAATCGCTTTTTATATAAATGATTTTGCGGAGAGTCCCATCTGTAATAATCTGTGGTACAAGTAAGAAAGTTAACCGCTATACACGTAATATTGCGCTGTCCACAACTTCTACTTAAGTCTTGCATAACCGTTAAATTATCGAGATAATTTCCGACGTAGAAAACGTGTTAACAACTGTGATGAGCTAACTTTACTTCAGAGGAATCCTCCTGAGTATACGCTGCGGAGTCGAAAAAGGCCTAAGTGTATTTACACTGAAAAGGGAGATCATATGGAATAATAATTTATGCAGGCGCGCCCCACTCACTGTTTCATTAGGGTGTACGTAAGTTAGTGAAATCTACATAAACGCGTTATTACTTCACGCCAAAATTTTCTTCGTGATACGCCAGTTACACCCCGTGTTCTTTATGTTCTACATCTGGATATCGTAAAATTTCCTTCATATTTTACATTAAAGTTTTAATAATGTCTAAAATGACGTACCGCGATATCTTTTATCCTTTAATCCTTAGTATGAAGTGTAGATGTTGCATGTATCCATGTTCATAAAAATCTGATATGCACTCAGGTATTAGGTTGATTTAGGTTTATTTTTAATTTAACTCTACATTATCAGAAAGAATTCTGATTTTATTAAAATTTGGCTCATCATATTGAAATAAAATCCCTATACATGATAGGAGTAGGAACGTGAAGTAAATATCAAATCATCGTAGGTATGGTTAACGTGCTTATTGTATCGCTACATTGCTTGAAAGACACGCGTACCGAGTACTACAATTAAATGAAATTAGCGACAATTTCCCTCGTTAGACAACTAAAGATTTAGAATGGCTATGAAGGAGTAGATACTTCTTTTAGTTTTTCCCTGCAAACGGTCTACGGCAGAGCAATTAAAAATATGCTTTTAATTTTATTATATATTTATTCTCTTTGTTTTGTAATGTTGCTTAGTCCGCATATTATTTAGTGTCAAGTTCTTCTAGCCTAACAAATGACAGATCAGACAGATGTGCTGGTATGGAATTGGTTGCACCACTTCTTCTTCTAGCTACTCCACTTCCACTAGAAAGTGATGAAGGACCATTTTGACGGAGGGTGTCATGATTGTCCGAAGTTCAATTGCCCTAAGAACGTTTGCCCGAATGATCGTTTGACCGAAGACCGGTCGCCCGAAAGCTCGATCGCCCGAAGAACGTTTACCGGAAACACTGATTGCCCGATGATAGTTTCGATCATTTTTGGAATATAGTCACAAGGTTTGGCATTAGCGGCGTTGTGCACTTTTTTTGGGATGGGCATAAAATTTTAATCTTGCGTCAGAACATGCCGTAAGATCCGTTGCCTAGCAACCGACAAAGTAAATATCAAAATAAATAGCCTTTGACATTACGTAAAGATTGCGAGTTAAGAAATTTTACCCATATTGATGGGTAAAAAAAAAGCAGTCAAAACATACTTCATGAAAAGTGTTTAAATAAATTGTTTATTTTTGTTAGACTATATTTTGAAAATAACTAAATATACTACTACTACTACTACTAATGAATATTGTATTTAACCACATAAATTATAGTACTTTTATACTGATAAATAAAGCAATTCGTGCGAAATTATTTCCTAACCATTACAAAATATTCACAAATGCACAACGTTAATGTTCAAGTTTTCACTTCTGCCGGCATTCCCGGAGTGCAACCCGTTGTTTTTTTTGGATTGGATGTTTATTTTGTGACTGATGCAATCTTGACGTTTAAAACGTGCTAATTCTCAGCATAATTTGAATTAATTTTTATTTTTATTTTGAAAGCACAAATTAACATGAATTTGAAGTTACCATTTGACAGTTCATTCGGACGATGACTAATCTTGTTATGATCGCGCTAACATTACCGCTTTGTTTGATTACTCTATAAAATGCTTTATTTACGTTGCTCCTTTTAAACATATTAGGTTGTATTTTTGTAGTTGATGTTTTTTTCATGTGAGAGACGCAGATGTCAAGTCTGGGTGAAACCTGTTTCACGTCACGTATTCTGAAAGAATATCCACAATGTGTGGTCAGGCATGCCAATTAAATGGTACACAAGTCTGTCCCTTGAATGAAGCTTTTACAGTCTGTGGGGAAATTGCAAAAAAATTTAGTTTTCACGTTGACGTTGCGTGAATTTTAAAATAAACCTAACATTGACATATGCGAGATCCTTGAATAGTCAGCATTATAATGATGTTTTGTTTTCAAACTCAAAAACCATACAAAACGAGACGATAACAGTAACAGTAAATAAGTTTTCTTGTGTAGGAACTGTTTTGGCTGCAGAATCGGGTCATGTTCACCAAATAAATGACAATACCTAATGTATTTTCATCAGAATTGCAAGATTATAAAGTATTTCAACTTGGTTTACCAATAGGAAATTGTTCTACATTAGCTTACAAGCCAATTGTATTTTATGTAAAAAGAGGTAGGTATACACGCTCCGCAAGTGACACATCAAAATTTGACTAACTAACCACATTATCTTTGTCGTCTCTTTTTCCGATCTCAATAATTAGGTCATGCCGTCCTACTTCCACGTGTCATCTAATAGTGTGACATTAAGCCGGCGTTCGCACGGACGTAATATAATCGCGGTGACTTTTTTTCGCGTATTGTTTTTTCTACGCTCTGCTTAGCGCCGTGAGTTGAATATCCAACAGTGTATTTTCTTGACGCGCTGGGATACGCGCTGAATGCGTTCTGTTGGATATTCAACTCTTGGCGCTAAGCAGAGCGTCGAAAATCCAATACGCGAAAAAAAATCGCCGCGATTTTATTACGTCCGTGCGAACGTCGGCAAAGTATGCCGTTTCAAAAACGGCGATCGAATGTTGAGGTTGTAGGTAACTTATCTACGTCTTTTTACTTATAATATCATTGTTGCAAGCTATTGTTGTTCTATAAGTTCTAGCAACATTAAACTGTATTAAGAAGCGATTATTTAATTCAAAGTTTTCAGGTTTTATTTAATATTATTTTCTGTATTAATAAGAAGATATTCTTATCTAGTAATTGTTTACAATCTAGCCTAATAGACTTATAAATAATTTCATTATATCTTAATATTTTACGAGATAGATTATGTTATAACTAAGAATAGTGTCAATTTGCACTTTTACTCTCTTTTCAGGTGTTTCTCGTAAGGTCTAAAATCAGTTCAAGCTGGCTCATCATCAACGCTCTTTGATCGAAGAAGTCAAAACCTACAAATACCCGAACACTTAGTGGTGTGAGGTAATGAAAGCACTTACCGATATGGTCCCCTTGAACCGAGGGTCCATTCGCCGCAAACCGTCCATGAAATCGCGCACAATCTTGCGCGAGTGGTCGACGATGCGAAACCCAGTTATATTGACTGCGCCGTATTCTGTTACTTCGTTCTCCCAATGATCGTCCATAACCTGTTAATGGGCCAATTTAAGTTCTTGTTTCAAGTAATTGCGTTGTTCCGGTGCGAATAATAAAACCCGACACAATCTTCATTGTACCAATACACGTCAATTAGTTCGTTAACATTTTGCGAACATGAAATCGTTCGTTTAACGACTTTATTTTTACACACAATGTATTTTCAAATATCGGAATATAAAATTTATTCTCTTACAGCTTCTTTTCACCTTCTACTAATCATAATATTTAAATTTAATTTGGAATTGTGTTGCGCTCGCTGGTATTTTTGTAAATCATATTGAAATACGGAGGCGAAGAAAGAGAGTACAATTATCAAATTTTTGTTAGGTATTTGGCGTACCAAAGAACTGTGGAGAATGTACTTTTCAGAGCAACGTAAAAATTGAAATTGGATTTGTAATCTAGGCCAGACACAGAACAAGCAATACTCACCAGTCCGCTGAGCATGTAGTGATAGGTCCTGCGTCCCAATTGCACTTTCCGAACATGTTCGACCAATATGCTTTTGGCGTTTTTCGCATTGCAATCTAGTACTATCCGCTTGTTTCCCCAACGGTCATATTGTTCTAAAGCCAACAAGAATTCCATGGCGTCAGAAGCGTTATTAATTCTCTTCACGAGTGCGATGCGGAACGCGGTTCGACCCGGCTGCATAGTCTGGTATAGTTGCTGAAGTCTCAATAATCCTGTTGGTAAATGGTTTAACAGAATCTTAGAAGTGTCGTTGACATGGCCAATTAAAATGTCGGGAAGGAAAGAATGATTTAATTTAGTTTACGAATGGAACGCCTTCTACTTCGCAAAATAATCACAGCAACAGTGCAAAACAGTAAAACATTATAATTTATTGTAAACTTTTCAGTAATTCTTAGGTAGGTATCAATATTAATACCTACTACAGGTACATAGCATAAAACTTCGCATTTTGTGTCAGTCTGTGAAACCGCTTAGATCTTCTAAACTAAACAAAGGATTTTAATGCGGTTTTCACCATCATTTAGAACATTTATTCCGGAAGGTTTATTTGTATAATACATTAATATTTAATTTAAATATAGCACAGTAATCTAGATATTTTGACATGTCACTATTGCACTCGTTCGAAGCAGGGGCTGGTCGCTAGTCAATCTAATTCTATGCAAAAATTGTAATTAACGAAGAATTTTTATGCGTTTGTCTGAATGTAAGTATTTTCCGGATAGGCGCAAAAACGGCTGAACGGATTTGAATGACATTTGGCACACAGGTAGTTTATAAGCTAAATTAACACATAAGAAATCCCGTTAGTACGTTCCCGTAGGATAATTACCTGGTTTTTGTTAGCCTGGTCGATCAGTGAATCTGGCCATCAAATTATAACAGGCAATTATTTGATTTAAATGCATTAGATTTAATCTAATGCATTTAAATCATACAATTGTCTGTTTGACGACGGGCTCAATTACACGCAGGGAAGTCATTTTGAATTTTATAGTGGGCATCTTCATAATTCAACCGTAGTATTAGCTGGTTTTCAAATTCAAAAATCAATTCTAAATTATTTAATTTGGGACAACAAGATCCTTATGATTATTTTCATGCCTTATGATTCTTATATCAATAAGTCCTGGATCCGTAATAACAATCTAGTTCGACCAAAAAAGAAAATAGAATTGGTTACTCTTACTTCACAAAGTAAGCAAAAAAATAATTATACTCAATTTGACATCGGCAGGAGCATTTATATCCCAGCTCTCCTAAACCAATTCCGAGTCCACACGAATTTTATCGAATTAAACGCCCCATATAAAACAAGCGGAACGAAAAAGGGACAAAGCGTGCTCCGAAGAGGCAAAAAATAAAAACTCTTTTCCTCTGTGTGAGTGGGTGGCCCAGAAAGGTATACTTACAATAATATACATATCTAATGAAATGGTATAGTAAGTAGGTAAGCAAATAATATTATGTATAAGTCTTTGTTTATCACGACATTTCTACTATCCGCAAACGATCATAATATCGATTACAGTCTTATTAAAGAACTAACAACCCGCCCGCACTTTTTTATAACTTGTTAAAACATGGAGATTCCTTTGTTGAATGTAAGTTTAATATTAATATATTATGCACTTATGTATAAACCCTCTTTTCTTATTTTGTCTTTGTTTGGCCAGTATGGTTTTAAGGGTCAAGCTGTACTCTTCACCCAAGACTTCTTCGAAGCAAGTGAGAAATTGCCTACTATGATACCCAGGGCAAGTAGTGATACTGGAATAGTCATCTTAACAGAACATCTCGAAAACTTGAATATAACACGAGAGCTTTGTATAAACCGCGAATAGCTAGCAAAAATACTGAACCACCGTCACAGGCATACTGGAATTCATTATATCCTGGATCTATATCAGTATAATTCGCAATTTACCACAACCCGAACAGCGATTGGCATCACAAATCATACCTTCTCTTATGTCTTTGTTTGGCCAGTATGGTTTTAAGGGTAAAGCTGTGCTCTTCGTCCAAGACATCTTTGAAGTAAGTCAGAAATTGCCTACTATGCTACCCAGGGCAAGTAGTGATTCTGGAATAGTTATCATAGCAGAACATTTCGAAAACTTGAATATAACACGAGGGCTTTGAATAAACCGCGAAAAGGTATTCAATGCATTACGTTGGCTAATAATTTATAATCCCTTAAATAGAGACGTGTCTATTGACAAAGGCGCAGAACTAAATGAGCAAGATCTCTGTCATATACAACAACTGGAAGACCAAGAAGATGTCGTACCTCCATGTCCTCGGTCTCCTGTTTATGTTATTTTATAAATAATTTAGCGATAATTTTGAAGACCTCCTGGCACCAAGGAAATGAAGATGTTTTCACGTCCGGATATGCAGGAGTTCAATGTCTCGCAATGGTATTAGCCAATATCGTACGAGCGGTGATTCTCCCGCCAAACTCATAGCCATAAATAGGCTCTATGAAAATGTATAAGCTACATTACATGCAAGATCGTCCGAGACTTGTCATCAGAGAACGCAAAGTACCTACATATCTGATAGATGATACTGGATTCTTAGAAGTACCTATGCTATCCTGGCGGTCATTTAAAAAATGATCTCATGAGAGATTTGCTCTTATGGAATAAATATATCTTAGAGAGATGTATTTATTAATGATTTGAATGAATAAGGGCATTCAGTAAAAACATAATTATCTGTTAAAGTCGCGAATCATATTTTAATCAAGATATTATAATCTGACACAGACCTGCAAATTGCAATAAACTTAAGAAAATTTTAATGTTCGCGGGCTACAACTGCGGATACACCTTAAGAGTAATGATGTCCCAGGCCAAGATATTTTTAGTGCAATAAAAGCTTGTTTTCAAAAAGATTTTTTACATTTATTTTATTTAAGAAATATTTAAAAATGTATTTTATATGGAAATAATAATAATAAACGAAATAAGAACACAATCTCCGTGTATTAAATGAAGCTGTTCCCCTACAAACCCTTAAATTATTTCTGAAATAACAATATTTAGAGATAGCAGGCAACCGCGACGCATTCCAAGCTTAGCGGAGAACAATAAAAAAAAAAGCTTAGGTATTTCAGTTAAAAATTAAAGCAAATAGCATTTTTACATAAATATTTTTTTTATTAATTTTTTATTTTACCCTCAACAGGGTAGCTCTTGGCCTGCATCTCACCTGATGGTAAGTGATGATCAGGCCGAAGATGGAAGCGAGCTTCACCCGGAATCCTCAACTACAGAGGAACTGGCTATCTTATCTCTAACTGCCGAAACATGTTACCATTGTTGTAATGGCGACAGACTTAGATAAGATATATGGTGGTAGCTAGCCAGGCGGACTTAGAACAAACCCTACCACCAACCAAACTGAGCAGATACTTTTGCTCCCACTGGGAATCGAACCTGGGACCTCTGGGTCTGAAACAGGTGGCTTAACCACTAGACCAGAGGCGGTCAAAAATATAAATAATTTGTTCTTAAATGTAACATTTATTATCACTTTGAAATAAAGTAGGCCTGTAGGTATGTGTCGATTTAATGATAAATAAAGCTTATATAAACCATTACTGATGATGATGACACACTTCATTCTATCATTGGTTTTGTTATTCCACACTTATGTGTATTTATTTTTACGATTAGGTACATTCTAACCCCCTTACTAATTAACTTTGTATATCGCCTGTATAGTTACACACCGATTTCTCTCTTTCAGTCGTCAGTAATTTGACATTCGAAAGAAGAAAACAAAGCGTTGTGTAACTATACAGACGCTATACAACGTTTCTTAATAAGGGGGTTGGAGTACTATTATTAGAAAACCCATTAATGTTTTAAGGCAGTCAAAGAGGCTGGTAAAGTATCACTCGCAACTCGGCTATCACAAAATGACTTTTCAGTGCGGAAGTGCAGCTGAGATTGCGTTGTAGGTATTTCAATGGAATCTAAATAAAACATGCTGATACTACATTATTTCATACTATACTCGTATCTATTGCTACTGGAGTAGTTTTGTAAAGTCTGGAGAAGGTATATTTCTGTTCAGAATAAAATGATCACTTAAAGAGAAAAGATTTGTTTGTTATAAGTTTGTTTTTAATTTTATTAATAAACTCAAAAACAACCGATTTCAAAAGTTCTTTCAACATAATATATTACGCGGGCGAAGCAGCTAGCGGATGCTAGTAATTCATAACACAGGAATTAAGTAATTCGAATTAACTATTGTTAGGTACATAAATCTGACAAATTAACGTGTTTATGTTGTTTTGAATACAATAATAAAATGAAAGTTAGTGATTTCTCATATTTTAAATTCTCTACATAACTATGTAGTAGTTCTAGGAGAGGCTCGTGGCTAAATAACAAAAGCCGCAAGGATCGGACCGTGGATGGGTGACCATCCATTACAAATCGTGGCTCGGAAAGCACACTAAACCTTTGGTCCCAGATGTCATTTATAGAACTTCGTCAGAAGCCCATAAGTCTCACAACCAGTCTTACCAAGGGGTATCGTATGAGAAAGGTATTAACTGGGTTGTAGAGGTCAAGTAGGCAATGTTCAGCTGCATCCGATTAGACTGGCAGCCAACCCCGACATAGTTGGGAAAAGGCTAGGCAGATTTTGTTCGACTAAACAAGTGACGAAAAAACCATGTGCAGTAAATTGCGACCTATTTAGGCCGTTCCGCGGCTAACGCGCAAAAGGATATCCAAAACAGTTTCGCTGTTAAGAGATAAATGTGCGGGGAGAGATGCGGTGAAAGTTTCGTCCGCACCCGGACTATTCTCACCATGTGTCGCGTCTGAACTCGTGACCCTTGAGGTTTTCCACTGTCGTCGGTCGACTAATGGCTTATGACGTCAGCTGCTTGAGCCACCGTGTGCGCCCCGAAATCTATTATAAACTTGTAGAATGCGATATGAGCCCAGCCCCGCTGCCCCGAGCAGTTTTGCATATATCCTAAGGTGTAGAACAGCGTATTACACTACTCAAACATTACACAGATTTACGACTACCTTCGCTCCGCGCTGTTCATCGTTTCGCAAGTTGCTTCTGACGTATCTGATTGATTACAACTGCTATTTTCTCACCCCAAACTTCAGGCAATAATTGCAGTTTGAAATGGTAGAATTAAAACTTCTCGATTGTCACCCCGACAACGGTTCTGTGGCTTTGTTAACCTTTTGCGAGGATTGTTACAAAACTCTCGAGTCCTCGAACGCGACGATTATGAGCAATGCTAATAGTTAGCCGAACTTCTTAACTTCATAAGAAACTTTCCACTTAACCACTCAGGTATTGTACAAGATAACTTGCTGCAAATTGCGCGTTTTAATATTGGCATAATTTGGAAGTCTAGAATTGTCTTAGTAGGTACATACTAGGTACATACAGTTTAGATATACTTAGGTTATTATTGTCTGCTATTCTCGTTTTTATCACAATCAGAACTGACTATATACAAGCCAACATGTGCGATGAAATACAATAAATAAATAATCATAGTAAGTACTGGCGATATTAGTGAAGGAAAACCCTTTGTCGGTATAGATGGCTCCTACAGAGCCCAGCACGGGTTCGTATCCGCGGTTTGCGTTTCGCCGCCCCTATTGCGACACCAATTTTATTTGATAGGATCTTTTTGTTCTTTTCGTTCTATTTCAACCCTATATTCCAATAACCTTGCTTATAGGTTACAAATTGGATTAGGAAGACGCGGTCTGGTGTTTCACCGAAATTGATTTTACGAGAAATATTTTATTTTGACGAAACTAAGATAGAGTATTTGGTATTGCCCATTCCTACACTTCGCAACGCAGGAATTCTATTTCAAACAATATAAGGTACCAAATTCTCATTCTGATACCTTTATTTTAAAGGTATCTATCTCTATCTATATTCAGTGTAACGAAACAGGGGCGAGATATGGGAGGCTAATTGCTCAAAGCTACCATAATACATGTTAGATTGATTCTAATGATGGATTCTGTAATCGTATTAGCAACATTAGTAAAACGGCCTAAAAGAAGAAACCAAGGATTACTTGGGACTTTACAAGGTGGCAGGGAATCGACGCGAAACTGTTACCATGGATTCAGTA
Source organism: Conistra vaccinii (assembly GCA_948150665.1). Classification (NCBI taxonomy): domain Eukaryota; kingdom Metazoa; phylum Arthropoda; class Insecta; order Lepidoptera; family Noctuidae; genus Conistra; species Conistra vaccinii. The sequence goes on from OX411315.1 coordinate 19,036,701, forward strand.
CATTATTCTAAACCCCTCTGCGTTGAATTTTTTCGTCGGTTTTTTTTATTTTTATATCTGCTATTCCATACATTTTGACCGCGGAGGTATTGCATTTTTCAATGGAACAGCAGACTTTTTAACATTTTGAATATTGTAAGTCTAGAGAATTAACATGACATCGTACTTTTTGTGTACAAGATATATAGCTGAACTAGCAAACTACAAAGAAAATCTGGCCCTTTAAACCAAATGTTGGACGTTAAAAGAACCTTTATATTTCAAATGTACTGAACATACCATTATGAATAAAATACGTTTTTAAATTGGTATCATGGAAGCTTCTCAAGGCAGCGACGCATAGGAATTCAATTTATTCAATATTGCCGCGAAGAAACGTGCAGATAGTCGACTAGCAGAATGAAGCCTAGTAAAACACAAGTTCAGAAACTGACATTTTGGTCCCATGACACGTAGGTAGGATTTACATTTTAACAGCGATACTCATTACTCGTGACATGTAAGCTTATAAAGTTACATATTTATTCATTTAAGTACTAAGGCACTATGCCAGGCATTTTAGGCATGTTACCTATATATTTCTTACTAGCTTCTGCCTGCGACTTCGTCCGCGAGCCTGTAACCTTCCTCAAGAATTGGACTATCCAATGCAAAAAGAATGTTTGAAATCGGACTGGTAGTTCCGGAGATTACCCCCTATATACAAACTTGCGAATATACAACCAAACAAACTAATTTTAACTCTTTATAATATTAGTATATTATAGAAAATTCCCCGAACTCAGAAATTCAAGATAATTTTAGAGAAACCAGAAGTAATTAATTTAGTTTCTGTAACCAATGATCAAACCTAACAAAATTTTCGATTAATTTATTAGGGTTCCGTACCTCAAAAGGAAAAAACGGACCCTTATCACTCGTGTATCTGAATGTCTGTCTAAAGGACCGATTAAGTTGACATTTGATGTGAATCAAACAAGGACGTGTAAGATAAATTAATGAATTTTGCATAAGTCACGTTTAGGGGGCAAATAAGATTTTTTTTTGAAGTGTTGCAAACTGTACCGTGGACATATCAAATGAAAGGGCTTATGTCGAGGTTCAAAAAAAAAATCATGATTGAATGAATACTTTTATAGATATTTAAGAAAATTTATGGAAAGTGACCATTTCCCCTCCCCATCTTATCTCCGAAACAACTAAGACTAAAATTTAAAAAAAATACAATGAATGGTTCTTTACCCTTATACACACATCAACACGGTCTAGGGATATTTCATACTCAATTAAATAACTCAAAAAGTACTGGCCGCATTGGATTCTTTTATACACCGATTTGTTTGTAATTTATCTCAGACTAATTCCAACTTCAAATTTTTGAAAATTCTTTTGTGTCGGTGGCATAAAAATGTCTTGATGTGTAGGAGCAATGAGGTTATACAATACTAGAGGAGAAGTGGACGGCACAAAAGCGTCACCACTACTTAGGTGTCCGCAGGCATATCTGAATTCAGTTGTCAGCTTGACGTCAAGTGAGCAATTGCTTAGCGATAAAAAATAAAAAATGGTGGAATTTGCGGTTAAAATTAGTATGTCACGGTCTGAAAGGATTAATAAAGCATGTGGTGTTACATTGAACAATCAAGTTTGCTAAATTTTCTTCAGATTATCCAAAAAACATTACAAAACGAAATAAATTTAGCAAACATTGTTTTTGCGATCAATGTTACCAGGAAAAACGATGTTGATTTTGCCAGACTGTTGGGAGTTTAGTGAATGACGACATGTAAAAATATTTCGTACTCTTTTAACTTTTATCATTTATTTAGTAGGGATAGATGTAGTAGTGTGTATAAAACTGCACATAACTAGGTATTAAAACGCTCGTATTTTAATACCCCTCCAACAGTTTCATAAACTACTACTAACTATTTTTTTATTGATGTTATTGTTCTAAGAAATTTGAACTGGAGGAGGAGCTCGTGGCTAAGTAATAACAGCCGCACGGGTCGATCCATCAGGTTAAGCTACGCTTGCCGGGATTGGTCTGTGGATGGGTGACCATCTTTAAATACCGAGACTAATCCGTGCCTCGAAAGCACGTTAAGCTGTTGGTCCCAGCTGTCATTCGTGGATCTTGTGACAGTCGTTACCTACGGGTCGTCAGAAGCTCGAAAGTCTGACAACCAGTTTTACAGGTATAGGTCTGATAAGCAGTTGCTCCAAGTAAAATACTGGTATTCAGCTGCATCTGGTTAGACTGGAAGCCGATCCCAACATAGTTGGGAAAAGGCTAGGAAGATTGATTTAGATTATTAAAAAAAAAGTGAATGTCGCTGGTTAGTGCGTTACATCACTTTAATTAATTTAATCGATTGTCATGAATATATAAATTATATATTCTATTATGAACATTATTATTTGTCACAAATCTTAAAACTTTTGAAACTTTTTTTTTTTGCCAATGTTTTGTAAGTATACCGTCATCCTTGTAATTTTTTTTAAATCTTTTAACTACACCCATGCTATAAGTCCTCTATAAAAGTTCCTGAAACAGTTAGCTTATTGCCAAAATTAAAACAGCCAATGTCATAGTAACCCTAATGACATCCAAACGGGTTTTATAATGTTGTACTAAATTTCATAATGCAACTCGTTTTTTACTCATCGAACAGCCACATTCTCGTGGTATGTTTATGAATTTCAAAAAAAGAACATTGTCAACAAAGAGGATTCATATCATGGGTGTAGATAAAGTCTTGAATGCAACTGTTATAATTAGGTATTAAAACACTCATGTGATACTATTTTTTACAAACCCACATTCGTGTTTTAATACCACTTGATAAACCCCCAGTTGCATAAGTAACTATTATCTAGTGAAAGTTCCATAACACAACCTTTCATAGTACCTACATAACTAATTGATTCAATAAAACCTTCATTCATTCTGGGCAAATTATGTTGATAATTGGCAACTCTGGTCGTTTTTTCCGATAGCAATGTCTTGTCTCATTCCAACGTCATTAGTTTGACGGTAGAAGAAATGAGACAAACATAGCTTATTTTGAAAGATTGACATTTTATGTATCCGTTTCAAAGCTACGTCTTTAAACTCGTAAGTGGTGACGTTTTTCAGAAATTGTTTGTAGGACGCTGCTCCTCTAGTATTGTATAACCTCATTGTGTAGGAGAGGGAATTTTCATTTGTGCAAAATTTAGAAAACAATACGAATTACGTTTAGTTACAGTTTTTTTTCATTTTTAAACGAAAGATAAAGTTAAAATTGAGGTATTGTAGCCATGCAACGCCAACATTTGACGAGGGCGGAGATGTTACGAGCTGTGGGAATGCTGGAAGCTGGGTCTGTTCAGCGTAATGTTGCTGAGGCCATAGGGACCCACCAAAATGTAATTTCAAGATTGTGGACACGCTATCGTGCCACAGGTGAAGTAGCGGAGAGGCACCGGGGGCCAAGTCGCATCACTACCCCCAGACAAGACCGAGTTTTGCAAATTACTGCGCGAGCTCAACCAAATGCAACGGCGACTCAATTGATCTAAAGGCTGCGAGTGGAACACCAAGTGCTTGTGAGTGACCAAACTGTAAGAAGGCGACTGCATGAAAGCAATCTACGCTCTCGTAGACCACTCCGGGTCCCACCTTTACGGAGAGGCAATCGTGGACGACGATTAGAATGCAATGGCCAAAGTGCTGTTCACGGATGAATCCAGGTTCGGCTTCCATCCAGATTCACGAAGGACGCGTGTTTGGCGAGTTCCTGGACGATGAAGCTGTCTTCAGAACCCTCAGGAAGTTCACCCATACCAAGGAGGAACAATTATGGTTTGGGCAGGAATTCGTCTTGGAGGACGGACGGATCTCGTTTGGGTGCGGGGCAATAAGGTGACGGCAGAACGATACGTCCAACAGGTGCTGGGGCCCGTAATCTTGCCCCACAGAACACAAATGGGGCAAGATTTCCTGGTCATGCACGACAATGCCCGGGCACACACGGCGAGAACGGTAGCAGCTTGGTCACATACACACAATGTTAGGGCCTTAGACTGGCCTGCTCAATCGCCAGATCTAAATCCCATTGAGCATGCGTGGGATATGCTGCAAAGAAGAGCTCTGAAGGAAGTTCCTGAAAATCTGGCTACAGAAGATCAACTTTTTGCGCACCTCAGAAGGACATGGGACAATATTCCGCAGCAAGACATTGACAACCTTGTTCTGAGCCGAATCGTTGCCGATGTGTTATGAACATCATGGGCGCTTTCTCAGACTACTAACTTCAAGTTTATAAACACAAATTAAATGATTTTTCAATTTTTTTCAGTTTTCCGTCTATGTTTCATTTTTTTTCCATAAAATCCCTTCACTGTAAGTGGTCCGACATGCGCTTGGCCGGTTTTTTATCCCAACCTTTACTTTATCTTCGCTGCTACATCTCAAGATACAGGAAAAAGTACCTAGGTGCTTAATATCGAACCCTCTTTCGTTATTTAAAAACCCATTTCTTAAGTAGAAACCGGAAAGAGTTTGCTGGTCTTCAAATAACATTAGGTATTTGCACAGGAATAAAAAAATTCACCCATATTTGATCAATAGTCAATTCGTCGGCATAAACTTTGGTTCTGAAGGTGTCACATACTCAGCGAATAAACCGACATTCAAACTACGGATAAGTAGAGTTGATTCCGTGTAGTTTACTAGTTTCCCGGTTTAGTTAGTAAAACCGCGTTACTAACATATTGCAAGTACTTATGAGATTAATTTGAAATTCGTTGAAACAGTTGTCATGATCAGGATATGCAACAGGAGAACATACTAGTACAAACGCACTGCTATTATAAAGCGGCACGTACCAATTCGAAAGTTCTATAACGCGTTGATTGATCTCAATTCAATTTCACGCTCACTACAGTGGTGATATATGTAGGTTAGGCAGAAAATTTCATACGTTTTTGGGTGTGCGGTGATTTCGGTCAATTTTTTTGTTGACTGTAAATCAATTGTTTCTTTTTGAAGTTGTCATTCATTTTTCTAGTGTAGTCTTTATTTATACGAGTATTAACGTCATGCAAATAAAACGCAAACAGTTGGACTTAATGCCTCAGGCATTCTCCACCACTCAATCAACAGTGGTGGAAAGATAACATGACAAATTCCTTTAAAAAAGAACAAAGAGAAATATGTAGTCATATAAAACAATGGACCAATGAATATTTAGTAACAAAATTTATTTACCGGTTAAGAAGAACTTAAATCTTACGTCGCGGTCGATTTCTTCCAGTTTTAAGAAACATTGATGATTTTTGAAAATAGATTTGATTATGTCACTTCAATATTGATATTTCAGTGGTTTTATCTGAAACAACTGGTCTTTCCACCCGGATTAGAAATTGTGAACGACTAAATGGATCTGCCGCGAAGAAGTCAAAGAATAACGAAGGAAAATAAACCTGTTCCCGAACATAAAGAAGTAATCCCGAACTCTACCATGACACCGTCATCGCTAAAGTCCGCTCGATCTTATAATTCTAGTGCATCACAGCGGCGCATTTTCGAAGCTCACGGCGCAAAAGAATTAGCGGAAATTGATTTGCGGAAGCTAGAAGTAGAGCGAACCCTCGTCGAGGTCAGACTCGCCAAGGAGACGGCCCTGTTGAAAGAGGATGTGAAATCGGTTCAGGTTCATAAGTTGGTGGATGAGACTTGCAACGCAGAACGTGAGGTAAATGCAGATTAAGAACAGGAGTGAGGTCACCAAGACTACCGCGCCGCTGTTAACGACTTGGCTGAGGTTCAAGAATGCATACCAGTCTACGACTAGGATCGGCCAATACTCAGATGAGGAAAACGTAACACGGTTACAACGTTGTCTCCATGGCCCAGCCTGGGAAGCGATAGCCGCCAGACTCATCACGGTCACCTCTGCCGAAGAGGTTATCAAGACCTTGGAAATGCGATTTGATAGACCTGACCTCTGAGAGCAGTGGTGACCCAGTGGTAACGACCCCGACTTACGAGTTGTAGGTCGTGGGTTCGAACCCAAGCAGGCGCTTTACTTTGTGAATTAATTTCATCACCACTGCTCTCAAAACGGTGAAGGAAAACATCGTGAGGAAACCAGCATGTCTTAGAATAAAAAATTCGAAGACATGTGACATCTACCAACCCGCACTGGGCCCGCGTGGTAGACTACAGCCCATTCCCTCTCATAGAGAGGAGGCCTGTGTCCCAGCAGTGGGAACATTAATAGGCTGATTATGTAGACCTGACCTCGTGCTATACCGATTTATAAGCGAGGTGAGGAAGGTACCCAAGTTGACCGGAGCACGCACGGACCTAGTATCACTAGCAACGAAAGTGGACAATTGCGTCGCGGCTATAGAATCATCTCGAATACCTATACAGTCCAGACCTGATGACAATGATTATCGACAAAATGACGGAGCCAATATTCTTTCGCTGATTAGATTACAGCAAGGGTCTCACAGCTGCCAGCATTAGCCAAGTACCTGATGAAAGAAGCTCATGAAGTCTGCTTAAGAGGAGCTTTGGAGCCACCACAGACTAAGACCACCGGCATCAATATTATTGACAAATGTGGGGGAGGAGGAAAGCCACCCCGAACCTGACAAGGAATCAGCATGCGTCGTGGTTGTAACGTTGTGCAACTGAATAGTCGAGTGTTGCTATAATGATATTTAGTAAGTTACTAATCACAACACTAAAACACATGTCACAACACTATCTATCTCCGTATAGCTCTGGGCTCTGTCATTTGACTTCCGTTCGCTGTACCGTTGACAGCTAACCTATAATCTACTATGTGCCCCGAATCTAGGGTGAGTTCCTCATTATTCTACTGTGTACTATAAACTATGTATACGAGTATATCTATTGAGTGTGCCTTCTGCCATCTGCCATCTGCTATGACCATGTTACCTTGTGTTTCATACTTAACCTAAGTTATCATCTGCGAATGTGCCACGCTATCTCTGCACTATCCCTCTCTGCCTGTAAGCCGCTGCGATGTGTTAAGCTTCCGCCTACACCGCTTCCCATACCGTTCCTTGGTAGCTAAATGGGGTGAAGCTGACACATCACATGCGGCCTGCCGCTACTCGCACTGCACCGCTAACATGCGCTTTCTCACGCGCCTTGCAGGGTTCACCATACGGGTTGAGGGCAGGACCCCTTACCCGTTCCTGCCGGCTACCTCAACCTGAGGCGTGGCAGTACTGCACGCCTACCTACGGCCTACCGCCGGAAGCCTGTGCTTAACAGGCCACGTCTCCACCATCTACCGACGCTCACCACCTGGCGTCCTACGAGGGCCGTCCGCCCTACTACTGCGGAGCCTGTGCTGACAGGCCACCACGTCTACCACGTGCTGCCAAGGACGGTACCCTTCCTATCTATCTATAAGTGCGAGTGCCCAGATTCAGTGTACAGGACCTGACCCGCGACCTAGCCGTGTTACTATCTATCTAATCTAATTATATGTATAAACTTGTCAAGCTGTTTCTATTATATCTACCTAACTACCTACCTATCTCTTGGCAGCCTGCGCAGCCTACCCTGTGCAGCCCAAGCTGCCACATTGCACATTGCTGTTGATTAAGACAACATCCGAAGCAACCACGGAGAGGAAATACGCGTTTTGCTCAAATAAGGGCCATGAGATTACCACTTGCCCCAAGTTCGCAGATGAAGATATCAATCAACGATGGGATAGATGTCTCACGTCCACCCACTGCCGCGAACGATGCAAATCCAAGGTCAGATGTAAAACGTCTTAAGGTCGTGAATAAGGTCTTTCTGATAATGCTGCCGATTGAGATTGAAGGTCCATCAGGAAGTGTTACAACCTATGCACTACTTGACGAAGGATCGACAATATGTCTGATCGAAAGCGATATCGCCGAAAAGATCGGAGCTACTGGTCCTGAAAAAGAATTGAAGATTCATGGTGTAATAGGCCTAACAAGCAGCGCATCAAGTCAGTTGGTAACGCTGACGATACGAACTCCCTGGGGTCTTCATCAGCTAGATCGTACGAACGGTTAAAGCGCTAAATCTTCTCTACCATACTATCCCTAAAGAACGGATCGAGAACTTTGATCACCTGAAAGACTTTTCCCTCTATGCATCTAAAGGTCAACCAGCTATGGTGATCGGCCAGGACCAATGGCCCCTGATAGTGAGCAGAGAACTGAGGGAAGGCGGTGAAGATGAACCTGTTGCGTCGTTGACAAAACTTGGTTGGGTGTTCCATGGTGTTTGTTCTTCCATAGCATCAAATACGAGTATTATGCCTGAGTTTGCCCTTCATCCTCGCCTAGACGAAGACGATCGGTTGGACGAGCTAGTGAAAAACTACTTTCACTTGAAGAGCCTTGATGTCCAAGTGCATTGACAGGCCCAGATTATGCCCAGGTGAGTAGAGAGCCATTCACATCCTAGACCCGAAGTCACGAAAGATAGGCAAGTAATGGGAAACCGGTTTGATATGGCGGAGCGACGACGGCGACGTACAGCTGCCTGATAACCGCCGAAATGCTGAACATCGACTACGAAGCACGGAGAGAATGATGGACGCTGATCCTATCGCCGCCGCTGATTACGAAAACCAAGTGGTCAACTTCATTGAGAAAGGTTATGCAAAAGAAGTTCAAGAAAAACCTACTGGTCGTGTGTGGTATTTTTCGCACTTTGGTGTCCACAATCCAAACAAACCTGAAGAATGGAGATGGCTGTACGGAAACATGAACGTCGCCGATAAAGCCACTAGAGCCAATGTAGTCCTCGACATGGACAAGTGAAGATGGGTGTGTCGGGACCGGACTTTCTTTACCTCTCAGAAGATGCATGGCCTAAGTTCAAGCGTAGGAGTACAGAGTACGAGATAGAGCCACCTACAACTATTTTGACCGTCTTGGAACGTTTCTCAAATTGGCGCCGATATGATGTATGATGGCAGGATTACCGACTATGCGCCTCGAGCACCGCTGCAGATCATTCACGTACTGCGGTGTCGACATTAACATGAATAATTTGCACGCTTGCTTGCAGGCAGAATACTATGACTTTAAGGCTGTAAGATCTTCCCTTGTAAACCTTGTATTTTCTTGCAAATAAAAATATTTGAATTTGAATTGACATATTCGGTCCAATGACAGAGACCATTCAATTGGGCGACGACATGAAAAGCGATGGGGTGTTATCTTCACTTGCATGAATACCAGAGCCGTGCACATTGAAATAAAATCGTCATTAAAACACTGATTTGACCCTCATTTGTGATCTGCAAACAAGGAGCTACTGAAGATCGATGAAGAAGTGATAAACAGGACTGCGGACTTAGTCATTGAGTGGTCCCTTAACCCCCCCCGAAGCACCACACGTAGGAGGTGTATGGGCGAGGCTCATACGATCAGTCAAGACGGCTCTCTCGGGGATCCTTCACTCAAGAGCGCCCAAGGAGCCTCCTCCTCCGAGATACAAAACTCCGTTTTCAGCTTCAGCCATGAGAGACTTCTCCTTATCCCTCTCATGGCTGAAGCCGAAAACGTCGTGAATAGCCGGGCTCTTACAGACGTGTCTCTCGACCAAGGCGAGGAGGAGGCACTGACGGGTCCATATTGGCTCACCTAAAGTTCTTTACCCGAAATTGTTCTTCCTAACGCTTTGTAATCCGAATGATCACTCTTCCTAAAATTTTTAATCCTAAAGTTTTCATTCATACTATTTGTAGTGCTACCGGCGATGTTCATAACACTCATGTTTCCGAAAATTGTAATTAACAATATCATTAATGTAAATATATTTAAACTCCTACTATTTTTTATCATAAAACGCTTTTATCCTACTGAGAGAACATAATCATGAACCAGATGCTTTGAAGGAAAAGGTTTGTTTTTAAACTATTTCTTGTGATTACAAAACAACTGTTCACATTTTTACATTTAGCCATTTTATTTTTGGTTATTGTTGTTACATATTTATTACTATAACTATACCTGAGATAATTATGTCTAAAAACCAACTGTTTAAAATGATTAAAGGTCGTTTCACAGATTTTTGTCTTAAATGAATGAAATTCAGGTCAAAGAGTCGTCTTGGGGCACTATGAAAAAAATACTTAGAAAAATTTCGCGACCAATTTCGAGGTAGCGCTCGCCGGCCGCTGCCGCGGCACCGCTCGCTTCGCTCGCTCGGCTCGCGCGTAGTTGGTCACAGTTCTAACCTAACCTAACCTAATCCTAATCTAAACAAAAAATATATGACTTTGAATAATAGTGTAAAAGATGGTTATGTTGAGAAAATATAGGAAAACAAATAAAAGTATAATATATGTTTATTGCTACTGACATTATGAAGTTAAATGCTTCGGAATTATGAACATTAGAGACAGAGTAGTTAGGAATTGTGATTGTTAGGATGAAAAATGTTAGGAAGAACATTTTCGGATTTCCAATTATCGGAGTTGAAAATTTAGGTGAACTTTGGCGCACTCGGCACTGACACCTAACCATTTTCTGCTTGGATCATCAAACGGGCTGGGTAGACCAGGAAGCTTCACAGATGCAGGCTTAAGCCTAAGAAGGCAATGGAGGATAAAGACTGGCAGACTAAAAACTGGCAGACCATTTCTAGTCTCGATGGATGCGCGAATATTTGCCCAGCCTACAGACGCGCACGAAAGGGATGCACGATGATGGGTGTGGTGACCTTTATAAAATCAGAAGCGATCTTCAATCAAATGGAATTTGGTAAACTCCAAACATTATACTATGTCACACTTTTAAATCTATTTAGATCCATGAAAAAATAAACAATGAGGACTTAATGACTTAGTCTTAATTGCAGATCCTACAACTTCTCGAAATGTGTGGCCAAGAGGTCGAGTTGTCGCCACGCTGACAGGCCGGGACTGCCGTGTCCACATCGTGGATGTGGCTACCCGCCGCGTTGCTGTGCTACGTCGCCTGGTCAACAAGTTGGTGGCCAGCTGCCACCGTGTGAGCTCGACCGTCAGGGTTGAGTGAGAAGGAGTATGTTGTAGGCAGTTTTAAGAAACATAGATGATTTTAGAAAATAGATTTGATTAAATCACTTCAATATTGACATGTAAGAAAAGAAAATTGAATAAAAGACTAAGACAATTTCAGTTGTTTTATCTGAAACAGTGATCCTATTTGTGAAATGTTTACCTTGAAATTCAAACAGTTATTCTAATAATCAGCATAGCTTCTTCATGTACCTACTTGAGCTTTGAATGTGTGGTAAATATAATTTATTTTAAACTAGTAGTGTTGGTTGTGTATTACATATATTTACTGCCTCGTGCAAAACGAAATTCGCTATACGTATTAGATGGTATCTATTTAGTAAAATACTTAAATTCATTCACTCACTGACATAAAACTCACAGCCTAAACTAGAAGCGCTAGAAGCATTCGTTTTTGCACACGAGATTCCTAAATGGCGAAGGTGAACACACCTGCGTTATTTTTAACAATGTAAATGCCATCGGGCCTGATCCACACAACATGTATTAACAGAAAAGTCGTAACTAGATATCGCTTGAATTTGAGAAGAGCATAATATTATTGTAATAAGGAGTGGACCAGTAAAAAGTTTGAATAACAATAATTAATAAAATGTTGGATGAAGATCGATGACGAAGCGAGGAGTAATACGAATTCTGTTATAATTTAATCAACTAAAGTTCATGATTCACTTAATAAAGACATCAAAAGGCAAAGGAATTGCTCGCGGGGTGGCGCACTTTCCCAGTTTGTGACAGAGAGCCCGCTTAAAAGTCATCGTGGCAACTTGGAGAAGTTCCAATTAAATATTAACTTACTCCATTTTGTGCCCTCATCCACTACAAGTATCTTTACTACAAACATTTGGTTGCAGCGCTTGCAACAAATAGGGATTATTGTGCACTTGAGTTATTTATTGAACACTTGTCATTGCATCGTAGTTTCCTTCCTTTACTTGCAATAATTAATTTCTCTTAAAATAACTGATTCTAAGTTAATGTTAAGAATTTTGCCACAAGTGCTACAGTCCAGTGAATAGGTTAATAATTTAGAGGTTATGTATAAAACATTTTTGCGCTCGATGCCTTACTACGACCTACTTCTTTGACCTATTTGTGAACTACGGAACTAATAAAGTGTTAATTTTCGTCTAATCGGAGCAAGTAAAAATTGATTCATCCGTGCACGGCGCTTTGCTAATGAGGTTGATAGTATAAACTCGTTGCGAATACTTCTATAGAAGTTTAATGTCAAATTACTTGCCAAGTACAACATTAAAACTTCTTTGAAGTCGACATAATTAGTGGTTTTAAACTTTGTCAGTAGAGGTTAGTCTCAGCTCTTAGGAACTTAAGGCTCTTTACTAAACATAAAAGCTTTGTTCAACGATAGCAATGGTAAATGGAAATACGTAAATAAATATTGTTTGATTTGAGATCAAAACAACTAGGCCTGCAGATTGGTGTTTTTCTCGTGGTTCCTATAGATGTCGTGGTAGCGATATAGGATTCAATCAATATAAACATTATTTACAGTTTTGTATCTAGCATTACATACCCAATATTATGAACCAAGTGTTTATATTTGTAAAAAAAAAAAAAAACTCTTTTACTGTCGCATTATATACATTGTTTAAATACATAATATAATAACGCCCAAGAACTGTTGAACACATTATATCATCTACAATGTGACAAATTAATTTGTTACATCGTTCTTTTTATAGATTTCGAGGAAAAACGTGACATATTTTTAACTTTTTTTTAATAATGATTTTTTATCCCAAAAGCCTTCAAATTTTAGAATCTTTTAAGTATTTTTTAAAAGTTTATTACATAACTCATATAACTTATTGCAGATTTAACGTAAAAACACCTTAATATATTTGTCATAATTTTTTTAAAGTTAAAATATCGCTTCCTGTAAAATTGCATTTTTCGAGATAGCACGTTTTTCTCGCAAAGAGGCGATTTATTTTCTTACAAATAACATTATTTGAACGTTGAAAATTGTTAGTGGAAGGTCTGTAGTAAAGTAGGCATTTGAATATCACTTAAAATTACTATGCACTATTTCGGTCCGCAAACCCAATATGTTACATTTCTGCACATTGCAACCCGGTTGAGGTATCTTCGCCTTTTGTCCCTAGAGCACAAGCAATATATAAAATTTTAACCGTATTTATTTTAACGTGAATGCAATATTGCGACCATCATCTATTTTATTTTGCAACTATATTATGTAAAGAGTAATATTAGTAGAATTAATAAACCCTTTAACTAGAAAGATGATGATGATTTCTACGCTTATTCATAAACGCCTAGGTTTACCTAAAGCTGGCTAGAATCTTTTTAGTGTTTAATAATTTTTGAGAACGTGGAACGAGTGACAGAGCGAACCAGAACCAAGCTAGTCGCAGTTACTAGATTACGGCACCCTGTTAGGTAATGTTATTCTGATAATAAATAGAAGATTACCCGGCCAGAGTTGGGAAAATGTAGGTCCACGGTTACACATCGAATTTGTTTTAATGACCATTCGAACCGATGTACTCTACATCTTGCTTGGATATTTCTAGATAAGCCAGTTTTAACCTAGATTTTCTATTATGTAACATAATGAAGCATATTTGGTCTTAACTCGTAAAAATTGTGTACGGGTACCTAAGTGCTTATAATATGAGGAACAGCGTGTAAAGTTCACTCATCCTCATTAGAAAAGGGAGGATCCTCCGGCCAGACGGGCGTTATGTCTGGCGGGCAACTGCCCGTAAGTTGATTTCGGATAGTCTTATCTATGTTGTTCGCGCGTTAAATTCTAACTGCGCGATGAAAGAATTGTGTCATGTCTTTTGCTGCGAGGCGGTGTAACCGCTACATCACTCCCCTCCGGAGACCGGAAGTCGATAGTGGGCTGAGTCTTGTATCTTGCGTTGCTTCACAGTGCCAGCTGTGGTTCCAGTGAGTCGGAACCGGGTACCGCATAGTTCGCGGTGAGTCGGAACTGTCTGCGGTGATTCCCCAGTGAGTCGGGGTGGCGCTGCGTCGTCATCCAGTGAGTCGGATATGGTATGGCGCCGGGTTGTGGCTGCCTGCTTGCGTCGACCAGGAGAGGGTAGAATAGGCTCTGCTTGTGAGACCGGCCGGAAGTGCAGGTGCTATGCCAAGATTGCTGATGAGGCTGAGGGTGATGACCAGGAATGCGCGTTCGCTGCATGCTGGTGGTCAGGATACCCGTTGAAGCCATGGGTGCTGGCTATGTGATTCGCCTCACGAAAGCTTGCGGGAGTGATGATGATGACGTCACGCTGAAGTAGTTGCACGAAGGCTGCGTTGACGATCACGTCAGGGTCACCAATTTAGAGGTATGAGGAACAGGGTGTAAAGCTCACTCATCCTCATTAGAAAAGGGAGGATCCTCCGACCAGACGGGCGCTATGACTGGCGGGCATCTGCCCGTAAGTTGATTTCTGATAGTCTTATCTATGTATGTTGTTCGCGCGGTAAACTCTAACTGCGCGATGCAGGAATTGTGTGACGTCATGTCTTTTGCTGCGTAGTTCGTATGTGGCGGTGTAACCGCTATATACACATGAGCGGCACGCGTCTACGGCAGAGGCAACTGCAGCCGTTGACACGCGTCGACGGTTGTCAGTAGTTAATAATTATGAAAAACTAGAAGTTGCCTGTGGAGTATGAACAGCTCTGTTAGTTTTAGCCTCATATCACTAGATCTGAGTTTTAAAATACTTAAAAGAATAAGACTTAGGTAGAGAAGGTATTACCTATAAAGCTACTTTACGAAAAGATTAAAATTTTAAACTGAATAGGTAAAGTTAATTCGAAAAAATATAACAACATTACTCTTTTTGCATTTTCGGCTATTCTGACGTATATTGGCCGCCCAGAACGTATTCGCACATTAATGTAGGTAGGCCACTTCGTAATCGTCGTATTACTTTGAAAATTGATAATTTGTGATAAACGCGGTACACGAACTGTTTGAAACCTGATCGTGTGATAGAATAACAAGAACAAAGCTTTCTAACTGCGGGATCAAAGGATTCGATGGGCGAACAAAAAGGCTTCAGCCCGCCATTTTATTTCCCTTTTCCTTCGTACTAGTGTTGTATCCTCCAGCTTAGTAGCCCTTTGATTGACGCCTGAACACAATATATATTGTAATATCACTTTTATATTGTTTATTGACACAAAGTGGCATTGATATTGAATGAGACAGACGTAATGTAGGTTGGCCATAAATAACCCAATGTTTAATCCAAAGGACTGAGTGTGCCTATTACTATGGTATTTATTTTAGTAACTCCTTATCTAGAAATAAAGGTTAAAAACTGCCCTTTGATAATTATTTGCTTTCAAGCCTACGTACCTGTTTAATCGAATCGTTAAGCCATTGAACAATACGATTAAAAATGTATGTGCGTACAAAATGTATGTTATAATGTTTATTTTATACATAATGGAATGGCATGATTGTGAAGTTTAATATAAATCAATTAGCAGGGGACGCTTGGCCACGGACATTCATCACTTGATGTTTAAAAAGTTCGTGCTTGTTTAAAAAAGTTCAGTCTTGAGAATTAAGTTCAAGTTCATTTTCAAGCGAACAGTAAACGCCATTAATATTCATTATTGTTTATGAGTTAAAATTAATACAACTTCTTCGATGGCCCTTAGGGAAGGCGAATCCTTAAAAAGCCTTGGGGCTTCTGGTTGAGACCTTAATAACTCAAAGTAAATAATGTTCTATCAGATCCATGACTTGTGGAATTAATTACGGACCCCGATGACATAAAAACAATGGCATTCGACTGATAGCCTCTAATGGAGTATGCTATTATATAATTAGGGTTCTATATCCCAGCGGGGAATGAATGATTCTCATTTGATCTCGGCAACTGCCCAGTGTATTTTACGTTTTCAGCTACATTAAATTACTACTTAAATATTGTAGGTACTCATTATAGGTAAAAAACAGATCAAAACCGGCAGATATTTTAATTTTATTGGTTATACTTATAAAACAATGACTTATTAAATTAATGATCTAATTTCTTTCAAATCTAATCTCTAATAATTTTAATTAATTTGTCCAATTTTATTATCAGTTGGTAACATAGAACACAATCCTGAAGAAGGCTACTTCAGCAGTCGTCATAAAGTTTAACACTTTTATCTACGAGCCTCTACTTTCTTCCTGTAATTTTGAGAGTTTAAAAATAAATATGATTAAAACACAGTAAGACGGCAAGTGTCCGTTCGCAAGTGTACCGGGCGGTCATAATCAGGAGGTGGCCTGTAAAGCCAGTTAACTAGACTAACACCGCGCCCTCTTATTTATTTAAGAGCACGTTGGTAACTGAGGTGAAGGTTTCTTTCCCTCGGAACAATTTACGACAGTGCATAAATATCAATTTGCTTGTTACTTGCAATAAATTCACATTTTGATATTGCGAGCTACGGTTTGAATGAGTGCACAGCT
Organism: Conistra vaccinii; assembly: GCA_948150665.1. Taxonomy (NCBI): domain Eukaryota; kingdom Metazoa; phylum Arthropoda; class Insecta; order Lepidoptera; family Noctuidae; genus Conistra; species Conistra vaccinii. Next base: position 19,053,270 of record OX411315.1, read on the forward strand.
CGACACAATATTTTTTTTAAACAATGGCTCTCAATAATTTGATTATGAGCGCAAAAATGAAAATGGCACTTACGATGAGAGCACGTATTTGTAAAATTGTGTATGAAAAGTTATTGTTGAAAGCCTTTGTTTACCTTTACACTTGGTTTTCTTGTTATCTCAAGAGCCTTTTCTAGTTATAAATATCCTGTATTTTTTTAGACGGAAAAAGTTAATAGCGAATACCGAAGACAGGTAGGTATTAAAAATATAGAAAATTAGAGACATTATAGCTGACCTAAAGATCAAATTCTGTAAATAAAATACGTGGCAAATCAAACGCAAATATTTTGGAACGAAGTTCTTTAACGCGGCTAGCGGGGTAGTAAGAGTAAACTGGTAGAAAACGTCACGTAACGAAAAAGCTTTCTGCACCCTCCATGCGACTTTCTCTCTCTCTCTCTCTCTGTCTCCTCTATTATAAGAATTATTTTAGAAAGAGACAGAGAGAGAGAGAAAGTGTGAATTTGGTCAAAATGATAATCCAAGATGGGGATGCGAATTTAAATTTGAACGTTCGAAGCCCCATCTTGGATTTTCATCATGGGTATTGTTTTTAGGGTTTTCGAGAGTGCTAAAGCCAATAGTGAAGTCAAAATGTAAATTCAACATAGCGGCTGCGAAAATTTTTGTTTTGTTTTAAAGTTAAGTTGAGAAGGAACTTCGTTCCTAACGGTCCCCCGACCGCACTAGTTTCTTTTTTTTCATAGTAGTGATAAAAAATATACATGGGGTTCTTATAATTATCACAGAAGGCATTTAAAAAAAATACTACTGGATAAGTAGCCTAGTCACTACCTACAAGCCTAGGGTACAGTTATTTGATAGTTTTATCTTGTTCTGTTTTTGATTAATACCACGTGGAAAACTAAAAAATTGTAAGAAAAGAACAAGTTGCCTTCAAGTACTAGGAAACATAATCTTCTTGTCAAGCACCAAATGACTACACTACCTACGAGAGCTATAGTTAATATGTAGTAGGTTCCTGAATGTTCAGAACATGGTTAGTATTTGGTAGTGGCATTCCGGGGCTTGTGAGAGTCTACAGACTGTCTGAATAAATTGAATACTGATTTAATCTCGATGTCGGTTCATTCGATTCGTGTAGATTTTGATCTTTGACATTTTGAATATTAAATGTTGTTCGATTTTGATCACTCGTATTCGTATACGGTTCGTATTCACCTCATACACACATATAGTTCATGTTTAGTATTGTGACCATTTATAAAATATACGTGAGAGTATAAATGCCATTGATATAAACTCAAGATAATTATGTCAAATATTTTATTAGACAGATTTCACCTAGGCAAGTACAGTACATAAAGAAGTGCAAAAGCGTCATTTTTTTATTTCGGTCAGTTTTATGCGGAAAAGATGTAGGTAGCACATAGACTAAACTTGCAATGATAGCGATTGACAGACCCAAATCAATATTTTGCTAATTTATTTTATTGTTGAATAGATGAAATTACTGGCTTTTGTCCGCTTTTGGACATTTAAGATAGTTAAAATAAATGCAAATTCATCTATTTGGTTTTCTGACTTAAAGCGGCAGCGTGGCTAAATACATAAAGATGTCACGAAAAATAAACAGCGATTTACCTTGTAAAAGTTAAAGGTTTTGTTTACCTTTAAAAGGCAATCTAAGAGCCCATCTTATATACGTTGGCGAAGAAAAATTCGTATATTTTTCGCCAAACCCCCGAACGGAGGGCGGGTTCCGTGTTGTGATTGATTTTACGCAATATTCGCCGGCCACGTCGCGATCTTTAGGCACTCGCAAAGTAAACTCAATTCAGGAAAAAGGCGACTAAGAAGCCGGGTCCTTTTGGCCTTCACTACTTTACTATAAATGCAATAAGAGTAAGGCAAATCTTTGCTTTATTACCCGGAAGAGACGCAAAAATATGAAAGAGTACGTTTTATAAACATGTCTGCGTCGGTTTATTAAAATCGAATGGTAATAATTATATAGATACCAAGTGAAGCGACTAAGGTGTAAAATGTACACGTATATTAAATTCATTTATAAAACATATAATTTTATTAATTTAGAAGCCAACAAACGGTATTCTGAAAATATTTGCAAACATGTTAATAATATTGAAAATCATTGTTGTAAAGATGTTGGTTTTCATTTCAACATTCAATTTTACTGCATAGTGCACATTTACACAATGTGAAGAGCAAATTGTTGTTCCTTGGATGATACAAAAGGAACACTTATGTAATAAAATAATTCTATTGAAACCATAAATTTGGTCAATGATAAACGCGATGAGTTATTATTTCAGAATAGGTATTAGCACAGAGGACTGTTTGCTAAAGTAAATTATTGCTTATTGCAAATTACTAAGTACCTACATATTAGTTTCATTTAACATTTTTACGTTATTTACACCTAGTAAACTGGTAACGTTGCACTCTGAGAATCAACGTAAAAAAACTCAGCATTATTCTTCAGAGAATAATTTTATCATGAATATCATAAAATTGCGTCTCCAGGCGAGTATAATTAAAATGGATACAAAATTCAGAGCCTTAATAATTCAGCTCTTACCTACTGAGGAAGAGGTGACAGACAAAAGTACAATTAAGAAAAATTAGAGCGCTTATTAGTTTTTTAGACTGTTCGAGGTGAATCCGAGGTGAGTCAACCTATGAAAATGAGTACCTACTATTTATTTTAAACATGTTTTAATATACAGTTTTGCACGACTCGTAATGCGAAGCATTAGAGTGTGCTCTACGATCGAAAATTTTTTTTTGCCCCATTTCTGTAACTGTTTTTATTGTTACACTCCTGCTAGTACACAGAACCTACTTAATTTATATACCATTGTATAGATGATTAAATGGAGATTAATACTGTACTTTTTAACAATTGATTTAATGCAGCAGAAATGGAAAAAGTATAAAAATAGTTGAAAAAAAAATCCTGTCCGTCAATTTATGAACCCTGAAAACATTGTAGCTTGCGATAAAATCAATTAATTGAGTCAAGTTTTTTTTTATACATTCGTTTCAGCCGTAGAAGGAACCCTATTGAAAATGGCTCTTTTATTCAAAGTAGTTTAATTATAATTAATAAAATACTTACTAAAATATAATATCTTTAACTATCATGATACCAATTTAAATTTTGATGTGTCATGGTCGATTGACGCGTCAAATTAATTTCCACGACCACTTCTTCAGCGATCCCTTGAAAAGATGGAACAAGATTCCATCAAAGACGAACAAAGGTATGAGTCGAATTAGGCTAGTTGACAGTAGGAAATGCAATCTCGATCTCAAATCTCCCGAGGCCTCGAGCCTTTTTTCGAGATTCAATCTCGTGGGAAGACAATCTCAATTTTGAAATCTCATTCGAGATTTCGAGACTGAGCGAGCACGCGCGACATAGCATGCTATGTTTTTTGAGAAGTCATTTTCAATATAATAATTAATGGATTTATAGCGTGCGTTATGTCTGTGTGCAGATTTGTTTTGTTATGTATGTAGTGCAGATGCATAATCAGTCTATAATGTTCCCACTGCTGGGACACAGGCCTAGTGCAGGTTACTTAAATGAACTTTGATTAATTTTGTTTCGAGATTCGATTAATATATGTATTTTATTTACAAAATATAACACGATTTACCCTAAGTATATATTTTTTTAATGTTAGGTATTTTTGCTTACAAAAACGCATTATTTCGAAAAGTAGGTGAAATCTCTAAAACGAGATCTCGCCCAATTGCCAGGCGAGATCTTGAATGGCTAATCTCGACACCAGACTTAGCACGTGAGATCTCTGGTCTCTAATTTCGACTCGAGATTGCATTCCGTAGTTGACAGTACGTAAGAAAAATACTTTATGACTTTAGTTTGTAGAATGTGACCTAAGCATACAACGTGCCGCTACAATTGCAATGGCGACTTTCCTTTAACACACGAGTAGAGCTAGTGGCCAGTAGGTAATCATAAAAGTTATAATAGGTAAGATAAAATAATTTGTAAAAAAAAAAAAAAAAAAAATATTCGCCGACATAAGGCTCTTCCTTCAATTCGCCTACTCTTGCAAGTTATTCGTTTTAATTTTATTGATGTGATGTTATGATCCGTAACTCTGGCAAATGACCCCTGCGCTACAGTTTTTTTAAGTACAGGTTGCTCCAAGATGCTATTTTAGAAAATTGTAAGTAACAAATAACGACTGACTTGCGTGACTTTATTTTCACGGAATTATTTCTCAATTATCTTAAATCATTTACAAAACTAAGGAGATTTTAGATACAGTTTTCCGCTTTAATGGCGACATTAATTTAAAACACGTATACGGTGCCGCGTTTTTGTTTTATGAAGATATTTTAATTACATTAAACGTTAATATTAATTGAAATATTTACAATTTACTAAAATAGCATCTTGGAGCAACCTGTATTTAAAAAACTGTAGCGCAGAGGTCATCTGCCAGAGTTACGGATCATAACATCGCATCAATGAAATTAAAACCAATAACTTGCAAAGAGTAGGCAAATTGAAGGAAAGAGAGATCCCGATGTCGGCGACGCACTGTGTTTCGTCTAGTACAAGCTAGCGGGACAAAACCCATGATGTCATTTCCAGGAATTCGTGATAACAACTTGTAAACAACCCTTCCCAGGTTAGGAATTCTAAGAAATAATTTGTTTGTCAGTTCATTAAGTAATTTTTTGGAGGGGTCAAAGTTAAGTAAAAACGGAATGCAATTTGCGTTTTCAAATTAGTCGCATTTTTGGCACACTTGTGACATCATTTCCTAGAATTGTTAGTAAAGTTAAACGATTTTTTTTGTGATGGATTCTACTGTTGAAGGTGTGTACTTACTCTTTTGACTTGTTTTAAAAAAAAAACACATGTACCTAATTCTGTAATTTAAGTTATAAGTATGTTAAAATAATCCACAAATTTTTCCTTAATTTTAAACTTTAAAGGGTTGCAACTTTTTGTATCCACATGTATCCAGCTTGATTCTTCTGTATGTTATAATAACCACATTCAGGTATAGATTCATACATATTGTGGCTCCCGAAAATGCCCGCAAGTAAAATTATTTACTTTGTTTCTGAACGAGTCGTAACTATGACAAAAATTGTAGTTTTTCTAAGAATGGTTAAAACACGATAAAACTGAAAGAACAAACCGCATTTTTGATTATTTATGTGTACAACATAATATATCGGATGCTTCTGAAGGAAAATTTCGAGCTTTTCATGTAAATTGAACGAAAAGTGGCATCTTCTAAGTGTACTAAGAATTCATTTTTTATCAAACATAAAGATTGGTTAGAAGGATCCAGAATCGATATGTTTGTATGTGTGAACCAGCCGTGCCCTTCAACATCATTGGGGGTTCGTTCTGTAGGGCGACCCCAGAAATCCTTTGACGAGTCATCAACAAGACAGAGTAGACGATCTTTTAGGATCGCGAAGTGCAAATTAATTAATTACTGTAGCAGAATTAGCAACACGGAAAGAAGGGCAACGAAGTGTTGCAAAACAAATTCGAAGTGTCGCGATAATAGTTTTAAAAAAAAGTGTTCTGAAGAGAGTAGGCGATTGACTCCAGACAAAGCTTTAGCTTATTATGTAGACTCTAAATCTACTTCTGTCTTACAAACAGACTAGAAAGTGGTCAATGAAAGCGGAACATCAAGTCCCGCCTTCATTACCATCCCAATCAACATCCGTTCGTAAGTCAGGGGGATTGTTCGTTATCAGAAGATTCTAGCAAATTGGAGAGTGGTGATGAGGATTCTTCTGATGATGACTATTAGATTTGACTTGATAGAGTTATCGTTTATTGTTTATATGTTCACCTATTTTATTATGTAGTCATTTCTCATAATGCTTTGATTTTAATTTTTATATATTAGATTTCACATTATTTCAAATTTATTGCCCACTTAAATCATTTTTATTTTATATGATTTTGTTTTACGAGTTATTTTATATGTATATATATTATATGTATAATGCCTTACAGGCATAATAAGTAGGTAGGTAGACGCAGCGAATTAGAGCAATCAGGGACAACACTAAACAAAATTGTAAAATTGGAGAGTACTTCCATCTTGCATCCATACCTTTTGACGGGTACACTACATAAATACGAAAAACTTTATTCCGAAAGTCACAAATACGAATTTCAAAATACCGATTATCAGAATTCCGAATGATTCAAAATCCCTAATATAACAACTCCGATTTATCATTAATCCTATTTTTATAATTCCAAAATTTCAGTATTCCTAACGTTTATAATTACTATTCTCAAAATACCGAGTTTCAATAGATCGAATAACAAAAAGTCCGAATTAATGATAATTCGAAACATCAGAAATACGAATTCCGATTATTAAAGTACGGATTAATTAGAATTCCGAAATAAAAAGGCCTTGTAAAACTGAAAAGCAAGACAACAAAACACCCTGGTCACAGTTCCAACCTAACCCATATGATTCACCAACAATAAAGGGAATCTGGCGCTCGGCGACCGCTGCCACGGCACGCTTCCTACGGTCGCTCGCCTTCGCGCGTTAATGGTCACAAATCTAACCTAACCCAAATGATTCACCAACAATAGAGGGGATCTGGCGCTCGGCAGCCGCTACCGCGGCACGCTCCCACCGGTCGCTCGCCTTCGCGCGTTAATGGTCACTAATCTAACCTAACCCAAATGATTCACCAACAATAGAGGGGATCTGGCACTCGGCGGCCGCTGCCGCGGCACGCTCCCTGCGGTCGCTCGCCTTCGCGCGTTAGGGTCACTGATCTAACCTAACCTAACCTAAATGATTCACCAACAATAGAGGGGATCTGGCACTCGGGCCGCTGCCGCGGCACGCTCCCTACGGTCGCTCGCCTTCGCGCGTTAATGGTCACTAATCTAACCTAACAAACCCAAATGATTTACCAACAATAGAGGGGATCTGGCACTCGGCGGCCGCTGCCGCGGCACGCTCCCTACGGTCGCTCGCCTTCGCGCGTTAATGGTCACTGATCTAACCTAACCTAACCCAAATGATTTACCAACAATAGAGGGGATCTGGCACTCGGCGTCCGCTGCCGCGGCACGCTCCCTGCGGTCGCTCGCCTTCGCGCGTTAATGGTCACTGATCTAACCTAACCTAACCCAAATGATTCACCAACAATATAGGGGACCAAAGTAGACGTTTTTAAATTAAAAACATAGATTTTGAATTTATAATGCGTAACTTAATACTCGTTGTTGAATAATTGAATCAGAATCAGAATCCTAATTTTAGTAGTTTATTCGAAGTATTGAAAATCGGAATGTCGTTTTTCGGACCGAGAACCTATCGAGCATTTGATTCTTCGAACATATGAAAATCGGAAACCAAACAAATCGTATTTACGACTTTCGGTAAAATGACATTCGTGATTTTTAAAAATAGACATTATAATTCTTAGGGATTATGAAATTCGGACTTTTGAAAATCGGAACAGCGAAATTCGGAATAAAATATTTCGGAGTATTTGGGTGTTCCCCCTTTTGACGTATAGGAAAGAAAACAGCGTAAGACACCTTAAATATACATAAACAATTAAAATAAGTAAAAAAATAATTTTGTCTCGCTAGCTTGTACTAGACGAAGCACTGTGCGACGTTTGAAAATAAAAAAATTCGACACCAGCAATGAACACAACGCTAACTTGAAAAAATTCCTGGTTTTTTTTTTAAATCCTATTTTCCTGTCATAAGTCATACATAAGTAATTTATTTCATAACAATATGGTAAATTGTGTTGAAAAATTAACATTACACATTATAAAACATACTGTTTATACTAGAATGACATATTTTTTAAGAAAAAAATACTTCTTTCTAGTATTTTACTTATTTGATTAGTGCGAAGCAATTACGGTTTTCTTCAATGAAGTAAAATATTAACTTGAGTATTTTACTTACATGTTTCTTTTTCTTTGTATTTAAAAAAGAAAATGAAACATATTATCAGATACGCCAGGTTTTATTATGAATAAATAATTTTACCCTACTTTTCTCTGAGTGTACAAAAAATTGGCACAATTTTTTTGCAATACTCCAATAATTGGCGAGTTATTGGTAAGATCGCTGAACTTTATTAGAACGTAAGATACATACGACATAATATGGAACCCGGTAACTTTGATCATTATGAGTCGAAAGCTATTGAAAAATCCAGTCAAAATACCTAAGAATACGACATGCGGAGTAAACGTAAGCGTACAGTCCACTTCGACGAAGTCAAGGAAAAAATGAGACCGAACTCGGCAGGGTTAGATTCAGAGTTACCGTTTTTAACGTTATAGACTGTGTGATTGCAGAAGTACGAAGACGCGGCTTGAGGAGTTAATGAGGTGTTAACACCTTCACTAGGTTATCTGGTCTATATGACCTGATGCGTAACTGTTCCATGGCGCGGGTGCGAAAATCGTTGACTTGCTCCTGAAGCGGGATGCATAGATCAACGAACATCGTCGGTTACGTCAGAACACAAGTCGCATAGACAACATCAAAATGAGGTTGTACTCCGACAAAAATTGATAAAAGTACTAGTTGGTAAGCAAGTTATTGTTTAAACGTTCACTTGCCAAACTTGCTTGTTCACTTGGTTAGCAATTATTTGTGAAGACTATATTTGCTAAGCATAATTTCATTTGCCAAATTATTACAATTTGGCAAATGAAATTATGCAAAAACTTGCTTGGGAAGTGATAATTTGACAAATTTTTTTTGATGAATCAAGTGTAACACCTTCATTATACATTGCAAAAACAAGCTTCGATGCCGATGGTGTCATGGTTGCTGTGATAATGAAGTTTGCACGACACTAAATTTTCTGCAATTTTCCATCTTTTTGTTGTCGTGAATTAAATTCTAGATGCAAAAAGATCTTTTTCTTAATGTATTAAAGCGACTCATGCCGCTACTGGTAGCAAGAAACCTTATTCCAGAACACCAATTTGGATTCAGGAACGGCCACGGTACTATAGAACAGGTACATAGACTTGTGGAAAAAATCAATACTTCCTTTGAAAATAAGGAGTAATTAGTACTACTCTGCAGTCTTTCTGGATATGTCGTAGGGTTTTGATCATGTACGGCACGAGGGTCTACTGACCAATATAAATATGACAAATTCGAGGATAAAATGTTTTAAGTGTATAATTTATAATAGAACCTATAAATCAGATAATCGGTTTCACAAAAACTGTCAACTAGCCTGTAATGGAAAGAGTAAATAAAATCAAAATCCTCAAATGTCATGATTTTATGAAATAGTCATTCAATAGGATTACGTGAACTTAGAGAGTTGAATTGATGATTTTTATAAATCTGTAAAGCCGTATTTGCTACGGTCGCAAATCACATTTTAATCACAGTAGGCAACCTGACACTGACCTGCAAATTGCAAAAACGAAACTTAAGAAAATTCGAATTTCGCGGGCTATCTTGCCGCAGTATGCCCCTTATACGGCCTATCCTACTCCTACTACAACAGTAAAAAGATTTATACGTACATTCCTTCAAAAGAAAACCCACGAAGAGACAGTAAAATATCCTTAGTACATTTGAAAGGTACACAGTTCCACACAACATGATATTCACAAACACACAGATGTACACACACACCTTTTATAATTAAACTAGTGAGCTGCCCCTGCTTCTCACGGTTATTATGACTTGACAACATCGAGATTTCCTTATTATATGTACGTAAGTTTAATATTAATGTATTATACCTACACATAAACGCTAAAATACGCAGCGCTAGTATAACCAACTACATATTTCGCTCATAAACTTTGATGGAACCTACTTCCCGTCACTTTCAAAACAAATTTCAAAGGACATGTAGCTTGGTGTTAAAAATAAGTAAGTTTTATTTAAAGTTCTTGTTTATTACTTTGACTATCAACCCTTATGAAGATACTGATTACAATATTACAGGGAGTTATAATTATATCCGAGATTTATCTACAGCTATTCCGCAAGTTTACAACATTTATTTTACTGTAAACCAAAATTCAAAGTCAAGCACGGATAGTCCCTGTGAAAGCCGAAGTTATGAACTTAATTTCAAATAACGACCTTGAAGTTTTAAACAACTTTAATACTGTATAAATCAAGTTAAAGTTTCGGTAAACGATTTCAACAGTCCAGTGCGAACTATTATCAATTTTGATTAACGTGTAGCAATTTCCTTTGTGATTCCGATTAACGGTTAACGAGCAAAGCAAACCGGTGCAATGAGAAAGAAATACTCAGTAATATCATTAGGTGCAGCTCTACTACAGTGGTTCCGCAATCCTACGAGAGGACGTAAAACTTTACGGTCAACCCGACAAACGCGCTGTGATAATCGAATGAAATTCCACCGTATGTACTCGAACTGGCGGCTATCATAAAATGTCATGACGAATATTTTCAAATGGCCCACGTAAATGGCAGTTATGGATTCTATTTTAAACCGTTTTGGTGTCAGCTTTTTGTTAGTCATGCTTAAGGCATTTTGCCTCTACGGTTTTGAAATGGTTAAGTAAAACAAACAACCAAATTTTTTCACACTTTTTAAGTTTCAATTATTTAATGGGAGTTTTTGATAAACCTTTTAGTGTCAACTTATTGTGCTACTTTTGTAGCTGTCGAACGAAACCACTATTATATCTGTCGGACCTCTAAATCGGTAGATATTGCAAATTAAAATTAAACAACTGTACCTGTAAAAAAAAACAGTCGTGGCAAAATGCCTTATAATGGTGGATTTGTAGATAAAATTGATCTTATTACTTCGCCTTAACGGGTCGGACACCCGTGACCAGACACACTGTATATCCCAACAGTACCTACCTATAGGTAATGATGATACTTATTAAATATAAGTACACATATTATATGAGTAGGTACTCCCATCGTCAACCGGATACTATACTGGGTTTGTAATCTGTAACGTTATGTGCAGTATTGCGGCAAACAACTATAATACCGCAGTTTCGGTGTCGATAAAATGAAAATTCTTCAAGAGGAAAATTTCTCGAGGTATAACCTGCGCAAAAGTTGATCGTTTCGTGATACATGTTTAGTTGTTAGCTAACTCTTTGCTTATAAATCCGGGAAAGTTTCATAACTCGACGGTAGGGCGGCCCCGAATGAGGTGTTAGGCTCCTGTACTATAAATATTATTTATTACCTTCTACGAAAGCTCAGGGAATTCGAAATACGACGAAAATATTCCAAGAGATAACGTTTCGTCTATATTCATGTTAACTTAAGCAGCTTAGAAGTTGTAAGTAGCAGAACTGCAACTTAGAAGTGGATCAAGTTATTTACTATCGTTTCTTTAAATGTAGGTTGTAAAATTCTAGTATAACAAGTCGTAACAAATAGCTGCACACTGTACGGTGTGCAATTTAACTCTTTTATTTCGGTCCAATCACACACCTAACGAGTACCAGTAAAGCAATTTTGTTCAGTGAATACAGATCACATTTGGAATAATAGGGGCCGAAACTGGAACCATTCCAATCTCTTTGGATGTGATCTGTAGTTTAGCGCCATTTTGGGATCTGCCATTTGTACGATGCGAATGTCACCTTGTGACACAAACTTGACCGCCACTCTTTTCGAATTTAGTTGATCAACTGCTAAGTCGAAATTGATTTGAACCAAGTGAACAGACTCTCAATTAAATTCAAATTCAACAAATGTTGTTAAACTAAAATCGAACCGTGTGAACCCAATATTACTAGTGAGATAAGAAAATCAGAATAGGATTTTATTATCATGTTTCCTAGTTCAGAGCATAATTATCATAATAGCCATTTCTAGCTAATACGTTCCTATTTATCTATATTAGTAGTCGGGTTTGTAATTTTTTTTTTACTTATGGCTATTCCTATTAGTTCCCCCTTTTTCACAATTCAAAAGTAATTGTAAAAGCCATTCTAGTCAATAGTTCTTCTAAACGAATTAATAGCAAAGATTGGCGCATTTCCATTGGTGATAGGCACCCCATTAAAGAGACTGCAGTGACTATTAGCCCCGACCAACGTTTTCCCCGCAATCTCTTTCGTGTCGACATTTTATTATCGGTAGAGTCAGCTCTGTTGTAATCCCCGGCAAGCGGTACAATTTACGATTTATAAAACCACCATTTTCTGTTGTAAAGCAAAACGATAAAGAGAATAGTAAGGCTCGACTTGGCGATGCTCACCTCGTTCTTCGTCACCCTTTTATCTTAATATTCACTGATATTAAAAAGTTAATCCGAAATAACAGCACGGATAGAGTTGCTTTAAGCTGTATCTTTGTGTTCGTAGCACTGAATTTGCTTACCATTTATTATTACGGGGTTGAATTTCAAACGATGAAATAGAGTTTGTGATATATTTTAATTGACTTGTACTTTTTAATGGTGAAATAAAACTGTAGCAATAAAGTGGTGGCCCAGTGCTAAAGGCCGCGACTAACGAGTTGAAGGTCACAGGTTCAAACCCTGACTGACGCTTTACTTTGTGTAAATTATTTCACCACTCCCAAAACGGCTCGCAAAACGGTGAAGGAAAACATCATGAGGAAACCGGCTTCTCGGAATCCTAGAACCAAAAATTTGAAGACATTTGACATCTACCAACCCGTACTGGGCCCGCGTGATGGATTACAACCCACTCCTTACAGAGAGGCGCCTGTGTCCCAGCAATGGGAACATTATAGGCTGATTATTAAAATGATTGAGCAGATATTATTATTAGAGATGCTGTCAATAGTTGTTATAGCGAATAGTCAAATACCGATTTATCGGCATTCCATATGGGCGAATGTTCGAATACTCGCCATTATTACTCGACATAAAAAAGAAATACAAAAAAAAAATATTTATTCACAAATAGTAATATAGTTTATTTAGTTTCTGAACGGTTTGATTTATTAAAAAAAACGCAACTGATTTGATCTCAATCGTGCAGAAAAACTGCACCACAATCTGTACTTACTCGTAAAATATGAAATTAACAATTAAAAAGCCTAACTAAATAAAATTCAACATGACTGATTTTTGGTAAACTTTTTTATATTAATACTAAGTGTGTTAAGTTTTTAAAAATTAATAAAAGGTTAATAATTTTTAAGTCTATAGTTACTTTCTTTTAATTAAAAGTTTATTTTTATTAAGACAACTATTCGCCGAATGTCGAATAATAAACAATATTATTCGGTGTTCGACGAATGACAAAAAAAATCGAGAATAATAGCGAGTATTCGCGGCATCTCTAAGTATTATATTGTGCCCAATGGGATTTCCCATTGGCAAAAATTACGAACTACCATAGCTTCCTTTAGAGAGGATGAATTTGCAAACATCCTTCTTTAAGACGCAGATATACCAGTGCCCTTGAGTGGTAAGCTTGCGTGTTATACTGAGCTCACGCAGCGCGCCGTACGTCCAGCCAATAATAGGACTCGTCCATCAAGGAGCACTGTCCCAAATTAGACGCATTTTTTATTTATTATACATACATACATATACCTACATATATAAGGTGCTAACAAATTAAGTACCAATATTTTAAGAGGTGTTACATTACATCAAAACAATTAACTTTGAATAGAAATTAAAAAAAAACTTTTTATATGATATTTTTGTTTTAATTTCCGGAACAAAATAAATAAATAAATATTTGGCCCAAACATAATCATCCTGTGCATACAACTGACAAGATGTGTTTAACACTTTCTGTCAAGTGAACATCGTCGTTTGTGACAAACGTCAATTATTGGCGGGAAAACTGTTAGTAATCAATTAGCCTTTGATAATTGTCAATAAAGTAGGTACTTCTTTTTCTCATTTTCAAGTACAAATTGAAAAGTTAAGGCAAAGTGTAATTAGTAATAAAACCCAGTTTTAGTAAATATTTATTTACATTACAAGAACTGTTGAAAATGGCGACCCTCTTTTTCAATGCATAATAATGCTCGCTTTTGGATGTTTCCATTAACACGCAACAAAATGTCTCTTTCTCTTTTCATGACATACATTCGCTGCATCCCTTGTACTACACATTGGATGACAGTCAAAGAAATCCAAAATAGAAACTTCTAGACGCGCCGGATATCGAGGCCTACCGGCTTCACCTCTAGGCGTGAACGTTCCCCAGTCATGATATCTTTGCTCAGCTCGGTAGATTGTGCGAGAATTCACATGTGTACCGTAAATTTCTGCATAGAGCCTAGCAGCACTTGTCGCACTGTAGTTTGCTTCGCGATAGCAAATTACCATGTTTAGGTTATCGTTGTTTGTGTAGCGGTAAAGCATTATTTTTGTTATTTAGTGGTTTATTATACTAAAATCAGACATAATAAATAGCGTGACATTGACATTATATTTTATTTATTTATGTGAAGTGGCCATTAACTCAAAACAGTTAAGAGGAGGTTTCATAAGATAATCAAAGAGGACTTAATATTAATTACGGATTGTTGACTATCTCATTAACAGGGTGTTTTTACGCAGTAACGTTGTTTCCCTAATTATCTCCAAAAAGTAACATAAACTTTTAAATGTTTCATACTTAAGTCTACTCCTAATAACGAGTACTATCGGCTCTAAAAGTATTGGTACCTAATTTGTTAGCACCTTATATACATATACAGTCTATTAATGTTGCCCCCGGCTGGGACACAGGCCTCCTTTCTGTGAGAGGAAGTGGGCCGTAATCTACCACGCGGGCCCAGTGCGGGTTGGTAGATGTCACATGTCTTCGATTTTTTTGGTTGTAAGACATGCCGGTTTCCTCACGATGTTTTCCTTCACCGTTTTGAGAGCAGTAGTGATGAAATTATTTACACAAAGTAAAGCACCTGTTTGGGTTTGAACCCACGACCTACAACTCGTAAGTCGGGGTCATTACCACTAGGCTACCACTGCTCTCATTTATTTATTATACATAAAACAAAAAGTATTTTAATAAAACACGTGTACTAAAAGATCAATAATTAAATTATCTTTAAAATGGAGAAGGTTTCAGAAAAATACGCTTGATAGATTTTGCGTGATTCTCAGTTTTTATTAGGGTTCCGTACCTCAAAAAGAAAAAACCGAACCCTTATAGGATCACTCTCTTGTCCGTGTGTCACCACCGATTTTTTCAGGAACGGGTGGACCTAGCAAATTGAAATTTAGAGTCTCTGAGTCAACACGATATAAATAAAAGAAAGCAGCACAAATAAAGAGAAAATTCCAAAAAAAAAAAACATTAAAGGGTGTCCATAAACATACATGGTTGACGCCAGTTAAGATAGTCTTGTATGGGCGCTCATACAATTTAGAGGACTAGTTTCTGGGCACAGAACTATTTACAAATGAAGCTCCTTACGGAACCCTCGGTGCGCGAGTCCAACTCGCTCTTGACCGGTTTTTTTATGATGGACAGAGGAGGCGAAAATAAAGTAATAAGTTTCCACCCTACCAAAATCGCTCAACGTGCCTAAACAAGTTTTCACTTCAATAAAAAATTAAACGGGGTAAAAAATATGTAGTGTAAAATATTGTACGATGGTACCCAACCCCTCGTGTACGAGTAATTTTATTACCATTACTTAAGTTAAAAATGTAATTACATTTATCATTCAAATAATCATTAACTTTATAATAGGCTTTATTAATGCCGTAGGATGATTTGACATAGGATACTTCAGCGTGACGTCATCATCATCACTCCCGCAAGCTTTCGTGAGGTGAGTCACACAGCCAGCCAGCACCCACGGCTTCAACGGGTATCCTGACCACCAGCATGCAGCGAACGCGCATTCCTGGTCATCACCCTCAGCCTCATCAGCAACCTTGGCACAACACCTGCACTTTCGGCTGGTCTCACAAGCAGAGCCTATTCTATCCCCTCCTGGTCAACGCAAGCCACAACCCGGCGCCATACCATATCCGACTCACTAGATGACGACGCAGCGCCACCCCGACTCACTGGGGAATCACCGCAGACAGTTCCGACTCACCGCGAACTATGCGGCACCCGGTTCCAACTCACTGGAACCTCAACTGGCACTGTGAAGCATCGCAAGATACAAGACTCAGCCCACTATCGACCTGCGGTCTCCGGAGGGGGGTAAAGGGTTCTCTGCCACATAAGAACTACGCATCAAAGACATGACGTCACACAAATCCTACATCGCGCAATTAGAGTTTACCGCGCGATCGACATAATATAAGACTATCCGAAATCAACTTACGGGCAGTTGCCCGCCAGATATAATACCCGTCTGGTCGTCTGGCCGGAGGATCCTCCTTTTTCTATGGTGGATGAGTGAACTTCACACCCTGTTCCGCATACCACCAAAAACATGATCATAAATTTATGATTATGAATCATAAATATTCCTATAAGTTATTAAGAGAATGCTCTAATTTTACATATATATTTTTCCAAATCAGCTCCGTTAGTTACCAAAACTGATAGCGCGCCGAAATTGATAGGGGCTTTTAACTCTACTCATTCAGACGTGATCTTCAGTATAAAATCATTAAAAGCCGGTTATTTATGGAACTTTTGTGCAAAATGTCATGCTTCTAGACCCAACGGTTTAGGCTGTGCGTTAGTTAGTGAGTGAATGAGTATAATATTTTAAATAATTGAGAAAATAATGCATTGCATAGCATAACATCAGACATCTATTCCTCGAAGGAGTAGACATAGGCGGTGATTGGTGTTAGTATACCAGATACATCACTTTTACCAGTGACCAGTGACCTTTAACCGGGCACAGATTCAAACTCCGGAGAAATTCCGAATAAACCGATGATAGATTGTGTGTAAGATCAAAAGTCTTAAAAGGATTAAAAGTCACCCCCTTCTACCCAAGAAAGGGGGTGACTTTTACATAAGTATGGAGGAATACTTGCTGCACCAACCCCAAATAAATTGGGATAGGGCAGGAGGATGATTATATTTTTGCCAAGCTGGCAGCAATTTATTGGGTGGGTACCTACTTTGTTTGAGATATTTTAAAGTTCCAATGCGACCATGGTTGCCCCACCATGGTGTTCTAGTGTAATATACTTCCTACAGTTTTATGAACAGCTACGAGACTTATGTTACGATGCATAGTTATTTAATGGGTGGGTTTTTGTTGTTAATGTTATAATATCTGCATGTTTCTTTATATTTTTTACCGCCGACATGAAGACTTCGGGCCAAAACACATAGACACGATATGATGTCGCATCGTGGCAAGTTGCAACCGACGCACATACGTCGATTTGGTCGATTTGGGCGGCCAAAAGTGAATTTGCAATGTATACCCGATAGCAAAACAAGTTATTACCTGCCCTAGCAGACAGTTCCAGGAACAATACCTTACCACTACCTTCCATTATATTGCGCGTGAGAGTGGATCCAGGTAGTCGGAAGTTGATCGTCGCTAGTGGTGTACGTATCTAATCTCGGTGCCCTCAGTGTATACAACATTTTCAAAGTGAATATTTTAATGTTAGAATCTGGATTTCAAAAAAATATTTATGGATTCTAGTACTTCAGGTAAGCACCTAACCTATTATTATTACTTTTCATTTTTTTTTTTCAATTTGACATATCTATAGATCCTTCAAAATAATCTTGTTACCGTATATTTTTTGCAGTAATTTTAGTTTTAAAACGGCATTTTGTTGTTTATCCCTGTCCGTCCGGATCGTAAATTTATTTGAACCCTTAGCTAATATCATTCCAAAATTTGGACTCCGATTTGCTCTGTTTTTCAAAATAACAGCATTTCAAACATTTTGGTACCTAATTATTTGAATTTCTTTTAAGATATTGCATAGCTTCTATCGCGGGCCTTGAGCGTGGAGACCTAATCCAGAAATTTCGTAACGAAAATACTACCTAAGAAAGAGTAGAGTTTTGTATTGAAAATTATGTTACTGCTTGACAACAAAGTTCAAATTTACTTAAACGAATGATACGATCGTGTTGTATTGAAAATTATGTTTAACTGTTTGACAACAAAGTTCAAATTTACTTAGACGAATGATACGAGAGTGTTGTATTGAAAATTATGATTAACTGTTTGACAATAAAGTTCAAATTTACTTAGACGAATGATCCTTGACTATTAATAGTTAAATTAAAACCTTTTTATTACACTCGAGAGCAATGAATCCGGGTCACTTAAAGAATCCTAAAAATCTCGGAAACTAAAAATGCTAGGTTAATGCAATAAATTGTATTTAATAGACAATGTAATACTCCTTAAATGAAGGTATTAAAACTTCTTAGTTATTGTAAAGTTATATCATAAAAAAATCAAATTTGAAAAAGGGCCACTTTCGAAGATGGAACTACGAAATTACAGCATTTGGTTTTGCTTTTGTTTGTAATCTGTCATTTATGTGGGTACATAAACCATGTTGATAGTGCTCTATATTCATTATTCAAGCTGAAATTATGTCGCTTACGCCTGAAGAATGCACCAGAATACTTACAATGCTGGAAACCGGCCGGAGTCAGCGCGATACAGCCAGGACTGTCGGTGTGTCGCTGTCAACAGTACAAAGAGTTCTCCGACGTTACGAAGAAACTGGTTCTAACCTACGCAGACCAGGAACGGGCAGAACCAGGTGTACCACAGCACGAGAAGACCGATACTTGGTGAACACCATGCTTCGAAATCGCTTTCTCACAGGAACTGAACTCACAAATCAGTTTCGACGCCTCGGAGGAAGTAACCCAAGTGCATGGACAGTAAGACGTCGGCTTGCTGAATCTAACTTAAAACCCCTTAGACCTGCAAACGGCCCTAAACTGGAGCGTGGGCATCGTATTTCAAGACTAAGATATGCCCAGAGCCACGTAAATTGGAGTATTGAAGATTGGTCAAAAGTTATGTTCTCCGACGAATCAAAATTTATGCTCTACAAGCACGATGGAAGACACAGAGTGTATCGAAGACCAGGGGAAAGATTCAAGCAAGCATGCATCGAAGAAAAAGTAGCCTACGGTGGTGGGTCTGTACTTGCGTGGGCCGGAATTTCTTCTGAAAGTCGCACAGAGCTGGTGATCATAGAAAACGGCTCTTTAACTAGCGTAAGATATGTGGAAGAAATCCTCAATGATCACGTTGGTCCATTTATGGTCAATTTAGGTGAGGATGCTATATTTATGCATGACAATGCCCGACCTCATACAGGTAGGATTGTGAATGACTACCTTCAAGAGATGAACATTACTCGTATGGAGTGGCCAGCGCGCAGCCCGGATATCAACCCGATCGAGCATGCTTGGGACGAGCTAGGCAGATGCGTAAAACAACGAAACCCTCCCCCAATCACGCTTCGTGAGCTCAAAATTGCTCTCACAGAGGAATGGGGGAATATTCCCCAAAATCGTATAAGGAACTTGGTGTACAGCATGCCAAACCGCGTAAACGCAGTAATGGAAGCACGAGGAGGCAATACGAAGTATTAAAATTCAAGAAAATCGTAATAAAGTTCAAAAATTTCATGTTTCCTATTTTTGTTTTAAGGAGAGATCAGC
Source organism: Conistra vaccinii (assembly GCA_948150665.1). NCBI lineage: Eukaryota > Metazoa > Arthropoda > Insecta > Lepidoptera > Noctuidae > Conistra > Conistra vaccinii. Next base: position 19,072,884 of record OX411315.1, read on the forward strand.
AGTTTTTTTCTTTATGTAATTTTGTGTTAATAAAATGTATGGTGACTCATATTTTTTTTACTTTCATTTAAGGAGTATTACATTGTCTATTAAATACAATTTATTGCATTAACCTATCATTTTTAGTTTCCAAGGATTTTTAACATTCTTTAAGTGACCCGGATTCATTGCTCTCGAGTGTAGTTTGATGTTCCCATTACGTTGTGTCAAGTTTTAAAAACTATAAATGTGAATAACAGTTCCTGTCAATGTCATCATTGCAATGATATTATATCATTGCATCATTGCTATTTCTTGTATTCGGGTTAATATTTTACAATTGCGTAAGTTGATAAAAAATACTATGCAATAGCTTCGCCGGGGCAGTCCCCGAGTGCCACACGTCTTTTTTTCTACCTTTCTTTTTTTAATATTGACTTTTATTTGTTTTAGGCTCACCGGACAAATCGGGTGTAAAAGTAGTGACTGAAAAACCATCCATTATGTCATTTTCTCCCGAGAAAATTGACCTTTTGATACCTGCCCAGCCAAATGAGATCGTCAAGAACGATGTTTTTTTTTTTTCAGAATTATGTCTTATCAATGACAAAAAACTATGTATAATTATTTAAAATCTACTACCGAACCTTTATAGACCGTCAAATAATTTTGGCCGCATAAATCGGCCAAATCGACCTATGTGTGACGTTGTTACAGACATGTTAAAATAACATTTTTTTATTGATCTACTAATTTCGTTTACCGTTTACACCTAAAAAAAGTTGTAAAGAATAGTTATCGATAAAAAAAAAAAATTAAACATGTCTGTAAAAACGTCGCTTGCAACATGCCTCGATGCGACGTCCGTGTCGTATAGTGTGGATATGTTTTGACCCTTCGTTCTGGTCTCAAGGGTATTATAATCTCAAAGGCTATGTGCAAACAGTAATCTGGCCGACAATGCTAACTCGATACCGTGTGGTCGAGGAACAAAGACCTTGCTCCTAGACCACGTAACATAGCAACTCCAATTTTTCACAAACATGAAAAGCTACTGAATTCCAAACAATCATATTCAAAGGATGACACATCAAGCTATAGTATAAGCTAACCTCACACTGTATTAGGATTTGTAAACAATGAGAAGTAAGCCTATAGCTACTGTCGTTGTGCGTACGAATAGGTTCCTATTTTATTTAGCTTCCTACCTTAAGTATAAGTACGTACATATTTTACCTTAGCCGATCGGCCGAAATTCTTTGACATGGTACATGACTTTTAATAATGAATGTTTTAATCTTAATGCCCTCTGGACATACCTACACATTTATGTCGTTTTTTAACATCGCAAATTCCTTTTAAAATTCCTATTCACAATTAATAAGATGAAGCACATTAATTACGCGACTATACTCATATAAGTCCCACCCATAGTTTAAAGTCAAATGGAAATATCAACAGCTAAGTTTGATAAGTATTTCGAAACTATTCCTTATTAGTTCCTGGTCTATTAATACCTCGACGTACACCCTCAATGTTCTAATGAAACTATAAGAGTAGTGTGAGGGAGTTTCTTAAACCAGTTATAGAGATGAACACTCTAAAATGAATTATTCGTAAGTATGCGAATAATAAATAAACATACAATAAGTGGAATGTTCCTAAGCGTAAATTCCATAGTGGCAAATATTCAATTTCTTAGGTATTCAGTAGGTATTAACTGCTATAGCTGCGTCCCGGAACTTGTTTTGCTTGATTACACAAAGAAAGCTATCGCAATTACGGTACCCTTAGTCAAGAAAATAATAAAATAGTTATTTTTAGTGTTGCTATGCGCTGCAATGTAATAAGGCTGCCTGGAAACGACTATTTTAATTGTGCGGGATTTAATAAAATTGTTCAAGAAGAATTTCATAATTATAATTATATCAGGTCGATCCATACGCACTGCTTGAGAAGTAGCTAGTACGGTACACGCTGTTTTCAAATTCGTTTTCTATTCCTTAATCTAAGTACAAAACTAATTAATGTAGCCGTAGTGATTTTCCATATATTTAATAAGGAAGAAGCCTGTCTAAAAAACTACAAAAGTCTGTCTAAAATTTCAGGCCAGTATTCTTAACACTGGCCAAAAATTTTAGTAAGTTATTAGAGATTAAACCAATTGTTAAAATTATTTGCGAAATCACAAATTAATGTGCGATGTTTCACTTGCCTCATTACAATCTAATTAGTTTGTCCCAAAACGTTTATCAGCTGAAAATTGGTAACGCAAAATTGAATTATTTGGGTAAGTAGATACTTTAGGTAGGTAGGTTCCGAACAAATGAAAATCGAAACCTTTACAATCTCACTTTCTTTTTTGTCTATCACAGAGGTTTTTGTAGATATCTTTGAAACAGAACATTGAGTTTTGGCATTATATTATTTGTAGACGGCGCGAGCATAGATCGTCAGTCCTCAAAGAAAAAAAAATTGTTTAGATTTATTGGGGTCAGTACGTTATAGAAAAAATAAGTTTTAATTAACATATGGTGTTAGGTGTCGTAAAGAGTAGAAAAAATAAGTTTTAATTAACATAATTATGGTGTTAGGTGTCGTAAAGAGCTTACTTTAAGAATTAGAAAACTAATTTTCTTATTGACCGAGCGAGCGAAGCGCTTCTGTAAAAATTTGCATTCGCGTGTCTGTTTGTACGCGAAAAAGTACAATTGATTCAATTCTAATAATGGTCGTCAATGTCATAAGCAAAGTAAATGCATGAACTGAAGCGTTCAGTTACAGTTCGTAGTGGTAATCAAATCGGCTTTTATTAAATAAAAAATATACCATTGAAACAGTTTCACACCTGATTGAAATCATATTTTTAAGGCGGCGTATTCTCGCGTAAAGTGGTTTAAAAATGAACTTGAAATGGAATGTAGTTTATGGTTGCTTGTCAGTGTGAGTCTAGTTATGATACTCAGTCATTATCGGTCAGGACTCCATTGTCCCGATTATGTTATTCGTAAACGTAAATTAATGGACATGTGCATTCTCCCTATCCTCACATACGGCGCTCAAACCTGGTCTTTGACGGTTCAACAGAGGTCCAAGCTTGAGGTTTGCCAGCGAGCAATGGAGCGCAGCATTCTTGGATTCAGATTAACGGACCGTGTTAGGAACACAGTGTTACGCTCCAAAACACAAATCGCCGACGTCACCCAAAAGGCGATCAAGCTTAAGTGGGACTGGGCCGGACACGTCTGCCGTATGTCAAATGAATCATGGGCCAAATCTACCACCATGTGGGTCCCAGAAAACGTCCGTCGACATCGAGGCAGACCCAGAAGAAGATGGCGAGACGAGCTTGACGCCTACAGACAGGACTGTTCCACACTGGCTCAAAACAGAGAGGAGTGGAAAGAAGAAAGGGAGGCCTTTGCCCTGCAGTGGGACAACACAGGCTAAAAATAAATAAATAATAAAACTCGATTGCAGTTGTAACTATTACGAGAAGGAGGTTCCCACCAGTTTCATACATTTGTAACGCACTGTACTTATATGGGTCACACAAAAAAAAAAAAGAATCATCAAGATCCAAAATATAGCAACCGTACGTTAAATATTGGTACACCAGTGATGTTTGACTAAAATCGGATTTGTTTGACTTTGAGCGTATTCTCCTACTCACATTCTACGGTCAATTACAATCAATTACGATACTATGACGATTCTAATGACACGTTATCAACTGACAGCACTAGACAATGATGGTGCCATTAACCTGAAGCTAACAAACCCCACAGAACATTATTTCGTTTTCTTTTTATTGCTCATTTGTATTGTGTCAATTAAAAGGCCGAAACTTCAATATTTTGACAGCTTACTACACAGAATAGATCCATTCCGCCGCCATTTATTACCTACTTTACATTACTTATAGAATGAGTTAATTTATTTATTCGAGTATCGAGTTAATTTAAATCGAGCTACATCTCATCATCTGTCACTGTCAGAAAGGCAAATGTCAAGTAACAACAATATTCATTTTATTTCTTCTTTCCGTTTCTTTCGAATTGCATGACATTAATTATGTCTGTTTTCCTGATTGAAGGATTATAATGAATATGGCATCTTCAAGAAGGTACAGCATTTACTCAAGAAGGATGTTTTTTTAATTGATCAGTAAGATTTCAACGCAATGCGTAAAGATATTGTCCGAGACTGCTGCAGATGTGTGGTGAACGCATGGATTTTTCGTTTGTTTCAGTCAAACACATACGTATTGATGATGCAAAAAAGTATTTTAACTGTTTATTCAATATGGCGATTTGGTTACAGGAATGTTTACACTCCATGTAAATCTGCACAAAAATACGCCTACTGTGCCTGTTGACTCTGCGGAGAAGAAAATTTATTGCAGTGGATTCTGGCACACCAAAGAGATCAATAATAATATTAGTTAGGATACGCTTATTTCTAACACAAATCTTAAATTGTATTCAGGTGCATGAACAGTAGCTCTACCATGAGTTGCCATCGAATTAGCGTTAAACTCGCTAGCGTATTAACGTTAATCAAATCGATTTCGATAATGTCAAAACTCGCTAGCGTCTCCATAAATGATTTATATGAAAGATATTGTACAGCACCCCTAGCGGTCACAAAAAGAATTAAAATTCGTACCAAGACCACTATAGATTTCGATAGGTAAGAAACCTAACGTAAACTATTCGATAGTCGCTATCGGTTTCAGCTGTCACTATACAAATCGGCACCATGAGTCACTAATTCGACAGACGCTATCGAAAAATACGCTTGCGATAGTAGTTATGTCACTCACTAGCATTTTGACGTGTGAAACATATATTTACATATAATAATAAATTCATTTTTTTTAAAACAATGTCTGGAAGAGCATATTTAGCATGGAATATGTTAGTGGCCGCTGAAAATTTATTAAAAGAAAAGAGAAAGTTTATTAAACTTTACAAACTCTCTAAGGAAGCTTTTGAAGATTTGTGCATATTGCTGAATAATGTTACGGATTTGAAGTCAACACAAAGAGTTTCATTAGAACTAAAGGTAAGTTGGTATGGTTGGCGCGGGACATACACAAGAGGCTAAGGCCGCGGGCGAGGCGATGACGGTGTGGGCGTTGTGCTGTTGCATACAAAATGTATAGGATCGACGATACGCACTCCGGCCGCGCTTTGCCCGCGCTCCGTCAACTGCATTTGTCTCGCGCCTCGTCGCTCCTATACATTTTGCATGAAATATGAAAGGAGCGGTGTAACGACTGCGCCGCACCTTCATCTCGCCCGCACCCCTCGCCTCTTGCGCGCTAGGTAGCTATCTCAAAATAAAACACAATAATTTTCATATCTATTAACACTTTTGTTGTGAATTTTCTCACTTACAGGTTTTATGTGCTTTGTTATTTTTTGCCAATGCTGACTATCAAAGAGTTGTTGGAGAAGGGAATCATCTATCTCAAGAAGCAATTAGTGTATATATAGAAGAAGTCACTAAAGCACTGAATCATCCTATAGTTTTGAAAAAATATATAAAGTTTCCAACATCAAGACAAGAAAGGAATATTATAAAGCAAAGGTATTATTTAAAGATATTACTGGTAATAATTAATGAATTATTGGAAGTTTCTATAACTTAACTATTTTTTTTTCGGATTTTACAGTAAATACAAAATCTCTGGTATTATAGGATGTATAGATGGTAGCCATTTTAAAATATTTACACCAAACAAAGAGGAAGAACACTTGTATTTCTGCAGAAAACAATATCACTCATTGAATGTTCAAGTGGTAAATATAATTATAACTAGCTGCGCCACGCCTATCCCGTAGGAATATTGAGATAAAAAGTATTCTATATCCAGGTCATGGTCTACAAATGTGCCAAATTTCATCTAAATCTGTTCAGCCGTTTTAGCGAGAAAGCGTAACAAAGAAACAAACTTACTTTCGCATTTATAATATTAGTTAGGATTATTGTTAGGGTGACTACCTATTTGTTTTGATAACAATTATAAGTAAGTATTCCTACTTATACAATATTTTTTATTGCAGATATGCGACTCTGACTGTGGAATTTTGTCCTTAAATCCAAAATTTGGAGGTGCAGCCCATGACGCATTTATTTGGCAAAACAGTCATGTTAATAACTACATGCAGTATTTACATATAAATAATGAGATTGTGTGGCTTTTGGGTAAGTTGACATAATACCTACCTACTTATGTAATAGAACATTTATAATATGGTAATGGGTAATAATTTGATTTTCCTATTTTAGGTGATGCCGGCTACCCTCATAGGCCCTAGTTGATGACACCATACCCAGATCCAATGCCCAATTCTGTAGAGGATAAATACAATAAGGCTCATATGTCCGCCCGGGTTGTTATTGAGAATACTTTTGGCAGGCTAAAAAATCGTTGGCGTTGTTTAAGTAAAGACAGGACATTGCATTACAAGCCAGAGAAATGTGCACAAATAATTACAGCATGTTGTGTTTTGCATAACATTGCTTTAAAATATAATGTTCCTGACTTAAATCCCCTACAAACTGGAGGTAATTTCTAAAATATATCTAAATTTCTCCAAGTTTTCATATAATGAACTCATTGTACATAATAATTATATTGTTTATATATTGTATAACCTTCCTTTTTGCTGCCGCTTTTTTTTGCTTACTGCTCCCGTAACTGATTTAGAATTATTTTCTTTACAGGTTATGAGCAAATGGAGGAAACTGAAACTTCGAACTATTTACTAACGGGAAGGGCATAACGTGATCAGCTTGCTAGGAGGCTTTCTGTGATTAATATTAACTCAGATTCTAATTAAAGATGTTTTTTTTTTATATAATTTTTTATTTTTCACCTTTTAGTTGTGGTACCTAACCCACACAAATTCAAATACCACTACGAATTGTAGTAAACTATGAAAATAACAGACACAGGAACTTATGATCATATCATGCACATAGACTTAGTAGGAAAAAACGTATTATTGAAGCTAACTCAAAAACTATCCAAGCAAAGTTAATAAAATTCATATGGTACTACCTTGAAAGCATACCCTATCAAACAAAAACAGAATTTTCTAAATCGGTTCGCAATTGACGGAGAAATCGATGACAATACATTTATAAATAAAACTACATTAAAAATATAATAAAATAAGAAACATTAAAACTATACAGAACTGACTTAAAAACGAACTAACTAAACTAACTTAACAATCGTGTCAACTAATTATTTTTGTAAGTCTATAATACTTTATTTCCTAAAAGTTGAAATTGACCAAAGAAATCCAACCACCGGTCTTGTTAGTTCAATTCTCTCTCCCTTAAACGTAACCGTTCCTCCTCACATTTCTGTTGAAAAACCCGCCACTCATTGTCAGAATTAAGAAACGCCTGTCTTGCCAATTCTGACTGAGTCTGAGTGCGAGTTCTCCTATGGCATGGAGAGGGCGTGGTTTGAAGTAAACGGCGACTTCGCCATGGAGTTGCAGGCAGAGGCGTCGGAATTAGACGTGCTTCTGGGATGGGCGACGTATCTTCCACAGTGGGCACAGTGGGCCGGTTGAGCACGAGTACTAGTCCCTGGTTGACTCCACATACTCGTAGCAATAGCTGAAATGAAACAGAATTCCATTGCAACTATGTTTCCAATAAAAAAACTGCCTGCATCGTTGGTGGTCACGAATTCGACTTTTAATCATGAGATCTCGGGTTTAATTCCCAATTCTCATTTGCATCCAGATTTTGAAACTTTCCCTGTGACTTTCCTAGTATATGATGGCCCTATGGCACCTAATAACCTGTCGATATGTGGGTGGAACACACATTTGCCTAGTCCTTCATGGAAATATAAACGTTATGCATACCTACATTTATACCTACATATTAAGTAAATATTTTTCAAGTGTTACGTGAGAGTAAATCTTGAAACTTACTATTTTCTGTAGCTTCTAGAACTTCAGAGTACACTGATGCTGAAAATGGTTGAATGTCCTCCTGTAATTTTTTTATTAAATTAAGTTAGCGGTTCAAGAATGATCAAGAATAAAAAATATATATTTTTTAATTTAAGCAAATAGATAACCTGAGAGAAGCCAACTTCAATAATGTCAGGTATTCCAGTCGCTGCTTGGGGGCCCAAAATATTTAGCACTCTCTCCTCATAATCGGTTAATTTCGTGTTACTTGCGGGACCACCACCAGTTCCAGTAGCATGTCTATGTATGCGAGCGGCTTTCTTTTTAGTATTGTTCTTCATATCACTCCACACCTTCATATCAAGCATAGTCCATCACCAAAGTTGCATACGCCAATTGAACTTCATGAAAAATAAAACAAAATACATAGAATCTAAACACTACAAAACTCAAATAAAATTAAATATGGTGAAAAAGAATATCAAGACTCATTATTATAATGATTGATAATGATACACCTTTTCTCCATTTCTCAACTGATTTCGTAGCGCCAGTTGAATCAACATTTAAAATTTTTGTGAGTTGAGCCCAATAATGAATATTCCTCGTCCTTCCTTGTGGACCTTCAGTGGGTTTGCTAAGATCACCGTTCCTGTAAAATATGCATTTTGTTATTTAGTAATTTTACCTAGACCATAACATATCCAATATGTCAATTATTTTAACTATTAGCAGTAGAAACATACCTTTTCATGAACTCCACCAACAATTGAAACTGTGACACGCTGGTCCTCATTGTATTAAATAATTAATCTATAAAAATTCAAAACCACACAATGTCAAGGTCAAGTATCCACAAAATTACAAATTGACAGTGACATATTTTATGGAATAAAAATTCAACAATAAGGAAAACATGGAGTGCTATAGACCGATTGCGCTCCGGTCCGCTACCGCTCATACCAATTTTTTCAAAAGTCTTTGAGAAATATATATATACGAACAACTTCACAAGTTTTTTGAAAAATATAACATTTTAACTGAGGAACAAAAAGGTTTCAGAAAAAATAAAACCATTAACATGGCTGTTTACGATTGGTTGAATACAGTCATTACAAATCTTGACAGCAGAATACCCGTGTGTTCCGTATATTGCGATATGACCCAAGCCTTCGACTACGTGGACCATAAGATTTTGCTTAAGAAGTTAGAAGCTTATGGAATTCGAGGAACTATATTAAAACTGATAGAATCATATTTAATAAATAGGAATCAATACGTGGAAATTTCAAGAATAGATCCAAAAACTAAATCCGAATTAATATTTAGATCAAATAAACGAATAATTAAGTATGGTGTACCACAGGGGAGCGTGCTAGGTCCCCCGTTATTTTTGATTTACATCAGTGATTTACCAAAGGTAAGCATTCATCATTATGTCACTATTTGCCGACGACAGCACCGTAACTATTAATAATACTAACGAGTTACAATTAGAAAATGAAATTAACAAAACCATCCAATCAATAATCACATGGCTAGATAATAATAACCTTAGGATAAATGTTGATAAGACAAAACTGATGTTGTTCAGTCAACGACCAAAGGCATCTAATATGATAATAGAACACGGTAGCAACATTATTGAAAACGTAGGTACTACTAAATTTCTAGGTTTAAATATAGATCAAAGGCTGGATTGGAAAGTGCACACAGAGGAATTAAGCAAAAAAATAAGCAAATCTGCTTATGCTCTTCATAAACTGTCTTCGATCTTAGGTACCGACGCTTTGCTCACTGCATATCATGGCATCGTTGGCTCAATCTTAAGATACGGGGTTATTTTTTGGGGCAACTCGTGTAATAGAGAATTAATCTTTAAGTTACAGAAAAGGTGTCTCAGAGCGATGTTTGGACTAATAAGTACTGATACGTGTAAGCCATATTTTATCAAAAATAAAATATTAACACTCCCGTCATTATACATTTATGAGGTTGCGGTCTTCGTTAAAACAAACCCTAAGCTTTTTAAGAAGCTATCCGATACTAATACCCGAAGTCGACGGGATTATAGTATATTATGCGGAAGACAGTCCAATACAGCACTGATGCATAAAAGTGTGTTTTGCATGGCGCCAAATATATTTAATCACATTCCGCCACACATTAAAGAATTAAATGTTAACCTATTTAAGAAAAAATTTAAGAACTTTCTAATTCAAAAAGCCTATTACAGTATTTCCGAGTTTTTAAAAGACAAAGTATTGATATAGTTTTATTTTTTATTTACATTGTATTATATCATTATTTGTTTTTCTTGTTTTTTGTGTTTTGTTATTGACATTGTGTATGATATTAAAATAAATTAATCTGACTTGTGTGTAATAATAATATGTGAATTTGTATTCTTAATTAATTTGACTTTTGACTTCCTAATTTTGTTTTATTACTTATACATTTCGATGACGAGTTTATGACACTATTCTGTAGGGCTCCGTCTCTGAATATCATATTCTCAAAATATCATAATCGCAAAACATCACATTCGCAAAACATCATATTCTCAAAACATCATATTCTCATAACACCATATTCTCAATACACCACATTCGCAAAACACCACATTCGCAAAACACCACATTCTCATTATACCACATTCAAAGTACAGTCCTCAACATTATAGCAGACCCAACCAGCAAAATTTAGTTGTATAGAAGATCATAGACAGTTTTGTAAAAACTAATCGGTGGTCAAATAAAAGACCTAAGAAGGTGCACCTATAAAGAAATATCTCCATTCAATTTTAAAGAACAACTGTAGCGGTATCAGGCATAACAATTTTGGCCTAACACAGTTGATGTAACCGCGCGTATTTGATGACATACAAGCCACCGCAACGCTACTAAAGTACCTTTTTGTCATTCATTATTTTTACATTCGTTCACGCCGCTGCAGTGTCTCAGTGTTTTTGAACAGAATAAGATATAATAAAAAGAATACGTGGTTAGATATTAATTTGTAATTAAATTATTCGTCCCGTACGGGGAAAATTACGTGCGACTGTAATTTTACTGATAATATATGTACGGGTTTACGACAATATTTGAATGCCTCGATTTATTGAGCTTTTACTAAAACAATTACGAATTTGTTTGCTAATAGTTTTAGTTAAGTTAGGTTAGTTATTTTTAGTTTTGGAAGAAGATCATGTTAGTTGTTAATTTAAAATACACATTATTTTATATAATGTGTATTTTAAATTAACAACTAACATGATACTAATTAAATCCGGGATTTATTACGAATTTTAAGATATAAACATACTTCCAGGTTTCTGAAATCTAATAATTCGAGTAGAGACTAGAGGGGCACTAAGGGGTTTTTTGAAAACTCCACCTGTAAAGGGGCGAAAAGGAGGGATTTCGCTTATATGAAAAATCTTATTCCTTGAGTAATAAACTTTAAACTTCCCACAAAAAGTACTAGGCTTGCATGAATTCACGATAGTATCCAATCATTACGTTATGCTACTAATATGATTTGGATGAGGCAGACATATATATTATAACCTGGATATACAGAGACATAGGATACTTTTTATCCCGGTAGTACGTTTCCATGGAATAATTTTCAAACTCCACGCGAGCAAAGCTGCGGGAAAAAGCTAGTTAGTCATAAGAGGAATTAATAATCCGGCCAGGATGATTTTCTAAAAAGAGGTTACACAAAGAATTTTGTTAATAACAGTACACACAGGTAAGAAAATATTATAAAATACGAATGTGGTATAATAAGAATGTTGTGTTTTGCGAATGTGGTGTTTTGCGAATGTGGTATTTTGAGAATATGGTGTTTTGAGAATATGATGTTTTGAGAATATGATGTTTTGCGAATGTGGTGTTTTGCGATTATGATATTTTGAGAATATGATATTCAGAGACGGAGCCTTCTGTAGTATATTTAAAATTTGATTGATTCAGTTTTAATTTGTTATGTTAATTTCTTTGAGTAACGGACAAAATAACTGATTATTTGAGATTTATATCCTATTAATAAAACCTATCTGTTTATATTTGTACGCCGTTAAGGCAAAACATGACTGTTCTGTAATTTTATTTAACATCTTGCATGCAATATGTGTGTATACTTATGTTTTGAACAAATAAATTATCTTATCTTATCTTAACAACCACTAAATACCCTAAGTAGTCAACTAACCGCCAACTTTTCTATTTAACCGGATTATTTCGTGATTTTGACTGAGCATATGATCCGTTCTCTCTTCATATTACTGAGAAAGATAGAAACAAAACATAAGGAATGAAGTTAGCTAGACAATACGATCTATCGAGCTTACCTTAGCGCCTGCATGAGACTCCGTAAAACTCATGGTGCGAGCATTATCGAAATCTGTTTGATCTACGTCAACACTTCCAACTCCACCCGCTTTTCATAGAGCTCATACGTCATGCCGCCATACATATTGGAAGTAAACCCTCCGGGAGGGTCACCGGCATTTCGTTTGCGCTAAAGTTAACCATCACTGACGGTCTGCAGCATTAGGTTTAAAACCGTATTGTAAAACGAAGATAATTTGTGTGAATATTTGTAACAGTGAACAATTTTTTTATTGATACGAGTAATTAAATTATAAATTATAATATCAGATTTTATTATCACGGTTTATAATGCCAGCTGTATTCGCTAAGAAAAAACAACATTTAAAATGAGCCCACCGCGAGGGCTCCCGGTATTCCATATGCGACTAGGTGAACCCTCCAGGAGGGCTCTCGGCACTGAACGGGGTAATACGCAAGCGTTAGCGAGTAAATTTTCGATGGCAACTCATGGTAGAGGCTCTGTGCACTATTTTACTAAATTATAATACTGTTTATAGTCCGGTCAATTTAGACATTTCAAATAACAATAATTCCCGGAGAGCCAAATTTTTGTGGAGAGCTAGGGTTGACCATTACAAATAAAGTTTTAAAAATCCCCATCGATCCTATGTGTGCGTCAAAACTTATTCGGGGTCAAATGTCAAAATTTGAGGTATTTTAAATTTTTCTCGAAAACGTTAAGTTTTATCAAAAAAAACCTTAGACCAAAGTTGTAATCTTAAAATTCTCTACAAAAATGAGTTACCATTCCTGAGGTATCGCGATTCTAAGAGTCACATTATACATGATATGCACACATTTCCACGCCACCTGTGAGGTAGTGTACTCGGCACGTTTTTTTTACCGTGGTTTCCCCTGTAGGCCTACTCCACTAACTGTCATGACAATTTTAGGATAATTTAAGGGAACAATAATACCCGTCAAGTTCTAGATATTACCTTATTATTAATGTTGATTATAATTGGGTTAACCATCCTAATTGTTTTGATTGTTTTAGATATTTTAATCAGATTCATACTCTTGAAAGTCTACTTCAACAGTCATGTCTTCTTCGATTTCTTCTTCTTCCTCTTCCTCTTGCTGGATGTTCATAAATTATTCATAAATTGTTGTGGCTGAGTCATTGGTCTCTTCATTGAAATCACAGGTATCTTCCTCTATTGTACTCAACTGGACATTTGAGCAAGACTGACCTTGGCAATTGGTACACGTTGGAGAACACAGCAACCCGACTTTTTTACAGCTACATTTGGCACTACAACCTTTTTTGCAATTGCAAAAAATAGTGTTAAGGAGTTTTTCTGGACCGGGTGGGAGTAAAGTTTGAATCGGTTCAATTTCCAACCCCAGTCTTCTGGGTTCAGCTGATTGCCTAGCCATGTTTGAACTTGATAGTATACTCGATACAATTGATGAATATAGCAGACATGTTGGAGGAAGACATGATATACTAGTTTCGCGTATTTTTTACAAAAGTTAAGTATCGGTATTTATCAATACAAGTAATTTTTTTTGGAGCTCCATAAATCTTAAGAAGAAAGCGAATTCCTTCCGTAATTATTATTTGAGGTGTGGAATCAATTTCTGCAAATACTTTAGCGCAGCCAGTCAAATCTTTTTTTTTTCGAATAATTTAAATACTGACGGTTTGCCCTTTCTGTACTGTCTCAGCCACATTTGAACAATTTATGAACATCCAGCAAGAAGAAGAGGAAGTAGAAGAAATCGAAGGCAACATGACTGTTGCAGTAGACTTTCAAGAGTATGAATCAGATTAAAATATCTAAAGAAATCAAAACAATAGTAACTCAATAATCAATAGCAATATCAATAAAATCAATATCAATAATAAGGTAATATCTAGAACTTGACGGGTATTGTTCCCTTAAATTATCCTAAAATTGTCATGATAGTTAGTGGAGTAGGCCTACAGGGGAAACCACGGTAAAAAAAAACGCGCCGAGTACACTAGCTAACAGGTGGCGTGGAAATGTGTGCATATCATGTATAATGGATTCTTAGAATCGCGATATCTCAGGAATGCTAACTGTTAGGAAAAAATCTGAAATACCATTTTTGTAGAGAATTTTAAGATTGCAACTTTGGTCTCAGGTTTTTTTTTTTTGATAAAACTTACCGTTTTCGAGAAAAATTAAAAAAACCTCAAAGTTTGACATTTGACCCCGAATAACTTTTGACGCACACATAGGATCGATGGGGATTTTTAAAACTTTATTTGTAATGGTCAACCCTAGCTCTCCACAAAAATTTGGCTCTCCGGGTATTGTTGTTATTTGCCCACTATTTTTATGTCTAAATTGACCGGACTATTAGTGATTTTCTAGGTTAAGATTATATTTATCAGTATTCCCGTTAGACGAAGTATAATGATTGCTACCACTGTAATCTAGAGATCATGTGGAACAAATCAACATGAGTTTCATTAACCTAACGCCAAACGAAAAAAAACTATCTCCTTTAACCCCTGGCATTCATACCACCATGTCAGTTTAAAATCATCAATCTAAATATCAATTAAATTGACGTAGTTATTTTCACTACTAAAGTTATTTAAAACGGAATATTAACCATGTTTAAAAAAATAAAAAATATGGTAAATAACAACTAAAGTGGTACATTACATAGCTGTTGCAAAAATTTTGTGCTCGCGAGGTCTACTGTTCGTAGAACTACTAAGTAATACTTGGTTTAGTGGCCTTGAAGATTCTTTATTTGCACTATAATATGCCGTAACACAGAAACGCTACTTGACAGCAAACATAGATACATGTGACCTTAAAATTTTCTAAGACGGGCTCCATAAAGAGGTCAACCACGTCCTAAATAACAAAACATAAAATTCGAAAAAAAAATCATGTATTCCTAAGTATAAAACGTATTATAATCTTTAATTTTATTTACTCGTGCTTCAGCCAGAACTGTGATTACCAGGGTCAAATAAATGTATACGCAAGTCGACTAAAACATAGTTTTCTATAGAACTGAGTGCGGGTGACAGCTCATCTATTGACTGTGAGATTCACAATGGCTCCGGTATGGTACCTCCATTAGTATTCATTCATACAATACGAAATGATTCTGTACTCTTGTTTTAACGTGGTGCGTGAAATGTCGGAATGAAGTGGCAAACGATTTTTTTTTCACCGGTTTTAGAGTAAATTATACTTTTAAATGCTGTATACGTACTAAGTCTTCCTGTATCACACCTATTCTTTTTATCCATAGGGTAATTAGTGTTATGTCAACAATTTCTGTAAATGGCATGGCAACACTAATGCTATGGCAACACGTGCGTTTTACTTAAAATTTTAATTCAAGGAGAAAGTAATGTATTTTTAATTCGTAAAGAAAAAACTTTGATATAAAAGTGCGCATATAGGCTAATGAAAGTCACAAGTAAATGTTAAACTTAACGAGTTTTGCGTCTCCTTCTATCAAGCTCTTCTTCATCGAAATCTAACTTTCGGTATCGCTTGTAACTACGTGATCCTTAGTTCAGCAAATTTGCCTTTACTGCTTCTAATTGTAATCTTTTGCCATGATTTTCATCATTTTCATCATGTCTAAGATATCTGCTAATCAATGCATTATGGGAACTTATAATGGTAGCTGATATTCTAGAATGGTCTCCTATTTGTTGTTTTTCTCATACGTTATCACAGCTATGTAGAGGTGCTTTATGGTTCTTTATGCTGCTTTATGGTTCAGCTCTGGATATGCTCTTCGACCCGTGCGTAGGCGAAATCTTTCCCCTTTACTTGATTGAGTTTCATTTCGCAGTCAATAATGTAGCCTGGTCTAAAACAGCATAATATAGCCTGCAATTTCCCATACAACTTAATTTGTGCAATGATAGCTAAATCTGGTCCTATACTGGTCGAGTAAGAGAGAAACTGTTTGGTGGTAAAACCAGCTTTGACATCTGGTCTGAATGGGAAAAAAATAAAACTTTTATCATACATGCGTATACCCAATTATTCAGTTCCAGGGTCAAGCCATCTGCGCTACTCAATCAGACAAGAACAGCCTACCATCTCAGGGGGATAGCAATGTGGTCCTGGCCATTAAATTCTTATCTAATGACATTAACAATGCCACCCCATTTAGGATACCCTAGACAGGGTTTTATTTGGCTTCTCTGGTCAACTCTCACGGTAACATCATCGGTAGGGTTATTACGTATCTTGCAGAAGCAATGCGATAGCGATCATTTGTTTCATTTTGACAGTTCAACAACATTCAATGCGATAATTACATTGTAGAGCAGAATTTAATTTCGAACTTATGAAGCAATGGATTAGTAATCTGTTTCAAAACGAATTGATTGTGTATTACGTAATTAGGGTACGGCTCTTACTACACCGGTGATCGCATCTAATACAAAAAATTGAATCCCTCTAGACAGCCATATAGCGGCCGACATTAGAAATCTAGGAGTAGATAATACTGGTAGAGTTAGTCGAGAGGTACCCTCCCCTCTCATTGGTGTCAGTATTTCTATATTCAGAGAGACACCTTTGCAACTAGAGCGAAATCACCTAGAGTAATATTCATATTAACTTATAGATCAAGACGAGAAATGGACTGTTGAAAGTATATGTCTCAAAATTATAATAATAATATTATTTAAGTTCCAAAAAAAAATTGCAATACCACATCAATAAAGTAAGAAGAAGGAATAAATCGTGAGTAAACTGGCATGTTCTAGAACCAAAATTTCGAAGATGAAGGTGACATTTACCAACCCGCACTGGGCCTGCGTGGTATATTACAGCCTGGAAGAGAGGAGGCCTGTGTCCCAGCAGTGGGAACATTATAGGCATTATATATGAAAGTAAGAAGACAATAGATAGGCCATTTTAGATACTCATTATGATTTCGAAATGTTTAAATTATATGAATAAACAAGTTATAATTCAGTGTTGTCTTCTACATGCATTGATTATGTATGTAAGCTATTCTTGACAGCATTAGCATGAGCATGTCCTGGAATACCAGCGAATTCTAGGACATGTATAACATGAAATCCATGTGACAGATACTTACCGTCATGCGAGTCGTACATGTAAATGATTTCCTTCCATCCATAATACAGGATTGTGTCCACGATAGCTTTATGGTAATCCGGTCGCATGCTCACGGCATGGTCGATTAGACCGGACGATGGCGGGATGACCTGTGAATCAGAATAGCTTAAATAGATATTTGTGTTTTAGGTACCTACTTAAGAAGAAAAAAGAAAAGAAAGAAAATACGTTTATTTGCGGTAAACATGACGTAAAGAAAGAACACAAAATAAAAAAATAAACAAGTTGAGGGAAAATATGCGTCACATCCACGCAAACCACTTACAGTACCTAGAGTCTTCATGAGATTTTTCCTACTTCAGGTTTTGTTTTTTATTATTAATCTACTAATTCACAATTCAAATAAATACTACGTCTACATTTTGTGAGACCCCATTTTGAAAAATTTGGTAAATTGAGTTTAAGAAGCATACATACTTTCTTATACCTACAGAGTAATAAGAAACTATGGGTTGAATAAATCAATTCTAGAACCGAATCATTTATTAGGATTCTCTCATATATCAAAGCGAATACGTGCGGTTTCTGTCAGTATTAAAGATAAAAATTGAATCAGAGTGGGTTTGTCAGCAAAATCCTTCAGGCACTCGTTGAAAACAGCAGAGTTTGCCATACTCAGACCATTTATATTCATCAAAGCTAGCAGTGGATTGAGTCAGTCAGTTTTAGTGGGGCCAAGTGAGAAAAAAGTTTGACATTCTCAGCTTCACTAAGCGCCAGCATCTTTTCCTCACTTAAAATTAAGTTTTTGCGGTAAACCTAGGTAAGTAAGTATGTGAGGGAATAATGTGAAGAATGTTTCATTCTTACTTAACGATCTCTTAAAAAAAATATCTATTTTTTTTTTATTCTTGACGTTTACCGGCCGTTTTTTTACACTTACTATCTAATGAATGGCTGCTGTCTGTCATTTGTAGATCTTTGGCAGTCGTTACGGGTAGTTAGAATATCTAATGAATGGCTGCTGTCTGTCATTTGTAGATCTTTGGCAGTCGTTACGGGTAGTTAGAAGCCCAATAGTTTGACAACCAGTCTTACCAAGGGGTATCGTGTTAGGTACCTAGTAACTAGGTTGTGGAGGTCAGATGCAGTCGTTCTATGTAAAATACTAGTATTCAGCTGCATCCGGTTACACTGGAAGCCGACCCCAACATAGTTGGAAAAAGGCTACGCAGATAATGATGATGACTGTCTAATGAATGGATTGAGGGAAACTCTTTCTAAACCTGCATTTGGTAAATATGATTATTTAAACGCGCAAATGACAAACACATGACACAAATTAATATTTCTAAGTAATATAAACTACAATGTTTGTCATCAATTACCTTAATAAGGGAACTCTGAAACGCACTTAACATTTATTTTAACTTATCTCGCAGCTTCGAATGTCGTTGCTCTCAATTCCTGATTATACCTACTGGTTAAACTAAAACTTACCTAAGTTCTGTTATCCCAGTAAACCCGATTTTTATAAACGTAAGCCTACGTACGCACGGACATAATAACTTTTTTTGCCATTGAATTTTCGACGCTCCGCTTAGTGCAGAGAGTTGAATATCCAACAGTGTGTTTTCTTGACACGCTGGGATACGCGTTGAATGCGCTCTGTTGGATTCTCAATGCTCTGCTCAATACCGAGCGTCGAAAATCCAATACGCGAAAAAAAATCCAATACGCGAAAAAAAATCACCGCGATAAAAACACGTCCGTGCGAGCGTGGGCTAATACAACAGATATCATCCAATGCGTAATTCAATAACGACAAACTGAAACTATAGCTACACTGCAATACCTACATAGTTGTTTTACAAAGTAACATAATTCACCGACTAATTGGAAGCACCTGTATGAGTGAAGGCTCAAACAATGAACATTACTAGAAATTCACGAGCATATTCATATTTTAAAACATAATAATAAAAGTTATTTCATACCTTTTCAGGGAACCATGGAGTGACAAAAGGCATTTGGAACGTGTTGGTGTACGAGTGTAGTGTGTCGAAGGATTCCGGCGTCACCGCACCAAGCATAGCGAACACGCCACGCGCGAACTGGTTGCATACTGTTGGCAAATAAAATTAAACACCTAAGTAAAGTTTTCAGTTTTACACAAAATAGAAGGGGATAAACGATTTCGAAGTTATGTTGTTTATGTCTGTCGTATATATACTCGGCCGTGAAATCTAAACGAAAATACACTTGCGTGCAAAAAATAGGCCCACCCCGGTGCTCTTTATTTCAGAGACGATATTATTATCTCTAAAATATCGAGGAGCTCGTAGCTAAGTAATAACAAGCCGCACGGCTCGATCCATAAGGTTAGTCAATGGATGGGTGACCATCTTTCTATACCCAGACTCCTCCATGCCTCGGAAAGTAGGTTAAGTCGTTGGTCCCGGCTGTCATTCGTCGATCTTTGACAGTCGTTACGAGTCGTCAGAAGCCCGAAATACTGACACCAGTCTTACCAAGGGGTATCGTATTACCAAGTTACCGGGTTGTGGAGGTCAGATAGGCAGTGCCTCCATGTAAAATACTGGTATTCAGCTGCATCCGGTTAGACCGGAAGCCGACCCCAAGATAGTTGGGAAAAGGCTAGGAAGATTAATTGATATCTCAAAAATATCAATGAGTATTTTAATTATTTTATATTCTGTAAAGATAGGTAAAAAAAGAGAGATTTACGTGCTCTTTATTTTATTAAAAGCAATATTCTTAAAAAGATCGACTCGGTTCTTCAAATGTCGTCATCACTCATTTATTGTTTGGAAAAACGATAACTTTTTTGTCAATGAAATTGGCAAAAGGTTAATTTTGTTTATTTCGGTTTATTAATTGATCGTATAACTTTAGTTTTTAACCGAATTTAATAAATAGATCTTTATCTTACGGTGTTTTTGTAATTCCTCGATTTTCTCGAAAACAAATTAATCAATTTTGATTATTCTTTCACTAACGTAATCTATGTATCTATACATACTTTCAGGAAGTTTTCAGTAGGTATACAATATATTAGGTTACTAGCTGCACCCCGCGGTTTTACCCGCATTATTCTTGATCCGTGGGAATATCGGGATAAAAAGTTCTCATATCCCTAACCTAGATTATGGTCTACCGATTGTGCCAAATTTCATTCAAATCTATTTAGCTGTTTTAGCGTGCAAGCGTAACAAACAAATAAACAAACAAACTCACTTTCGCATTTATAATATTATATACGAGTAGTTAGGATAGTTATTTCAGTTAGAATCTTGTTTCAAATCGAAAAGTACGGAATGGGCCAAATTTTTTGCACGCAAGTGTAGTTATTTCTTATTCTAAGCGCCTACTCATCTGCCAAAAATTACGCAGTGGATATTCATCGTGATTACGTCGCTTAATTTGAATTGTAAGTTAAGCACGCCGAATTTCCATCGTGTAATTTTCGACAGAGGGCGTTTACTGAAGCACTTCTTTACCTCATTTCATGCTATGATTTTTGGTAGAAACTGTCATCTCCAAGATCTCTTTTCGAAGGACATCGCCTCAGTGCCTAGACGCTCTGTCCCAGACTTAAACTTAACAAAGATTTCTATTAAACTTATGCAGCCCTTCGCTCCAGGAAATTTCCAATTTGGTGACGGACGAGCTGCACTGACTACATCTAGGGGATTGATGGTTAACACAACCATTTCCGGGTTTGGTTAGCGTTACCAAGCTCTCTCGATTTCCTGTCTCATCTTCGTCGGCTAGCGACCGCAGATGCTGCTTAGGTAAAAGCATACGATATACGTTATTTTTCTATTTTTTATTTATTTATATTAAATGGTAAGCAAAGCCGATGTCGACTATTCTGCCAATGTGTAAAGTGCATTGGAAATACGTTATTTTTGTTTCATATTTATTTGAACAGATTAGTCATAAATCAACTTGACAGCCAGTTTATATTTTGTTTTCATGTTAATTGCTAGAACCAATACAAAAAAATGGCCTTGATTTACTATTATCGTCCCTGCTGATTGTGTATGTAACCCAATTTGCAACTAAAAGATGTTGCGCTTTATATTATACGTAATGTTACAGATTTTAATAATGCGATGTCTCAGTAGACTGCCTTTAAACGTACATTATTTATTCAAAAATTTAGGTACAAAGTTTTACTAGAAAACTCTGTCGATAACACTTATTTTTAAAACGGCTCCCTAAAGATTCCAGTACAAAGTACGTCGTTCAAATACGCCGTCAACGGGCGAATAAAAAATTAAAGAAGGCGAAAACGGATTAAATAAGACAATTCACTTTATTTTCAAGTTCATTAAATTTAGCTTCTCTGACAGGCTTTTAAAGTAATTGAGTTAGGGTGCAATTACAATGGTAAAAGGTGCGCCAGCCTGCTGAGTGTCTATTAATAATAATAATCTGGTAACTCTAGATAATTTTGTTTTTATTTTGTGTCCCTTTGAATGATAAATGTTTTGTTTACTGAGAAAAGAACTAACAATAACATAAGAATAGAATTGAATTTTTATTGTTTGCTTCAGTAAAGTACTAAATAAAAAGTATTTTTTTTATTAATTATAATTAAACAACTTTGAATAAAAGAGCCATTTTCATCAGGGTTCCTCCTACGGATGCAAGGAAATATAAAAAAAAATTGTCATTTAATTGATTTCCACACTTGATTGACGGGATTTTTTTAAAACTATTTTGATGGTCTTTTCAGTTTTGCTGCATTAAATCAATTTTTGAAAAGTACAGACTTAATCTCCATTAAATTATCTATACAATGGTATATAAATTAAGTAGGTTCTGTGTACTAGCAGGAGTCTAACAATAAAAACAGTTGCAGAAAGGCTGCAACACAAATTTTTCGATCGAAAAGCACTCCCTAATGCTTCGCATCATGAGTCGAGCAATAAAACACTCATTCAACGTACTGTCTTTGTCATGAGCACAGATTGTCATTTATTTGGTTTTATTTATTTGGTTATTTAATATCAGTGATATTAAATAACCAAATATTTAATTTTACTACATGTAATGACTCGCTTTTGCTTGAATATAAATTATTATCGAGAGTTTCTAATTCTGTTTTAAACTTAAATAAGTACCGAATACAGTCCCCATGTTTATCAAAATAACCATAATCTAATACTCATGATATAATACACCTAGCTTGGATAAGCATCATACAACAGAATCCCATTAACGCAACGTTCAACAACTTGCATGACTATTATAATTGCAATATTACGAAGAGATTCAACATTGCTACGGATATCAATTCAATCTCAATATCGAAGGAAATATAGTAGACTACGTTATAGTAGAATATATTATAGTAAACTGTTCAGTCACTATCTGACTGGTCCGAGAAAGAGTCACCCGAGTCGTTTTCAATCGTCGAATCCGACTCGGCTGGGCAGCTTTCGGGAAGCTACGCAATATCTTCTAGTCCCACATACCGCAGTGTCTCAAGACGAAAGTCATTGACCAGTGCGTGTTGCCAGTGATGACATATGGCACAGAAACGTGATTGATCACAAGGGGCCCCATTAGAAGGCTAAAGATCACACAAAGGGCAATAGAAAGGGCCATGCTTGAAATTTTCCTACGTGATCGAAACAGAAATGAAGCGATCCGTAGGAGAACCAAGGCACCCGACATAGAAGAAGAATTGCCAAACTTAAGTGGCATTGAGCAGGACATATTGCTAGGATATATTGTAGAACAGATAGCCGATGAGGCCGAAAGGTTCTGGAGTGGCGACCGCGTAGCGGAAGACGTTGCGTTGGAAGGCCTCCCACAATGTGAACCGATGACCTGGTGAAGGCCGCAGAAATCCGTTGGATGCGGAAACCACAGAACCGGTCGAAGTGGTGGTCCTTGGGGGAGGTCTATTTCCAGCAGTGCAGTCTATCTGCTGTATGAATATGAATGATGATGATAGTAGACTACCGAATTATTTGAATTCGGTTCCAACATTCATAGTTTCTACAGTGTTTCTGTTCAAGTGGTCAGTCAATCAACAAAATATCTTCACTAATGTGCCCAACATAAATGCTTAAGAGCGAATTGAACATTTGTGTGCTGGATTATCGAAAATATATGACAATATTATCGAAATATTATCGAAAATATATATTCATATCAAAGATTATCGATGTAAAAAATATTTTTTAGAGATTGTACACCGAATAAGCTTAAAAGTACAAGATGCAGGATATGAATTTACTAAAGACTTGTTCAAAGGAGATGGATAACGGGTCTGTACAAGCTTAGCCCAAATTAGACAGAAATCAAACAATTTTTATGATGAAGCAATAATAGTATTCCATAGCCCTGTACATTTTTGTTCGTCATAAAACTTGGTGAACCCTTCCAAAATTTATGACTTCAATAAATAAAATTCAAACCTGCCGATCGCAGAGTAATACTCAGTTTACCAATAGATTGAATTTCACTCAAATATATCGACTGCATCCTCAAATGATTCATTTGCTAAGCCACAGTTTAAAGAACATTGTATTTCCGTTGGAAATCAGGCAAAAAGAGGAAGGAGTTCGAGATGTGAGTAGCCATGGTAGCCGAGGAACATCGTAATGCGCAGACCCATATTTCAAGAAAGGCGAAGTCATTCAAAAATACAATAAAGATTACCAGGAACACAGCCAATAATATTTTTTCAGCACAACAAAAGATTCAAGATGCTGTCATACACACAGCAGCATCACAGAGTTAACAAGTTTCAGCTCAATCGGATACCAGAATTGCTTGAAAAATGGATGACAAAGCAAGTAACCGGAAACACATACGAAAGAAGCAAGTTGTTATAAAGCTTATAAAAATAAAATAGAAATCGTCTACGCTTATTACCCGACTGCCACGTAGGGTTATATTTTTCACTTTTCTTTATTCTTGTAGCATTCAAAC
This sequence comes from Conistra vaccinii, assembly GCA_948150665.1. Lineage (NCBI taxonomy): Eukaryota > Metazoa > Arthropoda > Insecta > Lepidoptera > Noctuidae > Conistra > Conistra vaccinii. The sequence continues at coordinate 19,097,235 of OX411315.1, forward strand.
GGCTGGATGTATTTTAATGAATGACATTTCATTTGGTTTGTCGTTTCTCTGTGTTTCGTTGTTCATGAAACAGTTCAGTTCGGTTCGTCGAACGTAAAACAACAACATGAAATCGCCGCCCCCATCGGCAGCGAATAAAGACATTTTTACGAATACTATTTGTGTCCAGGCACAACTAAGCACAATCTAACTGTCACAGGTCACTGTTTTTATTGTCACGGGCCGTCAGTTTCTATGAGTAAACAGTGACGTTAATTGACACGCTTGGTTGATATGATAAGTGTTGGCTGTACGTTTCTAGTAGCAGCCGCCGAGGCATCTCCGAGCTCTCTGGTTGTGACCGCCTAGGTGTCATAGGATAGGTGAAAACAACAACATGGCGGGTTTTAGAAATCAATAAGTAGTCGTGTAGAAACCTTATTACTCCGGCAAAATGAAGATCGAAGTAGAAGGCGATTCCAAAATAACCCTTATTACACAGTCTACGTCCTAGATTGTGTAATAAAGGTCATTGTGGAATCGCCAAAAGATAAACAGTACAACACAATATTGTTTTTTCTTTTTTGTATACAAACCATTTTTTTGGCGTAGAGTATACAAAAAAGAAAAAAACAATATTATGTTGCACTGTTTTTCTTTTAATGGCTCTCTCTACATTAGTTATAGCTCTGTGGACAACATAAATGACATAAGACTGATGCATGACTGTGACGGACAGTGACAATGATTATGAAAGATAATGAAGCTTTTTTTCATGAAATATATTGATTTTAAACTGAAGTTTATTTCTGTTTAATGAAAGAGTGTAGTGTAGTAAGTAGCCAAAATTAAAAGTAATTCTTTGCCCATTTTCTCTAAAATTTTACTGATTTAAAAACTGCATTTACGAAGCCTGTATACATTGTTCGAAAGGTAAAAATTGCGCACCATGCAACGGAATATGGCGCACCTTTACGGTTTTTTATAATTTCCATAATACAATATATAAGAATTCCACCAAAGAGTTGCATATTACCAGAATAAATAAGCTGAAAGCTGAAAGATCGAACCTCCTAAGAAGCGCTTTTGCTCAACCCGTTTGTCTCATTTTAATACTAAATAGAAAATGAGACAAAAGACTTAATTCTTATTTACACCACGCCCACTTGGAGCCATTCGTAAATTCGCGAGTTTCTTTTATTAGAAACGTCAAATATTGTTGTGACCTTTCGACTGAAAAAAAAAATCAAAATACCTAATTTATTACAAGTTCAAACAAGGATTCTGATAGTACTATGGAATTTACTCCACCTGATATCTTGAATGACACCGAAAAAATATTTACCATATTATTTTATAATTTTATTTTATCATGGCAGACTCGAAGAAATACTCAATAATTCCCTGAAAATGTTTTGATGGTTTATTTCAACGAATTACGTGTGAAGCACATAAGCCATCCTCAATGTGGTCAACATAGATCAATATTAATTAAAAAGCACTGACGTATCTATAAAATTTATTATTAGCTATTAAAAATAGTCTAATGAAAAAGTTTGTTTCATTAACTTTTGTACTGTTTTCTCGCAAATGTTTTGAAAAGCGTGGTACACACGTGGGAAAATTGGTGTTTACAAACTCGTGACTATGATAAGTTTCATTCGTCTACTCGTTTGTAAAAACCAACTTACCGTACTAGTATCATAAATAACTATTTTGACTCAAACATTTTATATGAAACTGACAAAACACAATAATAATATATTGTAATAATTCCGTACTGTTTAAAATGATTCGTAAGCATTAAATAATAAAAATTGGAAATTAGTTCATTCATCCGATCATAATTGAAATGATATTTCATGTACTGCATCAAACTTATAGAAATACAGGATATAAATAAACTGTAAAATCAGGTAAATCAGCGAAATCGGAAAAGTTTCTTATAAGGCCTCGTAAGTAGCTCGCTATTAAAATAATGCTGCAATAAAACTAATAACAAACGCTTTACTATTTCTTGTATAATACCTTCATTAGTAGGCTCACTCAAATTTAAGCGGGCCGTGCCGCATCCCAACGCATTGAAAAATCCTCCTGAACTACTTTAGTTAGAATTATAAATCCGAAGACGTGGCATCCACCAAGTCACCGCACTTGGCTCGCGTGTTGGATTATGGTCTACCCCTGTCACAGAGAAGAGGCCTGTGTCCCAGCAGTGGGAACATTATGGGCTGATTATGCTTATGATAAATTAAATATTCGAGACATTTATTATCAAAAATTCAAAAGTGGTAAAATACAATATAAATCTTAGAAATAATGATGTTGGTTAACAAGGCTTTAGCACCTGAGTTTTTTTTTCCATAAGGCTCAATTCACTTGTTGAATATCGCAACGCCACCTTTTCATTGAAATTTAATAAGTTTATAACCCACAGTTTATTAGCGGTAACTTTATTAAAACATGGGGCGTCTCCGTTGTTTCATATTTTCAGTTAAATTTTATCGCGACACCGTCCATTAAGGTTAAGACATTGATTGCTTATAATATCTTTCGCCACAAAGACGTCCAAGTAAAACCTTTTGGAGTTATTTGAATATATTTTAGCATAGTAAGTAGATAAGTTAAATAAAACACACAGTTACGCAGTCTTCATTAGATCCCAGTCTGATTGTACTTTAATCATATCTTACAATAAAAGGTAGTACGAAGCTTTCACTTTTCTAGCACAAATTAATTTGTCCTCAATTGATGATTTGTATATTGACGGCTTGTCTAGTACCTATCGACTAACGTTTCTATGACTAAGGATTTTGTGAAGCGGTTGTTTTGCCATTGATCTAAGGTTTTGAGGGAACTCAATTAAACCCTTCAATAATTGGATCTGACTGGATTTGTAGCTTCACTTGTTCAGTTCGGTATTATAAATTGAATTGTGGAACATGAGTATGAGAATGTATCTTAGGCAAACTAGACTGAAATTGCTTCGTCAGTTCTCACAAACACTATATTAATATGGAGCCCAATTTACCTATTTCTGAGACGAGCTGCCATACACACATATTGCACGACACATCACTTTCAGGGCTTCTCATGGATGACTAACCACTTCTCAATTGAGAGAATTTATTGAATTAAGGTATGATGTGAAATAATAAAATCCAGATGACATTTACTAGCTACTGCAGCATTGCGCTGCCGTTCAAGCCTCTTTTGTAGTTGTAAAAGTTTCATAAACTATTATTTCTTTTAAAAATTTCGAATTGAGTACATTTTCAAATTTTGAATTCTATATCGTTCAAAGTAAAACAATTTTTTTGACTTGCGTCATTCTATTGTGAGTCGCTCTGGATAAAACGTCATCGAATAAAATAATTTTTCTCTGCTTCAAGCGTTCTGTTTTCAGTTCAAGTAACGGATTTAAACAATGACGATAGTATCTTTGTGCTAGCTGGTCGCAGTTGCGTCGAGTACATTGTGGTATCTAGCCCGCAAGTTAAATCTATAGTTCGTGCCAGCCAAGCGAGAGTCTAGAACCACTATTATTGGTGAGGTATTTACTGTACAAACATGTGAGTATTCAACCAATTTCTCATTTAACAAACTGTACAGTCTCGCGCCACCGCCCCCTGCGTAATTTAGCCTTTGCCGTTTCTAAAGCCCTCCGTTTTTGGACCTCGACAGAAAAGGTCGTGAGGCCTCCTGGGACCCCGGGCCGTCGTGCGGCCACCGACCCAAGTTCTCACATCGCGGCCTGTGGCCAACGCAAGCACGCACGGACGCCGCTGTGCACACGCCGCTCGACTCCGTCACCTTCTCACATGGTAGAGGCCACAACGCACCGAACCCCAACGAGACGCCGTACGACGGGACGACACTTCGGTTCAGCGCAAAGGACTTAGGCCCATTCATACTTTAGCTCCTAGAACTTTTTCATAACACCAATAACTACCAAATTCTATGTTAGGCGGTTTCCTGATTGACCTGTAATCAGGATCATTACGTGAACTCTTTGCCCAACTTTTGATTTCCGGGATTAATTAGGTAATGGCCAATACTTGTTTAACCCGTCGCGTTCTATTTTAGTTCCCAACCCTAAAACACGTAATCTTCCTTCTAAGACAAAAATTCTAACTAGGCGGCTCGCAATAGTCCTTTAACTAATTTATTACCTTTTATACCTAACTGTTTCTTTTTCTTTACTTTTAAATTACAATACAAATCATATTTAAAATCTCCTGTTATTTTTCTTTGTATTTAGTTATCCTATGCAAGTGTGGGTTCGATTCTCACCAAGCATTTTTTAACAAGTGGCAGAAGCTGATTTCAAATGCTACACTACATACAACAAGTATTTTGAGAGAGCCTTTCATATTTTGTAATTTAGAATGCGAATGAAGTAATTTTACATCGAATTATGTGGTTCATTTTTTGGCTTATCCGATATTTTTATAATTTCAATAATTCGGGTAGCAAATTTTGCAGAAAAGGTGGATTTTTTTAATTAATTCAAAATGTTATGTAACTACGCCATAAATTGATACTAAGTAATATATAAACCACAAACGTAAAGACTGGTAAACCTTGGCGTAAATGTAAGTTTTATATTTATATAATGCACCTTATAGCTTCGACAAAGTAACTACAATACATGAAACTATGCACACCGTAACCTGGCCGATGAAGGAGTACTACCTAGGTACATGACTGGAAATGTATAGCTTGATGTGTAGCCGTGTGTACAACTACTGGAAAGCGCATTTTGCTGTATTTCAACCAATACCAACTGTTATTATGCTCCTCCAGAACTCAGGTTGTCCGGTTATCAACCCACAATTTGTCCAAAACAGATTGTAATGGTGTATGCCTACATGCACAATTGCACAATGCCCGATCAGGTAGAGTTTGTGGCGGATGGGTGGCCGGCCCACCCATGTGCCAACATAATATTACTCCAATATATAAGTAGGTACACTTAGTTTGCAATAAACGTTTTGACATTGACTTACAAGATTTTTTTAAATAATTGCACCTGCAAGTGGATCATTAAGAAAATAATTCAATTTCACTTTGAATTTCTCAAGCTTAATATATTTTGGTAAGGCATTAATTTGTGTTCCTAGTTCTAGTTAAATATGTTCTAGGATGTTCTACCTACATGGACTGTATTTAGTAGATGTACCACTTTTTATCTATATGTAAAAATCAATAATAATTGCCGTGCATTAGTCTCGCAAAAACTCGAAAATGGCTCGACCGATTCAAATAGTATTTTTTTGTTTTTTTGCCTCAATACTGGGGTGGTTCAGAAAAAAGAAAATGAGGAAAAACGCAAAGAAACTGCCGAAAAATCGAAAATATCGAAATTTTGTATCACGGGGTGACGTGGTACGAAGTTAACAGGGTCATCTAGTTTTTGATAAATGTATGTTCCTTGTATGAAGCTTTGACTTGCATGTACAATAGTTATTTATGCTACAAGTGCAGAAAGTAGGTGATTTCCGACGAGTGTATAAGTCGACACGAGTCGGACCCATCGCTGCCAGAAATGATCGGTTAGTCTGAGTGCCCTCCGCCAATGACTTCTGCTCGAGAGGTCCGACTCCTGAAGCGTGGCTGTGATGGGACGCCCTGGTGATCCGTTTAGATGAAAGTGAGCTGGCGTTAGCGCTTCTTCGGCATTAGCATCGAGTGAGATTATCGTTAGTGGCCGCGAATTTACCAAGGTTTCGGCTTCAGCCAGCAAAGTTCTGAGTACCTCATCAGAGGGAGCCCGCTCGTGGAGTGACACTTTCAGCGCTCCTTTGACACTTAAGATAAGGCGCTCCCAAGCTCCACCCATAAATGGTGCCGAGGGGGGAATGAAACGCCAGTTTATGAACTAACTAGCAGCGTAGTCTTCAACCGCATCACCCTTTGCTTGTTAACTTTGTTTATTAATGCTCTGAGCGAGTTGATTAAGCGCGTCACTCCTCCATCTTCAATACGATATTGGTTGAGAGCATGCGTAGTCAACACAGCGTCTTGGCCGTGCGACATGGCACTCTCATGCCCGGTGTCTCACACTGGGCTCCTCTATCATCGTACCTGAAATGTGGGTTGGCACTTAAAAATTCTCGCTCATCGGGATTAGGCACTACATTTTTTACCCAATCTTGGACACTAGCACGGCTACGCATGCCGTGGCTGCCGCGCTGGCTGGCGTCCGCCTCTATGGCGGCGAGCTCAGCTTGTAATTGGAGCTTAGCGACCTGTCGCTCTCGTTCTAGAGCTTGGCGCTGTAAATCAGCCTCCAAATCAGCCATGTGGGGCGCGTGCTGCGCCTGTGCCACCAGCTGACGCGCCACGATAGTGGCGGAAGAGAGCGAGGTAGCGGGGCTAGCCAGGCGGGAAGGCGCTGAAGCCGCGGCGTGAGGGGGCAAGTCCGCGCTCTGCTGCGCGGGCGGGGCAGTCTCCCGCTCTGCAACTTGAGTGCCGTCTCCTGCACACAGCGTAGGTATCCACCTTTGCACGTTTAGAACGTGTTTCTACCTTTTTTCCGATGAAAGGACCAATATTAACTACCGAAATCGAAAGGCGCTGGTTCTTGGTAGAAAAACAAAAAAATAATGGACAATCCTCTCAACGGGCAAGCCCCCCTCAGCGCCATCACGCGGATCTGTCAAAGCGCATCTGTTACCCCTCAGGGGACCACCCAGAAGCGTGACCACTTGAGATTAAAACTACGATATCTCTAAAGTTTTGTATGGGAGCTGATTATACCACTTACACCGTTGGAATCAGTATAAAAAAAGCTAACACAATAGAAATGGATAGCTAAATGTTTTTTTTCGTAATATATTGTTAATTTTAATGTAAAGTCGCGAGAAGGGGGTTTTTTCCCCATTAGCGTCAAAAAGATTTTGTTTTGAAAAAAAGTGAAAACGAAAATTGCAATAATTTTTTTTTTTTTTAATTGATACACTATTGTACATTAATAAATTAAATAAAACCCCACACCTCTGCATACATTACTTTTAAACTAAAAATAAAACAAATGCTTACCAATCATGACGTCACCGCGCCGTAACCCGACACCTCGATAACAAAGGGCTCTTATCTTTTTTGTTTCGGAGAACTCGTAACAAAAAAACCCACTTGTATCGTAGCTTATCTATTGTTTTGTCGTGGACACGTGCACACACAGTCTCAACTGATAAAATTACATGTTTTTTAACGAATTTCACAACACCATATTTACAAGTGAACGGCGAAAAAAGTTCGCTTAAACTTTGGATCACAGTTTTTATTACGATGCACTTTATTCAAATCTGAATATACATTCAGTCGTAGGATGTTATTTACTGATGGAAAAACACCAGACAAAGGCTTGTTGCCTCAAAAAACAATATCGAAATCACAAAAACAAAATGTAAACAAGAGACGTCAGCCATTTTGCAGACACTTCCCCACAGACTAAAAGAATAAATCATTCCGGCGCGAAACATTTAGTCGATGTTTAGCATGTGATGTTCTATACCTTTCCTGTTTTTTCCTCTACACTCTGTATAAGTTAGAATAAGATCGGTATAGTGTCCACAGGCAATATATGTCAGGAAAAAACAGGCGTCAGAACGCGGTTGACCGTTGTTGACCGACACGCGAAATTTGACAATCGACTCCTGGAGTTTGCTTGACCGACGAGAGGCTTTTTGAGGACTTTTTGTCTATGTTTTTGTATCAAAAACATAGACAAAAAGGTAAAAATATAATAAAGGGCTTAGTGCAGACTTGCACACTAGTATTACATGTCACAAAATTGACAAAAAACATAATGTGTCGAAAATCTGTGTTACCAAGCTACGGTAATGGGCCGTTGTACTCAAATGAGTACACCACTTTATATGGGGGAGGGACGGACAGAATTATTTCCCCCTTTTTTCTTACTTTTATATTTATTTGGTTAGTTTATGATAGGAAAATAAGCACTTCGTAAATAAAACATATTTACTTTATGTTTGGCAATTAATGGATTCAACCACTTTTTCCTGCTCAACTAGTTTTTCTTCTTGCCTACGTGTAAATCACCAAAACTCCCACAATATGAAACAGAAATGTACATAATCTGAATGAAAATGGTAACAAAATCTACATACATCTCTAACTATGCAGTATTCATTGCAATCCAATAAAGCAACTTGCTGCCGACGTTTCACGTAAACTAACGACCGTGCACCCAGACATAAAGCGGCCCGATTTTTCATGTGTCTAATCGAGGGTTTTGAATTCTTGTGGTTACTCTGCTTTACGTTGTTTTCGTAAGTAGTTTTTATCGCGGATAGTAAAGCTTTCGATCTATTTAATCGTAATAGACATAAACATTCTTGATAAAATAGATCGCTATGGCATCAGGAGTTCTGATTCGGAATTCAATAAAAAATCTTATTTAGATCTTTATATATTTAAACTCAATTAATCAAGGATGCTACAAGGAAGTATCCTTGGACCACTGTCACCTTTTTCCTCTTGCGAAAAATTACAAGGTATACAGGGTGATCCACCGTAACAACAAAATGACTATTAAGATCATTTCAAGCATGGTGCTTTCTAAAACTCTGACTACAATTTGCATAGATAAACTAATATATTCAAACAGCATTCAACATAACTTATGTAAGCAATTTGTTATGTGATGGAGTCTTGATTTAATTCATGTCTGGCCAACCAATCACACGTATACACAGACAGACGGGAGACTTAGTGGAATCAAGATATCTCATGATCTCTATGTAACGTGTAAATCAGTTGGATAATCTGCTAAAGTTAAAGTGATTACTAGTTAATTCAAAGTATAAACATAATACAATTCAAATTACACTAGAAACCACTGGGCGTTGAATTTTTTTTTTTTGTCAAAAATCCAATCGGTACAAGTGATGGTAAATAAAATAAAATTAACTATGGAGAAGAAACGCTACCGCTTGATGAGTGATTTTCTTGTAATGAAAAATAATTACTTAGAATGAGTCTTTTCTTGCTAAGTATGGTACTAGGTACGAAATTACAAAAGAAAGTAAATTTATCTATGACAAAATTTAAAGTTTTATAAGAATGAGAAGCTTCTTTTCATTGTCGTGCTATCGCTGCTAACAAAAATAACTCTCAAAAGAGAATATAACAAAACCGACAAGTATTACATAGTCCCTATATTATATTTATACACTTGTACTGTACACAGTGTACACTGTACAATAGGTAGAAATTTAATTGAAAGACTCGTTACCCTGTAAGGAAGCTCTACTGCCTCCGGCATCGGTACGGTTTTACTTTTAATATGTTTTTTTTTACGCTAGATATATTTGTAGAAACGTGCGTTTATAGACACAATTAATCTTACACACAAAAGATTGAAAGTGTTAAAAACACAAATATTTGTGAAATGAGCTGCGCTCAAATGCCTCAGGCAATACGTCCGCCTTTGTACAACATTTTTTTACTTGTCCATAAAGTTTTTTTAAATAAGTAATAAAACGAGTTGGACATGAGAAAAATGTATCCCCATTGGCAATTAATTGTTAGGTAAGATAATTTATATATTTAAATACCTGCGGACTTTATAGTGTACTTGTACACTATAATGTACAACACTGTTCCTAGTTGTTGTTGCTCATCTTATAACTTATTAGCTTTGTCTTTGCCGTGATTGATGGGCTGTGTTTATCGTCTTCACGTTAAGTATTGTCCTTTTCGTTTGATTTCAAAATGTGCAGAGTCGCATCAGACTGGCGCCTCGCCGTTGCGGAAGTGTCTGTCGTTAGAGCAAATAGGCCGGGGGTGTCTGTGGCTGCTCATTCCCTTTCACGGGTAATTTGCCTTTGTTTCTCTTTTTTAATTTCCGCGTCAGTATTTTTTGTATTGTTCCCTTTTTTACGAAACCACAAAATATGTTATTATTGTTATCTATTGTAATTTTTTGCCTCTAAAAGTGACAATAAGGTGACCGCTGAGCCACCTGATTGTTGTTTAGGCGACATGATAACGTCAGAAGTCGTTTCTTTCTGTCTTTTGGGGAATATGTCTTAACCAACTTTAGCCCGTTTTTTTGTTTACAATTTTGATGTTTACAGTCTTTGTTAGATTATTTTTTGTTGAGCTATTCTCAGTCTTGTTTTCTTTTTATGATTGGTCAATAAAGATAGTGGCTAAATGCGAGGACTGTTTTATCAATATTTAAGATATTACCACTCAGGCGCGGTCGCAGCCTAAGATTTTGGGGGGGGGTCACCATGAATTATTAGGGAAATATTTAATTGATACTCTAAAAACTTTTTAACTTTCATAATGATGCACACTTTATAAATAACTGAACCTCTTTTTAACTTTCTGATCTTATCGCACAGTTGGTCGCAGTAACCATGCTAGGGTACCCCGACCAAACGGGTTAGGTCAGGTTAAAACAGTGATAAACAGCACGCGAGCCGAGCGAGCGAAACGAGCGGTACCGCGGTAGTGGCCGCCGCTATAGCTTGCATTCTTACATCCAATTTGGTCGCAAATAGTTGGTTATTTAGTATTTTAAGGACCCCAAAATATGAATTATTTGGGGTTCGATTAAATTGTCAATACATGTCATATTTTTTTAATTCAGATTGACATTACTTATGCTGTTCAGACACGCAGCAATATTTTTTAACAGGGGATTAAAAAATGTATTTATGAAGCTGCCAAATTGGTCGCCAGCTTTTTAACAAATAAATTAATAATAAGTAGGTAGGTATTAGGAATTTAGGACAGTAGATTATGTAGAGTGAGAAGAGTGAGCGAAGCTAACTCGATAATTTTAATACCCCGTCTCGGAGAGGATTATGCAGGAAAGGCCAAACAACTATGAAAATGTAGAATAGGAGAACGAGCGAAACAAGCTCAAAATCTTTGCACTCTCTCGGATAAGTTACATATTCTTTTGATCATTTCAATAGCACCAAGAAGGACTTGCTTTGTCGACTTTGAAGAAAAGGTCAAGAATCAAGACAAGCGAGGGAAGCGAGCCTCGAAATTTTAGCACTGCGCCTTGAAAAGGTTGTTTTGTTAGGATTTCATTTACACTTTGAAAAAGAAATAGGAGTTACACTGTCGACTTATGCAGGAAAGGCCAGGTAACTATGAAAATGTAGAATAAAAGAGCGAGCGAAGCGAGCTCAAAAAATTTGCACACTTTACGTTCGTATTTCTTTTGATCATACAAAAAGAACTAAGAATTCCTTGCTTTGTCGACTTATTAAGAAAAGCTCATGAATCAAGACAAGCCAGCCTGCCTTGAATACGTTTTGTTTTCTTTTGACCATTATACAGGAAGATCTCGATAACTTTGTCGAGAAGAAAAGCTTAAACTCTTTTCACAGCAGTTTAGGTTTTCAAATGTGGCCTTACCCTGAGCGTAGTGGTGCCCAAATTCCCGAGTTTGCCTAACAGGCTTTTAGTAAGATACGTAATATTCAAGCTGTCGACAGCTTGAATGGTTTTGGGGGGGGTCACGACCCCCAGGACCCCCCCCCCTCGGACCGCGCCTGTTACCACTCATGTAGTGAAATAACTTTATTACTTACAACGTAATACGTTGAAAACTGTTTTGTACGTTGAACATCGTAACTTAATTTATTCCCCATCGTGGCGGAGCTCGGCATTCTGACGATCGCGTTAAGGCGCGTATCGCGGGTGCGCGTCTTTCGTAAGCAGCATACAGACCACTTAGTAAACGTAGTGAGTTAGCTTAATTGACGTTGGCGCAATCTTCGAAAGCTCCCACAGCATCTGAGTTATAGATGCTTGCATCGAGGGACTCCGTCGTCGTTCCGCTGTATCGAGTCTTGCATGTAGCGATGTTACCGGATCATATGGATGCAGGTTGGGGTGACGGCGACTACGTGGGTATGGCTCCTGTGGTGGCATCAGTCATCAACAAGTTGGCGGCCGGGCTTCGAGGACACGTGGGAGATATTGGAAAATATCGGCTTGCGCCTGCAGGAGGGACGCCATAATGGCGGACAAGACGCTTGCAGTGGCGTCGCCTCCATGCGGCATTTTATTACGCGCGCGAATTCACACGTTACACGATCCACGATACTAAGTTCTTTTCACTTCGGTCCTCAGTAGGTATGAAAATAACTTTATTAGTACCAATATACACAATTGTTTTTACACTTGTACATAGGTTTGTTATCACGGCTAAGGAAAAACGTCGTAAATCGAATCACAATTTTATCATTCTTCAATATGTACCATCGTGGCGTTGCGCTGCCGTCTGATGGTTGGCATTACGGCGCGTCTCACGGGTGGGCGGAACAATAAAATTTCTCGTGTAAGAGCGCTTGTAACTAAAAAAAAACCTTATCAAGTAGGTACAAACAATTATGGAACCGATCAACTAATGTGATCAGTTCTGCTACAGTATCTGGTTTCATTGTTTGATTCGTGCTGGTATGTTGAACTACTCGTATGTTAAGTCACTTCTCACACAGAAAACTTATGGTTGGTACTGTTTGTATTCATAGATTCCACAGTTATATTCAAATATAATAAAATCTGTCAAGTGCGAGTCGGACTCGCACACGAAGGGTTCCATACCATGTCGTACAAGATTTAACACTATGAATTTTTGTAATACTTTCGTAAAGGTAACAACAGAGGCGCTATAAAAATACAAAGATTTTTAAAGAAATTGTCTTATTTTAATGAAAAAATGTTGTTGTGTTAAAATATAGGTGTAGGAGTATATTTCATTTATTTTAAGAGAAAAATATTAAGTTAATTTTATCCAGTAACATGCATTAACTAAAGTCAAAGTTATTTATTTGCTACTAACATAGTATTAGTAGGTATAAATAGGTATATATGGTAGGTAAGCAGGTAGATATGTAGGGTAGGTAGGGTAGGTTAGGTACTTATCTATCCTGGTAAGTAGGGTAGGTAGGTAGAAATAGGTAATTAGGAAAGGTAGGTGCGCCGTAGATAAGTACTTAGTGCTAACCGTGCGAAGCCGGGCCGGGTAAAGCTAGTTACTTATAAATAAAAGGATTTCTCTTGCTACATCAGACTATATTGTACAAAATAGAATGTAAGTAGTACGCCTTTTAATTATAACTGTGCGTTTGCACTGGAGAAACATTCACAACAAAACATGTTGGAATCTCTATTTTCTGTCAATTTTTCATACAATGTTTGACAGGACTAGAGATTTCAACATGTTTTGTCGTGATGTTTCGCCAGTGCAAACGCACAGGTCAATTATACAGGTATTTATTTACGTTATTTTTGATAGTCATACAGAAATCTATTATTTCTTACTTATTATTTTTACACATCCCATCGGACTATGAGAGTGAGGGAAGAGAGAGTGCACTCGTGTCTGCGCACACACTTGTGCACTATAATATCTCCCGCGCCGAAGGCCAGTCTCCGTTGAGATCGGCCGCCGTGGCCGAATATTTTTACACCAATTTATTTTTCTCAATATGAAATTGTATCCACAACGGTTTAAGGTAACTGAATAGTACACTGTATGTGCCAGCATTCATTTCAATGTTACTGAATATATTGTCTATTGGAGTGTATTTTTAACATGAGATACACACATCAACACCGTCTAGGGATACTTTGAAAAAAGTCGATAAAGTTCTTAAACTCAAAAAATACTGGCCGGTTTTAAAATCTTGTGAAGAAAGTTTATTTTGTAGACCTTTTTGGATGATCTGAAATGATCGAAATAGTATATGCTGCCATGATAGTAGGTACTTACTAATTCCATGTCATTACTCCGACTATTAAATAGTTATCTGTGGAATTTATATCGCATAATATTAGCATGAAATACAAAATTATTTTTTTAAGTTGCAGAAAATCTCCCATATTATATAAAATACGTTATGAATCGGCGTTTTTAGTATTTGTTGATTATAAACAGTATATGTTACATGATACACACAAGTTTCAAATTCCTAATTTGTTTAGTTGTTGAGATAGAGCTCGTACAAAAATGGTCTAAAACAGACAACTTCTACGGCCCTCTAATTCATCATTTTTGAAGATAAAAACAAATAAAAAATATATTTATTCTCTACTCAATGAGCTCTAGAAAATGATACCCCACATTCCAGGGTCAGATTATTTTTTTTTCAAAATTTAATTTTATTGTATGGCGACCCCCCTTTATTTTTTAATTTTATTATTTGTTGCTCTTGCGGCAATAGAAATGCTCAATTTGTGAAATTTTCAACTGCCTACCTATTACGGTTCATGAGATAGAGCTCGCTGACAGACAGACGGACAGCGGAGGCTTATGAATAGGGTTCCGTTTGTCACCCTTCGGGTACGGAACCCTAAAAAAGGATACTCACAAATTGTTGGCTTTGGCAAAATTTATGGCAACTACAGTTGCCATAAATTTTCTACAGTGTAACAGTAATATTCTACAGAGTAACGAAATTCCATGGTTTATAATCAGTGTACCTTATAGGACAACGCATAATACCAATCTCCTAGGGGTAGACTATCGATCAAGTCCTGCGCCAGCCAACGGCGACACTGTTTGCAGTATTCTGATCACGTGACTTGCTGATGACACTTCTCTAAAGACTCCCCAAGCCTGCGACAATGGCTCACAGTCTTGCAGCGTTAATTTTATTTCAAAGACACTGACAATATTTGAATACGGGAAAATTATATTCGCATCACGTTGCTGTGAATACTCTTACGACCAGCATGAAGGAATTGTAGAGTAAAAGACAAATAGAAAATTATATATTTCATTATTTGACACGATTACTTTTGTTTCAAGATCAGAGTGATAATTATAAGTTTAACTTGGACCCGTTGTACAGACACGTCTTTTGGCGTGAAAACCTACGTTCTCAGTGTTGTATGGATCACTATGAAAGTTTGTTTACAGACACGGCGCGGGCGGCACTACGGCACGGTGCCGTAGCCGTATACCAAACAACCGATGGTTTGCCGTGTCATATACAAGGTCACACGATTATTCTGCGGTGCGGTGCGTAAAGAAACCGTACCGTATACACGTACGTGCTTTTCGTGTCTATCTGCAGGACAGACCGTGAAATCTCTGCGCCTGCAGCGTCTAGAGACGGCAGTATCTAATAATAAAATGTTGTAGTGCCGAAAGTGCGTTGAGCGCAAAACTTCTGCCACGGATCCCCTTACTGGCAGTATGACGTTTAGGACCTGAAGACTTTACGGCGTCATAAATCTTCTACGTTTAGTCTAGCAAAAACTCTAAAATGGCTCAACCGATTAGTTTTTTTTTTTTTTTGTTTTGTTTGCCTGAATCCTGGGGTGAATTAGGAAAAAAGAAAATTAGGAAAAACCCAAAGGAACAGCCAAAAAACTTAAATTGAAATTTTGCCAGGACAACGTTTGACGGGTCAGCTAGTATTAAAATATAAATAATCCGATCTACAACGTCTTTTAATTTAAGTAAAGGCAATTAGCTTATTAGAACTCTCAATCAATGTTTCAAAGAGTGTTTCAATAAAATCCTTTAGAAATTGCTAGACCCATAAACGATAATGATTTCCAGTAATTACTTACGTCAAAAACAGCTCATAGCGACGGTTTAAAGTTTAAGCATCATAAAGAACTCGGTAGTAACCTACTTATTATTTCTTGATGACACGTTTGATTAATTTCAAGTAAGTCAAAATAAACACTGTCAAGATGAAGGGAAGACAGTACCTAGGGTTTCTTTCGAACATACTGCTGCATTTTGTGAATAACCATCCTTTTTTTTAAAGTTTACATTGATTGCTGCTCTATCAATTTTTCGCGTAAAATATCGGGACCAACATTTATTTGATTTACAAGAATTGGTTCTATCCGTTGTCCCCCTTTTCGTCACAAAGGCGGTAAGCCTCATGCAACGTCGGCGTCCAGGCCGATAATATCTTGCTAGCACGAAAATAATCGAAGGCAGATAAATCAGAAGCAACACTAGCATGTCGTAATACTCGCACGATAAACTGCCACAGTTTGTGGATTTTAGTTATCTGCCATAATAATTATAGTTTAGTGATTAAATTATAAACTTTATAAGTTCAATGTCTTTCATTCATTTAAATGGATTAAGCATGCTTTAAATTAAGACTGATAAACAATTGCGAACGCTAAACGCATCTCAGCTTAACATTTTGTCAGATTGCAACACTAACGTCCGTATTACAGAACTTTCCTCAAGTCCAGTTTGGTCTTCAATCAGTCGATCACTGTTTAAGTACAGAATCAGTACTTGAAAATCCGTCATATACCAGAATGGCATCTAATCAGCCGAGTCAAGACTCAAATCAAGCTCCCACCAAAAACATTTTCATGTAAAATGTTGCTAAGACGAGACCATATGGCTCGCACTGTCAAAAAGTTATCAGATCTCATGTAGAGCCAAGTTTCTAACTTTACACGCCCTAATTCTACATGCCCTTACTTCACAAATTCTACACCTTAGTCAAAATTTGTGGCTTGGCCGTTTCGCTAACGTCACATGGGCGTAAGGTGAAAAATTTATTCACTATTCATTAATTTTCTGTTATACAATAGTTAATTATTAGGCACTAGCGTGCCCCACATGTATTTACCAACTTTGTTCTGATCTTCACAGGATTAAAAATATTAAAATATACTATGAGGGCTTAATTATTTAACAGCGTTATTATTTAGGTCCCGAATAATACAATGTGGGATTGTATTATTCGGGACCTAAATAATAACGCTGTTAAATAATTAAGCCCTCATAGTATATTTTAATATTTTTAATTTACTGAACTAAGCTCTTTGAAGTAAAGTATCGTAATTTTGTAAGCAAAATTATTCAGCCTTAAAAGACTTGTAACTGTGGCCATAACTCAATGACATACTATTAAAAATGTCAGTAGGTATATCAAATTTGTTACAAACAGTTTGTTTAAAACGTTCAATATGTTTGTTTTGCTAATTGATTTTATCTTATCACTATAAAATGGCTGAACGAAAAAAGGTTTCCAGTCAATTGGAAATAAACCAAAAAACCGGCCAAGAGCGTGTCGGACCACGCACAATGAAGGGTTCCGTAGTTGAACTGAATTTATCCCAAGAACAAACATAACATTGTAGTTCAATAACATGTTCTTTTAAAGACCAGAGACTTCATACGGGTTTTTCTGTAATCTTCTAAGTACAGAACTATTTTCTTAATTTTTTTTCAAAAATGTAGACTCAATAGTTTCGGAAATAAAAGTAGTAGTTTAGTCAATTTTCATAAATTTTCGTAAATAAGTTTAAGGCTGCTCGAGCTCGTATTGCGGAGCAAAATAATTCATTTAGTTAGTCAGCAAAAGCCGAGTCAGCACAAAAACATCAGTGTTTATAAAAAAATATATTTTTATACAGAGAAATATCTGCATTATGTCACCCAAGTACCATAATTTTCTGTGCTCATTATTTATCTTGCTTCCTCCTACATTTACTCCTATGTATCTATGGACATAGTATATAACTTATTATTTGATTGTTTTTTTTTAATGTTTAATATTAGGCTGATTATTTTTAAATAAAAGTATAATTATTTCACACATAAAGTGTATACAATACACGACAATGAGCATAAAAAGACTTATTACTAATTGAGAAAAAAAAACTATTATGGTCAATATTAGTTTTTTTTTTATTGACGAAATTCTAATGAAATTCGATTTTTTAAATAAATGTGCTTCTAATAACTTCTTGCCCTTTACCTACGCTTTTTTAAACATAAAATGTGCTTCTCTAGGGCAACCTGACCAAATGGATCGGGTTAAGTTAGAACTGTGACCAACCGCGCTATATCCAAGTTGGTCGCAGTTAATTGGCTGTTTAGTATTTTTAGGACATCAAAATGGGAATTATTTGGAGTACATTCAAATACATGCCTTTTATTAATAAGCAAAATACATTGCAACATTTCTCATTTAAGAAGACGAAACGAGCTGAACAAAACTAACTCATGGTCCACATTAGCCCCGTACCGAACTAGCTGCAAGTCTTGGGAAGAAGAAGCCTTTGCCTCCGTTATTCGACTGACGTAAAGCCATTCAATATAATCTTTTTTGGTCTACAGCGAAGTTATATAAACCTTTCTACCAAAATCGATAGATAATATTATGAAGTTTGTAAAAAATTGATAATACTCACTGAGTCGAGAAAGCTTGAACGCGTCTGCGGTGTTGATGACATCGACGTATGCCTGCAGTTCTAGGCGACGGCTACTTATGTTCTGGTTGTGGATTGTCATCGCATACTTGAAGACATTCTGGATCTCTTCCGTGTTCTGGTCGAATATCGCACCTAAAATAAAATATGTTTTATTTGTAGAACTGCTTTAGATACTGTTACCTATAAATTAGTTTCAAATGTGGGTAAACGTTTGAAAAACTAATTGAATTTGCGTAAGAATAACAATTCGCTATCCAGTCAGTTTTCGTTTTAAAGTATGCTACATTATTAAGCCAGCTTTGCTTTTATAAGTACTGGCACTAACTCTTTTATAGGAATACTGCCACATCAAATAATTGGGAAGACAAAATAAACCACCATCTTAATGGTTTCACCATTAAGTTTTGATCTACACATGTATTCATGGTATTTTGTAACATTTGTACAAAAGAACATTAAAAAAAAACGGTGCAGTCTTTGGGGACTGCCGATAGAAGTGAAAATAAGTAATATTTTAGTTTGACTTCGCATATTTATATTCTTCTCTTCTTGTTCTCACACACTATTGTCTACGTTTCTTTCTCATTTCTCCTTTCGCAGGTCTGTTGGAAGAAATTTCTTGAGAAATAAGCAGTACCTACCGTAGTTGTACTCAAAATTGTGATTGTCTTATCTGTATGTATTTTACTGTGTGTACATAAATAATAAAATAATAAATAAATAATGTATGTACTTATAATAAATAATATATATACTTTGTTACCACAGTTACAATATTTATTATGCCTCTAACATCGTAACGCCATATAACAAAAATGTCAGGAATTTATGTGGCTTACTGTCAGTACAAGAACGAAAAAAAACAGAGTGCGCTGTCAACACGAAATTTATCATGGGAAGCGTGTGGTGACGATGACGTTCGGTGACGATGACGCAAGTTCCATGATTTTTGTTCACCAAAAAGTGCTCAACGTGCCTATAGAAGTTTTCACTTCAAAAACGTCCATGTGTACCTGCGCTTTCCACGCCGATATTTAATAGTAACCGTGGCAGGTGTGCTACCTATCGCAATTCCCAGAGTATTATACACGTTTGATTCTAATACGAACGTCTCATGCACGAAATATTATAAACAACTATCATTTGCTATGTTAGTTCAATAGGCTCGCCCCCTATTGTATGGGACTTATAACGTAACTGGCGAAATACACTACTCAACAATGTCTAGGGAACAAACCAAGTATAATTTGTAAATGTAGGTTGCATCACAGGGTTGCATTAAATTCGTAATTGTTCGAAATTCGTAAAATAAAAATAAAAAAGCAAAAGCATTTTGGAATAAGGAGGAAATACTTCACTTGGTTGCAGCGTACGACGATTGGTAACGTAATGACTTGAGAGATTACTTGTCCATAATCGGTTTTTTTTTTCTTGTGAAAATCATTTCACTGCTTTCTTGTAACTTTTGAGACTGGAGCGTTATCTAACGTAGTCGCGTCATCATTAACACACATTCACGCATTTGAAAAACGCGGGAAGAGGACTGAAGAAGGGTGTATATTCAACCTGAAAGTGCCGCCGCTGCCAATACGCAGCCAACTGTAATTTGCTCATTAGGGGCGTGCTACAGGTCATGTTGCTGAACGTCACCCACGAAGATACAAGCTTATGGTGTACATAATAAAGAGTATTCTATTCTACAGGTCACTACTCAGAACCAAGACCACTTTCTGCAAAAAGTTATGAGGAAGCAAACTTTGGCTTGCAAACTGATTAGGAAGACTTAAGACTCAGCACCAAGTGGTCATCAGTGACCAAACGACCAGGAGAAGATTGTATGAAGTTAACGTGCACGCTCTCAGACTGCTTAGAGTTCCAGCTCTTTGACGTGGAAAATGAGAGCCTGGATTATTGTGGGCTAACGCACAATTACACTGAACCGACACTCAGTGGGGTCCTGTTCTTTTTTCTGATGAGTCGAGCTTTGGAGTTCATTTCGATTCAAGAATAGTGCGTGTTTGACGAGTTCCTGGTCGCCAAAGTCGACTCCAGAATACTTAGGTTATCAGTAATAAAGCGGAACAATTATGGTACGGACTGGAATTCACCTGGGTGGAAGAACAGAAGATTTCGTTTGGAAAAATACTGTGATGAGATTGTGCTAATGCTAACGTTGGGTGGTCTAACGGATTAATACATTAAAGTTGCTAGGAATATTTGTTTTTAAATTAAATTTTATCTAGGCTTTTTTATAAAAATGTATTTTTTCTTTCTGAAAGATTAAAATTAATAAAATTAAAGGGTGTCAAAGAAAGTCCTGTGAGTTGTATGGGCGCTCACACAATTTAGAGAACTACACACATCAAAAGTGTCTAGGGATCAACATATATTTTTGCAATAACTTTTCTCCTGATTGATATTAATTAAAATTTTCTTTAAGGATTCATCAAATAAAGTGTTTTCGTTTGTCACAGTAACGATAAACCAAGTCACCTTTGCATTAATAAAGAAATTTGCCATTTTCCTAATAAAGGGATTTTTGACATTTGAACCACTAACATTAAAGTTCGAAAAAAAGACTGAAATAACAGTTTTCTTTAAAATTTTATTGGGTAACTTAAACAATTAATAATCCGTGTTTCTACCGCGAACACTAACAACACAAGAACATCGGTTTGGCATACTCAAAATGAGTTCATCCAAATCACGCTGTGGAATGGCCGCCCATGTTCGTTGCAACAACAAAAAAAGGTCTTCTTGCGACTGGATACCCTCCATATTCGGCAGAGCTCTTCTCTGTAGCATATCCCATGCATGCTCAATCGGGTTCAAGTCTGGAGACTGAGCAGGCCAGGGCAGGACATTGATGTTAGCTGCGGCGAGAGTCTGTCTTACAACTCTTGCGGTGTGCGGTCGTGCATTATCATGCATTAACTGAAATAAGGGACCGATTTGCACTTGTAGAGGAACGATGACGTCTGATACAATCGTCTCAGCATAAATTTGAGCGTTGAGGTTGCCTCTAATCCAAATCAACTCAGTTCTTCCGCCGATCCAAATACCCGCCCATACCATGATGGTTCCACCACTATAAGGATGGACTTCCTGGCAGGATTTTAATCGCTGTTGGCCTCCAGGGGTTCTCCAGTGTCGTATACGTCTTGTATCCGGTCTCATACCAAAACGAGACTCATCAGAAAAGCACACGAAACGCCATTGTTCTTCTGCCCAATTTCTGTGTTCAAGAGCCCATTGATATCGAATCCTACGATTGTGCATTGCTATAGGTGGTACCCGTAGCGGTCTTCGGGAATGAAGGTTCACTTCATGCAAGCGGTTTCTGACTGTTTGGTCGCTAATTAAGTTCCCTGAAGAGTGATGAAGCCTCACGGCTAACATCATGGCGGTTATTGTTGGAGCTCTTCGAGCTAAGATTTGAATGTATCGGTCTTGTCTCCGTGTGGTGCAGCGATACCGTCCTCCATGGCGCTCAGCCACGGTACCAGTGCTTCGGTAACGTGTCCAAAGTCGACTGATAACACTCTGACTTGTATTCAGAGCTAAAGCCACAGTACGTTGCCGGGAACCAGCTTCTATCATTCCCACGGCTCTGAGCATTTCTTCCCTGCTTAAATGACGTCGCTGCTCCATAATAACGTTGGTTTTAATCAGTAGTAGGGAAACAGTAGCACTAATAATGTCTTCAATGCGTTGTATGTTTTTATAGGGAAAATATTGACAGCTGATTTTCATCTTTTACTCGAATTTGATTCACAGTTCCTGATTCAAATTATGAAATGCACCAAAAAGGATCCATATAAATTTATAAAATCATAAATTTATTACAAAGCCACATCTCAATCTCAAGAAATCCGCATAAAAATGCTTGATCCCTAGACACTTTTGATGTGTGTAGTTTCTGGGCACAGAACTATTTAGGTACCTATACGAATCAAGCTCCTTCGAGTTCGACTCACTCTTGATCGTTTTTTTTTCTTTAACCATCGATTCAAACGATTAAAATCAGTATTCAATTACGCTTCTATATAAACTATTTTACATAATAAAAAATTAAGTTTCAAAAACTGTAACCCGACTACGGGAAAATAAAAGTGATCTAAAAAGTACGAAACAAGAAAATCTTTCAGACAGAAATCAAGACATAGGTACAAAAATGGTCAAGGTAAAGCCGTGGTCGCATGCCTGTACGAGTATACCATGTGGGTGCCAGGAACACCAACAAAATTATAATGGCATGCGACAACGGCTTTGTCTTGACCATTTTTGTTCCTATGTCTTGATTTCTGTCTGAAAGATTTTCTTGTTTCGTACTTTTTAGATCACTTTTATTTTCCCGTAGTCGGGTTACAGTTTTTGAAACTAAATTTTTTATTTTATACTTTTCCGTTTTAACGCTTGGTAATATTGATTCAGTTCGGACAACAATATGGTCCAATTTGTTAGTAAAATACCTTATCACTTATGTAATATAATAATAAATAGCTGGTGACTGCGGCAGAATGTGCAGAGAACGATAAAGCAAGGAATATTATAATTATGCTACCTGACAATTCTCCCCACATAGTGCCTCTTAATATCAACGATTAGACCATTTTTAAAAGTTGTCAAACTAGGCGGCCGTTTTGGCCAGAAAGGGTTTAAGGAGCAGGCCATTTTATTTGCGCAGCAGGTCGAAGAGTTGGCTGAGCAATTGCCATTGTCATACGAGCATAGTGGTCTAACCGTTGTAGTGGAAAAATTGGATAAGATAAATTCAACAAAACAATATGAGGTTAATTTAAATAACATTAAAAATGCTTTGGATTGGTTAACAGCTAACAATCATTTATATGCAAACATCAGAATTAATTTCACCCATTTGACTAACGAAATGAATCATAACATCGTGGAAATATTTTCAATTGCTGACGAGAGTATATTCGAAATCATTACCAAGAAAAACCAACTCATCTCCACCTCTATTCATTCTCAGAGGCTGTTTACACCAAGGCAGTGATATTTTCAGTTTGACAAGCAGAGGCAAGCAATGCACGGCCAATGCAGCAGCAACTGCATATTCTTCCTCAAACCCTTCGCAGGGCTGGAAATCTTCAGATATTGACCGTGTGTGTATGTTTGGTGACAAATACTACAAGATTTGCTTTGAAAAACTGGCTTATCACTGCGCAGAGTCGAGACTTCTCAGCCTCTCTAACTCCGTCAAAGATGCTGCATCGTGAGGGTTCCACAAAAGTTTCCGCGGGTCCAAATCACTGAGAAATAAACCCTGCAATGACCTTACCCTGCTCAGTGCCACGTAAACTTGGCCTCGTGCAAAAATACGTTTGCCAACGTCTACAACAGCCTCGTCTAAAGTGCAGCCTTGTAGTTTGTGCACAGTCACACCCCAACACAAAATTAGTGGCAGCATTTTACGCAAAATTTTGCCACTGCCTCTCAAACCGTCGTATTCAACCGTGCTGGGAGTTATTTGAACAGTTTTATTAGTTTGGTTATCTGGTTTAATGGTACTATCATCAAATTGAATGTGTACAGCTGCAGGAAGTTCACCGGGCTCCAATTGATCTCGTCTAAGAGCTGGCCAATCGATGCTCTTTACGGTGCCCATCGCACCATTTACGAGACCTCGACTTAGATTCAAGTTTTGCCGGAGCATCACTCTTGATCCAACTCCTATATGAAGCTTATTTACTAAACCTCCGGTCTTGTTGGGATCACTAGGAACGTGTTCGCATTGAGGTTTTCGACCGTATGTCTTACTTTCGGTGGATGTGTCTACCGCTTTGATTTCGTATATCTTAGTGATTCTTGAAAGAACTTCGCTCATTTCGAGGTTGTACTGATCTACTTGTTTGATAGTTGGGTAAATTCTGACAACATCGGTATGATCATGTGTATTTTGCAACCGCCGACTATCTAAAATTGACAACTGTTCGATGGTTAATTGACCAACTCTAATATTGTTCAAAATATCCACAAACGTAGTATCATTACCTTGGCGGACGTTTTCACGCAACTCGGTGAAACTAAAAAGTCTCCACAGGTGAGGCTCCGCTGCAAATTGATCCGGTTGTCTGTAACAATACGATCCGCCTGATGTCCTCGCTACGGGAGGCAACTGCATTATATCACCGAACAACAATATATTCACTCCACCAAAGAAATCAGAACTTTGTTTAATTTCTTGAAGCCGGATGTGTACCTATGTTCCTCAGTGACTGATACGGCACCATGGATATTTCGTCAATAATCAGCCAGTTGATGTTCCGCCATTTAACTCGCTCTCTTTGTAGTCGATCTCCGGACAAGGGCCGCAGATTTTTTATGCGACCTTTTTCGATTGGCAATGAAAATGTCGAGTGTAAGGTCCATCCACCCACAAGGCGAGCAGCGACGCCAGTCGGAGCTGCTATCACCACACTTTGACGATCTGCAGACAATCTTCGGATTTGTTCTACTAGAAGTTTTAGAGTATAACTTTTACCGCTGCCTGCGCCACCTGTGATGAACATACGAAACGGTGTGGTGGTACAATCGTTGTTCCTAAGTTTTTGACTAACAAGGGAAAATAGCCGTTTTTGATCGATATTTAAACGACGAAAACTCTTCGTCTGTTATTATTATGTTAGTTGGTTCAGTAACTTCTTCATCCACATCAGGAACATCTAAATGAATGTGGGTTTCGGGATCTAAGATGTATGGTTGCTGAAGGTCAGTATTTACATTATTTACACATAATTCTGCAGCGTTTTCTGCAGTAACACGACGAAGAGCATCTTGAATCTCTTCTTCCCACTGGTGCATTAGGTCGATGCTAGAATTCTGCTGTAACGGGCGTAAAAGAGTGCGCTTAGCTAAAAATGCTTCCTTAGCGCTGTCATAGTCCGCCAATAATTCGTCTTCAACTTGAAATGGACAGTGAGCTACCAGCAAACTGTAATAATATGCTTCGGGATCAGAAATCGCGGTGTAGTATCGAGTTCGCGAAACCGCAGATTTACTGCGCCTTCTCATGCGTCCCATTCTGTTTAACAGCGTTATTGTTGGAGCTGATTCTTCTTCTTCTATTTGATACGCATCATCATCGCCGTTGTCATCATCATGAAAGGAAGCCGAAGATATTGGTTCATAAGTTACAGCAAACTCTCCTAAACTTAAACCTTCCAAACATCTCGGCCGATTTTCGTACCGGTCGAAAATGTTTTTAAAAGGTTCAGGACAGTCAGTGTCAAACCGCAGCATTCTGTACCTTTCTTGTGGTTTACATGTATTAACAAAGATGCATTTTCTTGAGCTGTCTCTCAGCTTAAGGTGACATAATCTGTACGCACATTCCGATGCCGAGACCTGACGATGGCTGAGCAGAGCGCTTTGTACAGCGAATATTTGCTGTTGAAAGTTTCCTCCCCGTTCACGAAGTCTAGTCAGTGCTTCTGTTATTGCAGTCTGAATTTGCGCTGGTTCAGATTTTGCTATATACTTCGCAATATACATTGCCACACCTACCGCTGACACAACAGGTTGGATATCAATATTCGCACACCACAGAAGTAATAATCTCATGTTATAATTATTAATCATTATTTCAGTTTCATCTCGTTTCAATTCGTAAAACCTACCACCATTCCTTGTAGCTTGCTGGTCGTCAAGTATTTTTGTAGCATCTGTCACAGGCCTTGGAAATCCAAATCTACACGTATTGGAGTTGTTTTTTTTTGTAGCTGGTTGTAGTGTGTTGATGACTTTGCAATCGACAGACTAAATGACGTAATTCATCATCTGCGGGGATCTGACAAGTAATCACGTTTTCTATTAATTCGATTCCTGCGGGTGAATTCAGATCCGGCATATCTTTGGACCAGATCAACATATGAACGTGCGGACTGCCTCTGAGTTGAAACTCAATCCTCCACCAAAACTCTTCTACATTACGCCCTAAAATTGGGTCGGTAGATTGAGTTATCAAAACTCTTAGGAGAGCATTTAAACGGAACATGAATTGCCGAGATAAAGTTATAGGATATGACTCCACTAACCGAATTTTTTCTTCAAAACTGAGATCGTCTACACAAACGTTAGGTTTTCCATCTGCCACTAATAATACGTGTAACATGTCGGGCCAATTTAGGTCATTACACGACAGAGTAGTATACCAGTGTGGTGGCCCAAGATTGCGCACCATTGCCATTAATTCGCTATATGCCCTGTGCCAGTATGATGAAGTGCCTCGGATGTTCCTCATACATAAATGTATGTTTTGGAATAGATCAGCAGGCTGGACACAATCTTCCGCAAACCGACACATTTTGTCTAGCTCTTAGAAGCTCTACCACTGAGAGTGCGTAAAATATATATTCCGTAGTTTGAAACCGTTGGTCACTGCCCATCACACGTGCTTGAAAATAATCTAGAAATGTTACTTTTAATGGCCTATCTTCGTTGAGCCCATTTTTCCCATCCGGAAATAATTTTACCCAGGCCAGCTCTTCTGCCCTACGCTCTACAAAAACGCTAACTGGTGGTGCAGTTTTACGCTGTATTTCACGAATGGGTAAAACAGTGTCATTATCGTGAATATTTTGACATATTATCTCTGCAACAGCTGGTACTGGAACGTCAATTGGCATTAAAAGAGTTGTGCTTATTATTTCGCCATCAGAGTCGGGCAAATGGGCTTCATTTAATTGGCCTTCTTCAACAGTCACATCATCGACTTGTTCCACCAACTGTGACTTCAAGGTTGTGAGAGAAAATTGAATGTCTCTTCTGGATCCAACTCCTAGGACAAAGTGCAAATGTTTCGATAACGAGTCCAGTGTGGGGAAAATCATAACCATCGCTCGACCAGCACTAGGAGCGATACGGCCTTTTGGACCCCGAGAGTGCGAGTCTATTAAAATTTTCCATTTTGTGAAATTACTGCGACGGATATTTCATTGCAAGTGACAATGCAAGATGTAACAGCTGGCCCCTGAAACAAATTTTCAAGTCCAGCCTTGATACTAGTGAAATATCCACTAAGTACGGATGATGAAGGATTTACTAGGCCTACTACAGCGTCTACCCCAATATCCAGTGTATAACTATTGTTAGCAATTGTAATACAAGATAACAACTCATCTGTGGCTAGATAATCTGGTTGTATAACCAGTTTTTCAAGGCAAATCTTGTAGTATTTGTCACCAAACATCAACACACGGTCAATATCTGAAGATTTCCAGCCCTGCAAAGGGTTTGAGGAAGAATATGCAATTGCTGCTGCTGCATTGGCCGTGCATTGCTTGCCTCTGCTTGTCAAACTGAAAATGTCACTGCCTTGGTGGAAAGAGCCTCTGAGAATGAATAGAGGTGGAGATGAGTTGGATATTTCTTGGTAATGATTCCGAGTATTACTCTCGTCGTCAGCAATTGAAGGCATTTCCACAATGTTATGATTCATTTCGTTAGTCAAATGGGTGAAATTAATTCTGATGTTTGCATATAAATGATTGTTAGCTTGTAACCAATCCAAAGCATTTTTAATGTTATTTAAATTAACTTCATATTGTTTTGTTGAATTTATCTTATCCAATTTTTCCACTACAACGGTTAGACCACTATGCTCGTATGAGAATGGCAATTGCTCAGCCAACTCTTCGACCTGCTGCGCAAATAAAATGGCCTGCCCCTTAAACCCTTTCTGGCCAAAACGGCCGCCTAGTTTGACAACTTTAAAAAATGGTCTAAATCCTTGATATTAATCGGAGTTCCATTTCACTCAGATTTCTTAGTTCTTCGGGAATTGTGGCTACAATCATATTATTCCAATAGGCGGTGGTAGGTATCTTATTTTTAATGAGATTAGAATAACACCTATTGCATGCCACAAAATTCTCTGGACAAAATTCTTCCGGTAATAAATGGCATTGTGTCTTACGCATTTGTTTAGTTTGATTTTTGAATTTCATTTGCTTACAAACGTGGCACACTTGATCGGCTACTTGTGAAATCGCATCCAGTAATTGACGAAATGAAATGAAATGAAATGAAATGAAATGAAATTGTTTATTCTGTAAATAGGATATCGGAATCACTTTTACACGTCATATTAAAAAAAATGTTTAAAATAAGCTAGATGAGGTCGGCGTTTCCTAACTGATTACTCTGAGAAGAAAGGCCGAAACAAACTCAGAGGTCACAGTCTCTTTTAAAGTCCAGACATAATCTTGGTCAAGCCATATGAGAACCATGTAGATTAGTGTCTGAAATGGTCTTTTGAGGAAAGAACCACACAGATTTGAGTGGACCTGTCCAGTCAGTGCAAGCATTTCACGAGAATCAGTAGTAAATAAGTCTCTCTGACGAATATAAGCTTGTCTAGAGACACGTCTCATATTATGTAATCTGACTTCCCGTGAAAGCGGAGACTCTGTGTCCCTGACCTGACAGGCATAATCTCTCATCATGGCGAGTCGGAACTCGCGTGATTGGGGCGATTCCGTGTCTCTAGCCTGAGTGGCATTATCTCTCATCATGGCGAGTCGCAACTCGTGTGCTTGAGGCGATTCTGCGTGTCTAGCCTGAGTGGCATTATCTATCATCATGGCGAGTCGCAACTCGTGTGATTGAGGCGATTCTGCGTCCCTGCTCTGAGACGCATAATCTCTCATCACGGCAAGTCGCAACTCGCGTGATTGAGGCGATTCTGCATCCCTGTTCTGAGACGCATAATCTCTCATCACGGCAAGTCGCAACTCGCGTGATTGAGGCGATTCTGCGTCCCTGCTCTGAAACGCATAATCTCTCATCACGGCCAGTCGCAACTCGTGTGATTGAGGCGATTCTGCGTCCCTGCTCTGAGACGCATAATCTCTCATCACGGCCAGTCGCAACTCGTGTGATTGAGGCGATTCTGCGTCCCTGCCCTGAGACGCATAATCTCTCATCACGGCAAGTCGCAACTCGCGTGATTGAGGCGATTCTGCGGCCCTGCCCTGAGACGCATAATCTCTCATCACGGCCAGTCGCAACTCGTGTGATTGAGGCGATTCTGCGTCCCTGCTCTGAGACGCATAATCTCTCATCACGGCCAGTCGCAACTCGTGTGATTGAGGCGATTCTGCGTCCCTGCTCTGAGACGCATAATCTCTCATCACGGCCAGTCGCAACTCGTGTGATTGAGGCGATTCTGCGTCCCTGCCCTGAGACGCATAATCTCTCATCACGGCAAGTCGCAACTCGCGTGATTGAGGCGATTCTGCTTTTCTCATTTCTCTTGTCATAGTCTCTCCGAGATCGTAGTCTTTCTTCTCTGGATAAAGAATCTTCATGCGCACGTACGTGTACAGAATATTCTTTTATATGTTCTAGCCTAGACAGTCGTGTTTTAGACAATTCACGTTTATGCCAAGCAGCTACTCTCTTTTTCATTTGGTATAATCTGGTTTCTCTGCGTGTTGGAGACTCTGCAGTTCTTTGATTTGACATGTACATTTTGTTAGCATCCCCCCTTCTTTTTTTTGTATTAGGTGACTCATTTCGACGCTTTTGTGCGACTTGTGCTGATTTTTTTGTTTTTTTTTAAAGTGTCATTATAACCAGAAAATTTAAAAGAAATCTATAAATTACAATAGATTCAAATTTTTACACAATTGAAAACTGTACAAATGAAGGACTCCTTCCAAACCTAACCTAACTATAAATTTAAAATTATATCTTATTATTAATTATAATTATATATTATATTTTATCTACATTACATGTTTAGAATTTTCAAAGAGAAAAGTCTTTCTTAGCTAGAGAACAACCGAACGACCACTATTTTTTTTATTTATTTATTTATTTATTTATTTATTTATCATAAGCACACCAACAGCACAGTCACTTACAATTCAAATAAAAAATCTTATAGAATTACCATTTTAGTAACCATGCAAATGACAGGTATGCATGACATTCACACACGAAAAATTAGAGACAAAGAACAAAATAAAGTGTGTCTACAACAAAATAAGTAGACCTAAATCTACAACACTATAAAAATAAACCAATTTGAGCCAGATAGACAGGCAGCCATCAATGATGGGTCAGTGCAATGGGCCATTACACTGTTTGAACAGGGAGCGTCTGTATGAAGCGAAAGTCATGGCGAAAATATCAATAGGGTAATCCGTCAAGTTGGACCTTTCATTATATTGCCTTGCCATACGTGTAAGGGGGCTATTAAATGTAGTATTTAAGGTGGATGTAGGTAATTCAAAAATACGATATATATATTATTATTACTATACAACGGCACCAAAACAAACGACTTTATGAGACTTTATGAATGAAGAAAATATGTAGTCGATTATAATTATGTATCTTTCATATGAATAATTACAATGAGAAAAAAATGTCCTAGCCAGAACAACCGACCGACCACTATTTTTTTTTATTACAACACAATGAAATCCAAACAAACGAAACCAATACTACCTTAAGACTTTGCGAGACAGAACTCGAATAAGGAAAATATGTAACCGAGTTCACACAATTAATCTCAGACTAAATAATTATATAAATTCTTAATGTTTCCAATAGATTTTATAATTATGACAGTGACAAACAGTATGTCATGCCATGTTGAAGAAAGAAATAAATGTAAGTCGAAACAAGGAGGCCACATAATATATACACCTTCGTCCCAAATCGTATAGTATATCAAGTTCCGAAGGGTGTTTCTCTCTTGATATTAAGTTGTAATAAATTACAAATCATTAATATTTATTAAGATTTAAAAATCATATCTAAAGTTGATTGTTAAATCCGATTAATAGTGTAGGAGTTAAATTTGATTAATTTTGTTTTGCTGAAACTTTATAATAATTGTAGTATCAATACAATTCTGCAAAGTGGCATCCAGAAGACCGTTTATATAAAACAAAAAAAGTAAAGGATCGACAATGTTAAGCTTTGTGCGGACCAGCGCGACTTGTCGCGTGTCGTGAGACCGGTTATTGCTATACCGTGAAGTTTTCATAGAAATTGTACTGTTCGTGTCGCGTCGCGGTCTGCAAAAGCCTTTACCCTGAGGCACACAATTTTTATTTAATAGTGCGATTGATTAAAAAATTTCTTTGAAGCATATTCTGCTGCCTTTTTTATTTATTTACAACTTTGGATATCTCTATAAGTAGAATGGGCTAAAAATAGTCTTACTGATTCGCTTACACTATGACCATATTCTTTTGTTTTGGATATTTCTCACCGCTCATGAAGATCCGTAAATATTGACAGCTGCATATGAAGAAACAATTGCCGTACTTTATTGTCAAGTGACGTACCTACTGCTACAGCTATATTTATCGAATCTATTATTTTAGGCCATCGACATTTTAGAACATTTTATCGTATACAGTAGTACTCGTGACAGTGACTTTTTGTATTCAAAACTGAAAGTTGTTCACACAGAGCCAATACGATAAAATCACGGATTCGAGAAAAAAAATCTTGCGTTGCTGGCTCCGCTAATACAATTGATCGTCTTATTATAGCACTTTTGTTTGAAACAGCAATTTTTTTCTAATGTTCATTATTGTTGCCAGAGTGAAATTTGTTTATCTTTATATTAGTATACAACCGATACCGGACACATTGTTTATTGTGTTTGCTAATGTAGGATATGATAGTAGCAAAGACGGTTAGTAACATGGATGAATCTGATTAAAATCTTAGAAACGTGTGTTTTATTATAACTTCTTCATTAATGACGATAAAAAGTTGTATACGACTATAATTTTATCGATAATAATTTTTAATGTGTCAAACACTATTGTAAGATGACAATTAAACGTCATCATATCGCATAGAAATAATCACACTTTTGAAACCAATATTATGAATTAAAACTATAATATAATTACGAAATATTTATTCTGAGCTCAAAATTGATTCTAAAACAGGCAACTTCGGATAAGCCCCCGTTAAAATTTGATTGACTCCGCGTTGGTATCATCTCGCGCAGTATCACTTTTGCTAGTTTTCAGCTATTTAAACATATTTATTTGCTTTGTAAATATGATAATATCATATTTACAAAGCAAATAAATATGTTTATATATATACATATTTATAATGTCCTCGTCAAGGCCTTTCTTTTGATACCACACATGTCATAATTATCTCAATTTAATTTTTTTCGAGGTTAGAAATTTATGTGTAAAGTCCACTATATTGAATTTATGGAGAATTTATATAGCCTATGTCACCCGGACCATTATTACGAATCTATTGATACCTCATTCATCAAAATCGGTTCAGTAGTTTAGGCGCTACGGTGGAACACACGTAAAAGCAAACATACATACATACATACATATATACATACATACATACATACATAGACTGCTAAAATCATAACCCTTCCTTTTGGCTTTGCCGTAGTCGGGTAAAAAGTGTTAAAATGAAAATAGTAGTTATGGTATAAAATAGTCAGGCAGTTACAACTTTGAGGATTAAAAGCACCAACCATGTACACTGCAAGTGTGTATAATTTGTTGGTCGTTTATTGTGCTAGAAGGAAAAGAGATCTCCGACCGAGACTTGTTCATTAGAACTTGCCACGTAGAAAAGATCACTTTGTAAGCCATAAACCATCCACTCGTAGTCACAGCTGATATCAAAGAGCAAATATACTTGGAATCGCGTCGGTTATAAATCGCTTGCCAATGAAAATCTCCACAAACAAGAGGCGGAACACTTCATTGGACATCTTTATCGGTCGTACAGTGAAAAAGCGAGAACACCCGTATTCTGAAAGCGTCATCCGTTTGATATATGGCTGCTGACCGAAACGTTTATCTGAATCACTGAAGCCACAGCTCTCTAGCTCCTTTAATACCGTTGGAACACGCAAACCCGCCTTGCTTTACGTACCCGCATACTATCACTATGTCTTTTTTCACTCCCAGTGGTCGAACATTATGCCTTAAGAGCCATTTTGAGGTTCCATCTCTAGCAATATTTCTTCTATTTTCAACGTCATTTCTTTCTATATTACATTGGAATGTTTCAAGAGGGAGCTTATGGAGCTACAGTCTCTTGCCAAAGTTATCTAGTGACTCTGTAGGGTGATAGGGTGTAGATCCTCAATTCAGACGTGAGTCACATTAAACGTCCTGTAAATTTTTAAGGGTTTTACCATACAAATTCCAGGATCGGGCCTACAAAATCGGCTAATTTACTACCCAAGGAGCCATGTCTCATATTTAAACGCGAAATATGAGACATGGCTCCTCAACTCCTCAATCCATACGGACACAAAACTTCTTAAATGTAGGTAGGTATATTGTAAATACATACTTGAAATCTCTAGACGAGACACTAACAACAAATATTTTTACCAATATAGCTGCCATAGCCATTCCTTTTAAAAACTTACCGAGTATACGAGTAAATAAAATCACTTACAACATAGGTTAACAAATTATTTATAGGTATACATTCAGAATACAATAGTGACCCACCCTGGCTAAGGGTCGACAAAATTAATCGTAAAAGTTTTCACTGCACTCAGTACCTACATCTTGGCAGACAAATGTGCTAGGAACGTTGTGTTGTGGCTTTTTGCCCTTTTAGGTGACGCCACCGTCATGAAAGACCAAATATTTGGGCGTTCACCTAATGTCACTTACCTACTCTATGATGGTTGAGGCTTGAACAACAAAGCAGTGAACTGTGTGAAAGTTATATGATGCACCAAGAAAACTATATTAATACTGATGGACATAAATGTTACTGCATCATGCATGACAGTAACATATGTAACAACAAAAAGAAAGAAGGCAATGCAATCAAAATGAGCTAGATATAAGGAGGATTTAGTACGCCTAGTTAGTTAAAAGGTTAGTAACACTAGTGTTATAAAGTTATAGATATCTAATAAGAAGTGTAATTCAATAAGTTATTATATTATTACAAATTATCCACCATAAATAAAATTGTTCCTAGTTAATAAATGAGAAACAATAGTTATTAGGTATACTAAACAGTTGTATGTAATATGAATGCGCAATCTTGACATGTTAATTCTTCTTTTTATTATTATTTTTTTGTTAGAATTTTATCATATATTTTCTCTATTTTATCCTGTTTAAACCTAGTTATACGTGCATGCTGTGTTCTCCTGTAATTGAAGGAGCACACGTAAAAAAACCGTTTTTATTATTGTGATTTATATTATGTATGTGTATCCTTTGTTGGAGGTCCTAATAAATAAATAAACAATGACTCGAAACAAAAATACAACATATTTATTTTAAATTGTACCTACATATTCTATACTATTACCTAAACGAGCACTATTTGTACAATATACTTATGGACAGTACGGAAACTACGAAGAAAACGTTCGAAACGGCTCACTCACACAGACGTGCTCATTTACGAGATCCTTAGTGCTCGTCGAAGTGCTGTCAGTAGCGGGTGAGTAGCGGGTGCCGTGTAGGGACGAGAGGTCACCACGATATTTTTAAAAATGCTACCTGTGTATTCCGTGTCATACGGCTGTTTAAACTCGGCTTCTACAAAGTCGGACTTTTCGTTTTTTAAACTCCCTGCTAATCTTGAAAGGTAAGAATGATTTATTGTTCGTTCGAAAAGTGATGATGCTCAGCTCAGTTTGAATAAATGACTTTTTGAATGTGAACATGACACGAGTTGATAAAAGATATAAGGTTGGTTATAAGATGACACGAGGAGGTAACCGGCACAGTACAAATGTTTTTCTCAAACGTGCTTGGAAATTCGAACATTATTTTGAAAATCGAAATTGCTGATATTTAAAAATGGAACTAACTTTTTATTTCTACACATGGCAACCAAGAAAAAACATTTTCTTTGTACGTCATTGGTTCTGTAATTTACAATTAATTTACTTGGTTTGAATTTCGTTTGGGAAACCTACTATACAAGTCTTGGCCGAAACCAGGCATTGATGGACTCACGTATTATAATCATTGGAATCATTAATACATCTTATGGAAAAGTTTTTAAGGAACAAATCTAAGTTAGAGAGGTGTATTAATGATTCCAATGATTATAATTCTGTAGACACATATCTGTTATAGTCGTGAATCATATTTTGATTAAAATATAACCTGACACTGACCTGCAAATTGCAAAAAACGTAAAAAAAATTGAATTTCGCAGGCTACAACTGTGGATCCACATTAATATTAAACTGTTTTTCATGCTATTAACAATTTTTTTGTTAGTGACGATTTCTACCAGTCAACTCAAAACATTTTTCAATTTTAACATTTAACGTAGGTAATTATATCAACCAAGAGGCCTAGTTTCCGTACTGTCCATAATGTTTACTGTGCTATTTGTATATGACGGAGAAGGTACTTGTCTCTTTAATTATTATCAGCTATATTTTAACTACTGTGGGTGTAATATAATAGGGGCACTGTTGGTTATTGCGCAATAGAAAAACCGTTTGTAGTCCAGATAAAATTATAATTTATGATCAAATTAATCACACTAGCAATTCACACACTGGTTGTACTGCACAACACAACTATAAGGAATGCACGACAGTTTCTAAATGTCTTCACCGCTTGACCGCCAACCACGAACTCTACTACTTAGCTCGGGCCGATCCAAGTATTATCTTGAATTCACTGTCGAGCGCCGCTAGGCGGCGCACTATGGGACCAAACAGTATTTTCCATCTCAAAAATGGTTGTGACGAAAGTCGTAAATCCATAGATCCCTTTATGGTTTTATACTCTCAAAGGATGGAACTTACGAATAAATTACAAAAAAAATTAAATAACTTAGTTTTACGTATATAAAATAAACCTCAAACATTGGGCATAAATATTTTCATGCCAATTAAATTACCGTTAAGGAAGTTCAACACGAAATTATTCGGAAGTTTTCCAAGGAAGTATGTTAGTGTTATACATCATTAGATAGCTTAGAATGTACACTTTACAACCACGTTCAGTTTTTGTAAAAAAAAATATTGGATTCCTTTAAAAAAAAAAAAATGTGAAGTAAAGAAAATTTAGTTTTTGTTTATTTCAATTGGAGTTTTCCGTGTTGCCGAAGGCTGCCGGTGTCAAGTTAATCACTCTATTAGAGACCTTACCTATTCAGTAATATGAGGATTAAAAAAAAACTTGCGCGTTTTTTGCGCAAGAGGTGATTTATAAGCAATATGTCAATCGAGGGAAAATAAAAAAATCCCCGAAAGTTACGGTTCTTCTATTTTATTATGAAATATTATATTTAATTATTATTTTTTTTCATATCTATGATATAAGCAAACAAATTAATAGAATACAAGAATCTTCCCATGGCACTTTTGTTAGCGGTGATCACCTTAACCACAAGTATGATAAACTATATTGCTGCGGAAGTTCTATTTATCTGTTGTGGTAATTTATTACAATCAGTACTATTTACACTATTTCGATGAGAACTATCATAATCAATTGTCCCATGGTTTTTGCACAAGGCACCAAAATATTGGTCCTTTATATACCCGTGTTTTCAGTATACTATTCATCAAAGTGTTCAGATACTTCTTTTCAATAACAATTAACAGTCAAAAACATACATATTATCTAACAATGAGTGAATTCGTTTGTGTTCGACGCGATCTTTGTGATCAAATAATAATAATAGGGGAGACAGGGGCCACAATTAACAAAAAAAAAACTTTTAGTTGTATCTTCGAAATGATTCAACATTTAGACTTCATTTTTTTATTAAATGATGCTTTAATTATTCAGGTATCATGTTATTAACATAAAAGCGGCATAAAAGGAATGATGTCTTAAATAGAACACTTTTTCTCCAAAAAGTCAGTTGTTAATTCTTACCTCATCTTCGGGGCTAGAATTAACAGCTCTGAGGTAAGTATTAACAGAAGGGGCAAAAATTAACATTATGTAATGCCAACTGATATAGAAGAAAAAAATATATATATGAGAATATTTTTTGGTATTAATAAAAGTGAAATTAATACAGAACTGTAAGGAACACATTTTGTTATGAATTTATAATACATATCAAATACAATTCAGGCAAATGTATGATGTGATGTCGCCTTTGATACCCCTAGCTTAGGCCCAGTCATTGCAAGAGATAGGTATATTAAATCTAGTCAGCACGATGTATCTTCATTACAGGAGACGCCCTAAAAAATACAAAAATATTTATTGATGTATTTTATTATTTATGTACACACAGTAAAATATATACAGATACTACATTTTTAGTGCGTTTATACGTTTTACTGAGCTCGTGCTAGAGCTTTTAGCAGAGGTCTTATGGTTTTGGACCAAGAAATCACTAGCATCTTTCTGCATTTCTGATGATTCAGCTACCGGTTCATAAGATATTTGCGCTATCACCACATCTGGGGTAGGTATTAACACGTTAATACTGACCCCGCCGATTTGTTAATTATAACCCCAAAGGTACATTTTTAGTATTAAATAACATAACAAAATATTGGTAAATAATTACACCAATACAGCAATGTAGCATTATTAAGTATGAAATATGCTTCTAGGAAAACAAAAAACATAATCATTACACCGTATATTTCGAGAATAAATCAAAAAATTTAAAAGTTAAAAAAGTTCGTTACGTGCGTGAAAATGTCGTCCGGTATATAACACATTCGGATGATGCGCAGACTGCAACTGACCAACCCCGAGCCATGCGGCGTGATCTGGTCGGCATATTGAAGCACGCGCTGTAGGTGTAGTGGTTATAGTTTTGGAGAAAATCACTTGTTAATACTTACCTCTGTTAATTGTAGCCCCGGTCTCCCCTACATTGATAACCGCGCAATTATACGTAAGTAAATATAACTGGTACTACATGCCATCTTCGGTCCATAAAGTACTTATACATGGTGCTAAAATAATAGAGCATTACGCAGTTTTGCCTATAGGACAATTATCCGAAGATGCCCAGGAAGCCCGAAATAAAGATTACAAGAAATATAGGTTACATCACGCTAGGAAGTGTTCCAGATCAGCAACAAACGAAGACGTTCTGCATATTTTGTTATATACATCTGATCCTTATATATCTAGTTTAAATAAACCCAGTTTTCTTATATCCAAAGAATTGTTTGACGAAGCTAAAGAATTGTTGGAAATAGAAAGTGATGAATAGGATAAGCGCTAATTTTTTTTAAATTTTCTTTCATGTCATTTTTTAGCATGTCTGTTTAATAATATTAATAATTTAGTTTTAAACTTATTTTAAGCAAAAGTGTAACTTTTATTGCTATTTTATTATAACTGTATAATTTTTTGTATGTAATTTCGTATAACTTTATCTTTGTAATTTTTTTACGAAAAATATATAATTTTTAAAATGATGATGTTTGATTTCTTTTATTGCCTAGATATTCATTAAAACGTGAAAAAAATTTCAAGGAGAAAAATCACAAAACAACACAGTTATCGATTTTTGAGATGAAAAACACCGTTTGGTCCCATAGTGCGGCGTTGCCGTCCCTATTAGTCCGTAACTTATTTCTGATTATAACATAATTATATTATATATATTTGTTATCACGTTCTCAAAAACGGCTGTAACGATTTCGATGAAAGTTGCATTATAGGGGTTTACGGGGGCGAAAGCTCGAACTAGCTTGGTCTCATATCTGGGAAAATTCGTTTTCTCCTTATTTTCTGAACCCGAACAGAGCTAGGTCGCCCAAAATTTTGAACAAGATGGCTACCTTAGAATAATGACATGGCACTATGGCAGCATGGAATTAGTATGAACTATCCTATACTATTAAATGAGCATTCTCTATTTTCACCAGAGCAGAGCTCGGTCGACCAGGTACTTTAATTTAAACTAGCTGACCCGACAGACGCTGTCCTGTCCAAATTTCAATCATTCTTACAAAATTTCCACTGACACTGTACTTCACAGTTTTCCCGAATTTTCAAATTTTCCCAGCCACTTTTTAATTTTATTTAATTGTAATGCGCTTACCAACGAACATTCATGAAAGGAGATAGTTTTCTTTGGGCCGCCTGTATTGGAACGTCTATAAATCGTATTATACCTAAAAAAAAGTAACCAATTTTTCTTTTTTAACATAGTAGAATTTTTTAATAGAAATCGTCATAAATAGCAAATGTTTCAATACTGCACTCAATTGATTAAATTCCAGTTATGGTCGTCAATGTCATAAATGCATCAATTAAAGCGTTTTTACGATTTTATGAAAAATTTACAAGTTATACTAATTACAGTTCGAGGTGGTAACCTAATCTGTAAAAAAAATATACCAATAACGCTGCAGGTGGTCCTCCTATGTTTTATCCCATTTTTAAGTTTGCTTACTCTCTCGTAAAGTGATTTAATAAAAATCAACGTGAAACGGATTTTATTTATATTGGTTGCTTGTCGTTTGAATCTAGTGATGTTTACTCAGTCATTAACGGTCAGGCACTCGATTGTCCCGATTATGTAATTCGAAAACTCAATTCAAATCGTATCTAAGTTAAGTAGGTACTAGGGGGAGGTTCCCAGCAACTTTTGAAACGCACACAAAAAAACTTACAGAAAAGAATCATAGGAAGATTCAACATACAGCGAGAGCAACCGTTCAATATTGGTACATTGGGGTTTCAGACAGTGACATTCTGATAAGATTGGCTTTGTACGACTTTGTAACGAGCGTTTTCTCCTACTCACATTCCACTGTCAATCTGATAATCAATAACGATACGATGACGATTTTAATGACAAATTACACGCTATCAACTGACAGCACTAACCCACAAAACATGTATTTTCACTCATATTAAAATGTTGTGACTGTATATCACAGTATTTTGACAGTTTATTACACGAAATATAATATATATATCCGTTTATTACCTACCTACGTATTGAATCGTAGAATTACGAGCATTTATTCTAAAAGTGGGCAACGTCGCAAATAGATGTTAAATATTTACCTGTTTTTATTAATTTGGCATTATTACTGTATGGAAATATGAAATGTGGCTGACTAGTGAACTAAAATATTGATTATGAAATGCAATTATTAATATCGTAACACCTAATATTTAGAGTTAAAAAAAGTATTTGGAAACTTTCCAGATGCCTTTTTACATCTAAAACGGTTACAACATCAAATTCAATGTTATAATTGTATAATTCACTATTAATATTATAGTTCGCTAGTTAGGCACATTTCATATTTTCATACAGTAAAGTTGCCAAATTAATCAAAACAGGTAAACATTTGACAGCTATTTGCGACGTTGCCAACTTTTAGGATAAACAATCTTAAAAATGACAGTTAACTAATGTGTTGGTGATATTTATCTAATCGCGACTACATCGAGTGGCACCTCGAGAGAAAATGGATTCGAGCCTTAATTTTATTTACTCGACCAACAAGTTAAATAAAATCGAGCCGCATCTCTATCTGCCAACTCTTGACTGATCTTGATCACTTGACTGTCAGAAAGACAAGTCAATTGACAACAACACTTCATACATTTAATTTTTTCCGTTTCTTTTGAATTGCATGAAATTGTTATTTCTATTTTCCTGTGAGTAATTCAAGGATTATAATGAATATGGAATCTTCAAGACGGTACAGCATTTACCTTTACATCTATATGGATGTTGTGTTAATTGTTCAGTAAGATTTCAACTAAATGTGCGAAGACATTGTCCGAGTCTGCTGCAGATGTGCGGTAACTTTTGAACGCATGGATTTTAAGTATTTTTATCTTGGACACCGTATCAAGATGAGGGGTGGAGTGACTACTTACTTCTAAGTCGTCTGATAATGCATTGTTACATAATATGTGATTTTTTATTTCATGAACCGTTGAAACACCCTATATTCTTACTGTTTATTACTGGACAGTATTCTAAATTATAATACCGATGAGGCCAACCTACTCACTAAACAATAGCTCTTTTAGTGAGTTTTTAGGTTATGGTTGCATTTCTCAGTATTCCCGTTAGACGAAGTATAATTAATACTATCTCTGTAATATAGAGATCATAAGGAACAAATCAACATGCTTTTTATTATACGCGCTACAATTTTTGGTGGGCGTAATCGCCGAAAAAAAAACTTTCTCCTGTATTTTAAATATAGATTGTATAATAAATAACAGCAATATTCTTTATAAGAACTTTATGCGTCGTTTTTTTACAAAATAGGATTTGTTTGTACTTGAAAAGTGTCTTCTTACCTGGTTGTGAGACTATAACTTCATTAAAA
The DNA here is from genome assembly GCA_948150665.1 of Conistra vaccinii. NCBI lineage: Eukaryota > Metazoa > Arthropoda > Insecta > Lepidoptera > Noctuidae > Conistra > Conistra vaccinii. The sequence goes on from OX411315.1 coordinate 19,138,708, forward strand.
GAAGATTAAAAGAAACTTTTTCACCGCTGTAAAAGTGTTCTATACTACGGGCGGGCTCCAGTGTCGGGGATTTTATGAAACGATAATAGCGAGGTGCAATATTACCATTCTGGTAATATTTTTATTATTTATGTAGTTAAAAATCTCCAGCGAATGCACCGTGGAGTCTGCCTTTATTAGATTAAACGGAAAGAAAACTATATTCACACAACGCCCTGTGGTTCTAACTTTATTTACGCGGTTTATAATTATTTATGACATCATTTGATACAGAATTTTGATGTTATAAAAATTTCCCAACCGCTGATTCTTCATTATCTGCGACGGTAATGGGAGCATGTTATCGCAACAGCTGATCAGTTGCTGTGGCGCGACCATAGTGATATTAAATAAATAAAAATAAAAATAAAAAAGCCTTTTATTTCTTGCATGATCAACTTCCAGTTTCAATAGCAATGTGCATGGAAAATTATTCACAAATTCAACATAAAAAATATTAAAGTATAAATAAAGATTTAAAATAAAAATACTATTAATATATCAATGTGCATGCAAAATTATTGACAAATTCAAATATTTAAAATAAAAAATATTGAAATACAATTATGGATTTAAAATAAAAATATTAATATTATATTGATTTAATTTAGCAAGAACCCTCTCTAATGAAAGGTAATCTCCTCCAGAGATGACCAGTACTCTCTATTCTCTGCCGCTCGTGGCCATTGAATGCCTGCTACTTTTATGATGTCGTCTGCCCAACGTGCGTTTGGTCTTCCTCTTTTTCTCTGCTTAAATGGCGATGGGCTGGACATGTTGCGAGACTTAGCGATAATCGCTGGACTAAAAAGACAACAACATGGGCAGGTCCACTAGGATAGTGATATTAGTAATAATAAAAAGGTGCTTAATTGCGAGTAAGTAATTACATCAAAAAGAGTGGGGCGTTTTGTTTAAATTAATTAAAAGTACACAGCTAAAAAGCGCTAGCGCATTGAAAAAAGAAGTGGAGACATTTTTTTTCTTGTTTTCTCATAATAACCACATCAATAGACTCTCAGTACAATACTTAACAACACCTTCACGGATCGGAAAGGGTTTTTTCCATGTTGTATAATAAATTAATATTAAACTTTCATAAAATGAAGAAATCTAAATGTTTTTCAAGTCGTTAAAGCCGTACAAAGCAGGGCCTGGTTGCTAGTATCTATACAGGGTGGCAGAGACAGCGACGCGAAAACGGATACCATGGATTCAGTACATGATTCGATACCCTCCAGCAGAAAAAAAAAAACCTGCTGTTTCATAGAAAAGTGTATCGGACAGTAGATTTTTTATAATAACTGCTGGAGCTTATCCACCGGGATACGCGCATCACGGAGTAGCCCGATAGACACGGTGGGGCTGGACGGAAATTCCGTTTGGTCTGTGGGTTGTTTCTATCTATGGCCTGAGATATATTATCGTCAAAAAATGATAGGTAACACCGAAAAATTCTGAAAAATTTCAAAAGTGACGTAATGGGGCTTGTCAGTGTCAAACCGCGGGATTTCGACGTTAAAACGTGTATTTTCGTCGTACGTGACCGGACATGATGTTAACAATACGTTTGTTATAATCGGGATTCGGAGTAATAGTAAAAGCTTTCCACAGACATAATAATTATGTGTTTATGGTTTATTCAAGATTTAGCGCTTTCATTTGCCTCACCTTTGTGCCGTTGCATAACTTTAGTAGATTCAGATGACCACCACCATTTACTAAAGTTAGTTTTTAAACGCAAAATATTGAATTTACCATCCAGTACTACTCTACTGGATGGTAAATTCAATATATTGCGATTTTATTTGGAGCCATTGTGCTGTTGCATAACTTTATTGGATTCATATTACGCATTAACATTACGCAGCAGTCCCATCCTTTATAATGTGTTTGGATAAGCGAATGACATCTGAATTTAAAAAATCTTTCGGATACTCGCCACTGTTCACCATTATAATAACTTGTGCCAAATTCCCTTTATTTGACTGCACATTACATTTCATTAACTTTCGCTGTTTTTTATAACCAAGTCGATAACTACTTGGAATTCTTGGCATTCGATGATTTGCTATGTAGATGGGAATTTTATCTTATTAAATAAGGTCGTTTCGTTGCAATTCATTTTCCGTTATTAAGTTTCCTATCAAAAACCTTATGAAAACAGTTGTTATTTATTTCCATTGTCATAGCAGAGGGTAACGCTCATTCACAGACATTTTAAGATTAATCACAACTCATAAATGCGATGGGTTTCAATGGGCTACGTTTCATATATGGAAAAATACATTGGACTCGTAAATCACACTGAAGTTGAAGGCTTTCATGTTGATTGCATTCACAAAGTATGTTCCCAGTGTTGCGGGTGCCAGGTCAGCCGTCTCTTTCACTCTTCTGTGCTCTTAATTTAATGGAAAAACGGTAATACGATGTTACAACTAAGCGATATTTTGATCGAAAGCGAATTGAGAAAGCTTGGGGTAACAAAGTATTCTGGTAAATATCAAACAGTTTGTTGAATTCGGATGATTTCAAATTATTGATTAATCACCCATCTCATTAGTGTGTGTACTACTAAAATGTACCTACTAGTCTGAAATGCGCTATAGAATTTGGAGTAGATTTCCCACAAACATTTAAATAGCAGCGGTTTACGGCGGCGGCGAGTAGAACTCAAATAAAGTTTCAATGGTAAATAGAAGGAATAGCTGCGTTTAGCAAATTTGTAGGCTAATGATTTTCTTGTGTTACGGAGTTATAAGGGAAAAATCTATACTAGATATTTGGTAGGTAAAATCATCTTTAAAAGAAAAACTACCTTTTGAACAAAAACTGTTAATTTTAAAACGTCTCCGCTCTGGACGCTAAACTATTAGGTACTTATCCGATTCTCATGAATAAATAAATCCTTGGAAAACAAATTTATCAACATAGTACCCATACGTTTGGAAAAACTGGCCAAATACGAGTTGAACTCGCGCACTAACTTCCATATCCGTCCGTGCCATCAACTAACGAAAAGGTAAGTCGGATTAAAGACAAACTTAACTTTCCATGGATAAAAATCTGTGAATGTAGATCAAAGTTTCTCAAAAAGTTAAGGACAGTCTCCTAAGACCGCTTTCCTGAAGGTACGCCCCGTCTCTAAAATCCACCCTGCATAAGAAACTCTTGTGCAAAATTTTATGCTGCTAGACCCAGAGTGAATGAATGTGTCTAAGATGTAGATAACTACAAATGATTTATTACGGATTTTCTCTGTTACTTGTACAGTGACACCTTACTTCTTGAAAAAATCATGAGGTCAAAGGAATTACCGTACCCTACCTATAGGTTTTTTCCAAATATCAAAATATATGACATAAATGATCGTATCTTTTGATTGCATGGACTGAGAAGCTGGAATTTTTTACCCGTCCAAGGGACCGCAGATTTTTGTAATTTAATGTTTATTATCATCTTGATACCTCTACTCGCTAATTAAGTAAGCTGCAGACGATGGATCGAAAAAAAACCAAAGTTACTTTAAACTAATTTATTTTAAGCGAAATTATTACAATTAATATTGGTGAAACCGATTCGATGCTAGAATATGGAATGACAAAAATACGTATTAAAATAACTAATAGCTAATGTCGAATTTCGCTGCGTCGGCGGCTCGTGGCTGCATTGACGTCATCGGTGCAGTTTCTATGCGCTCGGCGTAAACTGAAGGAATTGCATGGTCGGCGGTCTTCATTAGGGATCCGTACTTAACACCTCCACCCGCAGATCAGCAACTATTTTTGATCATGTTAAGAGAAAATGTTGCTGGGACTTCATCTCGTTTCCTGGTATCTCTGGTCACATCTTCATATGTATGTGTCTTAGGAATTTGCTGCTTCTCCTTGTCGTCTGCTCTGAGGTTCCAGCATTTGTATTTGCGGCTTATTACTAGAATGATAAGTATAGTTGCGCATAGTAAAATGATGTAGAATGGTATGGTTGTATGGTATAGGACAACCGGCTGGGCATTGTCGATCTGAATAGGGCTTTCCATTAATATTTTGTTCTGGATGCTGTGAAGTTCTTCCAGGTTTACTGAATTGAATCCGATAACGTGGGTGGAATCAACTGGTTGGTTCATCTCGTTGTAAGGGATCTTTGATAACTTTAGTGGCTGTCCTTTTATCTCGTTGCTGTCGTTAATAATTGTGAATTCTGTTGTTTGCAGATAGCATTCCATGGGGATGGTGACTAGGTAGCTTCCTTGTAGAATATTAAAGTCTTTTCTACCGCAGGATAGTTGTACTTTGGTCGGTTGGGGCAATGAGAGAACGTAGTGTTGATCGTCCAGTTGTTCTACTGCTTCTTTGGAGAGTGAAATCTTGGTGAATTGGCAGGTGTCTTCTAGACCTTGGTGGATAATGAGGTCTTGGATGCAATCAGGCTTCGTCCGGATCTGGTGACTTGTCTTCTTTTCACAGAGATGGATGCTACTGTACTTCGGGCATTCAGCCTCTATGTACACGAATGATTTCTCGTTTGTTGCTATATAGGGAGTAGGAGGAATAAGGGCGAGTTGTTTTTTATTAGGTACAATGGATAGTTTGTATAAGTCGTAAAAATCTTTAGAGACTATGGGAAAACTGTATACTATTACTATTCTCTTCTCAATGAAGTAGGAACCTGGTTTTATTAGATCATAATATTCTCGTAACTCTAAATTTAAGATTTGATCTTGATTGTATATTGATTTTAGCCTATCTATCATAGACCTTAACACTTCTATATCAATCATAGAATGATGGGTGCTAGACGAGCGTATAAAAGCCATTATATTTTCTAACCTATTTATCTCTAAGATTAAATCTTCTACATTATTAGTTATGATCCCTAAAATTTGGGCAAACTTCGCAAATTTTATTAAACTGTAATCTTTATAAGCACTTTTCTCTAGAAGTAGTTCTAACGTTGCATTAACTTTTTCCTGATTTTTAGTTATTTCGTCTAGGATAGTACTATGTTGGGACATCCATTCTTTACTAAGGCTGATATGGTTATTGACTTCCGAAACTATTTTATTTTCATTATTTTGTAATGTTTTAATGGCTTCGTCATATTTTAGGGCATCTAGATAATCTAAATTGCCAGTAACACTTTTTATTACTGACCCAAGGCTATCTACAAGACCTCTTTTGACTCTAACAGGTTCTAAAGATTTTACTTGTTGTAATACCTTACTAAGTTTGTTAGTGAGATAATCAATCTGATATTCGTAAAGCATGTAAGTCTCATTAGTAAGTTTAGTTCTAAAAGTCACAAGTTGCGTCTGTACTGAATTTATTTTATCTTCGATGTCGGTTAGTTGTATGTACTGTATGAATGAGTGGTAATGTGTGGTTAGTCTGGTCGGTCCTAATTTGTATGGTAATAGTCCTGGTCCATCAGCTAAGGTCTCAAGTCTTATCTCTTGAGGGTGTGTCGCATGGATTGTCAGTAGCAGCAGGATCCTGTAACAATTGGTTTGCTTTAGGTACACGTTTCAGCCGCGATTTGGCTATGGGGCCGCGTTTCTTTGAAGTGTATATGTGTATAGGCAGATCGGCTAGTACTGTATCCTGCGTATAGCGTGGTGCAGCTTTCTGGCGGCTAGCAAAAGGGTTTTTAATAAAAACTTGTTGCTGTGGGGTATACTCTATTTCGGGCTCGCGAGTTTTATTCCTATTTTCAATTAGGGCTGTACGGTTTGCAAGGGATGATTCGTTAATTATTTCATAAACCTGTTTCATTTGCTGTCTATGATTCTGTGCATATTGTTGTAAGATATGCTCAGTCAGATCTATGTCGATTGGGTCCCTGGGGTCAAAATGTCCAGTCAGTAGGTCAAAGGGTCTGCACTTAGTAAAACTATGGATAGAACTGTTATATGCTATTATGGCATATTTCATAAGGTTTACTATTGGTTCGTCTTTATTTTGCAGTTTAAGTATTCTAATGTGCTCCAATAACGTTGAGTGAAAACGTTCGATGTTACCATTGTCGTTTGGACTATGAGGTAGAATTTTATGGTGGATTATCTTATGAAGTCGTATAAATTCGGAGAAAAGTTGGTTTGTAAATTCGGTGCCGTTATCAGTGATGATAGTCATAGGTAGTCCATGATGGGTACAGAAACGTAGTAGTGCTTGTATGATGCTAATAGCGGTACCGTCTCGCAAGTGATATGCTTGACCATATTTCGTGAAAACGTCAATGAAGGTTATGTATTTTTCGTTCTGAACTGTGAATAGGTCCATGTGAATAATTTCAAGTGGTTTGGTGGCTGGAGGCACTATGTTGAATTGAGGTCTAATTGGATTTCTGTCGTATTTGGCTTGACCGCAGATGGTACACTCATTAATAAACTTGGAGATCTGTTCTTTCATCTTTGGCCAGTAGTATTTTCGTGAGAGGGCTAGATGACATTCATTAATCCCACGGTGGTTCGTCTTTCCGTCATGATAGTGTCGGATAATGTCTTGTTGTCGGAGGTATTCTTTAACGTTGTCAAGTTCTGTCTTAGCTAATACTAGGTTAAGTGAGGAACTTTTAAATTTGTCTTGTATAATAGGTACTATTGAATACATGGCTAACGGGGGATTAATTAATATTGCTGTTTTGACCTTAGGGTTGACGTATTCTTTGATAGCATTGATAACGTCGCTCTCTAAGTTAGATTCTGATATTTGGACTGCAATTCGCGTATGATTTTCAAAGGGTTTAGTTACCGTCGGTCGGCGTTTTATGTCACCAACTATGGTAAAACAAATTTGTCGATGAAATTTATTGAGAGGTTCATCTGTGATGGGGACTTCCAATATGGGATGTTCGTTACTGGTATGCGCTGTGTCAGTCGAGGAGTTTGTTGGTGGAGGTGGTGCCTCCGATGGGTTGTTAATCATTGAGCTGAGACCCTTAATACTTTCGATCAATGAGTTGATCTCATCTGTCTCCTCATTGTGAATTTCTACACGGGAGAGGGCGTCAGCATTGGTATTGAATTTTCCTTTCTTGTATACTACAGTAAAGTCATATTCGCTTAGTCTTAGTCGCCATCTGGTCAGTCGTGAATTTGGTTCTCTCAAGTTCATCATCCATTGGAGGGGTTTGTGGTCAGTCAGTACCTTAAATTTTCTACCGAAAAGATAGGGTCTAAAGTACTTCGTGGCCCAGACTATGGCAAGCAGCTCTTTCTCGATGGTACTATAATTGAGCTCACTTTCATTAAGTGTGCGGGAAGCGTAACAGACGGGTTTATCAGAACCTATTGGTCCTTGAGACAATACTGCTCCAATAGCGACATTCGAAGCGTCTGTTGTGAGATTAAATTCTCTTTTGAAGTCTGGGTATTGTAGAATGGGGTCGTTCGTTAGCAAGGTCTTGCAACTTTCGAAGGCATTGACATATTCGGGGCTAAGAGTAATTTTACTACCTTTCTTTAGGCATAGAGTAAGAGGTTTGGTGATACGGGCAAAATCCGGGATAAATTTCCGGTAGTAACCTAGAAGGCCTAGAAATTGTTTGATTTCCTTAGGGGTCTTTGGAATTGGATATTTTTGGACTGCGGAAATTTTGTCGGGATTCGGCTTAATGCCGTCTCTGCTGATAATATGTCCCAGATAACCAGTCTCGAGCTTCAAAAATTCGGATTTGTCCATCTGAATTTTGAAGTTGGACTCCCTAAGTCTTTGGAGAACCTTTTCCAAATTATCCATGTGCTCTTGAAGAGAGGTACTGTAAACGATAATATCGTCGAGATAAACAAGGCAGATGTTATTTTGAAGGCCCCTTAGAACATTGTCCATAACTCGTTGGAAAGTGGACGGTGAATTTTTAAGTCCCATAGGCATTCGAAGGAATTCAAAATGCCCGTGTTCCACATTAAATGCGGTTTTTGATATATCCTGAGGGTCCATCTCGACTTGGTAAAAACCACTTGCCAAATCTAAAGTCGTAAAGTATTGACACTTGCCTAATTTATCAAGGACGTCACTGATATTTGGTATGGGGTATTTGTCGTCTATCGTTTTTTCATTCAACTTGCGGAAATCAACTACGAGACGCCATTTCTGCTTTCCTGAAGCGTCGATTTTTTTTGGCACAACCCAAATGGGCGAGCTCCATGCAGAATCGGAAGGTCTTATTATACCTTGCTGTAGCATTTTAGAAATTTGGTCTCTAACTTCTTCCCGATGAACGAAAGGGTATCGATAGCTTTTAGTATATGCGGGAATTTCATCTGTTGTTCTTATACGATGTTTTATTTTGTTAGTGAATGTCAGTGGTTCTCCGTCAATGTAGAATACATCCGTATAGCGAGAGCAAAGTGTTAAAAGATTAGCTTTTTCCTCTTCGTTAAGGTGGTCTGTACGCAAACGTGATAATACATCATCTACGCGATTCGGTTGTTTGACTTGTGTGCACTTAGCATTGAACAGCTCTGCACAAGTTGGCTGGTCTAACGAAAATATGACGTCATTGAATGTTGGATTTTCTAATTCTACATATCCACGACTATTAACTACAGTGGTAAGGCACTCGTGGATAATACAATTGCAAAAGACTTGTTCGCTTACTAAAACATCGCCATCCGGGGCATTAATAGGTATTCTAACTAATTTAGAACTTTTGGCAGGGATAATATCCTCATACAGGTTGACGTTGCGTGAGTTATAAACTTTAATCTGATTCGTAGCAGTTCGCGTTATTAATTGGAAATCTTTTAAATCTATTTTAGCCTCCCATTTAGATAATAAGTCTAATCCTATTAGGCCATCAAAGTAATCGTGGAAACGGTATACAAATAATTTTATGCCATCGGCCTCATTGAATTCATTAAAACACGGTAGCGTTATGGAGTAGTCATTTTTGCTAACACCGTGTACATTTGTAACTTCGAAAGGGTCATAGTTGAGGGTATAATCAGGGAAAAACTTTTGCACGGCCTCGGGGCTAATAAATGACTGGTTAGCGCCAGTGTCAATTAAAAATTTTAAAGGAGGGCTAGAGATTTCTATATAGGGTAACTGTCTTTGGGTCTGTAAATTGAGGTCTATTTTTGCTCTTTGGACGTCTGGTCCTTCTGAAAATTTTGATTCTGAGTTGCACCGCTAGGGCCTGGTTGTGGCTCTGGCTCACCACTTACTTGATTATCACAAGTCACATAACAGTCAGTCATGTTAGTGTTATAATCACAGTCATAAAAATTATAATAGTCATTGCTGTCGATGTAATAGTCATATCCTGGTTCATGGTAGTAATCAGAAAAATAGTAAGAATTATCGGGCAAAGCAAGTTCATTAACGTTTAACTCGCGCGTCTTAAAATAGTTACTCTGTGGTGGGTTCCCGTTTCTTTGCCAATCATGCCCTGACGGCATGGGTAACGGTTTCGGAACGAAATGCTGAACGCCGCTCATGGGTTTCGGTCCCGAGTTTTGTGGTGGATTATTCCTGGTTGGTAACCTAAAAACGTTACTTTGAGGATGGTAATTTGGCAATGGTGCACGGAACATTTGTTGCGTTCGAGTGGGCATGCGATTTTGATACTGGTTACCCATATTGAATTTAAAGGCCTGAGGCTGAGGTTGATAGCTACGTTGTCCTACTGGAGTAGGCCAGTTAGGCACTGGGGGTCGCGGTACATTTAATGCATTAAACGGCATAGCAGGCATATTAGAAGGTTTAAACATTTTAAGTGCGTTCTGAGCTGTCTGAGCTCTTGGGACATCATTACGTTGCTGCAGGTATATAATATTTAATTCTTCCTGCACGAACTCTAGAGCTTTCTCTATGGTTTCCGGACGCATGCACCGTATACGTGAGCCTAAGGGCTCCTTGAGTCCCCGTACAAAAGCTTGCATGGTAACTTTCTTATAAAGCGTCCGTTTCGCTTCAATAGTCGTATGTAAAGTCTCGTGTAACGTTACGTAAGTCATTATTGTGCTGAACAACGTTTGACATTGATCGTAAAACTCCTGGGGGGTTCTATTACCTTGCGTAGCCAATGAGAGGTCATTGTATAAAGCCGTTTCGTCTCTCTGGTCCGAGAAGTTATTAATTAGAGCTGATCTAATACCTGCCCAAGTTTCAGGAATGCCATTCGAGTTAATAGTAGATGCGGCAGGCCCTGTGATCTTATTTAAAATGCCATTTAGAAGACACAGATTCCCTAGCTCACTGCCTGGCTCAGGGCTTGCATACTGAGATACAATCCGGTCACAGATATTAATAAACCTGGTCAATATATTGGGGTTTCCGTCAAAATCGGGTACAAGGCGTAAGGCCTTAAAAATTACGTCGGGGTCGTGCGACATTTTGGGTTCAAATAATCTACTCAAATCTAAATCTAACTCTAAATCTCTATTAATATCTAGTATATGTCGGCGCGCCTGTCGCGATGCAGGTTCCCGGGGATAAGATCCTTCGTGATGAAAAATCTTGGACATAAAAGTAACTAGGAATAGAAAGGAAGCAACACGAGAAAGATTCTGGTGTACTCACATATATTTCATCTCTGGTTCTTCTCCGTGAATCAATGTCTGGATTCTCCACCCGGCTCCGCAGCTTTACTGTAGATTCAGGATACTCGTGACGTGACTTGATAGCCGCTCGGGCGACTCGCGATCGTGGTTATCGATGTGAGATGACTCTAACGCGCTTCGCGAACCGGCCCGCGAGTATCCTACCGACTGCGCCAATTAAGTAAGCTGCAGACGATGGATCGAAAAAAAACCAAAGTTACTTTAAACTAATTTATTTTAAGCGAAATTATTACAATTAATATTGGTGAAACCGATTCGATGCTAGAATATGGAATGACAAAAATACGTATTAAAATAACTAATAGCTAATGTCGAATTTCGCTGCGTCGGCGGCTCGTGGCTGCATTGACGTCATCGGTGCAGTTTCTATGCGCTCGGCGTAAACTGAAGGAATTGCATGGTCGGCGGTCTTCATTAGGGATCCGTACTTAACACGCTCCTGAGAAAAATGGTCCTGATAGACAGACAACAAAGTAAGTGTATAAGGGTTCTTTTTTTACCCGACTGCCCCAGAAGGAGGGTAATGTTTTTTTTCTTATGAGGTACAAAACCTGAAGAAGGAGGGACAAGGTTCATGAAGTTCATCTCTTGTTCAGTAGGTACTCTTGTTTATCGAGGCAGGTCCAGGTTATTCAAGATAAAAAATGTAATGTGGTTGTTTGTTTTGCTACCAATTTGTTATGTTGTTTGTCTAATTCATTACAAAGGATCGTTGTCGATCAGATCAGTTAAGCCTTTGGCAGAGCTATGCTATTATAACACAGTAAAGGCAGCAACCTTCTTTTGTTTATCGTGAGACAGGGGCAAATCTGCTTGCGGTATAACAAACTATACACCGTGTTATTTTAGTCGTCTTACAAAAGCCGCCCACTTCATGTATCCAATCACTACTACACATCCATTAAAATAAAAACGTTTTCCATAAATTAAAAAAAAACAACCGACTACCAAAATTAAAGACTTTGTAGTGTCTTTTTGGAAGTCGGTTGTTTTTTTTTATTTTTATGGAAAACGTTTTTATTTTAATGGATGTGTAGTAGTGATTGGATACATGAAGTGGGCGGCTTTTGTGAGACGACTAAAATAACACAGTGTAGTTATAGCGTCGTGATCGAATTTTTATTCATCTATCCACAGAATTCTTGTTAATAAATATCCGGGATTTTCAGCATCGGTCTTCTAGATCCATTTACTTGAGGTCGGCCTTCCGTGTTTCTTTTTTCCACTGAACACGGTTTTATGCAGTGTCAACGCCGACTTTTTCAGGTCTTTTTCAACCGTCGTTAAACAGGTGGCGGGAGGTTTTCCACGAACACATTTCGTCGTTGGCAAGTTTAGTTCAAGCTTTACCATGTTGTCACCGGAGCGTCGCTAGACATGACCATACCAATGTAAGCGTTTTTTTTTAAATTTTTCAACTATCGGGGCAACTTTATAGCTCCGTCTTATAATTATACTCATTGCGAATTTTTTCGAGTAGTGTGACACCCGTTGAAATTTTCATCATCGGTGTTTAACATAAATTGGCAGAAATCCATTCGTTTAACCGCAACTCCTTCTTTTATGTTATGCACTGCCGTGCAGAATGTAAGGTAAACCAAACCTTCCACTGTGACAAGCCTAAATGCTCGGCCACATAATTATCTTGTGGAACAAGTGGGTTCCTCTTGAATACACATAAACACTTATCCTCTTCGGCAGGAAGATGTGTGACTGATGATGACTGATGTGTGGCTTGCCTGCGTCACTTCAGCGTCGTTGAACGACTGGCTTCTTGAACTCGGTTGCGTTAATACAAAAGTGGATGCAACACAGACACCCATAGTCTGTGCTGCATCATGTCGCGTATGGCTAAAAGCAGTAATAGTCCGTCCGAACCCCGCTGCATCACAGTGGTTTGTAGTGCAGCCGTATTTGTTGTGTATTTGTGATACCCATAGTTGGATTATGTTACGAATCACTTGAAGCATTATTAGTTTGTCAGAATGCTGCTTCAATACGGTAATCTTTATAATAGTATAATCATATTTATTTGAAGAATGTAACAAAAAACACTTTTTTATAAAAAAGAACAACCGACTTCCAAAAAAGACACTACAAAGTCAAAAATAACTTTAATTTCGGAAGTCGGTGTATTTGGTTTTGAACTTTCGTTTTTTGCCACCGACTTCCGAAATTAAAGTTATTTTTGACTTTGTAGTGTCTTTTTTGGAAGTCGGTTGTTCTTTTTTATAAAAAGTGTTTATTTTGAACTTTTTAGTTATGGTACCTACCCCATACAAATTCAAATACCACTAACCTGCTATGAAAATAACAGTGATTGGAAGTTATCATCATATCATCCATATAAACTAAGTGGGAAAAGTACGTATTAATGAAGCTAACTCAAAAACTATCCAAGTAAAGTTAATAAGATTTATATGGGACCACCTCGGAAGCATACCCTTTCAAACAAAAAATCAATTTTCAAAATCGGTCTACAATTGACGGAGAAATCGCGTAACAAACATACAAAAAAAAAAAAAAAAAAAAAACACAGTAAAATTACGTTAAATTTTTATGTAGGACCTTAGTAACAAACTAAAAAAATAAAATATTGTCTGTTAGTTCGTTCGACTTAGTTCCTCCCAAATAGTATATTATGCAACTAATGAATAAAGGACGGATTTAAAGCGAGGGCCATAGATGAATCACGATCAAGTGAAGGATTCTAACGACTGAATCACGACCGTAGGGAGTGATTCATGATGATTGAATCACGAGCGCAGCGAATGATTCAAGTGTTAGAATCCTGAGCGACGCGAGTGATTCATGGCCCTCGATATAAATCCGTTTTATTCAAGAGTTGCATACTATACTTTATACCATGACTACGAGAAAAAGAAAGATTTAAGCGAAAATAGACATTTAATAAAACGTTAACACGTTCAGTGTCAGGAGCCCTCCTGGAGGGTTCACCTACTTGGATATGGGATGTCAGGAGCCCTCGCGGAGGGCTCATTTAAAATGTAGACATTCAGTGTCGGGAGCCCTCCTGGAGGGTTCACCTACATGGATATGTGATGTCGGGAGCCCTCGCGGAGGGCTCATTTTAAATGTAGACATTCAGGGTCGGGAGCCCTCCTAGAGGGTTCACCTACTTGGATATGGGATGTCGGGAGCCCTCGCGGAGGGCTCATTTTAAATGTAGACATTTAGTGTCGGGAGCCCTCCTGGAGGGTTCACCTACTTGGATATGGGAAGTCGAGAGCCCTCGCGGAGGGCTCATTTTAAATGTAGACGTTCAGTGTCGGGAGCCCTCCTGGAGGGTTCACCTACTTGGATATGGAATGCCGGGAACCCTCGCGGAGGGCTCATTTTAAATGTAGACGTTCAGTGTCGGGAGCCCTCCTGGAGGGTTCACCTACTTGGGTATGGGATGCCGGGAGCCCTCGTGGACGTTGGAAGTGAAACCTCCCGGAGGTTTCACTTCCAACTACGAATAATAAAAGTCATAGACTTTTATGGCGGAATGATGAGTTATGAGTTCTATGAAAATGGGTGGAGTCGAAAGTGTTAAGGAGGTTGTATAGCATTGAGATACGAGGTCGAATACATTGGTGTGTTCTAAATTCAAACACCAAAATAGTGATTAAAAGAGCTTTTTATTCACTGTTTTCAGTGAATAAAATAAGCTTTTTAGAGGGGGAATGGTATAAAACTTATATCTAAGGACTCTAATATTATAGTAGTTTTACGCTTTGAGAATATGACAGTCAAGATTAATGTTTTTTAGCATTAGGACGGTTAAATTCTATATTTTCACCAATATTGTGATCCTTTACGACTCTTCTTGTGTCTGTTTGAAATCTAATATTGTGTACTCAACACAGTATTTATTAAAAAAAGTCATCAACTTGTCTTAATTAATCATTTTTCAATATTTAAACAATTTTCAAACGATAATTCACGCACGCACGCACCGACTCGTTGCTAGGTCAAGGGCAAACAAACTTCAAAAATCATGAATAATTATTAGTGTCTCCCGCGATCGGTCTGTAAAGCCGCCGCACTTGTACGACGTTGTCATTCCGAACGCGATCATAATACAGACACTAGTTACCTACCGATCTGTACTGAAAACAGAGTGAGTACCTACTTACCTACTTATAAGCTGTATTGCAGTCGCTTTTGTTACAACAATGTCTTTCGGAACTGATCACATTGCAGACAGTTTTCAAATATCTGTGGTGTAATCGTGTTTGTAATACTTTATTCATACGGATGCGGCTGCGTTACAGAGCAGCTACTGTCTGTGTTGCATTCGCCTTTGTATTTACGCAACCCGGTTAAGTACGGCTTAAGTACGGTTTAAGATACTTTAATTCACTCAAAAAGAATACACATTTTTCACTTCTATGAGGAAAACATAATAGTTATAAGTTAAACAGTTTCACTGGAATATAAAACTTAAATTAAACATGACATGACATGGTGCTTTAATCGCCTTTTAAAAGTTAAAACAGATTCTGATTCTTTAATCATGTTAGGTAAATGATTACAGAGCTGTGCTTCCCTCATTTACGACAGTCGTCCTACTGTAGTTTGTTTTCGGTGCTCTTAAGACCGCGGCGACCCTAGAATTTTCCATACAAACGTAATACCTAAATCATTTGCAATTTGAGCATATTTCCATCATATTATGTTAATATTCGGATTTAGACAGTATTTATCTAGGCTTGTACATCTTTTTTTTCCAAAAAAACTTACCTAAAATAAAGTTTAAGCGAATTGAAATTCGCACAATTTTTAGAGCTAAATGACATGTTTTCGTACTGTTTTTTCTGTATTATAAACAACAATATTTGGAATATTGTTTCGGCAGAAGCATAGCTTATATTATCAAGTTACAAAGTATAGAAAAAATTATGAAAGAATATTAGGTTTTCATTCATCATTTTTGGTATTACGGAACACATCCAAATTTATCATAAATTGCGATAGCTAGTAACAACGCTAACAACACACAACACACATAACACACAACAGACACAGACAACAACAACAACACAAAAACACAACAGAACAGAGATAACAATATTCCAAACGCATTTTGGAATATTGTGTTCGCCGGACCCTTAATAAAATTATATATTTATCCTGCCTAGTCATGCGCTTTTGGATTTGTAGGTATTTGCATTCATTTTGTAATTTTTTTTTGGTTGTATGTTAAATTAATACATTTGATGAATATTAATTAATTTGACATGTATTTGGTTTCACCAGCATTTATAATTAGCAGATTACATTGGAACGAGATAGCTAGTCTATTCAGTTTATTTAGTACTTCTTTTGCCATTCTATCTGTATTACTACCGAAATACAACAAACTAGTATCATTGCCAAACAATGAAATATCTCCTTTAAGACCGATCTTATTAATATTTTTGATGTAGATAGGAATGGCTTAGAATAGAACCTCTTGGCACTCCACAGATAATAAGTTGCACCAGATGCTCTCGCGTTTGGTAAACGGTGGTTCGGAAAACGCCATCCTTATTCTCTGCGAACAGCTCTGGCGTCGCTATTGCAAAACCCATAACAAAACATTATGTCTGCATATTCATCATTTTCATAAGTAGCCGCTGTTCTCCGGTCTTAATAATAATCGGAGCTATTATTCCATCCTTCAAGTGAGTTCCTTTCAAAAATAGCGCGCCTTTTAGAATTGTATGAGTATTTTTCATTCAAGTTGTTTTTTCCATGATTAATGTAGTTGAAGGACTAGAAAAATAAATAGAAAACGATTTACAGTGATTTGATCTGACTGCGGACATAATATTATTATTATTTTTTGTGATTGTAAGACAAGTGATATTCACCAACTCGCAATAGCCCGCGTGGTGAACCTTTCCATAGAGTGGAGATCTGTATCCCAGCTGTGGGAACATTATTATGCTGATTTGGTTATGCCTTATAATATCATCCTACGTCGTTCCTAGTCTTTTCTTTCAGGTATATCTAGTTACTCGCACATGTAACTAAAACGCTCACTTGGTAGGTTTAAGTTGCAAACGAGGCCCCGTTTGCAACTTAAACCTACCAAGTGACCATGAGAAAGAAACCGTAGTAGGAGGGTTCACTCCTGGTAACGCAAAGGTTAATATTTTCATGTAACCTATATGGAAATAATATAAAGTAATACGAAACATTAGTCTTTTAGACCACGAAATGCGAATATGACAGTGAGTTTACAAAACTGGATCTATCGAAGCAACTGAAAATATCAGCCAAGCTTGACTTTACCGAAAACTGAATATACAGAGTGGATTTTTGAGACGGGGCAGTAAGGGTACCTTAATCGTTTTAGTTACAGAAAAACGGTCTTAGAAGACTGTCCTTATTTTTTTTGAGAACTTTTGATCCCCGTTCACAGATTATGAAAATATAATCAGTCAGAAGAAAATAGGCAGTTTTCACAATTTTGCACGACTCGTAATGCGAAGCATTAGAGTGTGTTCTACGATCGAAAAATATTTTTTGCCCCATTTCTGCAACTGTTTTTGTTGTTACACTCCTACTAGTACACAGAACCTACTTAATTTATATACCATTATAAAGATGATTAAATGGAGATTAATACTGTCTTTTTTACCAATTGATTTAATGCAGCAGAAATGAAAAAAACATCAAAATAGTTGAAAAAAAATTCCTGTCCGTCAATTTATGAACCTTGAAAACATTGTAGCTTGCGATAAAATCAATTAATTGAGTCAATTTTTTTTTATACATTTGTTTCGGCCATAGAAGGAACCCTATTGAAAAATACTAACTAAAATATAATATCTTTATCTCTTTATCTAAATATTTTCAACCTTGTCCTACGTGTTGCCTAGCAACCGCCAAGTAAATATCTTTGTAATAGTCTTTGACATTACGTAAGGATTGCGAGGTTAGAAATTTACCCATATTGATGGGTAAAACAGCAGTCAAAACATACTTCATGAAAAGTGATAAATTGTAAATTTTTTTTAGAAACTATGTTTTGAATTTCTTTTTCGTTTATGAATGTGTGTTAGGAGGCGTGCACTTTTGGAATTTCCAAACTATTTAAATATATAGTTTTTTGATTCTTATCGGTCCTGTTCCTTATAAGGATCAAAAAACTCTATGGGACCAACTGAGGTTTGAGTACTAGAAAAGTCAGAAATCGCACAAAACTTTGCCCATACATTTCGTAGGAAAGAAACTCCAACTTACGTTTTTATGATGATAAGCCGAAAATAAACAAAAATTTTAACTTCGAACGAATACGCGTTATAAATTTTATTTGCTTTAAGAACAAGATTTATGACGAACAGTTTGTTGCATGTGATTTCCGACGTTCTGAGAAGAAACTGACCTCAAATAATTTAGAACTTTCAGACTTGTATGGGAAAAATCCAGCCTGTATATGCTAGAAATAGCTATTTTTGCTGGAAATCGAATCCGATTTATGGAGACGTTTTACTGATCTATTATGTTGCCCGTAAGTTAAACCTAAGTAAGTCCTACAAAGCCATCCTTCAAATGTTATGTAGGTACTAATTCAAATCATAATGTTAAAATGGGAATATAAAAATTAAATAAGTAGGTATGTCATTTATTATTAATTACATACATACATACATACATAAACCCATGCCTTCTTCCCATGGGGGTAGGCAGAAACTACAGAACGCCACTTGCTACGAGCCTCGCGCTCACGCTCGCCGGTTGCGAGTAGGTACTACGCATCTGTCCTTTCTGAAGAACATCACCAATAAGGTCAGTATATGTCGTCCTAGGGCGTTTCCAGTCACATCTGCCTTGTAAATACATTTTGTTAGCCGCCTGTCACACATCCTCTCAACATGACCAAACCATCTCAGCATACCCTTTTAAATTTTTGTCACTACTTCGTCTTTTAACTCTGTATTATTAATTAATGGGTAGTATTTATAAAGTACTAAGTGAGCGACTGACTGCGAGTGACGCGAAATCAACAGAACAGCAACTTACAAACACTAATTTGAGTTACTTAATATACAAAATGAGAAGCTTCATAATATTTGAGCGACCTAATATTTGTTTGAGTGTCAACGTTACGTCCTGCATTTTTTTCAATATTTAGCAAATGATTTATTTACATTGAGTGGCATTTTATCTTAAATGAAGTGTTTCGAATAGAAATCCCACACCAAACACCAATGCTTGAATGCAGCATGCAAGCAAACATGCAGCAGGCATGTTTTCTGTAACGGCTTTGGCGCTGCGGGGCTCCGGGCGATCCCACGCGAGCTTATCATCGCAGATGGTTCAACGGTCACCACCGCAGTATGGTCTTGCTTGCCGGCCAGCCTCAGCCGCGGCGGTGACCGTTACAACCACCTGCTCCTCAACTCGCGGGCCACTTCGCCCCTCCGCGCCTTCGCGATTCAAAATTACACTCTAGGGGTAGGGCAGACAAGACTGCGTGGAGTCAGATTTACAGCAATTCGTTTCTGTCACTATTTCACTAAATACCATGAAGTACCGTCCTCTCTGTATTTCTAGTCGCTCAGTTAGTAATTTTGTCGCACGGCTAGAATCTTAATATCTGAAATGTCTTAATCACAACCCACTTTTTGTAAGCTCGTTCTGGATTTTATTATTAGTCAATATTCGTCGTTAGTTTAGTTAATTTTTGGCTTACTCAAATTCATACCGCTCCAGTTATTAAAACAGTATCTCATGATCAGTCGCTAAGTTTTTTTTTATTCGATCGTTTTATAATAAAATTCCCCTAAATTAATAACCTCAAAAGGAGATTCACGGATCTGATAAAATCTTCAATCAAAAGGCCAAACATAGTTCTAGCACCCACGTAGAGTAACCGTTCATGCGGTATGATAGACCCAGCATAAACATTTTATCTGTGTTAACTGGAACCTGCCACAGCTGTGCACCGAAGTGTGAAGTATTGATAGATGCACGTTTGACGTCGCATCAGCTGTTCCCACTTACATTATATTGCACTCAGTGTTCTAGGCGCAGTACTAACTCTATGCCCCAGTTGCGCTTTTTATAGACTAAATCACAATTGACAGTTAGCAGTTAATTCTGTTGCGAGTAAGCCGTCCGGGCATTCGTTTCAATACTCATTGTTAGGTATCAAACAATGGCGGCTGTGGTAGAGTGATTATTTTCCATAAAATAAGTTTTATGACTAAAGTTGATTTTGCAAAACCTACTTCAGAGAACGTAGAAAATAGTTTGGTGTACTTTTTCCTTAAACATAGGAATTAACGAAATTATGTTTTGAAAGAAATGTTTATAGGTATTTATTATAGTCCCACCGCTTATTAATAAACCCGGAGTAACATTATACCAGCAGCTATTAACTTCGGTTTAACCCTACATTTTCCGAGGTTTATTTTTGGCATAACTACTTCGGGTTTATTGATAAGGGGTTCAGTTTTACGAATGAGTAAATAAGTGGGCAAAAATAATAAAATACGCATCGATTTTTACAGCACGTACTCAATATTCTCCGTAGACGGAAAGGCGTAAAGTGACCTAGTAAACAAGTCTTGCGGTTATTTCAACGAATACCTATTATCAGGTTTCCAGGCCAGTTTTGATTTACATCGAGCAAGATTTATTTGGTCATCGTTTCCTGACTTTGAAGGAATTCTTGTGATACAATTTTGTTACCAGCGCAGAGTTATATTTTAATTTAATTTTATGCTAGCAATTGTAAGATTTCATTCCTGAGTGTATGAGCTGTACGTAATATTCTTAAAGACTTCATGTATTAGGACTGCCTCGTTGGTCATCAGACCAACCTAGGTCACAAGCGCTACTGCTGAGATTGACTTCCTGGATTCGATTCCCGGGTCAGGCATCGGGTTTTTCCAACAGAAATATATTTGAATTACTGTAAAAAGATGATTCTAACTGTAAAGTTTCTAAGATATGATAGTTTTGCCTTTTATGAAATGTATGCCAAAAGACGATTCTGTCTGTGGACTTTCTGCGATATGATGGTTCTACTTTTTAATTATTATGGATATGAAATTTATGCCTAAAGATTATTCTGACTTTAAAAAATTATGAGTTTTGAATGTATGATAAATGAGCGTATGCCAAACGATTTTCTGCAAAATGGAGTTTATGCTATCCGCTGTTATGCAAAATAATATTATAACATAAAAAGTTCTGCTATAAAGAGTAGACTAAGAAGTAAATTACACTCTAGGGGTAGACAAGAGTACGTGAAGTCGGTTTTGCAGCGATTCGTTTCTGTCACTAACTTTTGTAGCACAACATATTGACTGTTTTAAAAATGCCATTTTATAGAAATGGCAATATGCCTAACAAAATTCTGCCATTTTAGTATGCCAAGTGAAGTTGTACCAAATAATTGTCGTTCTAAATAAACGTTATGCTAAACGAAATTATATGGAATTTTAACTTTGCCAAAGCTAATACCAAATAAAATTCTGCAATCTTAAAAGTATGACATTGTAAATTCGGACATAAAAACATTTGGCCAAACATAATCATATTAAATAATTTTTATGCCTCACCAAATATTCGTTTAAAGAAGTTTATGCCGAGTGTGTTATGCCAAATAAATTTCGGAGCATCAAGATTCTGCCAGATAGGAACCCATTAAGACTAGCTGCCTAAACTAGTTGTATTAAAAAATTGATGTAAGTATTTTGTTACTACTATTTGTCTTAGATTAATATCAGTTTGCCTAGCAATAGCTCTTACCAGTCTTTTTAAAGTTTTTGTACTCTTCTTATTTCACGTTCCAAAGGCAGTGATGGGTGTGAGTTAGCTTTTAAGGGTCTTATTTTGTGACCACTTCATAATAAAATTCTATAAAAGGATAAATAAAATAATAACAATAAAATAATTGAAACTTGTCGTTAACATGGTGGTGTTTGATCAGTTCGAACGGTGTTCCAGTATTAGGTACAACATCTCAATCAAGTTTTCATCACTACACGATATTGACAAGTCTTTTACAAGTTTTTTTGAAAACTTGTATCAAGACTTGTATGGACTTGGTGTAAACACGGGATAATAAGAAAATTCGTGTCTATTAACATGTCTTATAAACTCGCACCTTCACTTTACTTTCTCTCAGGGCTTCAATGTTTCTAATAAACAAAATGAAGTCATAAACATGTTGTTCAGTAATGCAGCTTTATTAGGGTGCGTTTTTTTTTATACTTCTAAACTTCTATAGAGTTGGTGCCGCTTCATGAAACCTGGATTGGTGCCAGCGGCTTATATGGGAATTCTTCACGGAATTACATTATATAATATGTCATATAAAATAAGTGTGAAGTTAAATGAAGTTAAACCCTTACTACAAGTGCAATTAAGCTGTACCTTCATGTTAAAATTGTTTCATATTATTATCCTTGCTTCATATTTTAGCATTATATCATAGAAAATTATCATTCACGGTCGCATTTGCTTACTTTATTTGTATTATATAGGTTTAGGATTGCGGTTTTTTATGATTGGGTTAGGAAAAAAAACGGTAGTTAATTAACATCATAACCAACAAAAAAAAAACTATGCGTAGGTAGGTAGGGTACCCACTAAATTTAAAAGAGTAATTAAATCAAAATAATATAGTTAAAATACAGAAATAAAATAAATAAAATATAAGTAAAAATCTTTTTACCCGACTTAAGAAGAAAATCATTTTTTTTATTTGGTATAACCCAAACCCAAGTTATGAGGGTTCAGTAAAACGACGAAAATCTTCGAGAAAAGGTAGGTAGTGCCCTGGCGCTTCGCTTGGCTCACCTTGGCGTCTAGGAAATATTTTTAAGTAGGTAGGTACCTAAAGTACTCGTAAAAACGTTCTTTTCTTTTATTTAAATTTCCTTTTGTCTTCCGCGACCTTCTAGACTTTGCAACAGGTAATTCAATAGATAACTCCAACAATTAACCTTAAAAGTTACCATTAGGCACAATGAAAGCTTTTTGTCCCAAAAACATTAGCCATTTTATCGGCGGAGATGAAAATATTAACTAAAATAATTAACTTTACCTCGGTGCCGCTATATTACCCCAGTGAAGACTAGTAAACAATTTATTTAACATAAATTATTTAATAGCAATCAGGCGAGATCGAGGTCAAGAGCAGGCAAAATATTCGCAATAAATAAATACTTTGGAAAATCCAAAAGTGCACGCCTCATATCACTCAAGACAAAACAAAAATAGATAGTTTGGAAAATCCAAAAGTGCACGCCTCATACATAACACTCATTCAAAAACGAAAAAGAATTTCAAAACATAGTTTCTAACAAAAATGAACAATTTATAACTTTTCATGAAGTCGTAATGTCAAAGACTGACAAAGATATTTACTTGGCGGTTGCTAGGCAACATCAAGTCGAAGGTTGGAAATATTTAGATAAAGATATTATATTTTAGTTAGTATTTTATTAATTATAATTAAACTACTTTGAATAAAAGAGCCATTTTCAATAGGGTTCCTTCTACGGCTGAAACAAATGTATAAAAAAAAAATTGACTCAATTAATTGATTTTATCGCAAGCTACAATGTTTTCAGGGTTCATAAATTGACGGACAGGAATTTTTTTTCAACTATTTTGATGCTTTTTCCATTTCTGCTGCATTAAATCAATTGTTAAAAAGTACAGTATTAATCTCCATTTAATCATCTATACAATGGTATATAAATTAAGTAGGTTCTGTGTACTAGCAGGAGTGTAACAATTAAAACAGTTACAGAAATGGGGCAAAAAAAAATTTTCGATCGTAGAGCACACTCTAATGCTTCGCATTAAGAGTCGTGCAAAAAAATGAGACAAGAACGTTAGTATAAGGTCCAGTCACTACGGTCCTCCATGGACCCCAGTTTAGTAAGAGTAAACGAGATAAAAATATTAATATTTTCTCTATCTGCTTTGCGTAAGCGAACTTTTTGTAAAAAATCATAACTGCTGTCACGGTACGATTTTTTTAGTATATTTAAACTAATTTTTCACTCCTCTTGCTCAAAAAATCCGTCATTGTACCGTACCAGAGCGGAGATAAAATAGCATTTCATCCTCTAGGGGCTAAAATATTTTTTTTTTAATTTTTGTCTGTTTCCAACGAGCCTACCACCCAAAAACGAAAAAGTCTTAGTTCTTATTTATATAGAATAAAAAAGAATCCCTATTTCCTTGATCACGGCATCACGCGTGAACGGCTGCACCAATTTCGTTAATTCTTTTTTTGTTGTGTTTGTTATAGTAAGGAGAAGGTTCTTAGGATAAGTAGGTAGGTAGGAGAGGTAGGATAGGTAGGAGAGGTAGGATAGGTAGGATAGGTAGGAGAGGTAGGATAGGTAGGATAGGTCTGGTAGGTAGGATAGGTAGGATAAGTAGGAAGGTAGGATAAGTAGGAAAGGTAGGATAAGTAGGAAAGGTAGGATAGGTAGGATAGGTAAGATAAGTAAGATAAGTAAGATAAGTAAGATAAGTAAGATAAGTAAGATAAGTAAGATAAGTAAGATAAGTAAGATAAGTAAGATAAGTAAGATAAGTAAGATAAGTAAGATAAGTAAGATAAGTAAGATAAGTAAGATAAGTAAGATAAGTAAGATAAGTAAGATAAGTAAGATAAGTAAGATAAGTAAGATAAGTAAGATAAGTAAGATAAGTAAGATAAGTAAGATAAGTAAGATAAGTAAGATAAGTAAGATAAGTAAGATAAGTAAGATAAGTAAGATAAGTAAGATAAGTAAGATAAGTAGAGTGGAGGTAAAGTGGGTAGGGTAGGTAGGTAGGTATATACCTACCTACCTACTTACCCTACTCACCCACCTACCTACATACATACATATGTATGTAGGTAGGCTGTCGCTGAAAACCAGCGCTGGGGCTCTGTCTCGTATGGAGTCGCAGCTTTATGCTGAGCAATGGCCGTTTTGCGTAGTTGTGACGCATATTTTCCCCCAAATTGTTTTTATTCGTAAATTACTTCTTTTTATTTGCGTCATGTTTACCGCAAATAAATATATTTTCTTTCTTCTTCTTTCTAGGTAGGTAGGTATTTATGTAAGTAGGTGTAGGTAGGTAGGTAGTAGGTAGGTGCGTCGTAGATAAGTACTTAGTTCTACCCGTGCGAAGCCAGAGCGGGCAGCTAGACAGTGTAGAATAATCATGAATAAGGACTCGACTTATTAATGTTTAACAAAAAAAAAAGAACTTTTTTTTTTAAAGCGGCATTCTCTGCCGACTACGCATTGCACGCATTCTATCAGCACCCTAACATCCATTTTAAATGTGGTCTTGGACGACCGAGCGTGGCTGCAAGCCACACTACCCATCCGTCTTGGTGGCCTCGGCGTCCGCAAAATTACCAGCATTAGCTTACCCACATTCCTGTCCTCTGTCCACAACACTGAAAAGTTGACCGGGAAAATTTTAGCCCCCTGCCTGGTTGACTATGAAGTGCCGTGCTTGACAGATGCGGAGAACGCCTGGAAAGCGGCTTGCCCGAATACAGATCGGCCCGTGAATCCATCCTCCCAGAGGCAGTGGGACGAGCCGCTCTGCAGGTTGGTACGGAACAATCTTATTAATACGTCTACCAATACTGTTGAGCGTGCCCGCCTGCTGGCTGTGGGTGAGTGGGAGTCGGGCCTTTGGCTTCAGGCGCTACCGTCACCCAACATAGGCACTATGCTGGGTGACACTACCTTCCGGCTCGCTACCTGTCTGCGTCTGGGCGCTCCTTGCGTGGCTCCGCATCGCTGCCAATGCGGTGAAGGTGTCGACTGTCTCGGACATCATGGCCTATCCTGCAGTAAGAGCGCAGGCCGGATAGCATGGCACGCCAGCATCAATGACATCATCCGTCGTGCTCTTGTCACCGCCGGGGTGCCAGCTGTTTTAGAACCCAATGGCTTGGCACGCGACGATGGGAAGAGACCAGACGGTATGACCATAATGCCTTGGAAGGTGGGTAGGCCTTTGGTGTGGGATGCAACGTGTGTCGACACCCTTGCGCCATCCCATCTTCCTAGCATGGCGAGCTGTGCTAGGGCTGCTGCTGCAGGTGTGGAAAACCTCAAACGGCGCAAATATTCCAATTTTATTGGGAATTATATGTTTGAGCCGTTTGGGGTTGAAACACTAGGGCCATGGGGCCCGAGGGCCCACTTGGTTTTTCAAGACATCGCCAAGCGGTTGGTCGACTCTTCACGTGACCAGAGGGCTGTCCTTTTCTTCGGACAAAGAATAAGCATTGCCATACAACGTGGCAATGCTGCCAGCCTTTTGGGCACTTTTGCTGTTGACAGCGATGCAGACGAATTTTTTGATGCCCTATAATTGTTCTCCCCCTTTTTTATATACTTGCACATATTATTACTATTATTTTTAAGTCTGTATATAAATTATTGTACTTATTAATGAAAATAAAAAAAGTACAAATAAATACATATAAATATAACCCGACTATGATAGTACCATGATTATAATTCTGTAAAGCCATATTTGTTACGGTCGCGAATCATATTTTAATCAACATACAACCTGACACTGACCTGCAAATTGAATGCAATTGAAAAAGAAAACGAAACAAAATTTGAATTTCGCGGGCTATCTTAGCGCATCCCCCCTATGGGCTCAGGCCGACATTCCCGTTGTCGTGCCGCTACCAAAACACCGTCAGTTTTACATATTTAAATTTTTAGGTATTATAAATTAAAACAATATTATAGCCCTTACGACATTAAAAAAAAAATTGTTGTATTTATTTTCAAAACATAGGTTCTAACAAAAATTAACAATTTATTTAAACACTTTTCATGAAGTATGTTTTGACTGCTTTTTACCCATTAATATGGGTAATATTTCTGCTGTTGATATCGATTTCGCCTGATGCGTGTGCGTTGCTGACCCACCTTTTAAAGATCTGCTTAATAATTTGCTCCATTAGATAAAATGTATAGAGTCGCTGATTTTTGCGCGATCCCAGCTTTGATCCCATTGTCCGTAATTATAGTGAGTACAATGATCCCTATTCAGGTTAAAGGTAAACTAATATTAAGCTTGTATATTTATATTGAAAATACGAACGTTCATCTACCTGTGACAGACTACGCATAGCCACAATTAAATTCAGCATAGCTTTCATCTGATCAAAGTAATGTTAAACTGGCCTTTCAAATGATATTTAATATGTGTGTTGTGTTCGCATTTGAGCAGGTGCTAGGTACTTGACACAGTGTCCAAAGTATTTTGATTATATTTGGGAAACAATTCATACAAATTCAAAAGATAACATTACGTCTACTTGACACTATTAAAAGTTATACACGGCTGTGACCTTAAGGTTTGTGACACGTAATTAGTCAATTAACTAGTCGAACGCTCATGAGATCGGTGAGATGACCCATTTTATTTAACCTACGTTTTGAAAGGGGGGAAGAACAAAATTAAAAATCTAAATTTTATAAAAAAATTACATTCTGCATCCAACAGACCGATTTACCACCCTGGAAAACTATGAAAACGATACCCATGGCGAAAAAAATATTTTACAAACACGATAAAACACGTAATTCTTTATTTCTTACCTAATGCATAATTTTGAATTTTATCATCCCTAACTTAAGAAATGGTGGGTTTCACAAACTTTCATCTCCTATATGAATATTTTTGAGACAAAAAGTAGCCTGTCTTCTTCCCCAGGATACCACCTATCTCTTTGTCAAGTTTTATCGAAATCTTTACAGTGGTTTAGGCGTGTAAAGATAACATACGGACAGATAGACAGACTTACTTTCGAATTTATAATGTATAAAATATTATTATACGTATATATATTATACTAGCTGCTTCCCGCGGTTTCACTCGCATAAATCTCCATCTCGTGGGAATATCGGAATAAAAAGTATATTATGTCCTTATCCAGGTCATGGTCTACCTACCCATTTGCCAAATTTCGCCCTATTTATTCGGCCGTTTTAAAAAAACTCACTTTCACATTTAAAATAATTAGTTAGGATATTATATTAATATACATAAAGTTTGTACGGGTAACGAAACTACACTTACCTACTTATTCAAATAGAAAATTAATCATGTTAAGCTATTTTACCGTTCACGTGACAAACCAAAATTGCGCAATACAATATTGTGGGCTGTGGCAACATTTAATGTCGAGCATCTGTTCCTCAATAATTGTTTCGATGAATTTGAACTAGGGATACCGCGTTTCACAGTAGCAAAATCTAGTGTGGGTTTTTGCTTCAATGACGCTCTCAAGTCGTTCACGCATTGAGTTCACTGTTTTCACTTGTGTCAATAAAAATCCCCCTAAATTACTCCCACACGGGGTGTTGTAGTAATTTAGGGGGATTCAATATGTGCGTCAATGCCCTTTTTGGATCATGGTGCATCTAGTTCCCAAACCTGGTCCATGACACCACAGATCTGATGAGACCCCATACATTTTCGATGTGGTTTAAATCTGAGTTTTTTTCCAGGAATGGCATCTCTATAATTTTGTAATCGTAATTTTGAAACCATACTTGACATCTCCTGGCTTTGCAAAAAGAGGAATTATCGTGGACACATTTAAAAGGGGTCTAGCATTGCTTTTGTGCTGTTGGAAGCCGAATGTTTCCTCATTGCTTTCGCTATTTAAACGACCGTATACTTCCATTAGCTCACCGGGACCCAAAACGCTCATCCACCACCAAAATCCTAACCTTATCCGACCGCTTGATCGATTAGTGGTTATATTATCCTGTCTTTATCCTTCTCTATTTAGCCTCCCAAGTGACGTGCGTCCAACTTCCGACTATTTAAAAGTTTTTACGCGAAAAAATCACTTTGGAGAAATCCAAAAAATACCTTCCACATCCCATAGTATGCCAAGCTGTTAGAGGGACCTTTCTAGCAAGAACTCGGTTATGTTCACCATTTCATACGTTGAAGTTGGTCGCGATGGTTGACACGAGATTACAACCACTGTATCGAAACCTTTGAGCAAATTCTCTGTCCTTTCATGTGTAATATTTCTCGGTCTACCAGTGCGTTTTGCTTCCTGAACTGAAATTTCCGATTCCCAGCGTCTCGTTCACAAATAAACGAATTAACGGTATTTCGCTGCACAAAAATACAACTAATGCTTTTATCGTATTGTATGGCCAGAGTTATTTGGCGACTTTTGATGCTTAAGGTTGACTTGTGGAATATTATACACTACCTACATATTCATCGACTTTTGCGACGAGAATGCTTGTGGTAACATTGGGTCCTGCCGGGCTCCATTGCTTATTATGAGAATGAGTTAGATTTTCATAACACGAAATGACTGGCAAAATGTAGACTTCGATTTGGTAGTTTTTTTTTGTGTTTGTTTCGGCCCGACGTAATCCACCGTTTTTTTTTTAGGTTTTTCCTGCTTTGCCAGTTGGGAGTCTATTCTCATCATAAGCATCGGAATTCCAGTCTTGCGAGACCAAGTCATGGCTAACCATTTTTTTACTAACAACCAACGCTTTAATGCGACCGTACTTGACTCGCCATTATATCCTAAGCTTAGGCGTAATCCTCACACTGCTTGTAATGTACAATTAACAGAATCAGTTTGTGTTTATCTTTGTTTAATTAGTTCGTACACTTGTTTAGTGTGCTTTAAAAGTTATGACGAACATGATATGAATGAAAGTTATCCGCGCAGCACATATTTAACGAGTGCCGTGTGTATTTAACCTTAGTAATTTTCAGTGCTATTAATAGCATTAAATTCATAATTCCCTGGATTAACCATTTCAATGCCTCTATTAATTTCATAATTACTTATGTTAATATCCGTCATTATTTAGGTACCTGTCTTAAAACTATTCAGGTGCATTTTATTAACTTAACACTTAAAAAGCATTTTTAAACTACTATATACGTATAGACTTGCGGCCGAACCTTAAGAATACTAACGTGCAATAAAACATACACATAATTATAATTATTCATCTATTTTTTCAAAGTAATGTGGCCATATACAGTGTGTCTCTATAATGTGCACATATCGAAATGAGGGAATCTTTACTTAATTTCATCGACGGTAAAAATATAAAAAAAATCTTAATATATTATTTTATATTTTTTTTTTTGTTATGGATTTTTTTTAAATTTTGTTCAGTATTGTGACCCCAGTGTAAACAAAACGGTGTAACTTTTAAAATAAATTATCTATCACGATGAAACTAACTCCATAATGATTGGAACTAATTAGGCGTCCTGATAAAATGAAAATAGTCGAAAAAAACTGGCCTCAATTGAAAAAAAAAAGGTTTTTTTAGAAAAAAACTGTTCTTTTTTCATCAATTATTACAATAATCGTAAAATTTCTCAATAAGAAGCTCCTTTACCTACCTTTTTTATTAGAAATCCCAGCGTATGACTACGCACTATTGTTTAGCAGGTAGCATATTTTTTTTTAATAAATCGAATGTACCTAAGTATAGATTATTTCAATATTTTTGCCGTAGATAAAATTAAGCATAGATTCTCTCAAGTGCACATTATAAAGACTTACAGACCGTATATTGTAGTCAGCGTAAAAATGTAGACACGTACAAACTGCGAAACATCATAGCAAATACTAAAATTTTACTTTACCTTAATCTTGTTATAATGAAAGTAATTGTCGTGCACTGTGTCAATTATGAAACACAGGAACTTTCATTTAAATACGGCGTGGCAGGGACATCGACGCGAAAACTGATATCATGGATTCAGTACATGATTCTGAACACCCTACGTTGAAATTTTCGTCGGTTATTTAAATAAAAATCTGCTATTTCATAGAAACGTGCAATATCTACGCAGTCAAAAATGTATGGAACAGCTGATTTTTTGCTGACGAAAAATTTTTACGCAATGATTTCAGAATCATGTACTGAATCCATGATATCAGTTGTCGCGTCGATGTCCCTGCCACCCTGTATAGGTAGGTTGATGAATTTTTCTGATAATTATGGATACTGTTCGTGCTTATATTTTCGACGCCGACTGTCCTTACATTTTATAGTGAATTCTTAAAGGAGTAAGTGCCTCTTAAACGAATACTCGCTTAGGAGGTACTTCTTTTAGAATTCACTATCATCTTTTTCACGTAATTGTTAAGCTGACTAGCAGTATTAAATACCTACTTTTGAAATATTACTATGTAAAGAAAGCGGTAGGTACTTTATGTAAGTTTGTTATAAATAAAATAGATAAAAAAATCTTCCAGCTCTCATCCACCAATAAATAATAGTGTGACCTTTAAAAATATACATATACAGTATAAAATTATATCCTACTCGCAAGGGAAGCCTATGTTATTGTGTCCGGTGCGGCACTGGCTATAAATCTATACTCTATAGTAATCCGAAACAACAGCAGACCAACGCTGGTTTTCGTGCGCCGCGCTGTGGAAAATGCTCGGTTACTATCCCCTTTATCTGCGTCCAAAGCAGTGACTGCAACAACGCAGGTGCAGCCCAGTCTACGGGAGCATGAAACGAACTATTCCAGTCAGGTAATTACGGCAAGTTCCTCTCCAAATATTGCGTCAGTTTAAAGTGGACTTGTCGAAATAGTCGTCCCACTTTATTTTACAAGTTGCAAGTATATTTTAAAGAATTTCTTTGTGATTTCTGGTGTTATATATTTTGTTTTGTCTGTTTTTTATGCACATATTTTTTATTATTGTCTGTTGTATTTCCAGTATCAGATGTAGATAGGTAATAAGTACATTATGTAAACATAAGTCAATTATCTACATCTAGGTATAAATAAAGTTAAAATCAATTTCCAAATTCCGTTCGAGAAATATTTAGGACATGTTCTAGGTAGTTTTCTTATATTTAGGTAATATGTGTGTGGTAATATATTATGTTTTAGTTTGTTTTATCTCTGGTCAAACAACACGTTTATCAAATTCCCGTTTCATTACAAACTAAGTAGAAATTCAATAAAAAAGTGACTCGTGTATAGAAAGACGGTCCAACGTAACACAAAGGTGTTCTTTTCAACTCAGTTTTGAAGCGAAGGCTTCGACGTGTCACTAACTCCAATCAAAACGAAGTTATTTTAAAAACGCGCCTGAAAATTGTTCACCCCTACCAAACGCCGCATCTGCTTCGTGCGAGCGAGAGCATCGCGGCGCGTTAGAAAGAGAAAATCGATTCACGTACAAGGTGATTACATGGAAAACACTACGCGTCGAAGTGAGACGAGAGCAAAACACATTTGACTATGCTTCAAATAATAAATAATATAGGTACTAACACAATGTTTATTTACACAATGCTTAATTACACAGTATAAATAAAAATAAATAGATTCGTGCGAAAATTGTTTATACTCTGATAATAATATAGGTAACATAAAGCTCATACTGTGAAACATGATTTAACAATGCTTGTGTTTTATTATAACTTACCGACAGCAATTTTCTCCACTGCGAAGGGTTGTGCTGACAATATCACTGCGTTTAACAACAACAAGCCGGTATATCGCGTAGCATAGTAACTATTAAACACCATTTTTGAATACGAACAGTCTCTGATCAGCAGATTCGTTATTTGATCAATAACATAGCAACGTTTACGTGATTTAAAAGGCTTTAGTTATTATATTTTGGGAAATATAAGGCGATAAAGTGTCGGGATGCTGTGTGCAAACCTGAGACTTAGGGGCGACTGATGGCGGACGAGTGTGGCATGGGACGCGGGGGCCCCTCCCACTCCGCCGCGCGCTCTCACTTACTCACTTAACGCGTATCCCGAATTCCCGATAAAAACTGGATTATTTGAAAATATTCTTACGTCTACTATTATTATTTGATTGCAATACAATTTACTCCAAAATGTGTAATTCCAGGATTGTAGCTAATAGTGTAATATTAATATTAAAAATACCAAATTCACGCAATGGTGAAAGAACAACATCAGCAACATTTTTGCATGACTTAAAAATATTAAAAGTGTTATTACTTCTTTTGCGTTTTTTGTTCTTAAAACTTGAGAATATTTGTTTAATAGATGGTGCGCGCGTCGTTCTCCACAGAGATAAGGGTCGCTCCCCTCTGCCTCCTACCCTCATCCTTGGAGCGTGATCTCCTCCCTTTCGCATTAGCCACAATTTTCAACATTGCCATTACACCACACGTCACCCATAGGTTTTAAAAATATCGTAAATACAAAATAGTGTGCTGATGATGGTATGACTTGTGTACCTACTTCATATACTCGTACATAGTAACTTAGTGGGTATTTATATTCTAGTCTTAAAACTAGTTAACCACGACATGAGCATTATTTTATATTTATATATCAGTAATAAGTTGGTTCTTTAAATTCCTAACCACAATAGTTATAATCAATTTATAATAAGTACACACGAGGTAACCGGTTCAAAAAATCACTTCTTATCATAAATATACATTTTTACATAAAACGGTCAAAAATGTGCCCAGAGAATAGTTTACATTACAGTTTACTGAATAATTCATACAGTTGGGGGCAGCTTACAGCGTACGTAAAGCATGTTATGCCAGTGACTAGCAATGCAATGAAAGAACATTTTTGGAATTCTAAGCAGATTGTAAATCTATATCCAAGGATCGCGTAGCTTAGTAACGAGATTCACCCTATAGGAAAACTAATTTCTTTCAGCTTTATAAAAGCGAAGGAAGGATATTTATTTAATTTAAGACTTCTTCCTTGGGTACTCACTGACCTTTTGGTGTATGCGAAGGTTTGGTGTAGGTATGTTAAAAAGAAAAACTGACGAAAACTTTTACAGCGAGCAGATTGTTTTGCAAATTCTGCATACTCTTACTGAATCAGTTATTTTGAAAAGTATCGATTATTATTATTGGTAAGTACCTACCAAACATATTATTTTATCTTATGCAATTTTTTTTAATACCTACAGTTTATTTCTGAAATTAACGAATAAAACATTATAAAATGAACCATAAGAACGTCTCAATACTTAAAAAGACGACAACCATTACAAAGCTACACTAAAAGATTTATATCAGAGTAAGAAAATAAAAAATATATTTAAAATCTCCCTTAAAACAACTTTAAGGCAACGACTAGGAAGTTTAATATCCTTAAGCAGTTGACGACCCGGGTTCCTTTAAACCTTGAAAGCTCAAAGGGAAAATAAAAAGATATTTCCATTGCAAATTTGAACAAGTTTGATTTTGATCACTACTTCGGGAGAAAGCCGATGAGAAACAAGGTCGGGTAAAGTCCTAATCCCAGACTTTTGAAAACATTTCCATGTTTAAATTGAACAAATACCGTCCTTTTCTAAACATTGTATGTAAAAGTAAGACGCCAATAGCTCCATCCTGTCGAATATTATAGGGTTCCGAGGTTATGGATGGATTCAGATTTAGTTTGAAACATGCAAATTGTATTTTTTTGGTAAAGAAATGACTGCAGGATCATCAAGTTCCATTACACAGATTTCTTGTTATTAAACACTTGTTCAATTGTAGTATAAAGTTTCCCGGTAGTAGAATACAGTTTTCTACATAAAACCCTATATCCAACTTACTCTTTTCCATATTATTTTATGAATATTATGCAAAATACATGTAAACATAAATTATTACATGAACGTTTTTTTAACGTGTTGCCGCTTCAACCTACTCATCATAACACTGTCGGCGATGACACCTGGCTCGACCTGATGCTCACCTCGAATCCTTCCCTCGTTTCCTCCCATGGTCAACATGACGCTCCTGGCTTTTCTCATCACGACATGATTTTCCTCTCCTATATCCTGAAACCTCCCAAACCCAAACCCAAGGTTCTGTACAGGCGTTGTTTTGCTCGGATGAATGTCGATAAGCTCAAGGAAGATGCATCTGTGGTCGATTGGGAGCCTATGAAGGAAGCCACTTGCGTTGACGATAAGGTTGCCATCTTCAATGATGTAGTAATCAATCTGTATAACATCCATGCTCCTGTCAAAAAAATCAAGTTAAAACGCCCACCAGCTCCATGGATGACAAGAGGCATACAGATGGCAATGCGACGTAGAGACCGCGCGTTCCGTAAGTTTAAAAGGGATCGTACTGATGAGAACTGGACACTATTCAAAGCTGCAAGGAATAGATGTAATCAGATGATACGCAATGCTAAACGCCGCCACATTCTAGATACTATCAATTCTTCCTCTTCTGCCGATATTTGGAAATTTCTTGGAACTCTTGGTATCGGCAAACCGCGACATTTAGACCTTCCTAACTCAATCGACTTAGACGATCTCAACCGTCATTTCTCAACTGTTTCTACCATGGATCGTCTAACCAAACAACTAACTCTGTCCCTAATTTCTGGTCTAACGCGTCCCGCTGTTAATCCTTTCTGTTTCGTCCCAGTTGAACCGGGAGAGATAAAAAAAAACATCATATCCATTAAATCAATCAAAAGCGGTGGGATGTGACAATATCACTCGTGGTATGATCATTACTATTCTGGATCATCTTCTACCCGCGATTACCCACATTGTAAATTTTTCCCTATCATCATCATCATCATCATCAGCCTATTAATGTTCCCACTGCTGGGACACAGGCCTCCTCTCTGTGAGAGGGAGTGGGCCGTAATCTACCACGCGGGCCCAGTGCGGGTTGGTAGATGTCACATGTCATCGAATTTTCCCTATACACCGGCGTATTCCCTTCCCTGTGGCGCAAAGCCTACGTTCGTCCACTACCTAAGGTTTCTAATCCCTCGCTTCCTACCCACTTCCGCCCCATTTCAATCCTTTCCTTCCTATCCAAAGTGCTTGAGGCCTGCGTCCATAAACAATTCTCAGCTTTTGTACATCGTAATTCACTCATTAGTCCTCTTCAATCTGGGTTCAGGCCCGGGCACAGCACTGTTTCCGCTCTCCTTAAAGTGACTGGCGATATAAGGGCAGGACTGGAAGACACCAAAGTTACTGTTCTAGTGCTGGTCGATTTCTCGAATGCCTTTAATACCGTCAGTCACGATATCCTGTTGGCTATTCTGTCCTATGTTATGGTCTCTCCCGAGGCACTGGAATGGTTCTCCTCTTACCTTCGGGAACGTCAGCAGTCCGTTCATGTTGGAGATTCGACATCATGCTGGTGTGATTTGGAAACTGGCGTTCCACAAGGCGGTATTATTTCTCCCCTTCTGTTTTCTATATTTATCAATCTTATAACTTCCGAGCTTCAGTGTGCGTATCATCTGTATGCAGATGACTTGCAGTTGTACTGTCAAGGGATGGTTGAAGAAGTTTCTGACGCTATCGATAAATTAAACAGGGACTTGATAGCCATAAAGACCTGGTCTGATATGTTTGGCGTAGCAGTGAACCCAAATAAGTGTCAGGCGATCATCATCGGAAGTTCTCGGAGTATAAGTAAGATGGATGGTACAACCTTGCCACCAGTTCACTTCAATGGTACGGTCGTCCCATTTAGTACTGATGTGAAGGACCTAGGTTTGCACATTGATAGAACTCTGAACTGGCGTACTCAAGTCACGAGGGTCAGCCAGAAGGTAACTGGAACGTTGCGGGCTCTGTACAGACTGAAAAATTTACTACCTACAAGTACGAAAACAATGCTTGTGCAGTCCTTAATTTTCCCTATCATCGATTATGGTGATGTGTGCTACTATGACCTGAATGCAGATCGCCTCAACAAACTTGACCGTCTTCTCAATAACTGCATTCGATTTGTTTTCAATCTGCGTCAATATGATCATGTTTCTGCGCATCGGTCACTTCTAAAGTGGTTGCCCATACGCCAGCGTAGAGAGCAAAGGGCGCTGACCACCTTGTTTTCATTTCTCGACTCTCCCACTTCCCCTAGTTATCTAGCCCCCCACTTTCAGTACATTTGTGACAACCACAGTAAAAATCTACGGTCATCAAATAATCACGTTCTTCATTGTCCCACTCACCGCACAGACTTCATTCATTCTTCCTTCTTCGTTCAGTCTACCTCTTTGTGGAATGCTCTTCCCCAGGAAATCAGGATGGCAACCAACCGATTATCCTTTAAAGTTAAAGTTCGCGAGCATATTCGTAAGAAGCTGGCAGTATCATCACAACGTTAATGTTTTCCCATTGTTTGTCTTATTTGTTTTAGTATATTCGTGTATTTATGTATATTTATTTGTACTTAATTTATATATAATTAGGCATAATAATAGGTATATGTGTTTCTTTATATTAACTTAAATAAAATAAAACATCCTCAATTTTTCGTAAATTGCACCTACCACTGTTTGTCTCTGCATCACCCTAAGGTTGACTGGTAGAAAATGCATATGGCATTAAGTCCGCCTCTGTACATTTCTGTGCTTGAAGTATTAAATAAATAAATACATGAACGTTTTTTTAACATTATTAATGAATTTTTTAACATGATTAATAATGTTAAGAAAACAATTCAATATTTGAATAGCTGGCTGGTTAATTAATTACGTCAAAGTATAACGTACAAACAATCCAGCAAAAAAAAAACAACGTGTTGCACTCCGGGAGTGCCGGCAGAAGTGAAAACTTGAACATTAACGTTGTGCATTTTTGAATATTTTGGAATGGTTAGGGAATAATTTCGCACGAATTGCTTTATTTATCAGTATAAAAGTACTATAAATTATGTGGTTAAATACTGTTGCGGACGGCTACTATACCCAGTGAAGGTATCTCAGTCGCCCTGGGACGTCTCCCACAATAGATTGATGCGTGTCCGTTTTTTCTACCTCTGCTGGTTACACGCACCACCACGTACCCCTGAATACGTACCTCGAAGATTGTACCACAAACCAGTACCTGGTATACCTTGGAGCAAATAAAACTCTGATATCTATCTGAACTTATTCGGAGACTTCGGCTTGCATTCTTGATAGTGTTCTTCTGAAGGCTGGACTGCGACTAAAAAACCTTGCGAAATAGTCCTCCTTTTATACTTTTTTTGTTAACGATTTGCAGGTGCAGGCCGAATTCTCGGAATTTTGTAAGTACTTTATTTAAAAAAAAATCAGTACAAAAAAAATTTATGCTTAACATTACACCCTTATATAAACTATTCTAATACATAAAACCTTACACTAGCTATTTACTTAGGTAATTGAAACTATAAAACATCAAAATTATTTATTATCTTAAGTATATAACACCTTATAAAGCAAAACATTACACCTTAATACTAAGTAAAATTTCCTTACATAAAAACGACTATATCTCTTTATTGCGTAGACCGATTCTTATAAACTAAACATACAAAATGGTTTTAAGTCTATACCTTTCATTTGAGATCAAAAACAACGTTATATCTACATAAACAAAAAAGTAAGTTTTCAAGTTACGTAATTATGTATGAGAATTTTCGTCTAACAAAATTCCTTTGCAATTTTACTGTTGATGCTTCTAATGAGAATTACACATAATTTTAGCATGAATCTAATTGGAATCGACTTGGAACATTACATAATAACAAATTCCTATTAGAATCTAGTTAGATATTGAATATTTACTTAGATTTTGCAACTTTAATGTGAAAAATTTACTGATTTTCCGTGTCGGCCTAGCCGCTAGTTGCGCCCTAGTGCCCCAGATAGGGTCTCAAAAGGAAATCTTATAGCACATTCTAACTGAATTATATATGAAATGCTAAACCTTATTACATAGTTTTTATGTTATTGCGCTAATATTCGTGTAGGATCACCTGTTATTAGCGCCTTGGTGTGTCGATCGAGTCTCGTCGCCGACAGTCTCCCCCTCGTGCGTCGCACAGCTCTCCTGGCTCGGCGACACTCCCGGCACCAACAGCACCACTCTCGAACTGGGTCTTCGCAGCACGCCGCCTCTGGTCTCGACGTCGACGATCCGGATCCGCCCATCTGGTCCTGGATACACCTGCTGGATTCTGCCGCGTGGCCACGTACATCGTGGCAGGCTGTGGTCGACGATCATCACGATGTCTCCGACGTGCAGGTCCGTAGCGCTGGCTCTTCCTGGTGTCTTCCTCGGCAGCAGGGTGGGCAGGTACTCGCGCAGCCAACGTTGCCAGAAGTGATCGGCAAGTCGCTGCGTCGCCTTCCAGGTGTGTCTGCCCACGAGCTCGCTGTCTTCGAAGCTGCCGACTCGCGCCGCGCCGCATGACCGCCCGAGGAGGAAGTGATTTGGAGTGAGTGCTTCCTCCTCAAGGCTCTCGGAGAGATGGGTGAGGGGCCGAGTGTTGACGATGTGCTCGGCCTCTAACAGGAGGGTGTGGAGTACCTCCTCTCGTGGATGCTTCTCGTTGAGTGTGGCGCCTAGTGCGGTTTTGATGGATCGCACCAGACGCTCCCATGCACCGCCCATGTTGGGTGCACCAGGAGGGATGAACTTCCACTGCACGCCGATCTTCTCTGCTTCTGAGGTGAGATCTTCTTGTTTCATCGCTTCTAGGGCTTCCTTCAATTCTTTGTTCGCGCCGACGAAGTTAGTCCCGTTGTCTGTGTAGATTGTCTTCGGCATTCCTCTTCTTGCAGCGAATCTTCGTAGCGCCATGATCATGCTGTCGGTGGAGAGTGACGGAGTAAGCTCGATATGCACAGCCCTTGTAGTTAAGCATGTGAATAGAGCTCCCCATCGTTTTTCATGACGTCTTGCTACGGTGATTGTCATAGGGCCGAAGTAATCGATGCCGGTACACGTGAAAGGAGGGTTGTTATGCATCAGTCGCTCAGCCGGTAGGTTGCCCGTTGGTAGCTCTTGAGGTTTCGCTTTTCTCGTCTTGCACCATTGACATTGATGTTGAGCTATCTTGATCGCTGATCGCAGTCCCAGCACCCAGAAGCGTTGCCTTATCTCGTTCATGACCGTTGCGTGATTTCCGTGATTGAAACGACGATGAAAATCTTCTAATAAAAGTCGTGTCGTTTTCTCCTTACTGTCGAGCACGACGGGCCGCTTGTAGTCTCTGCTTACGCCCTGTATCGCGTCGAT
The DNA here is from genome assembly GCA_948150665.1 of Conistra vaccinii. NCBI lineage: Eukaryota > Metazoa > Arthropoda > Insecta > Lepidoptera > Noctuidae > Conistra > Conistra vaccinii. The sequence continues at coordinate 19,178,339 of OX411315.1, forward strand.
TCTTCCTTTCAGCCGCAGGAGACCATCTTCTAGAATTACGTCGAGCTTCTTCAGTTTGCTGCTGCCCTCTACTTGCTTTCCTTGCTGTAGACACCTGATGTCTTCTCTGAAGCTTCTTCCTTGGCTTCTTCTCAGCAGTAGATTTTCAGCTTGCTCTAGTAGTTCGATGTCCAGCGGCTTGTATTTCCTTTCTGCTGCTTTTGAAGACTGTCGTTGCTTCTCGACTGTCTTCTTTCTTCCTTGCGTCATTTTCCAGGTGGGATCTTCCTTGCTGACGTTGACCTTTTCTTTGCGTCTGCAGAGTTGAATGAACTGCAGTACTCTCGCTGTGGCTCGCCAAAGTCTCTTCCACGATGAGAACCTCTCAGGATCCGGTGATGGGTGGGTGATGCTTGCTGCCGCCGCGACGTCCGCCGTCTTCTCTTCGCCGGTGGTTTCCTTCTTGAAGCTTCTCGCCGCCGGCCAGTGATCTTCTTCTCTTCTTAAGAAGTCCGGTCCGGTGAACCAACGGTGATCGCAGTTGAAGTGTTCTGGCACGTCGCGCGTCGCATCATCTGCCGGATTCTGCGCCGTAGGAACCCATCTCCATTCTTGTGGCTTAGTAAGATCTTCTATCTCCGCCAAGCGATGAGCCACGAACGTCTTGAATGTTCTCGGGTCCGTCTTGATCCAAGAGAGTACGATGCTGGAGTCCGTCCAGTATGTCTTCTTCACCACCTTCAGATCCAATTCTTCTCCAACTGAGTGTGCCAATCTGCTTCCTAGGAGGGCCGCCTGTAGTTCGAGTCGTGGAATCGATACCGGCTTCAACGGAGTGACTCGTACCTTCGCTGCTACTAAGCTGACGTGGTAAGTTCCATCTTGATCTTCCGTTCTCCAGTATACAGTGGCTGCATACGCTGTTTCGCTGGCATCTGTGAACGTGTGCAGCTCCCCCTCGGTGCGATGTGGCGCCAGACATCTCGGAATCTGCAGGTCTTGGAGTAGCTTCATCTTCTCCAAGTAAGTCTTCCATGCTTCGTACTCCTTTTCTTCTATTTCTTCATCCCAACCGACGCCGCTTCTCCATGTGTTTTGAAGCAGCTTCTTGCCTTGGACGAGAACCGGTGATGCTAATCCCAGTGGGTCGAAGGTCGACATGACGGCGCTGGTGACTTCTCTCTTCGTAGGCACCTGGAATCCTCTCGCTACTTCTTCTGGAGTATTTCGGAGGTTCGCCCTGAAGCCGATGGAGTCCCTTTCTGTGAACCAACGCAGTCCCAATGTCTTCTCTTCCTTCTCGCCCAGGTCCACTTCCGTTTTCTCGGTTGTTTCTGTCTTCAACCCTTGCAGCAACCCAGGTTGATTCGACGCCCATCCCGTGAGTTCGAAACCCGCCTTCTTATGTATGACGTCGACTTGCTTTGTAACCCTTTTGAAATCATCTTCTGAATGGAAGCTGTGTAGGTAGTCATCCATGTAGTGATTCAACTCGATCGCTCTGGCCGCCTCTGGATATTCTTCCTTGTAGTCCGCTGCGTTCCGGTTCTTTACGTAGATCGCTGTGCTCGGAGATGATGTTGCACCGAAGATAACCGACTTCATCCTGTACTTTTTCGGTGACACGTCGCGTCGATCTCCTCGCCACAGGAACCTCACGCTGTCTCGATCTTCTGGTCTGATGCGAACTTGCAGGAACATTTCCTTGATGTCAGCCGCCACCGCTAGGGGTCCTCTTCTGAATCGCAGCAACACTCCAAACAGCGACTGCAACAGATCGGGTCCCGGCAGCAGAGCGTCGTTGAGGCTTCTTCCCTTTGACTTGGCTGCAGCGTCGAAGACGATCCTTATCTTCTTCTTCAAAGGATGAACCACGGAGAAGTGAGGGAGGTACCATGTCTTCTTAGAGTCTTCTTGTCCAGCAGGCGCTTCTTCTGCATACTTGCTGTCGATCAGATGCTGGATCTGCTTGCAGTACTCCGTCTTCAATTGAGAATCCTTGTCGATCTTCTTCTCAATGTTGATGAGTCGATTCTTCGCAGAAGTGTAGCTCTCCGGCATCTGTTCTTCCTCGTTTCTCCACAGAAGTCCAGCTTCAAATCGACCATCTTCAAGTCGTCTGCAGGTCTTCTCCAGGATGGTGAGTGCTCTTCCTTCTGAGTCCGTAGTGGGTCTTCTAGGCTGCACGCCGAGCGCTTCGATCGCGAAGTGATCCTTGATAGCTTGATGCATCTCTTCTTCAGGCGTGTTGACATGCAGACATGTGTGTAGGAAGTGTACTGGTCTCGCACCCCCGATGTCCGACCCGTGGAGCACCCATCCGAGTCCCGTTCGCGAAGCTACTGGTTCTCCTGGTTTCCCTCTTCTTATTTCTTGAGTCACGATCAGCTCCCAGTTATCTTGCCCGATGAGTAGCTGCGGTGACTCCCCTTCGTAGTACAGAGAATCGGCGATATTCTTCAAATGTTGACAATCTTGAATCCTCTTCTTGTCGAGAAACTGCGGCGTGAGCTTCAACTCGTCGACGGTCCGGACTCTTCTTAGTGTCTTCTTGCCTTCTTGTTGAACCCCCTTCACAGCAAGGTCCAGCACTTGAGAGTCCTTCTTCCTTATCAGCTTGCCGCCAACTGTTTCGATGATCAATTCTTCATTGTTTCCTCGAGCGCCGATATCTTCTGCTACCTTCTTGTTCAGAAGTGATACCGTTGACCCTTCGTCCATAAGGGCCAGTATCTTCTGTGATCCTTGTGACCCGAAGACCTCCACTGGAACTATCTTCAGGTATGCCCTTGCATTGTTGACTGCATTCACCGACGCAGTAACGCTCGCCACCTCATTTGATGGCTCCTTCTTGTTTTCAGAAGTCCTTTCTTCTGACGGGACGTGCAGCAAATGATGATGCCACCTCTTGCATTCCTTGCACGATGGCTTCTTGCAGCTCTCCTTCCGGTGCCTCCCTTGAAGACATTTGAAGCAGACGTGACTCTTCTTAACAGTTGCCCAGCGATCTTGAACCGACGCCTTCTGGAACTTCTGACAATCAACGAGGAAGTGTTCACCCTCACATACAGGGCAAGTCTTCTCAGGTTTTCTTGAATCCTTTTCTTTGAAGTCCTTTGTTGAATGCGTCGCTTGCCGCTGAGTCCTTTTGAAGCCGCTCTTTTCTTCTGAAGTCGCGAAGGCTCCACATTTGTCCGCTTCTGAATTCAGGAATCTTGAAATCGACGACAGGTTGGAGAACTCGCCATCTTCTGATGCTGCAGTGAAGTCGTACCACCGGAACTTGAGAATGGTAGGTATCTTCTCCACTATTTGTTTCACCATTTCAGGTGAATGTAGGTACTGTGGTTTCTTCAGTCCCTTGATCGCTGCTACGCTGTTGTTGATTTGACTTGCGAAGATACAGATGTCTCTCGGGTTTTCTGAAATCTTCGGAAGCGCCTTGACCTTGTCCAATTCAGCCAACACCAGCGCGTCAGGTCTTCCATATCTTCTCTTGAGAGCTTGCATAACTTCCAACGGAGAGGCTTCGGAGTACAGCAGACTCTTGATTGCTTCTCTTGCGTTGCCTTTCAGCGCTCTTCTAAGTCGCGCCACGTTTTGAACATCGTTGAACATCGGCGCCGTATCTTCATAGACGACCTTGAACGCCAACCACTCGCTGCTGCTTCCATCGAAGTAGGGTAGCTCGTGGATGTAACTCGGCTGCGCTGCTGGTCCTCCTCTTGATGTGAAGGCTTCTTTCAACGCCGTTGTCAACGCTTGAATCTCGATCGTAGCTCCTTTCGTTGCGGAGGTAACTTCAGGCTTCACTTTCTGCGGCTCTTCTGGCTCCTGGCCCCGCTGCCTTGGTTGCTCCATGTTGCCATCTTCCAACACCGATGATTGAATCCAGTTCTGCACCTGTGCTGTTCTATCTTCTTGATCTGCCAGGTCTTCATCCACTGAGTCCTCATCTTCACACTGCGCCAGCTCCAATCTGACACGGGCTAGCTTTGCCGCAGCCTGTGCTTGCTTCAGCTCCAGGCGTGCTACCTCTTCTCTGGCTTCTAGCTCGCGTCTTCTGGCTGCAGAACTCGTGGTCTTCATGGACCTGGCTCGACGACCGACCCCCTTCGGCTTCAGGGTCGTGGCGGAGCCATGGACACCTTGTTCCGGAGCATCTTCTGGGATCTTCTTGGTCGTCTCCTTCTGTGCGGCACCTTCCTTTTTCTGTCCGTTCCCGGACGCCGCCGTGGTCGCAGTAGCCACCGTATTCGCCGTAGCCGTAGTCTCTTCTGTGGCCGTGGTACCCGAAGAAGTGTTCGATGTGGCTTCAGTCCCCGATGACCCTGACGCAGACGTGACCCCTTCCGACCCTGACCCTTCTTCTGTCCCGTCCTTTTCCGTTGAACGCGACGTGGGTTGTGAGGGAGCATCCTTCTGCGACCTGGTGACCGGCATCTTGAACGTCTTCTGAACTCTTCTATCTTCAATCTTCGCTTGCAGGGAATCCGGAACTCGAAGGACCAACTGTTGCGGACGGCTACTATACCCAGTGAAGGTATCTCAGTCGCCCTGGGACGTCTCCCACAATAGATTGATGCGTGTCCGTTTTTTCTACCTCTGCTGGTTACACGCACCACCACGTACCCCTGAATACGTACCTCGAAGATTGTACCACAAACCAGTACCTGGTATACCTTGGAGCAAATAAAACTCTGATATCTATCTGAACTTATTCGGAGACTTCGGCTTGCATTCTTGATAGTGTTCTTCTGAAGGCTGGACTGCGACTAAAAAACCTTGCGAAATAGTCCTCCTTTTATACTTTTTTTGTTAACGATTTGCAGGTGCAGGCCGAACTCGGAATTTTGTACGTACTTTATTTAAAAAAAAATCAGTACAAAAAAAATTTATGCTTAACATTACACCCTTATATAAACTATTCTAATACATAAAACCTTACACTAGCTATTTACTTAGGTAATTGAAACTATAAAACATCAAAATTATTTATTATCTTAAGTATATAACACCTTATAAAGCAAAACATTACACCTTAATACTAAGTAAAATTTCCTTACATAAAAACGACTATATCTCTTTATTGCGTAGACCGATTCTTATAAACTAAACATACAAAATGGTTTTAAGTCTATACCTTTCATTTGAGATCAAAAACAACGTTATATCTACATAAACAAAAAAGTAAGTTTTCAAGTTACGTAATTATGTATGAGAATTTTCGTCTAACAAAATTCCTTTGCAATTTTACTGTTGATGCTTCTAATGAGAATTACACATAATTTTAGCATGAATCTAATTGGAATCGACTTGGAACATTACATAATAACAAATTCCTATTAGAATCTAGTTAGATATTGAATATTTACTTAGATTTTGCAACTTTAATGTGAAAAATTTACTGATTTTCCGTGTCGGCCTAGCCGCTAGTTGCGCCCTAGTGCCCCAGATAGGGTCTCAAAAGGAAATCTTATAGCACATTCTAACTGAATTATATATGAAATGCTAAACCTTATTACATAGTTTTTATGTTATTGCGCTAATATTCGTGTAGGATCACCTGTTATTAGCGCCTTGGTGTGTCGATCGAGTCTCGTCGCCGACAAATACAATATTCATTAGTAGTAGTAGTATATTTATTTATTTTCAAAATATAGTCCAACAAAAATAAACAATTTATTTAAACACCTGTCATGAAGTTAGTATGTTTTGACTGCTTTTTTTTTACCCATCAATATGGGTAAAATTTCTTACCTCGCAATCTTTACGTAATGTCAAAGACTATTTATTTTGATATTTACTTTGTCGGTTGCTAGGCAACGGATCTTACGGCACGTTCTGACGCGAGTTTAACATTTTTACACATCCCAAAAAAAAGTGCACAACGCCGCTAAAGAAGTTTTCACTTCAAAAATACTGGAGGCTGACCATCCACAACTTATATCTAGAATAGATCAGCTTGAACTGTCAAGTTCAAGACCTTGGAAAATGGGAGGTGCTAGTTAGGTATTTATTTTACAGACAGTGTGGTTTTGCTAAAATCGTTCGCCGTATATCGACATCTCTTCTGGAACGACGGAACGAATAACCGAATTCCATATCCTGGCCGGCTGGAAACATTTTAATTAGACACCACCCACTCACCAGATTATGGTGCTGAAACGCTGACACATAGTGTCATCATCCTGGTCACACACCACTCTAGTATGGTTAGATCGCTTTGGAAAATGAGATTCTGTGAAAGCTTTCCATTCGCCGCATCACGTACGATGTTGAGAACCTTTGTCATATTTGAAGTCGATACGCTCGCTACAAAAACTCATCAGAAGTTAACAGCTCCGCCAGTTATATCAACCTCCGAAAACGTCCGCCGTCACTAAGCGCATCACTCGTTGGCGGAGTGTTGCTCTTCCTCAATTCCCGCCTCTTCCTGGAGCAGATTAATTTGGTGATAAGTGCTTCGGTTCTGTCAGACGTTCAATCCTGCACTGGTTAGCTGCTATGGCGGCCATATTGGTCTGTCATTATTAGTAACTTGACGGGAACTATACGACGAGCCGCTACAGCACATGATTGAATGGACGCCGCTGCAAAATAATTGAATATATCACAGTATCTGGACGTTAAAATGGCACATAGAGTTTTGGAAAGAGACTGGCACGCAGGTATGATCAGTGTCATACCTGTCAATCATGCCTGTGTGGTATATATAGTTATAAACCAAGCATTTTTAAAACTATATGTGCCATACTACGTTGAATGCCCGATCCGGCGATATTTAGAATGCGCGTATGAAGTTTCCGGTAAATGGTTATGAGAACCACAGACACGCACTTCAGCTGGGAGCGAGGACCTTGTTAGAAGCTAGTAGGCCTAGACAGCTAGGCGTGGTTTGGTGGTTGGCTTCCTCTCCGCCGTTATACAACTGAAGAGAACCCGGGGTCTAATTAATCATCTTTACTTGGCAGCTGCGACATATAACTACCATGATACCATAAAGTACCTATTAAGATAAAAACATACATATTAAATTACAGAAGTCAGTTGAAAACCATAGAAATAAAGATAGTTTGGAAATTCCAAAAGTGCACGCCTCATAACACACATTCATAAACGAAAAAGAAATTCAAAACATAGTTTCTAACAAAAATTTACAATTTATCACTTTTCATGAAGTATGTTTTGACTGCTGTTTTACCCATCAATATGGGTAAATTTCTAAACTCGCAATCCTTACGTAATGTCAAAGACTATTTACAAAGATATTTACTTGGCGGTTGCTAGGCAACACGTTAAGTCAAGGTTGGAAATATTTAGATAAAGATATTATATTTTAGTTAGTATTTTATTAATTATAATTAAACTACTTTGAATAAAAAAGCCATTTTCAAGAGGGTTCCTTCTATGGCCGAAACCAATGTATTGAAAAAAAAATTGACTCAATTAATTGATTTTATCGCAAGCTACAATGTTTTCAAGGTTCATAAATTGACGGACAGGATTTTTTTTTCAACTATTTTAATGATTTTTTTCATTTCTGCTGCATTAAATCAATTGGTAAAAAGTACAGTATTAATCTCCATTTAATCATCTATACAATGGTATATAAATAAAGTAGGTTATGTGTACTAGCAGGAGTGTAACAATAAAAACAATTGCAGAAATGGGGCAAAAAATATTTCTCGATCGAAGAGCACACTCTAATGCTTCGCATTACGAGTCGTGCAATAATTATCAAAATACAAGCCAAACTACATACGTAAATAATACGATTTATGTACCTACCTTTATTGTTGCCAACTGTCTTCTGTAATTTAGAGTGTGTGTTTTTATATAAATAGGTACTTTATGGTAACATAAATGGGCAACAGACATAGAAAAAACGCAAAGAACGGGCATGAAGAAAACAAACCAAATTCTCTACATGACTTCAAAACAAACATCATGTATTGTGTGTGTACGATTAAGTTCCTATTAACTTACTTGGCGATTATTTCATACAAATTCTGTTCCATTTTTGAATTTATTCGGTAAGTAGTGGTTAATCGGACCTGGTGAAATAGGCCCTTAATGTCATAATTTTTTACATAAATGTTGTGCATGTTCATGTAGGTATGTATGTAGATGATTTTGAAAATCTTTAATTAAGTTTTTGTTGTTGTATCTTTTAACTGTTTTATGTTTCAGAATACTTGGTTAATTCAAAAGCCTTGTATATAGTAGTAGTATATTCACTACCAAAAGAAATATTTAATGACACACAAACCTTGGGTTTTCTCGAATCCCCTGGATTAGGATTGGCCTAGCCTATATGGGGAGCTTAAATAATGTAAAATGATCACGTCCTGGAACGAATAGGTCGAGTTACATGTCACCCTGCACATTATAAAAAAACCTGAACAACACCGTGCTAAAAAAAAGTGCGTAATATTAAGTTTATAAGTACGCAAAACTCGTTTTTTCTTGAGTATATAGGTACGTTGTTGACCAACATTTAGCAAGTCGTCTTTCTTGAGCTCGTAAAATATAAAAGCAATAAATGTCAAGCACAAACAGCTAAGTTCCACAACATAAAACTTTGTGAGCGGTCTTGGAGGTGGCCTCCGAGACCAAGTGGCTATTCAGCATTTTTCTATATCACTGTTCCGAAACAAGAATAATTTCACCTTGAATGACAACAATTTAACGGCATATATTAATTGGATGCTTAGGTTAGAGTTTAATAATATACTCGTATAAGAGCTTTGGAACCCAAGGTTAGAACCGTGAAAGCTGCACTTTAAACACTATTCAATCTATCACCAAGTCACATCACATGTCATGACGTATAGAAAATAAAAATACCTAAAATATTTAAAGCAATGAATAGGCTGCTAACGAAACCTCTACTTTATTGTTTGTATTCTTGTTCTTAGATTTAATTATGAGTTACAGACCCGGCATGAATTCTGGCAGTATTTGAACCAACAAACAATGCTTCGGAAAATGGAAAACCATTTTATACGGGATCCTACGCAAGTAGCTTCTGGATGATTCCATTTAATTTTCCAGTTTTAATTCACAACTGCTTTGCATTAACCGCTCTTGCTCTCGGAGCTATCCGCGAGTATGTACAAAGAATCCAACTCTATTACTCTAATCTACGTTCATTCTAGATACTCGTACAGTTAGGACTTATTCCTTTTTTCCTCAAGAATTTAAAAGCATTTGCATTATACATACGACCTATTTACCATTTTATGTTATTGTTTTAGAATAGTAAAAGTAGTAAGGTTTCTTATCATGCTACTGCTTATTTTCTATCTTTTGAGAAATTGTTTAAGTAAAAGATGTAATAAAAATTAATAAGTACTGTTAATAATTTCGTGTTACCGTATCTAGTGACAGTCACTATTGTATGTAGGTTTTATATTATTGAGAAATAAAAAGAGGAACAAGGACACGAAGTCGCGTTGAACTAACTACTAGTTCAAGGCAACTTGTGCTCGTCATGACTTTTGGTCGGAGTGTGACTTTTGTGACGTCGCACGGCGTGCAATTTAGGTATTAAGGCCGATTGTCCACCGCCACCATCAACGGGATGTCAACGACAACGAGATGACGGCGCCGAAGTAGCAATAAAGGCATTTACTATGCCCGAGTCTACCGCATGTCCGTCACCCGAGCGCCGGGAACCCGGCACCCGAATTTTGGAGTAGTTAGACGTGACTGCTAGAACCGACTGGAGATTGTGACAGGCTGATGTGCCGGCAATACAAAACACGTTTGATCTTGTCCACACACTGCCGTCGTCGCACCGGCGCCGTTGGCTCGATCTTTGTTTTGTCTATCGTAATATACTGAACCGCCGATTTCGGTCGCGATGGTCAAACGATAGCCGTCACCAGGACGTCACGTTCGGTTTGAATAATTTCGTTTTTAGTTGACGTCCCGTTAACACTGGCGGTAGACTTAAGCCGTTTGTCCACCGCACCGTGAACGGGATGTCAACGAGAACGAAATGACGACGCCGAAGTAGCGACAGTACATTAACTATGGCCGCGTAATCTCGGTTTCGTCGTTCACAGTGGTGGACAAACCAATAAATAGATAGATAGAATATTCTTTATTATGTACATCATAAAAAGTACAGATATAAATGTAGTAACTTGACACAATGGGCGGTCTTATCGCTAAAAGCGACAAGAAAACGGTGTAACGTTTAATTGTAAATATACCTGCAATGAGAGTTTACTTTAGCTATAGTATTCACAAACATAGCATATTATTCAAATTATTTATCTACACGCGGCCGCGTGTCAGCCAAGTACTGGCGACGCAGCAGCAGTGTGTAATATTACACGAACCATTTGGAGCTACTTTTGACCCCTTAATAACTCAAAATCTATTTAACATAAACAGATGAAATTTGGTATATTTATTAAAACCCCTTAGATGGGTTCTAGTTAGAACCCCAAATTTCGTAAATACAGCTCAAACGGTTATTGAGATATTAACGTCTAAAAATCGGTATTTTTATCACTGACTAACATAGTGACATATACATTCATATATTCACATATATATACAGGGTGGACCAAAAATACACGTCATAAAAAAAATATAGATTCCTCATGTCCACGGGTATTCGAAAATACCCCATATATGTTCCGCGATTTTTTGTAGTTTTCGAGTTAATATTTTTTTTGTAATTTTTTTTGAGTTTTCTTGCCGGTGGAGCTTCAAAAATTCATATATTTTTTTGTAGTGAGTATTGTCCAGTTTTTTTTTTTGCAATAGTATCGTCTTGAATGTTACTTTCATACATAAAATAATAAACTTGCTAACATTCCTGCAAGTTACTCGAAAAAGTATCGATAGCAGGAATTTAAGTTTTTAGTGGTAAGACTGAAATTTTCAACTTCAATTTAAAAATACAAAAATGAGGTTCCATATATTCTAGCTGACTTTAAAAACTATGCAGGTACCTAAGCTACGCAAAAATTAAAAATAAAGTTAGTACTTAACATTCTAATAATTCACTGTAATCGGCCTTCGAAGGTTAGGCTAAAAATCATTTTAGCATTAAAACAGGTGGTCCAAATAGTGACACCATAAAAAAAACTGAAATACTCACTACAAAAAAAACATGAATTTTTGAGGGTCCACCGGCAAGAAAACTCAAAAAAAATTACAAAAAAAATAATAATAAGACAACTACAAAAAATCGCGGAACATATATGGGGTATTTTCGAATACCCCTGGACATGAGGAATCTATATTTTTTATTTTTGGTCTACCCTGTTTATAGTCATCAAAAACCTAACCCACTTCCAGATGACCTAGAAAGTTGAAATTTGGCGTCTAGCTGGGTAATTGTATGTATAGATAGGAACACATCAGAAAACAGTTTTTTTTTTAACTAGGCAAGTCAAATCTTGAGCTTCAATTTATCCTAAGTGCTTTGTGTAAATAATTCGACTGTTCATATTTCTAAATAGCAACCATTGTTATAGCAGAAAAAAACAACAATTTGTGTTTTAAATTAATTTTAGAATGTTGTATGTTCTTGTAAATAAATTTCAGGATTATTTAAAGAACTTGGCACCCATTTAAATCTCAATTCTTTTTTTGGCGAAGTCGACAACAAAGCCTTTTCTGAACTTGGCTCCCAATTTTCACATTTATGTTTTTGATAGGATAATATTTACCTATCTAAATAATATTCTGAATTTCTTATTTGAATGCGTTTATTAACTGTCATAAGTTATTGTTTGTATTATTTGTTTATTTTTCATTAGCAATATTACATTACAGTCAAGGCCAGCAATTAGGGCATTGATGGGCGATCGTGAAAACGTGTCCATCAATGCCTGCTCGAACAATGCGCGGAAATTCAAACTAAGTAATCTAACTATAAATTCCAGAATCAATGACGAACAATGAAAATTTTTGACGCGACGTATGTTCATTTGTTTCTTCTTTACTTTAAACAGCTCCATTGGCTAATCCAGTTCGATTTTTTTTTTTGATAAGTTACCTCCTTTGTTGCCATGTGTTGAAGTAAAAACTTAGTTCCATTTTTAAATCACACGACAGATATGAGTTTTCATAGTAATTAATTTGGCCGCTAAATACGACAGATATGGATTATCCGGCAATCTTAGTAAGATTGCCGGCCGGGCGCTCGCTTGTTTTTGACCAGTACAGCAATTTCAATTTATCTCGAAGAAGGTTGTTAAAATAATGTTCGAATTTCCAAGCATGTTTGAGAAAATATTGCCCATAACGTCAAACACCCATTTCAGTTTATTACTTCATATAAGTAATATAATTGATTTCTTGAATAAGTATTGCGCACCACTAAGATGGCTTGTTTTAAAATAAAAATAAACTTCACGCTTAGAATTCAACGCGATAGAAAAATTGTTGTCGGGCTGGGTCAGGTGCGTTGAAAGGCTGCTTCACGAGAAAAACTTTAATTATCTCTGCCACATTAACGTTTTTCAGAAAACTCAGTTATGACACCTCGCCTACTCTCGAGAAGTTAGCTGTATATTAAAGACCCCGTGATGCTCGCTTGGCATCGAAAAAGGCAAAAAATAATTACATTTACCGATATGTTGAGCTGGTGGCAACTCGACCTGGGATTGTCGGAGAGTCGTAAGCAATGCTGTGAGCGCTCCTAAGTTATAGTTATTGCAACGTACCCAAAAATAGAACATCAGCAGTTCCTGTCGGTCAACAAAAAAAACTTAAAAAACGTTATTAACGAGAGATTTTTATTTTTATTTTATTAATTATGTCGCAGTTGCATTATTCCATGTTTTCCATTAACTTAGATCAGTGAGAAAGATAAACCTACGTAGGTATCATTATAGTGGTAATGTATTTGGCAATTGTATTAAGAACAGTTGTAAACAGCAATTAGTATGTAGTGTGGTGTGGTAATGTGTGTTTTCGATGCATAAACTGTTCCCCACGTACCGTTGAGCACCACTGTGATAAACGAACCCAGGCAAATGAAAATAGGTCTTTGATAACTCTAATTTAAAGTTTTTGTTACAGTTTAACGTAGTTTTATATGAAACTGTATTAATATTATCAACGATGTAGGATATATCTCGCTGATAAAAAGTCGACTGTGGTTTATCCGCATGCATAATACACGACAATTTTTTTTAAACACTCTTGCCCTCAAAGTGGTACTTATTGCACCCAATAACAAACCAATAAACTGAAAATATGGTGTAACTTTTGTTTGTTATGTGATTTTCTTAGTTATGTGATTTTGCAGTCGGGTTATCTCCTTTTAATTTCCTTTATTTTGATACCCTACTCGATAGGTTTGGTTATTTTTAGGGTTCTGTACCTTAAAAGGTGAAAAAGGAACCCTTATAATATCACTTTAGTCCGTCTGTCTGTCCGTGTGTCACCGCCATTTTTCAAAACGGGTGCAAGTTGAAATTTATACCAGATATATATATCCTATTAGGTATATACAAATCAAGGTCCTGATTCAACACGATAAAAAGATATGGGCAAATTTAGATTTTCGCGAAAACTTGTAAGTAATTTACCTTAATTATCAACTTTTTTTATTTTTCGGAATTTTCCCTTTACTTGTACCTTGCTCTTAACCAAAATTGACAATTATAGGTTAACCGGAAGTAGGTACCCTATAGGTTTTGGGTCGAAAACCTATATGGTAGTTCCCGTTGACCTAGAATTTGGCACATCTTATAGCACAAATAAAGGAAAATTCAAAAAAGAAAAAAAAAGTTGTAAGTTAAAGGGTGTCCCCATACATAGTTGACGCCAATTAAGATAGTCCTCTGAATTGTATGTGTAAACTTCGTGTATTCGTGTGGACTGTATATTTCTAATAGCTGCTTGATTCCAATTAAACGACTTGCTGAATTAAACACTTTTATTTCTCACTGTTACAACTCACAGCGTACAAACCACGCACGTTAGATGGCGGACTGAAGAAGACCATAGACATATTTTTACATATACTAAAAAAACTAAATAACTTTGTGTTGCCATAAACAGTATGGGCGTTCATACAATTTAAAGGACTAGTTTCTGGGCACAGAACTATTTAGGTACCTATACGAATGAAGCTCCTTACGGAACACTCGGTGCGCGAGTCCGACTCGCTCATGACCGGCTTTTTTAAATTAACGTATTACAATAATCGTGCCAAAAATCCACCATTTAGTTTTTTTTTCAAACAACTATTTATGAACACGTGGGTTTTTAGACGAATCTGTTTGGAAATTAGGTTATAAAGAAATGTACAAACAAAGAAACAAGATACGCGCGAAAAACATAACCCTTCCTTGGCAGTCGGGTAAAAAGTGTTTCAATATTATTCATTTTCGAGGTTTTTTTTTTTGGTATTTAGGTACATTTATAAAAACTTTGTCACACAACAATATAATAGTATAATAATTTACGCTTCGACATTAAAAACGCTGCACTATGTTGGCGTCTAACTTTATTCGATAATAAAGTCAAGGATTATTAAATGACCAAAATATTCTAAATTCTCTTAGAATATACAACAAAGACGTGCTAGCATGACTTGAATGAGCTAATCTTAGAGAAAGTCTTCATATCAAAGTAAAAGTGTGAATGCCAAGTTTCCGGGGCCACCGTTTGCTGACATGCAAATTTGAAGCTTATTCAAAGAACTGATTTCAAGTTTCTCGCAATGAAAGCCGAAACACTTAATTGCACAGGAGAAGCCGCTGTCGTCGCGGACTGAGGCGCACTCAAATTATTTGAGTCGAGGAAGTTAGTAGCTGTTGAGGTGAAGAAGTTCATTAGATATTCAGAGTCCCATTATTTGTATGCCACCGACTGCCTCCACAAGGAAAAGTTTCAGTTTTAGATTGATTTTAGTGACAATCTTCCGGCTTTAATAGTTCCCTTTTAAGTTTATGTTTGAATAAAATATTGTAGCGAATGCATAAATGAGGCCAATAATCCGTAAATTTTTCAGATTTCACAGTTTTAAAAAGATAGGTTAAAACAGTATAGAGGAGACTTCAATTGTCAACTGCTTTATTTACGTCTATACATATTATGTATTTATGTTTTATTTATTAAGGCGTCTGTAATAGTACAGACGCCTACAGACGACGTGTACATATAGATGTACACGTCGTCTAACGATGTCTTTCTTAATAGGATACCATTTTTTTTTTTTTTTTTGGGTGGGGTATCATCAAATATCTTCTTCCGCTCCGGGCGGAGCAGAAGGGCGTGTCAGACTCTTATTGACTAAATCTCACCCGTGTCCCTTCAATTGCCTGTACGTTGCCAGGGGCCACGGTCTCCCCGTAAAACTTTCCCGCAACCCCGGCAGGCTTTGGCCGTAGCGGACCCCTTCAGTTGTGCTGACATCTCTTTGAGGCGTGCGTGGAACACAACGCGCCGTCGACCCGGGCCTGGTCCTAATCGGACAGCGAGCTACCCCATTGCTCTCCGTCCGCAAGCCCGCGCCTACGGTGGCCGGAAATCGGCTACCGATTACCGACGCCCAGGGCGTCTCCTGCGGCGGCTAGGGCCGTGAGGGCGCGAATTTTGCCTCTCCCTCACGCGCTCCGCCTCCTCATTCGTGAGTATTACTGCTTCGCAGAAGGAGGTGATGGCTTGCCATGCCCTCTCGCTCCGTACCATGGCCTGAACCAGGGCTGGACGCGAGAGGTCACCGCCGCCGATTGCCTCCACGAGGACACGGCGGTGCTCCACCCAAGCCGGGCCAGACCTCCACCGTATTCTCCGGGCGATCCACACAAAGGTGATACACGGGAGTATCCTCCCGCCGTATGCGAAACAGGAACCTCGCGAAACAACCGTGTCCGGTGAGGACCTGCTTCAGGCGGCTCTAGTCACTCCTCAAAGAAGGGACTTATCGCCGCAATTGTGGCGTGCCCAGCGCTGGCTTGCGATAATCGCACTCTCCAGGCCGCCATGAAATACCGCTGGCTCTGTCCACTGTGCCGTGATTTCTCGCGGCAGCGGAGTTACACCCCGGCGTTTTACCTCCTCGCGCCACTCCTAGATGTAGGCGAGAAGTTTCGCCTCCAGATCCTATGGCGGCAATCCGGCAAGGAGGCTCGCTGTCTCACCGGAGATCGTCCGGTATCCCTGGACCATCCGGATAGTCATGACCCTTTGGGACGCGTTCAATTGGGTACCCCTCTCAATACAATCACATAAGTACTTTAGCAAAGGGCCAAATCCAAGGATTTTATGGATTCCGAGGTACGAGTATACTTCAGTTTTGTGGTGATTATTACACATTTTTTTACAACATATTTAGAATATTAACTGCATAAAAGTATTTTAAATATTTAGTCATCACGAATTTGGGTATTAATCTATAAATATCATAAATTTCAAAACATTGCCTAGAGATTAAAAAAGCTGCCTTTGTCAATTGTAATGGCAAGGTACCTCAAGGTATACAATAAAGTGCAAAAATATATATTAAAATAAGGCATGTATTTAATCTTACCCCAAATAATTCACAGTTTGTCGCCTTAAAATACTAAATAGCCAAATAACTAATTTGAATAAAGCTGTTTTCAGACCAGCGCGATTTGTCGCGCGACGCGACACGAACAATACAAAACTTCACGGTATAACAATAACCGGTGTCGTCGGCCGTCGCGCGACAAATCGCGCTGGTCTGAAAACACCTTAAAGCGATCGCCTGCCGCTATCGAGGCACTGCTTGCTTCGCTCACTTGGCTGGCACGCGGTTGGTCACAATTCTAACCTAATCTAACCCATTTGGTCGGGGTGCCCTAGCTCTCTGGGACGAACATTGAGAAAAGGCCAAAAATATAAAAGGCACACATGTATTTAAAAAAAGCGTACATCATTAGTATCACAAAAAGTTTTAGAGGCACATATTATTTTTAAAAAAAAGGGCGGAAGTTGTTGGAGAAGAAATTAAATATTTCCCTTAAAATAATAAACTTCTGTGGATGAAAATGGGTTGTAGAGTTGTAAGTGACTGTAAGTAACAATGACTTAGGGTGTATCTTTTGCTTTTCATCAACGAATCATAAGCCATCCGACCGTGATGTGACCGCTACGCACCTCCTTTAAGCGATTGGACCCACTGGAATCTCGCTCATTCAACTAATTAATTAAGATTGCTTCTTTTACTTACGATGTAAACTATTTATGGACGTGCTCAGAAAGATTTTGGCCCCTTTCATAGAGTAGTTTAAAAGTATTTCAAATTAATTACGCTTCTGTTTTATGCTAGTAGCCTCAAGCTAAACAAAGACAAAAAAAAACCGGTCAAGAGCGAGTCAGACTCGCACATAGAGGGTTCCGTAAGGAGCTTCATTCGTATAAGTACCTAAATAGTTTTGTGCCCAGATGCTAGTCCTCTAAATTGTATGAGCGCCCACACAACTCAGCTGACTATCTTAATTGGCGTCAACTATATAAGTAAAGACACCCTTTATTTTACAACATTTTTATTTTTTGGAATTTACAACTTTTTTTGTACCTTGCTTTTTGCCTTTCGTGATTCTAGATCAAGGGACTACCATATAGGATTTCGACCCAAAACCTATAGGGTACTTCCGGTTAACCTAGAATTGTCAATTTAGGTTAAAAGCAAGGTCTTATAGCACAAGTAAAGAGAAAATACCAAAAAATTAAAAACGTTCAAAATTAAGGTGAATTCGCGAAAATATAAATTGGCTCATATTTTTTTATCGTGTTGACTCAGGATCTTGATTTTTGTACACCTGATAGGGACTATAGACCTCAGTATCTGGTATAAATTTCAATTTGCTAGGTCGACCCGTTCCTTAGAAAATCGTTGGTTACACACGAACAGACAGACGGACAAGAGAGTGATCTTATAAGGGTTTTTTTTTTTACCTTTTCAAGTACGGAACCCTAAAAAACCTTGTAAAAAGGATATTTGATTGTGACAAATAAAACTTTTATAAACCAGATTTTGCTCAAATATTTCATGAGATTCACCAGACGACTTTTTTCAATGTTTCATTCATACACAGTAACTGTGAAACCAAAAAATTTATACAATGTTGCCGGAATTCATGTACATTTTCCAGATATTTTAAAAGTGATTCTTTTCAGTCAGTCTCAATAACGCAATTTTTCCAGCTTGCCTCTTATGATCCATGCAGTACAGGAATGAATTAATGTAGTGTAAAAAGATATTAAGCCTACAATTGAATTTTCAGCGCATATACCATATACACATACTCAGTCAGTATAAAATATGATGAGAAGTTATTGTATAATTAATTAATAATACCGAGGTTACAAAAAAAAATGAGAATTTCATCATCACATGAAGGTTCGACAACATGGTTGTATCATTTTGTCATTTTTGTATAGTGACGTATTTCATGACTGTTATAAGATTTGCAATGAAGTAAGTACTTAGATAGACACTGTCTACTGCATAAGTAATTTTTTGTGCTCGAAGCTATTATGTCACAGCGCTTTTATAACTTAATAACTTAATTTTTAGAGACGCCCAACAAAAGAGGTTTTAGTGTACCTCCACGCCTGTACATTTAGTTCAAAATGAACGGGCGCTCGACTAACAGAACTGAAACATCCCGGCAACCGGTGAGCGCCATACACTCACTAAATTTATGTCCACACAAATTGCTTAATTGAGGAAAAGGTTTTTGTTTGTTCTCCTTTTTGCGCACGAAGGGTCAGTGGGCTGAAATAACTACTGCTACTCTTGTTACTGCACGTGGCCCCTACAAACATGACAGGTTTATAATTAACCCTGAGAAAATACCTAGTAATGCTATGTTGAAGCCTTAATTGAGGCACGAACGAAATAAGGGTTTTCACGAATACTCACGCATGCATCACACATTTTATTAGTTTGTTCGTGACTTTTTTTTATTGCAATATTTGAGGAAAACACATATTTGATGTCAGTATCCACGAACTCTTGCTGAAGATCGTGGGGAGATTACAATAGGCCAGCTAATGATCTAATTGCTACGTTATACATATTACTCGTATAATAATGAAAGAAGTAGGTGTTTGTGGTAAAAAAGGAAGGGCTCTGTCTGTAATTGATTGAAAGCATTGATATGTACAGCGAGATATGTTGCTAAATGTCTCTGTTGGACTCCTTTGAATAAGGACTCGGTTAGCCTATCTACACAGAACTTTTCAGCAGGTACGGTAAAGTACTCTATGGAGGTAAATTTCTTGAATATAATTATTAGTATTGGCGGAAAGGCGCATGATCAACTGTTCATGATCAATGGTCAGCAGATCTGATGAAAACTCTGGCGAGACCTGTCTAAACGCCCTGACAACTTTATCGAACCATCTGAGAGCACCTTCCAACTGGGCGTGTGTTATCGTGGCTAATCAATTTGGAAATCTCTAAACAGGCTTCGAACTCAAGTTAACCGGAGCAAAGATAATCTCCATAGATGGGAGTTCATCGAAGGCTCATATCTCGCGGATGCGGTGTCAGCCTTATCTTTCTTCGTGCGCCGCATGCCCTGTCACCTGTGCACTTGATGACCATAAGTCTGTGTCAGAGAGCGGAGTTGGCTGAAGGTTACTGCTACAAGGATCTTTTAGCGCTCGAATGACGTTGACGGTGGGGCGTTGTTCGTAAACATTTGTGAAATTGTTTTGTGTAATGTCACTTGAAATGTATTCAAAAACAAGGTGATTAGTTCAGATTTTAGCCACGCGCCAAAATAACAGCGCTATAGCTGAATTTTGAGCCAAACATGTTTGAACATTTTGTCTTCGTTACGCTAAGAAGAAGTAGATCTACGATTACCTTTGTTTACAAAGGAAGATTCAGTAATTGAATTAGGATGTGGAGACCCTCGAGGTATTGGGAATCAACTTTAGGTTTTCGCGCTCATTAATGGTTGCAGTCAACAATTTGCTTGAATACGTGGTGCTGCTACTGGAGTGATCACGGTTGGAACCGAGGATTGTGGCGGGTGCGTATAAAAACGAGCTTCAGTAGGTACTGATCTGAGAGACAGTCAATGATATCCATTAATTTACTGATACTCGTCCCTAAGCTGTTCTACTGCTTCGTCAATTCTCCTGAGGCTCCTGGACCATTTTTCGTTCCTCCTCTTTGTTCTTGGCATAAAACTGTGAGTCTCTTACTATGCATCCTAGATGCTTCACCACTGCATTAGAACCCTTGGAAAGTAGGATTTTGTAAGCGTTTAGAGTCGCTAGCATAGAGAATTAGGGTGCCCAATAACCATTTATACTTGCAAAAATGAGTGTCCAAATGACAGTATCTCAGTGAACACCTTCTCTGGTTATATGTAAGTAGACCTCAGTTGGTTTGGTTGAGACTCATTTAACCCTGATCTGACGTTAATAATCTTCATCGCCGAAGAAATCTTTCACCAATTTTAAGAGTCTAGATGGCGATCGCAAATCTAGATGGCGAACAGTTTTGCTCATCCCAGGGGGTGGCTGAGATCACCATCACTCTTAAAGTTGGTGAAAGATCTCTTCTTGCACATGACATGCCTCACGGCAGGCACGGAAAGGTTTAGATCCCAAGTCCTGGTGATGGTCTATGGAAATATCAGTTCCAGACGAGTACTGCGTAAGTCATTCATTGAGATATCACGGGATTCAGTTGCTAGTAGACCTGGGTTAGGACATATGACACTTTGTATACCGGTAGTCCTGTTCCGTGGGCAGTCCGGTAGTAAGTTCCCGTAGGATAATTTCTGACTTCCACATGGGCGAATCCACGGGCAAAAGCTAGTTTAAATAAAATCTGTCAAGTGCGAGTCGGACTCGCACACGAAGGGTTCCATACCATGTCGTACAAGATTTAACACTATGAATTTTTGTAATACTTTCGTAAAGGTAACAACAGAGGCGCTATAAAAAAAAAAAAGATTTGTAAAGAAATTGTCTAATTTTAATGAGAAAATGTTGTTGTGTTAAAATATAGGTGTAGGAGTATATTTCATTTATTTTAAGAGAAAAATATTAAGTTAACTTTATCCAGTAACATGCATTAACTAAAGTCAAAGTTATTTATTTGCTACTAACATAGTATTAGTAGGTATAAATAGGTATATATGGTAGGTAAGCAGGTAGATATGTAGGGTAGGTAGGGTAGGTTAGGTACCTACCTACCCTGGTAAGAAGGGTAGGGTAGGTAGGTAGGGTAGGTAATTAGGTAGAAATAGGTAATTAGGAAAGGTAGATGCGCCGTAGATAAGTACTTAGTGCTAACCGTGCGAAGCCAGGCCGGGTAAAGCTAGTTACTTATAAATAAAAGGATTTCTCTTGCTACATCAGACTATATTGTACAAAATAGAATGTAAGTAGTACGCCAAATTTTAATTATAACTGTGCGTTTGCACTGGCGAAACATTCACAACAAAACATGTTGGAATCTCTATTTTCTGTCAATTTTTCATACAATGTTTGATAGGAACTAGAGATTTCAACATGTTTTGTCGTGATGTTTCGCCAGTGCAAACGCACGGGTCAATACAGGTAGGTATTTATTTACGTTATTTTTGATAGTCATACAGAAATCTATTATTTCTTACTTATTATTTTTACACATCCCATCGGACTATGAGAGTGAGGGAAGAGAGAGTGCACTCGTGTCTGCCACACACTTGTGCACTATAATATCTCCCGCGCCGAAGGCCAGTCTCCGTTGAGATTGGCCGCCGTGACCGAATATTTTTACACCAATAATTTTTCTCAATATGAAATTGTATCCACAACGGTTTAAGGTAACTGAATAGTACACTGTATGTGCCATCATTCATTTCAATGTTACTGAATATATTGTCTATTGGAGTGTAGTTTTAACATGAGGTACACACATCAACACCGTCTAGGGATACTTTGAAAAAAGTCGAAAACTCAAAAAATACTGGCCGGTTTTAAAATCTTGTGAAGAAAGTTTATTTTAGACCTTTTTGGATGATCGAAATTTAAATGATCGAAATAGTATATGCTGCCATGATAGTAGGTACTTACTAATTCCATGTCATTACTCCGACTATTAAATAGTTATCTGTGGAATTTATATCGCATAATATTAGCATGAAATACAAAATTATTACTTTAAGTTGCAGAAAATCGCCCATATTATATAAAATACGTTATGAATCGGCGTTTTTAGTATTTGTTGATTATAAACAGTATATGTTACATGATACACACAAGTTTCAAATTCCTAATTTGTTTAGTTGTTGAGATAGAGCTCGTACAAAAATGGTCTAAAACAGACAACTTCTACGGCCCCCTAATTCATCATGTTTGAAGATAAAAACAAATAAAAATTATATTTATTCTCTACTCGATGAGCTCTAGAAAATGATACCCCACATGCCAGGGTCAGATTATTTTTTTTTCAAAATTTTATTTTATTATATGACGACCCCCTTTTAATTTTTAATTTTATTATTTGTTGCTCTTGCGGCAATAGAAATGCTCAATCTGTGAAATTTTCAACTACCTACCTATTACGGTTCATGAGATAGAGCTCGCTGACAGACAGACGGACAGCGGAGGCTTATGAATAGGGTTCCGTTTGTCACCCTTCGGGTACGGAACCCTAAAAAATAAAATAAATGTATTACTTGTCGGATCGTCAGGATTTATTCCATTAGATTCAGATATCATGTGGGCAGAAAATGGGTTTCTCGCAATGAAAACACACTGGGTTCGATACACGGCGTTTATTAAAATCACAAATTATCACAAATTACAATAAAGTTAATTGTGATAATTATTATCACAATTAACTACAACGCACATAGCACAACGAATCGAATACAGTACCGCTACGTCTTAACTCCAATGCTATCAGACATTAGGTATACGACACAACTAAACGAAACGAAGGACAGTTCCTAGACTGGAGGCTCCGTTCTCCAGAACGGTTGGAAGGCAAGTCCTCTCGCCCCGGCGCCCCAGTAGCTAGGCTCCGTCGTAGCACAAAGTAAGCCAAGTGTTCGTTTTCCCGCCACTCGGTTCACGTGCCGCGCTTCGTTTAGCGACCGTACTATTGACCGTCTCCGACATACTTTTATAACATAATGCAGGTTTTAGACAGATTAAGTAGGTAAACTTTAATGTCGCAACATTACTAAAGCAATTGCTGTGGGGCAATTCAGAACTAACCTAATGTTAAGAATTTGAATAACCCGGTATTCAAATTCTTAACATTTTGTTCTACACATGCTGGCTTGATGCCAGTAAGGGTGCGTTTCCACCAAAGCTTTAAAAGGAAGCTGTGATGCGAGCATGCGTATCGGACTGTGTTTTGCGAGAAAGCGGGCTTAGTGGAGCCGAGATCTTGTACATACAAAAAACAAGGTAGAAAAGCATAGGCCGTATTCCTCCCGCACATTGCGTCCCTCACTCACATTTAACGAGCTGCTAGTTGCGTATGTACAAGACTTCGCCACCGCTAAGCTCTTTTTCACTAGAGCTGAGCTGTGCGAGGTTAGTTAAATGAGGTTAACCTATTGGTTGGTGGGTATCTCATACATCCCTCGCTACGCATCGCCGCAGATACCTGGTGGAAACGCACCCTCAACGAATCTGCTCAGCTATCTAACTTCTGAGTTATGACATCAGTACAACCTCGTCATCCGCAGCCTTTTTCAATAATGCATCTAGTTGCACAAAAAATCACAGTACCCACTGTGATTTTTGAAGTGAAAATTTCTTTAGCGGCGTTGTGCACTTTTTTTGGGATGGGTAAAAAATGTTACACTCGCGTCAGGACGTGACCGTAAGACCCGTTGCCTAGCAACCGACAAAGTAAATATCAAAATAAATAGTCTATGACATTACGCAAAAATTGCGAGGTAAGAAATTTTACCCATATTGATGGGTAAAAAAAAGCAGTCAAAACATACTTCATGAAAAGTGTTTAAATAAATTGTTTATTTTCGTAAGACTATATTTTGAAAATAAATAAATATACTACTACTACTAATGAATATTGTATTTAATCACATAAATTATAGTACTTTTATTACGTGCGAAATTATTCCCTAACCATTCCAAAATATTCAAAAATGCACAACGTTAATGTTAAAGTTGTCACTTCTGCCGGCACTCCCGGAGTGCAATCCGTTGTTTTTTTTTATGCAACTAGATGCATTGCAAATTTTTCATAATAACATTATGGTAATTTAACATTTACGACACTTAAAATAAGCTATAAAAAAGACTAGTCACATTTGGTAAGATTTCCTTTGACAATTGCAATATGAGTAACGAATTCCCAATTATAATACATTCATGTCACGACAATTTCTTTTTAACTTATTGCATTTTACTGTGGAAAGCTCAGTGTGCAATCATTCTGTTACGACGAGAGCCGTCGTAAAGAGACTAGTTGGAAACTTTACAGCTTTGCTACGTTCTCCAACTGTTAGAATTGTCAATGGCGAAAAAGTTAATATTAAAGTAGCCTATGTATACAAAATTGAGTGGGGTGATAAAACGCTCTACTTCTAGATGGGCCTATTTATATTGATAAACAGGCCGTGTGCTTAATGGGATTTCCCACCGGCAAAAATGACGAACATCCATACAAACTTACATCCCCTATTTAACCTCTTAGGCTAAGAACTCACGGCGCGGTTTTCACCCGCGCCCGCCGCGGTCGTGGATCTGCGGTTTTATTTCAAAACTCACGAGACCGGTGATTTGCGCGGGCAGGTTAAGGTTAATTTTCAACCGCGCCCGCAGCGGTCATAAACCGCGTCGTGAAAATTAATATCTAAATTTCCATGCACTACGTGTTCGTACGAGTATTTGCGGTGCCGCCACCGCGGCGAGCGCGGGTGAAAATCGCTCCGTGAGTTCTTAGCCTGCCCGCAGCCGTCGCGGTTGAGAGACCCGCAAACTTGGCGGGCGATAATCACAAGACGGGTGCAAAAATGGCGTCGGATTTCTGTACCCCCCGCCCCGCCGGCTACTGCGGTCGCCCGCCAGAGGAGGCGGGTGACCGCCGCCCGCACGATTCTACAAGTTGCCCGCCGGTGCCGCGGGACCCGCAAAATACCGCGCGCGACGCGGGTGAAAAACGCGTCGTGAAATGTGCTCTTACTTTTTGCATATAAATCTACATCCTACAGAAGATGCGGGCCCGCAAACGTGGCGGGCGCGGGTGCCAACCGCTCCGTGAGTTCTTAGTTTTGATTCTACAAGTTGCCCGCCGGTGCAGCGGGACCCGCAAACAACCGCGCGCGCTGCGGGTGCAAAACGCGTCGTGAAATGTGCTCTTACTTTTTGCATATAAATCTACATCCTACAGAAGCTGCGGTCCCGCAACCGCGGCGGGCGCGGGTGAAAACCGCTCCGTGAGTTCCTAGCCTTAGTGGGATGAATTTTCAAAAATCCTTCCTTAGTGCTCACTTCGCTATATAAGGAAATCTTGTGCAAATTTTCATGCTTCAAGACAGTGAATGGATGAATGAATTTAATATTTTTATTTAGTAGAACAAGATTAGATAGAGATTTGTCGTCGAATCAATTTGTTGATTCCGATTTTTATAAATATTGGAGGTTTGGTTCAGTTTGGGCAATAGTTGATCATAAAAGTGACTTGACTTTGACTCTGTCTTTGACCTATCATCGTATAAAGCAAGTATGCGTTTTCTTATTATGCAAAGGCGTTGATCGCAAAAGTTACATGTCGCTTTCAGCTGCTGTACCTACATAAACTATCCAATGTAGCACCACTGATACAGCGAAGAGTTACCTTATTGCACGACTCTTAATGCGAAGCATTAGAGTGTGCTCTACGATCGAAAAATTATTTTAGCCCCATTTCTGTAACTGTTTTTATTGTTACACTCCTGCTAGTACACAGAACCTACTTAATTTATATACCATTGTATAGATGATTAAATGTAGATTAATACTGTACTTTTTAACAATTGATTTAATGAAGCAGAAATGGAAACGGCATCAAAATAGTTGAAAAAAATTTCCTGTCCGTCAATTTATGAACCCTGAAAACATTGTAGCTTGCGATAAAATCAATTAATTGAGTCAATTTTTTTTTTATACATTCCTTTCAGCCGTAGAAGGAACCCTATTGAAAATGGCACTTTTATTCAAAGTAGTTTAATTATAATTAATAAAATACTAACTAAAATATAATATCTTTATCTAAATATTTCTAACCTTTGAATTGATGTTGCCTAGCAACCGCCAAGTAAATATCTTTGTCAGTCTTTGACATTACGACTTCATGAAAAGTGATAAATTGTTCATTTTTGTTAAAAACTATGTTTTGAATTTCCTTTTCGTTTATGAATGTGTAATATGTATGAGGCGTGCACTTTTGGATTTTCCAAACTATTTTTAACTGGTGTTGCAGCTTACATTTGTAGCCATGATCTTTTTGGACAGAGAAACTTTGGTTAAAAAAAAAACTATAATTATTTATACTAAAAGGTATCGAAATAGCTTTATTTTAAAATGTATAGGAAAATTATGACCCAGTTTAAGCATTATTTTTAAGGTCTATTATTGACAATATACAAGCACATTAAGTGCATAAAGCTATGTGGTTAAAATGGAATAGTAAAAGTGGGTAACTTATGTCAAGTCCTGCCTGAAAACAAAGCCAGCCAACATTTAACGAGTGAAAATCGTGGGTTTTCAATACCTCGCCAACTTAACTCTCTTCGTGTTGGCGGTACTGTCCAAACCCGGTTAGTGTAGATGAGCTTTATATGTCGCGCGGTGTAAAATGAAACTCAACTCCCTTCAAAGCATGTTTAAATAGTACTCGTTACTTGCTCAATTATGTTCATCGTTAAGTTTACTAAGAATGTTTAAATGGAGCTTTAGGAAATTATTGCACGTGGGTATTGCGATAAAAAAATTACACCTTTTAAAACATTAAAACTGTTATTTCAACGACTTTAAAACATAATCTTTTTTATTGTCACACTCATTACATAAATTAATGCATGCAACTCATTTGTGTAACTTAGCTCTAATTCAAATATCTCATGGCAGTCTTCTATGATAACTTTGTTATTTTAAATGTGTTTATTTTTGTTTTTCTGTCCCGTATCAAATGCGGAAGCCGTGGTCAAAGGAACATAACGAGAAAAATCTCGGAGCGCCGTTCGGAGCTCAGTGCTAGCTGAGATCATTTTAAATCCGTGACTTCTTGGGGAACATTAAATCACCTCGGATTTTTGGATAAGTTACGGACTCCGGCGGGACCAATTGTAATCGTGGGCTTAGATTTCATTCGGGCGACGGTGCTACCGACGAGAAAGAAGATATGGGAAAGTGTTGTGAGATTTAAGCCCACTCGGTTATAAAGTCGGTCGTTATTACGTCGGAGGGGTGAAGTTAGGTCGGGGGAGGCAGGGGCGCGATATGTAGTCCCGAGGGCCGACAGCGATAACTTTTCTAGAAAGCAGAAAATTCGCCGTGAAGTACTGCCAAGGTAAAGTTTTATGTAGCTGGATACTGATATAGGTAAATGATTTCAGATAGAAAGGTATCCTAATAGACCTCACCTCTCTTATCTTACAGATTTATTTTATGTTGGTATAGTTAAAACGTATCCTTATATCATGGTGTAGTTGAAACCACAGAGTTCATTGTTTTTGAGACTTAATAATGTAAAAACATCAACTTGAATGGAATTGAACCATGCAACACTCACGCAACCCTCAGCAGAATCAGAACTTTCTAACGACACGATTCCAACTGGACTACACATAAGTTACTTTTAATTATACCAAGTGTAAACAAACACTTTTTTTGCAGGATAAGATCCGAATTGTTTAGTTTTTAGAACCTCTCTATCTCTTAATCCTTTAGATTTTTCGAAAATTGTAATTAATCTGATTTAAATTCCTATTGCTGACGTCAGAAGTGCAAATCGTATTGTTATGCGATACAACATGGCCTTATTTTTTTCAAATATTTACATTCTATCCTTTATTGGTGCCATTTTCTCAAGACTTCACAAATTATTTATTTTGTCGACGCTACTTGTGAATTTTCCGTAGTGCTTTTCGATCGTAAACGTCTTTTTCGATAAGTATATTTAACTCTCCTTCATGTTTCTACAATTTTCCGCTACTATGTTCTGTACACTTAACTTAAGAAGCTACTACTAAAATTACTGTAATCTATGAACGTATTCTATGAAATGTTAACATGGCTTACTAAATTACTTTGGTTCCGATCTTTATTGATTTTACTTATGTTATATACATTAATAATTATACTACTTATCATAGTTTGGGTCATACTAACAAATTATGGGTAATGTGCCTGATTTAAAAATATATATTTTATTTTATTTAATATTAAGGCATTTTTAAAAGCTAATGATTTTATGATATTATTTCTGTAAGTTGGTTTGTACAAACACTTTTACGCGTCAATCTTATTTATTAAACTAGATTAGGTGTTTCCTATCCGGCATTTCTCTGAGGAGAAGCACCGAAAAAACTCAAAGGTTACGGTATTTTTTAAAGTCCAGACATCATTTTGGTCGGATCATCTGAAGATCATGTAGATTAGTCTGTGAAATAGTCTATTGAGGAAAGAACCACACAGATTTGAGTGGTCCTGTCCAGTCAGAGCACGTATCAAGGCGCCTACAATCTACATACTACACCGTCTCTGAACGCGAAAATACCGTCAGTTCATAATGTAGAAGGCGCGGAGCATAATTTATGTAATTAAAAGCATTACAATGTATGGTCATATTGCAATCAAAACACCGGGTAGTTTGTTTTCTTGTAATTTACCCACAGCTGCGGTTTCTGTAAGAAGATTCATTACTTATTCAACGTCATGCGCGATGTCTGCAAGCTACGCTCGTCTGTTGCCTCTCGCCACTTCATTATCACATTTAAACACCCAGATTTGAGCCGTATATGTGGCGCTCAAGTAAAGGATTTGAACAATTCAGCAACAGAATGCGCGGCCGCGGTATTAATTGCCTTTTCACATTGAGTGCTTACACTCGACGCCGCTGCCGCCATTTTGAGTATGTCTGCCCCACGCAAAACGAACTACAATTTCGTACACAAATTCTGCATTTTTCAATGTATTTTTTTAATTCTAAGAAATAATATTTTGTGCTACATAGTAATTCTATACCTGTTTAAAAGCTGTCGTTAACTTAGCCACAAGCCGCGGCTATATAGCAGTTGCATCCTCATTGCAGCTACTAGAGAATTTCTTATTGCCGTACACTCCTCGAAATCTGTTTTTCTTTAAAATTAATATAAAAATACAAAAAAGAGTGTATAGGTACTTAGTTCGTAGTTTTCTCTTCGTCCTAAGGAGACCACTTAATCAGAGACGCTTTATCAAGTGTCTGTCGTCGTGATGCATGCCTGGCACTCGATGGATTTCGTACGGGCTTTACTCTTAACTTAAAGGCACGCTACCAACCGCTCTTCTAAAGCCACCTGTATACTCGTAACATCATCTTTTGCCTTCTCAAATTATTTACCTTCATCGCTTGCATAATTAACTTATCTAGCATGCGTAAATGATACACGTTTATACGTTGTTATACGTTATACGTTGTTACTTGACAAGTTTAAACCTGCTGCTTACCGGCTTTACCTGCGGCTTCAATGCCACAAATAGGATTGCAGTAGCAAATTGTAAGTTAAGTATTTATTTCTATACGGTTGAGCAGAGGAATAGGTGAACCCCATTATGTAAAGGAATGTAGAATGATGTTAGTCAACATTGTCATCATGATTCTAAGTTTGAGTAGGTACCTATACAGTATCTATATACTTACATTTTATTTTTGATATCTGAGAGATTTTAAATGTTTTTTACGTCATTGTTATCACTTACTCGTCGGAATCCGCGTACGGCTTAACAAGAAAACCCTACGAGTGACGACTGACAGGCCAGTTAACGTTTTACATAATTGTGCTATACCTGAAATACTCGTATTACTAAGCTAAAGCTTTGTGGTTATGATACCGAATCCCATGTGCAGTTAATTCACCGTCATGTCCCACGGGCATCAAGCAAGAGTTGACACGGACAAGTCCTGAGTAGGTACAGACTGTCAACGTTTTGCAAACATGCAACGTACCGCTCCCTCGGAAGAAATCGATTTTGCTTGACTTTACATTTACGGTTGCTTAGGCTATACCTCTTACTAATAGGGTGGATAAGAAGTATAGATTCTGTCAAAACCGTGGCGGAACTAGCGCTAATTTTATAAATGCATAATAATTACTTATATTTTCAAGTATAATTTACATATAAAATGTTAGCCTATGTAGGTACAGCTGTGGACATAAACTTACATTGTAAATTCGTGAATAATTAGTGCCTTAGCACACCTCGCACCTTGTCAAGGTTACACAATTTTCTAAAATGCTTTCAAAATGTTATAATATTTTATGTTCGTACACACACATACTTATTATGGAAGTAAAATAAATTTGCACTAGCTCCTAAACTATACATCTTAATGACTAACAGCTACTTGCAGAAACGAACTTTAGCTTTCAAAGCTGTCATTAAATACTAATCTTCTATGAACTTATTTTAACGTATTGCAGACAGCAACATTAGACTCGATTTTAATGGTTCTTTGATGAAATTAATGAAATCATTAGCGTTAATAATCCATAACGAAATGGGGTATTAATTTTAGTCTTTGTGCAACTGGATGTTAGTGTCAAGGAAAAAGAAACATGTGGGGTAGTCTTTGGAGACTGCCGATAGAAGTGAAAACTAAGTAACGCCATCAAACGAAAATGTCAAGAATTTATGTGGCTTACTGTACAAGTACAAGACCGAAAACTGTAGCTCCATTAAAAAAAAAATCAAAAAAAAGCTGTCAACAAAAAAGTGCTCAACGCGCCCTCGGTGACGATGACGCGAATTAATTGATTTTTGTTCACCCAAGAAGTGCTCAAAGAAGTTTTCATTTAAAAAATTATCTGCACTATATACTTCAGCAAAGTTATTTTAAATTAAAAATATACAGTATACATAGGTCAAAAGGCCTTCGTAAGCACCTAAGCACCTATTTTTAGTTTTTAAGCAAATATAATAGTGTCGCAACCCGCAATAATTTTCATGTAAAATATGAATCTATAACCAGATCTAATAAAGTAATCACTCTAGACGTTGTAAAGTTAGAAGATAATGACAATTATTTGCAATTTAAATTTTCTAGGCCACTAAACCAAACACCATGAT
This sequence comes from Conistra vaccinii, assembly GCA_948150665.1. NCBI lineage: Eukaryota > Metazoa > Arthropoda > Insecta > Lepidoptera > Noctuidae > Conistra > Conistra vaccinii. The sequence goes on from OX411315.1 coordinate 19,209,578, forward strand.
AAATTTAATTTCAGAATCACTAATGTAAGCTCTCTTAACGATAAATAGCAGGATTGTTAATTAAAACTACTTTTTTCTAAGATCCAACACACTCTTAAATAAAAATTTACGAAAAAAATAGTCTTAATCTGTGCGCATTGAGACCCAACACTATGCCAAAATTGAAATTCTTACTTAAACTTAAATGTCCAGAAAAACCTCTGTAACAGACGGACAAGAAAGTGAGATTATAAACGTCTGGACTAAACAGTTCATCGGTTCAACGTTCTTCATTCATTCGATCAACAGCTTCGGCCAAACGATCATTCGGTTAAAGTTCTTCGGACAAGTGAACATCAAGCAATCGTGACGCACTCAAGTCCAGTATCGAAAATATCGGTTTGAAAAAAACCATTAATATACTCTTAATTGATTGCATCATAAAGCAATCAGAGATATGTAAGCTCAGTGACTAGTGTTTACTAGCTGATCACGAGTATGAGTTGCTGTATAGAATTTTGTAGAAAGAATCCTGAACGGATCGAGTTGAGGCGATGCTGAGACATACCCGTATATTCTTACTCAGGATTAATCTCTGCGAATCTAATTTGGTTTGCATTTATCTCGGATTTACTTGCCATTATTCTGTTGTCTGACATCAGTTTACTCATTTGTATTTAGGATAGCCTATTTAATAAAACTGACAGGCGACAAGTGACAAGCAAAAATTCGTCTATTTTACAAATATTTTTTTCATAGTTTTAGTACTTTATTAAACAGCACCGTGCCATAGCATGCCGTGAAAATGTGTCAATTTTATGACTATTAAGAATACATTCTTAACCCTTACTATATAACCCTTAACCCTGTCTTCACATTACAGTTTGATGTACTTATAGCATGTATAATAATCGACTGTCAAAAGTAAAAGATCACGTTAAAAGTATCTAAAAAAATCGGCCAAGTGCGTGTCGCGCCAGGCACATTGAAGATTTCCGTAGTTGGGATGAATTTATCCCAAAAACAAACTTAATATTGTAGTTGAAAAAAAAAAACATAACATTGTAGTTGAAAAACATGTTCTCCCATACGTCGATATAAGTCAATTCTCCAACTGCAAATGTAATGTAATTTTCAGACTTTTTCCTTTACTTGTGCTATTAGACCTTGCTTCTTGCCAAATTTCATGATTCTAGGTCAACGGGAAGAACCATAAAGGTTTTGATATATCTGCGATTATCAAAATATCTCGCATAAATGGTTGTTTTTTTTATTACGTTGACTTAGAAGCTTGATTTTTCTTGACAGACAGACAGACTGTCAGACGGACAACGAAGTGATCCTATAAGGGTTCCTTTTTTCCTTCTGAGGTACGGAACCCTAAAAATGACCCCGTCGGGCAGCCCTAACATTTGGCCATAACGTACATCACTGTGAAACAAGTTGGGCAACGAAATGGCCTAGTTAAATTAACGTGATTGGTCAGGAAGTGTGTGGGCTTAATGCCCTATTAGTCCAATTCGCTACGCCAAGAGAATTTTACACTATAACAAAGGAGCGGCCAAAATATTAAGCCACATCCTTAATCACATCCCTTCTTCACTACTTGTTTAAGTAGCTACGCAGGTAACATAAAACGGGTTCACGTGGAGCACAGGAGCCTGCAATAGTCTATCTATTCTATACGCCTGGCTACGGCGTAGCTGGAACCATGCTACTTCGTAGATCGAATCATTCTACGACGTATCTCCAACTGCGCTACGGCGTAGCTCGAACTGGGCTACGGCGTAGCTCGAACTGTGCTACGTCATAGCCTGAACTGTGTTACGATTGCATCGTCAATGTCGTTTACGTTCATACATCTGCACCCTAATTACGTAATGCACGATCAATTTTAAATTGAAACCAATTGAAAAAGAATGCCGACAGTTCGACAAAATAAATTGAGCAGATTTTTTTTGTCGAACTTATGAAACAATGGACTGGCAATCTTTTTCAATTGGTTTCAATTTAAAATTGATCGTGCATTGCGTAATTGGGGGGCAGGTCTTACATGCACGCCGTCAATTATGTCCTCCTAGGGCGTCCCCTCACGGCGTTTCCAGGTAAATCTGTCTTGTAAATACATTCATTCATCCTCTCTACATGAGCAAACCATATCAGCATACTCTTTTAAATTTTTGTCCCTACATTTTTTTTTACCTCACACCGTTGTTTATCACATCATTCCTCGGCCTATCATTCATAGTCAGACCAAACATACTTCGCAAGGAACGCATTTCCACAGCATTTATTCTACTTCAATGCCAGATAATATATATTGTGTAATTATGATATCCATATAATATTATATAAAGCTATTACTAAGGCATAAATCGGCTCGTCGTCAACCAGGCGTCAACCCAACGTAAGCACCTAACCGGGTCGGCTGGACAGCTTCTAGACGTTGTCGCCACGCTTGCGGCTGGTTATCGCCTCGCTTACGGTTCAGTGAAGGTGGCGACGACTCTATGTAAGTAAGGCGTCAGCTCTTCGTAAGCTGGTCGTCAGCCCGCCGCGCCGTAAGCACGGTGTCTGCGGCTTACTAGCTGAGCTGCTCCAGAGCCGAGGCGATACCGTTACGATGCTTATAAGTTAAAAGTGTACGTTGCAGTATAGAGGTTCCTAGAAAGCATCCTGAACAGCTCGATCTAAGGCGATGCTTATACGCATGTGCATTTAAATGCATCACTGACACTACATAATAATGTTGCAATCAGTTTCATGTGCTTTTCTTCCTGCTGATTGCATAAAAACACCAAATAAACTCTATCGATTTAAGATCTCTCAGTAAAATCAACGTCATAATAATAATAATGTACCTAGTATTAGAGACCTTGGAGAGCAGTGGTGGCCCAGTGGTAACGGCCCCGACTTGTAGGTTGTGGGTTCGAACCTAAGCAAGCGCTTTACTTTGTGTAAATAATTTCATCACCACTGCTATCAAAACGGTGAAGGAAAACATCGTGAGGAAACCGGCATGTCTTAGAACCAAAAAATTCGAAGACATGTGACATCTACCAACCCGCACTGGGCCCGCGTGGTAGATTGCAGCCCACTCCCTCTCACAGAGAGGAGGCCTGTGTCCCAGCAGTGGGAACATTAATAGGCTGATGATGATGATGATGACCTAGTAATAATAGTAAAAATCTGTGCATTTATAGAATTCGTCTAGTTCATTAATTTTATTTATTAAACACTAAGTGAATAATTGCAAGAATCGTAAGAAGTATTTTTGTTAAGTCACTAACGAAATTGAAATGATGAAACGAGAAATAAGGCTCACACAAAGCGTCATAACAAAGTTTTCATTGAAATAAAGTCACTGAAACTGTGTGAAAGTCGCCAAAAATTCAAAAGGTTCTGCGGGTCCCCAGTATATAAAAAAATTGTTGCATGGCCCACATATTGCCTCGAACATAAAAACCCAGACAAGACCAAAACTTAAATTATTTTTGAACAAAACATACTTATAGTCGTGTGTACCAGACTATGCATATTTTTGCTAAAAATTTACACAAAAACATGCAGTTTATGAATATTTTTGTAGATAAAAACCCAGACAAGACCAAAACTTAAATTATTTTTGAACAAAACATACATACAGTCGTGTGTACCAGACTATGCATATTTTTGCTAAAAATTTACACAAAAACATGCAGTTTATGAATATTTTTGTAGTGAAAACTTCTTTAGGCGCGTTAAGCACTTTTTGGGTGAACAAAAAGCGTGAGACTCGCGTCATCGTCACCGCACGCTTCCCATGAGCTATATGTATACTGTGTATATATGTACATAGATATACCGCCGTGCGTTATTAGTGTACATTATATATATACATGGATACATATAGATATATGGATATGAATACAATTCACAAGTTACTTAGTTTTCACTTCTATCGGCAGTCCCCAAAGACTGCTACGCATGTTTTTTTCCTTCATCTATTTGCAGTTTAAGTTTACTTACACTGCGCAGCAACTGCAGAACAGAATATTATATTATAAAACAGAACTTTTATCGTCTGTCCATTCGTATAACTATGCGATTTTATTGAAAAAATATATATTTACTTTATTCGTATTTTTATCCGTTCATTTAATTCAATGAATTGTTTATATTTATCTTTAGTACAGTGAAACATACATACAAAATCAGTATTTTATCTTTTGTCTAGAATACAATATACCAAAATCTGCGCGAACAAGCCAGACGCACTGTAGTACCGGGATAATCCCAGCAACATTCTGAATGTATTGAATTATAGATGTTTTCTACTGTACTTAGGGTTAATTCGTTTGAATATCTAAATCCAAATAAACGCACAATCAACTGACAATTTTAGTGGCACTTACATAATGATTTGAATAGATTATAATCCTAATTTTAATTCACCATAAGGACATTTTTAATTTGTGAATTGAGCTTATTTTATTAATTAATAACAAAGTTAAACATCGCATCCCCACTATAAAAACTTTTACAGCAAGAAAAAAGTAAAGTTCGGAAAGCGCGACTGCTTCTTATTAAGGTGATGAGAATATTTTTTAAGTCCTCTTTGGTTGAGGTGGTTTTATTTTCCCATCGTTACTAAAATTCGCTTCTTGTTATAACTTGCATCTATTCATTACAAACGGGCCCGCTTTTCAACTGCTTGTAACTTTAGAAAAGCAAAAGAGATTCAAATTATTTTCTGACCTTAAGAATGTATTTAATATTGAACCATGTACGGAAGAACCACGAATGATATTCCGTTTTAATAAAACTTTTGGCTTTTGTTTCCTTAATTGAAATGAAATTTCAAGAATGACACAGCTGCTACATTGGATCCCAAACTTTATTCAAAATTAGTTTTTTTCTCTAATTTACATAGCTTTATGATAATTAGTCATAATTCTTTTTAAAGTTATGGAATGAATTATTTTAAGGTTCGTCGTCAGAATATTGTTTTAATAAAGAGCTTGCAAAATCAATCAATCAAAATGACATAAACATACAATCGTCCACATGAAATAGCGTATAAAGGTCATCGCCCATTATAACAGCACCGCTCCAGCACGGTAGCGCCCCGGCACTGCCTTGAAAAATCTAGTCGTCAACGCGCCGTAAGCTAGGCGACTGCTAGTCGCCAACGCGCCGGAAGCAAGGCGACGGCTAGTCACCAATACGCCGTCAGCAAGGCGACCGCTCGCTGCCGGCACGCCACCGGCGAGGTAACAGTTTATTGTTTATTCACAAGCAAGGCGTCACCGTGCGAGGCGCCGGGGAGCGGGCTCCTCGCTTGAAGCGTGCTGTCGACCCGACGTGTGACGGCTCGTGGGCCGCTGACTGCCTGCGAGCCGTCCACTATTCTGTATAGCCATCGTAAAATAGACTTGAATGAATTTGACTTAAAATCCTAACTTGAATGACAAGGTATTTGCCGTGTCGGAGCCGTGCTGCTATAATGAACGATGACATCTGTTAGTCATGAGTCAATAACAGCAATGACTCTGGCAAAACTGACTACTAAACCTGTCGTCTAAGGGACCCCTAAGATCATAAATAAAAATAACACATATTCCGTCTTTTGTTACGCCAACGAATATAAACATAATTTAAAGTGGCAAGCTGAGCTTGCATCCTGCGTGGTAGAAGTTCTTAAGCATTAAGCATTCATGCAGCTACAATGCTAAGCTACTTAATTTCAAAGATTGCATGTTTTTTTCAAACGCTGTATAATTTTATTTCGCCTTATAACGGTCAGTTGAAAAACTAATTAGAAATAACAGACAGGACTCTACAATCGCACACCATTCAGCTCGATTCTCGGCAGCTCTCTTCCAGCGCCACCAGCCACCCTGCGAAGATGTCACTCCATCTAGTCTGAGGGCATCCTACCTTACGTTTGCCGATTCGCGGTCTCCATTCAAGAACACGTCTACCCCAATGGTCATCGGTTCTACGGCTAATATGGCCGGCCCATTGCCACTTATTTTGTGAGCTATGTCGACGACTTTGGTTCTTCTGCCAGATCACATTGTTCCGAATTCAAGAGATTCCCTCAGACAGGCTACAAGCTCTATGAACTCTGTTTGTTAGCTTGTATAATTGAATTGGCAACAAATTACGCAGTACTGATTGTGTATCAATGAAATTGACTGGATGGATCGTAGCTAGTATGATCTCTCAATACGCCTAAGGCCCGCATAACTGTTTTGTGGTCTATTGATCGTATTAGGGAACGTTTAGAGCACTATATGTGCCTGTAGCGTTTGAAGCATCTGTGTGTTTTATAAACAGACAAGCCAGTCCTTTGTGGAGAGTTACATACTAAAGTCACAACACAGCTTTAAATGTTTTGTTGTGGGTATTTGCTCCGATGTTTGAACAATGCTGTTTCCTCGTTTATAACATTTAGACCTAATTGTTTTCTAGAAGTTGACGCTATGTGTAGGTATTAGTGGACGATCATGCAATAGTCAGATAACTAAGTACATATAAGGACAAACTGCCAAAAGAATACAGGGTATTGGTTGGTTCTATTTTAACAACGTGTACCTATAAATAAAATGAAGTTTCAGATACAAGAAAAGTAACAAAAATGTAATAAGAAGCTTTTGCTAAGCTATTGTTTTTCCTAATACACAAACAATGTTTTGGATGGTTTTTATTGATAACCTAAGTTCTACTACTATAAAATGTCTACACACCTGAAAGCAACCAGTTCTGTAATGCAAATATTAAAGTTTTGGCATCAAAAAGAATTAGAAGTTAAGATGAGGGGATTACACCGCTACCCCATAACGTTGCTAGGATGGGCACTGGTCCTGAAAACTTTCACTCTGTGATCATAATTTCAATTTAAAAGTTTAACAACCTTGTTTATGTTAAACCATAGTCAAGTAGTGAGTAAAACGCCTTATGGGAGGAGCATAAGCAAACACATCAATTAATGTGAAATTGTATTGAATGAGTTACGATAATATTTTCAGAAATAATTGTACCTAATTGCTATACGTGTTACGGCGCTCTCATACATTTTGTTATACATAAATTAGTTAGCCCGTCATCAAATCAAATGAAGAATAAACATCCTAACTCAATCTTCCTAGCCTTTTCCCAACTATCTTGGGGTCGGGTTCCAGTCTAACCGGATGCAGCTGAATACCAGTATTTTACATGGAGGAACTGCCTATCTGACCTCCACAACCCAGTAACTGGGTAATACGATACCCCTTGGTAAGACTGGTGTCAGACTTTCGGACTTCTGACGACTCGTAACGACTGTCAAAGATGCACGAATGACAGCCGGGACCAATGGCTTAACGTGCTTTCCGAGGCACGGAGGAGTCTCGGTATGTAAAGATGGTCACCCATCCACTGCCCAACCCCGGCAAGCGTAGCTTAACCTGATGGATCGACCCGTGCGGCTTGTTATTACTTAGCCACGACCTCCTCCTACATCCTAACTAATGTTATGAATTCGAAAGTGACTTTGTTGGTTTATTTGTTTGTTTGTTACGCTTTCACGCTAAAACGGCTGAACGAATTTGGATGAAATTTGGCACATGAGTAGACCATGACCTGGAAAAGGACATAATATACCGTTTATGTCGATATTCCCTCGGAATCGAGACTCATGCGGTTGCGGGGCGCAGAAAGTAATAGATATTTTCTAGACTACTGGTACTCCGCGACACGGACGGCGCTTTCGTCACCGTTCATTAATTACTTCTGGATACAGATGTACGGACAAGCAACTTATGAGATGGGTCATGGTTTGTATCTCAACACCATATTTACAATCAAATTGGATCTGTGAAACCATACCTGAGCAAATTTTCTTTGCCCCGTCCGACATGAGCTCGGAGTCATGTTTTTAGGTCTTCCCGGTAGGCAAGGCACATTGTGCCCACAGAGAAGCAAAATGTAGAATAAATGTTGTAGGAATATGAGACGAGGTATAAAAAGTAACAATAGGCTATTTGACAGTAAAAGAAAATACCATACGAATTTTGTATTGTAGAATGGTTGTGAGCTAAAAATATCAACTTCATTAATGTAAGGATCGTAGCAGGTGACGTTCTGTAGTTTCTTCCTACCCCCATGTAAAGAAGGCGTGACATTATGTATGTATCAATGATTTTAGATTATTAATATTTTTAAGAAATAATTGCGTAGAAAAGGCAGAAAATAAGAAAACTGGAAAAGTATGGGGGTGACCTTTGCCCAACAGTAGGAATAAAAATTTAAGGGGGTCTCCTTACAATAAAATTAGATTTTGAAAAAAAAAATCTGACCCTGGCATGTGGGGTATCATTGTCTAGAGCTCATCGAGTAGAGGACAAATATAACTTTTATATTTTGTTATCTTTAAAAATGATGAATTAGGGAGCCGTAAAAGTTGTCAGTTTTAGACCATTTTTGTACGAGCTCTGTCTCAACAACTGAACAAGTTAGGAATCTGAAACATCTGTATTTTTTTGTTTGTAATTGAGTATTGTAAAAGTGTGTTCGCATAAGTAAGTACTTTTTAATTCGTCTAAATTTCAGATTTCTGATTTCAAACTGCTATAAAACTTAACAAGATCATTGATTTCACAGAATTAGGTTTTGAGAGTGTCATTACATTCTCTCCGGATGTACCGAGTTATTTTCAAATGAACGTGATTGACGTTCATTTGTAAATGACTCAGTACATACGCAATATAACATGAAAAAGGGTTTGCAAAATCTTCAGTTTGCTTCAAGTCACTAAATCGTTGAACTGATTTTTAGCTGTATTAAACTGTCTTTCATTTTATCAATGCTCGTCGCTTAAACATTGCGCTCCCATAATGTTTATTCGGCATTATTTACTTAGGTAAATACCTACTTTCGTTCGTCAGGAATAATCTGAGAATGTATCAATCAGTGTTGTGTCAATATGCAGAAATGCAGGCGATCAATAGTTTACTAAAAATTCAAAATTCGCACGCAATGGGAAAATGCTACTGAATGTAAGAAGCAGCTCGTCCTGAGGTAGACATACGGGTGTCCAGCTCAAGACGAGCCGTTTCTCTCACGGACACCTCTACGTCGCTTGCCCCCGCGTCACCAGTACTGACTCTCTGTATATTTTGGCTGCTGAGATCAAAACTACAAACGTAGTATACAGAAGTTTTATAAAGTTCTATTATTTTAGTATACAACAAGTATATAACAATAGTGCGAACGAAGTCGCGAGCAGAAACTAGTTATCTCTTAAGCAGAACATTCTTGATGAATTAAGTTTTTTAATTAAATTATAACTCTAGAATAATTTCATATCAAATATTGTTAAGCGTAGCCCTAATATACACATCGTCTTTAAAACTGGAGCACTTTCACTAAACTAACATAACAGTAAAGTTTGGGTGAGGTAACTACTGTTTAGAATATATTATTATGTGTCCTCTCTTTGTCTCCTCTCTGTAGCTGTGGTAGGTACTGTCGTCTATCGATCCGTAAAATGTCACCGAACAAAGTAGAAAGCGGTGAAAAGCGGTAAGCCGTATAGACCGGAAAACGTAAAAAAGAAAATGGGAGGATAACAATATATCTAAATAAATTCGTGTGTACTAAACTTACAAACTCTGTACACCTGTATGTATACACTCTCAAGCTTCAAAGAAGTTCGAAGTGCGACATATCACCCCTCATAAACAACATCCAGTATAACTTAACACATAATGTACCTAAATAACGCGTTGTAATAGATTTTGCCGTAATGCGTCAAACAGCAATAATTTATGGGCAGATATTTGGCAAGCATCGCGGTCCAGAAAAGCGTGATAATTTCTAGTGAGTGGTCGCACCGTTCAAGGCGGCCGACGCATGTTTCATTGCAATCGTGACATATTTTCGGGATCTAACACGTTTTTTCGTTACATATATTTGTCACTTACATTGATATTTCAAATACTTATACTGATTTGAATGTAACAAAAAATTATGATCTTAAATGATGTTTTAAACCTCAGATCTTAAAATGTCAGAGTTAAGTCGACAGTCCACCATACGCAAAACGTGCACGGAGAGTTTTGCCACGTTAGCTGTGCGGTTCATTTGTTTACCAGCCACGTATTCGTGCGTAGCTTGGCCGCGGGTCGCAGTGGACGATCTGCCGTGTAATGATAATTTTGTGGTATCACGTATAAATTATTTCCTTGCCCATGGTTACATAGGATGGCATATCAAAATTTTCATTCAATCTTAAAATACTGAGAAACACTACAGAAATAACCACGTTTCTCAAAGAAAGTAAGGTTTTGTTTGATCAAAACACTGCATTATTAAATTATTATAGTGTTTTGTCAAAACAATTCAAAATTCAAAAAAAATCAAAAGTAATTTATTCAAACTAGGCTGAGAATCAGCACTTTTCGAACGTCAAAATTACATAAGACAGTCCCCCAAAAACGCCCTCCCTTCACCACTTCCTAGTGCTTTTAGCTGGGAAGAAGTGGCGCAACAAACTCCCCAGCAGCACAGCTGTCTGGCCCAAAGGACGCGAGTTTTATAGATGTTCGATACCGTGTTTTGTCTATTTTTAACCGACTAAAAAAGCAGGAGGTCCACGCTTTTAAGTTTTTACGGAGTAGTCCGTATTGAGATTTTTTTATTGGATTTGGTATACTTCGAAGTTTAAAATAGAAAAATAAAGTCCACCCCGAGGGTAGAAAAATAGGGGTTGATTTATTTTTCACCTAATGAATTCTTACTTGTGAAACAAATGTGCTGAAACTTGGTACACATTCGTTGTTCTGATGACACTATCACATAAGCCTGAAGTTGGTCTGATGATGGAGACGGAAGATAGTCGACAAAACTCCTCAACTGTTGACAGCAGCCACATCGTGTCTGGGCTTATTTCATTAATCTTGATGAGAACTTTAGACCTAGCTGATGATGTGGGCGGAAAGCTGGCGAGGGAACTTTTTAACAAGGCACCAAGTAAAATTATGGCTTTTTATTTAATTCAATTTGTACCTTTAGTTTAAGTTTGTATCATTTCAAATGGATTATTTAAGTATAGTTCATTTGTTTTAAAATCATTCTCATTTAAGATCAAGCGCATGGCGCTAGGTATCTTGGATAGGACTTAGTTATTAGTGATTCGCCTGCATGCGTTCTACCTTTTGTGCGGTATGCGTTTAATATCTAGATATTAAGCGCATACCGCACAATGCTAGCATTCTCCTTATTATGGTTGATTAAGAATAACGCACATACCTACCTATGCATAAACATCATCATCATATCAGCCGAATGACGTCCACTGCTGGACATACGCTTCCCCCAAGCACCGCCACTTCGACCGATTCTGTGATTCCCGCATCCAGCGGATTCCTGCGGCCTTTACAAGGTCATCGTTCCATCTTGTGGGAGACCTTCCAACGCTACGTCTTCTGGTACGCGGATGCAACTCCAGAACCTTTCATATATATGATATGAATTCATGTTACAAATATCCCTATAAAATCCCTTACTATGCTAAATAAACGTAAGTATCTAGGAGTCAAGTGACTTTACCGCCATACCACGGTATTATTTGAATTTCACGAACTTTCGATCACGAGTCCATACCATTGTTGAAACACTCGCTTCGAGTATTTGAACTAAAATAACCCTTTTCTGTCAGGTACAACGATGTAAATGCAAAGTACTTCTGCATACACAAAAATTCTATCTAAGTACCTACGTAATGCTTAGGTACCAAGAGATGTATTTACAGGTTACATGTTATTCTTAACCAAAAGCATTTTTTACCGGTGATAAACATTTTAAGAACCATTTTTAAACAGAATTCCTGGTTTTATCTTTCACCGAGTTTAAAAATATTATCATGCATTTCTTTTAATTCACAGCAACCAGCTTAACAAATAATTGCTCATTCGCCATAAGTATTTCGAGGAACTTTGTTAATAAGATCAAATTATATCTGAAATCTTCTAGGACTAGTAATTAAACGATTACGTATTAACTGGAATGATTACATTAATCATGGATTGACAGCTTGCAAATGGCTCAAAGCAGATGTGTAAAAGCGCGTGATGACGCCATTATATAATTGAATGCCAAACAAAATAATCAATGGTAATTATGGTCAGATCACGTCAATAACTCGTAACCACCGTGACGCGTGACACAACCTTTCGCAGTTATGTAGGTACTATATGCACATGCACGAAATTTATTTCAACGAGATTTTTACACAGCAATTTTTTTTATTAATTTTTTCTCTTAATCTATTTGTCGTACATCGCGTGCAAGCAAGCATGTAGCATGGCCCAAAAGTGTAGGTACCTACGAGGAGGTATTTAAGAAGGCATGCAAAGTTGAATTTCGTTCCGGGAATTTAACGGTCCGCGTATATTGAAAATTGAAAATAACTATTTTAACTTTGAAAAACTAACGAATATTTTTTTTAAATATTGGTCTGCACATTTAAAAAACGGTCAAAGTTGTTCGGTAAAAATGAAGTACATATTAAAATATAAAAACAATCTGCCTAGCCTTTTCCCAACTATGTTGGGGTCGGCTTCTAGTCTAATCGGATGCAGTTGAATACCAGTATTCTATATGGAGCGACTGCCTATCTGACTTCCAGAACCCAGTTACTGGGCACACGATACCCCTTGATAAGACTGGTTGACTTGAGTCGAATTTTGGGCTTCTGACTACCCGTAACGACTGTTAGAGATCTATAAATGACAGGCAGAACCAACAGCTTAACATGCTTACTGAGGCACGAAGGGGTTTCGATATCTAATAGATGGTCACACGAATCGACCGCGGTAAGCGTAACTTAACTTTCGATCGATCCGTACTGCTGTCATTATTTTGCCACAGGCCCATCCGAATCCGAAGTATATTTAAATATAATTACAAATTTCAATACGTGAAGTAGTCCAATTTTCAAAAATAGTGCGACATTACATAGCTTTGTGGATGGTACGGTCAGCAGCAATAGTCGTTAAAAGCACGTTTAAAGACAGATAATTTTCTGAATCTGTCTGAGCAATTTGTGATTTACTCAGGTATTAATTAGGTATACCTATTAGTAGGTACATTAGATGCTACTATTTTACATGTGTAATATATCTACCTAAGCATTATAGGTAGTTAAGTGAGAGTAAAAAAAAAAGACATTAAATTATTCAAACTCCACTAGCTGGCAACAATTAAATCGTAGAATCAATCACTGCTATGTGTGACCATAAAATTAACAAACTAATTTTAATGTTACACAGTAACTATACAGAATGATTTTTTGACACCGTCCAATTTTTTTAGGCATTCAAAGAAGCATTACAAAATAGTAGGATTTTTTTTTTAGTTTTTGTTGCCATATCTCAATATTTCAAGATCTTAGATACTGTGATATGTGGTGATACTAAAAGAAAAAACACGTATTTTATAGGTTTTACCAAAAATCTTATTATTTGAATTTAGATACTGATTAGTTTTTGTCCTGTATATTTGGAAACTTACCAGCAATTTCAACCCACAGGTTTCAATATATATTTTGATATCAACAGCAGTAACTGGTAGGTGGATATGTTTGTACGAGTATACATACATACATACATTTTGACTGAATGAGTCAAATTTTTTATAAAGTTTCTGGCACTGTCTTTTAAAAGATGATTGTTTCTTAGAGATTGCAATAAGAAACCAATTTTCAAAAATCAACCATATAGGAGTAAATGTTTTCAAAACGTAGGATCATTCCCTGCGGACATCTATTGAAAATATAAACATGAAATTCGGAAGATACATTCTTTCTTATAATATGTTTTCTCAAAACAAAACAAACCCTGCGGGAATGTTCGGGGGCGTTAAAGACTGATAAAGTAATAACACGTGCCTGCTTTCTAATCTATCGACATAACAATATTTAAAGTAGGTAAACATTAACTGTTGGGGTGATGTTATTGCAAATATTAACCTTAGATAAAGTTATAAGAATATAGTTATTAAAATTCTTAGAATAAGCCATAACTTCAAAACAAATAACATTATCTATTTATCCATGTAAAAGAGTAGTATTAATTTTATTTCATAGTAGTGCTTGTGGCACATGTATTACGTTTATGGGGCATGCAGTGCTAACCTATAAGAAATTGTTACACTAACCCTAGTTATTAGTAAAACATTATGTTATCATTTTACCCGTGTAAACAATTGTTGGTTGGCCATTAAAGAAAAATTTAATAAAAAAATAAAGAGCAACCCGCAGTAGCAACGCAAACCAAACATTGACCGAGACGGGACGCCTACTACGTGGCGAAACGACACTGAGAAACTTATTGTAAACGCGAGTAACATTCGAAAAGGAAATTTAAGAAGTTTCATCGAGCAACGAAATAGACCATTAAGCAAGATTATTAAAGAAAAATAAAAGTAATAAAACAAGTCATGCGTATCGTGTAGAAAAGAGGATGTAGAGGCCGCTCTGGCGGGAGGGTCGGGAAGGGCGGGAGCTATCCGTCCGCCCAGCCAGTCGCTAGTCGACGACGCTCGCGTTGTGACGCTGCTCCGTACTAGTCGACGCTCTCAGAACTTTACCCCAACCGAACTCTAGTTTCCTCTGGCCGCGCGAACCTTCAAACTAAGTGCACGCGTGAAAATGTGATTCCGTTTATTTTTTTAAAACGTTAAATCTTTTAACACCATGGCGTTCAAAGTTATTTTAAAAATATTAAAATATATTCTGCTGACATTTTTGGTTATGTACTATAACAGTAATGTGTTGAGCAGCCAAGTGCCGACTGCTGATAAAATTCCAATCGGTAAGTTGTTGAAAGTTATTAAATTGTATGCACTTAGTTATATTATAGGTTAATAAGTTTAAGTAGGTACCTTCAACACCTCAAGGACAGCTAACTTAATTTCTGATTGGTATGTTCAAGGATATTCTTTCAAATCAACGGTTATTAAACAAAATGAATGTGTACAAATACTTTAAAATGGACTAAACAAGAAATAAGTTTTTTCATTACTTCGAACAAAATTCGGAGATAATTTCAACTTGCTAAGTAGGCTAACAAGAAGCTCGAAAAATGGAACTTCCCTGTTCTTGCTCAAATATTCTATGGACAACCCCATTCTATGAATTTTGAGCTGATAAAATTTTGTTTCTGAATGAAGTACTTAGTTAAGATGGTAAAAAAACGGACCTTTACAGTCTATGGCTTAGTCGGATCGTTAACCAGCACTGATGTGAGACTAATTAACAAATTTGGTACACAAACAACTGTAGCAAGAATATACAACCTCATGGGCTTTGTCTGGCCTTTGTCCACCCGTGGTTGAACTGCAGAAATGAAAAGCATACGCATAAATGTCTAAATTCTATCTAAAATATAAGTAGACTTTCTCAATCCAAATTTTTCGTAAAATTTGCGAGTTTGAACTTACTGTTATGGATGCATTTGTGTTGAAACCCAAAGAAAAATTATTAAACTTAACATAAACTTGCTTAGGAGAGCAAGTTAAAAAAACCATTTGCAAAGTGCAAAAAAAAACTAAATATGTCCTAAACCTCACAATTTAGCTACATGAAGTAAAGAAGTACACTTGAATGTTGGGTTTTACTTCAAGAAGCTATATTGCGTGGTTTCGGAAATATTTCATGATAAGTTAGTGGCTTTTTTATATTACTCGTCAATATAGTATGTAGACCGATACCAGAGTATGAAATGTTCACAACAGTATCTTATTGTGAACTTCAGGAGTTTAAAAGCAATGTCCTACTATGGTACCAATTCTTATTACGCATGAATTCACATCAAAAAGTTTGAATAATTTCAGATCTTCTACTTACTGAGAATATTAAATTCATTCATTGAATGTCAGACAACGCATTGCCTAAACCACTAGGTTTAAAAGGTTGAAATTTTACATAAGAGTTCCTTATATACCGAAATTGAGCAGTAAGGAAGAATTTTTGGAATCATCTCCTATATTTTAAATAAGGGATGAAAGTTTATAATTATGATAGTTCTTCATAATAATATCTTTAATCCATTCACTGATAGACAAAGCACAGCCTAAAACGCTGGGGCCAAAATATGAAATTTTACTCAATAGGTGAGGTATATAGCGAAAGTGACAAAAAAGAAGGATTTTTGAAAATTTTAAATATGGGATAAAAGTTTGTATCGAAATTGGTCCTTTTTGCCGATGGAGAATGATGAGAATGAATAATTAAAAAATAACGAAAATATCTTATTACAAGTCGTATTAAGATATTTTCGATTATATTAGTTCGTCATACGTATTTCAAGACTAGCTTATTCTAAAATGCATTATATTATTTTACCTGGTTGTAAAAGAAAATAGTGCTTATTTACAAAGCAATCCAAAAAAGCTCGAAGAGGTTTGATATTGTTGATTGTTTGGATGGGTTTGTAACTTTTTACGACTTGCCTCGCAGTATTCATAAATAACTTGTACCTATTTTTTACTAGACATTTCTACATTTAAGACCCAATAATTTCGGGCCTTTTCCGTTTAATACCTTACTGTAATTACCTAAAATTACATAACAGTTATGTGTTACATAAACTGTTCTAATTCCAACACATAATAGCCTATCGTCTTAGGTCATAAACGTTTGCTAATAAATAAACTTCTATAATATGAACAAACGTCAAAAATTATTGATATTACCACTAGGCTTGGAAAACTAGTGGCCGGAGAGTGCTTTTATTAATACATATGGATTACGCTTATGCCATCCTTGTGACATAATCTCTTGCCCGCCTCTTACAAGTCCTAAAAGATGAGTAGATAGGCTACTCCTTGCCGGTAACAACAAAGCACTGTAATTTTTTTAAACGCGTTTCATATGTGAAAGCCGAATAAAGGGCAAGTTGAGCCTACACTCAAGGGAAATTCCAAAGCTAGTTCTAAATTTCGAAGTGATTGAATTTCTCGGGTTCGATTATCCTGGAATCTTATTAGGCCATCTTATCTCATTTGCTAACTCAAATGCTTTGTCAGGCGCCCTGGCCCATTCTTAGGGAAAATAAAGACAAAGATATTCTAGGATACACACTATGTTCATGTTTTTTAGGTTCTGTTTATGATGATTGAACTAATTATGTAGTTGAATTGTTTTTATTTCCCCAATTTATAGACATTTCAATACTGGAAAATATAGAGTTCTACATGTTTAATAAAAGCACATATTTATAAAACACAATCAAAGTATTACATCATTTAGTAACGCCCTGTAACAATCAGGGTTTCACAAAAATGTTATTAATTTAATTAATTATGTTTATATTACATTGTGTAATTAATTTGTAAAAAATGTCTAACGCGAATAAAAAAATGAGGATTACGCAAAAACTATCAAGCGTTTTTTCTGAAACCTTCACCATTTTAAAGATAATTTTATTATTTATCTTTTCGTATAAGTGTTTTATTAAAATACCTTGTTTTGTGTAAAATAAATTAATAATGCGTCTAATTTGGGATAGCGCTACTTGTTGGGAGAGTCCTATTACTAGCTGGGCGTACGACGCGTTGCGTGAGCTCAGCACAGAACAAGCAAGCTCAGCAAAAGCAAGGTTTTGGTAAAAATAATACCATAGGCAAGCCAGGGCCATTTAGCTATGGTCAAAAAAGTTGCATGGGCAGGTCAGTGGGATACATGGCATACATGGAATTAATATGAACTATTGCACGACTCGTAATGCGAAGCATTAGAGTGTGTTCTACGATCGAAAAATTTTTTTTGCCCCATTTCTGCAACTGTTTTTATTGTTACACTCCTGCTAGTACACAGAACCTACTTAATTTATATACCATTGTATAGATGATTAAATGGAGATTAATACTGTACTTTTTAACAATTGCTTTAATGCAGCAGAAATGGAAAAAGCATAAAAATAGTTGAAAAAAAATTCCTGTCCGTCAATTTAAGAACCCTGAAAACATTGTAGCTTGCGATAAAATCAATTAATTGAGTCAATTTTTTTTTTGTACATTCGTTTTAACCGTAGAAGGAACCCTATTGAAAATGGCTCTTTTATTCAAAGTAGTTTAATTATAATTAATAAAATACTAACTAAAATATAATATCTTTAACTAAATATTTCCAACCTTTGAGTAAGTTGCCTAGCAACCGGCAAGTAAATATCTTTGTCAGTCGTTGACATTACGACTTCATGAAAAGTGATAAATTGTTCATTTTTAAACTATGTTTTGAATTTCTTTTTCGTTTATGAATGAGTGATAAGTATGAGGCGTGCACTTTTGGATTTTCCAAACTATCCTATACTATTAAATGAGCATTCTCTATTTTCACCCGAACAGAGTTTTGCGCTCTTTTTAATCTCATCAAAGAACGTCATGCCTTTTTATGCCTTCTGTGTAAATAAATAAATAAAATATGATAATTTAACATAATACTTCACCAAATTATAATTATATTTTTAATTACTTATTAACCTTAATTTGCGTACTTATTCAAAATTTTATTTTGTGTTTATTATATTTTTCATAACGGCTGTTCAGTGGTTTTGCCAGTGTCTTTATTTACACCTGCGTGCGCAGCGCTAGCGGAAAAACAAAACCAGCACGCCATTTTAAATAAATATTTGTTATCATTTTCGTTGTGTGGTTAAATATTATGAAAAATTCGAAATCTAAACTATTGTCACCAACAGACGTAGAAAAGATTTTAAAAGAACCTCCGGATAGTCAGTATCTGGCAACAAAGGTCAGTTGAACTTTATAAATCTAAAATGTATAATCTCTATATTACGTTATTGTAATATAAATTCTTACAACAAGTCTGTTTTATTTCTCGCAAGTGGGCTGAAAAAAGTCGTATGTAACTCAAGTTTCTAGTTTTTCTAACTTCGAGCTGGCGCTAACTCGGGAGCCCTAGCGTTCGTTGCACTCGGGATTCTAGATAGCGAATGGCCTTGAGTGGTTAGCCGCTAAAGTCCAAGCGAAGCCTTTAGGCTTCGGCAAACTTTAAATAAAAATTCCATGCTGCCATGATAGATAGTACTTACTAATTACATACTGCGATGTCATTACTCCGACTCTCTTATCGTACTAGTAATAGTAATCCTTGGCGCACATTATCGCACCAGTGCGGTAATGTGAAGTAACAAGCACGCGTGTTTAATACACTGCATTATGAACCTAAAAGCGGTTCAATAAGACCCACTTTACGAGCAAGTATGTTGATGTATTTTTTAGTTTCACATTTGCAGTACCTAGTTATAATAGAAATTGTAGACTCGTGAATGTACGCGTAAATAGAATGAAAGACAACACCACACTGTTGATGGGGTGTCTGAAATCAGTCGGCTAGAGAGCAGTTGATTAGAGCTTCAAGTCTAAACAAACTGCATGTTGGGACGGCGCCGCCGCCGGTGGGTACAATATTAACCATCACAAGTTGCATTAAGCTTGATATTATATTCTTACTTGAATTTTGTCGACAAAGGTCGGATGGAATAATCACTTCATTCATCTAATTTTTCATTACCAGGATAAAGTATTACTATTTAAAGTTTAATTAACCAGTGGATAAGTAGAAATTTGTAAGTAGATTTTGAGTTTCTAAAAGATATTTCAATATTTTTAAACCTTCATAATTATTTTACATAATTATGTTGCAAGTTAAGTTATTACAATGCTAACTAGCTAACAAGCTATTTACTACCTCGCTTAAGTTATTTTAAGCTAATTCAATGAAAGGTAACTTTAAGGCAGCCAGTCAAATACGAAATTTGCTTTAATCCTTAAAAGTTTCTAAGTTGTAGAACGATGTGTAAAATGTAAAGTTTGTGTTTTAGTTGAAAAGACTTTACATACTCATTGACGTAAGTGCGGTTGAATGGTAGCTTACACACGTTTCACTACTTTTAGACATAAACCCGAAAGGAACGAAGTTGTATAAGCCATGTCATGTTTTCGGGAATAAGGTTTTCCAACTTTTTAGTGTTTAGTCTAAATCCAACATGTACAACAACGCGCGCCGTGGCTGTCCTATTTTACCCACTCGCAATGTTATGACGCGTCTTGTTACGCGTTTGTTATTAGTTCTGAATGGCAGTATAGTCAGTTTGACGTGTTATTTCTGCAACGGTAGTGCGCCTCATCACTATATTTACCAAGTCTAGTTTTAACACTGAATTAAAATTCTAGACAAGCGTCAAACCTTAAACGTAAAGACAGGCAGGTTAGGAATGTATTGTTAAAACTTTCCAGGTAGGTATAACAATACATGCATTACCTGCCACTATCTTGCTGGATTAAAAGTTGTTTAATACCGGGATTACTTGTACATCGTAGGGTGCGCTCTCAGAATTAATCAAGACTCAGTAATATTAATATTTATATACCTACGTTTACTTGCAAGACTGAATACACAAAAATATATTTTGCGGGCGTCAACTTAATTTTACTCTGAAAATCTCGAATATTCTTTGAATGTACAAATTCAATTCAATTAACCTAAAAATAGCTACGGAAAAAAAAGTTGTGGGTGGAAGAAAACAAACATTTTAGCGGGCGAAAGCTAAAGATTTATTTCTAAGAAAGTATTATACGGTTTTGACAGGCGTTGTAATCAGCTGGTTCGCTTGCCGTACAGGATTTCTACTAACTGCGACACGTGCAATCGATTAATGAGTGGCGAAAGATTAATGATGCCAAATAAGTTCGGACTCCAGTTATTTCTCGGCTATCCAGTAGATTCTATTTGCACAATTTTTGATAGTTACTTATCGGGTTATTGCGGACGTTTTCATTAAAAACGGTACCCTTTATGATAATATTAAAAGCAACTTGTGATAATAATACGAGAATCCAAAAATTTCTACGTTCGAATTGTTAGGGGTTCGATTAAACACATTCCGTATTAAAACAGTTTTTATGAGGGCAGTCTATCATCATACGTTGCCCATAGTTTTTATTTTAAAACTATGGTCATCATATGCTTTCGGCGCCGGCAAAATATCCGCCTCCACACTGCCGCGCTACTTTGGTACAAATATTTCTTTTTGAAATGAAAAAATATTATAAAGAATTATTATATTACATTATCTGCTAGTATGCTAATTTATCTTGAATCTGAAAACATTCGATATTGACGCGATTCATTCTGTCAAAGCGATTTCTATAGAGCTCAAATAAACTTTCTAAAAACCACTCAACTGGCTCTTAATAACGTCTCAGTGTTTGACAAAATATAAAATCGATTTGATTGACGTAATCACATTCGCCTTCAATTTCAGTCAAAATATGAATAAAGATCATAATATTTTGAATTATTTTACCACGCTTCCCGAGTAAAGCGAAAGCCCAGAAAAATATTATCTCGTTGATAAGGATTATAATTAATTCAAAAGCTTGAACCCTTCGGCGAGTTGTTAATTCGCGCGTTTGACCTTTTTTATTTTATTTACATTCAGCTGCTTTTTAATGAAAATTGTATTCTTTTGAACCGAACTTAAAATTGTGGTCATAATTAGTCACGTTTCTAATAATAATTCAATGATAGAAGTGCCTTGTTAGTAGAAATAGAATTAGTGCTTATGTATGCATTTCAATATTTTATTGTGCCGGGGTAAGCACGTAATAAGGAAAACTTACCCAGCAATTACTATATCCTCTGAGCTAATTTATTTGTTGTAGGTAAGTTCATATTAAGCTGCCCATTAACAATCAACACGGTAGGTGTTGCTTCCGACCAAAGCTCCCACAAAATTACTCTATAAATTAAAATGGTGTTGGCCGTAATCCCCGCCTCGATTATATCCATACACGAAAAAATACGTAAAGCTATATTAACGTAGTTTTATCAGATTGTTACAAAAAATGTATTGTATGTAAATTAATAGGCTGCAATTCAGTTTGTATAATATTATTTGGTCCATTTTAATAACATTGATAGTTTGTTTGACATAATTTTGGGTTATTTAAACATAAAATACTTTGTTTTTATAAAAGGTAAAAAAAATATAGATATGTATTGTATGTAAATTAATAGGGTGCAATTCAGTTTGTATAATATTATTTGTTCCATTTTAATAACATTAATAGTTTGTTTGACATAATTTTCGTTATATAAAGTAAAGATAAAATACTTTGTTTTTATAAAAGCATTACCCATCACACCACCACCACTGCAACACGCCTTTTTATTTTAAAACTGGATCTAGCACGGATGTAAAAATATCCATCACCAAGTCGCGAGTCACATGTTGTTCCTGTCCTTATGATTTTTTTTTTGCTCAGGAACTTACCCGGTAACGCAATTGTTATGGAGATACCGATGGGCAAAAACTCAGTTATGTTTAACGTTTTTTGTTGAAAACCAAACGTGCATCCTTTTTGTAAACACGTTTGCCTGCGAGACATTGCACGCTACAGTTTTCATCAGGTTTTGATATATACCTAACAAAATTAAAACTTCAAAAACGTTCCCCTGCAATTAGTTTTGCCCTATTTCATTTGAATTCAACAGTGTTTAATGATAGACAGAGACAGAATAATGATAGACAGAGACAGAATACAACTATCAATAACAATTTGTTTCTCAAGCACTCATAAGAAAATCCGATAGTGAAGTATCTTCGCCCACAGTTTGATAATCCGTTTTCTGAAAGCTCCAGGAATGCATGTAAGTGATCAAACAGTTTGCAGTTGAAGCCACAAAGTTAGATAAATAGTAACACTGAATTTATGTTGACGATCTTTAACTAACCGGATCTCAAAAAGACTGCTTCTCAGCCTGTTAGTTTTGGGTACTTACTTAAGTAGGCATCATGGAATTTTACAAAACTGTTTGAAATTAAATAAAAAAAAAACGAGGCTATTCTGGGACTGCCGATTGAAGTGAAAACTAAGTAACGCCATCTAACGAAAATGTCAGGAATTTATGTGGCTTGCTGTCAGTACAAGAACGAAAGCTGTAGCTCGATAAAAAAAAAAAAAACAAAAAAAAAAAACAGAGTGCGCTGTCAACAAAAACTTGAACATCTTATGAGTTTTCAATCAGGTCACATGTCCTGACGCGAGTTTAACATTTTTTACCAATCCCAAAAAAAGTGCACAACGCCGCTTAAGAAGTTTTCACTTCAAATATAGCAACTTTCTACAGTTAAAGATCAATTATTATTTACATAAGATTAAACGTTTGGTTAAACGTAGGTAAATAATAATAAAAATTTCATTTGAGAGAATGAATGTTATTTTAATACTAATAAGATGACTAATAATATGCAATTATGTAAAAATTAATATGCTTACTTTCGTAATTGCCGCCGAAAGAAAAACTACAACTGAATAATTAGCGCTTATTTTATTTATGTTATTATATAATAAATGTAATATAGTGTGAAAGCCTAAAGTTTATACTAGGTATACTCCATTCCATCTATAGTCCATCTTCTATAGGTACATCTATACAAATAAATAAAATTGAAGTGTCTGTTTGTAATGTCAAAATAACAGCTCTTTACTAAATGCATATGAAAGTATATACGATCCATACAACAAAAACACAATTAAATATTTTTATTTGTCTGCCTTTCTGTCTGTCTGTCTGTTTGTTCCGGCTAATCTCCGAAACGGCTGGACTGATTTGGACGGGACGTTCACTGGTAGATAGCTGAGGCCATTGGGCGTAAAATAGGCTACTTTTTATTCCGATTTTCCCACGGGAACATAGGGATTAGAAGAAAAAACTACTTTACGCGGGTGAAACCGCGGGACGCAGCTAGTTTGAAATAATATTAGACATTTAAACAAACCTTTTTTACAGTCCGTTCTACCGATTTTGATCTCTATTCCGTAGGCATAAGGATGGCAATAAAAGCAAAAAAGTGGTTACAATACCAACTGTTTACTGCAGCTGCTATTTGTCATGCCACCAACGCAATAGAAGGCAAAATCGGTTGAACGGACTGTAAATAAGGTTCTTTAAATGTCTAATCTTAGTTCAAATGGAGTATAGGTATATCAATTTAAGAAACTAACATAAACTTAGACGAGCTTCAAATACACAATTTCGTATCTTGAATTTCGCATTGGTAATCGCTTGCATTTAAGTATGAAAACAATCTTTTGAAATTAGGAGTCATAAAACTGTGACATTCTCTTATTTTAATCAAAGCGAGGACCGCTAAGAAAATTGCTCTCCCAAAAATGTATGGAAGAATTTTTATTGTATATAACAAAATATTCACGGAATTATCAATACCTAATACCGTGTACATTGTTTATCTATTCGAAAGAGATATTAGCGCGGAAGAATGTGGACTTGGGGAGCAAATTGCCGTGACACCTTACCTTATAACACGCGTATTTATAGTGGAAAAGTCTTCGTAATATAGTATTGTGTCATTTGTATTGTACCTCGCACAGAATATCAGACTTTGTCTACAAGACAATCA
The DNA here is from genome assembly GCA_948150665.1 of Conistra vaccinii. Taxonomy (NCBI): domain Eukaryota; kingdom Metazoa; phylum Arthropoda; class Insecta; order Lepidoptera; family Noctuidae; genus Conistra; species Conistra vaccinii. Next base: position 19,234,033 of record OX411315.1, read on the forward strand.
ACAACATCAAAGGCTAATGATTAAATTCTAGGCAGTGTATAGAGTGCCACCAGTGCCACCAGTGGCACTCTATCCCTATCGGATAAAGTGCCACTACAGGCACCCTAGTAACACCGCCTCGGCCCGGCCAAAGTGCCGCAAGCATTGGATTGTCATTGTCACTGTCACTAAGTCACGTCACTTGGTATTTTGTTTGATTGTCGAGGTTAGATCGCTGTAAAACACCACATTCCCAAAACATTACATTCTCTTGTGCCTAAACGGACCTTGGCACTTCGCCGGCCGCTACCGCGGCACCGCTCGCTACGCTCGCACGGCTCATGCGTTGTGTGGTCACAGTTCTAACCTAACCTAACCTAAATAACAAGTGACAGTGACAATGCAACGCTCACGGCACCCTAGCCGGGCCGAGGCAGTGACACTAGAGTGCCACAAGAAACTCGCGGCACTCTATACACTTCGTAAATTCTATTATTTTTTTGCCGACGCACCCTGAGCTGAGTCCCCTTGCCACCTCGCTCATAGGCTAATATTTTAAACACGGTTACGTAGGCAAGTATTGAACAAAAGTGAAGTGTAGAAAATATTAATCTTCAGAAATATCAAATAGTTAATTAATATTACTATAATTATGTAGATTCATAATACTAAACTGCTCGTTTTTGAGTTCGAAGATAATAATGAAAGTTTCCGGAAGCCGGTACCTCTCTTTAGTAAAACAACGAGAAGCGTCTAAGACAATTCTGTAAGAGAAAACAAGAGGAATCTTAATCAGAAGTCAATTCCATCAAAGTGCTGCGAGCTCGACACAGTTGAGCACAATGCAGTGGAAGCATTTGGGAGTGATTTGCCGACAAACAGGCACGGATAATGTTTCTCTTATGTATTAGTGAGGATCGACCCCTATTACATAGCTGTGGCTATTAAGATCTCGTGCTGCCCCGATAATCCTATCCACTCACAGAGTCTGAAACCCTCTTTGCTTTTACGTAGGATCTGTCCCACAGGGCAGATATAGAGTGTGTAACAAAATACCGTTTACAACCTGCGACGTTCCTAATCAGTATCGGATTACCAGTTGTTTACTTTTGGTACATTCTGACAGGCGATTACTTTGAATGTGTCTCTTATAATAATGATAATTGACAAATGATGATTGAAAAGGCGCGGCTGTCAAAAGGCATTTTTTTTAAACACACTTCTTCTTTAAAATGAGTCAAGAGACGGAATAAGAAAGTCATGAAGCCTGTCTACATAAGGTTATTACTGAAATATAATATTTTGCATGAGAAAAATTTAATAGTCCTTGCATTTATCGTTCCAAGCGGCAGTTTAACTGTCGCCGCAACACTTAGAACAATTCGCGCGCTCCGTCCAATTAATTCGCTATGGTCGTTTCAATATAATTATGTCACATTTTATTTTATTATTACTCAGGTTACGCCTTCGTTCAGGTGAAAGTAGTAGTATTCAAGAACAAAAATCTCATTCGTGTATATACACAATATTAGCAAATGTAGTTTTTTTTTTGTTTTGTAGTTATAGAAGGATTTTATACAGATGACACATTTTCAAATCATATTTTAATAACGCTACAATAATAAATACTATCACTCGCGGGGCTTAAAAATGTCGTGGTTAAGTTTTCACAAAGAAAATCCAAAACTCAAAAGCACAGAATGATTTTCTTTTTTATTTTTCCACAAAAAATAAGCGCGCGTAGTTTTAACATTTTCTTCACGCTCAACAGCTTTTTGAGCATAATAAAGTCGTTAAAATATTCCATCGAAACTTGACTTTATACTAACTCGATAGCTTAGATATCCGTAATAACGAGATGATTATGGGTGCGACCCAGTGCTATCGGCTCCTGCAAGATTTTTACACCAATTTTCCGCAATTTCAAACTTAATAACGTAGACACTTTGAGTCGACACGAGAATATTTTGTAACCGAGTCACATAATACGAGCAAATAAGTCACATACGCCGTGTCTATTGACAAGCGGTAGGTCTTAACGATAAAATACCGCGTTATTATACCGCGAGACGTGTAACCGTCACACACCGTTATTCTGTAGCCTGCCCTACATACACTATAATATTTTTCTGTCATAATATTTTTTTGTTAGTAATACGCGAATTGGTATTGGGATAGCAGGGAGTTTTATTTTAATTAAAATGTGTGTTTCATCTGATATTTTTGTAACAGACGTTCTTACTGTTCCTGTCTATTTATTTCATTCGTTTTAGTATGTAAATTATCGTTAAAGTGTAAGTTATGGCTAGATTCGTCTCGAAAATATGATGCTTAGGTATTTAATGCTTGCTAATTTCTGCACTGCACAACGTGAACTCAATATTAAATATCTTCAGCATTAAGTTATCAGTAAAGAATAACTTGAAGTGTCTACGCACCTGATGTTTTATTTTTACGGTTCCTTTGGGAATAACGTGAGCCGCACACATAATACTTAACGTAACACGTGAAAGTACTGTACAGATGTTTTATTTCAGAGCATTGCACAAACGCTCGCCCCGTCGATCTTTTCCCAGTTTACACAAATAATATTTTAAGCTGCTTTTACTTCGAATAAGATCTCACATAAAATGGCTCGACTTTCCGAGAGATATTACACGCAGGTCTTTTTACTCCCTTTTTAAACACACACAATCATAAACTCATAGACGAACAGATACTAGATAGACAGCTTATAGAAATATATAAAAAAACAGTTTAGAATAAAACTAGTTTTAATGCCATATATAAGTATTACGAGGTTGTTTGATCGTTTGAGCTGAACCATGATGCAACTGGACTTAGCATAGCAGTGTGCATCTCTCGATTGCTTAAGGGTCCGGCCACAAATAAATGACGCGTCGCCGCGCCGTGCCCTCCACAGCCGCAGAGTCATGAAGTTGCACGGTCATCGTCGCGGTCGACGACGACGCGCCGCTTGTCATTCATAGATACGTAGTAGGAATGGATAAGCCTAGCCGTATTCGTTCTTACCTCAAAGTTAACCCTAGCCCGGGCACCCCCCTCCAGAAGCCCTACAGGTTTTCTAAATACGCATTATTTTATAACTCCACTAAACTGGAAATTGACATTTTGAAATAGTCTTGAATTTTCAAAGTGAAAGCTTCTTTATGCGCGTTGAGCACTTTTTGGGTGAACAAAAATTATGGAACTCGCGTCAACGTCACCGAACGTCATCGTCACCGCACGCTTCCCATGACAAATTTCGTGTTGACAGCGCACTCTGTTTTTTTCGTTCTGGTACTGACAGCAAGCCACATAAATTCCTGACATTTTAGTTATGATGGTGATGGCGTTACGTTGTTAGCCATAATAAATATTGTAACTGTGGTAAAAAAGTACTTATATATATATATACATTATTTACTTAGTTTTTACTTCTATCGGTAGACCCCAAAGACTGCCCCGCATGATTTTTTCGTTACCGCACGTTTTTAATGCCTCATATGCCTATTGTTGATAGCCCCCGTGAAGGTATGGTTTTATTCATCTAATACTTTCTTGTTATTTCTTCATTCGTTTTCTTTTTAGTAATGGCACGTTTTTAGGAATGGTAGTAAACGTTGACACACATGACGACGGCGCAACGTCGCGCCGTGGACTGTCACGATGGTGAGTAATTTTTAATCAAACTACTAAAGAGGTTGTGAATCATTGAGTTTTTGTGCATGTAGGTGTATTTACAGATGCATACATACATACAATTTTTTCTAGCTCAATTTACCTACCCACCATTCGCAGGCAGTTCATACAGGCAACTAAGCACTGCCAACCTCATAAAATCAAAATAAGGTACAGAACGACACAACTTAGATGTAGCATAAATTTGAAAATTTACATTCATTCATTTCAATTTTACGAATATATTTGGCTATATAACTTTACAAGTTATTGCGTTTTCGCAAAGATCATTTTTACCTAAAGCAGTAATAAAGATTGGTGTTCGAGAACGCACACTCAGTTCGGATCGTAATCGGTTTTACGAATTTTGCCGATGCTACATCTAAGTTGTGTCGTACTGTAGGTACATCGACATATTACTTATCAAACAAAAAAAAACCTATCTGCCGCTAGGCTCGACGACGGCGGTGCGGGCTTCACTCCAGTACTCGCTTTCTTGTCGCGCGACAGACTACTTTGGTTAGGACGCGGGGGTAGGCATTCGCAAAACTGCCTATCAAATTCACGCACTCTCAAACGATCTCTGTATATTCTCACACGCAGACACACTAAGTCATAAATCACGTTTTGCCGTGCGTAACACACTAATATTAGATATTCGAATTATTCGACCTAAGTAGGCAAGTTTACTTGATAATCCAACAAAATTAAAAAAAAAATAGCAACGTAGTTCTTGACAGATGCGCAATTCAAAAACAAAAACCATTTATTAGCATTGTTGTCGTTAATGTTTGGCAGAATCGACTCCTGATCAGTACGCGGATGCGTCAAATTGCATAAGTTGCGTAATAAAATTTCATTTTGTTTCATTCTATTATGATGTTGTGACGTGGAACAGGAATAGCTGAATCTGTGTGAATATGGATGAGTTTCAGTTCTTAGTTTGTGGTGAAGCTGCAATAAGAACTATCTAGATCAAAAAACTACGTGCTTAACTTTAAATCATATACGTTTGGTGATATAAAGTAAAATCATTCATTCAATGGAGCAACATCGGGTATATGACTAAAAAAAACCGGTCAAGAGCGAGTCGGACTCGCGCACCGAGGGTTCCGTAAGGAGCTTCATTCGTATATCTGTGCCCAGAAACTAGTCCTCTTAATTGTATGAGTGCCCATACAACTCGGAGGACTATCTTAATAGGCGTCAACTATGTATATATGGGCCATGGGGACACCCTTTAATTTTAAACTTTTCCATTTTTTGGAAATTTTCCTTGTCTCTTGTTTTCTACTACGTAATTTATGATTTGATAATTATATTCCATTTGAAATAAGTTTAGACATTTAAACAAACCTATTTTACAGTCCGATCAACCGATTCTGACTTCTATACCGTACGCATAAGCATGGCTTTAAAAGCAAAAAAAGTGGTTACAATACCAACTGTTTACTGCAGTTGCCATTTGTTATGCCACCAACGCAATAGAAGTCAAAATCGGTTGTACAGACAGTAAAAAAGGTTTAGTTAAATGTGTAATCTTATTTGAAATGGACTTTAGGTAAGTAGTTAGGTAAATTGTTTGGGTCAGCGTTCAACGTATTGGAATACGTTGAACGCTGAGCCAAACAATTTCACAAATTTTGAAAAAAACTTTACCTATCTGAGAGGCAGTCCAGGAGTGAATGGAATTGAGCGTCATCATAACGGAAACATCGGCGGTATTTTTAAATAAAATATTGTGTGCCTTTGACGAACTTGGACAATTAAGATGAGTTTTATGTATAGATATAGTACAAAGGAAATCGACCTAGTGCCTACCATATCCGAATATCAATGCACGCTACTGTTACCTACATTCATTTTTATTCGAATAGAAAAAGCTCGCGAATTGATCCCGCAACACAAAATGCATACAAAAAAGAAAGTTAGAAACTAAAACCCAACTACGACAAAAACACCAACAAAAAATACGACGAGTAGTATGGCAGTTATGAGGGAACAGATGAACATACATACATAGCCTGCTAAAATCATAACCGTCCGTTGGCTTTGCCATAGTCGGGTAAAAATAGGCCCTTATCTTGATTTTCTGTCGGTATTCTATGTGGTAGCAGTACCTTACGTATCTCTTAAGGTGTTGGTAAGGTAAGGCTTTTGCGTATCAGATCATTGATCGTTGTAACTGTACATAATCAGCCTATAATGTTTTCACTGGTCAGACGCAGGGCTCCTCTCTGTGAGAGGGAGTGGGCCATAATCGACACCACGCGGGCCCAGTACGGGTTGGTGGATGTCAAGTGTCATAATTTTTTTTGATTTAAGGACCAGAATGTTTTCCTTCACCGTTTTGAGATCAATGGTTATGAAATTAAATACACAAAGTGAATTGCCTGCCTGGATTTGAACTCACGACCTAAAACTCGTAAGTCGGGACCGATACCACTGGGTCAACCTACTGATGAATCCTCATGTGGTTTAGTCAGTACTAATCTCTGATTTCTTTATTTTCTCTTCAGCCTTTTTTAGCCTCCCCTTTTTCAAATTGTGGTAAAATACCTATTATAGTATCTCATTGCGTAGAATAGATAGATTGACAGCATACCTATTCATTTAAAATGTCCTTAGAATTATCAATATATTTTCCATAAATCCTAAAAAATTATGTTAGGTAGGTACAGATAATCATGAAATAATTATCTTACTGACTTATCAAAACAAGGTCTCAACTCTTTCCTGTTGACTTAAAATAAGCCAATGAAACTGAGTAAATATAACAAAGCCGTTCATCCAAGCAAATTCAAACTTAAACAATGTACGCCCCGTCCAGTTTGGCTAGGTGATCAATTGTATTAAAGTTGACTTAGTTAAACTACGCTCCAACAAAATGAAAGTTGTTTTAAGAAAGAACTAACAGGAGCACTATCATGTAAACTGAATGGAAACCTTGCTAAGTAGTTTTACGAACTTCCTCCAAATATTTTACTTAGGGCTATTGATTAACTATGGAACTTCAGATGAATTTATTTATTCAGGTTTACCTATTATAATCCTTCGTAATCCATCAAATAAAAACATGCGAAAATTACCCTCCAAATTATTTTTAATTGATAGTTTACGCTAATAGGTACTTAGCTTAAGACAGCACTTTGTTATTAGAAACAAGTTTAGTTCTTTATGTTCTTTATTAATTACATAATTATGTATTTTTTATTTCCATAAAATACCAACGTGAGAAACAGTCCCCTAATTACCCTAGCTAGGTGGTTAGAAGTCCAGAGTCAACTTGGACAATTGTCGAGTGCATCAGTTGAAAATATCATTAAATAGTTGTCTGATTACTTTGAAACTAGGAGCTACTACTAGGTCTTAAAAGATAAAGCTAAAAATCCGAGTTTGGAACTTTTCGAACCCAAGTAGGGCAGGTAGTTCCAAAACTTCAGTTAAGCAGGCGTACCTATAGATGCATAATGACTACGCAATTTGACAGGAACAGAGCCCGACGATCAGTCGTGGGAATGTTAAGCTGACTCCCGGCAACGATCTAGAGATAACTAAATACTACGCAATGTGATATGCCGTTTATTAACGCGCTATCGCCAGTCTGGCGGGACTAAGGCAAAACCATTTTATTTAAATACTTGTAATTGGCTTTTACACCTGTTACCGTACTTATTAATTTTGCAAGAGAATTCCGCCCATTAACATATCGATACCGTGTACCAATATCCTTAATTAAATTTAACGACACCGAAGACTGTAATGTGTGGGAGCAACCGTTTACAATACATGTAATCTGTAGGCTTGAGCTAGAACGAGGCCCGTATGCCATTATTGTGATTTAGAATGCGGCTGTTCTCAGAATGCGAGCCAATAAATTAGATCTCAATCAGGCCGTAACCGCCATTTGTTATTCGTACTTCACATACGTGTAGGAGAGACAGTCCGAGACATTTTTATACCATACGTCAATAAATGAAAATGTACGCGTTTATATTGTGTTACCTTGAAAACAGTTGGGAAATATCGCTATTTACTTTACCTTTAATGTTTTCTCGTGTAACGGTGCACCCACAGTCCATACTGCAATTCGCGCATTCAAGCTTAATGAGCCGTTGACTGACTTTGAGCAGTGGGTATATTGAACCAACCATAACAAAGTTCGCACGCGATCGAGAACTTCCGAATCACGATGATATAAATTGCAATTGGAATTATTGACTTGCAAATACTTGCAATGGAACCTGTAGCACAGTCAGATAAGCATCCAACCTCAGAATGTTTGAAAAAGTAGTGTGCAAAAGCATTACTCGAAAAACGCTCGAATCCTTTTCATACCAATAAGGCGACTGTGTTTTTAAATAGCAATTGCAATTAAAATAATACTAGAACTGTTTTTCAAATATTTCTCTCGTACGAAATATGAAAACTCCTTAAATAAATCAGTCTTGCATTTGAAACGAAACAACAAGTGTGAAAATAGTGTTCAATATCACTTTTCCTCGGTTATATTTTACTGAAAATCATGAATGGGTGTCGTCGTCGCGAGCGAAGGAGCCAGGGTAGGAGATGGCGCCCATTGTTTATGCATGAAGTTATTATTTACGAGCAAACACCGCCTCGACCCTACATCGGCGGCGGGGATGCCCGAGCCGGCCACTGGCGACATTCACTCTATTTGAATACTTATTTTCAACTTTTATAAAAACTGTAGGATTTCCTATATTAATGGCCCAATGAATAATTAGACAATGGATCACTGTATTTTAGACACATACACGGAGCCGTGCGTCGTGTGGTATGCGCCTTAATCACCAAAAGAGATGTAGATATACATCATCATTATTAGACCGTCATCGGTTTCCTGTCATAAGTTAGAAACCTCATTTACCGAATTGTTTATTCGAAAACATTTTCTCGTAAGTCAATAACGTTTGTAAAGGATATTGCACAGGTTTTGATTACCTACTTCGCTTCGGCTATGGATTTCTAAAATGACGTTGAATTCCTGGCTGCCATTGTTCGAATCTGAATTATGACAGTTTAATTAAAAGGTATGAAATCCTGTTTTACCTTAATGATAAAACCATTAACTGCATAACTGCTAAAATTATTCTAAAGGAAGCTTATGATGATTTTCGGAATCATTCAATGTTTATACTTACCTCGTTTTACATTAACGTCACGTTCGGGATTATTTTGCTAGATAATAAAGCAACAAGATCGATGTTTAACAGAGCTAAAATATGTCATTGTTCGATAAAAATAAGACCATATGATTTTCTGAGTATAAATTATGTTTCATCATTATTAAAATCGGGGGGGGGCACGGCAGTGCCCCCGCCAAGTCGAGCAAAACAAACAAGTAAAGGCACAGCCGTACCATCTTTCCTCGAAGCCATTCAGAACATTTTCGACCCCCTGTAGCTTCGTTGTGGATAGAGCTAGAAGCCAAAATTTTTTTTATCAGGAGGGAGAACATATATCTTTTTTCTCCAAGTGAATTTAGACATGCTATCTTACGATTAATTTAACCACTCCATGAGGGCAACAAAGATCGACATAGTTTATAATGCTACAATTAACTTGGTGTCTTATCTGTGTCTCTTACCCATTCTCCTATAACGAACATTTTCACGAGCTTGGTCCAGTCAAAACAAAATTAGATATTATTAATAGAGCTTATGTTCATCGCGAACAGCTTCCAATATATATAGCCAATGCTATTATCATACACAAAAGTCAGGGGCTAAGTTTAAACAATGAACTGATGGCAATTGGTTGTTCAGTATTTACATGCGGTCAAGCGTACGTGGCACTTTCGAGAGTAACAAGTTTGGGCTATTTACATCTAATTAATGTCGACTTCGGTCATATTAAAGCGCAGGAATCCGCAATGTCTAAATACAATAGACTTAGAAGCAGCATCCAGACATGTCACAAATTGTTAGGTACCTAATTAGTTATTACTATTTTAAATAGTCCTAAACCTAATTAAATAAAACGCTCACAGTGCTAATATTAGGTAGATTTTGTTGTATGTAGATTCTGTTGTCGTGTGTGATTGCGAAGTCATTCTTTTTACTAATGAAATAAAGATGTCTAATATTGATATGGTCACTATAACAGTTAAGTAATTAGGTAACAATTTATGACAATGTTGTTGGATAGTTGCTCCCATATACAGGGTGTCAGGGACATCGACACGAAGCCTGTTACCATGGATTCAGCAGATGATTCTGAACCCCACTGCGTTTAAATTTTTTGTCGGTTATTTTAAAAAAAATCAGCTGACCCATACATTTTGACCGCGTAGGTATTGCACTTTTCTATGAAACAACATATTTTTTTTTATAATCGGCGAAAAAATTCAACGCTGTGGGGTTCAGAATCATATACTGAAGCCATGGTAACAGGCTTCGCGTCGGTATCCCTGACACCCTGTATGGTACTTACTGAATAAATTAACGGACTTGGTTTTAGATTAATAAGATATTGTGTACTGATTGTCTGGTTCGATCATTGCTCGAACCAATAAACGGCTTGCATCTTTACACCGTAAGGTGAACATGCGGTAAGCTTGCTTTAACTTCGGTACATTGTATTCTGCCCCATTGTGACGCGTTGATGTAGTCAGTTAAATTCGAGTCGATCTATGTGCATTCAACTATGAATGGTAAGGCTCAACAAAGCAATATTTGACTCGATAAAATCCATACCGATATTGATAAATACCAAAGCAACCTAAAGTACAGTCAGGGACAAAGGTCGATTTACCATTTCAGTTTTAAAAATCGTTATTATTGAGCAAAATATTTGATGAAACGCTATTATATGAAATGCTGAAATACAATGTATTGAAGAATATTGTGTCAATTTAGATGATATTATTAATAATGTAAAAGTGGTGATATTTGGCACTCTCGCAATTCGTTTTTTGATAACCGTTTATCAATACAAATCATTTTGTAAATTCGACAGGTGTATGTTACAACACTTACCTAAAGTGTTGTGAGCTACACCTTTCGAAGCTATTATAAGCATTAAATGAAACTCGTAAATATACATATCTGTTTTCAATTTATGTCTATGGTAGGACAATTATTGTTATATGGACAAATTGTTCATGTAAATGGTTGACAGTTTTAACGTGTACGTTGACGTTTGTGACGTATGACAAGATTTCTATAATTTGTCTTTGTTTTTTGCTGGTGTTCAATGGTGTTCGGTGTTTTATTTGTTACTTACAATCTACTAAGCAACGGTATATATTTAAATAAAAAACACAATAAAATAATAAATCGATGACTAGTTTAAAAAAAGTCCTTGTGATAGACAAGGATTTTTTTATACTAGTCATCGATTTATTATTTTATTGTGTTAGACATGATTATTCATTTGAATGCGTTTGTATTAAAATTATTTTGTATAACTTTTAATGTAAATGGGTCAGGCAAGTCTTCTATGGCATGAATCGCAACTGTATTTAATTGACTATATTTTATTTAAAATAAATAATTTTTAGATGCAAGTTTTTTTTTTCTCATTTTATAGGCTTCTGAAATTGTTATTTACTTTATTATCAAAAAGCAAATTTTAAAAAATACGTCCATTACCGTATTACCTACCGGTTTACCGATAAAAAAAAAATATTGTCACCGTTTATTTTACCGGTAAATAAAATCGACGGGTTTTGCAAGCCCTACGTCCTACCATAGACATAAATTGAAAACAGATATTATGTATTTTTTTTTTCTCCTCTGTACGTGTACGTCTATATGTGATTTTGATATCGATGTATTTATCTATATACAGATTTGTTTAGTATAAAAGGTGCCCAAATGATAAGGTCCATCTTTACCAGAATATCTACCACTTAAGGTTGTGCGAACGTTACTATGATATACTTAAAGGAATAAAATATTTTTCTTTTGTGGTAGTACGCTTAATTAGTAAAATGTTAAAAGTTATCAGTTTGAACATTCTTGTAATTCAATGTTCAAGTATAAGGTGTTGCGCTGCTAGGGAATACGGTATTAAAACATGTTTTTAATAAGATTGATTTTATAGTATAAATAAGATAATCTTATGAAATGCGTGAAGACAATGTTTATTATGAAATACCTTAGAAATACTCAAGTCAGAAGCGTACCTGCATCTATCTTGAGTATTTCATTATATTATCATACGTACCTGGCCAATCCACAAGGCAGATTTTCCTATGTCAAATATTGTCTTTGCCGTTAGGTCCACTTTAATTAATTAATAACGCGCAGCATACTTCGAAAATATCTTAGTGTCGGTGTGGTGAATTTTTAATTATTTTAATTTTATATTTATTTGTGCAGTAGGTAATATGCTCATGAGAGCGAGTAATTGATATGAGTTCATTAATATTTTCCATGAAGAACGAACTATCTGCGTGGTATCATAAAAAAAACATAGGCATTTTATCGTAGAGACCAATAAATAAGCAACAACGACGATAACGATTAAGTATAATTACCTTGATTGTAAAATATCTTCAATTTTATAAAAATGTTAAATTCATTCATTTACTGACAGACAGTGCAACGAGTAACTAGGTCCATAGGCCGAAAGGTCATATAGGCCGTCGCTCCCGTCCGTATGCAAAATACTGGTATTCCGCTGCACCTGGTTAGACTGGAAGCCGACCCCAACATAGTTGGGAAAAGGTTAGGCAGATTAAGTAAATGTGGTTTTATAATATTTTTTTTGAAACGCATCTTTATTGAGAATATAATAAATACGAACTCTTAAACAAAATGCCAGCATCTATACCGTATAGATGCTGGCATTTTGTATAGGAGTTCGTCATTATTGAAGTCAGAAACGTGGTGCTGTTACTTACACTTCTGTTTATAAGTAAAAGTTAGTGAAATCATCGTTTTTTGGAAACTCATCCTCTGAATCGGTTGCTGATGGGTAGTCTGATTGGGCACACGGTTTGTAAGAATATGCATGTATTTAATCGAACTTCAAATAATACCCATTTAGCTTTCTCAATAACATTATTTAATAACCCTCTGAGAAGTATAATGAATGTGCCACTTTTTGTGACCCTTAAATAATTCCTATTTTCGGGTCCTAAAAATATTAAATACCCAAGTAATTGCGACCAAACTGGATATAGCGCTCGCTAACCTCGCGCACGGTTTGTCACAGTTCTAACCTAACCCATTTGGTCGACATGGTCTAGCTCTGCGAACATCTGTGTGAAAAAACAGAAAAATATTTTTTTAGGTTAAGTAATTAGTTAAAAAAAAAAAACGTACTTCATTAGAAGGGCAATAAATTTTTAGAGGGTCAGTTGAATAGAGTAAAGGTTTAATTAAATCTATTAATATTCTTTAGAGTAGGTGCTTTGGTAATCTAAGGATACTAAGATGTGAAAAGTCCAAACAATCATATCCATTTATGTAAGTAATAATGAAGATAAGGCTTATACGAAACCTGGAACCTGGTTCATTTATTTCGTAGCTGAAAAATCATTAGAGTGAAAACAACCACTAGATTGGGTACACCGCTTGGATCATTAAATTAAGTGCGTGTGTTTCACCACAGTCGCTAAAGGCTTACGTTGTATTACTTCATGTAGTCAAAGCCACATTTACCAATCAACTATTGTGAGAGGCGTAGGGTGAAGAAGTGATCAGCCAACCGTAGCATGAATTGTGTTTAGTGAGCACGAAGTCTTCCGAGCGACACGTTCTTGGCATACGTTATGTATTTTACTTAACTATGATTATATACTGGGTATTTGTTTTTGGTCCTCAAAGATGTAATGAATATTAACTTGAACTTACCCGAGACCTAACTTCCAAATGCTAAGTGATACAAATACGAGCACAACACAATTTGTTAATAGAAACTATGTTTTGTTGTAATGTGCGAATGACTTCAAGACTAAACATTGCTTTTTTTTTAATAATGTGTATTCGATTTTTTTAATGACACATTATGATTTCACAAGCCAGTTATAGACGTGACGTTTTTAAGGACAAAGCAGAGATGTACTCGTGGATTTAGATTTTAAAGGCCCCTTTGCCTTGAGATTAGCCTATTGCCAATACACGGGCGCAAATCCAGACTGGGTGGCGAGAAAAATTCCTCATGGAAAAACTCAATAACACCTTGCCCGCACACGCACATCAATATACCAGTTTAACCCCACAGCAACACACAATTAACCATTAAACTCACTTAAAACGTGTCAATCCCACTAAAGAAAACTGTCAAGTCCCTCAAGATACAGGATTTTCTTAGTTCAGGGCGGGGTCTTACTCTTTTGTAATCGCCTTACCCATCCCATAATTACCTAACCAACACTGATGTTACTTAGGCTCAGTTTTTGGTAAATAAATGATTACTTATTTACTTAATAATTTTTATTAATAAATAATTATCTTACTTAATTAATAAATAATGATCTTACTTAATTAATAAATAATTATCTTACTTAATTAATAATTTTATTTTTATGAAAATTCTAGTAACTACCTACTAGACTATACTCCATTTGAAATAAGATAAGACATTTAAATAAACCTTTTTTACAGTCTCTGCAATCGATTTTGATTTCTATATTATAGGCATAAGGATGGCTTTAAAAGCAAAAAAGTGGTACAATATCAACTGTTTATTGCAGCTGCATTGCATTTGTCATGCCACCAACGCAATAGAAATCAAAATCGGTTGAACGGACTGTAAAAAAGGTTTATTTAAATGTCTAATCTTATTTCAAATGCAGTATATAATAGGTATTAGTCAGTGTTTTTCAAATCATGTCTAGTTTTGTTCCCTACCTATATGTATAGTGTACCTATGTATGACGAATAGTTTGCAACATAGAGACGTACATAAGCTTTTTTCACTAGCAACAAGCAAAAGGTCGCTGGCAAAAGCTTACGTTTGTACAAGGTTTGTTTGCAGGTTTATAAATAAATAATGTACATTCGTTAGAAATATCTCGCCAAAGATAGACCAGAACTGTATTATAGTTCTGTTTTTTTCGGTATAATGGAATATTACCTAATAGTATAAGTTATTTCAACCAATAAAAAATATGATGATAATGACACACCAATAAATTATTATTATGTATCCGAATAATTGAGTTTGCAACCGAAGTAACGACTTTCGTTGCATGGCGTTAGCGGGCATTAGGTAGGTTAGCCCAGTCAATATCGACACAAAAAAATGCAAACGTCGCAAACGCGCATGTTATGCATCTAACTAGGATTTTTATCATATGTTGTTAGAGTAGTTTATACCCAAGTTGGCAACTCTGAAAATCTTGTTCTATTCCCATGGTGCTCGAAAAACCGCGAAATTCTGGCATTTGTTACAGTTTTTTTAAATACAGGGCTGACACCCTGTATTTAAAAAAACTGACATCGACGCGAAACCTGGTACCATATATTCAGTACATGATTCTGAACGCCCTAGCGTTGATTTTTAGTGTCGGTTATAAAAAAAAAATGGGCTGTTTCATAGAAAAGTGCAATACCTACGCGGTCAAAATGTATGCTACAGCAGATTTTTTTTTAAACCGAAAGAATTTTCAACGCAGTGGGGTTCAGAATCATTTACTGAATCCATGGTATCAGGCTTCGCATCGATGACCCTGACACCCTGTATACGTCTGCCAGTACCTGTCTTGGCAAATGACCCTCATCGATAATTTTTCACTTTTTGGAAAAAAATGCCCATCTTTGACTAGCTGTATCTTCAGACCTAGAGTGCTATAGCTAGACTCAGACTGTATCAAATTTAGCTTGCTTCACAAAAAGTTATCTGTTTCCTGACACAGGTCATGGTATATCCGTGTGCTAAATGTCATCCAAATCCAATCCGCCGTTACGGCATGAAAAGGTAACAGACAGACAGATATACAGAGTTATCTTTGAATTTATAATATTATGGATTTCATACATAATCAAAATGACAATAGGTGGAAGAAAACAAACAGGTACAAATAAATAACGTTCCAATAATAGAATAAAATAGAGTTAATGCTGTATAGCAATGAATACCTACATATTAAATACACAATGATTCACCTAAAAGTTCCATATTACTATAGTATCAAATTTTTTGAATATATTTTGTCAACAAAGACTCCGCAGCTCCACCAAGACCGTCGGCGATAGTCAATAAATAAACGAATTCATTCAAAGTTTCCGTCTCGCGTGTCGGTATATATATTGTATTTCACGATATTCGTAAACGGTTTCAATCAAAACAGCTACTATTTGTTGCTTGATATTGCATGATTAACTTCCATAAAGTAAATTCCGTTGCTTCAGTACTCACAAATAATTATCTATACAAATTTAAAAAATGACGGTTCCAAAAATGTTGAAATGTGGAAGAGTATTAAACATTTTTGCTACATACCTAGTATAATTTAATGAATTATTAGTGAATCAGTGGATAAGAACTTATGTCTTATAATAAGCTAAAAATACTTGGCTTATGGCTGGGATCTTGCTAAGGTCATCATTTCAGCCGAAAGACATCAAAGTGGCGGTGCTTGATGGAGGCCCCACCGCCACTTTGACCGTTTCTGTTTCCTGCGGCCTTCACAAAGTCATCGATCTACCTTGTGGGAGGCCTTCCAACGCTATACGTCTTCCAGTACCATTCGGCCACATCGGCCATCTGTTCTGCGAGCAATGTGCCCTGCCCATTGCCACTTAAGTTTGCCAATTCTTTGGGCTATGTAAGTTACCTAGGTTCTGCTGCGGATCTCTTCATTTCTCATTCGATTTCGTAGGGAAACTCCAAGCATAGCCTTCTCCATTTCTCCTTCCCCTTTGGGTGGGTTGGGTGGTGGTTTCCCTTGTGATAAGGTATATTGTAAGCTAAGTCTTCACAGGCACACAATGGTCAAAGACTTTCGTCTTGAGATACTGCGGTTCCCGAACGCTGCCCAGCCGAATCGGATTCGACGATTGACCTTTCTCTCGAAGGTCATTAGATCATAATTCTGCCTCTTTCAACATCATTCCATTGACAGAAAATGTATTGATTGTAGATATACCTGACACTAACAGTGCTAGTAAAATTATTAGGTTTCGTCTTGCAATTCATCCCACTATTACAATTGTAAATAACAATACAATTTTCGTCAACTTTGTTTGATTTAATGGTAAAAGACTTATTTTTACATCGTTAAATAAAGTTTTCATAAAAAGGAGTAAGGTGATTTTTATCAGTCTTAATTAATTTATATTATATTTTACGCGGAGGGCGTTGTCGGTTAGAGCGAACATGCTGGCTCGCAGGTTTGCACGATGCTCACTTCCGGTTAAAATCACGCTCTTTCGAGCCTACTGTACTACTTTTTACACGTGCAGCCTGTGGGCTAGATATACGCAAAGATCGTACAACGCTCTCCGCGTTCAGTATAACAATGCGTTTAGGATACTGGTGGGGTTGCCCCGTTTCTGTAGTGCGTCAGGGATGTTCGCAGATGCGCATGTGGATTGCTTTTACGCAACAATGCGTAAAAGGTGCGCTTCCCTGGTGCGCAGGGTATGGGGAAGCTCCAACAGTGTCTTAAGCATGGTTGCGAGTCGCCTGGACTGTGTATACGTGGGTCACTGTTGTGCTGTCTCTCATGGGATGTCGCAACGGTGACTAACCGTTATTTCATGTTATTTGTTGTTATTTCTGTATTGTTTCCCGTGTTTTTGTTTAGTGTCTGTGCTTACTAACATAGTCGTAAGTTTACTAACAAACTTGTTGAGTCTTGGTTACTCCAATAAATAAAAATTCTATTCTATTCTATTCTATATTTATTTTCAACTGGAATTTCTCAGTGGCAGTCCGGTGTCTGGATTTGTGCCCAGTGGATGGCAATAGGCTCGCCCCCTATTACATGGAACTTAAACATAACCAGCGATATGTGGGTGTACTTACACCTCTGCCCAACTCTTCAGGGAGTACAGTCGTGATATTATGTTATGTTATTAATTAAATTAACAAATGAATATGCGACGAAGGTATTTGTAGTATTTCATTTTTGGTGACCCGATAGCAATGTTCGGGATCACCGGGATAATGCATATTAATATTATTATTAGAAATGCGAAATTAACTCTGTATGTCTGTCTGGCCCCTTTTCACGCCCTAGCGGCTGAACGGATTTGGATGAAATTTCACACACGGATATACAATGACGTATGGTCTTTATGCGTATATCACGAAAATGTTACTTGTTTGTAGACGCCTTGGGTTGCCCTGTTTAGTCTACAAATGTTTAATAAATTAATAAGTGACTGGGTCAGGACATAGGTGAATTTTTATCCCCGTAGTCCGTTCCCGTTGGATCATTTTAAATTTTCACGCGGGCGAGTGGGCAAAAGCTAGTTGGCTGTAATTATGTCTAAAGCAATCACCAAGATTTAAAAAATAAAAATTGTATCCATCCTTGACAGTAGTATTACTTTTTTACCCCTTTGTCTATAGACATTAACAATAGGAAGCCCTTTTATTCCATAATCTTATCAACACCGCCATTTAGTACTAGCAAAATTACCAGAACCTAATAATTCGCTGGGGCATGCATAATAGCGTAGTAATCAATTTCCAGGCAAATTAGCTCTCTAATTTCCACGTTAATTAACTCCACACCGGAGAGCGTATTGTATTAACTTTGAACAAATCACGCAGTAATAATGTCCACCACAATAAATATCACAACTGATTTGGGTATTTGCTGACATCATCGGTCCGATGTCACCTACTCACTTCCCTCACGATCCTAATTGGACTCCGGATGTCCTAGACGTGGCGCTCCTTAAGAACGTCAATCTCAGATTAGTCTCTATCGAAACGGCGTCAGAGCTTACCTCTGACCACCGTCCTGTAGTAATTAAAATGGCTTCCCGCATAGGTCACCCCAATGACCCCAATCAACCCCTCGTTACCAAAAGGGTCACGGACTGGAGGAAAGTAGGCGAACAGCTGAAACCCATGTCCCCCCTATTAGAATCAATCCCAGACCAGTTCGACTCAGTCGCAGACACGACGGCCGCGATCGACTCACTCACCGAACACGTACAAAACGTCCTGAACAACTGTTCAAGGGAAGTCCCAGCAATGGACCCCCATTGCTTTGACCTCCCGGACGATGTGCGTGCTTCGATGACTGAGAAGAACGCGGCCACTCGTGCCTACGATAACTTTCCCTGCGCCGCTAACAAAGCCCACATGCGCTACTTACAGAGATCTGTAAGGACACGTGTGCAGGAGCTGCGTAACGCGAGCTGGGATAAGACTCTGAGCGAACTCACTCCCAATCACCAAGCCTTCTGGGAACTTCAGAGGAAACTCAAATCCCGACAAGAAGCATCTATGCCCCCTTTAGTTCGTCCCGATAGTTCTATCGCCTTCGATGACATCGACAAAGCTGAATGCCTAGCCGACAGTCTCGAAGCGCAATGCTCCCCTAGCCTCCTACCCGTAGACCAAACTCAACTCAACAAGGTCAATGCGGAAGTAGAACGCAGAACCTCTCTGCCCCCCGTAGAAGACCCTGATAATCCTCTGGCCCCCGTCACTCCTGACGAAGTCCAAGATATCATAAAGGGTCTTAAAACTCGCAAAGCCCCCGGTTCAGATGGAATCACCAATAGGGTGGTCCAACTCTTCCCCACTCATCTCATACTACTAATGTGCACCATCTTCAATGCTGCTCTTAGTAACAATATCTTTCCGCAGGCTTGGAAAGAAGCTATAGTCATAGGTATCCCCAAACCCGGTAAACCCAAGTCAGATCCCTCCAGCTATCGCCCCATTAGTTTGCTCAAGGTAATGGCAAAAATCTATGAGAGACTTATTTATAAGCGACTCAGAGACTATGCTGAGACCAAGGGCCTCATTCCCAACGAGCAGTTCGGCTTTCGAACTCAGCACTCTAGCGTGCATCAGGTCCATCGGATAATAGAACACGTTAGCAGTGGTTTCTATCGTGGTCTCACGACCGGTGCTATCTTCTTCGACATAGCAAAGGCGTTTGACAAAGTCTGGCACAATGGCTTAATATACAAGCTATACCAGCTCGGTGTGCCAGATCGTCTCGTACTCATCTTACGGGACTTTTTGTCAAATCGCACCTTTCGCTATCGTATCGAAGGAGCGTTATCTTCCCCCCGTCTCATTCGCGCAGGAGTCCCTCAGGGCTCAGTACTATCTCCCCTCATTTTCACACTGTTCACCAGTGACATCCCAAAGAGTATAAAGTGTCAGTTGGCTCTGTTCGCAGACGATACGGCCATATACTGCAGCGGGCAAAGTTCCAACCAGATGATCCTTAACTTACAAAAGGCCGTCAATAACCTTGGCGCCTGGTTTAAGTTATGGAGAATCGAGGTCAATCCCGACAAAAGTCAGGCGGTCTATTTTTCAAAGCTGCGCCGTAGGCCCATCCTTCCTAGTCCAGTCACCATGTTTGGCAAGCCGATCCCCTGGGAGAAGCGAGCCAAATACTTAGGTGTAATCCTGGACCATCATCTCACTTTCGCAGATCACGTGAAGGCGGTTCGCTCACGAGCCTCCTTCGCTCTAGGTAGACTCTTTAGTTTAATGAATGCACGCAGCAAATTGCCACTTAAGTGCAAATTGCGCATCTATACCGCGTGTATTAGGCCCATCATGACCTATGCGGGAACCGTATTTGCCCACGCGAATCCCCGTACGATCCATAGGTTGCAAGCCCTACAGAACCGTGTCCTTCGTAGGGCCACGGGAGCCCCCTGGTTCGTTAGGAACGAGATCCTCCATCTCGACCTTAAAATCCCCACAATTCATCAGTTCCTTAAACGTATGTCCAAGCGGTACTTTGACTCCG
The DNA here is from genome assembly GCA_948150665.1 of Conistra vaccinii. Classification (NCBI taxonomy): domain Eukaryota; kingdom Metazoa; phylum Arthropoda; class Insecta; order Lepidoptera; family Noctuidae; genus Conistra; species Conistra vaccinii. The sequence goes on from OX411315.1 coordinate 19,254,572, forward strand.
CAGTCAAACATAGGAATCCCCTAATAGTCAAAGCAGCTAGCTATGTCCCGTCCAATAATCAAGTCAGTAAGGCCCGTCGCCCTAGACATATCCTCTCAGACCCAGATGACCCCATAACTCTCCTCCAGGAGAGCAGTAGGGCCACAAGTACAGTTCACAAAACACACCGACACAATTTCAGACCTCGCCGTAGAGGTCCGCGACCGCGACCCACCCGAGTAAATGATACTCCCCCCCGACCCTTGCTCGATAACGATGCGCCAGCCCGCGTTTTTGCTGAGCCTGTAGCTTTTAACTCCCCTGATAATAATAATGATCTATCCTTGATCCAGCCTGTCCCTCTTGCTGTCCTCCCCCCAGCGAACGCCCTAAGCCGAGGTTCGTACCCCACAGGGGGTGCCCTTAGCGAGCGTTCGCCTAGTTTTAATTAGCTTAGTTTGTATGCCCCTGGCTGGAGGCTTTGAGTTCTTTTAGGAGCTTAAGGCAGCCACAGGAAAGTCCGGTTAAGCAGCGAGTACCTTAGTGGTAACCTGCGAGATGCCCTAGCCAAAAAAAAAAAAAATGGGTATTTGCTCATATACATGACCGGAACGCGTCAACGGCCAACTGTAACCTCAGACGCATCTCCGGCTGCCGCCGACAAAACGGCAGAGGCAACTACAGCCGTCGACACCCGTCGGCGGCAGCCGTAGATGCGTCGGCGGCTGTCGTCGACGAGTGTCGGGGGCTGTAGTTGCCTCTACCGTTGACGCGTGCCTCTCGGGCATATGAGTACTTGAATGTAATTGTATGTACGCTAAATACGCGCTTTGACGTGGAGTTGCGGTTACCAGACCATATTTCCAATATATGTACATACATATATTGGAAATATGGTCTGGTAACCGCAACAATAAAACATACAAATAAAATGGTAACTATTACTGTTCCCATGAAAAAATTAACATACACGAATATTTGTGTTATGTTGATCCTTCATCAACGGTATTTTGTTTAAAGAAAAAACGAATTGGATTTTAACTATTTAATGTTATTAATTATTTAGTATTATTTATACAGCAAAGGGAATATTCTTCCCAATATATTCTACAGCTTAAAAATAAAAAAAAATAAGAAAATCACGTGTTCTACCAATAATATACAAATAACCTATGACTACTTATTTGCATTTTATCCGATTGCTAAATCCTTTTGCCTGATAAAAGGTTAAACTTTACAGGTTATCATCGAAATTATTGAATTGAACTTTTTCCTATAATTGATATTTCAGTTATCATAATAGTTATTTTGATACAATTATCATAACGTGAGGATTTCATTTTTATATTATAAAACGGACAATTATGTTGTTGTTGCAACCGACTGTTTTCCGGAGAATTCATTTGTTCAAAAACTATTATTCGAGTAAGCTTGTTCCAAATTATGTACTTCTAGTAAAGCTTCTCGTTTCAAGAAAAAGCTCGAATTACCAGGCACCCTTTGCATTAGTCCGCGAGAGTGAAGACGTGGGTAAATTATACAGAAATTGGATGCTTGACCGACAATTATCGTCACCACTAGTAAGTTTCCTGGTATTATTAACACTATTCCTCCATACCTGCACAATTACTCGAACCCGAAACAGTACATTCGCCCACGTAGTTAGTGCTGCGGCCACAGCTAGTTATTAATTAAATAAATATACAGAAATTCGCTGGTTTTACCAACAATAATGGTCACGAGGAAGTTTTATGGTATCGGCTCCCCTAATCCCGAAAATAGCTACCTCTGTAACCTTAAAAAAGTATGGCCAGAACCTGATTGATTCGTTCTTAATTTCTTATAACTGAGTAAGTAGGTACATCTCTACTTTACAATATCTGAAAATAACAGAACCAATACTTTAAGGAGTGGAACGTAGGGGAACCCGGGGCATTTTGGGCCCCTTAAGAGAAATCTTGAATAAACCTAAAAAAAACAAAATATTGAATAAATCAAAATCAACGCCATTTTTTTAACCGACTTCCAAAAAGGAGGAGGTTCTATGTTCGACTTTATGTATGTTTTTTTTTTTTTTATGTATGTTCACCGATATCTCCGCCAATTGTGGACCGATTTTGAAAATTATTTTTTTGTTTGAAAGGGTAAGCTCCCGAGGTGGTCCCATATAAATTTTATTGACTTTGCTTAGATAGTTTTTGAGTTAGCTTGAATAATACATATTTTTCCCACTTAGTTTATATGGACGATATTATGATAACTTCGTGTCACTGTTATTTATTGCAGTTAGTGGTATTGGATATTGTGTGGGGTAGGTACCACAACTAAAAAGTGAAAAATAAAAACTTTTTACAAAAAAAATTAAAACCGACTTCCAAAAAAAACCCCTACAAAGTGAAAAATAACTTTAATTTCGGAAGTCGGTGGCAAAAAACGAAAATTAAAAAACAAAGACACCGACTTCCGAAATTAAAGTTATTTTTCACTTTGTAGTGGTTTTTTTTGGAAGTCGGTTTTAATTTTTTTTGTAAAAAGTTTTTAGTTTCATTACATTATCAGCCTATTAATGTTCCCACTGCTGGGACACAGGCCTCCTCTCTGTTAGAGGGAGTGGGCCGTAATCCACCACGCGGGCCCAGTGCGGGTTGGTAGATGTCACATGTCTTCGAATTTTTGGTTCTTTGGTTCTAGTTAGTTTCATTAATGTTATTAAAAATTTACGTAAAATTATTTACTTAGCATAATCAGCCTATAATGTTCTCACTGCTGCCATGCTGGGACACAGTCCTCCTTTCTTCAAGAAGGAGTGGGCTGTAATTTACCACTCGGGCCTAGTGCAGGTTAGTACATGTCTCATGTCTTCGAGATTTAGGGTCTAGGACATGCAGGTTTCGTCAGGATGTTTTCCTTCACGGTTTTGATAACTGTGGTGATAAAATGATTTGCAAGACGTAAAATGCCTATCTGGGTTCGACCCCACGACCTAGAACTCGTAAGTCGGGGCCGTTACCACTGGGCCACCACTACTCTACTGCTAACTAAGGGCCCTCACCCACGGCGACTTTTTGTAGCGCGTTTTGTAAACGCGCTTCTGCATCGCTACTATCGCGCAACATTTTCATATATAATTACAGCTTCGCGGCTGTATCGATACACATGCGCGACAGCATCGTTATTGCATCGCTACAAAAAGTCGCAGTGGGCAAGGGCCCTTAGTCTACAAGAATTCTGATATAATGCGAACTTTAAAAAAACACAAAAACTGCCTGTTTTGCCGTTGTCCCCGCACAACTATAATAGGCATACCCAGTCTTATACTCTTGTGTAAGTCCTATTATCCTCTTTACCGGCACAGAAACAGTGGGGCCTATCTGTAACATACAGGACAAGTGACCAAACCCTCCCTAAATTCCGAGTATCAATATTCAGGGTACAAACATTCCATGTGTTTTCTTTGATTCTTTTTCTTCATCTTGTTCTTCTTTTCTTTCTTTTCCTAACCTGGTTTCTGTTTCTGAGCTTTTTCCAGATATTTTTATAAGGTGAACTCCTCTTGGTTTCAGTTTTGGACTTGCATATGACTATTTAAATTCCAAATAAAATAAATGTTAACAAAATCGAAAGACTATTTGGTAATTAGTTCACATTTTCTAGTTATTTAGCCACATAATTGCCGTAGTAATTTAGGTTTTTTTTTTTTTTTAATTCACAAAAAAAATATATTATGTCCTTCAGGTAGATTATTAAAAAATATTGGACACGACCGTATTTTCAATATTTTTACGTAATCAAAAGATGACGGCAATATATTGAGTTAAAATGTGGCAGATTGTGGCATGACGTCACTCTCCGGTAGATTTTATACTGAATTGTGACGTAGCGAGCCCCCACTCCCCAACTTTAATGCGTTTTATCTTGTCTAATATTTTTGAAGTGAAAACTGCTTTAGCGGCGTTGTGCACTTTTTTTGGGATGAGTTAAAAATTTTAAACTCGCGTCAGGACACGTGACCGTAAGATCCGTTGCCTATCAACCGACAAAATAAATAGTCTTTGACATTACGTAAAGATTGCGAGGTAAGAAATTTTACCCATATTGATGGATAAAAAAAGCAGTCAAAACATACTTTATGAAAAGTGTTAAAATAAGTTGTTTATTTATGTTAGACTATTTTTTGAAAATAAATAAAATTACTACTACTACTAATGAATATTGTATTTAACCACATAAATTATAGTACTTTAATTTATACTAATAAATATAGAATTTCGTGCGAAATTATTCCCTAACCATTCCAAAATAATCAAAAATGCACAACGTTAATGTTCAAGTTTTCACTTCTGCCGGCACTCCCGGAGTGCAACCCGTTGTTTTTTTTTTATTATCTGACTGACGGACTATATAGTATTTTTTGTTAACCCACTCAACAATTCTTTTTAATTTTAATGTTTTTTTTTATTTATATTTAAAAAAATATCAACAGCGTCAACGTAAGTAAATTAAGCACATAATATGATTTTATTTATGACCTGTTTACCTTTTTTTTTTTTTTTTTTTTGGGTGGGAAATCATCCAATGACTTCTCCCGCTCTGGGCGGAGCGGAAGGGCGTGTCAGACTTTTACTGACTAAAACCCACCCGTGTTCCTTCCCTTGCCATGCCAGGGGCCACGGTTTCCCCTTGGGACTACCCGCAACCCCGGCAGGCATCGGCCCTAACGGACCCCGTCAGTTTTGCTGACATCTCTTTGAGGCGCGCGTGGAACACGACGCGCCGTCGACCCGGGCCTGGTCCTTATCGGACGGCGAGCTGCCTTCTGCTCTCCGTCCGCAGGCCCGCGCCTACGGTGGCCGGAAATCGGCTATCAATTCCCGACGCCCGGGAAGTCTCCTACGGCGGCGGCGGCTAGGGCTGGTAGGGCGCGGCCTCTGCCACTCCCTCGCGCGCTCCGCCTCCTCCTTCGCGAGCATTACTGCTTCGCAGAAGGAGGTGACGGCTTGCCATGCCCTCTCGCTCCGCACCATGGCCTGGACCAGGGCCGGACGCGAGAGGTCACTGCCGCCGATCGCCTCCACGAGGACACGGCGGTGGTCCACCCAAGCCGGGCAAACCTCCACCGTATGCTCCACCGTGTCCTCCGGACGATCCACACAATGGTGACACCCGGGCGTTTCCTCCCGCCTTATGCGAAACAGGTACCTCCCGAAACAACCGTGTCCGGTGAGGACCTACCTCAGGCGGAAGGTGAGGACGCCGTGGCGCCTCTCAAGCCACTCCTCAAAGAGGGGACTTATCGCCGTAATTGTGGCGTGCCCAAATCTGGGTTGCGACAATCGCACACTCCAAGCCGCCATGAGATCCCGCCGGAGCTCTGTCCGCTGTACCGTGATTTCTCGCGGCAGCGGAGTTACACCCCGGCGCTTCATCTCCTCGCGCCACTCCCAAATGTGGGCGAGGACCTTCGCCTCCAGATCCCATGGCGGCGTTCCGGCAAGGAGGCTCGCCGCCTCGCCGGAGACCGTACGGTATCCCCGGACCATCCGGATAGCCATGACCCTTTGGGCTGCATGCAACCGGCGGGCTGGCCGCAACCTTAAGGTTCGCGCCCACACCGGTGCCCCGTAAAGGGCCATGGACCGCACGACCCCCGCGTAGAGCCTCCGGCAGGAGGCGTTTGGACCCCCTAGATTGGGCAGAAGCCGCTTCAAGGCAGCCCCGGCCCGCTCCAGTTTGGGAGCCAAACGTCGGAAATGCTCCACGAAGTTCCACCGGCTGTCGAGGACGAGTCCCAGGTACTTCATCGTCACCTCGACGCCGATGTGAACCCCTCCTACCGTTATTTGGGAACCCGACGGTGGCGCGTTCCGAGGGCCATGAAAACACATGACCTCGGACTTGTGCAGGGCCACCTCGAGTCCCAATTGCCGGATCCTGTCGACGATCGTCGCAACCCCGCGTGTCGCCAGTTCGGCCGCCGCCTCGTGCGACCTCCCCTGCGCCAGGACCAGCGTGTCGTCAGCGTAGCACACTACGCTGACACCACTAGGGAGGTCGGCGCGCAGCACCCAGTCGTATCCGATGTCCCACAGATGCGGCCCCAGGACCGATCCCTGTGGGACACCGCACGACATCTCTCGCCGCTTCCATTCTCCCTGGTGACCGGGGTAGATGACGGCCCTGTCCGTCAAATAGGCCTCGACCAACCGACAGAGGTAGGTCGGCATCCGGTGATACCGGAGTGCCTCCCTGATGACCTGTTTACCTGACATATTTTTAATTGAATGTTTTTTTATATTTTTTATTGTAATCTTTTGACATGTCACCTTAATTTTTATTGCTTATTTATGTTCATTGTGTACCTACGCCATATATTGGCAAAACATAGAGCACATATATTTCAGACTATATACTTGTTAGAACTATTCTAAACGCAACCTTTTTTGTGATATATTATCTGTCTTGTGATTTTGACTGACGTTTCCCCTTCCGTCCGTTCAAGACTTTTGTACGAATGTGTTTTTCTGTTTCTTTAATAAATCCCATATTAATCTCTATAAACCTTTCTTTATCTGCCCAAATATCCAACATGGTAGCAGAGCGTGGTTATTAACACTCGGAAAACGCTCGTATTTTGGACAGATTGTCGAAGAAAATTGGTAACTATTTAATAGGATCACGCCAACGGTAAAAATTGAAAAAAATGGCTTCTTCATCACAATACATGAATTCCATTGAGAAACTCAAGGGGTCAGAAAATTATTCAACTTGGAAGTTCTCGATGCGAATGCTATTAATCCATGAAGAACTATGGGAATTTGTTGAGAATAACGTGAACGATGAGAAACAAAAGAAGGCGGAAAAGGCGTTGGCACGAATTGCCTTATCAGTGCAACCAGCAGTGATTCCATACATTCGCTCGGCAAAAACTGCTTACGAAGCATGGAATAACTTGAAGAAGGCATACGAAGGTCGCGGATTGTGTAGAAGACTAGGTCTTCTCAGAAGTTTGTTTGGCACAAAACTACGTGATAGCAGCTCGATGGAGGATTACCTCAACAAAATTAAGGAAGCCTCACATCAGTTGAGTGAAATTGAGTCACCACTAGATGATGAATTCGTAGCTGTTATAATGTTGAGTGGTCTAACTGAAGACTTTGATCCATTGATTATGGCCATTGAAAATGCTGGAACAAAATTATCTACTGAACTTGTCTCGGTCAAACTATTGGAAGAGACACGGAGACGAGAGGAAAAGCAGGATAGTGTAACCGCACTGATCACTCGGAAGCAACCCAGATGCTTCAAGTGTAAGCGTATTGGCCATTTCTTGAAGAATTGTCCCGATAAACAACCTGCATCAGAAAAGGAGACACAGAGTCACAGTCATGGTCGAGATAGGAACAAGCCGAAGATTAAACCAAAGGACAAGGCTCTTGTCGCTGCTCTTTCTGTAAAGGTGAATAGTGATGTGTGGTATATAGACTCCGGAGCCACTAACCATATGTGCAATAATGAAAAACTAATGGTAAACAATAGTTCAAATAAAACTGTTGAAGTGAGTATTGCAAATGGAGAAAAATTATTGACTGCTGGAATAGGACAAGTGAAAGTTCATTTAAAAAAGAGCGTAAAGACAATAAGTGATGCATATTATGTACCTAATTTAAGTACAAATTTGTTGTCAGTCAGCACTATGACTAAAAAGGGTTATATAGTAACTTTTGATAGTAGTTCATGTACTGTTTATGATGGTTCTGATATTTTAGCTACTGGTACTCAAGTCAATGGTGTGTATCAACTCGACACTGTGTCAGACAATGGCTGTGCTGAGGATAAGGAAAATACATCAGGGGCAGCAGCTGCGGTAGCGGGTTCGACATCCCAAGACACGTGGCACAGACGTCTAGGACACCTCAACTCAAGGAGTATGAAGCTTCTAATGTCAGGTATGGCAACTGGTATTAATTATAGTGTGTCTGAATATAAACAGTGCATACCATGCATTGAAGGAAAGCAATCTAGATTGCCTTTCCCCAAGAAATCGTATACTAGAGCTACAGATATTTTGGGTTTAGTGCATACAGACCTATGTGGGCCTATTCAAACTCCATCTCTAAGTGGTGCTAAGTATGTGTTGAGTTTCATTGATGACTATACAAGAAAACATTTTACTTATTTTCTGAAAACTAAAGATGAGACTTTTAGGTATTTTCAGCAATTTAAAGTTTTTGTAGAAAATGAAACTGGCAACAAGTTAAAAATACTTAGAAGTGATAGAGGAGGAGAATATATGAGTTCAAAATTTCAGGATTTCCTCAAGATTAATGGAATTAAACATCAGAAAACTATACCTGATTCTCCACAGCAAAATGGTGTTGCTGAGCGCTCTAACAGAACTATCATGGAAAAAGTCAGGTGTATGCTGCGAGATGCTGGACTGGGTATGGAATTTTGGGCTGAAGCAGTAAATACTGCTGTCTATTTGAAAAACCGGAGTCCAACTAAGGCAGTTCCTGGTACAACTCCAGAAGAAAAATGGAGTGGAACAAAGGTAAAACTTGACCATTTAAGAATTTTTGGTTGTATTGCTTATGTCATGGTGAAAAATAGAAAGAAACTTGACGTTAAAAGTAAACCATGCATATTTGTGGGATATAATGAAGAATCTAAAGGATATAGACTGATTAATCCGGATAGTCCAAGGAATTGTGTCAATTCTCGTGATGTTGTTTTCATAGAAAATAAATTTTATATGAAAGAAATGTCACATGATGATAAAGGTGATCAACAGCTGTTTGTTGATCTTAGTTTGAATCAAAATGTAATTCAACCATCGGAATCGCCCATTGTGAATTCTGAAATATCTGATGACATAAAAATATCACAGAATACTGAAAAAAGAATAAGCACAATCACACTAGATGATTCCGACAGTGAAAGACCAAGTGATGAATCAGATGACCGCTTGGATCCAACTTACCTTCCAGGAGAAGATTCTGAGACAGAATCTCCAGAGGACTGCAGCTATGATGATGCTTCTGAGTCTCATCTCATGACCAACTTCGTGACTATACTGGAATACAATGATCCTGATGAACCTCAAACTGCGGCCGAGGCTTTAAATGGACCAGAATCAGATAGTTGGCGTAAGGCGATGACTGATGAGTATAATTCTTTTATTAAAAATAAAGTTTGGACTCTGACAGAACGAGAACAGCATCATAAGCCTGTGTCGTGCAAGTGGATATTTAAGAAAAAATATGGAGTAAATGGTGAGTTGTTGAAATATAAAGCTCGTTTAGTAGCCAGGGGTTACACCCAAAAATATGGTGTTGATTATCTAGAAACGTTTTCCCCTGTCGTGAGATACTCCACACTAAGGTTACTGATCGCTTTAGCAGCAGAATATGACATGAGTATTGAGCACTTGGATGTTAAAACAGCATTTCTGAATGCAGAACTGGAAGAAACGGTTTTTATGCAGCAACCACAGGGTTTTGAAGTTAAGGGGAGTGAAAATATGATATGCAAGCTCAACAAAGCTGTTTATGGCCTTAAACAAGCATCAAAATCTTGGTATGATAAAATTAACAAGGTACTATGCGATAAGTTGAACTTCTGTCGTTTAACTTCTGAACCATGTGTTTACTATAGGTCTGAAAACCAATCGATGATGCTCATAGCTCTGTATGTCGATGATTTGATAATATTTTGTTCTCCGACATTCCAAGGAAAAGACAAAATTAAAGCGAAATTGCAGCAAGAATTTGATATCACGGATCTAGGGCCAGCCCAGCAGATTCTTGGTATGAAGCTGTCAAGAAAAGGTAATGAAATCTCTCTTAATCAGTCGAACTATATTCTAAAACTGCTGAAGAAGTTTCGGATGGAGGATTGTAAACCGTCAGGAACACCAATGGAGACTAGTCTAAAGTTACCTAAAGAAACTCAAAAGGATGATACTTATGACTACAGAGGTTTAGTAGGGTCGCTTATGTATATAGCAGTTTGTACAAGACCGGACATCAGTTATGCTGTGAGCTACCTGAGTCAATTTAACAACTGTTATAGTGAAATTCATTGGAAAGCCGCCAAGAGGGTTTTACGATATCTAAAAGGTACACTGAGTTTGAGTCTAATTTTCACTAAAAGTAGTATGGATATTAGAGCTTATGCTGATGCAGATTGGGCATCAAACAATATAGATCGTCGGTCGTACACGGGCTATGTCTTCTTTTTAGGGAAGTCTGCTGTCTCTTGGGAAAGTCGAAAGCAACGTACTGTTGCTTTATCTAGTACTGAGGCAGAGTACATGGCATTGTCTGACACGTGTAAAGAAGCTTTATTCATCAGGAAACTCCTATTTGAGTTGCTTGGTACCATATCTAAAGTGATCATTTTCAATGACAATCAGTCTGCCATAAAACTTTGTAAGAACTTTATGTTCCATTCTAGGACGAAACACATAGATATTCGTCATCATTTTATAAAACAAATTGTTAATAATGGTATAGTTGAAGTAAAGTACTTATCAACTAATGTAATGTTGGCTGATGTATTAACAAAATCACTTTGCAAACAAAAACATTGTGAGTTTACAAATTTAATGTTAGCTGTGTAGTTATGGCTATGCATGTTTTGTGAATTTATTATTTTAGTTTTATATAATATAAATATTGTTTTAGTTTGCGTTTAAGGGCCAGTGTTAGAACTATTCTAAACGCAACCTTTTTTGTGATATATTATCTGTCTTGTGATTTTGACTGACGTTTCCCCTTCCGTCCGTTCAAGACTTTTGTACGAATGTGTTTTTCTGTTTCTTTAATAAATCCCATATTAATCTCTATAAACCTTTCTTTATCTATATCTTTAATACTATCTGTAACCATAATGCCTATGTTTAACTAAATAAATGATTGATTGATTGAAATAGTAGATTGTTATACAAGGGTGGAAAGGAATCAATTCCCATACGAGGTATTTAGACGCCCGAGCGCAGCGAGGGCGGCTATAGTCCGAGTAGGAATTGATGTCTTTCACCCGTGTTAAACACTCTACTTTTCATTTCGAATATAAGGAAAGTAAAAAATAGTGTTTAAAATATTTATTCATATTGAATAACATGAGTAGTACCTATTTAAAATGAACTTACAAGTTAGAACAATTTGTAAAAATGTTTAAATATGGAACGCACCGCATCACCGCTGCGTTCCGTCCCGCGTGTAAGTTTTTTTTTTTATTGACACTGGCTGTTTATAATATACTCACAAGACCGGAGCCCAGTGCTTCCACTTTTAGGGATTTCTCCCTTTTTTTAGGGAAAACGGCTAATAATAAGCATGGTTTACTGATATTTTATTTTGGCTGGGATTTAGGGAAAAATTTTACTTGAGTTGTTAGCCCTATTGTTTAATTAGTAGGCAGAACCCAATGTACTACTTTACTCTATGGCACCACCGATTGATTAAAGGGGATTTCCTGAAACTTGTAATGATTGTTATTCGTCTAATTTTAGTTTACCATGTTATTGTTAATAGTACTATTTCCGTGGCTAAAGACGACATCAGAAAGTCGCATTTAACCTACAGTTGGTTTGTTTCGTTTGTCTCGATTAATAATGAATGTTTTCTAGGTATTTAATGACATAAAAATTAAAAATTTCCTATACCAAGGAATTTTTATATTTTTTAGGGAATTTTAGGGATAATTCATTAAGAAACTGGGGAAAACCAAAAACGCAAGTGGAAACACTGCCGCAGCTTTTATTTTTATTCTATTCAATATTTTTCTTAAAAAGTTTCGTACCCACAGATATTAATCTAACTAGATGATGCGATTGTACGTAAGTATGTACTTCGCGTGTCAATAAACGGAGTAAAATTACGATCAATGATCGTAATCTGAGATTTTCATTTAGCATTATTGGCACCGGAAATCCACCAAAATCTAGAAAAATGTCTTTTTAAGCCATATTGAGCTGTAAAGACTGTATAGAAAAATTGAAAAAGTGGCACGCTTGGTTTTCATAAAGATGGAGGGACTTGCGATATCTAGTTAGATTTATATCTGTGTTCGTAGCCGACTACCTAACCATAAGTTCTATTTTTAAAATTCATTCCCGCCCTAGGGCGGGAAGCAATTACTATGAGTCTTTCCCGCCCTAGAGCGGGAAGCAGCGTCTCCCACCCGCTACTCGGATCAAACAAACAGTACTTTCCGAGCATGAGATATGAAAAAGTTTATTTCGTTCTGTCCACGAGGTACGTGCATTTGCGCGCATAAAACTACATTTGTCTCGCAAATGCAAGGTCGACTGGAACACCATTCGACTAGTTCCGAACGTCTCGGTTTATTATTCTTTGTAGGAGAGGGGATGTCAGTTTTATCCCGGGGGCCTGCAATGTCCCGGGTTCGTCTATATATATTTTTACTTTTTTATTGACTGTGCGGTATGACAGTGAATGAATCGACAGTTAGCTGTTATTGTTTGACTATCGAAATCTGTTATAATATAAAATGAGCGTTAGTAGAAGTACCTACACAAAAACAGGTAAAAGTGAAACTTACTTCAGTAGCAATTACATTCCGCACCTGCGTTTTTCCGATAGGAACTGAACTCTACAGGGTGATCGTAATTAAGTATTGTTAGAAGCCTACCTGAACCCACGGACCCAGCAAATGAACATACATACATATAATAAAATCGTAGCGAAGTTAAAACTGTTCATTGGATAAAAAAAAGTAATTCCTACGAGATGTTGGAACGATTCTGATGCGAAAATAGTAGTTTTTAGAATTTTTGTTCGTTCGTCTGTTGGTCTGGATGTATATTCCAGACTGACGCGAAAACTACTAAACTTTGCACAAATATTTCTTCTGGCAACGCTATAAAGCTTTATATTTGCTATTAAAGTAGCAATATTGCATTATGTTCGTATTCTTCAACAGTTTACCACGAGATTGTTATTAGGCCAGAATATCATCACGCTATACCTACAAAGAGCTAACCAGTCAATCATGACATGTAAGAAAGGCTGCTACTCGATATCAGGCAAAGGTTTGATTATCAGATAACTAGTAGGTAAATAAGATGACCATTGTAACTGTGAGATTATATCAAACTAAACCATACACGTTCTATTGCTCAAATCCTGCGGTTAGACGTTGACGCGCGCTTTACATCACGTTTGGGAACGCGGATAAAGTTGCAAAAAAATTATGTATTGTAAAAACAGAAATGGTGGTGATGATAGCAGATTAACTAACTAAATATTTTCTGTATACAGACATCGTTTTGGAATCTGCATTCGGATGCCAACAAGTAATCCTCTTGGGCTAGTCATTTTCAGTTTAGCTATTCACCCTATACAACAACTAAATATCAAAAAACATTGTGTGGTATTTAGATGATAGGATTCTAGGAGGTGATGTAGATACTGTTCTAAAAGATCACCAATTTCTAAAGCAGCAGTTCCTATCCATCGGCCTTGACCTCAACTACTCAAAATGCAAATACTTTTGTGAAAATACCGACAGACAATCGACTATACAGAAATTCAATTCAATAGCCCCAGATATCAAAGTTGTGGATAAAAGTTTGCAGGAGGTGCAGTGAACTTACCTAAACCTAACTTTCGGAAGGTGAAAAACTGTCTTCTAAAAGACAAAAGAAGAAAGAAGACAGTTTCTCACATTTCGATGACGCAAATATTTAACATTTTAACGATATTTCAGCTTTTTAAAATTTATTTCGGCATTCACCCTCAGATACTGATGTTTCGGTCCAAATTGTATGTATTTTCTCCGCTCTAACTTTTTATGGACCACACCTTTTAGACAAAATCGATCGAATTATTTGAAGTACTTTTTAAATGTGGCATTGGACGACCGCGCGTCTGCAAGCCACACTAGCCATTTGTTTCGCTGGGCTCGGCGTCCGCAAAATTTCTAGTGTAAGCTTATCGGTGGCGTTCCTGTTCTCGGTTCACATCGCTGTCAGTGCGGTGAAGCAGTCGACTGCGCTGGTCAGTTAGCACGGCACGCAAGCATTAATGACATCATCCGTCGCGCTCTTGTCACCGCCGAGGTGCCAGCTGTTTTGGACCCCAATGGCTTGGTACACGACGATGGGAAGAGGCCAGACGGAATGAACATAATGCTTTGGAAGTTGGGTAGGCCAAAGGGTGTGGGATCCAACTTGTGTCGACGCTATCGCGCAATCACATCGTCCATCGGCGGGCTGTGCTGAGGCGGCTAGTCCAGTTGCAGAAAACCTCAAACTCTGCAAATATAACAAGCTTCTTGGTAGCTATAATGTTTGAGCGGTTTGGGGTTGAAACACTAGAGCTGTGTGGGGTCCGAGTGCTCATCGAGTATTTCGGGACATCGCCAAGCGGTTAGTCGACTCTCCACGTGACCAGAAGGCTGGCCGATTTTTAGGTAAAAAAAATCAGCATTGCCATCCAATGTGGCAACGCTGCCAGACTTTTGAGCACTTTTCCCACAGACAGCGATACGGACCATCAAAAAAGTCAGCATCGCTGTCTGTTAGCTCTTCCCTTTATTTTTTCCTTTATATACTTGTACATAATATATTATATATTTTAGTGTTACGCCCCTTTTCTACGGATTGTATATTATATTTAAGATTGATCAAGCACAATAACCTAATTTAAAAAAAACTATATAGTCGCTTATTAGATAGATTAAATTGTAAGGGATCATAGTAATGTCGCACATTCAAAAATAAGCTGCAACGAGTATTATTACTATTGTAGAGTAGAATTTCTGCCAACCTAAGCCAGTTAAAGCAGCAATAATTATGCATTATGCTCTCGGCGTACTCTCCACTGTCATCTGCATTTATGAAGATTTATCGTAACTACAAACTTATTGTAGCCGAAAACGGCAACCGTCGGCTCCTTAACTTTAATACGAAATAATGTTCCTGATAAAATAACTTTAAACTAAGTAAAATATTGCTCAAGTTTAAGATACGTTCTGCATATTTCGTTATAAAGATAGAAATACATTTGGTACAGGTACCTATTAACTTGGAATTTTGGAAGCATCCCTATCTTTATAAAATATATTGATATATTATTTTAAAATTATATTTGTTCTATTTATCTTCATAGAAAATATGCATAATATTACAATCAACTCCAAGACCGGTATTAGCATTGCCGACCAGATCAGGATCCTCATCAGAGATGACGTGATCTCTATACTTTTCAGCAAGTAGGTACTTATGTATTCAGTCTGATTCCTGCATCGGTTACCTGGCAATACGAAAGTATACATACAGTCGACTCAGTTGCCGCTCGTTTACTCCAGTTCCGTGGTAGCAATACTTACGAGCTTAGACAGTTCTTAAAGAAGAAAATAGTACATTCAGTAAAGAGTCTAGTAAGCCTAAACCAGTTGCCTTTTGCACAAAATATAATAGTTAGCTAGAACTTGTTCGACAGTTTGTTATAATCTTTATGAGAAAAAAAAAGAAGTAACGAATATGTGTATTGATTTATCGCTATTAGGTTTTAGAGGGCCTCGTTGGTAAATGATAACAGCCGCATGAGTCGATCGAAGATTAAGCTTCGCTTGCCGCAGTCGGTTTGTGGATGGCTGACTGGCTGACCATCCATTACATATCGAGACCTCTCCGTGCCTCGGAAAGCACTTTAAGCCGTTGGTCCCGGCCGTCATTCGTAGATCTTTTGGAGGCCATATAAGCAGTCGCTCTATGTAAAACACTGGTACTCAACTGCCCCCAGCATAGTTCGGAAAAGGCTAAGCAGATTGATTGGTGGTAGGTTCTTTCATAAACGTGTTAAGTTGAAAGAAACGATGGAATGCATTCTTATGATTATTATCGCACGTGTATCAGAAAACTAACACAAGTATATTATTATTTTCCTTTCAATTACTTTTCATTCTCATTCAGAAAAACAAAAATCATACATACATAACATTTTGAAATGTGTTATTATATTTTTGTTACGTTTCTGTTAAAAGAATGTTGCAAAAACCAGCAAATCCCACTCTTTGAGCTTTTGTAGCTGGCTACATTAATATTTATTAGCACGTACTTACCAGATTATCGTGTCAACAAAATCCATTACAATGTCTGCGACGGTTTTTAGTGAGAGTACGTAGGACCGAAGACAGGCCAGTTACACATTGTTACTGTCTACCTCGAGATTTATGGGCGAACGGTCTAACCGACCCGTAGAGCAGTTTTCGACCCTTGCAAAAGTTAAAGACAGTTAAACTCAACCCCCTGCAAAGTCTTTTCCATTTGAAGTGTTTTTATTTCAATAAAAGATGCGAATGCTCTTTCGAAAGGGATACTACATACCTTCTGTTTTATAAAATATTTGCAGTATCCTCTTCTTCGCCAAAATGTAATTTAAAAAAAAGTTAATTACCTACCTAATAAAATGATTGAGGTCATCTTGGCATAGTCATCTTGCTAAAAGAATGTATTTTATCGACGAGATAAAATACATTCTTTTAGCAAATTCATCAAAATCTCTGTGAAGCCTTGATTACGTTAGCGTTGTCTGACTTTTATCAAATAACTATTAATTTAGACGGCACAAAAGATTCTGTAACAGTTTATAGTATCGTGTTATTTTTGAAGCAATGGGAAAACGAGATTAGGTCCTTTTCCAGTGAAAGTCTGGTTCATTTGCATAAGCATGTTTGTAATAAATCTGTTCAGCTATTCCACACAGATGTAATCTTAACTAGCGGGGGTACTTTGTACATATGGATAGTTTTAAAACGTGAGCTCGGTCCATTAGTTTCACGCCGCCGAGGCGTCGACCACACTATCGATCGTAGCTAATGTTCCCTGGTTTTTACTGTATTACGCAAAAGTATTTGGCAAAAATGAGAGCAGGATGTAAAAGGACTAGGATTGAAGCATTTTTACTAGAAATTAGCACTTGTGCATTTTTCTTTCTCTCGGCTACTTATACTCGACTTAAAAAAAAAATTCACTCGCAAAATATATTTATCTTTGATATGGTATGGCATTATCATATTTTCTAGTCATTTATAAACACTCCTCAGAGTGGAAAAAAAAATAAACAAACAAAGCCTTGAATCTGTG
Organism: Conistra vaccinii; assembly: GCA_948150665.1. Lineage (NCBI taxonomy): Eukaryota > Metazoa > Arthropoda > Insecta > Lepidoptera > Noctuidae > Conistra > Conistra vaccinii. Next base: position 19,271,667 of record OX411315.1, read on the forward strand.
CAGTGTTTTACATAGCTATTATCTTCAGGAAAATTTTAGAACCTACTGCAAGTTTTAACTTGCTGTTTAAGTTCAGTAAGTTTAAATTCATTCTAAGGCTGACTGTCCACTGGAGCGGAGAGGAGAAGAGCGGAGATGTGCTAATATTAACCAATAGAATCGCACCTCTGTAGTGGAGTTTAGATTTAAAGCAATATTGCTACTTATTAACATAAATATCAAAACATTGTAAACGAAACCCAATTAACAGTTGATTTTTGAGAATGCTAGAATTTTGTTTTTTTTAATATTCTCCTGTTTCTGTTTTGCACGGATGCAATATTCTTTTGTGGCGGCAAAAGTTATCAAAACATCGATTATTCTGTGCCGTCTCATAAGAGAAGACCAGCGGCTATAAGTGGAACTAAATACTAAATAAGTCAAACAATTGGACCTTCGCATGACTGCTAGCGCCCCGTCTGCTAGACTTCTTTCGTGAGACAGACTATTATCGCAGTTAAATAATTAATACATTTAGTAACTAATTCTTATAGCTACTATACACATGCCGGCGACATGGCCGCCGGCTTTTGCCGCGCGGCACGTGCCTCCGGCTTTTGCGCCTTCATTTTGTTTGCGTTTGTTTGTGCGGCAGTGCCGGGCGCGCCCGGCGGCCAGGCCGCCGGCACTTTGTGTAGTAGCCATTAAGCAGGACATTGTCGCTTGTTTTAAAGAAGAGTACCACCACACCTCTGTCCCATGCCTGTGGTGCTTTAAGCTCGAGTATGACAGAGTCGAAAAGCTTCTGGAGGGCCTTAAAAACGGGTTTTTTTATCGGCCTTCTGAAGGCCGCAATTCCGTCATCACCTGGCGCCTTGTTTTTTTTAAGCTGCTTCAGAGCCATCCTAATCTCGTATAAGCTGACGTCCGGGATGTCGTCGGTATAGTATCGGGTCAATCTAGCTCTTGGGTCGTTTGCCAGATTCGTTTCACTAGCTGACGTGTATATCTGTCCATAGAACCTCTCGATCTCTCTTAGTTCAGATTTGGCGGATACGACTCTGCCATCATGGGTCTTCAGTTTCACAAGCTGGCTTTGTCCAATAGACAGATCCCTTGCAAACCTTGGAGCTCTTGTTCCACTCTATCGCGTCCTATGTACGGGCCGTATTAAAGCGGTCTTGGCCGCTTTTCCAGGGCTTAAAAATCCGTCTATGAAGCTGCCGGTACTTGAGCGCATCACGGAGTTTCCTATTTACTCAAAATTATTCCGGTATTCAGCTGCATCCGGTTATACTGGAAGCTGACCTCAACATAGTTGGGAAAAGGCTAGGCAGATTGATTAATTATCTCTACCTTATCATCGGGGTGTGACGCGGTCGAGGCCTAAAACTGTATGACCATCAACGAATATCTTGCGGATATTCTGAGTATAAGGTACTGGTCAACACACTGTCGATCTTCACCGTTGCTTACAAAAGATTAATAGATAATAAACCGGACACCGCCTTAAAACTGCTGATCGCCCTCCCGGAAATAGAGCAGGTTCCCGAATTTGAGGATTATCAAGCCCTTCCCCTTCCCTTCTCCATTCCCCTTCTCTTCGGACTTCTGATAATCCTACTATACCCCATCGTAATCTGCTCAATTCTTCCTCGAGATCGGTGGTCTTCTCGTCGGTACGAATTGTCACGTGTTATATGTTGCCAGGTCTAGTTTTCGGTTAAGTATTATGGTAGCCGGATCTCTTCCGGGGGATTCTTAGCACCCCTTGTCTCACCCCTGGTAGCCTTGACCACTACCATAGCCTTAGGCGTAGGCGGGCCGCCGGGTACTAGGGGCCCTTTTTCATAGTGCTTGTCATTTGTCTTTAATCGCCAATCTTGGCAGGCGGGTTGGCAGTCGCAGTATGGTGTCAAAATGCATAACGCTGCTGCCCATTCTTTAGTAAGGCCCTTAGTAGCTTTTTACGAAATGCACAGGAAGAAATAAGGTGGTGCTATTCTTTTCTCCCGGCCGCGGCGCCACACGGACAGCACCTAATAGGGGTCTATTACTTTTACGCCGCCTACACAAATAACTAATTTCAAAAATAAAAATTCCTATGTAAATTATGTGACGCTAGTGACTCCAAATAAATCAAATAATCAATATTATGACAAGACGTATAATAATGAATATTTCCCTTAAGGAGATCTTATTAACACTGTGGGGTGAGCAGATTTGCTGATTCACCTTGCCAATGATAATAATGCGATTCATTGATGATTTTATAACTGAATCTTAAATCGAACACTTAAAACAATAAAAATAATTCGATATCGGAAGACCTTAATCGGCGCTCGCATCGCGCACAGTCCTCGGCTTCTTGTTGTCCCGGCCCGCCCGAGCGGCAACCGCATCTGCGGGATTCTTATGCAAAATCGATGTTTTTATTGCTCTTTTATGGTCCCCACAGTCTTTCAGCCAAATTGAGAGCAAGAAGAGGCGTGAGAAAATTCATTCTCAAGCTAAAGCGTTTCTTTAATTAAGCCGAGTCGTTTTTTTCCAGTTAACGACCAGTGCCCTTTGTTTTGTTTTCTTGTTTTACTATATGCATGTTATATTGTAAAATATTCTAACGCATCAATCACTGAAGTCCGTTGGCATTATTCAAGCGGTCGCTAAAGGTTGTTATGCTCTTTTTGATACTATATTTGAGGTATTTATAAAGTTAAGTATTGTTACTATTCGCAAATTTTTATCACATTAGGACATGATTAAACAGCAGCAATACAACCTACAATGTAAAAACATATAAGTCCGCAGTTACCTTCTGTTGCTTATTTATCACTCCCACTCTTTTATAATATAAGGATGTGTTTAACTGCCATGGATAAAAGGTATTCACATTAAAAATACGCTGTTCATAGTTTACCAATTAAATATATAGCTAAGCTGCATTCGGTACATAATTAGTATTCGTAAAAACATGTTCATTGTGTTTTGTCTGAAGTTATCAATACCTACACACTACGCTATAAACAAAAAAAATGGAAACGTCAGAAACTCAGAAATAACGACGATTTTAAAGCGAACCATGCATTTGGTAATTATGTGATGTGTAGAGTGTAGAGGTAATATTATGTACAGTACGACACAACTTAGATGTAGCATCGGCAAAATTCGTAAAACCGATCACCATCCGAACTGAGTGCACCTTCAAAATCACCAATCTTTATTACTGCTTTAGGTGAAAATGATCTTTCGAAAACGCAATAACTCGTAAAGTCTTATAGCCAAATACATTCGTGAAATTGAAATTAATTAATGAAAATTTTCAAATCTATGCTACATCTAAGTTGTGTCGTACTGTAAGTATTTGACCAAATTACTGACTTTGACGTTAGGATCACCGACCGCAGCCCCTGTAGCCTGCTTCATAATTACAGTAGGTGGTACTTTGTAGGCTGAACACTTAATGAGGGTTCGATTTTCAACGTGCGACTAGTCGCCAATCAAATCACCTCATAATGCTGCACAAGCACCCCATTTTCCATCTATATGGTGTGTAGAGCGAAATCAAGACAAAGGTACAAAAATGATCTATGAAATATTTTCTGGTTTCGTAATTTTAGTTCACTTCTATTTTTCCGTAGTCGGATTTTAATTGTTCCAATTATGCAAAGGTTGAAAAAAAAGTTGGTGACAAAAATAAATCGTAAACGAACACATGCTAATGCTTTGAAAGTTACTGGGTAAAAACCTTCTTTTATCCTGGGTGGTATTTCAACTTGTAATTTTGAACATCTCTACTGCAGTATCTGTCCGTATTCGTGTCCAGAGCCCGGTCCGCAATCTGTTCGTAACGGTTTGACGGATGCTTTCTGCGGCTAGATATCACCGAGAAAATCTTTCAAGGTTTAAAGCTAAATCAGTTTTTGAAGAGCACTGCCGTGTCTTCGAGATAACATGGTCATAGATTATATTGATTAGATATTCAAAAGAATGTGTGGTTGAACATGTGGATACGTAAAAAACTCATTAAAAGAAGCTGGAAATAAAAATGTCGCACAGTCACATCTCTCAAGGAACCAGCCGAATAACAAGTCACTCTGCAAATCGATAAACATCCTATATACTATTCAAAGTCAATGTCAAATAATTTATTTCAATTAGGCACATATAAGGCACTTTTGAACGTCAAAGAATTACAAAAAAAAAAAAAAAAGAGGATGTAGTCGTCCCTTCTAAAAGGTAGTAGAATGGGCAAGAAACTCCACCGTTTACTCTTTTAAAATGTTTTACAATATTTTGTATACATTAATTATATAATTATATATGAAGACGATGCACCTAGAATAAAATTACTATACCACAATTGGTAAAAATAATGAAAAATAAAGCAATGACAGATAAACTAATTATGTGATAGATACACAGTGCTCACATATTTAAAAACATAGTTAAAGTAGACGATTTTACTTAAAATTGTACAATTTAAATCAGTGGAGGAATATTTATTAAATGAGTAATATTTGTACATATTTATAATGGAAATACGTTACTGAGTTGACTAATAGGGACCCCAGCACCGCCTAGCGGCGCTCGACAGAGTCACAACGGAGCTAAGCAGGAGTTCATAGGTCGTGGTCAAGCAGTAAACACTGTCGTGCGTTTCGAATAGTGTCGTGTACCTACAGTGTGTGAATATTGCTAGTGTGATTAATTTGATCGTAAATTATAATTGGATCTGAACTGCAAACGGTTTTTCTGTTGCGCAATAACCAACACTACCCACAGTACGCCCTCGGTAGTTAAAATATGCCTGATAATAACGAAAGAAACATTATATACCCTCTCCGATATATATATAATATGTATTTGTAATCACTTTCTCGAAAACGGCTCAACGATTCCGATGAAAATTGCAATACATAAAGGGGTTTACGGGGTCTCATATCTGGGAAAATTCGTTTTCTCCATATATTCAACCGAGCATAGCTCGGTCGCCCAAAATAGTAGTAGTGTAGTAGAACAAGATGGCTACGTTAGAATAATGACATGGCAGCATTTATAATTAGTATGTACTATCAGGGCAGCATGTAATTGGCAGTGAACGAAAACATCTTGAGGAAACCGGCATGTCCTAGAACCAAAAAGATTATAAAAGACATGTGATATTTACCGACCCGCACTGGGCCCGCGTGATAGATTACGGCCCACTCACTCTCACTTAGAGAAGGCCCCAGCAGTGAGAACATTATAGGCTGATTATGATGATGCATGGAATTATTATGAACTATCCTATACTATTAAATGAGCATTGTCTATTTTCACCAGAGCAGAGCTCGGCCGCCCAGTTACTGGAGATTTAACACAGTGACTTGTAATTCGGTATTATCCACCACAAAACTTCTGTATTTTTTTTTTCTATAGCCGTCGTTATAGGCTTGTAACACGGTATTAAATCTGATGTAAAGAATTTTAATCGGACCATATTTTTTAATATCAGTAGCAGGAGAAAGTAGGAATTTACGGCGCGAAATAATTTTTTGCCTGAGTGACAAATTGCCGGTGCCAGAGTATTATTAACAAGGGCTGCAAAGAAAAAAAAGTCTTATTTTTTGTAGAGCAATAAATGAATTCAGCGAAATGAACATTTCTTCCACATTAATAAATTATTGACTGGTTGGTCTAGTGGTCGCAAGTGCTTAGAAAGAAAAAAAAAAGAAAGAAAATACGTTTATTTGCGGTAAACATGACGCCAGGAAAGAAAAAAAAGAACACGAAAATAACAAATTGGGGGAAAATATGCGTCACATCCACGCAAAACGGCCATCGCTCAGCATAATGCTGCGACCCTATGCGAGACAGAGCCCAGCGCTTCTACTGAGCTTGAGGTCCTGGGCCGACCTTGTTATTGGATTTTACCATGGGGAATTTCATTACATAAGTTATAGGTAAGTCAAAAAAAACCTAGTTATGAAACTAGTTTTTTTACTTACCTACGAGTATAACTAGGTGTTTTTCACATTCGGTAAAGGTATAGTGAATGAATGAGATTGATCTTGCAACACAAAATTTATGTTATTATTGTCGACAATGTAATGTAAATGTTGTGCGGCCAAATGAAAAAAAATATACCCAGTGGGTACATAAGACAATTTTCCACGCTCCCCACTGCTACGTTCTCCCTATTAACAGATGTGTGCGAGCTCGGCGTTGATGAGTTACTCTGTCATTCATAACGTAGTGCTCAAATTAGGTACCCACTGATTCGTGCATATGTATGTGAGACAAATTAGTCCAGTCCTACCACGCGGTGATAAATAGTCAGGATTTAAGCTAAATGCATTACAGCGCTGACCTGTGAATTATACAGATTTCCGCGCTAATCCGTAAATTAAAGAGTTAATAAACTTGTCTACATACCACTAGTTTTTCATACAACATTTAATGACGATGTTACGCGTATTTTATTCAATTCATAACTGTTTTTTTTTATACAACATTTAATGACGACGTGACGCGTTTTTTATTCAAGTCATAACTATGTTTTTCCACGTGTAGTTAAGAGGTCGATTCACATCAAAGAAACGGTACTGGGAAGTTTTGAAGAATGAAGACGAAGAAGTTGTCTTTCTTCGGCTAAATCTTCTCGTTGCCTTGACCATAATAATTATGAAAGTGCATTCTGCCGTTAGAGACACATTTCTTAGATGCCAACGGTCGAGTTGATCGACTAATTCAGGGTGGCACAGCATGCTATGGAATGAGTTAAGCTAGTATGCTCCGTTTCTTTGAAGGATATCTCATATCTGATTTTTTTTTGAATATCTAGTCACTGACAGCTATTCAGTTTGATAACCCAGTTATCAAACTGAAGTGGCAGTGAGTAGGCCATAGCGACGGATCCTCAAGTGGACACTGCGATCCAGAAAATGTGGCACGGTACGCCTCAAGCCTAGACGAAAGTCTTAAAGTCCTCTCCGTCTTGTCCGTATCTCACATACATGTCACTCAGCTCAGAGATCATTGGCCATTTGTCTCCAAAGTACAATCGACGCTAAGACGATTTTTTTAAACATTACCAAGTTCAGAAGAAGTTAGAAGGCAAGTTATTAAATTATAAATTTAAAAAACCACCGGATCAACACACATATTATGTTGGTCGGTGGTTTTATAGGTACATATCTTACCACGAAACAACTATTTTATTTTGTAATTCAAATATTGAGTATAGTTATGAATACCATAAGTTGCTCAGTTTGAACTAGTATAAGCTGTAGTAACGGTGTTGGAATCGTAGACCCATAGTCTACGATTCCAACACCAGACATTCTCTGACTGACCAACCAACATTTCTTGCCCATTTTCACCGTCTGTCTACCAACTACTCTAAACCAATCAAGGGGTCAAAACTCGGTTGGTCTACGATTATAAGGCCGAGAAACTGACCACCTTCCTGCTCCATCATCAAACTTTGCGCAACATTTCGAAATTAACTACGCATTAAGACCAATTCAATGAGCCCAATCACGCATAATGTCTGTTGTAAATTGTTGAGGAGTTGGTTATTGCGCAGACTCCTGGCTGCAGCACCAAGTCAAGGTTACCACAAAAGTGCCTGCTAACTACTCTCATCTAGATCAATCCTACATGCCCAAACTTGGAGGGCTTACGATTAGTAAGGCCGAGATCCTGTGCCCACCTTCCTGCTCCATCATCAGACTATGTTCACTGGTTCACCGTTTCTAAGTCAATTACTCATTTTAAGGAAATAGTCTCGCTATTTGAATGAACCCAAACACGATAATATGTCTGCTGTAATGTGTTGCGGAGTTGGTTTTTCTACAGACTTTGACTATCAGGTCAAGGTTGCCACATAATTGCAGTGTAATTGAAGTCAATTGGATGAATAAAATTGAAATAAATTACCGCTGTGTGGCTTCAGTAGAAAAACCAACGATTCTTCTTTAATAAATTCAAGCCAATAGTTAGAAATTAGGAAACACTTGCCTCTAGCCTTCCTAAAATCACTAAGATAATTATAATGTTAGGACTTACCTTAATTTATCAAATAACCGAAGTTAGCATTATATAGGAAATTTGACAATGAAATGAACCAACTTCGAAATATACGGTAGGTACCTACAATAAAATCTGTGAGGTTTTGAATCAAGATACAAGCTTGACCATCGTTCTAGAATATAGTTTCTAGGCAATATCAAAACCAAGGCACAATCCAAATCTGATTGGTTTCGATCAGCTCTGAAACAATGGTTTTTTTAACTAACGCTCATCCACTGCTCGTACAATACTCGTAGAAATTCGAGTAACGCTCGCATGTTTGAAAATTGTGCCAGGCACACTGCGACTCGCTTAAGCTTTGTCGGATGGAAAATTAAGGGTCCCCTTGAAGGCGATAATAAGATTTTCGACTACTTCCTGGCCCTCCGTTTCCTTTCGTGAGATAAACGCGAACAGTTTTCTGTTTTATACTACAGGTTGGTGTCTAGACTGAACGGGTTGAAAACGGATGATAGAATGACTCTTGATTTCAGGTTTACGTAGAATATGTGACAAAACTTATGACCAGACTACGTATGTCAAACTTACCCACGTAGGAAAAAAGTATTAGGAAAAAAAGCTATTAGGATTTGAAAATAAAAACGCTTCCAAAAAGATAGGTAGTGACCCTGCTTTTTGTTTTTAGCTTGTCTTCGCGGATAAATAGCTTGAGCTCAGTTTGAGCTCTCACCAATAATAGATTTACCAGTTTCCCCCGGTTGAGTTAAAATTAATAAAGCGTAATAAGTGCGGCAGTCGATTTTGCCGATCAAGTAATCTAGTAATTGTTATCCGACGTCGTCGTTAAGAGATGAGAAATGAAATCGACGAAGTATAATCTTATTAACTTAGTACAAAGGTTGATCAAATTATTAATTACATAGATCACATATTTCTTGTGTCTTTTAATGAAAGAACAAAATCATTTAAAGTACCTAACGCGTTTCTTAATCGAAGACTTAATTAAAACAACACATAGAAAGTGAAAATGATTATAAATAAAAATTTGTTAAGGTTTTCGCTTCAAGAGCTCTGTCTACCCCATAAGGAGAAGGGCGACTACCACGATCCGTTTTGATATATTATTACGTGAATGTTTTGGCGGCAAACGTATCCGTATTTATTCAGCGTGGGCGTTGCAACTGGCGGCCACTTGAGCCCACTCGTCTTGTAGTCTCCCCACATCCACTGAAAGCGTGTTTTTACCGAGCCACAGTTTTTACCTTACAATAATTGTTTGTTTATTTTCCGCGTGGATTATGTTATTGTTTTGTCTTTAATTTTGAAAGTGTATTTTTAACATTCCATTCGTCGGCCCTATGTCTGTTATTACAGCATTTCCATAAATTGCCCTGAAACAAGAAGATAAGAATTCGTACAAATTTTGACATAAGCGAAGCTTTCAGCCGTTTACGGCCCCATGAGGTTGATTGACCGCTCATCGTTGTGGTCCAGTATGGCACAACGACGACGGCGGATTGTGTCCACGCTAAATACAGTTTCAATGGTCGGTGCAGTGATAGCATCCATTTGGCTCCAGAACCCTAAACCCAATGTCCTAGTTATGTACGCGTTCTATTCTAGTGCCGGATTAAACAGAATTACGATGAGTTCCGTGTTATGTCTACGTACGCGCTCAGTGGTGTGCACGCTACTTTTCCCGTTCATAGGTGGTTTGGACTAACAAAACCTTTAGGTGGGATGAATTTCAGATAGTCCACCTACTTAAGCCACTTCACCGCACTTGGTTAAGATGCATTTGAATCACCTAATGCACATACTAATAAATAGACGAATTTGTATAGATATGAATGGGGGGAATATAGACCCAAGCAAAAAAAAAACAAGTAATATTGGCACTGTGTTTTAAGTATGTAGTACTAGCTTTTGTCCGCGGCTTCACCCGCGTAAAGGTCGAAAATTATTCCACAAGAACGTACTACCGGTATTCATAGTATTCTTTATCTCTATCCAGGTCATTGACTATCCGTATGCCTTTCATCTAAATCTGTTCAGCCGTAACGGCCTCAAAAGATAACAGACAGACGATAAAAAATAAATTCAAATATTCTTTTTTAGGGGTCCGTATCTCAAAATTAAAAATTGGATTCCTTATTGGGTTACTTCGTTGTTTATCAAGACAATTATTCTCAGGGACGCGTGGCGGTATCAAGTTGAAATAAATATAAAGAAATTAAACTTCCGAGTCGGTGCAATAAAAAAATACATCCATTTATGCCACATAATATGTTGACACTCGTAAATAAAACAAAGTCTATATATTATGTTACTTCCCGTTGACCTCGCAGCATAAAGTTTGGCGAGAAGCAAGGTTTTACATTTCAAGTAAAGAGAAAATTCCGAAAATTGGTAATTTATAGTTATATCTATATCTACTGCAAAGTTAAGTATGTTCTTCAATCTGTCTTGAAGTAACTCTATTAAAAGTTTTTTTTTCAACTGAAAAGTTAAGTTTGCCCTTCAATCCGGAATTGGAATTTCGGGCTGCCGAGCGAGCACAGCTTTTAGATCGGAACCCTCAGAGCGCGAGCCCTACTCACACTTGTCCGGTTTTTTTAAATAAATAAATCAGATTTTAATGATTCTAAATGTCTGACTTAAAATAATAATTATTTTTTTAATGTTACCAATTATTTGTAATACCTTCATGTTAGAAAGGTTATTCTATCATTTTAATTACTTTTGACCGAGTGGAGCGATTTTAATTTACTATAAAAACTAAATGTTACTTCAGATACAGACTATGACTATATTTCCAATCCTTTAGATCTCTTGTAAAGAAGTAGGTACAAAAGCAATTTAGTATTACAATAAATTTATTTTAAAATCTTCCCCTATTTAACCCTCTTGCGGAATGATAAAAAAAAACGATGAAACATGGTATTCTTTATTTATTTCTTACCAAACGCACAAACAATTGTATTATCCCTAACTAACAGTATTTTACAAACTCATATAACAGCGCAGAGAATAGCCCTACAGATTTGGTCCCATCGTGAAAAATAAAGAGAATAACATGTTCTAACGGAATACTTATAACTTTTTTTTTTGTTCGACCGACGTTCATAATTTAGCCCAAAATGAATATTCGTTCAGTGGTCTATGCGTGAAAACGTATACATACAGACAGATCGACAGGCAGAGTTACTTTCGAATTTATAATATAATATACTAGCTGCGTCCCGCGGTTTCACCCGCATAAGTCTCGATCCTGCAAGAATATCGGGATAAAAAATAACTTGTATCCTAACCCAGGTCAAAGCCTATCCGTGTGTCAAATTGCATTGAAATCCGTTCAGCCGTCTTAGCGGGAAAGCGTAACAAACAAACTCACTTTCACGTTTATAATATTAATTAGGATAGTATGGGTAATCATAGATTTTATAACGCGATGAAGCGACTGATATGTTTTTATGAGACTACAAAAAATGCTTGTAATGTCGACAATCATCATCAATCATTTGAGACTAGTACCCAAAAGATACGTATTAAGCATTTTCAATAACCTATAGAGAAGAGACTAAACTCAATATTTATCTTAATGTTGCAGAATAGTGTTTTTGGCAGTAGGTCGCGCTGCATCAACGGACCGGAATAACCACGTCCAAAACACAATATCGGCCTTACATTATGTTTACACCACACTGAGCTAACATAGGACACATTCATTACAAAACCTCATCATGTGAGTTAGTGTAGTTATATAGTGATTTGTAGCCCTTGGGGGCCATATAGGCTTTCGTAACTACCCTCTCGAATGCAAACTCTATTTTTACAGTCGGTTTATTTGTTAATGCCTCTTCTCTTGCCTTACTTAATGTAATGGTAGCAATTAATAATTTTCGCTTAAATGATAATTGACTGTTGTTTGCCTCGTTGGTCTAGTGGTGGCAAGCGCTGCTACTGAGCATGAGGTCCTGGGTTAGATTCCCAGGTCGGGCAAAGTGTTATTGGGTTTTGCATTAGGAATTTCTCAGTAGCAGCCGCGAGTCTGCAATAATGCCAGGTTAATGACAATAAGTTTTAAGAATTCTGTAAAATTATACCAAAACAAGAAAAAAAATATTTAGCGGCTTTGTGCACTTTTTTGGGATAGGTAAAAAATGTTAAACTCGCGTCAGGACACGTGACCTGATCGAAAATTCGTAAGACGGAGGGAGAGTAGAAATATTGTTGACAGAGCACTCTGTTTTATTTTTTTGATAGAGCTACAGCTTTCGTTCTTATACTGACAGCAAGCCACATAAATTCCTGACATTTTCGTTAGATGGCGTTACGTTGTATCAAAAAGTTACTTAGTTTTCACTTCTATCAGCAGTCTCCAAAGACTGCCCGATGTTTTTTTTTTTCGCTATTAGAAGAAGAAAGAGAACTAAGAACTTTTATAGAAACCCAATATAAACAAAAACAAGTAATTATCCTGTACTCTTGTTTTTGTTTAAAGTCTAACCTAACCTAAAACAAGTGAATTTTTGAGATGGGGCAGTAAGTCAAACTCAAATAATTTATTTCAAATATGTATAATAATAAGGGTAAAGTAAGGAGAAGAAGCATCACGGACGCTATTTCCGGGCCCTACATGGACCCGATGTAGATTTCCTAGCGTCCGTAGCCTGGCTGCGTTTTGGTGATCACTTTGGGGAAACCTTAGGTTTTGTCTGTGCAATTATGGACGAAGTTATCATGACGAAAAATTACCGGAGATTTATTATGAAGAACGACACGGTTGACATCTGTCGGGCATGCCACTGCCCCGTCCGGGAGAATCCATTCGACACATTATCTCCGGGTATTCTCGTTTAGCTAACGAAGAGTAGGTACTTGCATAGACACAACCTTGTAGCCAGGATTATCTATCAGCAACTTGCTCTAGAAGACAGCCTTGTGGAATTGGAGGTGCCGTACTACAGGTTTGTGCCCGACCCAGTTCTTGAAAATGGAAATATCACATTGTACTGGGATCAACTATCATCACTGAGAGAACTATTTAAGTTATTAAGCCTGATATTGTGGTGATAGATCTACAAGAGCGCAGTGTAATGATTGTTAATATCGCTGTCTCTAATGACGAGGACCTCGTGAAAAATGAAAAAAAAAACAAGTATAGTGACATAGCATACGAGATTGTCGACCTGAGGGACTATTGTTGCCAATAAACCTGATATAGTGGTGGTGGATCGAGTAAAGCGGCGCACAATGATTATTGACATAATGGTCCCGCATGACGGAAACCTCGTGAAAGCCGAGAAAGATAAACAAATCAAGTATCTTGACTTGGCTCGCGAGGTTGTCGACATGTGAGATGTGGACTCCGCGATCATTGTGCCGATAGTCGTATCAGCCAATGGCTTAATTGCCAAGAGCTTCGACCAACATGTAAGGAGACTCTCGTTGGGCAGCTGGATCAAGGGCTTGATTCCGAAAGCTGTACTCCTGGACACGGCTCACATTGTCAGGAGGTTCCGCTCTCTAGAACCCTGACCGCCGCGGTAGCTTGTACCCTGTTCCCGATACCGATGGGCTACTATTTTTTATGTTTTTAGATGTTTTTATATCATTTATTCTAATATTTAAAACTATAATTTATATGTACATAGTCAAATAAAGGAAATAATAATATTTCAGGGTGATAGTTTGATTCTGGTTTGGTTTTGCTTAGCCTTGAATCTGCTAAGCACACTGCTGGAGGATTCAGGTCTAGGCTAGCGGTTGGGAAGAGGTGGTCAGGTGGTATCTCACCTCCTTTACTGACTCAAAACTCTTTGTTCCCAACAATTTGCGAATGATGTAGCTACTGGAGGTAACAGAAACGTTCAGTAGCGCCATCAGGATGGAATTTGGTGAGGACAAATGTGCAGTGTATGCATGTAAAGCGAGGGGGGAAAATCCGTGGGAACCCAACTTTCGGATTCCATACACCTTAGATCCTTCTCCTCAACCGAAACCTACAAGTACATATTTGCGTATGTCGGAAGCTTTAGGCATCAATGTTGCCGACATGAAACAATCGTTGAGGGAGTGCTTTTTTGGTCGCCTGAATAAAGTATTAAATAGTCTTGTATCAAGCTGAAACAAGGTGCGCGCCTTCAACGGTAGGGTCATGCCGGTTTTGAAGTATTCTTTCGGCTTTTTTAAATGGTACTTGACGCTCTGGATTGGAAGTCTCAGGGAATCACCACACTCTAGGAATATCACCTACGGTCATCAGTGATGAGACTGTAAATCCCACGGAAGTGTGGGGGTCGAGGTTTCTTCAATGTTTAGCACCCACCACAGCTACGAGAATTGCAGTCTCAGGAAATATTTCCTTCAAACTGACGTAGGAATGCACCGAGATGTGGTCGCAGCGAACAAGGGCCTCACCCCGCTCTCCTTGGCAAAAGAGAACTGACACAAAATCGCAGTACTTGATACTAACGATCGTAAGAACTTCACGGACGCTTTGTTCTGACCTGAAGAATGACACGGTTAACATCTGTCAGGCATGCCACCGTCCCGTCCGGGAGAATCCATCCGACACATTATCTCCGGGTGTTCTTGTCTAGCTAACGAAGAGTACTTCCGTAGACGAAACCTTGTAGCCAGGATTATCTATCAGCAACTTGCTCTGGCAGACAGCTTTGTGGAATCGGAAGTACCATGCTACCGGTATGTGCCTGTCCCAGTTCTCGAGGATGGTCACGCCACATTGTACTGGGATCGATCTATCATCACTGAAAGAACTATTTTAGTCAATAAGCTTGATGTTGTGGTGATAGATCGACAAGAGCGCAGTGTAATGATTGTTTATATCGCTGTCCCGAACGAAGAGGACCTAGTGAAAGCTGAGAAAGAAAAACAAACAAGTATAGTGACAAAGCACACGAGGTTGTCGTCCTGAGGGACTCTGCAATCATTGTTAGCAGAGAGCCTCGATCAACACCGCAGGAGGCTCTCATTGTGCAGCTGGGTCAAGGACTTGATTCAGAAAACAGTACTCTTAGACACGGTACGCATAGTTAGGAGTTTCCTCTCTAAAGCCCTGACCACCTGCAGGCTTGGTGTTCCTGATGCCGATGTGAAACTTTTTTTTTTTTTAATGATTTATGTTAATAAAAATATTTAAAAATGTAATTAATATGTATGTATATCGAAAAATAATAATAAGCTTTAACCATCCAAATACTTATTCCAATATCTTTGTTTGCATATCCTGCAATAGACACCAATCGGGGGTTGTCCTTGGGTGAACTTGTATAATACGTACAGGGATAATCGTCGGTTGGTGCCTCATTTCATTAAAAGCGTCTAACGGGCCTCTGCGAGTTGGCTTCAGACCCTCGTACGCCTTCCAAAGGTCCGGGACCCCAGGGTCCCGAGATATGTCGAAGACATCTTAAATAATAATAATAATAGTAATTAATCTTAGACTTTGTTCATAAGTAACAATGTTCTTAGCCCAGTGTTCGTAAAATCAAAGTAAAAGTAATAGTATTTAGATGCGTGTCATAGCGTGGAGGGTCAAAATCGCTCCAAAATTTACTAAAGATATTGAATTGATTCTAGTTGTGTGTAAGAATGGGAAAGAAACACCACACTACTCTTTTAAAAGCAAGGGCAGGTACTTTAACCCTTGTAGCTACAGGAAAACGGTCTTAAGAGACTGTCCGACACTTTTTAAGACAATTTGATCTGCATTCACAGATTTTGAAAAAAAGTACAGACAGCAAGCAAAAGTACCATTTTTTCACAAAAACTTTATTTGATGCTAGTCGAACCTGTATCTTATAAGATTTTGTTACACCTATGTATAGATTATGTATTCGATGATTATGGTGCACGATAAAACTCCAATGAGTTTATGTTTGCTTCAATTAAAATGTAAATGTATCCAATGATCCAATGGTATCATCGCAAATAGCTTGGTAAAACATTAAATATTTATTCACTTTCATCAATAAGATAAGTTTTATATTTATATTTGCGCATTGATCATCATCATCTGCCTGCTATGTTAGGGTCGGCTTCCAGTCTAACCGGATGCAGCTGAATACCAATATGTTACATGGAGCGACTGCCTATCAGACCTCCACAGCCCAGTTACTGGGTAATACGATGCCCCTTGCTAAGACTGGTTGTCAGACTTTCGGGGTTCTGACTACTCGTAACGACTGTCAAAAATCCAAGAATGACAGCTGGGACCAACGGTTTAACGTGCTTTTCGAGGCACGGAGGGGTCTTGGTATGTAAAGATGGTCACCCATCCACGGAACAACCGCGGCAAGCGTAGCTTAACCTGAACGATCGACCCGTGTGGCTGTTATTACTTAGCCACAAGCCCTTCCGCGCGTATATTTGCGCATTGATCAAAGATTAATAAGTCGATGTTCATTCATGGAAATGGCAGCACGGGTTTCATCAACTGTTACAAATTAAGCATAGGGAATTGTAGTTGTTGACGATTATTTATCGCGTCACTCTTTGTTTGCAAACGATCTATAATGTTGGTATGTGCGTGCCTACTGAATTCCAAACCGGATAAACGAAAACCGATTTCAGACTAGTTTACGTAAACGCATGGCTTATAAAAGTAGGAATGTTGCACGACTCATAATGCGAAGCATTAGAGAGTGCTCTACAATCGTAAAAAAAAAATTGCCCCATATCTGCAACTGTTTTTAGTGGGTACACTACATAAATACGAATTTCAAAATACCGATTATCAGAATTCCGAATGGTTCAAAATCCCTAATATAACAAGTCCGATTTATCATTCGTCCTATTTTTATAATTCCAAAATTTCAATATTCCTAACGTTTACAATTACTATTCTCAAAAAACCGAGTTTCAATAGATCGAATAACAAAAAGTCCGACTTACTGATAATTCGAAACATCAAAAATACGAATTCCGATTATTAAAGTACCGATTAATTAGAATTCCGAAATAAAAAGGCCTTGTAAAACTGAAAAGCAAGACAACAAAACACACTGGTCACAGTTCCAACCTAACCCATATGATTCACCAACAATAAAGGGGATCTGGCGCTCGGCGACAGCTGTCGCGGCATGCTCCCTACGGTCGCTCGCCTTCGTGCGTTAATGGTCACTGATCTAACTTAACCTAGCCGAAATGATTCACCAACAATAGAGGGTATCTGGCGCTCAGCGACTGCTGCCGCGGCACGCTCCCTACGGTCGCTCGCCTTCGCGCGTTAATGGTCACTGATCTAACCTAACCCAAATTATTCACCAACAATAGAGGGGATCTGGCACTCAGCGGCCGCTGCCGCGGCACGCTCCCTGCGGTCGCTCGCCTTCGTGCGTTAATGGTCACTGATCCAACCCAACCTAGCCCAAATGATTCACCAACAATAAGAGATAAGAAGAAAACACAAAAAAAATATTAATACACAAATATTAATACAAAAGTAAACGTTTTAAATTAAAAACTCATAGATTTTGAATTTATATGCGTAACTAAATATTATAATAATTGAATTAGTATCAGAATCCAATTTTAGTAGTTTATTCGAAGTATTGTAAAACGGAATATCGTTTTTCGGACCGAGTACCCATCGAGCGATTTCTTCGAACGTATGAAAATCGGAAAACAATCAAATCGCATTTACGACTTTCGGTAAAATAAATTTCGTGATTTTTAATAATAGACATTATAATTCTTAGGGATTATGAAATTCGGACTTTTGAAAATCGGAACATCGAAATTCGGAATAAAATATTTCGGAGTATTTGGGTGTTCCCGTTTTTAGTGTTACACTCCTGCTAGTACACAGAACCTACTAATTTATGTACACATTGAAAACATTGTAGCTTGCGATAAAATCAACTAATTGAGTCATTTTTTTTTTCTATATTGTTTTCAGCCATAGGAGGAAAGCCTATTGAAAATGGCTCTTTTATTCAAAGTAGTTTAATTATAATTAATAAAATACTGACTAAAATATAATATCTATATGTAAATATTTCCAACTTCGACCCTTTTCCGTTGCCTAGCAACCGACAAAGTAAATATCAGTAAATATCAAAATAGTCTTTGACATTACGTAAAGATTGCGAGGTAAGAAATTTTACCTAAAACATAGTTCATGAGAAGTGTAAATTGTTCATTTTTGTTAGAAACTATGTTTTGAATTTCTTTTTCGTATAAATGAGTGATAAGAGGCGTGCACTTTTGGATTTTCCAAACTTTTTATTATTATTAATTTATACACTTTCCGAAATGCGGAACGTTACGGCTAAAACATGTGAGCTCTGGTTCAGTTGTGTACTATGCAAACATCACGTGCGATCGTGCTTGGCTTAGTTGAAACAGAACACAGCTCCGCACGAAACTAAAGAAGCAACAGTCCCATTTTAGGGAACAAAAATTACTCAATAAAAAAAAGAATATTAATTATAAAAACAATGTTTATTGCATTATATAAATCATCATTATCTCCGATAACAGGTTTAAAACACGTTCCACATTTTCTTTCTTTAATTTCGTTATAAGATTAATTAATTTGTCGTAATCACCAGATTTTCTTAATTCTCTAATTACATGTTCCTTCGTTTTCGCATCTAAACCTTGATACACTTTTGACCAAAGCATTTTTAAAATCATTCCATCTAATGTTTTCTTATCATACTTTTCCGCGTTGACCTGTAAAAATAATAAATTGTTTAATTTTAATAAATATCTAACCTTAACCTTTCCCAAATACAGTAATGCAAATAAAGTTGTCGCACATCTTTTATCTGAAAAGAAAAAAAGTGACGTATGGATCATACTTTTCATTTGACCCCAAGCAGCTATTGTGCTGCTTGTTTTAAATTGTAAAACAAGCAGCAGAATAATCATATTCAGCCTATAATGTTCCCACTGCTGTGACACTGGCTTCCTCTGAGTGGGCTGTAATCCACCAACGCTCTTCGAATTATTTTATTTATTATTGGTTCTAGGGATAATTTACACAAAGCGAAGTGCCTGCCTGGGTTCCAACCTACGACCTCGGAAGTCGCGGCCTTTTCCACTAGGAAAATTTTGTACTAGCAGCAGAATTCAATCGCTACATTTGCCACCAGAATTCGTAGCCCCTGTGGCCTAATGGATAAGGCATCGGCCTCCTAAGCCGGGGATTGTGGGTTCGAGTCCCACCAGGGGTGCTACCGCAAAATTGTACAACACACGATGTTCCGCTTTTTGTTTATCTTATCAATATTTTTTTATATTTTATATAATTTGTGCTAATATGTTTAATGTATCAATTTCAAGTGAAAAGTCGTACTGTATAAGAAGTTTCGCTTTTTTATTATATTGTCAAAACAATATTCAATAAATTGTCGAAATCATCAAACTATACTCCATTTGAAATAAGATTAGACATTTAACAAACATTTTTTTCAATCCATCCAACCGATTTTGACTTTTGCGTTAGCGGCATGACAAATGACAGCTGTATTAAACAATTGGTATTGTAACCACTTTTTGCATTTAATGCCATACTTATGCCAACAGTATTTAAGTCGGAATCGGTTAAACGAACTGTAAAAAAGCTTTGTTTAAATGTCTAATCTTATTTCAAATGGAGTATAAATGATTTCGACAGTATCAGCGACTATTGTTTTATTTATTTATCAATTTCGGGTGATTGTTTTAAACGTGATGACCGTTACTTTAGCCTAAAGCAACCAGTAAATATACAGGGTGAACCAAAAAAACACGTCATAAAAAAAAATAGATTCGTCATGTCCAGGGGTATTCGAAAATACCCAATGTATGTTCCGCGATTTTTTGTAGTTTTCGAGTTAAATTTTTTTTTTTTTTTGCGTTTTCTTGTCGGTTGAACCTCAAAAATTCATGTCTTTTTTGTAGTGAGTATTTTTCACCCTGTATAATTTTCTCTAACATGCTTGGAAATTCAAGCATTATTGACAACCTTCTTCGAGATAAATCGAAAATGCTGTACTGACCAGTACATGCGAGCAGGCGACCGTAAATGTTAGTATGAATATCCATACATATCTGTTGTTTAGAGGCCGAATAAATTACTATGAAAACTCATAATTGTCGTGTAATTTAAAAATATAACGAACTTTATACTTCTACACATGGGCAACCAAGGTAATCTATCAAAGATTATAGTTAAATTTCAATTTGGCTTATAATTAGAGCTGTTTAAAATAAAAACGAAACTAATTAGCATATTGTCACGTAAAAAATTATCGTTGTTCGTCATTGATTCTGGAATTTATAATTAATTTTCATAATAGACTTAAATAGTTTGAATTTTCGCACATTATTGGAGAACAATACTATACAAGCCTTGGCCGCAACAAGGGAATTGATGGACTCATGTGCCTCGGCTTCACCTCGGTCCACATTTTCACATTCGTCCATCAATACCTCTTTTGTAGACCGCGGCAGTAATGTACTATATTTACCAATTATGTAGTTTTTAAGCTATAATGTACCTGAAAGTTTATTCAAAATATTATTGAAGTTAATGTTTCATTTCACACACAGCTTAGAAAAGTGTAAACTTATTTTTTTATTTGTTTGAACTACAACGGTGAATTATTGATCCCGCAGAATTTAAAAACCGCAATAAATTCATTTGTGAAGCGAATAAATAAAAATCTATAATATTGAATAATTTTCACTTCAATATTTTATTAGACAAACGCGGACTAAAACTGAACAGCATTTAACCATGCTATGAATACAGCGGGTGTGCGGCACATGGCATTCGCAGCTGCGGTACATGTTCGTGTAAAGAATACAGTAACAAATTATTTTTAAATAAAAATAAACGTAAGTTTTTAAATAATAATAAATATTAAAAAACGTTTTCTTGTTATGTCAACCCCAATCATGTCAGTAAAATACATTTTTGCGGTGTACTTACCAAAACTATGTGAAGGAACACCGATAACAAAAGAATGAAAGTCGTGCTATGAGCCATATCGAGTTACTTACACTACGAAGGTTTGTACGTTACTGCAATTGGATGGCAAAAACAAAAGAATGAAATTTCGAGAATGGACTAAACATCCTTTACCTAATGGCATCCATTTCTCTCGATTTGTACGGGGTTTCATGCAACAATGATCCAAGCAGATTTTACAATTAATAAATTTAATACAAAGTAATAATTTAGTTTTAACATATTAGTTTCCGGTACAACGAGACTTTGAAAACCTTGGGCAACTTTGATAATAACATTTTATAAAAATGTTTTAATTTTCAACTTTACCTGCACTGTACACGTGCAATTATATCAAAATTTAAAAAACCCTGGACACAAATATTTCTTCATTTCTCTTTCCTACTCTATCACCAGACCCTGTTCATCATCTACATTAACCTACCTGTTCATTGAGACCATTTCAGTGAGCCCAACCACGATACCTGTGCTGTAAGTTTGTAAGGGAGTCGGGTATCCTGCAAATTCCAGGTGATGCTACGGCATCAGTTCAAAGTTATTATGTTCTTCTAAAATCATTGAAGTATCAGAATACCAAATTCCAAATCGATCAGATCTGTGGAAGACGCTCACATCCATTAACTAGAAAAGAGCTGATAACCTTCAAACGGCTGAACCGATTTTTATAAAACATTAAGTTAAAAATTAACGTAGCAGATATATAATATTCATCTATTGAGAATTTAAATCGTCAGTCTATATTTTGCCATTGCTTTAGCTATTCCTTAGTAAACAAAACAACAATTCAAAGTTTACCCTGAATTTTGTCGAAAATGCGTTCTAGATAGGGTTGGTTGACTTTAAACGGCAATTAAATAAGCCACATTTTCAGTATCAATTTATTTAATGAACAGGTTTAATTTATTTTTTCTTCGACTTTACAAGGCGCTAACCTATCCAACATAAATACATTTTGCGCATGAAAACAAACAGCAATTTTCCACGAGACGAAAATAAAATTTATTTGCAATAAGTGAGCTTCGTCCTCTACCTTTCAAGACTTATCCAACTTAATCGAGCTTAGCAACAGTAACAAACGTTTTATTTCTTATTCTTCGTCTAGCGTTTCCCCAATTGTTTTACTGCGCCTTTACGAGTCGGTCCTAAGGAATTACTTAAGGTTTTGGCAGTGGGTATAATTTTACGAGCGGCTACCGAAGCTATAAGAATCTTTTGCGATTGTATAGTGAGATAGGTAGGTGCATTATGTAAAAGATCTCGTTTAAAATAAAGTCAAAATTGCAATTTGCCTGGGTCAGTTTTGTTGATCGTCATACTCATTGTCAAAGATAATTTGCAGCTCAGTGCGCCCACGTATAATTTTACTAGGAAAACGAATACTAAGATTTACGCGTCATTGGTGTTATTAAAATGAGACGACAACATTGGTGTTTGTAAGAAGTTGTTATTCATATAGGATTTCCTTAAATACCGTTGCAATGATAATATTTATGTGACATACAGTATAAAAAAAAAGACCAAGATACCTAAGTGAAAATGTGCTTGTCCAACATATCCTTAGCGATACAGCCCTGTGACAGACAGACGGACGGACAGACAGACAAACGACAAAGGCTTAGTAATAGGGCCCCGTTGCGTCAGTACCCTTTGGGTAGGTACGAAACCCTAAAAGTTATGGAACTATTTGATGATTTACTAATACTGAGATAACGAAATGAATATGAGGAGAAATAAGTATAGTTAATTCAGTAACAGAATAAACTTACTTATTTGACACCATTTTCAATTAAGTAATCTATGCATTCTGTTAGCACAAACAACCATAAAACAAGTTGAAACTTATCTGCAAATTGTTGTTTTAGTTCGAAAAATACCTACACAAATTCAATAACTTATATATTTACACGAAAAGCTATACCGACCAAACGACTACAAAGCTTAATGTATATCTCATGATAATTATAATAATAAGATAAATATAATTTGAACAAAATGTTTTGTGTCATATTTAAATATTAGGATTGACTCATTAATGAGTATCTAAAAATATTTGATTCATAATTTTATTCAATAAAATTAATATAAATGAAATTATTTTATTGAATAAATATGATAAACGATAAAAACAAGTAAGCTCTAATGACAAAAGTTATAGTAATATCTTCTTTGAAGCTGATCTCTGTTCGTGCGTGTAGTATTGACTTGACAAAAAAGGCAATTATTTGCCGAAATTTTTCCTTTCAGTAAATCTGCTTGATCACTTTTATTGTCACTGTTAATTTAAATATGTCGCACAAGGTTGTGATCAAAGATTTAATGTAAAAAATGGAAATGTAATCTCCATTCTATGAATACCTCTGGTTTTCGCCAATATGTTTTTAACATATTGTAATCGAAAAGCGTTACACTTGAGTTTAAGCTGGTAGAACTGCTTTCCACCAATTTCACAATAACCGTTACTTGCTTAACCGCTTATCTCTCCCAATTTTATTTTGTTTACTTTTAATATCGGTCGATCAAAAGCCGCTTCTGTAAACTAAGTTAAAAGGTTTTCAGTGAAGTTTGTGACTAAATACGAGGTAACGTTATGCGACAAGACACGGCTGAAACCAAATTCAATATATCAGCCGAATTATTCTATAGGAATCTCACCGTGATAACTTCGGTGAAGTGAGCTGTCAATAGTGTGTCAATCCCTAGCATCGGTGGTAAGGTAATAGAGGATCCGACCTAGGAACAACCTTCACCCATCTAAACATCTAGTTTCTGTGAAAAATAAACCAATTTTTCTTACTTTCTCTATCTGTTTAATGAAAAGTATTTTAAACCAAGTATGTTAGAAAATATATCGCAAGTGGGTTGCTTAAAAATTCCTGGCCAGACTGATAAATTAAAATATCATTTTTTTAATATTTTATGATAATTATCACCAATGGAAAGAGCTGTTCAAGGAGATATTTTGCTGCTAACTCGACTTTTGCCAATTGTTAGTCAATTCGGAGTTAATGACCTAAATAGGTGACTACTTGGCCACCTAAGTTTAGGAATTTTCTTGGCACTCAATAGCCATAAGTCATAAATATCAATGGATAATGCTTTTTATGACAAACATTTGTTAAAAACGAATTAATCGTTAAACGAATGAGAGCAATTTAAAAAAAAATATCTTTGAATTTTTTCTTAATCATAGTCTAGTCAGGAAATTTTTTGCCAACCCACTCGCGATACAATGTATTTTTAACATACTAAATTTGATATAAACAACAGATGGGTGAAGGTCGTCTCTAGGTCGGATCTTAGGCTATGGTATAACAACTCACTTCACCTAAGTTTTCACAGTAAGGTTTTTACAGTATATACCGGCTGTTGTTTTTGATATTTTGGTTACCTACACAGAGAAACGACACACCCCATACGCGTTTCCGTTAAAAGTATTTTTTGCTTTCATCCTTTCAGGGAAGAATTCCGATCATGTGTTGTTAAAACCATTCAAGCCTTTAGGGCTGCAATAAAAGGTAGGTTGAAAAATGTGGTCATTCGAATTTACTTAACGGAACAATAGTGTTACAAACTGCAATTTATTCAGTCATACTCTAAACTAAAATGTGTACTAGGTGACGAATTACATAACTTATAGCATTTTTGTAAGATTGTAGTCAGCATTCCGAAATTACTGTTACCTACAATAATTTTGAAATGTTCTCTATGATCTGGTTTCAACTGAACTGAATATTTTAGAATTTGAGTAAAATTTTTGCGGCAAAGTGCCTATAGAATAAAAAATAAATATTCCGACACTTAATCGAATCATAGCGTTTTTTCTGATCTTAATGTTACTCCACTTTAATTAATGGTATTTACCAAGTAAAAACTCATAGGCACAGGCTAGTCACTCGTGCGATTAAATTGGACGAATAACCGATTTTTTATTAAATGAATAGCTTCTGCCCGCGACTTTGTCCGCGTGAAGTTTCTTGTTTCTCCGACCGCGTCACATCGCGATCGCCCGGCACGCTATTACTTCATTTTCGCTTATCGTTCTTTCTGACTATTTTTCTTTCTGCTCGGATCCAAAGGGTTGTAGTGTGATGTTAAATAAATAGTCTATAGCCTTCAAGAATCGGGATACCAAAACAAATTTCGAATGCGATTGCAGTTCCAGAGATTAGCGCATTCGATCAAACAAACAAAATAACAAACAATCTCTTCAGCTTTATTATTAGTAGTATAGATAAATGATTTTATATCTGTAAGTTGGTTTGTACAAACACTTTTACAGATTCATATTATTTGAATAAAAAAAAACAAGTTTTAATAAACATAAACCCGACTAAGGGAAAATAAAAGCGATCTAAAAAGTACGAAACGAGAAAATTATTCAAACAGAAATCAAGACATAGGTACAAAACGGTCCAGCCAGATATAGCCGTGGTCACATGCCTGTATACCATGTGGGTGCCAGGAACACCTACAAAGTTATAATGGCATGCGACGACTGCTGATCTTGACCATTTTTGTATCTATGATCTTGATTTCTGTCTGAAATATTTTCTTGTTTCGTACTTTTTAGATCACTTTTATTTTCCCGTAGTCGGGTTACAGTTTTTTAAACTTATTTTTTTTATTAAAATTTTCTTTTCGACGTTAGGGTAAAAACTAGATGAGGTCGGCGTTTCCTATCCGACTACTCTGAGAAGAAAGGTCGAAACAAACTCAGAGAAAAATCACCACTGTCATTCTTTGACAATTGTATGAAATAGCTATTACACGGCAAAGTGACGTAGGATGTCAATTTGCTTGACAATTAATTTCCCTGAGTATATTCCCGCCGTTTTTGACTAGTCCGTCATCAACTCATCACATTTCTTGGAACATTTTCGTTATTTGTCGAGTTTATACTCAAAATCTAAGATAAAATACATAATGGTTATCCGTTGATTTGAAACCATTTTGTAACATTGACGAAATAAGGAATAAATGATACGCCCTGGCCCCTGATCGAAATTTTATTTAATATTCCAACGATAAAGTTAGTTGTTGAAATATAAATAAAAATTTCGATCACCACCGCCTACATAATAAATGCGATGCCGACACAAATAAACATTATAACATTACGTATACATACATCTTTAATTTGTTGACAGTATAAAGAGGTTATTTAAACGTTCTCTGAGCGACATTTCATCAAGTCGGTAGATACGCAGTTTTTCTCGTAACCAAACTAAACTCTCTTATCTGAAATAGCTCTTCAAGCTCAGCTGGACTGTTTATTTAAATTTTCTTTGCCCTGCCAAACACAGAACCTTACTTTGTCTATATTATACATTACCGTGTAATCCTTTTGTCACCTTTATCTGGTTAATTTGGTAAAAATGCGGTACATCGATACAAAGGTCGGACTGACGTGTTAATAACATTATTTTTATTGAGGTATCAGTACCTACTTTTTTACCGGGACATTATTATCTAATTAAGGAAACCGGGTGGAAGTAACCAGTGCCTAAGTACATTACAGGCATTTAAATATAAACTACGTTCATTTTCGGTTCAATTAAGGTTCATTAACATTCTGTCTTTCAGGAAATTGAGAAAGTAAAAGAGCAATTCAATTAACTCGCCCAGTTAATAGTGAGTATATATTTTTAAAGGCAAAGTTTGTCAGAACACATTTTTTTTTTAGTTCACACAAAGCTGAGCTCAGTTGTAAACACTGAAGGTAGGCCTGCCTAGCTTTTCCCAACAAATTTGGGGTCGGCTTCCAGTCTAACTGGATGCAGCTATTACTTATTAGAATACCAGTATTTTAAATGGAGCGACTGCCTATCTGACCTCTATAACCCAGTAACTAGTTAATACGATACCCCTTGGTAAGATTGGTTGTCAGACTTTCTGGGATCTGACCACACGTAACTACTGTCAAAGATCCACGAAAGACAGCCGGGGCCGATGGCTTAACGTGCTTTCCGAGGCTTGGAGGAATCTCGATATGTAAAGATGGTCACCCATCCACGGACCAAGCAAGGTAGCTTAACCTGATGGATCGACCCGTGCGGCTGTTACCTATTACTTAGCCACGAACGTCTCACTGTAGGTCCTGTAAGCACTGTAGGAAGGTAAGAAAGGAAAAAAACTTACAAAAAATGGTGATAATTTATGTGTTTTTTAATAACTTGACTTCTTAATTCGGTTGTCCTAATTTCTAACAATTGATATACCCACCATAGACATAAGTGTAAATCGCCTGTGTAGCTGCTCAAGCAAAATGTTATAATAAACTCAATAAATTGAGTTTGCACCTAGACAAAAACATGAGACCAATACAAAATTTCTTTAGCAGCGTTGTGCACTTTTTTGGCAGAGGTAAAAAATGTTAAACTCGCGTCAGGACGTGACCGTAAGATCCGTTGCCTAGCAGCCGACAAAGTAAGTATCAAAATAAATAGTCTTTGACATTACGTAAAGATTGCGAGCTAAGAAATTTTACCCATATTGATGGGTAGTAAATTGGTTATTTTTGTTAGACTTTATTTTGAAAATAAATAAATATACTACTACTGCTAATGAATATTGTATTTAACCACATAAGTGATAGAACTTTTATACTGATAAATAAAGCAATTCGTGCGAAATTATTCCCTAACCATTCCAAAATATTCAAAAATGCACAACCTTAATGTTTAGCTTTTCACTTCTGCCGGCACTCCCGGAGTGCAACCAGCTGTATTTTTATATTAACGAACTGTGAGCAAGCAGGGTCTGTCATCGTTCGTTTTACACCATAGCTACTGGTCCTTTGTGTCAAAAACACGATCATAAAATATGAGCGTAGTTCTTTGCTTTTCGCTTTAGTTTCATTTTAGGTAAACCCAATCGAAAGAAAGGTTTTGCGGATTTTTTCGAAATTAATGTTAAGAGTAGGTATACTACAACACACACAATGTTTTTAACTCTGTTATTATAATCTAAACTAACTTAAATGAAAATAGTTTTTTCGTTCAATGAGCGTTTGGCAGTTGTACGAATTGGGATGATGATATTTTATTTAACTCTATAAAATATTATTAGCAAACAATATTAAAAGAAGTTTAAAAGCTTCGATTATCTCATTTTACTATGACTTCATTGAAATTACATTATTTGTTCGTACATTTCTAAAATTAGTCATCGTCCCGTTGCAGTGGGATAAAATTTACGTTAGCGATTGGCAAACTCTAGCTGAAGCTTGTGGGTAGACGGATATCGTGGATGCGGGCGTGGGCGAAATTAATGAGGAACGTTAAAGATAAGCAAGCTTGTAGGGAGAGAGGCTGCGAGACTAACGGGGGAGTCTCAGCTAGACCATGGCGTGAAACCGGGTGAAAAGTGATGCTGGCATCGGATGAAATGTGACTATACAAATGGCGCGGCTGAGACACGCGATGAAAAATCACAAAGCGAAATAAATTACGAGTTCAACTCAAAAGTGCTTCGCATGCCATTGTCGCGGAAATCGGACTTATCCTCGCTCGTAACGTTTTATAACTTTTTGAAAAACATTAATGTTGTTCAGTCGCTAGGACGGAACTGTCGTTATTTTATTTTTGATTGCAATGGCTGTGTTACACGCTCGAGTTTTATGCTAAAATATTTCTGCGTTTGACATAATGGGTTCACAATTTTGCCCCAATTGGCCAATTTGATTATTTCAACTATTTGAAATTATCCTTAAATTTCTATTTGAATGCGTTTGGGTAAAATTGTTTAGAATATAAAAAGTAGGTACTTTGAATATTTTAACCCGATAGATACCTACAGTAAACTGATGCCACGTAATAATTTGCCGAGCCGAGAATGAAATGACAAAATATGCACAAGTGTATCAAACGACGTTTTTCTACACACAGAAACTTATTTTGCTAATAAAATATTTAATTACAATTGAAACAATTACTTTTTTGATGTCACCACCATTTTTGGTCCTACCGTGCTTTTTAATATGGAATAAGTACTTCACATGACAGCGTGTAGGTATATATTTGCCTGTTCAATGAAGTAAACCAAAAATACATTCTCAGAAAATGACTGAGCATTTTTACTGTTCTTAAAACGATGAAAGTGATGAAACCAAGGTTGCTTTGTATTTATCGTTTGATTTAGATGGCACCAGGCTATCGTTTGCATTTTGTGCCCCAGCAACTAGGTATATGTAGTACGGCGGCGTCAAATCTAAACAAATAATTCATTTCTTGAAGTCGACATAGCATGTTAGATAATAATTATAATTCACACATGTATATATACCTATTCATATTTTTATCAAACATATTTTAATCTACGAGACGCAACGGGCTCTTCGCGAGATGAAACACAATAAAAGCCCTGGGACTGACGGAATAACTACAGAAGTTTTAAAGTTAGGACGAAATATTCTTGTACCTTACATCACATTTTATTTCAACACCGTCTTACACACCAGTCAAATTCCTTCTGAAATGTGCCACTCAAATACAATTTCACTCCACAAGAACGGAGACAAAGCAGACATCTCGAACTATCGACCCATAAGCCTTATTTCACACTTATACAAACTGTTTTTAAAGTTTTAGAGAACCGTATCGCTCCGACGCTTGACTTTAACCAACCTCCCTAACAACCTAGATTTCGTCCCCACTTCTCTACAACCGGGCAACCGAATATCTCCATTCAATCAATCAAGTAATAGAAAAATATAATGAATTCAAGAAACCGCTATACCTGGCCTTTGTGGATTATTCCAAGGCATTCGACAGAATAGACCATCAGTCAGTTATGGAGTCTTGGTGTCCCAAAATGTTACGCACACCTACATTGACCTCATTGACACCATATATATCGAAGTAGCTGTGCGAACATCTTGTTACATATTTCTGGGCCCAAAAAGGTGTCATACAATGCGATCCACTCTCACCTAAGCGGTTCACAAGCGCACTACAAGAAGTTTTTAACAAGTTGCCAGACTCGCAGCAGTCACGAGGTATAAATAGCGGCCACCAGCTAACAAACCTCCGCTTTGCTGATAAAATTGTGCTATTCTCTACATCACCTTCAGAACTCAAAGAAATGCTCCAAGATCTGAGCACAAAAAGTCTTGGGGTTGGATCAAAGACACAGGTCATGACCATCAGCACGAAACGTAGGGTTGAGGTAGACGAAGAAGATAGATATGTAGCAATATGTCGATGATAATATATACTTGGGCCAAATTGAGTTTTTCAAGAAAAGGCAAGACAAAGAAGTCGAAAAGCGAGTTCAAAATGATTGGAAGACCTACTGGGCTCTTAGGGAACACATGTAAGGAAATCTCCCTATATCATTGAAAAGAAAAGTCCTCGACACGTGCAATGTGCATCCTGCCGATCCTAACCTATGGTGCACAAAGTCGGTCACTTACTGAACAACAGAAGTCCAAACTAAAGATTTGCCAGCGGGCTATGGAGTGCAACATAACAGGATGGTGTCGAGCGAACTGACCGCGTTTGAAACACCACCCTGTGCTTCATAACTCAAGTAGCGGTTGTTGCAGAGAAAACAGCAAGGGTGAAGTGGAAGTGAGCTGGCCACGTCGCACGGATGCACCCGGAGAGATGGGCAAAGATCGTCACTCACTGGAAGGAGGACATCGCTGTCGACGTAGACCACGGCGTGGTGTGATGATATAATCTTGTTTGCGGGGTCAACATGGCCACAAATTGCACAAAACAGAGAGATTTGGAAAGAAAAAGGGGAGGACCTTGCCCAGCAGTGGGACACAATATAGGCAAACAAAAAACATAAAAAGATCTAGTAATCGTATATTTTATTGAGTCCTACGCCAAGATATTTATAAAAAGAATATACATTTAACTGAATCAATAAATCATCGAACAACAGCGTTTTCCAATGAAAATTTTACTGTAGAATACTTAATTTAAATTGCGGGTTTATTTTCATAATTTCACTTTTCACATAGCATTTTCTCACAACACCATTCATATTTATTTTGGCGTATTTATTTCGTCTGCTCGACGTCCTTATGTCACTGCAGAGATCCAGCAGAATATCACCATCAGGTATATTTCCCTGACATATCATGCTAAGCTTTTTTTTTTTTGCGCAGCCTCTTACTTTTTGTTAGGTTACTACTCAGAAATTGTGCACAACGTGTCGTGAAATGAATACCGTCTTGTGAATTCATGCAAGCCTAGTACTTTTTGTGCCAAGTTTCAAGTTTATTATTTAGTGGGACGAATGGGAATTCAAAATAAAATGATTAAATTATTCCCGTTCGTCCCACTAACAAACTCAGTGGAACGAACGGGAATAAATTTAATATTATTTATTAAATTCCCGTTCGTCCCACCAGGGGGACGACGGCAGTGGGACGAACGGGAATACACCGTAATTTCATGATTCTAGAACGGGAACTACCATGGTAGTTCCCGTTGACCTAGAATCTTGATATTTGGCAACAAGCACGGCCTTACAGCACAAATAAAGGAAAAATTCCAAAAAATAAAAAAGTTTAAAATTAAAGGGTAAGTATGCCCAATCCATACATACATAGCTGACGCCAATTAAGATAGGAGTCCTCTGAGTTGTATGGGCGCTCATACAATTTAGAGGACTAACTTCTGGGCACAGAACTATTTAGATATCTATACGAATGAAGCTCCTTACGGAACCCTCGGTGCGCGTGACCGACTCGCTCTTGACCGGTTTTTTTTCTTTATATTCATGTTTTTTCTCTATTATTGAATTATGCTTTAGTGTGTTGTGCTATTTCTTTTGTCTGTCTTAATAAATGGTTTGGTAAAAACCGGCCAAGAGCGTGTTGGACCACACACAATGAAGGGTTCCGTAGTTGGGATGAATTTATCCCAAGGACAAACTTAACATTGTAGTTGAAAAACATGTTCTCCCATACATTTCAACTGCAAATGTAAGTTTGTATGCACGGTATTAGGAGATTCACCATGTTATTTTAAGATTATAGATTTGTTATAGATTTTCCTTTAATCTTTAAGTAGATAAAGAACTTTTCTCTGTATTATTTTTCAAAATTTTAGGTTTAGTAGTTACGTAGATAAAGGGGGAACGGCTAATTTTCATAAATATCTTTAAAAGTATTTATTATATTAAAAAATATTACATATTAAAAAAAAAGATAATAAATAATATATTTGAGATCTTCAAAGCAAGAGATATTCATTTGATATTACACATATTACAATTCGCACAACTTCTTTTTTATTTGCCTCCGAAAAGTGACCCCATAATCAAAATTCATTTATTTTCGTTTCGCGTCCGTGTTTGGGTCACAGAAATTGATATGTGTACCAAATTTCAACTTAATCGGTCCATTATAATCGGAGCAAATTGGCTGTGACAGACGGACAGACAGACTGAGGTACCTACTAAACCCTATCTAACAAGCCCTATCTGAACACTAGCTATATATCTAATTAGTAAAATATTCGTGAACATAATGGTTTTTTCGCGCGCCATGCCTTTGCAATTTGAAGGAGAGGGAAAGGTCGCCATACAGCCTAATATTAAAAATAACAAACCTATTTCTTTTTTGTATTTTGAACACAAATTAATATTAGTATGCTTATAAAAGTACTTAAATAATTTGATGAAATACAATGTTTATTTATCATATTTTATATATTTACATAGTTTACGTATTAACAAGATTTTGTGTCATAAAAAGGCAGGAAATTTTAAAAGAAATCGCATGTCGCTCTGACTTGTATATTGACTGTGTATCAGTAGCATACTTTCCAGGTCTACATCCGGAATGCAAAGTAAAAGGCTCGCGTGTTCAATACATTTTTGCACTGCATTATAAACATAAAAATAAAAGGAAGGAAAATACGTTCAATAAAAGCCAGTTTTCAAGTAAGTGCGGTATGCAACAAAATGTGCATACTTGCTTGCAAACTTACGTGAGCTGAGGCGATGCCGAGGCACACATATGCGAGACCATCAATGCCTGGTTGCGGACAAGGCTTGTATAGTACTTTTCTCAAATAATGCGCGGAAATTCAAACGAAGTACTAAATTAATTATAAATTCCAAAATTGATTTCGAGAAACAAATGAACACATTATGTGTTCATTTGAGAAACAAATGAACACAAATACAAATACAAATAGTTTATTTCTTTAACAAGCTTTGTACTACATTGCTAGTGATAGAAGTGTCCTTTTAAGCAAGTGAATGCCTGTATTAGGACACTCCACTCTTCCATAACTAAAATTTACGTAATGTACATACAACAATTATGCCAGTATTTACTATTTATTTATAATTTATATAATTTCGAGGACGGAAATAAATGTAAAATAGAATTAGAGAAGACAACATTACAGACTTTATACATATTAGCGTATTTAAAGTTGGGCCATTTGTGATATGTGTGTGTGTGTGTGATGTATGTGTGTGTATGTGTGGTGTGTATGTGTACATGTTGTACATGTGAGTAAGCGTGAATGAGAGAGTTATTATGTGTGCTGCAGGAGAGCCTCCGTGTCCTCATATGTGAGTGGTTTTATCCACTTAATTACCAGTTTTTTACATTCATAATATTGTTTGGTGTATACATATATCTCTTTATTTATTTTATTGTAAAGTTGCGATGATCGTTTCTGGAATTGGTTGCTACAAAACCTAGTTTTTGTTTGTGGTGTCGGTGCTATAATATCTTTCCTCCTTTTTGCCAAGATTGCGGTATCATAAGGCAGTCCTTTGTGCTTTTTCAAAACAGTATGTACTATGTATAGTTTTCTTACCGAAAGCAAATCACTTATCTGATAGAGTCTCTCAGTAGGATATCTAATCCTTTTAAAAAACATTATTTTGATTAGGGCTCGATGCACTCGCTCCAAAGCAATAAATTTGGATTTAGCTGCCCCTCCCCAAATAGGGATGCAGTACACCAAGACAGACTGCACCAGAGCGATATATATGTCCTTTAATAGGTTTCTAAATGGGTCTACGGTATTGGTAGCATTTTTTGGAACAATATGTCTCAATGTCTTGAAAATCCAGCTTAGTTTCCGAACCCTGTTATTGACCTGCTCCAGGTGAGGGTACCAAGACAATCTCTGGTCAAGAATGACACCTAAGTATTTGGTGTGAGTGACTTTATTAATGGTAGGGCATCCACAGTTTTTGTTCTTAATGTCACCACATTTGTGAACTTTTATTATGAGGTCCTTATCGGGTTGTGTACGATTACAGATACTAAAGCATATATAATTAGTTTTTGAGGTGTTCAATGTTAGTAGATTATTATTTAGCCATTTAGCGATCTCAGCCATACCACATGAAGCACTTTGCTCTACGTCATCCCAGGATCTTCCAGAAAAAACAAAGAATAGACTTTGGCGTTATTAATTTTCATATTACAGAGGTCATTAATATATGTTAAGAAAAGTGTGGGGCCCAAAACACTACCCTGAGGCACGCCGTATAATACCTCTGCATCATCACTGACGTATTGCCCCAACTTAACCCTTTGCTTCCTGTTAGAGAGATAATCTTTAAAAAGATTGAGTGCAGTTCCTCTTATACCAATTTTTTCCAGTTTGTTCACAAGTATTGGTACAGAGACAGTGTCAAATGCCTTTTTAAGATCTAGGAAGACAGTTAAACATTTACTGCCATTATCAAGTTCATTAGCTACCAGCGAGCTTAGAGCGGTAACTGCATCCTCAGTGGATATATTCTGCCTAAAACCAAATTGTGTTGGGGATAGTGTTTTATATTTGTTTAAATATTTAAGAAGCCTAATATTAATTAATTTCTCCAAGATTTTCGATATAGCTGGAAGGACAGATATCGGCCTGTAGTTGTTGAGGTCGTCTCTGTCCCCACCCTTGTGAACAAATGAACACATTATGTGTTCATTTGTTTCTTCTTTACTTTAAACCGCTCTATTTAAAAGCCAATTTAAATAAAATCTTTGATTGGAATTTATTATAGTACCATTACAAATACCATTTGATAAGTTACCTCTTGCTATGTGTTGAAGTAAAAAGTTCGTTCCATTTTTAAAAAACACGACAGCTGTGGATTTTCATACAAATATTGCCGACCGGGCGCTCGCATGTATTCGACCAGTGTAGCAATTTCGATTTATCTCGAAGAAGGTTGTCAAAATGATGCTCGAATTTCCAAGCATGTTTGAGAAATAAAAAATATTTATATTTTTGGGGTGTACTGATAATTAAACTCGTATTTACAGGAAGATACCGCAGTGTTTGTGAGATGTGATCTGAGGTTAGTTCCGCCATCAAATATGACCGCTAGTGCGACAGGTGACCGACATCAATACCCTTGTGCACCTGTCCACGTCAAACGTGGCTGCATAATGTATACTCGCTAAGAGACACACCGACTGCCTCGTTACTTAACATGATATTAGCATCATATCTATCCTAATGCAATTGTATATGATTCGTCCAATAATCAAAAATGTACATTTTCTAGTTTGAGACTGTCAATCGCCAGCATAGGTACTTCCATGAAACAACATGATGTATTAAGAATCTGTGTCCTTCGTTTGGCGTTCTTCTTTCACGCGAAAAATCCAACGATCTATTGTTTTCGGACATATAGGTAGTTGCGAACCAAATCAAACAATGTGACGTTACGGTGAAACAATCCAGATGATTATTCCTGGCACTTATAGTCTACGGTCCGTTTTTCATTTCGAAATATTGGTCGTAGGTCTGTTTTACCGCCTAAAATGAATACTGTTCACGCACCGGTTGGCAGAGCACGCGCGAGCTGTGCTTTTGCGACCGGCACCGAGAGCAAACATATCATAACTGCATGCACCGGCCAAGTGCATGTTGGACCACGCACAATGAAGGGTTCCGTAGTTGGGATGAAATTATCCCAAAAACAAGCTTAAAATTGTTGTTGATTAACATGTTCTCCCGTACATCGAAATGCGTTACGGTCAACTCTGCAACTGCAAATGTGAGTTTGTAATCGCAAAAAAAATGTGTTAAAACTACAAATTTACGATTTTCGGGCATTTTCCTTTACTGTGAGACTTTGCATCTTACCAAATTTCATGATTCTAGGTCAACGGGAAGTACCCTATAGGTTTTAATTTATTTGCAAGTATCAAAATATGTCTTAAAAATATTTTCCTATTGCGTTGACTTAGAAGTTCAAAAAGATGAAGGAAAACATTGTGAGGAAACGGCATGTGAAGTCAAGTCAGAGACCCATGGGCGGCTTTAAAACTCGGACACCTGGTTCGTCACTAGCCACACGAAAAGAAGAAGATGAAGACTTAGAACCTTGATTTTTAGAGCTCCAAGGGACCGTAAATCTACGTATTTGATATTAATTTCAATTTAATATCTTCACGCGCTCTTGAGAAAAAGGGTCTTGACAGACAAACAGACGGACGACGAAGTGATAAGGGTTCCGTTTTTTCCTGTTGAGATACGGAACTCTAAGAAAAGAATAATATAACTTTATTATGATAAACAAACACCTACTCAATATTCAGCCCTGGATATATTCACGTTAAGCCAATAGTTCACCCCCGAAGTTACATGGTACTTAACTATCGCCATTCAAAGGGTATTTATTGCATAAGTTTATTAATTATTTATAAACTTGTATTGTAGCTCATTGTAAACTTAAGCTGCTCCCATGGTCGCAAAATACATGTTTTTAGCTCGCTTAGGACATGCTGATTTTTAGTACCTAGTGTAATAACCAATGTGTGTGTAACAAACGTGTAGCAGGCACTTTACGCGTACATTTAGGTTTTGTAAGTTCCAATAACACACAATCAGTACCTATAGCTACCTACATCACGAACAGTAATGATTCGCAGAGATTTACGTGCGAGTTAATACTTCTGAGCGCTGATTAAAATGATCAACAATAAATTGGGCAAACTAAAACAAAGAATATTGAATCCACCGGCAACGCCTTAAAAACTCTTACGTCAGCATCACGAACAAGATTTTCCGGAAGATTCTCATACAATCTCTTCAAATGCAATAAAAACGTTTTAATATCTTGTTTAAATCATCGCGATGAAGATTAATTAAATTCATAACCACCCTCGTTCGTGTGTAAAGATGTGGGTGACGCTTTAAGCGTTCAGTACCGTAAGGCTGGTTATACAGTTAAGAGAAAGGATACTTCGTCGAGAGCTTATTTCAATGCAGACGTATCCTGTAAAAAGTTTCAATGGACTGCATTCGTGAAGAGGGACATGTGGACAACTGAACTATAAAAAAGCTGAATACACTGCTAGTCTGTGGAGTTTGAGTTGCGAGTCATAATGAAAATCAAAAACATATATGTGCAAATCGAATCACATAGTTATGTACATTCACTGCTACAAATACATGTCATGTGAATATTATTTCGATGCAGTGGCTGCTCGACGGGTTTTTTTTTTCTATTCAAACGTTGATCCGGTGATATTAATAATTAGTAAGCAGTCATTGTTATTAATACGAAGAAAGATGGCTGTATAAATGTTAGGTACTGATGAATTTCAACTCTTTGTTTGAATCAATCTATTGAACGATAACGCTATTAGAGATTCCATTTCAATTTTGTTATGCCGTACGGGACGTACAGTATTGTCAAAATGATATCCATAAACCTATAACAATACTTTCAGCATACTACTGTAAAACCAGCCTAAGAAGCAAAGTTAAATGGAATGTAACCGCACAGCCCCGAATAATGGCCACTACTGACAGAGACGAAACTGTATCCTACAAGACAATATTGGCACCATATTAAGTGCATGTTGTTATTAATATATAAATAACTGTAAGATTAATAACAGCTGCAACATATTGATCGGGTTAGCCCAATAAAAGTTTCTGACCGAACAATAGAGTGTCGAAAAGAGATAGATTGTCGACCTGAAGAAGTCGTCTGGTGTAGACTGTAAGAGATACTTAATCTCCGTTTTTTTAGATGTAGATTATTTAGTAGTAGATAGGTAGGATAATTATATGTTGCCTCATTTCGCCCTACGAAGCTATTATGATTCCAGGCCTACGCTCAAAAATCAATCGTCAGTATAAAAACCAAATATTATCATGACAATTAATGTGCTTCGATGCGTGGCGATAAGTTTCGTCAGCTGTGATTATTAAAACAGAAAGTTGTGGAAGTAGGTAGTATCATAACAATTGTTATTGTTACTACTCTAAACATGAAATAGTTTTCATTAAAATTGAAAATAACCCTTCCCCTAACCCTTCGGGGAATATAGGCGTGATGTTATGTTATGTAAAACTTGAAATATATAAACCTAAATCTGATCATCGGTATACATAGGTAGGTATATATATCTGCCTAGCCTTTTCCTCACTTTGTTGGGGTCAGCTTCCAGTCTAACCGGATGCAGCTGAATACCAGTATTTTACATGGAGCGACTGCCTATCTGACCTCCACAACACAGTAACTGGGTAATACGATATCCCTTAGTAAGACTGGTTGTCAGACTTTTGTGCTTCTGACGAACCGTTACGACTGCCAACGATCCACGAATAACAGCCGGGACAAACAGCATAGCATGCTTTCCGAGGTACGGAGGAAGCTCGATATGTAAAGATGGTCACCCGTTCGCGGCCAAACCTCGGCAAGCGTAGCTTAACCTGATGGATC
This sequence comes from Conistra vaccinii, assembly GCA_948150665.1. Lineage (NCBI taxonomy): Eukaryota > Metazoa > Arthropoda > Insecta > Lepidoptera > Noctuidae > Conistra > Conistra vaccinii. The sequence continues at coordinate 19,310,320 of OX411315.1, forward strand.
AACCCGTGCGACTATTATTACTAAACCACGAGATGCTTTATACATAGGTAAGTACATTATTAGATATATTATCACATTTCTAGTTTGGTTAGGGTTAATAATACCCACCACATATATTATTACAATAATTTTATTATCCAGAAAGAATTATTGCTATGTATTCGAAGTTCCTAATAATATAATAATCATTTATAACCCCACCGTGTATCTCTACGGTGACGTCGTGGTGGGGCTTGCGCGCTCCGAACTTTGGGTCTGTTCCGGTAGTTTACTTTGCCGGAATGGGTCTAGTATGAGGAGCCAGACCAAGAGAGATACAGAAACCCGCAGGGTAGCAAGTGGCAAGCTGCTGGGCAGTAGCGACCCCACGGACCCTATCTCCCGGGAGAAATCTTGTTCCTCATCTCTCTCTGGCTCGCCTCGGAGGAAAGAAGTATTCCAGTAAGATGCTGGTAGGGGTCTTGACCGTACTTCCGGGATTGACCCACTAATAAGTCCGTCTATGTATAGGTTTAACAATATCAGAGAAGTAAAATCACCCTATCTGACCGAACACTGCAACCTACCAGTGGCGACGCGTGGTAAAATGAGAGAAGAAAGCCGGCACAAAAAAAATACATTGTCAAATTAAAACTGTTATGACGTCACTTCGGACTTTCATCGTGGCAGCGAAAAGTTACTTCTTGTTTACCTAACAAAATAACGGTATCAATAAACCAATGAATTAAATTCTTATTTCAATCTAGTTTTTTATTACGAACTTCATGCGAATTACTGGAAAATAATTATATTCCTACGAGTCCCAGACAGCTACTCATGTTTTATTGTAAATTAAATGTTTTGTCCGTTCCATCATATCATTTTAGTTATTTATCCACAAAATGACCATTGCAAGTGCGGCTTATTGGTCCTGATTGGCAGATCTGAAAATCAGTTGAAATTAAATAATTATACTGTTTTAGTTTGTGTTTACTACCTTAGTTATCTAAAGTGTACAGTAGAAACCGGACAACTCGCTTGGAGAGGGTTCCGTTCGATCATTATGTTATTTACCTTGTTTATCCCAACAACAAACTTAACATTCTAGTTGAAAACATGTTCTCCCATGCATTCCAATAGAAAATTTAAGTTTGTACTCACAATATTGGGAGATTTACCATGCTATTTTAAGACCATAGACTTCTTATAGGTTTTACTGTACATATGAAAAAAGAACAATTTTCATCTATTTTCTTAAATAATATTAAAACTATTTATAAATATATTTGAGACCCACACAACAAGCTCTTTTATTTGATATGTCACACGGTACAATTTTTAAATCTTCTTATTTTTATTTTCTAATACACCTCCCAAAATTGACAAACATGGATATCTGTTTATCATGTTTGGGTCACAGAAGTTCATGTGTCCCAAATTTCAACTAAATGGATCAAGTAGATTCGTAGCAAATTGACTGTATCAGACGGACAGACAGATACACGAGTGATCTTAAGTGTAAGTGCAATCATGGATAATCGCATTATTTTAATTGAAAACCTGTTCCTTAATTTGTTTGAACTGCCAAAAAAGGGCTCTTTCAAAAAAATTGAGTATCGTCTACGAGAGCGTAGCGCGCGTAGAATAGACGTGTGACGAGGTTGGCTACGCCGTAGCACAGGTGCGTAGCATCTACGAAATGCCTTTTGTTAAATAAAAGTATCTTGACTATGGCATTTACGAAAAAGGAATTCTTGGGGCATTGCATTTGTCAACTCTGATAATTTATAATTATTCATGTACGTTTTAAGCTTTTTAAGTATCTAGGTGTACCTATACACTTAGAAACTAGGTTTGTACCTAATCATAATGCACAAAACCGCACAATTTCTATCAATACTTTAGGAGTAAATCGTTGTTGAATGTCTCTAAGTTCATAGATCAATTTGTGTGTGACTTGAACTATGTGAGAATATTGCAAACTCCAGAAAACAAGAAACTTCACAGCCAAACTATACGGAGTCAAGTAATAATATACCTCCTATACTTAATTAAACTACATATTTTAGTTATAAATCATACTAAATATACAATCGTAACGTCTTTAATTAATGCTACGAAATAAGCTCCGAAATTAATTCAACGTTGTTCATTAAACTAGTATTAGTAATATGCTCGGTTGCAAAACCTCCTGTTAAACCAAGTACGCCAACGAAAATGGAAAGACGAATACAGATATTTCCTTTTATGGGCACTATAAAGAAACTAGAATAAGCATGAGGTAATCTCAAGACGTGAGATAGCTCAGACAAACTCGTAATAGAAGCGAGTTGAAGACAAGTGGAAAGTTTATGATACCACATGGAATCTGTGATAAAAATCTCTAAGTTTTCTATGTGGCTTACACAAGCTTAATTTTTTTATATAAACAGTATGATATCGTTTATGTGTAAAATGATCAATACCATTGTTACATTAATTATGTTAATTTATTATCATGTTATGAAGCGCATGAAAATAATGATGCCAAAATAGTACACACAGCGTCAGTATGTGCTAACCCCTCAAGTTTTAAAATTTAACATTTTAAAACTTTAGGGGTTAGCACATACTGCTACAACATTGTATTCGTTACAAATAATCTAAAGAATACTTCAAAAAGAATTCTATGTTCCGACGACTTGGTTTCGAACCATCGCATTACCGAACGTCGTCATACTCATACCGGCAATTTGACGAACTAGCCAGCGAACCCATATCAATTGCGATATAAGATCAGTTTTGTTAAATAATAGCAATAATAAATAGTTCGGCAATTCCAAAAGTGCGCGCCTCATAACACACATTCCATTCATAAACGAAAAATAAATTCAAAACATAGTTTCGAACAAAAATTACCAATTTATCACTTTTCATGAAGTATGTTTTGACTGCTGTTTTACCCATCGATATGGGTTTTCTAACCTCGCAACCCTTACTTAATGTCAAAGACTATTTATTTAGATATTTACGTTGTGGGTTGCTAGGCAACACGTTTAGTCAAGGTTGGAAATATTTAGATAAAGATATTATATTTTAGTTAGTATTTTATTAATTATAATTAAACTACTATGAATAAAAGAGCCATTTTCAATAGGGTTCCTTTTATGGCCAAAACGAATGTATAAAAAAAAATTGATTCAATTAATTGATTTTATCGCAAGCTACAATGTTTTCAAGGTTCAAAAATTGACGGACAGGAATTTTTTTTCAACTATTTTGATGTTTTTTTCATTTCTGCTGCATTAAATCAATTGGTAAAAAGTACAGTATTATCTCCATTTAATCATTTATACAATGGTATATAAATTAAGTAGGTTCTGTGTACTAGCAGGAGTGTAACAATAAAAACAGTTGCAGAAATGGGGCAAAAAATATTTTTCGATCGTAGAGCACACTCTAATGCTTCGCATTACGAGTCGTGCAATATCATTAAAATGATTATTAAAGTATTTTTTTCTTGATTGTTTTTTTTTAATAAATATTACTACAACATACTAACAAAATAGAAAAATACTTCATTTAAAACCAAAAAGTTTCATGACTTATTATTATTGTTATTACTTCTTACAGAAGTAGCTAACTCTACAATCGACATTTTGTTTTGTTATGTTGTTGTTGTCATTTGCCAATGTCGCAACATTGATACAACAGACTATTTAGCTTGAAATTACGCATTATTGTGTTTGATCTGTGGCCTTGACATCAGCCAATGATCAACATTGTAATACTTTTATTTATTGGTTGAATAGGAGGCGTTTGGCTACTCTTGTTTTTGTGTATTTTATGTTTTATTCTTTAAATGTGCGTTTTGTTTGTGCAGAATAATGATTTTTTCTTTCTTTCTTTTCTTTTCTTACTTAATGCATATTATTATTTCTAGGATTTGAACCTCCAATCTTATGCACGGCAAGCGGTCTTGAAACATCGGGTCTATCTAGACGAACAATCCACTTGTTATAATAAAACGTTTATGCAAAATAAACTTGGGCCTATCACGGATTTGAACGCACATGTCTTTTGGTGGGGTAACCACTTAATGGAGATGTGTGTACCTGTTAACGTTCGCATTCTCAAAGTACGGTACGACGACGTATGGTTTGTATTCTCATTGAAACATAAAGTTTCAGCTTTATAGGCCAAGAAGAAGTTGTCCAAAATTAACTTGCAAGAACCCATTGAAAAGAGGAGTAGGTACGTTTATGAAAAACACATGATTGATTTTGTTTTCATAAAACACGTATATATTTTTCTTTCGTATATGTTTAACTATTTTAACTGAACCAGATAAATAATGATGTAATATTATTTTTATATTACGATTTACGATATTTATTTTCATTGACATTAAAATACACTCCATCGAATGTGGAATAATCATAATAACTGTGTGCTGAAATAAATAAAAGCGAACCTTCTTATTTTATTCTCTTTAGATATTATAGTATTTCGCTTTTTTTAATAATCTTCATTATTTACTCTCCATTAAAGATGAAAATTGAAAACAAAGAATAACAAAACTTAAAAAGAAAAATAACATTACATTGTACATTGTCCCTAAGCCAATTTGAACATTATACGGTATATACAAAGACAGGCACTCACTAATGTCTCTGCGTGATCGGGCAATGTCGATTTTTATCGGACAGTAGTGTTGCATTTAAATGGTACAATTCTCGGAAAGGGAATAGAACGGTGGCGGCGATATAAAGTGCTTCAGGAAATAGATATTTCGGTGTTTATTTGCACTGCATAAAGTTGTTGCAGTCAACATTTTGCAATTTTGAAATAAACTTGCAGATAATCTCTCAACACTAAATGCCAATGCAATGAAACCCGCAGACTTTTATTAACATAAAACCATGTAACTCGGTTTCTCACAAATTTTATGACTACAGGAAAATACCATGTTATTATGTTTTATAGCTTTAAATGCTAGCCATTAAAAAGTTAAACGTGATGTTTATATATGTATTACTTCAATCGTAGTGGCCAAAATGGCATGGAAGCAAAACCTAACACAGAATGTGAAATGTATGGTTTATAAATAAGTTACTAAATTGCAAATTAAAAAATCGTACCATCAAACGAAGATTTATCAAAGTATTCGGATATCTGCTACTATTAACTATTACAATGGTTATGAGGACCATTAGAAGCTAGCTTTAAACTAGTGGAAGTATTGGTCAACGGTCTAATCCCCTTGCTGCTACATTATAAGACCTTTTCACCGACTATCTACCAACTACTCATCTAGACCATTCCAACGATTTCAAACATGGTGGGTTTACGATAAGTAATGCCGAGTTCCTGAGGCCGCCATCCTCCATCATCAGACTATGTTCACTTGTTCACCATCTCTAAGTTAACTGCTAATCGAGACCAATAGAAGGAGCCCAAACACGATAGGTCTGGTGTAAGTTGATTAGTCCGTAGACTTTTCTGGCTGCCGGCTCACTTTGAGACATTTTTGAAGTGAAAATTTCTTTAGCGGCGTTGTGCACTTTTTTTGGGATGGGTATTAATGTTAAACTCGCGTCAGGACACGTGACCGTAAGATCCGTTGTCTAGCAACCGACAAAGTAAATATCAAAATAAATAGTCTGACATTACGTAAAGATTGTGAGGTAAGAAATTTTACCCATATTGATGGGTAAAAAAGCCAAAACATAGTTCATGAAAGAGGTTTAAATAAATTGTTTATTTTTGTTAGACTATATTTTGAAAATAAATAAATATACTACTACTACTACTATTGTATATTGTATTTCATCACATAAATTATAGTAATTTTATACTGATAAATAAAGCAATTCGTGCGAAATTATTCCCTAACCATTCCAATATAATATATTGGAATGGTTAGGGAATAATATTCAAAAATGCACAACGTTAATGTTCAAGTTTTCACTTCTGCCGGCACTCTCGGAGTGCAACCCGTTGTTTTGTTTAAATAGTAATATAGCAAATGCCAAGCCGAAAGGACGATTGGAAGTAAAAAAAAATTACCAATGTATGGAAAGATCCCTACACCAATCAGAAAAGAGCTGATTATATAAAATAAAAACAATTTTTTTATGAAATATAACTCAGACCCACTCCGATCACACCAGGTTTTTTAGTTAAAAACCTCATTGAAATCGGATCATCCGTTTGAAAGTTACGATGCCACAGACAGATGTACAGAACGACAACGCCGTATGTCGGGTGTTAAAAAAAGCGAACGGAAAAGGTATTGGAAAGTAGTACTCGTAGTTGCCACTTTTAATGACCATGAATCCTAACTTCCTAACTAATAATAATAATATTATAAATGAGAATAATATATTAGAATTGAGTTCGTTTGTTTGCTACGCTTTCAGGCTAAAACGGTTGAATGGGTTTGGATGAAATCTGCTAGTACACACATCAAAAGTGTCTAGGGATCAACATATATTTTTGCAATAACTTTTCTCCTGATTGATATTAATTAAAATTTTCTTTAAGGATTCATCAAATAAAGTGTTTTCGTTTGTCACAGTAACGATAAACCAAGTCACCTTTGCATTAATAAAGAAATTTGCCATTTTCCTAATAAAGGGATTTTTGACATTTGAACCACTAACATTAAAGTTCGAAAAAAAGACTGAAATAACAGTTTTCTTTAAAATTTTATTGGGTAACTTAAACAATTAATAATCCGTGTTTCTACCGCGAACACTAAAAACACAAGAACATCGGTTTGGCATACTCAAAATGAGTTCATCCAAATCACGCTGTGGAATGGCCGCCCATGTTCGTTGCAACAACAAAAAAAGGTCTTCTTGCGACTGGATACCCTCCATATTCGGCAGAGCTCTTCTCTGTAGCATATCCCATGCATGCTCAATCGGGTTCAAGTCTGGCGACTGAGCAGGCCAGGGCAGGACATTGATGTTAGCTGCGGCGAGAGTCTGTCTTACAACTCTTGCGGTGTGCGGTCGTGCATTATCATGCATTAACTGAAATAAGGGACTGATTTGCACTTGTAGAGGAACGATGACGTCTGATACAATCGTCTCAGCATAAATTTGAGCGTTGAGGTTGCCTCTAATCCAAATCAACTCAGTTCTTCCGCCGATCCAAATACCCGCCCATACCATGATGGTTCCACCACTATAAGGATGGACTTCCTGGCAGGATTTTAATCGCTGTTGGCGTCCAGGGGTTCTCCAGTGTTCACTTCATGCAAGCGGTTTCTGACTGTTTGGTCGCTAATTAAGTTCCCTGAAGAGTGATGAAGCCTCACGGCTAACATCATGGCGGTTATTGTTGGAGCTCTTCGAGCTAAGATTTGAATGTATCGGTCTTGTCTCCGTGTGGTGCAGCGATACCGTCCTCCATGGCGCTCAGCCACGGTACCAGTGCTTCGGTAACGTGTCCAAAGTCGACTGATAACACTCTGACTTGTATTCAGAGCTAAAGCCACAGTACGTTGCCGGGAACCAGCTTCTATCATTCCCACGGCTCTGAGCATTTCTTCCCTGCTTAAATGACGTCGCTGCTCCATAATAACGTTGGTTTTAATCAGTAGTAGGGAAACAGTAGCACTAATAATGTCTTCAATGCGTTGTATGTTTTTATAGGGAAAATATTGACAGCTGATTTTCATCTTTTACTCGAATTTGATTCACAGTTCCTGATTCAAATTATGAAATGCACCAAAAAGGATCCATATAAATTTATAAAATCATAAATTTATTACAAAGCCACATCTCAATCTCAAGAAATCCGCATAAAAATGCTTGATCCCTAGACACTTTTGATGTGTGTATATTCATAAAACATGGATAAAACTACCCCCTTTTACAAACTGTCCGAGCAAATATTTCGAGAAACAAAATATACTGTTTTAAATTTTGCAAATATTTTCCAAAAGGTTAGAGTGGGTGAATCACTGTTAGGGAAGTGTGTATTATCGGGCTGGATGAAGGAACAATGTGGGGTTTGTGTTTCTTACCCAAATGTACCTTCAAGCCTCGTTCACCCTTAAAAAACGTGCAAGAACAATGACAATGAGGGCATCTCACTAGGATATCCAGCGATGTGGCAGGTTGACTGGCGCTTCGTATGGCGTCACTACTGGTGTCTTTGTTCAAAACAAAAATAAACAAAGACTACTTACACTATTTTTCCTTATAAATAACACACAGTATAATTAAGAATCTAAAATAACAAAAATGACATATAAAAAATAATTGACAGCTTGACTGAAGCACGATGACAGTTTGGCGCAGCCCTGGCAACTGCTGCCGTGAGACAGCGTCGCGTCCAAATGTCAGTTGGTCCTTTTAAATTGGAGCACTATGTTTGTACTGCAAAAATTGGAACTGTTTCGAATGAGAGTCCAACGTGTGATCCAAAGCGCCAACGGTTTAAGGCTTTTGCAGACCAGCGCGCCTTGTCGCGCGACGCGACACGAACAATACAATTTCTAAGAAAACTTCACGGTATAACAATAACCGGTGTCGCGTCGCGCGACAAGTCGCGCTGGTCTGTACAAAGCTTTACAAGCAACTTTTCTCAACCAATTTTTCGTTTCAAAGTTGCACCTTCTAAATTAGGTACTGACTGATCAGCAGATCATTATGACTTATCCTTAGTGATTTTTCAGTGTACAGATACAACACTAAATGTTAATCCTTTGTTTGTCAATCTGAAAGAAAATGGCTGAAATTACGGTTTCCTAGAAGTGTGGTGCCCGCCACACAACGGCAGTCATGAAAATGATGGTAAAGCTCTTCTAGAAAACACTAGCTTTACAAAACAAACCCATCCCGACATTCAGTACTTTAACTTGGTTTAAGAACGTCTTAACGATGCGCGTTACGTCCAAGAGTAAAATACCTGCTGGGACTGCGATAAATTTTTACAACGGAGTATAATAGTTTAGGCATTGACGCCGAACATAAAATAGCACAAAATTGTAGTTTTATTCAGCTTTTAATTTTTGAAAAACCAACATTTGTCGTCGTCGGAATCTGTTTAGTTCATGATTGGGTCTAAACTAATGGCATTCTCGTAGCGTGTGTCAACGCCTACGCTTGACAAACGATGATACGACCAGCGGGAAGACACGGTTACAGTGGGCTCTAAACTTTTACAGGCTCGGTAACAAGAGGGAATTGGGAATTAAAATCAAATTATAATACTAAAACCCTAGAAGCTATTCATATGTACGAACTAATTTGATAACGATATTAATCATAAGCGGGCCCTCAGAGCAAGTTTATTGCGCTGGCCAAATTTGTATAACCCATGTATCCAATAGAGCTTAAATTTAAATTGCTTAGTTGAATACCTTGGGATATTGAGGGTAGCTATTATGTTTCCGATCGTAACGATTTTGTGATATTTTTTATCCGGTCCCAAAAATACTACGACCAAGTAAAGCTAAAACGTTTAACGCGTAACTATATTGTGGCCTTAAGTTTCTGAGTTTTAAGGTCTAAGCAAACGCAACCCTGACGTGTAATATCCAAGTGGCCAAAATGGGCCAAACCGTGATCCATCGGGGTTCAAAATAAATATCACTGCGTATATTTATGAAATCGTACAGAATACTCGCGTGTGTGCGCTTCAATGAATGTGAAAAATGGCCACCACGTCCCTTACGCATGGGTGTGTGTGTAGTTAGTCCTTCAAAGGACGAATCATGTTAGTCAGTAATGTCAGCAGTCTACCGCGAAAAACCCACGTTTTTCGCAGTAGACAATCGGCGGTGCAATCATAACTCTGTACCCACGTACGTAGTTATGATGACGTAGTTATGATTGCAGCATGTGCAGGTTGCACATTATATAAGCTACAACTAACTGCCCTGTTGGTCTCGTAGTCGCAAGCGTAACTGCTAAGCGTGGGGTTGGATTCGATTCCCAGATCGGGCAAAATGACATTGGTTTTATACGAGTACATTAGGAATTTTTTAGTAACAGCTCGGAGTTTGGAAGTTGGCGGTGTGATACCTCCGTGCCTCGGAAAGCACGTAAAGCCGTTGGTCCTACCCCTGATCTCTCTCCGGTCGTGTCGGATTGCCGTCCCATCGGACTATGAGAGTGAGGGAAGAGAGAGCGCACCTGTGTCTGCGCACACCCTTGTGCACTATAATATCTCCCACGCCGATGGCTAGTCTTCGTTGAGATTTGCCGTGGTGACCGAAATACGGTCTGGGGGACTATATATTATAAGCTACAATGTTCACGCACCCACTGCGCATCTGTCGTCTGCGCGTGTCGTGGTGCCCGTCTTCATGTCAATATAAACTTCATTATATTTAGGGTCAGCAAAAATCTTGTTTCCAAGTCCTGAGCACGGCAAAATAACGTAAAGGTTTTGGTTACCAATACCTTCACAAGTTAGTTATTATTACTGTGAACCGAAATGATTAAGGATAGCAATAGAAGCTGTCCCTTTAACATCAATACAGCTCTATTGTTTGACTGAAGGGTTCGCTTACCTCCTTTAGTTTAATCGGTTACTCACGTCACAGATTGATGACTGCTTGAAGGGTTTTTGATACCTGTACGACCCTTTGGCTCTGTTCATTATACGCTTATCTTTCTGAGTAGACCAAGCTTCAAACAGGAATTCTGAGAATAGTAAGCAAGGCTCAAAATGACCGTTAGCTGCAAATACATATACAGATATAACGGAGAGTATCTGTATATTTGCAGCTAACGGTCATACTATTCTCAGAATTCCTGTTTGAAGCTTGGGCTACTCAGAAAGATGTTTGTAAACTACGATGTCAGTACAGCACAGCAAACCCTCTGTGTCAGCTACCACAACGAGGTTTGACTGTGTCTTGACTGCCGTTTTTATGTTCAAATTGTCCTCCATGATTGAAAGCTTTTATGCTTTATGTTTTTTTTTTACTTTTTGTTACTTATACGACTTCTTATAGATTAGCAATATAATAATACGAGTAGACAATGAGGTATTTCAACTCATTTGAAGCAGTCTACCTACTGCTGGTCAAGCCCTCTCCCAAACTGCGCCACAATACGGTCTTGCAATATGAGTAGTTATACTACAAACAATTTATTCACAAAACAATTTGTCTGCAAAAGAAACAGTATGTAGGTATCAAGCTTGGCAAACTTCTTACAATGGGCTATTTTGTTTAAGTTTCGACAAAAGCATAAATGGATAGTTGGTGTGACAAACTACGGCTACTCATAAGCCCGGAAGTCTGACAACGAGTCTTACCAGGGAGTATCGTGTTACCCAGTAACTGGGCTGTGGCGGTCAGATAAACCGACGCTCCATCTTCTTTTTTCGTGTGGTTACTGACTAATGGCCCATGGGCCTATAACTTGGCTTCACATGTCATCGAGAAATATCTCTCAGGCATGCCGCTTTCCTCACGATGTTTTCCTTCACCGTTTTTGAAGCAAGTGATAATTATACAATACGCACATGACTCAGAACCCAAGGCACGCGCCTCTGCTCGAGACTTAATGTATGACTTGCCAGTCCGACGCGACGGTCACACCACTAAGCTATCACTGCTATTATTTATATTTTATTCTACGAATTAACGACTAAAATACCAAATTTTTCACTTCACGCCTTCGACATATTGTTTTTTACTGGTTATACCACACTCACACACACACTACACACACACACACATAGTAACAGACCCGTTTAGCCCCACAACAACACACTTACACACAATTAACCATTAAACCCACTCAGTAAAATGTTAACATCAGAATTATTACACAATTATAAATATTTTGTAAAACGTGTCAAACCCACTAAAGAACACTGTTCCTCAAGATACAGGATTTCCTAGTTTGAAGGGCAGGGGTCTTACTCTTTTGTAATAGCCATACCCATCACATAATTACCTAAAATACACTGATGTTACCTAGGCTAAGTTTTTTGGTAAATAAATGATTACTTACTTACTTACTTACTTACTTACTATTCGCTAGTCGCGCCATGTAAAATACTGGTACCTATTCAGTTGCATTTGGTCGGACTGGAAGCCGACCCCAACGTATTTAATTGAGAAAAGGCTAGGCAGATGATGATAATGATGATCTAGTATGACAAACGGCTGCTTTAAAAATATGATCACTACCTGGACTACCTGGTTCAGAAATGTCTTGAACTGAGGTTGCAAGATTTTGAAGATCACTAATAAAGAACATCCGACTTCGTTGGCATACCTATACCGACCGCCATTATGAAAAAAACTGGTTTTGGCGGCCAGTGATGAAACAAGTGTCAATCGATAGAGTAAGTGATTGCAAACAAAAAATATATAATGATGAATATCGTAAGTGATATACTTCCTGAGATATTTGAGTTAAAACATGAGAAAAAAAATAAAACAGTAATATTTTTTTTAAATATCTCAGGAAGTATATCACTTACGATATTCATCACTAAATATTTTTTGTTTGCAATCACTTACTCTATCGATTGACACTTGTTTCATCACTGGCCGCCAAAACCAGTTTTTTTCCAAATGGCGGACGGTTAGGTATGCCAGGTCCCATACAAAAATGTCGGAACCCCTTTACCTTGAGTTTATAAACCGAGTCATTTATCAAACCGTAAACAAAAAACGATAACTATTCTAAAGCGTGAGAAGGTTCAATAATATTATTCCTTTAGGTCATGAAACTATTACTCGTATAATACACAGTTGATAAAATTATATATTTTAATATTATTATATTTACAGGTTGTAACAAACAAGTTCTTCTCCTCTTCTTCTTATTTTATTGTGGTTAGTTACTAACCTGGTGTCAGAGTTTTAAAGCCGCCGATTGTCATACTAGATCATCATTATCATCATCTGCCTAGCCACGCAGTCGAGAAATATCTCTCAGGCATGCCGGTTTCCTCACGATATTTTCCTTCACCGTTTTTGAAGCAAGTATACAATACGCATATGAATCCGAAAAGTCGGAGGTGCGTGACAAACAAGTTTAATAGTGAGTAGGTACTAGTCATGGGAATTTCAGTATGTCTGTAAATGATGTCCACAGCTTTTCTAAACTTTCTAATCTAAGTTCAACTTAAGACTTTGAAAGTCGATCCTGGGAGACTTCTGAACTTAATACGTTCCGTATTAAGTTCAAGAAGTCTCCCAGGATTGACGTGTGTGTTTAATACATGTTATCCGCATGTATTAAACACACACGTCTTGAGTAATATTCTATTGTAGTCTTGATAAATGAGTTCTTAATGAACTGATGTAGTCGCTTCTCACTTGGAGCTACTTAAACGAAACAAATTACTAATTAGTGAAGACGAATCACGAAGAATTTTTAAACTTCTGGCTGTTGCGGTTATAAAATTATAAAATTGGGACAAGATGAAATGACTATTAATAGAAAGGCGTTTCACTTAAAACATATTTCGAAGTAGCTTACCTATAATATAATTTAGTAACTTCGTAGAACTTAAAATTACACAAACAAGAATTGTAGTAATTACCTGATGCTGTATTTGACTTCGCATCATACTCAACAGCGTATCCTATTGAGCTTATACTCCCTTATATAATATTTCATATTTGACTAGTGAATGAGGTTCAGGATTTCACAGGAATTGGATTCTTAATCGTTTCAAGTTTCAAATGATTACTTGTTTTATTAATAGTTACTAGAGTCGATACGGGGTGCAAAAGAGCCTCGTAAGAATGTCGTAGCTTGTGTAAGTCGCTCTATTTGGGCAGTTAGTCTCACTATCGACTTTGCTGATCAACATTACAACAATTTTTGCTTAGCTCGTACTAGCTGCTTTAATTCCGTTTCTAATAATATAAGGGTAAGGGTACCCTATCGCTGCTACTTACTTTGAAAGTTAATATTTCGCCCGGTTGGTGGCCTGTATGGCTTCATGTTGTTTGTTCGGTTAAGCAGGTCGATAAGTTCTAGGAAAGCTACAAGCAGCTACTAAAAAAAGCGAATAATAGTTTATATTCTCTTTAATTTGTTGCACAACGCGTTTCGGGCCCACGCTAGGCGCTTCGAGGCACACACTTCCAAAAAATTGTTTTGCCGTCTGTTTCAGTGTACCTACACAGCATTGCATTTTTTTATAGGCAGGTATTCCATGCGCATATATCCCCGTTGAAGTTTGGTTTTTTACTCCGATATATAAATATTTTTATAGCTTTAAAATGCCCGAATAGCCAATACAGATAACTGTGTCAGTTATGAAATATTTGATATGTACATAGTTTCAGTTTGAATGAATAACTCCTTTTTAGGGTTCCGTACCTGAAAAGGATAAACCAGAACCCATATAGGATCATTTCGTTGTCCGTCTGTCCGACTGTCTGTCTGTCAGTCCGTCAAGACCCTTTCTGTCAGGAACGCTTAGAGGTATCTAGTTAAAATTAATATCAAATACGTAAGTCTACGGTCTCTTGGAGCTGTAAAAAACTCAAGCTTCTATGTCAACGCAATAAAAAAACGAGGCAGTCTGGGACTGCCGATTGAAGTGAAAACTAAGTAACGCCATCTAACGAAAATGTCAGGAATTTATGTGGCTTGCTGTCAGTACAAGAACGAAAGGTGTAGCTCCATTAAAGCAATTCCAAAAAAATAAAACAGAGTGCGCTGTCAACAAAAACTTGAACGTCTTACGAATTTTCGATCAGGTCACGTGTCGTGACGCGAGTTTAACATTTTTTACCCATCCCAAAAAAGTGCACAACGTCGCTAAAGAAGTTTTCACTTCAAAAATACGGTCATTTATGCGAAATATTTTGATACTCGCAAATACTTCCCGTTGACCTAGAATCATGTTTCGAAAAAAGCAAGGTACAGGTCACAGTCTGTACTGGTCAAGGAAACATTCCGAAAATCAGTAATTTGTAAATTAATAACATTAAAAAAAATGCTATTACAAACTTACATTTGCAATTGGAGAATTGGCCGTGACGTATAAGGATGGATCGGCGAACATGTTTTTCAACTACAATGTTAAGTTTGTTTTTATTTTTAGGATAAATTCATCCCAACTACGGAACCCTTCATTGGGCGTAATCCGACACGCACTTGGACGGTATTTATTAAAGTAACTACGCTTGTTGTTAAATAAATACAAAGTTAACCAGAGTTCTCACAGTAAAAGGGTGATCAAAAGTAGCATCTACATAGTTAAAGCTTGCGTCAAGTTACCTACACACAAAGTACCCGCAAAGGCCGTAATGGTCCCGTCGGCTCGAATAAATCTTTAAGTTCGCAAGCTAAATCTGACCTGTTACTTGTATTTATCTAACGACATTCCTACAGACTCTATTTAATAACGTCATATCTCCATCAGCTGGTTAATGTGTATAGCTTATAAGGAGCCATTTTCACGTTATCTCGAAAGTAATACCAAGCTAGTGGAGAACGTAGTTATTATTTAATTTATAGGGTAAAAAGTCGGGTGGTAAGCGGCACGCGGCGCAGTGGTTAGTGCCCAAGGTATTACGGCTCTATTATTCGTAGCAACACAAACAAGGCGCGCGTGTGTCGCCCAGAGTCGCCTGTGTGCAGCGAGAGCAAGGATCGTGTTATGATTATACGCCGCCGTGAAGCTTAACGTTAACGTGTGCAACACGTGCTCGAGCCAACGAATAGACTCGCTAACGCCGAGCCACGCGACAATCTGTTTCGGAACGGTTGATCGGTGCCGATCCGGTAAACTTTTATATCGACATGTTAAGTACGGTCTCCGGCACAATTGCAACATCTGTCACGTTCCGACGGTGTTTTTGTTGCTGTAATATACTTTACGAGTGAGTATACAGTAATATTTACGGGTTTCCATACATTTGACTTATGCCCAAAAAGCCTTTTCTTCTGCAGTTGCTGGCCATTCGGTATTTTACGTCAAGCCAAATAACGATCAAAAATTATTTTTTTGACACTAAATCAGAGATGACAACGAACACGAATAATAATTGAAGACGCCTGCAACGTCTTAGATGATTGAGAGCTCTAGAGCAACTCAACGCATACTCACATCCTACTTCAATTGAAGGATTTACCTACTGTCGTACCTTGCGTTACATACATAAATGACAGCTCTGCATTAAGCAGGGAATATAAACGGTATAACTGAGCTATTTGTATATTCAGTTTAAAATTGGCGGAGCGCGGCGCGCACCGAGCAGTCCGAGGTGACACGTGTGATAACATTACCGGCCGATAGCACAAAATAATCTCCTTAATGCGTAAAATAAACGCTAGCTGCATTGACAGCGACTGATTAAATTAATTACACTGTCATTTAATCGCGCATGTAAAACGGTAGCTGCCAATGTTTATTTTAAAATTGTATTCGTGCCACTTGATCCAATTGTTGTTAATGTGTCGTGCGTTGTCACGATGGATCACGTCGCAGAATAAACCAATAGTTTTGTGCATTGAATAATAATTTTTTGGTGCAACGTTTTCACACCTTTTTTTGGACATAGCACATTGCGATAAAAATATAGTATAATTTTTGTGTACAAGCGTTGAAATATCCTCCGCTCTTAAGCAGCTCTCGGCTAAGCTCACGTGTACTTATGTGCTTTGTATGGAAATGTAGGCAAGATCGTCCACCAGCCCCGCTGTGCCCGAATGCGTGGCTGGCAAACAAATGAACCGCGCAGCTAACGTGGCAAACCTCACCGTGCACATCCTACGTAGCAGTGGATTTTAATCTGCGAACAGCGGCGCCGTATGAATTACCGAAAGTCCTGAAGAAGTCATTCGCACCCCAATTATGTAAGACACTTTCAATCACGATACGACGGGTTTTAAAGGAAATTCCTAATAAATTGCTTCATATTTTTGAAAAATTCTTCTACTCTACAACGTAATTAACGCCATCAATGTTGTTGAGCTAGTAAAATAAAAGGTATTGTCATTGTAAGTGTGTTATGCAAATACCCTGCAGCTATGCGCACATGGACGTAGAAATGTTAATGTTTCTCGTATGAATCACGTGATGCCCGGGCAATAATAATGATAAATGTAAGCACCGGGGATGGCGTGGGTGAATCAGTGAACAGAAATACGATACTTGAATCACGAACAACAGTTTATTAATACGTCACAGCTTGTAGCAACACAGTCTTTACAGTTTAGCTTTTTACAAGTTTTGGCGGGAGCGAGCGAGAGCCGCGGACAGAACGATATAATACGTGCGCGCGCGCGTCGGAGCGGGCGTCGTACGTATTATATCGTTCTGTCCGCGGCTCTCGCTCGCTCCCGCCAAAACTTGTAAAAAGCTAAACTGTAAAGACTGTGTTGCTACAAGCTGTGACGTATTAATAAACTGTTGTTCGTGATTCAAGTATCGTATTTCTGTTCACTGATTCACCCACGCCATCCCCGGTGCTTACAGTGGCGCCCCACGTTGGGCGCCACTGTAATCACGGTGATGGCGTGGGTGAATCGGTGACAGAAACACATTACTTGTATCACGAACAACAGTTTATTAATAATTCACAGCTTGATTTACAGGTCCTTAGCAACACAATCTTTACTTTAGTTTAGTTTTCACAAGTTTTGGCGGGAGCGAGCGAGAGCCGCGGACAGAACAATATATTACGTGCGCGCGTCGGAGCGGGCGTCGTACGACTCTCTGGCGAGCCAGGAGGGGCGCCGCTGGAGGCGCGCGGGGAGCGCGCATGCGCGGCGCTCGGCTGATGTTGGCTTAACCCTGCGGCAGCGCACCGTACATGTTTCAACCCGAAAATGCGCGTTATATAAATCAAATTTAATAGTGCATTATATTACTAAGTATCTAAAGATTTTTGACATTTTAATTTATCTCTGGGTTTGGTCATTACGAAATTAAATTCATGTGGCTGTTGTGCTTTTTGATAATTTAGATGATAATGTTTTCATCTTTTAAAATTTGGTTTGACAAGTCATGTGATCCGGTCATCTCCAAAATTATGATAATTACTAAAGTGAGCAGTGACTCTAATTCCAATCTTATTCAAGTACACATGCGTGACGTCACTCGGTCAGTGCATTATGCACAAAGTCAGACTCAGAGGAAGTCATGAAAGAACTTAGTAGTTATTATAATTAAAAACGGTTCCAAAGAATAAGCCTACTCTAAGCCTCAATGCAATTTTCTGTCTATTGAAAATATCGGAAACGGTATCGTTGCGCACTGTTGCAGATCGCTGACTAACAAGCAGACAGCTCGAGCCGCTATCGCTTTGAATTCTCCATATTTTGTCGTTCTCTCAAATGATGAAAACTACTTACCTACCTACTAAACATTGGTTTGATAACCATGTACCTACATTATTGTTGGGATAAGACTGATAAGACTATGAGCAAAACACGGTTAATCATCATCATTATCTTCCTACCCTTGTCCTGTGAAAAGACCTAAATTCAAAAAAATACAAAAAAGGGGGGCCAAGTCGAAGGTGTGAAAACCACCAAAAATTCAAAGACGTGTGACATCTACCTACCCGCACTGGGCCCGCGTGGTCGATTACGTCCCTCTCCCTTTCAACAAGAGGAGGCCTGTGTCCCAGCAGTGGGAACATTATAGGCTGATTATGTATATTACGTATTCCAATATCAGAAGGTCAATTCTACGTCAAAACTAACGTGCAAAGTGAAAAACATGAGACCGGAATGCGATGACATTGTGGATAGACCAAAAAATGGTATTCTACTAATCTAAAAATACGGTTTGTGAACGTTCCGGTCGCAATATCATCGCAGGCTAGTCTCATGGCGGTCAACCTTGTTTTCTATTACAAAAATAAACATATTTTCATGTTGGTTCAATGTATGCAGACGATATTGTGATAATTAGGTAGTAGTGATACTTAAATTTTTTGCAACTTCATTTTATAATCTTTTTAATATCTTGATTAGTTCGCTTGGTTATGTACATACTTATAGTATTTTCATTTCCCGTTTGTTATTTTAATACTTTAAAAAATACAAAACCAATAAAATAAATAACCGGATAGAAAGCTAAGTTGGAACGTATTAGTATCGCGACGCGCAAGCACGATGCGTATGATTTAACATGTCAAGAAGAGACGTCAATAAATTGAATGTCAAACTATAATTAAAATCTTTTTCATTTAATAAATACTGTAACAATTTATAGCACTATCACAGGAAGAAAGAAATTTCTCGAATATGGTGCCTACCTAGCCATCAGAATTTTTTTCAGTACCTATCTATATTATCCAGGAAGAATATCATTTTATTTCGGAACAGAATCCGAGCATAGCATCCAGGATAAATACCAATTGTTATAATCGTTCAGGATAAATACCAACTGTTGTTCGTTGAGTGAAGAGTTGCAGGGAAAGTCATACAGATACAGAAGTTTCCCTATGCTGTAAAACCTCCGTACCGCCCCTACAACAAGGGTTTGTTGTTAGCATCAATGGCAGATTCTTCGATACCTTTAAGGTAGATGAAGCTTTACAGCGGATTTTATTGTAATTTGCAAATGAAGGTGCCTACCTATACCAACTATTCGGCACAAACTGACAATACAGCCTTATTGTAAAAATAATTTCTAATAGGTACTAGTAAGGTTCTGCTTATTACTGGAACAATATAAATAATAGTATAGTTTTCATTCGCCTTTTTCATTTCTTTATTATGAATGTTTGCTCGTTCGACGACTTGAATTTGAACGTTTTTTTAGTACGAGAATTGGCCTTCAGAGTTAAAAATATTCAGCTTTTTGTATTTTTGGCATTGACCTTGATACGTTCCTTTAGATAACCCCACAACAAAAAAAATCAGGACCTGTCGAATCTGGGGGTCAATAAAATTCATGTCAACATTTTTTGGGATTTATTGTTTCGGAAACATTGCTCTCAAAGTTTCGATTATGTTTCGTGCTTCATCGTTTCTGGCTCCATTTTATTGGAACCACGTGTTTTCTAGGTCTAATTGATTGATTTGATTAATAGCCTGCGCAGACGACGGATTTTTGTCCGCGGACTTTTTTGTCCGCTAAAATAGATCGCTTATAATTGTATCGAGTAACGCAAAAGACAGTACCGCGTACAAAAGATACAGTTGTAAGCGATCTATTTTAGCGCGGATTTTTGTCCGCGGACAAAAATCCGTCGTCTGCGCAGGCTATAAATAAAATTTAAAAGACATCACTCGAGTGCCAGTCGCAGTAACAGCAGCACCGGTCCTGTAGCTTCTTCAATGAAGAAAAGTGGAATTACTCGACTCAACCAGCCAGACAAAAAGAATTTAGTGGTCCTGCGTGGGTCAACAAAGGCTGTTCTTCTACACAATAGTGAAAATTTTGCTCTGTTATCAAAATAGGATAAAGTCACACATACTGATTTGTTTAACAAAAAAATTCAATCTTTAGGCTAGTCATAAAATTACTTAAATTAATGCGGTAGTCATGGCGCATAACGAATTTGCCACATTTGAACATAATAGTGATATAAAAGAACCATATAAAGGCTTTTGCAGACCAGCAAGACTTGTCGCGCGACGCGACACGAACATGTTGAACCTATATATTCGGATTGGCCGCTCTATACTACTTTCGTTGATTTTTCTTCACATCGATTCAAGTGCAACGACCTCGTAATTCATACTGTCAAAAATATATCTTGAATTGTAATTTTAATAATAAACTTAAGCACATCATTTTCTTGAGTGTTAAAACAGTATCATATTCTTAGCGTGAGTGGTTGTTTGAAACACATCCCGACGCATAATTTTCAATTTTCTAGGTGGATTTACTGGCGTCTATTACACGAGATGATGAAGGCTTTGTTCCTGTTTTAGGGGTAAAGAATAATTTGGCAAGCGTTACGCGGCGTACACGAGTATATTCTCCAATCTGTTGAGAACGGGCGCTTCCGGTGAGAGGAGGCGAACGCCCCGCTTCGTCGCCGCCGTCGTCGCTCTGACATACACCCCACATTTATTTACACGACGCAGATTAATTCCACGTCATCCGACACATATCCACTGTAAGACCCAGCCATTCTCAATCATATCGCCATACAAAACACCGAGACAGATCTCTTGTGGCGACTCGCCTCGCTTCCCTAATCAACGTCTAATGAGCACTTATCTAAATGCACTCTTTTGTTTTATGACGTTTCTCAGTACAATGGGCGTAAGACTTCATTGTGTTGTGTATCAAACAGTTTCGTAATTATCTCTGAAAAAAAAAACAGTTACATAATGTTTAAATAACCATTTAAAAAAAAGATTTCATGTGTTAAGTTTTTGTTTCCGGCGAAAATTGGGGCAGCTTTCTTTATCTTTCTGTTTCTAAATATTTTCAAACAATAATATTTTTTCTCAAACATGATTGGAATTTCGAACATTATTTTGATAACCTTCTGCGAGATAAATTGAAATTGTACTGGTCAAAAACAAGCGACCGCCCGGCCGGCAATGTTACTACGAAAATCCATATCTGTCGTGTTTAGCGGCCAAATAAATAACTATGAAAACTTATATGTTTCGTGTTACTTAAAAAATCGGTCCACAATTGACGGAGAGATCGGTGAACATACATTAAAAAAAAAACATACATAAAGTCGAACATAGAACCTCCTCCTTTTTGGAAGTCGGTTAAAAATGGAACTAACTTTTTGCTTCAACGCGTGGCTACCAAGGAGGTAACTTACTAAAGATATTATTTGAATTGCGAACTGCCTTAGCAAATAGAGCTGTTTGAAGTAGAGAATAAACAATAAATCGGTCAAGTGCGAGTCGGACTCGCACACGAAGGGTTCCATACCATGTCGTACAAGATTTAACACTATGCATTTTTGTAATACGAAAGTATAAAGGTAACAACAGAGGCGCTATAAAAAAGCATAAAGATTTGTAAAGAAATTGTCTAATTTTAATGATAAAATGTTGTTGTGTTAAATTATAGGTGTAGAAGTTTATTTCATTTATTTTAGTAACATGCATTAACTAAATTCAAAGTTATTTATTTGCTACTAACATAGTATTAGTAGGTATAAATAGGTATATGGGTTGTAACAGTAACTGGGTTGTGGAGGTCAGATAGGCAGTCGCTCCATGTAAAATACTGGTATTCAGCTGCAACCGGTAAGACTGGAAGCCGACCCCAAGATAGTTGGGAAAAAGGCTAGGAAGATTGATTGATTGAAATAGGTATATGTGGTAGGTAAGCAGGTAGATATGTAGGGTAGGTAGGTTAGGTTAGGTAGCAGTTAGGGTAGGTAGGTAGGGTAGGTAATTAGGTAGAAATATGTAATTAGGAAAGGTAGGTGCGCCGTAGATAAGTACTTAGTGCTAACCGTGCGAAGCCGGGCCGGGTAAAGCTAGTTACTTATAAATAAAAGGATTTCTCTTGCTACATCAGACTATATTGTACAAAATAGAATGTAAGTAGTACGCCAAATTTTAATTACAACATTCCGTCAATACAGGTATTACGTTATTTTTGATAGTCATAATTCAAATTCAAAAGTCATTTATTCAAACTAGGCTGAGAATCAGCACTTTTCGAACGTCAAAATTACATAAGACAGTCCCCCAAAAACGCCCGCCCTTCACCACTTCCTAGTGCTTTTGCTGGAAAGAAGAAGTGGCGCAACAAACTCGCCAGCAGCGTAGCTGTCTGTTCAGTTACGAAAAAAAACTTGATTCTATACAATAGTATGCAAATATTTTACATTACTCAACACGAAACATTAAATAAAATATATTTGCCATAATGACAGCTAGCACACGCCAATACACCAACAAAAAAAAAAACGAAATCTAAACTCAAGCGAAAATAATAAAATATATTTGCCATAATGACAGCTAGCACACGCCAATACACCAACAAAAAAAAAAATCGAAATCTAAACTCAAGCGAAAATAAAAATTATTTTTACACATCCCATCGGACTATGAGAGTGAGGGAAGAGAGAGTGCACTCGTGTCTGCGCATACACTTGTGCACTATAATATCTCCCACGCCGAAGGCTAGTCTCCATTGAGATTGGCCGCCGTGGCTGAATATTTTTACACAAATAAGTTTTCTCAATATGAAATTGTATCCACAACGGTTTAAGGTAACTGAATAATACCCTGTATGTACCACCATTCATTTCAATGTTACTGAATATTATTGTCTATTGGAGTGTAGTTTTAACATGAGGTACGAGTACACACATCAACACCGTCTAGGGATACTTTGAAAAAAGTCGATAAAGTTCTTAAACTCAAAAAATACTGGCCGGTTTTAAAATCTTTTGAAGAGAGCTTATTTTGTAGACCTTTTTGGATGATCGAAATTTAAATGATCGAAATAGTATATGCTGCCATGATAGTAGGTACTTACTAATTCCATGTCATTACTCCGACTAGTAAATAGTTATCTGTGGAATTTATATCGCATAATATTAGCATGAAATACAAAATATTATTTTTAAGTTGCAGTAAATCGCCCATATTATATAAAATACGTTATTAATCGACGTTTTTAGTATTTGTTGATTATAAACAGTATATGGTACATGATACACACAAGTTTCAAATTCCTAATTTGTTTAGTTGTTGAGATAGAGCTCGTACAAAAATGGTCTAAAACAGACAACTTCTACGGCCCCCTAATTCATCATTTTTGAAGATAAAAACAAATAAAAATTATATTTATTTTCTACTTGATGAGCTCTAGACAATGATACCCCACATGCCAGGGACAGATAATTTTTTTTTCAATATTTAATTTTTTTGTATGGCGACCCCCCTTTATTTTTTAATTTTATTATTTGTTGCTCTTGCGGCAATAGAAATGCTCAATCTGTGAAATTTTCAACTGCCTACCTATTACGGTTCATGAGATAGAGCTCGCTGACAGACAGACGGACAGCAGAGGCTTATGAATAGGGTTCCGTTTGTCACCCTTCGGGTACGGAACCCTAAAAATGAACATAATTGGCGCGTGAAAAATGTTCTTTGTTTGTCATTGATTCTGGAATTTATAATTAATTTACTTAGTTTGAATTTCCGCGCATTATATGAGAAAAGTAGTTAGTAACAAGTATGTTAGTAAATATTTATATGGGACAAAATACAAATTGTATTTACAAACACAATTGACGGAGAAATCGGTGAACCTATACTTACACTAAGTTATAAACCTAAAAAAATAAAAAATATAAAGTCGAATATAGAACCCCCCGTTTTTGGAAATCGGTTTAAAAACATACATAAAGTCGAACATAGAACTTCCTCCTTTTTGGAAGTCGGTTAAAAAGGGCAACATTTGGACCAACAGAAATTATCCGATTATATAGTTGATATAGCGGCTTTTCAAGATCAATGCTCAATTAAATCTGCTAAACCAACGCATAAACATTAATTCTCTTGGTGGCTGTACCAATGAAGATGAAATATTTTGGTACCAATGAAGTATTATGATATAATTCGATTTATAACTTGACAACTTTCGATCCGTGTCATATAATTTAATAATACTAGCCTATTATTGTTCCCAATACAAGGCAGGCCTCTTCTACCTCTTCAAGGCAAGCAACGTACAGGCAACTGAAGGAACACGGGTGGGTTTTAGTCAGTAAGAGTCTGACACGCTCTCCCGCTCCGCCCAGAGCGGTAGAAGTTATTTGATGATTTCCAACCCAAAAAGAGGCCTCTTCTCATACAGAAGGCACGAGCATTGATCATCATGCCTGCTCAAGACGAGTTGGCGATTTCAGACTTATATTACAGCTTTCCTCGCGATGATTTTCTTTCACATACAGGGTCAAATTGAATTCATGCGACACCTCTTAAGGGGTCATTTTACTCATCATTATGAACAACTTTCACTATGGGACCATCACTGATATCGCGAAAAAAAAATCATCTGATCCCTACATTTTGACGAGATATGCAAACATAATAGTAGGGAACAATGAATTTTTCTTCCTGGATTAGTCCCATAGAGAAAGTTGATCATAATAATGAGTAATTTGACCCCTTAAGAGGTGTCAGTAATATCCGAGATAAACTGAGAAAGTATAAATCATTATAAATAAATTCATTGTAATTTTTTTTTTAATAATAATATTTAAGCACCTACCTTCTTTCGCTCTAAATAGAATAAAATAGATGGCGCGCTGTATTACTAACTAAAATGAGGTAGTAAATATGTAGAATACTTCAATTACCAAGGCGCTATGTTAATTAATCGGAAGAAACAAGAACGTAATTAAACCGGATGAGTGCAATATTATCAACTACTTTTATTGTTTGCTTTAGGTTAATTCAATAGAACCGAAAACACGATTAGTTATAAATAGTTTTAAAACAAATGGAGCGATTAAGTAAGTAGGTAGGTATCCAAATGTATCCTAATATGTACCTAAATACAATAGGAACATAAAATATTATAATATTTTTTGTCTC
The DNA here is from genome assembly GCA_948150665.1 of Conistra vaccinii. NCBI lineage: Eukaryota > Metazoa > Arthropoda > Insecta > Lepidoptera > Noctuidae > Conistra > Conistra vaccinii. Next base: position 19,335,732 of record OX411315.1, read on the forward strand.
TTAGTTAAAAATTTAGAAACTAAAACCCAGTAAATATATATTGCAAATCTATCTAAGTACACTACCTATCTAGGTAGGAGTATTTTTTTTTTTTTCAAGATAAATGTTTATCCCGTTTAGTATTTTGGATTCCGGAATATTGTTCTTTCCTTCTAAGACAATCCCGGCCTCAGATTTATGGACTTATCAATCAAAAGTTTGCCCATTGTTTTCCGGAAACTTATTGCCAGGTCACGGGATATCTAATATATTTATGACAATACAAAAGAAATGAATTTCGAAGTTCTCATTTTAGTAGGTGTGTTTAATATTTCGTCGCCGTCTTCGGAGGCTGATTAATTTAATCCTTTTAGCAATAAAACGCCTCCATTTCCCTGCCCTAATTATTATATAAGGCAGCGATAAAATCAGCCGAATAACTCTTCATTAACTGCATTGAAATTATGGATATCAAAATGTTATTTGCAAATTTATTAAGGAAAGTTTGGTTTTAGGAATAACAGGTGAATATCCTTTCGTGACTTCATTAATTAGTTTGGAAATGCGTATTTAAAAGGTAACGGATGGAAAAGTTAATTTATTACTTTAAGTTATGAAGTAATTTTTTTATACATAATACGAGCACATTATAAAAAGGGTTTCCAAAAATTCTTGTGTGTTGTATTTTTATACATAAGAACATTGTTATACACCATACATAATGTACGATTTCCACCGAACGGCGCGCGTCAGTCCACAGCGAAGCGTATTTTACAATGTGTTAAAGGAAATTGAAGCGTTTATGAAGTAGTTAAAAGTCATATTTGCATGGAATTTACACAGCTCGGAATCCGATCGGCTCCTCGCGTACGCGGACGGCTTCGTTTGCTGCCGTAGCGTTTGGTCGACTCCGATCGGCTAACGCTGCGTGCGCTCGGGTCTCTAGTCTTGCTAGCGTGCTTGCAAAGCCGACAAGGTTCTAGCGGATTTTATCAGTCGGACGAACACAATTGGCTGACACCGCGCCGTCCGCGGAAATCGTACTTAAGACCGTTACTTCTTACCCATTCACAAAACTTAATTAAAGGGGTACTTAAGTAAAGATGTCATAAGATGTTGTCAAATAAGAGGTTTGTTTATAAACATTTCTTAAAGTTAAACAAATCTATTATCATGATTAAAAATTGCTCAACCAAAAATTTTTCGACGTTTAAACATCTATTAACTTTAAGCAAGGTTTATACCCTTTCGGGCTGATATTTTTTATCCGTGGAATAAAATTGACGTCCGACAGTTTTTATACGGAAACACTGTCAAAAATTCAAAATTTATTCGCAGGTTAATACTAATAGGTTTCAGCTATTCAAATATGGTCAAATTCGCTTTTAGTGTATAAGTTAGTTTAATTACTGTTACGCAGTGCTCATTATCAACACTCCAATGAGAGTAGTTAATTAATACGGTCCTAAACAATAAATTATATTACCCCCCACGTATACAAGGTGTTCCTTTTGATATTCCATAACTCTAGGTAATGAGACCATGTCGAGGAACCAACTGGCATATTATGCTAATTTTTCATTTTTTTTTCGTTTTCTTTCAAAGTAGTTCGACAAAGTCACAATTATTTATGTCACCCTTACATGAAATAAATAAAAAATACATTATGATATAAAAAATAAAAAAACATTTAAATGAGACAATTTTTGTTCATAAAAAATAATATGACGTCGCATTTTCTTAGCTTCAACTATGAATGGTTGGTTTGAATAAAAATGATACACACATCAACAGTCAAAGCTACGAGTACGTTATCTTTAAAAAAAAAGACGTGTGGCACTCGGGGACTGCCGCGGCAAAGCTATTGCATAGCATTTTTATCAACTTATGTAATTGTAAAATATTAACCCGAATACAAGAAATAGCAATGGTGACATTGACAGGAACTGTTATTCAAATTTATAGTTTTTAAAACTTGACACAACGTAATGGGAACATCAAACTAATAAAAAGGTTTTAATTTAACTATTAATAGTCAAGGATCATTCGTCTAAGTAAATTTGAACTTTATTGTCAAACAGTTAAACATAATTTTCAATACAACACTCTCCTTAGATCATTCGTCTAAGTAAATTTGAACTTTGTTGTCAAACAGTTAAACATAACTTTCAATACAAAACACTCTCCTTAGGTACTCGTATTTTCGTTACGGAATTTCTGGATTAGGTCTCCACGCTCAAGGCCCGCGATAGAAGCTATGCGATAGCTTAAAAACTTGAAATATAATTTATATGCCAGTTTATTCTTTGATATGGTCTCATTGATACCTTAGAGTTATGGGATATCAAAAGAAACACCTTGTATTTCGAAATATTCACATTTAAATTGTGTACAGTAAAAAGTCTCATCTTTAAGTTGTTATTTTAATAAAAAATTTACTGTTTTGTGTCCAAATCATGATTATCACTAATTTTCCAAAGGTAATAAACAAATTGAACCCGAACATCAAGGACATCTGGCGGGCCAACGTAAAAGAAAGTTTCCTTTGACCCGCGTTTATTTACGTTACAATAAAAACTAAGCCGTCATATTTCCTTCGTCAGAACCTTTTATAAACTGAAATAAAAGTCGAAACAACTAACCACTGAATTTAAGGCTTATTTCGCAAAGCCGAGCCGATAAGTTAGTCGTTTTTGAAGGCCTTTACGTTCGGATATATTAAGTACCATTGCTATTCTATGACGAACCGTTTCAAAACTACCCTTTACGTGACCGCTTTGAAGCAACTAACAATGGTGGATAAAATTTCCACTTTCGGCGTCTGAATTGAATTAACTGTCCCGTACCGAACACTATAATACGCGTGATGTTTACAGTGTACATTTTATAAATATCATTACACTGTACAAAAGTGTCAAATTAAATGACGTTGTTTTTAATGGACTGGACGTAACCAGCGTTGATATAAAAAGAAAACTTTACACGAGCGCTTTCAGAAAAATCTGTAATTGCTATATGCCTCTACCCCTGACACTACACCTTATGATAGAAACGAGTTTTGATAGACAGCCTACGTATGACATGACATTTAAGGCAGAAAAATCGTGCTACCGATTCAGACACATTCATCTGTCAATTTCACATAACCTTGATGTCGATACTTTTTCATTTTTAGGGTACCGTACCTAAAAAGGTAAAAAAGGAACCCTTATAAAATCACTGTCTTGTCCGTCTGTCTGTCCGTGTGTCACCACCGATTTTCTCGGAACGGGTGGCCCTAGCAAGTTGAAATTTATACCAGATACTGAGGTCTATAGTCCCTATTACGTGAATAAAAATCAAGGTCCTGAGTCAACATGATATTGATTTTCGCGAAAACTTGTAAGTACCAAAATTTACCTTAATCTTCAACTTTTTATTATTTTTCGGATCGAAAATCTATATGGTAGTTCCCGTTGACCTAGAATCACGAAATTTTGTCAAAAAGCAAGGTCTTACAGCACAAATAAATAAAAAATTATAAAACATAAAAAAAAGAAAATTAAAGGGTGTCACCATACATACATAGTTGACGCCAATTAAGATAGTCCTCTGCGTTGTATGGGCGCTCATACAATTTAGAGGACTAGTGTATGGGCATAGAACTATTTAGATACCTATATGAATGAAGCTCCTTACGGAACCCTCGGTGCGCGAGTCCGACTTCGACGATCTTGACCGGTTTTTATTAAATGCTAAGCAAGCTTGTAAGCTTTTATAACTGCTGTTCAAAAGTGAATTACTAGATTTTCGTACTACAGTAGGTACTTAAGGAATACTTTAAAATTGGGTGCGATTGTGGCCGAGATATAAAGGCGCTAAAATGTTTATACTTTTCACTAAACCGGGTCAAAAGTTACTAAAATACTATATCATAACGGTGAAGCAAAACGTGATGTTTCATTTATTTTGGGAATGAAGCCACATTACATCAGAAAAAACCGTTATCAATAATTGGCACTTAAAAAGAATTAGCATCAAAAGTTTCCTTGTTACCTTGTAATTAAAATTTCGACAACATTTTTCTTTTCCACTTTACTTTCGCTTTACTATAAACATGGTTCTAAAACAAAGAACGGAATTTATTTTAAATTGAACTTATTTATTTTTTAATTCTTTGTTAGGGGGTTTTTCAGACTCGACTAGTAATAAAAATGATGTTATGTTTGTAAAGGCAGAAAAAAAGATAATTAGTATGCAAAAATCACAAATGTCTAAGACAACAAAAAAAAGAGAATAATCTTTTTTATTTTTATAATGGTGCTAAATTTATAACTGACCATAATTTTTACCAGTAAAATGTACATTAGGTAATTTTATGGTTACCGTATTTATTTTGTTGATCAGAATAAAAACCGTTTCTTAATATTTCAAATGGTTTTCAGTTTCTATAAAACTCAGTTTATTTAATAAATCACACAATGCACATAAACACCTAAACCTACCTAACTCATCTCATGTTCAAGCATAGCGTGAAAGCAAAGGTATTTATTCGAGTAATTAACTTAACAGGCACATCAAATCCTTAATATGAAAATGTATGACAGCTTAGACTACAAAGGCTTGATATTAATAGCGATGGAAGATGAACAGGCAACGTTACAACACAAATAAATAGCTTAGATTCTGAACAGTTTAGTTTTGACGTGCATTAATGATACTCTAAAGGACCATGGGCAACTTTGTATGGAGTCTGGTACCAACGCTCAACAGTGATGAGACTCATGCCATGTGAAAGCTTTTGGGGTATTATTTAATTCATTCTATGGCAGCTAAGTCGAAATCGAGCGCGAACATGGTGTTTTTGAACATTAAAAAAAAGTTAGGTTAGGTTAGATTAGGGATGAAACTCATGCCATGTGAAAGCTTTTGGTGTATCATTTAATTTATACTATGGCAGCTAAGTCGAAATCGAGCGCGAACATGGTGATTTTGAACATTAAAAAAAAGTTAGGTTAGGTTAGGTTAGGGATAAAACTCATGCCATGTGAAAGCTTTTGGGGTATCATTTCATTTATACTATGGCAGCTAAGTCGAAATCGAGCGCGAACATGGTGATTTTGAACATTCAAAAAAAGTTAAGTTAGGTTAGGGATGAAACTCATGCCATGTGAAAGCTTTTGGGGTATCGTTTAATTTATACTAAGGCAGCTAAGTCGAAATCGAGCGCGAACATGGTGATTTTGAACATTCAAAAAAAGTTAGGTTAGGTTAGGTTAGGGATGAAACTCATGCCATGTGAAAGATTTTGGGGTATCATTTAATTTATACTATGGCAGCTAAGTTGAAATCGAGCGCGAACATGGTGATTTTGAACATTCAAAAAAAGTTAGGTTAGGTTAGGTTAGGGATAAAACACATGCCATGGGAAAGCTTCTGGGGTATCATTTCATTTATAATATGGCAGCTAAGTCGAAATCGAGCGCGAACATTTTGAACATTAAAAAAAGTATAAAATGAAGGACAAATAAAACAGTAAGCATTGTATAATTATGAAAATAATAATAACATCTCTGAACGCTTAACTAAGTAATTAATTATTTTTGCTTAACATTAGAAAATACCTAATAACATTTAAGGTAACAAAAGTATATTTGTTTTTAATGGTAATGTTAGAAGACGGAGGGGAAGAGGCAGGGAAAGGCGATAACGTAGATAGCTACTTGCGTAACTAAGTAAATTGTAGCGGTTACGCCACCACATACTACTCATCAAAGACATGACGTCACACAAATCCTGCATCGCGCTATTAGAGTCATCGTTGCTGGCAAAGGATCGATGCTGCTGCTGCACAGAACGTCGAAGAGGAACGTAGCTGGTAGCATCTTAGAAATATACGACGTCTAAGAACCTGCGGCTAAATACATTCCTGTTGGAGTTGAACCACATTATTTTTTTAAACGTCGGAGCGTTTCCATGCTACCTTTGTAATTATTTCAAGGTCACTGCCGAGACTTATTACTATTACTTTATTATACTGTGCCTGCGTGAACAGCGCACGCGCATGTACACAAAAAAAAAAACAAGAAAAACTTTACTATTTACTATGAATTTTATTTTCTAGTTTCTCAGTATTGAAAATGTTCCAAAACACCATGTTCGCGCTCGATTTCGACTTAGCTGTCATAGTGTGAATGAAATAATACTCCTAAAGTGTTCACTTGGCATAAGTAACATAACTGTTGAAAGTCGCGTTCAAAATGACGCATTGGAGATATCCAACGACAACGCCGACATCACCCTACCCCGGGATTCCGCTTCCTCCGTACGGCACGATGAACCTAACCTAACTTAACATAACCAAAAAGGGTACCTTCCTACCTTACCTACCTACATACCTACCTACCCTACCTACCTACCCTACCTACCTACATACCTACCTACCCTATCTACCTACATACCCTAACCTAACCTAAGTTTTTTTTTTCCGGGTTGGAAAATCCTCATGGAAGTCCTCCGCCCTGGGGCGGGCGAAGGGATCTGTCAGAATCCTACTGACTAAAAACCACCCCATTGTTCCCTTCCCACACTTAGACCGGGAATCATGAGATCAACCTAACCTAACCTATCCTAACCAAACATAACCTAACCTTTTTTAATGTTCCAAAACACCATGTTCGCACTCGATTTCGACTTAGCTGCCATAGAATGAATTAAACAATACCCCAAAAGCTTTCACATGGCATGAGTTTCATCACTGTTGAGCGTTGGTACCAAAATGACGCATGGTCCTTTATATGAGAGTCTTCTCTGTATGAGAAGAGGCGACTGCCCTGCAGTGGAACAGTAACAGGCTGGTATTATTATGTCCTTTATTTCATTTATTTACTTATTAGTTACATTTTTAAATGTTTTCATAAAAAATATTGAATAGAAAATAAGAATAAAAATAGTAGCCCACCGGTATCGGGAACAGGGTCCAAGTTACCGGCGATCAGGGCTCCAGAGAGGAACCTCCTGACAAGGCGAGCCGTGTCCAGGAGTACCGCTTTCTGAATCAAGCCCTTGATCCAGCTGCCCAACGAGAGCCTCCGAAGATGTTGGTCGAGGTTCTTGGCAATTAAGCCATTGGCTGATACGACTATCGGCACAATGATCGCTGAGTCCACATCCCACATGTCGACAACCTCGCGAGCCAAGTCAAGATACTTGATTTGTTTATCTTTCTCGGCTTTCACGAGGTTCCCGTCATGCGGAACCGTTATGTCAATGATCATTGTGCGCCGCTCTACTCGATCCACCACCACTATATCAGGTTTATTTGCAACAATAGTCCTGTCAGTGATGATGGATCGATCCCAGTACAATGTGATATGCCCATTTTCGAGAACTGGATCGGGCACATACTTGTAGTACGGCACTTCCGATTCCACAAGGCTGTATTTCAGAGCAAGTTGCTGATGGATAATCCTGGCTACAAGGTTGTGCCTATGTAAGTACTCTTCGTTAGCTAGACGAGAACAACCGGAGATAATGTGCCGGAATGCCCGACAGATGTCAACCGTACCGTCCTTCGCAATAAATCTACGGTAATTGTTCGTCATGATAACTTTGTCCATATTTGCACAGACAAGACCTTCGGTTTCCCTAAAGAGGTCAACAAAATGGACTACGGACGCTAGCAAATCTACATCAGGTCTATGTAGGGCCCGGAAATAGTGTCCGTGAAGCTCCTTACTCTGCCATACCTCCCTGCGATCGTTAGTGTCAAGCACTACAGGCTTGCGCCAGTTCTCTTTAGCCATGGAGAGCGGGGTGAGGCCTTGTCCACCGCGACCACATCTCGATGCATCCCCACGTCGGCTTCTAGGAAATATTCCCTGAGACTGCATATCTCGCGATTGTGGAGGGTCTTAGCGTTTAAAAAGCCTCGACCTCCACATTTTTGCGGGATATACAGTCTCATTACCGATGACAGTGGGTGATGCATTCGATATGCAGTCAGCAGCGTACGAACCCTCCTATCCAGAGCGTCGAGTTCGGTCTGAGTCCATTTGAGTATGCCAAAAGAGTACATAAAAACCGGCATGACCCAACCATTGAAGGCGTGCACCTTATTTCCGCCTGATAGAAGACTATTAATACTTTCTTCAGGAAGCCAAATAAGCGCTCCTTCAACGATTGTTTCATGTCAGTAACATTGATGCCCAGCGCTTACGACATACCCAAATACTTATAGGTTTCGGATGCAGAGATGGTTCTAAGGTTTATGGAATCCGAGAGTTGGGTTCCCACAGATTTCACAATCTCCCTTCACTTTACATGCATGACCGCACATTTGTCCACACCAAATTCCATCCTTTACTTTCAGTAGCTCGTGTATTTGCAAATTGTTGGGGACAAAGAGTTTTAGGTCATCCATGTAGAGGAGATGAGATATAACCTGACCGCCTCTCCTCAGCTGATAGCCTAGACTTGAATCCTCCAGCCCGTTAGATGTTTTTAATGAAATTAGGCACCAACCGACGATTATCCCTGTATGCACTATGCAAGTGCACCCAAGGACAACCCTCGGTTGGTGTAGGACTATTGCAGGATATGGAAACAAATATATTGGACTATGGGTCTGGGAGGCTAAAGTTGACTGGTGACCTGGAACAATGGAAGGACTATGGCCCCTGCCTGATCAATGTTTTATATGTACACGGATAAAATGGCAGGGGGTGACTTGCACACTAATGGGCTCCCGAAAACTGTCGCTAGCACATAGTGACGTAGCGACAAGAGGGCAACAGGTCCTGAGGTACTTGAGGAGTGGAGCGGTATTCCACAGCTTTCAGAACAATCCCAGAGCCCGGAAGATGGTCAAGATTCCTACGAGCACTTACTGCAATACTTTCTTCCTCCGACCTCGTTTGCTCTTGCGAATCTCCTACTAACTCAAGATGAGGCGGGAGCTCTGTTCCTCGTCAGTGTTCACTCCAACCGGCCAATAAAGGCAAGCATCATCATCTCTGAGGAACAAGATTTTCCCCGGGAGATAGGGTTCATGGGGTCGCTACTGCCCAACAGCTCGCCACATGCTACCCTGCGGGTTTCTGTATCTCTCTTGGTCAGGCTCCTCATCCTAGACCTGTTCCAGCAAAGTAAACTCTACCGGCACAGACCCAGAGTTTGGAGCGCGCAAGCCCCACCACGACGTCAACGTAGAGATACGGCGGTGGGTTATTATTATCCTAAATACACGTTGTCTACTATACTCCACGATAACGTTTTGTAACCTTTACCACGGAATCTAACTTCATTTTGATATTATTATACGGTTGTATTAGTAACGTTGATACTCGCCCATTAATCTGCGTTCGTTAGCAGACTCATTATAATAGTAGTTATTACCTACAAAGTAGTAAACGTTGTTTTGTTCAAATAATTTCCAACTTCTCGTGACGGTTACCTTAGCAAGTTTTATTAAGCTAGTTGACTTCTTGACAGTCTTAGTTGGCAAAACAACAAGTCGAGTTGCTATGAATATTACCACAGGGTAAGTCGGTCAGCCGTCATCTTGCGCAATAAAACAGGCTTATAATTTAATGAAAAGTGATAGGTAGGTAAAAGTAAAGGTATGCTTAGGGCTTTAGTACAGATTTGACAACATAATAAAATATTAAGCCTAAGGCTGCCTGTCCACTGAAGCGGAGAGGAGAGGAGAGGACCGGAGATGTGCCAATATTAACCAATAGAATCTAAACTCCGCTCCAGAGATGCGATTCTATTGGTTAATATTGGCACATCTCCGCTCCTCTCCTCTCCGATCCGCTTCGATGGACAGGCAGCCTTAAGGGGACGTGTGCACCGATGTAAGCAAAAATGATCCAACATACAATTTCAACTTTTTGTGACCTATGTACTCCAAATATTTTAACATATCAAAGACTCTATGTTAATAAATTGACGAAAACCCGTATGATCTAACCCACAGCTGTCATGTCTTAGTCCATTTTTTGTGTGAGTGTTTCAAGCTATTAGAATCATTTTCCCCTGACGTGTGTTTATTTATTTTTGCTATAATGATTCAAACTACTTGGAATAATTATGTTTTTTATACAATATGGAAAATATTACAAAAATCATTCTGCATAAATGTTCCAATAACTTTAACCCTATAATTTCGAAGACAAGTGTAGTTTTGTGTTTAGTTGCGTGGTAAAGTTATTTGTGTGAAGAAGTGTTTAAGTTTACATATTTAAATATTGGTCAAATTAAAGCCACTAAAGCCAACGGAAGGTAAAATTAAGAAGGCTGCTAGCGAGATTTATAAGAAACCTGAAATAGATAGCAGCCAGACAAAGACAATGGAAACAGCAATGTATTACACAGCATAGCAGTGACATAGAAAAGAGTCGAAAAAGCAGTTAACCCTGGCAAAAGATACATCGGCGAAGCTGGACACAGGCTGGATATGAAATAATCCGGCGGCGACGTCGTAAAAAGATAGCCTATCCATAGATAAATATCTATGGATAGGCTATCACTAAATACATGCATGTAATTTAGTTTAGTACACTTAGGTCCTATTTCACGATGTTCGAATAGCCACTACTTACCGAATAAATTCAAAAATGGAACAGAAATTGTATGAAATTATCTTCCAAGTAAGTTAATAGGAACTTAATCGTAGGTGGAGAAACAAGCCCTAAGAATTACATAAAATTAAAAACAAGACATTAAGGGCCTGTTTCACCACCTATGATTAAGTTCCTATTAACTTACTTGGCAGATAATTTCATACAAATTCTGTTAAATTTTTTTTTATTTATTCGGCTAGTAGTGGCTATTCGGACATCGTGAAGTAAGCCCTTAGCATTACAAAGCCAGAGAAATACCGCAATAAACTTCAAAGTCAAATTATCTCGAAATGAGGTTTGTGTGGATTGGATCATTTTTGCTTAAATCGGTCCGTGTAATCTATCACTTAACGCAAAACTTAGGTACCTACTTAGTTTAAATTGTTTGAAATATAAGTTATTTGTTTCAAGGTCATTTTAAAAGTTTAAACTTTTTACTCATGCCGTATGTGTACGGGGTGAGTAAAAATGATGTTGGTCCGTAAACTAGTTATGCCTTCATATTAATTCTTTTACTTTTGTTTCCTTACAGGTTGCAAACAAACTCCACCAAAGGTTATCAAAACTAACGGGTTTTCTTATTGAATAAAATATTATAAAATAATAACTCTACTTTAACACGTCATCACACACACCCATAAACCAATTCTAGGTTTACATTTTATCGAGTATGGAATATCAGATCCCTAAAAGCAATAACGATTTGTTGCAAAGCTCGACCAATAAATCCATATTTTTCTCCAGCCAGACTAAAGCTATAAATTTCATACCGGAATACTATACCCGCGTATGCTTGCAAAACAATAAATTGCGAACGCCGGCCGCACACTCTAGTCATATTCATAAACCAATGAACGACTAAAGGTTTTATTTAATCATTATCATTTCCGACCGTAATGCGTCTATTTTATTGCTCTTTTAAATATAGCATCATTATAATGCGCTGCGCTGAATTCGTCACTAACTCTAATTATGTTAAAAACAAGCTTTAGTTAATACATATAAACCACTGACATCAATATTAAAATATTACTTTTTAGCAATTTAGTATAGATTTAAAAAAGGTAATATAATATTTTTTTACATTTCTTGCTAATTCCATCGCAGAGTTTTGAATGACTGAATTTATTGACCATCTCTATTCGGTAGTAGGTTAAAAAAGAGTCAGTACCTATTATTTTAGTGTTTACTGCAACGTCGGAAGTTGTGAGGCAACATCCTATACTATTAAATAAGCAATATTTATATTATGTTATCGGTAATCTTTATAATCCGGTATTCTATATGACGGATGTTCGAGCGGCTGAGACACTACATGTCGCTGCTGGTCCATCATCTATTGGTCCTCCATCGCGGGCGTGTTCGTGCAAGTGTTTAAAAAAGAATACTCGCAAAATAAAGCACTTATTTGACTTGCAAGTATCGTAATAAAACTTAACCACAAAACTTAATGATTACAATGATTGACACTGATTAAATGATTCACAATAAAGAGCCAATGGATTTGTGTGTGTGCACCGCGTGACGATCGCATCAAAAAGTGATGGCCACCGCCGCCATGATACTCACAAGTTAAAGCTTCGAGCTTTTTGTCGAGCCGACCCATTCTGTCATTGTTCCGTTTCCATCTTCGTGAAGTATATCACAACCCTATTCGGTGTTACCCGCCCTAAACAAAAATACCAAAAACATCGACTAAATCATCGCGCGCCGACATATAGAATACCGAGACATTCCATAGAATGCCTATAACGTTTAGGCAAAATAGGAAATATAATTTATTTGACACATTGCCTAGGTATTCATTTATTTATTTTATACAATACCGAATGTTCAACCGGCAATGTGTGTAATATAAAAACATTATATTCGAGCCAGCAGTTTATGGTTTGTCGTCAGAATGTACTTAATGAAGATGAGGTCTCTAGTCCAGATATGACACTCCATTCGTTTGCAAATTTACAGTATATGACAGAGCTCAGGGATTTGTGAAATGTAGTAAACAGCATTGCTATAATCAGATGTGCTTAAGGGCCTTAGTCGCGTTTAGTACCGTAAAACGGTCACTTTAAAAAGCTATCTTCTCCTTAACGGCTTAGTTAAATGATTTGAAAAAAATATATGTTTGCTATAGATTCATCTACAACATATCTGAAACCGGGTTTTTTCGTATGACTAATACTTTTGCCTTAAAAAAATATTTACCATAACGCTATTTTTGGTTAATATTCGTAACTACTTCTAAACGGCTTTGACGATTGGAAAAAAAATTACACAGAAAAATTGCTGATTAAAGGTACTACAAATTTGAAACTGCATTTGTAAATCAATCAATATTTGTTAAACAAAATGTCCCCATTTAGAGATAGAGGTTCAGAGGGGCTCTGCGCGGGACGCGGGCGGCAGTCGCCCGTGAGCATTGAGACGGGATGGCTGTGTCGCTCGCTGGTCCGCTCCGGCTATCGACCGAGTATGCGCATACGTATGTGTTAGTGCGAATATTTATGAACTTATTGTATTAGTGTGCGTTTATAGACGAGCTTGCTGCAGAGAGTCCAAATCGATTGTGCGCGTAGGCGCTTTATTGTTGAGTTGTTCTTTGATGTACAATTATTAATACTTTTTTACATTGACAATTACATACAAATTAACAATTTACAATATAAACTAAAAAAATGTAAATGTAAAATATAACATAACATCACGACTGTATTCCCCGAAGGGTTAGGCAGAGGTGTACCTATATAAGGTGTTAAAAAATTTACTTTAGAAACTTTAAGAGGTGTTTTAGACCATCGAACTGAATAACTTTTACTTTGGGACATACATTGATATCGCGAAAAAAAAAATCTGTTGTTCCATAGTAAAGTTTAATACCTACTGTTCTAAACTGTATGGGACAGCTGTTTTTTTTTTCGTGATTTCAAAGTTAAAGTAAAAGTTATTCAGTTTGATGGTCTAAAGCACCTCTTAAAGTTTCTAAAGTTAATTTTTTTTAAATCACTAAAATTTGTTTAGTCTTGCCTGTCAAACGAGCATTTCCCATTCTGAAATAGACTAAGGTGACACAACTTAACTATATTTTAGTTTGACAGCACTAAGATTGCACTGAGTTATTAGTTTAGTGAAAATGGCAATTTTGCTATTCTGAATTTGACGTTTTTCACCTAAAAATTTAGATTAACCAACTAAATCAGTCTATTTTTAAACGCGATTAAAAAGGAGTGGAATAAAATTAGTTGGCATGAACACACACTTCACACACTTCAGCCGCAAAAACTGTATCTTTTTTTTTATTTTGCTTATATCTCGAAAACGGTGCGTCCTAGCGCAAAAATAATGGAAATTTCGACCCCCTCTGCCACCCGTAAACCCACATGCCCCTACTCATAGGTAATATTTAATCATATTTTCTATACAAAAAGTTTAAAATTCCATACAAAACACGTCAAGGCTGCCCCCCCCGCGCGCCTCTGTCTCTAAAAAAATTCACGGGGTAGAGCAAACAAGTACCACGTCGGTCGCGACGTGACTGTCAAATTCAATTTTAGATGTGTCAAAATTATTTTTTAATTTAGAGATATTTTTCCGCAGAATAGCTTTTAGATTCTCATAGCCAAAAGTAAAGAATTTTAGTCGTAGTTTAGTTCGGTGTACAAGAGTATCGGCACCAAATATTTTCTTAAGTTACGTAGGTAAGAAGGTTAAGAAATAAATCTTGATTGGTGCCGATTCTCTTGTGCACCAAACTAAACTATCACTAAAATTACTTGCTTTTGGCTATGAGAATCTGAGATGCTGCAAAAAAATATCTCTAAATTAAAAAATAACTTTGACACATCTAAAATCGAATTTGCGTCGCGAACTCGCGACTCCACGTGGTACTTGTTTGCTCTACTCTGTGAATTTTTTTAGGTCCAGAGGCGCGCAGGGGGGCAGCGTCGACGTGTTTTGTATAGAATTTTTAACTTTTTGTATGGAAAATACGAAAATTTGTTACCTTTGTGTTGGGGTAAAGGGGTTTAAGGGTTTCCTAAAGGGGGTCGAAATTTTCATTATTTTTGTGATAGGACGCACCGTTTTCGAGTTATAAGCAAAATAAAAAAAAAGATACAGTACTGTTTTTGCACCTGAAGTGTTGGTGTGAAGTTTAGTTCATGACAACTAATTTTTATATTCCATTCCTTTTAAATCGCGTAAAAAAAAAATTGTCAAATTTAGTTTGAATAATCAAAATTTTTAGGTGAAAATCGTCAAATTCAGAATAACAAAATTCCCTGTTTCACTAAACTACTAAGTTAATAACTCATTGCAATCTTAGTGCTGTCAAACTTCGGTGGCAGTGACCTCTCGCGTCCGGCCCTGGTCCAGGCCATGGTGCGGAGCGAGAGGGCATGGCAAGCCGTCACCTCCTTCTGCGAAGCAGTAATGCTCGCGAAAGAGGAGGCGGAGTGCGCGAGGGAGTGGCAAAGGCCGCGCCCTACCAGCCCTAGCCGCCGCCGCCGTAGGAGACGTCCCGGGCGTCGGGAATTGACTGCGACTGGACTGGAAAGGGCTAGGCATCAACATCAATGGCGAGTATATCACTAACCTTCGGTTTGCCGACGATATAGTTATCATGGCTGAGACCATGGAGGACCTCAGTATAATGCTCGATGACCGCAGTAGAGCCTCCAAAAGAGTGGGTCTTAAAATGAACATGGACAAGACAAAAGTCATGTCAAATGCCCATGTAACACCCGCCCTCATAAAGATCGGTGACGCTACGCTCGAAGTTGTAGACGAGTATGTTTACCTAGGACAAACTGTCCAGCTAGGTAGGTCCAACTTCGAGAAAGAGGTCAATCGTCGAATCCGACTCGGCTGGGAGCGTTCGGGAAACTATGCAATATCTTCTCGTCCCACATACCACAGTGTTTCAAGACGAAAGTCTTTGACCAGTGCGTGTTGCCAATGATGACTTATGGCACTGAAACGTGGTCGCTCACAATGGGTCTTATCAGAAGGCTAAAAGTCACCCAAAGAGCAATGGAGAGGGCTATGCTTGGAGTTTCCCTACGTGATCGAATCAGAAATGAAGAGATCCGCAGGAGAACCAAGGTAACCGACATAGCCCGAACATTGCCAAACTTAAGTGGCAATGGGCAGGACATATTGCTCGCAGAACAGATGGCCGATGGGGCCGAAATGTTCTGGAGTGGCGACCACGTACCGGAAGACGTAGCGTTGGAAGGCCTCCCACAAGATGGACCGATGACCTAGTAAAGGCCGCAGGAATTCGCTGGATGCGGGAAGCACAGAATCGGTCGAAGTGGCGGTGCTTGAGGGAGGCCTATGTCCAGCAGTGGGCGTCTTTTGGCTGATATGATGATGATAATGATGATATGCTGAGTTATAGGGGCTTATGGATTTCATAAAGGGGGACGAAATTCACATTATTTTTGCGATAGGACGCACCATTTTGCGATAAGAAAAACCTTCTCCCATCACACATAAAGGCAATGCTTGTACAGTCCCTAATATTTCCCATAATTGACTATGATGATGTGTGTTACTATGACCTGAATGCAGATCTTCTCAATAACTAGACCGCCTTCTTAATAACTGCATTCTGCATGTTTCGTTTTCTCCTCTTCTGATCGTTATTTCTCCTCTACCGATCGTTATGTCTCCTGACAAAGTTTATTCTGTTTATTATGTATAATATGTATTTATTAATTATAATTTATTCTTGTATTTTTTTAGTTATTTTCGTGTTATCAATTGATTGATTGTGTATTACGTAATTAGGGTACGGGGCACGTGCCCCGGGCGACACCGTTAGGGGGCGCCAAATTCGAGCATGACAGACAAGTGCACCACCCAGCGCACCGCAACTTTGCAACAAATGAGACGCGCAACAATTATAATCTTTCTCTGAGGGTGGTGCACTGAGGAAATTACTGATTCGCGTAGGTTTAGGTCGTCAAACGGTCTGAGCGGGTTGTGAGTACTTGTGAGCGGGCGCAGTTGTATTCTACCAGGAGCTCGATGAGCGTTTCTGTGGTCTATTTTTTTAAGTTTTGCGGTGCCGGGCGTCTTGCTTCAACGCCGACGACGCCTGTGACACGACTTACTTTAACTTTTACCACAGTTTTGGCGCCTCTGTTGGATTGGCGCATTTTCGATCGATTTTTGATTAATATGTTTATTATGCCTAAATTTTCGAGCTCGCTTCGCTCGCTCTTGCAACCTACTAAAGTAACTCCTAAAGCAAAAATCCAACTTATCTCAGGCAGAGTGAATAAGGCTAATCAAAATAAATGTCTGACACGTACTAGTATATTTAAAAAAAAAACGGTTTTTTTTTAAGAAAAAAAAAACGATTCGGGGTCAGGCGATAGGTTTTGCCCCGCCTCGAAAGATCCGTTCCGTTCTAGATCCGGGGCTGCCCCTACCAAATATCACTCAAAGCGCTTAAAGAAGTTTTTCCTAAAAAAAAAAACTATGATACCTACAAAAAATTTCTACAGTCAAAGGCCGATTCTCTTGTACACCGAACTAAACTAACTACAATCACTAAAATTCCTTACTTTTGGCTATGAGAATCTTAAAGCCATTCTGACAAAAAAAATCTCTAAATGAAAAAAATTTTTTGACACATCTAAAATCGAATTTGACAATCGCGTGACGACTCCACGTAGTACTTGTTTGCTCTACCCCGTGAATTTTTTTAGAGCCGGAGGCGCGCAGGGGTTGGCAGCCTCGACGTGTTTTATATGGAATTTTTCACTTTTTGTATGGAAAATATGAAAAATTATTACCAACATGTTGGGATATAGGGTTTTAAGGGTTTCCTAAAGGGGGTCGAAAATTTCATTATTTTTGCGATAGGACACACCATTTTCGAGATATAAGCAAAAGAAAAAAAATACAATACTGTTTTTGGACTGAGGTCGAAGTGTTGGGGTTTTAGTTCATGCCAACTTACTTTATTCCACACGTTTTAAATCGTGTTTAAAAATAGTCAGATTTAGTTGGATACACCAAATTTTTAGGTGAAAAACGTCAAACTCAGAATAGCAAAATTGCCATTTTCACTAAACTAATAACTCAGTGCAATCTATTTTTAGTCTAGTTTAGAGGCATTTGTGACAAGAGAATCGGCACCAAAATATAACTAGCAGGCCCGGTAGGCAGACGTTGTCATGCGACAACAGCGCCTCCCAACAGCGCGTCCAACTATAGCTAAGAACCATCCAAGTGACACAAAAAGAATTGAAAAAAAAACATCTAAATCAGTCAAGCCATTTAGCATAAGAAGAATTACAAACACACGCACACCGATATTTTATTTATTGCCAGGAATGTTCTTAAAAAACAAACAAAGTATTTAAAATAATATGCGGGTCAAAATATGGTAGGTAGTCGGCGTACAATTTCAGATTTGCCTACGATTCCTTCTCTTAGGACTAGGAATCTTAGGCAAAAAATGCGACATACGTGACGTGCGCATGTCTGCGCCTTTGTCTAGTCTTTGATCGTCGTTTTAGTGTAGTGCGCCACCGTTGCACGTTTTACGTATTGGAGAGTAGGGCGTTTAGCTCCGCCCACATGCACAAGGTCAGTGAGCCTACTATACACCTTAAGTGTTAAAAAGAAAATTATATGTACATCAAATTGACGGTTACTTCCCGCTGGTTAATACTATTAACTACTGGAAATTATGCGTTCTACTGGTTAACAGTGTTGACGAACGCGAATTTTTTTTCCAGTGTTAACCACGGAGTATTATCCAGCGGGAAGTACCCAAATTGATATTATGTTAAACAAATAAATACCTACCATTTATATTTGAACATTTATGTTCAGTAGAAAGTTTACTACCTTACTATTATTTAAAAAAAACTGTCCCTTAAATAAAGTCGACGTTTTATTATCATACGTTTAGTACAAAGTTAAGTACCATTAAAAACAAAGTACCTTTTGTAACCTATTTATTATTTTTTTAATCTTAATCATAAATAATTAATACTTAAAATGTTTAGTTAAATACTGTTATTTTTAGTAAAGTTGATTTTCGTTGAAAATTGCAATAGCTATAGGGGGGGGGGGGGGGGGGGCGAAAGATCGATCTAGCTAGGTCTGATATCTGGGAAAATTTGTTTTCTCCGTATTTTCACGAGCTCGGTCGCCCAAAGTTTAGAACAAAATGGCTACCTTAGAATAATGACACGGCAGCATTGAATTAGTAAGTACCTACTATCATGGCAGCATTTATTTATTTATTTATTTATTTATTTGATTTACACGGCTTAAGAAACCAATTACATAAATCAACATGTATATGATAAGTACGAACATAACACATAAACGAATAACAACAATTAGATACAATTATTCTCACAAAAATGTAGGCACATAACAATTAAATTGGGAAATTTGTTATCAAAGAGATCGCAGTCCGGGTTGGCTTCAACGAGCTTATTTAGTGCGGTCAACACGCGCGGTAGGGGAGATGCGGCACGGGCTGTTGTCCGACACGGAGGCACGCTCAGCAGTCGATGTTTTCTGCCGCGGAGATAATTATTTGGTGTGTAGAGTCGAATCAGCTCATTATGGATGTCAGGCGCATCCATCATACCCTTCCACACTTTGAGCATAACGCCTACCTGGCCACATGCCCTTCTGGTCTCCAGCGTATGATATCCTAGACATCCTAAGAGGAACTTGGTAGGATAGAGGTAGGGATAGTAACCCAAACTTCTTCTGTAAAGAAAACGCAGGAATGCTTTTTGCACTTTTTCTAGCAGGAGGGTATACTTTGCTTCGTGCGGATTCCACACAGAAGAACTAGCTTCTAGCTTGGTTCGGACAAGTGTGCTGTATAAGAGCCTTACCACATGCTCATTGCGAAAATCACGGGCATTCCGGAGAACAAATCCTAGCCTTTTAAAAGATTCTTTGGCAACTGTAGCAATGTGGTCATGAAAAGTTAGCTTCTGGTCAAATGTGACACCCAAGTCCTTCATCTTGGTTATTCTACTTATTTTCGTACCATTTATTTTGTATTCGAAATCAATTGGATGCCGCATTCGACCAAAGGTCATTACATAGCATTTGGAAGGATTGAACTCCATTTTATTTTGAACTCCCCATTCGTATATGGCGTTTACATCGTTCTGCATAGCTTCGCAATCCGATATGGTGTTGACAGCACTATACAGTTTAAGGTCATCTGCGTAAAGGAGACACTCTGCAAATTTTGCAACGGCTGGTAAGTCATTTACCATGAGTAGAAATAGCAGAGGCCCAAGTATTGACCCTTGACTTACACCAGAGCGAGTATGGTAGGGAGGAGATACGTAGATACCCAGCCTTACAAACTGCTGACGGTCACGGAGATAGTCAGCTAGCAGTCCAAGTACGCTTGGACAGAAGCCAATGGCGCTGAGTTTCTGAAGCAAGATATCATTATTAACTCTGTCGAAAGCTTTACGAAAATCAAAATAAAGCACATCCACCTGTCGCTTCTTGTCAAGATGTTTTGATATGTACTCTGTAATTATCTGCAGATTGGAATCAACCGACCTCTTGCATCTAAAACCATGCTGGCTGTTACTCAGATATTTTTCAACCTGGGCGTAAATAAGTTTATGAAGAACATTTTCGAATATCTTGGCTGGAGATGACAATATAGCGACCGGTCGATAACCTTCAACATCTGATTTATTGGCAGTCTTAGGTATGGGCGTTACTCGTGAGATTTTCCAGTGGTATGGATATCTGCCCGTTTTTAATGACAAATTAAAAATGTGACATAGAGGAGCGGAAAATAGTTCTTTGAAATGTTTCAAAATAACAGGCGGAATACTGTCAGGTCCTATGGAACTTCTGAGTTTTAATTTATCAATACCGTACTGGACATCATCGAGAGTGAATTGGAAAATATTTATGTAATTACTGTTGGACTCAGTTTCCTGATCATTGTCACATGCTGGATTTAATTGTGGTATTTCGGGCAGAAACACGCTAGCAAAAAATTTGGCAAAAGCTTCAGCAGCTGCTGCTCCTGAGAAGCAGTCGCCACTATAGCTAACACTAGGCTCAAAACCTCCTTTCGATCGTAAGCTGTTAACGTGTCGCCAAAATTCCCGTGGGTTGCTTTTAATATTATTTTCAATTCGCCTTATATACAAACTGTAGGCTTCTGCAGTACGATGCTTTAAGGAGTTCCTGAGGTTCGCAAAACTCTGGTACTCATCGCTGCAGTTGGTCCGCTTCCAGCTTGCATGTAGTTTTAGTTTTAGTTTGATATCATTAATTATTTCTGAAGTAAACCAAACTGGATATCGTTTGAAAGTGAATTTGGTACGATGTTTTTTAGGCATGCAGTCATCGAATATTTTGTAGATGTTACTATAAAATGTATTTACCGCCTCTTCAACGTCACCAGTCTGTAAAACAGGTTCCCAGGAAATTTTGGATAGGGATAGGTAAAGCTGTTCGACATCGCATTTTTTAAAATTCCAATCTTTAGCTGGATCTATATTACTTGACTCAATGACATCCGATCCATGAGCTGATTCGACCCTTATCTCAATGTTTAACGGAGGATGATACGCGTCGGGCGGCACAAGTCCATCCACACTATTAACTACTGCGTCTTGGATGCCATCCCGGACTAATACTATATCTAACATTCCTCCGTGGCTGTTAAGGATTACATTTTTATCAACAAAACCACAAAAAGATACAAAATAGCAATAATAATTTTTAACACAAGTGGAAGCACTATTAAGATTTATGTCACCCATAATTATTATCGATCCTGTATAATTGTGAACAAAACTTTCAACCCCCCAGAACCAACGCATATATTCTTCATCATCGGCACTGGGCTTTATATACACTACACATATGAGAAATGGATGACCCCGCCAGGTAAAAGATGCCCATAGATCCTCCCCACAGTCAGTCTCGTACTCTTGCTTCCTGCGCAGTGCAATAGGTGGTCGCGTCGCGAGCAAAACTCCTCCACACGGCGTATTTCTGTCACGGCGCAGAACTGTCCAGTCACCACTTTCAAGTTCAGGATCCTGAACGGAAGAGTCCAAGAATGTTTCGGAAACCGCGACGAAGTTGTAATTTGAGATGGCGAGGTTGTTACGCCACAGTGAAAGTTTGGTTTTTAGACCTCGAACATTCTGGTAGAAAGCATTGATACGACTAACCTTGTTGCACTGCATCTTTGGGGCCACGAAAGGACTGCAGTTGACTCGACGCCACTACTGCCCTGTTAGTGGATCCAGTAGGACGTACTGTTTTCCTGTAGTTTATCCAGGGTTTAATTCTAGCATTGACTGGCCAGACGTTAACCGAGAAACACTGGTCGTAATGATGAACCGGGACGCCGATTTTATAGGACTTATAATCTCCACGGGGTACAATCTCTTCTACCGAGGCCGTCGGACATATTTGTTTGAGATACTGGCGTACCTCTTCTACACTTGAAGCCATGTTCCATAGGTGGATGAATTTACGGGCCTCCACAGCTTTCAAGCTAATGACGGTAGGATCAGCAGTTCCACACAACGGCGCTTTACTCCGGTTGTTTCGTTTCTTCACCACCGTCCACTCCTCATTATTAACCTCTGTAGTTCCCGTCAATTCCATATTAACATTATTCTGTTCACTGTTATCAATTGCTTGGCTCTGGTGGTTCGCTATCTCTGACGTATCGATTGCTTGGCCTTTAGATGTCTCAAACTGGGTGTTCGTTAGGTTGGATTTGAGACTAGAGAATATGGCAGGTGTCTCTTTTTCTGGAACTTTTACGGCTTTTTTTATCGGTTGCGCGGTAGGAGCACTCAGTGGGCGACTTGCAGGCCCGAGTTGCATCTCACTCGCTCGGTTAAAATACATTCCAGACTTTTCATATTTATCTAGTCTTGCATGAAATTAGTAAGTACCTATTATCATGGCAGCATGGAATTAGTACCTATTGTAGCATTAGAAATCAGCTTCTGCCACTTGTTAAAAAAATGCTTGGTGAGAATCGAACCCACACTTGCATAGGATAACTAAATACAAAGAAAAAATAACAGGAGATTTTAAATATGATTTGTATTGTAATTTAAAAGTAAAGAAAAAGAAACAGTTAGGTATAAAAGGTAATAAATAAATTAGTTAAAGGACTATTGCGAGCCGCCTAGTTAGAATTTTTGTTTTAGAAGGAAGATTACGTGTTTGAAGGTTGGGAACTAAAATAGAACGCGACGGGTTAAACAAGTATTGGCCATTACCTAATTAATCCCGGAAATCAAAAGTTGGGCAAAGAGTTAATATCACGTAATGATCCTGATTACAGGTCAATCAGGAAACCGCCTAACATAGAATTTGGTAGTTATTGATATTATGAAAAAGTTCTAGGAGCTAAAGTATGAATGGGCCTAAGTCCTTTGCCCTGAACCGAAGTGACGTCCCGTCGTACGGCGTCTCGTCGGGGTTTGGTGCGTTGTGGCCTCTACCATGTGAGAAGGTGACGGAGTCGAGCGGCGTGTGCACAGCGGCGTCCGTGCGTGCCTGCGTTGGCCACAGGCCGCGATGTGAGAACTTGGGTCGGTGGCCGCACGATGGCCCGGGGTCCCAGGAGGCCTCACGACCTTCTTTTCTGTCGAGGTCCGAAAACGGGGGGCTTTAGAAACGGCATAGGCTAAATTACGCAGGTGGCGGTGGCGCGAGACTGTACAGTTTGTTAAATGAGAAATTGGTTGAATACTCACATGGTAGAGGCCACAACGCACCAAACCCCGACGAGACGCCGTACGACGGGACGTCACTTCGGTTCAGGGCAAAGGACTTAGGCCCATTCATACTTTAGCTCCTAGAACTTTTTCATAATATCAATAACTACCAAATTCTATGTTAGGCGGTTTCCTGATTGACCTGTAATCAGGATCATTACGTGATATTAACTCTTTGCCCAACTTTTGATTTCCGGGATTAATTAGGTAATGGCCAATACTTGTTTAACCCGTCGCGTTCTATATTAGTTCCCAACCTTCAAACACGTAATCTTCCTTCTAAAACAAAAATTCTAACTAGGCGGCTCGCAATAGTCCTTTAACTAATTTATTTATTACCTTTTATACCTAACTGTTTCTTTTTCTTTACTTTTAAATTACAATACAAATCATATTTAAAATCTCCTGTTATTTTTTCTTTGTATTTAGTTATCCTATGCAAGTGTGGGTTCGATTCTCACCAAGCATTTTTTTAACAAGTGGCAGAAGCTGATTTCAATGCTACACTATGTACTATAAATGGAATTAGAATGAACTATCATAAGTATTCTCTATTTTCACTCGAGCAGAGCTCGGTCGACCAGGTACTAATAACAATAAAAAATAGCATGGCAGCTCTACAAAAGCTAGTACCAAGTTCCTATAAGGAGCTTCGAAGGTTTTTAGTCCTAAACTAATATTCATCATTCTAATAGTATTTCTTCTAAATAAATAAAATAACATCAAAGATAAAAATAAATAAGAATCCAGAATCAAAGTGTTCGAAAAAGTGTTTGAAGGACTAATAGAATACTTTTTATCATTGTCACTCGAAAAAGGGCATTTTATTCATCGATAACAGTGAATAAAATTATCTTTTACTCACAAGTTAATATACATAATGTAGTTTGGAAAACCAAAAGTGCACGCCTCATAGATAACACTCATTCATAAACGAAAAAGAAATTCAAAACATAGTTTTTAACAAAAATGAACAATTTATCACTTTTCATGAAGTCATAATGTCAAAGACTGACAAAGATATTTACTTGGCGGTTGCTAGGCAACTTACGGACATCAAGTTAAAGGTTGGAAATATTTATATAAAGATATTATATTTTAGTTAGTATTTTATTAATTATAATTAAACTACTTTGAATAAAAGAGCCATTTTCAATAGGGTTTCTTCTACGGCTGAAACAAATGTATACAAAACAAAAATGGACTCAATTAATTGATTTTATCGCAAGCTACAATGTTTTCAGGGTTCATAAATTGACGGACGGGAATTTTTTTTCAACTATTTTGATGCTTTTTCCATTTCTGCTGCATTAAATCAATTATTAAAAAGTACAGTATTAATCTCCATTTAATCATCTATACAATGGTATATAAATTAAGAAGGTTCTGTGTACTAGCAGGAGTGTAACAATAAAAACAGTTACAGGAATGGGCCAAAAAAATTTTTTCGATCGTAGAGTACACTCTAATGCTTCGCATTAAGAGTCGTGCAATAAACATTTTGAATTTGGTAAAGTACGTATTATACGAATTATGTACAAAAACAAATGAATCTAGAATCTTTATAATTCGCTGCTCTTGGGTTCCAACTTAGTCCCTCGAATTTAATTCCCTTTTTTTTGTTGTATAATCTTCTATTTTACCATTGCCACTCGAAAAAGGCATTTTATTCATCAATAACAGTGGATAAAACTCTATTTTACTCACTGAGTGAATAAAAACATTTTGAACTGATAACAGTGAATAAAACTCTCTTTTAGTCACTGAGTGAATAAAAACATTTTGAATTTGGAACATATTTAATTTTGTTCTCTTTAACCTGTCTAGCCTTTTCCCAACCATGTTGTAGTCGGCTTCTATTCTATGCGAAGCAGCTGACGACCCGTAACGACTGTCAAAGATCCACGAATGACAACCGGGACCAACGGCTTAACGTTCTTTTCGAGCCACGGAGGAGTCTCGGTATGTAAAGAAGGTCACCCATCTACTGAGTAGCCACGAATGTCGGTGAATAATCTACTATTAATTTACTGTCATAATTCAACGGCACGGTTGGCGCAGTGGTTAAGCGATTGACTGATGCGCTGCGTGTCACGAGTTTGATTCCCGTACGGAACAAATATTTGTATGACCTTCAGGTAGTTAGTTGTTCTGGATCTGGCTGTTTGTGTATGTGAGTTTAAATGTTTGTAAACGCACCTACAATACAGGAGAAATTTCTAGTGTAGGGCTTTAAAAATAAAAATAACATTCGTATTTTTTTTCTTTTTGCAGGCGTGGTGTTCGATCAGAACACTGAAGAGATACAGAATGCCTTCAAGTTTGCGATGCTGCAACATTCAAATGCGAATAAGTCCAACATCGATTTTCAACTTTACGTGGATATCATCAACACAGCCGATGCCTTCAAATTATCAAGACTTAGTAAGTGCATTTCCCACATTTCTAAGATACGCCAGATGAAATTACAATCACTTTGTTGTTTGTTGGGATTGGGGAATTAAATTATTTTTTACCAGTGCCACTCGAATAAGGGCATTGTATTCATCGATAACAGCGAATAAAACGCTTTTTTAGTCACTGAGTGAATAAAAACATTTTGAATTAATAACAGTGAATAAAACTCTCTTTTACTCACGGAGTGAATACATTTTGAATTTGGAACAAGTATATTTTAATCCTTTGTTCTCTTCAATCTGCCTAGCCTTTTCCCAACCATGTTGGGGTCGGCTTCCAGTCTAACCGGATGTAGCTGAATACCAGTATATTACATGTAGCGACTGTCTATCTGACCTCCACAACCCATTAACTGGGTAATACGATACCCGTTGGTAAGACTGGTGGTCAGACTTTCGGGCTACTGACCAACCCCGGCAAGCGTAGCTTAACCTGATGGATCGACCCGTGGGGCTGTAATTACTCTGCGGTTATACTTTTTTTCTCTTATTACCGATTATATCATATCATGTGATAAATACTATACTATTATTTATTTTCTCGTAGTCAATGGTAAAAGTAGAGTACAAAACACGTGAAAAAAAAAATCATTTCGGTCCTTGTATCCCTCGAATTAATTCCCTTTTTTTCACTTGTTGTATAATCTACTATTAGGGCTTTGATTATAAAAGGTTCACAGAATTGTTTCCCGTGTGTCATTTAAAAATCTCTTTCGAACAAAGGCACATTTTAGAACTACAAAGATAAACCAACCAAGCCCAGTTTATTAGGTAACTCGGATCTTATGGGTTGCCTATGATGACTGCTACATCAATATTGGCAATCGGAATAATTCGTTGAATTCGCAAAAAAAATGTTAGTTTGTATAACGTATAGTTAAGTATATTAAAAGCATCATATCTTTATAAATTGCCCGATGACATTAAGAACTTACCTACTCATTTATTAAGGAAGAAATTATACACATTCCTAATTAAAAAGTGTTATTATAATGTAAAAGACTACATATAAGATAAAGATATTGTATTTTGATTATAGCAAATACTTGTACATTAATTCAATAGAATAATGATTAAAAACACTATGACATTATTAATTTGCATTAGGTACTGTTATAATTTATTAAATTCAGATTTGATCTAATGTGCAACGAAATTGACTATCTAATATTTTCAATGACAATGTAATTTATTTTAATATAAGAAAACTGATTAAGAATAATTGTGTCATAATGCTCCTAATATATTTGCACACCTCATACGGTTATAATACAGTGTACCTTATGAACCTTTTGTAACATCCTCTGAACCTGTGTTATGCAAATAAATGATTTGATTTATTGATTGATTGAGAAAACGTTTGTATTTTAAAACAACTAAATTAATACTAGCCTATTATTGCCACTCTGTAGGAAAAGGCCTTTTCTAATACAGAGAAGGCATGAGCGAGCATTGATCACAATGCTTGCTCAAGACGGGTTTCCGATTTCAGACTTATATTAGCTATAAGTCCAGGTTTCTTCACGATGTTTACGTTCACCAATATATCAATGATGCCTAAGATAAACTAAGAAAGTAGGTACATATGAATTGAAGAAGTTAAATTGGTACTTATCCGGATTTTGAACCACCACTTCGTGCATGGGAGGCCAGGTCTTAACCGCTTAGCCATCAGGATTTTAATAAAAAACAACTAATCAGGTAAAAACAACTAGTTTCAATAATACTCGTAATATGTCAGTCTTGGCTGTTCAATAATAATTATGTCGATGTTTAAATGTCGGGAAATCTTATCTAATTTTTGCAATATTTGCAAAATAAGTCATTAAGAATAATATAAAAACATGAATAAGCTAACGAACGAAGAAGACACATAAAACCAAGTACACTCAAAGTTTTGGAGTGCAATAATTGAATATTTCGCAGAAAACCACTCTTCTTTTACTAGACTTCGAAAAGTTTCAGAAGTTAGTTCAAAACAACGGCGCGAACCGTCAATACTCGTTATAACTAATAGGTATACAGAAATGTTTTCTTCACTCGAGTGAGTGTTGCGGGTCATGCCATCTTCAAAAAAATATCTTTACACGAAAATATATAGGTAAGAGATATTCACAAGTTAAGAGTGTTCGTAGAAAGCATACAATCGGTGGTCGATTTTATGTAGGAGTTAATGATACAGTAGAGATCAATTGAATCATCGCACACGTCATACAAAAAAAGAATTCTGATCGATTGTAGGATTGTCTACAAAAAGTATGCGAGTTCGCTAAAGTAAAATATGCTGATTGATTTCATGTAGGAACTAATTAGTTAACTTTATGTAGAACCTACTGTTTAATTAACTTTATTTAGGTGACAAATACCAAAAGGAAAAAAACTCGTTTAATATTATTATTTATTATAAGCCTGTGTTGTTCCACTGTAGGGCAAAGGCCTCCTTTCCCTCTTTCCACTTCTCGCGGTCTACTGCGATTGCGGGCCAATCCTTTAAGAAAGAGTCCAGCTCATCCCGCCATCTCTTTCTGGGCCTGCCACGTAGTCGTTTCCTGTTATTTGGGATCCACTGAGTGGTGATTTTTGCGTATTGCTGCTCCGACATGCGACAGATGTGGCCAGCACAGTTCCAGTTTAGTCCAGCAACTGTGCGGCCAGAGTCCGCTATTTGTGTTTTGGGTCGAAGTGTAGAGTTCCGAATGCGGTCTGTCAGTTTCACACCTAGTATTTCGTTTAATAGCAAGACACAAAATCACAAGTCGATAAACAAAAATTAATCATGTTATTTTACCCTTTCACTAGCCTCATTCTCTGAATAATGATGTAAATAATATTTTTTCTACGTATAACGTGAAGGGTTTAAAGGTACCAACCCATATAATATTACTTACTTTACCTAACTATTTATCAACTTTTTGCTATCCAAGGAAACCAGCTATCTAATAACGTAACACATTTTCGTAAACGATTCCGACCAATCTGTTTCATTTTGACAGTTCAACAACATTCATTGCATTATTGACTTTTTTACGAGCTTATGAAGCAATGGATTAGCAATCTGTTTCAATTTTATTTAAATTCCGATTGATCGTGTATTACGTAATTAGGGTACAGAACATTCATTCTTTTTAATCAGCAACCAACGGAAAATACGAAGATAAACAGCATGTTTCGTCTGCGGTAAGGTCAAGAAAATTAAGTTTGTATTTTGTGGTGTCCTCCTTGACACAGAACTCTCATTTGAATGCAAGACCTTCCTCTCTTTTTATTTCGCCTCGTCACGCGAGGCTGATCAAAACACTTTTGAGCGGTGCCGCGTGAATTTTCGTAACAACCGTTTGTACAACACATTTTAGAGGGAAAACTAGAATTCGGCTCTCTAAAAGATTTTGATCTAGCAATTCAATTCGATTTCGTGTAGATTAAACTTAAAGGAGGTACTTCATGTTATTCTTTACAATTTTCTACGTATCTGCTGAGACTTCTTACCAAAATAATGTCAAGGTAAAAGCTTTGGATGAATAATGTCAGTGAGGCAGGCGCTAGTGAAAATGGTTCTTTAATAAAGTGTTAAGTAGATACCTGTTCAAAATTATGCGCATACATTATTTTTGGGTCAAAGAATATACAATGTACCTACGTCGTGAACGGTAAAGATTCATACAAAAACATGTGAAACTTCGTCCCCTGTTTTTATATTTCCACGGTTTGTTTACCTTTTTTAAGGGAACGTTGCGTGTTAATTTATGCAAGGAACGCAACATTTTAACTAAAGAAATGTTATGAATTTAAATTTCAACTTATTATAACGACTCCATTATTTATTTTATTCAGTATTTCGTTATCACGTAGGTAAATTAAATAATTGAAATTGAAAAGCTAAATACCCACCTAGGGTATATAACTTTTCAATTTCAATTATTGTATCTTCAAAAAGATTTTAAGTAATTGATTTTCTTTATAACATCAAACCTATAGATATAACTTTTCAAGTATATTTTCATATTTAGTAAAAAATTGATACCCATACCTCCTTCATAGTGGTCATTCTACTTCCCAATATAATAGGCAAAGCATGAATGATTGTGTAAAGGAAGACGTCACTTTGTTTGTCCACAAACCAAATGGACACAATCGCATTTTTGATACAGAGCCATGGGCGCGCACAAATATATGTATGTGAGCAGTTGCTCGCGGCTATTTCATAACACTCACTGCAGGTCATATTTTCATTATTTTATGTTTGTGTTTTATTCCTATACGGGATACTGAGTTTTCTAATCATTACTGATGGAAGGTAAATTCAATTTTGAATGAACATAAATAATAAGTAAACAAATCTGGTGAAGTTTTAATTAATCTCTTTTCAGCATGTACTTAGAAATAAAGGAAATAGTACATTACTGTCGCGGCCTGCAACAAGGGCATGCGCTTATCCCAATTTATTTGGGGTCGGCCCTACATGTCCCTTTTTTCCATACTTCTCTATTAGTCGTGATCTCGATAGTCACCCCCTTTCTAGCCATATCATCTTTCACACAGTCCATCCATCGTAAATGTGGACCAAAGCGAATCCGAGGCACACATACGTGAGTCCATCAATGTTTGGTTGCGGCCAAGGCTTGTTAAATACTTTTCTCAAACAATACGCGGACATTCAAACTCAACTCAAGAATCAATGACGCACAATGATGATTATTCACGCGCCATTATGTTTATTTGTTTCTTCTTTACTTTAAACAGCTCTATTTGCAAGCCAAATCGAAATTTAAATAAAATATTTCATACGTTACTTCCTTGGTTGGCATGTTTTGAAGTAAAAAGTTCATTCCATTTTTAAATAACACGACAGGTATGAGTTTTCATTGTAATTTTCATACAAACATTGCCGACCGGGCGCTCGCATATATTCGACCAGTACAACAATTTAGATTTATCTCGAAGAAGGTTGTCAAAATAATGCTCGAATTTCCAAGCAGGTTTGAGAAAATTGATTATTCTGCACAAATAAGCCGCACATTATAAAATAAATATTAAATACATACATGAATACAGGGTGAGCAAGCAACTCGACTGTATACACATTTTTTTGGCCTCCTATTTTGACAAAATATACCAAATTCGTAATGCACTATTTATATGAATTATGACCACCTCATTTATTCACTCATTTTATGAATAAGTTCCGTAACGGATTGAAAAACTACTTTTTTTTTAAAACAGCTAGTGTCTAGTCCCATTTTGCTCACATAGGATGACTCACGCAAGATCCCTAAATTCAGTTTGTCTGACTGGTTAGGTGGGGTAAGCGCGCCATTCTTCCTTGAAGGGGCTTTAAAACCCCTGTCAGGGTGTTGCTATTACCTATGACTGGTAACCGCAAAAGTGTTATGTTTTTTAATTGGTTTATTTAATTGAATCAATCATTCATCAGTTAGATCTAGAAAACATGTGGTACCAATAAGATGTAGCCAGAAACCATGCAGCATGAAACATAATCGAAAGTTTGACAGGTGTTTCCGAAACAAGAAATTCTAAGATATGGTGACATTAAGTGACCCCAAAATTCACGAGATTCAATAGGAGCTGACTTTTTTCTTTGGGGTTATCTAAAAGGGTGTGTCGTGGTTAATTTCGAATACTTACATTTTTTATTTTTTTTTGGATTCAGAATACTTGTGACTTACTGATAGTGGAACACATATTAAGCTAGTAGTTCTGCGAACAGTAGAGCTCGCGAGCACAAATATTTTTACAACAAAACATGGTGATATCCCGCGTTGCGGTGCACAATAGCGCCATCTAGTGACCTTACTGTAAAACTAACATTGATATTTTTTATAAAGCCACGTTTTAGAGAATACTGATAATTATTTTCAGAATTCTCTATTTTTGTGATGAGGAGGTGGTCCCAGTTGCTCCATCAATCCCTACTTAGAAGTGATGAAAGGGCCGATTCCACTGGTAGAAATCTAAAAGTGAGCTGCATTTTGAAGAGCTATTCTGGTCATCCTACCGAAAATCCTCACCAGATCTTCACCCAACTTAAAGTTAGTACTATTTGTATAAAAAAGAGCCATCATAATCGGATATCATAAGGAGATATCCAGTAGCCCCCTTTTTGGAGGAAATACCCCTCGAATCAACAATCCTGAAACAAAAACAAACTTAGTATGTACAGGTTTTACGAATTTATCATGAAACATGTATACTAAGTTTTGTCCAGATCAGTAGTAAATTACGACCTGAAGAGGAGTAAGTACCAACAAACTGACACACGAAAGCAAATTTTGTTGACTTGAAGCAGAGACGCTTCGCTCGCTCGGTCAATTACACGAAAATTTGGTGATAAGCACGACGGACAGCGACCGCATTTTAAACCAGCAAAAATATTACTCACAGTTATTTACACATTTAGGGGGTATGAGGAACAGGGTGTAAAGTTCACTCATCCACCATAGAAAAGGGAGGATCCTCCAACCAGACGGGTTGTTATGTCTGGCGGGCAACTGCCCATATGTTGATTTCGAATAGTCTTATCTGGCTCCGTCTCTGAATATCATATTCTCAAAATATCATAATCGCAAAACACCACATTCGCAAAACATCATATTCTCAAAACATCATATTCTCAAAACACCATATTCTCAAAATACCACATTCGCAAAACACCACATTCGCAAAACACAACATTCTTATTATACCACATTCGTATTTTATAACATTTTCTTACCTGTGTGTACTGTTATTAACAAAATTCTTTGTGTAACCTCTTTTTAGAAAATCATCCTGGCCGGATTATTAATTCCTCTTATGACTAACTAGCTTTTTCCCGCAGCTTTGCTCGCGTGGAGCTTGAAAATTATCCCATGGAAACGTACTACCGGGATAAAAAGTATCCTATGTCTCTGTATATCCAGGTTATAATATATATGTCTGCCTCATCCAAATCATATTAGTAGCATAACGTAATGATTGGATACTATCGTGAATTCATGCAAGCCTAGTACTTTTTGTGGGAAGTTTAAAGTTTATTACTCAAGGAATAAGATTTTTCATATAAGCGAAATCCCTCCTTTTCGCCCCTTTACAGGTGGAGTTTTCAAAAAACCCCTTATTGCCCCTCTAGTCTCTACTCGAATTATTAGATTTCAGAAACCTGGAAGTATGTTTATATCTTAAAATTCGTAATAAATCCCGGATTTAATTAGTATCATGTTAGTTGTTAATTTAAAATACACATTATATAAAATAATGTGTATTTTAAATTAACAACTAACATGATCTTCTTCCAAAACTAAAAATAACTAACCTAACTTAACTAAAACTATTAGCAAACAAATTCGTAATTGTTTTAGTAAAAGCTCAATAAATCGAGGCATTCAAATATTGTCGTAAACCCGTACATATATTATCAGTAAAATTACAGTCGCACGTCATTTTCCCCGTACGAGACGAATAATTTAATTACAAATTAATATCTAACCACGTATTCTTTTTATTATATCTTATTCTGTTCAAAAACACTGAGACACTGCAGCGGCGTGAACCAATGTAAAAATAATGAATGACAAAAAGGTACTTTAGTAGCGTTGCGGTGGCTTGTATGTCATCAAATACGCGCGGTTACATCAACTGTGTTAGGCCAAAATTGTTATGCCTGATACCGCTACAGTTGTTCTTTAAAATTGAATGGAGATATTTCTTTATAGGTGCACCTTCTTAGGTCTTTTATTTGACCACCGATTAGTTTTTACAAAACTGTCTATGATCTTCTATACAACTAAATTTTGCTGGTTGGGTCTGCTATAATGTTGAGGACTGTACTTTGAATGTGGTATAATGAGAATGTGGTGTTTTGCGAATGTGGTGTTTTGCGAATGTGGTGTATTGAGAATATGGTGTTATGAGAATATGATGTTTTGAGAATATGATGTTTTGCGAATGTGATGTTTTGTGATTATGATATTTTGAGAATATGATATTCAGAGACGGAGCCCTTATCTATGTTATTCGCTCAGTAAACTCTAACTGCGAGATGTAGGAATTGTGTGACGTCATGTCTTTTTGTTTCGTAGTTTTTTTTGTATGTGGCGGTCTAACCGCTACATCACTCCCCTCCGGAGACTGGAGGTCGATAGTGGGCTGAGTCTTGGATCTTGCGATGCTTCACAGTGCCAGCTGTGGTTCCAGTGAGTCGGAACCGGGTGCCGCATAGTTCACGGTGAGTCGGAACTGTCTGCGGTGATTCCCCAGTGAGTCGGGGAGGCGCTGCGTCGTCATCCAGTGAGTCGGATGTGGTACAGCGCCGGGTTTTTGGCTGACTGGTTGCGTCGACCAGGAGAGGGTAGAATAGGCTCTGCTTGTGAGACCGGCCGGAAGTGCAGGTGCTGTGCCAAGGTTGCTGATGAGGCTGAGGGTGATGACCAGGAATGCGCGTTCGCTGCATGCTGGTGGTCAGGATACCCGTTGAAGCCGTGGGTGCTGGCTGGCTGTGTGACTCGCCTCACGAAAGCTTGCGGGAGTGATGATGATGACGTCACGCTGAAGTAGTTGCACGAAGGCTGCGTTGACGATCACGTCGGGGTCACCAATTTAGGGGGTATGAGGAACAGGGTGTAAAGTTCACTCATCCACCATAGAAAAGGGAGGATCCTCCAACCAGACGGGTTGTTATGTCTGGCGGGCAACTGCCCATATGTTGATTTCGGATAGTCTTATCTATGTTATTCGCTCAGTAAACTCTAACTGCGAGATGTAGGAATTGTGTGACGTCATGTCTTTTTGTTTCGTAGTTTTTTTTGTATGTGGCGGTCTAACCGCTACACACACATGAAACATTCTTACTAGAACCAGCAGTGCTATTCTGTAACCATCTCACCGTGAAAACTTAGGTGAAGTGAAATTGAAGTGAAGTGTCAGTAGTGTCAATCTCTAGCATAAAGTGGGACGACAGCTCACTTCCCTTACGTTTCCACGGTAAGGTTATTCGAATACGGACGCCACTGTAACGGCTAGGGCTTTGCAGGTACGCTGCGCAGGCCGCTAACTGAAAGGTAGGTAGTTAGTAATTGAAACAGCTTGAAAAGTTAATACATATATTTAGGTAGCAAGGTAACACGGCTAGGTCGCGGGTAAGGTCACTTTAAGCTGTTTTCAGACCAGCGCGATTTGTCGCGCGACGCGACACCGGTTATTGTTATACCGTGAAGTTTTGTATTGTTCGTGTCGCGTCGCGCGACAAATCGCGGTGGTCTGAGTTCTGAGTCACTAGAACAGTGACTATCACAAAATGTTTATATGAGGTACCGTCCTTGGCAACACGTGGCAGACGTGGGGGTCTGCTCAGCACAGGCTCAGCAGGTAGGCCGGACGGCCTTAGTAAGACGACAGGCAGTGAGCGCCTGTCAGCACAGGCTCGCGACGGTATACCGAAGGCTTGTCAGCCCCCGGCAGCGTGCGCAGGTAGCGTACGCAGGTAGCGTCCGCAGGTAGCGTGCAGCACATCCGTAGTATAGCAGCAGATTAGTGCAATGGCTCCTGACCTCAGCCCGTACGAAGAAAGATTATTCGAAGAAATTCGAATTTATAAACGATTGTATGCACTTCTAAACGGGTTGCTATTATTACCAAATCAACCAATGAACCAACTAATTTATCCATATATAATAACCATCGTTCGTTAACAACTGGTCACGTCACCACAGGAAAAGAAAACAACAAGTAGGTCATCAGCAATATTCCGGAAAATGAATGTTGGTACCAAAACCTTTTCGTAAAAATGCGTAAAATGAATTTAATAAATTATTTGTTTGTTTTGGCGATGCAGCGTGTCGGAAATATTTTGTAAGGCGATGTATTATTATTACTTTATTAAAACAGCAAATATGAATGTACTTAATTTTTAAGGTTCCGTACCCAAAGGGCTCCAAAGGGAACCCTATTACTAAGCTTTCGCTGTCCGTCTGTCTATCAGCGAGCTGTATCTCATGAACCGTAATAAGTAGACAGTTGAAAATTTGACAAATTATGCATTTCTATTGCCGCTATTACAAATAATAAAAATTTAATAAAATCAAAGGGACCCTCCCCGTACAATAAACTCTAACTCTGGCAAAACAAATAAAATATTCTAACTCTGGCATGTGGAGTGTCATAATTGTTTAGAGCACATCGAGTAGAGAAAAAAAAATATCTTCAAAAATGATGAAATAGGGTCAAAAATGGTCTAAAACTGACTACTTTTACGGCAAAAAGTAGTCAGTTTTAGATCATTTTTGTACGAGCTCTTATCTTAAAAACGAAATAATTTGGGAATTTGAAACTTCTGTATATTATGTGCTATATACTATATATAATGAACAAATACTAAAAACGACGATTCATAAGGTATTTTATTTAAATATGGGTGATTTTCTGCAACTGCAAAAATAACTTTGTAATTCATAGTATCATTATGAAATACAAATTTAACTTTGCGTTTTTGATTTACTATGAAAAATAATAATATTCTTGATTTAGTATTTTTATTTATTTGCAATTATTTTTTTTACGGGTGAACCCTTCGTGTGCGAAGTTCACTTGGCCGGTTTTATTTTATTTACTCATGTTTGATGTCTGGTATCAGTATCACTATGCTTATATTATTTATCTATAGGCAAGTGCTCCTATGTATTTATGCTTATACCTACATAGTATCATTTTAAGCATCTATACCTACATAAAATAAAACAAAGTCACCTCGTGTCTGTCTGCACTGCACGTCTGCATTTCGCAGTGAAATCTGTTCAACGCCTGTTTTTAAGTAAAAAACGAGTTTTCTGTTTTCAAAATTCAACATTGAAATATTTTTTCCGCTAATGTAAGAAACGTTAAATTTCATCCGTAAATTATGCCTAGGAATGAATAATGAACAGGTTTTGTTTCAGGCCATCAAAATATGGTACGAACGGAAGGTAGTGACACATGTCAAAACATTAAATTCATTGTTAGGAACGCACCGTCTCGTCACGTCGCAATGTAGATTCTAACGATAATTATGCTGGCGACGGTAATGAACAGCAGATCTCACAAACTAGCCTACAGGTTGGATTTGTGACACGGGGCAGTAAGGGTTAACCGTCAACTGCCTGTTAACGGTTTAATTGAATAAATGCTTTGAGTTTGAGTCATCATCATAATAAAAAAGTAACTTATAAATAAGTTGGAGTCCCATTTCCTACGACATGTATGAGAAAATGTTTTTGCGATTGCGGACTTTTCTAGTAGAGTTTTTTGATCTGCAACGATTAAGGTTACCCTTACTGCCATCTCAAAAATCCGCCCTGTATACTTATCACTCCTTATTAACATAAGTACGAACCCTGTTTTGTATCTTGTGTTTATAATAAGAAATAGATAGATTTTATTATATTATAATAAGTGTATAGTGAATAAAAGTATGATTGTAAACCACGGAAAATCTTTCTATTCTCCGTGTTGTAAACCAACACAGTTTCAAAGTTTGCAGTATAATATTACCTAGTCGAATGTTATGACAACGTTTTGCACATTAACTACGGCGTGCTAAGTACCTCGTGCCCGTCGTAATCTCGGTAATTTATAGGTAATACCATCATTATTTCAATTTAAAGTTATTTTTAGTAAATCGACGCTGAATAGTAGATTATACAACAAATGAAAAAAAGGAAAATTAATTCGAGGGACTAAGTTGGATCCCGAGAGCAGCGAAGGATTCTAGAGTAGAATCCTGAGCGGAGTGAGGGATACAAGGACCGAGGTGACTTTCTTTTTCACGAGTTGTGTACTCATACCATTGACTGCGAAAAAATAAATAGGTAGTATAGTATTTATATTTAGCATATTTTATTATATAATCGGTAATAAGAGAACAAAGGTTTCCTTAAATATAAACAAAGTGCTAAACTTACCTTTATATGAGTTAAATTATCATAACTGTTTCCTGTTTCATGACAAGTTTAGGAAAAAATACAGCTGGGTTCTTGGACTATGTGGTCATCATTCAGATGTTCTATTCAAATATTTTTTTAAAATTTTATTGTATAGCTCTATGGAATAGCTCCGTTTAACCAGCCAATATAGGTACTTTCAGCACGTTTTATTTATTTTTTGTACCTAACTCGCATAATTCGTACTTGTTCCAAATTCAAAATGTTGTTATTCACTCAATGGCTAAAAAGAGAGTTTTATTCACTATTATCGATGAATCAAATGCCCTTTTTCATGTGGCAATGGTAAAAACGTGTTTTCTACACGGTATCAATCTCACTCAAGTAAATTAACATCTTATATTAAAGGTTTTTCTGTCTTCAATCTTTTTTTAAGTCTGTTCGTATCATTAAATCCTGCTTGAAAGCTATTGCATGTTCCTACTGAGTATAGCGCTTAGCAACGGGCTCAAACCGAGAGCTTAATGTATAGGCCTCAGAAAATCGCTCGACTGTTCTGGGTAAATAATTTTTTTCACAGGGTAGTATCCTACATACTTTCCCAACAAACATTGTCGGATAGGTTAAATACTAAATAATGATAAATTCTTATTACAGTAACCCTTTACTATACTCACACATCGACATCTAACTCACGGCTGAACAAAAGCCGACAAAAATAGAAAAAGTTCGGCTTTGTAGAGCCGCGGTCTCTGGCACTCATATCTGTCTCTTTTTAAGGCTCGATGTGTTATATTTACCTCGAGTACTGCCGACCTCTCAGAGTAATAACTAAAGCATAGAGGGAGTCTATAGATTAGAAAAATGGACGCACCGAAATTGTCAAAACGGTCACAGTTGATCTCTTTTTACACGACCAATTTAAAAAGCACAATAGTTGCCTAGTAAACGGTTAACCGTACAAGTATTTGATCTAGCCGTATATTACGTCGTGAATATCAGTACGTGTGCTGGTTGAGGTGCTGGTCATTTTTTATTAAAAACCAATAGATTTTTGAATATTTTTGTAAAAACGAAAGGTGCAAAGGACTTATCAATAGTCTGTTAACATGGCTTGTTTTGTGATAACGTGTAAATCACATTCGTCACGGAAAAAAAACAATGAATTTGTAAGCTTTCATCGGTAAGTGTTTTTTTACATTTTTCGTATAAAATCACCCAAAATATTTGGATGTGATCACTGATAACATACATATTAGATTGATAATGATACCTTCAAACTATCTTTATTACAAATTATGTTGTGATAGCGAATTTATTTTCAAAAAATAAATTCGTTAAATTGTGAGGTTATGTTAAGCTAGTAATGTAGGTAATGTAGATACTTTTTATCGATACGATAATTACATGCTAATAAATTGGAGAAGATATCGTTTTCTTTTCGAGCCATTGCAAATTATACGAATTGATCACAATTCTCCTACAACAAATCATGCTGAAAGTCAAGTACGGTATCTTTACAAGCTGTCCATTTAACATTGTGTCAACTTCAAACTGTAGCTGAAAATCAGACAGTAGGTTCTAAAATATATTATTTGTATTGCACTATCGGAGAAAAAATCAAAAGTATATACTTTTTCAGGGTTCTTCAGATGCTATGGAAATAGATGAAAATTAAATGCCAATTTCGATGTCATTCATGAAGAATGAAGAATCGCTGTTGGAAACAAATGAACATGAGTACATTTATGATCCGTGTGCTCTTTCAGAATACGCCAGAGATATTATAAATTATATAGCAGGGAGTGTTGTGCGATTTTCAATTTATTTTATTTTTATCCACAATCTGTATAATACAAATAAATAAAATTGTAGTGTCTAAATAACAGCTTTTTACTAAATGCATATGAAAGTATATGATCCATGCAACAAAAATACATTTATACATACATACAAATAAATAAAATTGAAGTGTCTGTTTATAATGTCAAAATAACAGCTTTTTACTAAATGCTTAAGAAAGTATATAGTTACGATCCATTACAAAAAAGAACACTTTTTTTTTGTCTATCTGTCTGTCTGTCTGTTTGTCCGGAACAAACAGACAGACAGATAGACAAAAAAAAAGTGTTTTTGTTGTAATGGATCGTGAAAGTATAGATGATCCATACTACGAAATTCAATTTTTCGTCCCTCGGGGTCTGTCTGTCTGTTTTTCCGGCTAATCTCAGAAACGGCTGTACCGATTTTGACGGGACTTCCACTGGAAGATAGCTTATGACATAAGGAGTAAAATATATAACATTTGTTTTAGAAACAAACTTAGGGTTTCGCGCAAAAAACTAATACCCATGAAATCTTTTGATAAACCTCGTACTATTCCCTAAGTTGAGAATACATAATCCAATAAAAAAAATAAAAAAATGATCTCGATCCGATTACGAGTTTCGGAGAAATGTGTGGACAAAGGAGGATGGCGATGGCGGTCGGCGGTTGGTCGACCCAGACCCGTAGACAGCTCGACGCGGCCACGCTTGTTATGTACACGGCGCGGAGCTCGTCGGCAATCGGATACACCGGAAGTTAGTTTGCCGTAACATAAAGTACGGATGCCAGTGATGGTTCTCGATGTGAGTAACCTGGGTGGTTAGCCGCAAATTTGGAGATATTGGTAAGCTGGAACTTTGAACCCCAATATGGGGATTTAACACTGAGTTAAGGAGTAGGATTCATGACTATATACGTAGTCAATTATAAAATAAGGAAACCGTTGCAAACTGAGACAACCGCGGCTGTAGGGGAGGTCTCACTAGTCACGGGCAAGTGTAGTGGAGCTGAGAATGAGCGACGACGGGAGCGTAAACCTCCCTAGCCAGCATGTGACGGTGTGTCGAGCCGGCGCGCACAGATTGACGGCCGGGCTTGCCAGGATGGTGACGGGGGAGAGGGAACAGATAATCGCTAACCCAAATGGGTTCTTTTGCGACCCAAGGTCACGCATTGCGTTGAGTAGGAGAATTGGCAATTTGCTTTTATTATTAAAGTAACGTTTGTTTAATAAAACCAAATTGCCAATGCTTAAAAGAAGCCTAGAATTAAAGCTCTAACAAATATTTAATGCATTCCACTATATACCTTACAAAACGGCACGTTACAACGTTACATCATCCATGGAATATACGACATGTACATCCAATACATTATATAAATTATCTGTCAAAAATAAATTAATATCGATACCTCTGCACCTCTCTGCACATCACTACCGAGACCAAAAAAGTGGACAGTGGTGGTCCTTATAACTATATACCTGTCCTTTTTTTTCACACGGAATGTGTCATATGTATAAAGAGTATGACTAGACTGAGAAATTTCACCCTCCCTCTATGCTTTAGTTATTACTCTGAGGCCGACCTATTCTGTAAAAATCTCACCTGTCAATGTGTCATCCCTGTCAAGTGACAGCTCACTTCACCTAAGTTTTCACGTTGAGAATTTGACAGATACTTGTAGTGAAATATTTTTGTGGCTTTATAGTATACGACAAGTCCCGGAATTAAGGCTTATATTTCACTAGGACACCATGGTGGCACAACCATGGTCGCGCTGCTTTATGGTGGGTATCTCATCAGGCGTCCGATCGGTTGCGCAACCAAGCATACATTTTGTTGGTAGCGGCGACTGGTTGCGTAGCCATGGTGTCCCGGTGGCGTAAATACAAAAGCGGATGCAACTCAGACACCCATAGTCTGTGCTGCATTATGTCGCGTATGGCTTAAAGCAGTAATAAATAGTTCGTCCGAACCCAGCTGCAACACAGAGCGGTATGTAGTGCAGCCGCATTTGTTTGTACAAGGCAATACAAATGCGGATGCAACACAGACACCCATTGTCTGTGCTGCATTATATTATGAATGGCTTAAAGCAGTAATAGTCCCTCCGAACCCAGCTGCAACACAACGCAACGCATTTATTGTGTGTTTGTGACACCCATAGTTGCACTATGTTACGAATCCCTTGAAGTATTATTAATTCGTCCTAATGCTGCTTTAATACAGTAATCTTTATAGTAAGTAGTATAATCATAAATATTTATCAGAAGAATGTAATAAAAAAGACGAATGCATTAAAATTACGTTTTATTTTTCATGAAGGACCTTAGCAAGGAACTAAGTTTCAAAATTGTCTGTGTGGGAATTAGCTCCACCCAAAAACTTATATCTAAGTACTGGTATTTTTAGGAATACATTTTGAAAATATGGCAGTTTTATATTTTCACCAATATTGTGATTTCTTCCTTTAAAAGACTTTAAAAGTCTCTTCTTGTGTCTGTTCGAAATCTAATAATGTGTACTCCACACAGTATTTATTTTAAAAAGTCATTGAATTGTCTTTATTAATAATTTTTCAATAGTTACACAATATTTAAACGATAATTCACGCACGCCCGCACTGACTCGTCGCTAGATCAAGGGCAAACTAACTTCAAAAATCATAAATAATTGTTAGTGTCTCCCGCGATCGGTCTGTAAAGCCGCCGCATTCGTGCGACGTTACCATTCCGAACGCGATCATAGTACAAACACTAGTTACCTAGCGATCTGCAGTGTAAACAGAGCGAGTACTAACCTACATATAAGCTGTACTGCAGTCGCTTTTGTTAAGACAATGTCTTTCGGCACCGATCACATTGCAGACAGTTTTCAAATGTCTGTATTGTAATCGTGTTTGTAATACTTTATTCATACGGAAGCGGCTGCGTTACAGAGCAGTTCCTGTCTGTGTTGCATCCGCCTTTGTAATTACGCGTCCCGGTGAAA
Organism: Conistra vaccinii; assembly: GCA_948150665.1. Lineage (NCBI taxonomy): Eukaryota > Metazoa > Arthropoda > Insecta > Lepidoptera > Noctuidae > Conistra > Conistra vaccinii. The sequence continues at coordinate 19,378,282 of OX411315.1, forward strand.
TCTAGCCCTAACGCACAACACCAAACAGCCCCAACTAGAATATTATGGTATAATCATAATACATTCATTGATTTTTTACTGTTATGTATAAAATATTGTTTATTTATTAAATTAGTTATACTGATTAAGGGAGAAAATTGTGGTCACATAACAAATCTACGCACGCACCCAGTCGCACCCCTAATAAGAGTCTAGCATAATAGCTATTTCATCCAGTTTGGTTTATTTTGACTGTACTGCGGAAGTGTGACTGTAATTTACGTAGCATTAATTATTTTTGGGATAAAAAATTACCTGCAGAGAACAATGCAGTAAACGGTTGTGAACAAACTACTTTCATGATGTGCATTAATTCAGTTACACATAAAAAGATAAGTGATGGCGAGATAAAAACAAAAAAAAATTCATTATAAAAAAACCGGCCAAGTGCGTGTCGGACCACGCACAATGAAGGGTTCCGTAGTTGGGATGAATTTATCCCAAGAACAAACTTAACATTGTAGTTGAAACACATGCTCTCCCATACATTCCAACTGCAAATGTAAGTTTGTACGCACAATATTGAGAGATTTACCATGTTATTTTAAGACCATCGACTTTTTCTAGGTTTTCCTGTAATCTATGAGTAAAGAACCATTCTTGGCATTTTTTGTTTTTTTGTGTCAGTCTCAGTAGTTTCGGAGATAACGGGGGAATGGACAATTTTCATCAATTTTCTTAAATACCTTTAAAAGTATTTATTTTCAAATTACAAAAAAAAATATTTGTGATTCTCACAGTAAGCCCTTTCTTTTGATATATCACACGGAACAGTTTGCAAAACTTTTTTTTTTCTTTTTTGGCCGCCATAAGTGACCCCTGTTTTCAAAATGAATTTATTATACATTGCGCGTCCGTGTTTGGGTCACAGCAATACATATGTATACCAAATTTTAACTTATATTTTAACATTCGATGCGGAGCAAATTGGCTGTGCCTGTGACAGACGGACAGACAGACAGACACACGAGTGATCCTATAAGGGTTCCGTTTTTTCCTTTCAAAACCCCACATTATATTGGTTTAAGAATTTCTTTCTCAAGTATAAGGAGGACATGTAAAGCCGAATCACAGATTGCTGTATTCATGTTTTATTCGTTGTTGCTGTTAACAACACACAATAAAACTAAAATATTTTTACACTATCATAATATTGTAAGTCTAGTACATAGTGATTGTTAGACCTACTTTGATCTAATTCATGATGAATATAACAAAATGCAATGTGCTAAGACATGTTTATTATTATGTCTTGCATGCTACCGAAAACTAATAGGCGAAGTTAGCTCGGGCTGACTAAGTTCTGCACACTTGTGTACGGCAAGCCTTAACGAGCGAGTCACTCAGGGTTTTAGGCGGGTTCTGATTTATTTACCACTAGCACCATCTGTTACATGACACGAGTGTCTAAATGATACTTTGAAGTTGTCAAATTATCGCGTACTTACTTTGGGAAAATTGGTATTGCGCTCGCAAGTTTCAGTCGCAAATTACTGCGCGCCCTTCGTTCGGGTCGCGACGCAGTTATACCTATTACACATATAAGTTAAGTTCTCAAAATACACATTAATTAAGCCCATTAATATGCAAATGTATTAAAGACGTTATCTGTCAGTATAATAAATTATAGGTATATAAATAAACAATGGAATAGTTACGAATAGTAAGCAAACGTGATATGATAGACCCCATCTATACGATGTATCGTTTTCTACTCTTGTGTTCTCATTTATTTTGAAATATCAAATGAGGCATAATAGCGATACCTTATGTTGTAAAAGAGCTGATGAAAAAAGTTAGGACAGGTCATATTTCATGTACCTACCTACTGCGTGTCCCAGTAGACTGCAAAGTGCGTTGGGGATTTATTAATTCATTATGGCGGTGTAAAGTTGGAAGATGTTCAGCGAAGTGCGCACGATAAGGATTTAATTCCATGAGTAGATCGGGGAGTTGTGAGCATGGAGCGGGGCAGCGGGCTACGGGAGAAGTGACCACAACGGAACGCGCAGTACAAAGATTAAATTGAATCTGGCGAGTTGCCAGATTCGCCGTACCTAAAATTACAAAATATTATGCTGATTTTATAGCTTGACTAAAGAACTGGTTATAGTCTTGCTTCGAAGCGGTCGAGTGAATTATTGCGCAACAATAAAAATGTATACCTGCATATTATGGTAAGCTGTTACGGTTTTAACACAGTGCTCTTTAACTGAGTGCATGGTTTAATGGAATGGTTTTATGTAGTATATTATTGTATCGTACGTTGTTCGATAATATTAACGTTAAGCGAAGTACGTAAAAGCTTATTATTGAACCAAGGCCGCAAAGGGTTTTCGCAGACGGTACACGGTAGATGATGTACACCTACACTGTTACAATCAACGATAATATAAATGAACTAGAGTGAAATTTTCCTTCTTTTCCTCCTTTCTTGAGAAGGTAGGTAGAGCATTGTTATTCTCTGAGTTATTTTAAGTTAGCGTTTGACTACGTCAATTTTGAATTAGTTTTCTAGTCGATGTCTTCTGTGGACCGGCTATGCTTAGGTTATCTACAATTATTTTGTATAATCAGAATCCTGTAACGTTCAGGCAAAGTATGAAATATAATTTATTCCATACTTTGCGCAGGCTTTCTATATAATACCAGGTTAAACAGAAAATTCTATCTACATCAAAAAGTCAAAATAGTTTAACAGATGTCATAACATTTAGGTATATCCAATATAAAGTTCCCTATTACTTTAAAAAACTAATTTCCGCATGTTATTCTAAGTTAAGACTGACGCGACTCTTTATAATTTACCTAATCTTCTCATGGCATTCTATACAATACCGAGGGATTGTATAAATTGACTAGCCAGTGTTTATGATGAAAAACGACATTGTAGTTCACTAGTTAGCCACATTTCTTATTTCCATACAGTTATATTGCCAAATTAATCAAACCAGGGAAATATTTGACATTTGCGACGTTGCCCACTTTCAGAATAAACGTTCTTTATTGGTTTAATATATTATTATGACTTCACGATAGAAAGGTATTCAACGTTCTGGAGTGGCGACCGCGTACCGAAGTGTGCAGCGTTGGTAGGCCTCCCACAAGGTGAATGACCTGGTGGACGTTGCGGGATTTCGCTGAATACGAGAAGCACAGGACCGCTCGATGTGGCAGTTGATACCTTTCGGCTGAAGTGATCACGATGATGATTCATGAGTTTGTACGTACTCATAGGTAAATATATGGACCACTTTATTAATCATCCTATTTAACATTTCCCAATGTCCAAATTATTTATTCAATGAATTTAATGAGTAAATATATTATAATTTTATCATATAAAAATAAACGCAGAAACTTAATACTATTTTGAAATTTAAGTATTCTTCTTAAACATTTTGTTTAAAAGTTAAATTAAAGCTATGAACATTCACAATACCTTTTACCAGCGATAGCGTTTTCTTCGTATTTAATAACATCAAAAAAGGGAAAGCAAAACACATAAAATCCCTTCGGTACCTACACAGTTTAGACGTTTAAACTTTTTATAGCGGCCTTTAGAGTGAAAATTCAACGGATATCTTTGAACAAATAGTAGTCCCTGAAGAACGGAAACTGCCATAAAAATTCGCGTCGTCGTCATTAGTCTCAGACGTGTTTTGATCAGGGACCGTACTATGAAGTGTTAGAGCTATCATTGTTCCGTTGCGAGAAAGGGACGCTGCTTCTCATCCTGTATAGCTCCATCCCTCTTAGTCGTACAAGATAATAACCCCAATGACACTTTGTAGGAAGGCGTCTTGACGCAGTCCCGCCTCTTTTTATCTTCCTACTGAGGCCTCGTGAATAGACTTTGCCTTAGAGAGTACTCGAATTTAAATCCCAGAGATAAATAGTTTTTTACATGTCAGATACAATATCTAGGTTCTTATTCATATAATGAAATTGAACACAATGTCAATTCTCTAAACCTGTCTGGGCTGGTAAAAGTCTGTAACCTAATTCAGTAAAAACACTCACCGTCCCTTTCGTTTATACAATAATTCAACAATATTCATTGTGGTATTTACATTGTAGAGCTAACAAATTTTTCAAGCATTTATGAAGCAATGAATTATGATTATCTTCAAAATGAAGTTACTCATGTGATTAGGGTGCTTGTGAAAACAACACAATATCTCAAAATGCTGCAGCATTCCTACATGGCAAAAGTAATTTAACTTGAATTGCACGACTCACAATACGAAGCATTAGAGTGTGCTCTACAATCGAAAAAAAATTTTGCCCCATTTCTGCATTGTTTTTATTGTTACACTCCTGCACACATAACCTACTTAATTTATATACCATTGTATAGATGATTAAATGGAGATTAATACTGTACTTTTTAACAATTGATTTAATGTAGCAGAAATGGAAAAGCATCAAAATAGTTGAAAAAAAAGATGTGTGTGGCACTCGGAGACTGCCGCGGTAAAGCTATTGCATAGCTATTTTTATCAACTTATGCAATTATAATACTGCATTTGTGATAATAATAATAAAATGTATGTATGTAGAGTACTCACTCATTTTCTTTCACTATTTTTTCGTGACTTTCTTCATTAATAATAGCTGCTCTTTCTTGAATATTTAAATTTCTCGGCAGTGTAAAATATTAACCCGAATACAAGAAATAGCAATGGTGACATTGACAGGAACTGTTATTCACATTTATAGTTTTTAAAACTTGACACAACGTAATGGGAACATCAAACTAATAAAAAGGTTTTAATTTAACTATTAATAGTCAAGGATCATTCCTCTAAGTAAATTTGAACTTTGTTGTCAAACAGTTAAACATAATTTTCAATACAACACTCTCGTATCATTCGTCTAAGTAAATTTGAACTTTGATGTCAAACAGTTAAACATAATTTTCAATACAAAACACTCTCGTTAGGTATTTTCGTTACGGAATTTCTGGATTAGGTCTCCACTCTCAAGGCCCGCGATAGAAGCTATGCAATAGCTTAAAAATTCCTGTCCGTCAATTTATGAACCTTGAAAACATTCTAGCTTCCGATAAAATCAATTAAATGAGTAAATTTTTTTATATTTTATTTTCAGCCGTAGAAGGAACCCTATTGAAAATAGCTCTTTTATTCAAAGTAGTTTAATTATAATTAATAAAATACTAACCAAAATATAATATCTATAACTAAATATTTCCAACCTTGATTTGACGTCCGTGAGTTGCCTAGCAACCGCCAAGTAAATATCTAAATAAATAGTCTTTGACATTACGTAAAGATTGCGAGATTAGAAATTTTACCCATATTTATGGGTAAAAACGCAGTCAAAACATACTTTATGAAAAGTGATAAATTGTTAATTTTTGTTAGAAACTATGTTTTGAATTTCTGTTTCGTTTATGAATGAGTGTTATGCATGATGTATGAGGCGTGCATTTTCAGATTTTCCAAACTACTTATAATCTCAGATCATTTAAATTCCATCGCCACTTACACAAACTATCTATCTACTTACTGCCAAACCCAATAACCTAGTGGCAGTAAAAGACAGAACGCTTTTGATGTTAGACAGTAAAGATACTTCTATCTGTCCTTGAATGTCGTCTCACAATCATCGATAAAGGCTATCTATTTAACAAAAACATTAGATAAGGTTTTATACTTTTCCCTCCCGCGCATTCCGTTACAACCAAAATCACATAATGTATAATTATTAATTAGCCTTATTATAAAAACTTCTTCATTTCATAATTCTAAATAAATAACTGGATTAAGTAAAAATTAGTTTTAAAAGAAAACTCTGTAAGTAGTAGTACCTACACGATACAAGATTTTACTGCATTTTTAACAAATAAGTAGTAAACGCTGGAAAGGTGTAATGAATCTGGGGGCACGGCAGTGCTCCCGCCAAGACGAGCAAAGTGAAGCGCAAGGGCACTACCTATCTTTTCTCGAAGCACACAAAATATCCGCAACATGATTTCAACGATTTCTAAAATAAATATGATATGACGGATGATGGCATATAACAAAAATTTCGTTCTCATAACAACGAACGATAGGGTAGTGTAGCGATGACAAAAAAAGTTTAAAGTAATATAGAAGTATGGATTACAGGATTTTAAAATATATTAAAAGCCGGCTTTTTTATTGTGTTTTTGTTTTTTAAGATCAAATTATCTTTACAAGTATTATTGCGAACACAAAATTATAGGTACATGAACAATTTAATAAAACGCGACGTGCTTCGAAAGCACATTAAGCGTGGGTCCTTCGCCTGATCTCTCTCTGCTCGTGGTGGGTTGCCATCCCGTCGGACTATGAGAGTGAGGCAAAGGAGATTCCACCTAATCAAGCACGTCGAGGGAATGCAGGGGAAGTAACGTGAATAAAGACGCAGTGCAAAATTTCATCGTTCAGCCTTAAAGCGTGAAAAGGTAACAGACAGACAAAGGACCATGGGCAACTTTGTATGGAGTCTGGTACCAACTCTCAACAGTGATGAGACTCATGCCATGTGAAAGCTTTTGGGGTATTATTTAATTCATACTATGCCAGCTAAGTCGAAATCGAGCGCGAAAATTGTGTTTTTGAACATTCAAAAAGTTAGGTTAGGTTAGGCATGAAACTCATGCTATGTGAAAGCTTTTGGGGTATCATTTAATTTATACTATGGCAGGTAAGTCGAAATCGAGCGCGAACATGGTGTTTTTGAACATTCAAAAAAAGTTTAGGTAAGTAAGTAATAATACGAATGACGGAGGGAGAATAGAAATGTTGTTGACAGCGCACTCTGTTTTATTTGTTTGGAATTTTTTGATGGAGCTACAGCTTTCGTTCTTGTACTGACAGCAAGCCACATAAATTCCTGACATTTTCGTTAGATGGCGTTACGTTGTTGTATCAAAAAGTTACTTAGTTTTTACCTCTATCGGCAGTCTCCAAAGACTGCCCGATGTTTTTTTTTATTTCATAATTTTACATTCTCGGGAACCTGGGGTCTCGAACCTTTGGAAAGCGTACCAGGGGCCAAAGCCAACTCACAGAGGCCCATTAGACGTTTTTAATTAAATCAGGCACCACTTATTATTATAAATCATAAAAAGTATTATTCAATTAATTTTTCTTTTGTTCTTACATTAGCAAGAAAATATCTATGAAATTCGTTCCCTCTCAAAACAATGTAAACGCCAGACTGTATGAAACCATCGTCCTGACGTCAGGCATAGAGTAGAATACTCTGTATTATGTACACCATACGCATTCCGACTCAGTGTTCCGACCAACGATGCCATAATGCCTTATTACTATGGAGAGAGAATTGTCAAAATTATGTTATACACACATCAAAAGTGTCTAGGGATCAACATATATTTTTGCAATAACTTTTCTCCTGATTAATATTAATTAAAATTTTCTTTAAGGATTCATCAAATAAAGTGTTTTCGTTTGTCACAGTAACGATAAACCAAGTCACCTTTGCATTAATAAAGAAATTTGCCATTTTCCTAATAAAGGGATTTTTGACATTTGAACCACTAACATTAAAGTTCGAAAAAAAGACTGAAATAACAGTTTTCTTTAAAATTTTATTGGGTAACTTAAACAATTAATAATCCGTGTTTCTACCGCGAACACTAACAACACAAGAACATCGGTTTGGCATACTCAAAATGAGTTCATCCAAATCACGCTGTGGAATGGCCGCCCATGTTCGTTGCAACAACAAAAAAAGGTCTTCTTGCGACTGGATACCCTCCATATTCGGCAGAGCTCTTCTCTGTAGCATATCCCATGCATGCTCAATCGGGTTCAAGTCTGGCGACTGAGCAGGCCAGGGCAGGACATTGATGTTAGCTGCGGCGAGAGTCTGTCTTACAACTCTTGCGGTGTGCGGTCGTGCATTATCATGCATTAACTGAAATAAGGGACCGATTTGCACTTGTAGAGGAACGATGACGTCTGATACAATCGTCTCAGCATAAATTTGAGCGTTGAGGTTGCCTCTGATCCAAATCAACTCAGTTCTTCCGCCGATCCAAATACCCGCCCATACCATGATGGTTCCACCACTATAAGGATGGACTTCCTGGCAGGATTTTAATCGCTGTTGGCGTCCAGGGGTTCTCCAGTGTCGTATACGTCTTGTATCCGGTCTCATACCAAAACGAGACTCATCAGAAAAGCACACGAAACGCCATTGTTCTTCTGCCCAATTTCTGTGTTCAAGAGCCCATTGATATCGAATCCTACGATTGTGCATTGCTATAGGTGGTACCCGTAGCGGTCTTCGGGAATGAAGGTTCACTTCATGCAAGCGGTTTCTGACTGTTTGGTCGCTAATTAAGTTCCCTGAAGAGTGATGAAGCCTCACGGCTAACATCATGGCGGTTATTGTTGGAGCTCTTCGAGCTAAGATTTGAATGTATCGGTCTTGTCTCCGTGTGGTGCAGCGATACCGTCCTCCATGGCGCTCAGCCACGGTACCAGTGCTTCGGTAACGTGTCCAAAGTCGACTGATAACACTCTGACTTGTATTCAGAGCTAAAGCCACAGTACGTTGCCGGGAACCAGCTTCTATCATTCCCACGGCTCTGAGCATTTCTTCCCTGCTTAAATGACGTCGCTGCTCCATAATAACGTTGGTTTTAATCAGTAGTAGGGAAACAGTAGCACTAATAATGTCTTCAATGCGTTGTATGTTTTTATAGGGAAAATATTGACAGCTGATTTTCATCTTTTACTCGAATTTGATTCACAGTTCCTGATTCAAATTATGAAATGCACCAAAAAGGATCCATATAAATTTATAAAATCATAAATTTATTACAAAGCCACATCTCAATCTCAAGAAATCCGCATAAAAATGCTTGATCCCTAGACACTTTTGATGTGTGTATTTATAATTCCGGTAATCAGTAAAAAATGGAAGTTATTCGTTGGTACACTGGATAGAAAATACAAGAAATTGTTTGTCGGGGCTTATAAGTGCGCCCTTCAGCGGTCCTTCTTACGAATTTTCAATCAGGTCACGTGTCCTGACGCGAGTTTAACATTTTTTACCCATCCCAAAAAAGTACACAACGCCGCTAAAGAAGTTTTCACTTCAAAAATTTCTGGCTGTTACTTTCCCACTGCAGGTCAATGGCCTCTTATCATAACGAGAGGCATGAGCATGATAACCATGGCCATGCTTGCTCGACGGGTTGGCGATTTCAAACACATACAGGGTGTTAAAGTAATTCCGTGCCATAGCTTCAGAGTAGGTTAAGTATCGATCAAGAAACCGAGGAAAAAAAAAATATAATAAAGAAAAAAAAAAAAACATAAAAAAATATTGCAAGATCAATTTTTTTTTCATCCCACCATCTCGGAAAGAGTATTTTTAATCTTCAATATCTGAGTGGAAAAGCCGTTTTTATTGTCTAGAGGATAAAGTAAATTGAATTTAGAACATCGTGTGCACTAAGTTTGTGAATTAAAAAAAACATTAAACCTATTTACTGCTACCTCTATGGTGCCGAATATATCATACAACTTTTTTTTTATTTTTTTAAAAACTCAGACTCGGAACCTTCTTGGTGTTCTTTTTTCAATTTGCTTTGTACGCGGTTCTTTACGCGGCATTTTTTCACGTCATTGTTAAACCTTTTATTAAAAACAAGAAACTTGAAAACAAGTGAAAAAACTAAAATGAGTGATTCTAGCGACGAGGAAGTTTGCATGACGCCAACAGAATTGACTGAAACTGTTAATAATGCGCAAATGAGCTTTCTCCCTCAACAATCACGCGAGAAGTATTTAAAACAGTACGATATGTTCAACACGTGGCGACTAGCAAAAGGAGCCAAAACTTTCTCAGAAAACGTTTTGCTGGCATATTTTATAGAATTATCCGAGAACAAGAAAGCAAGCACTCTATGGAGTACGTATTCGATGCTAAAAGCAACAATAAAGATGAAAAAAGACAAACATATCGATACCTATCCTAAATTAGTGGCATTTTTAAAAAGAGCCTCATCTGGTCATCAACCAAAAAAATCGAAGGTTTTCACAGTATCTGATATTGAAAAGTTTCTTAACGAAGCACCCGATTCCGTATATTTGGCGGCAAAAGTAAGTCAGTTGCACATTCAGTATCTACTTAAGTATATTAATCTCAATTAAATAGTATACTTAGTAGATGTTGATAGGCATAATTATGCGTTCATATCAATTTTATTCATTTATCTACTACAATACTCTTTACGTTACAGGTTGTTCTTATTATTGGAATAAACGGAGCATGTCGAACTAATGAACTAACACAACTTAATGTCAAAAACATTGAGAAACATTCAGATGACTTACTATTAATTAATTTACCTAATACAAAGACAAAAAGAGACCGCAACTTCGTCATTCGCAAGGAATACGTAACGATTGTTGAGAAATATCAAGCCTTACGCCCGCCTAACACTCCAATCAATCGATTTTTTCTACAGTATCGCAATGGAAAGTGTGTTAGACAGCCTATGGGTACTAATAAAATTGGCAGTATCCCACGAGAAATAGCAACATTTCTTGAACTTCCAGAACCCCTGTTGTACACGGGTCATTGTTTCCGACGAACTTCAGCCACACTTTTGGCTGATTCCGGAGCTGATCTCCTGTCCCTTAAGCGCCACGGAGGCTGGAAGTCCAATGCAGTTGTAGAGGGATACATAGAGGATTCCATCCAAAATAAGTCTAAAATATGTGAAGGCATCGTAGGAGCCATTACACTGAAAGAGCCTCAATCGGATCCTTGGACTGGCCCTTCTACATCAAAAATAAGCCGTTATGAAACACCTAACCATCTCCCTCTCTCTCCAACATTCACGCCAAGGGAATCCGATGAATCGGTACAACTATTAAGTATGACAGATAGTTTACCGAAAAACAGTACACAAGTGACTAACACCAATATTACAGTACCAAACAAAAATATTACACTCAATTTAAATAACTGTAGCAACGTTACTTTAAAATTTTCTTAATTATACCTTAGTATTATTTTGTTATAATTTAAAGATTATTCTGTAATACTTACCTGTCATAATGTAGTAATTAATACCTAAACTGAAATAAAAGTGTACCTATCTTGTGATTGTAAACGTTTTTTTTTTTGCATTTAGTCATTTCCTCGCTGAGGTGGAATGAAAAGTTACGTGTTGCACTCGAGTGCAAAGATTTTTCACCTCGTGCTCTTTTGATTCCCTCGCTAACGCTCAGGCTTCTAATTTTGAATCACTCGCTGCGCTCGTGATTCAATTTTAGAATCCTTCGCTTGCTCGGTCATCAAAATTGAACACGCGGTTAAAAAGCAACTTTGCACTCTTGTATAACAAATAACTATTCATCCCACCATCTCGGAAAGAGTATTTTTAATCTTCAATATCTGAGTGGAAAAGCCGTTTTTATTCGCTAGAGGATAAAGTAAATTGAATTTAGAACATCGTGTGCACTAAGTTTGTGAATTAAAAAAAACATTAAACCTATTTACTGCTACCTCTATGGTGCCGAATATATCATACAACTTTTTTTTAATTTTTTTAAAAACTCAGACTCGGAACCTTCTTGGTGTTCTTTTTAGGGTTCCGTACCCGAAGGGTGACAAACGGAACCCTATTCGTAAGCCTCCGCTGTCCGTCTGTCTGTCAGCGAGCTCTATCTCATGAACCGTAATAGGTAGGCAGTTGAAAATTTCACAGATTGAGCATTTCTATTGCCGTAAGAGCAACAAATAATAAAATTAAAAAATAAAGGGGGGTCGCCATACAATAAAATTAAATTTTGAAAAAAAAATTATCTGACCCTGGCATGTGGGATATCATTTTCTAGAGCTCATCGACTAGAGAATAAATATAATTTTTATTTGTTTTTATCTTCAAAAATGATGAATTAGGGGGCCGTAGAAGTTGTCTGTTTTAGACCATTTTTATACGAGCTCTATCTCAACAACTAAACAAATTAGGAATTTGAAACTTGTGTGTATCATGTAACATATACTGTTTATAATCAACAAATACTAAAAACGCCGATTCATAACGTATTTTATATAATATGGGCGATTTTCTGCAACTTAAAGTAATAATTTTGTATTTCATGCTAATATTATGCGATATAAATTCCACAGATAACTATTTAATAGTCGGAGTAATGACATGGAATTAGTAAGTACCTACTATCATGGCAGCATATACTATTTCAATCATTTAAATTTCGATCATCCAAAAAGGTCTACAAAATAAACTTTCTTCACAAGATTTTAAAACCGGCCAGTATTTTTTGAGTTTAAGAACTTTATCGACTTTTTTCAAAATATCCCTAGACGGTGTTGATGTGTGTACCTCGTGTTAAAACTACACTCCAATAGACAATATATTCAGTAACATTGAAATGAATGCTGGCACATACAGTGTACTATTCAGTTACCTAGCTTAAACCGTTGTGGATACAATTTCATATTGAGAAAAATTATTGGTGTAAAAATATTCGGTCATGGCGGCCAATCTCAACGGAGACTGGCCTTCGGCGCGGGAGATATTATAGTGCACAAGTGTGTGCGCAGACACGAGTGCACTCTCTCTTCCCTCACTCTCATAGTCCGATGGGATGTGTAAAAATAATAAGTAAGAAATAATAGATTTCTGTATGACTATCAAAAATAACGTAAATAAATACCTGTATTGACCCGTGCGTTTGCACTGGCGAAACATCACGACAAAACATGTTGAAATCTCTAGTTCCTGTCAAACATTGTATGAAAAATTGACAGAAAATAGAGATTCCAACATATTTTGTTGTGAATGTTTCGCCAGTGCAAACGCACAGTTATAATAAAAATTTGGCGTACTACTTACATTCTATTTTGTACAATATAGTCTGATGTAGCAAGAGAAATCCTTTTATTTATAAGTAACTAGCTTTACCCGGCCTGGCTTCGCACGGTTAGCACTGAGTACTTATCTACGGCGCATCTACCTTTCCTAATTACCTATTTCTACCTAATTACCTACCCTACCTACCTACCCTACCCTTTTTACCAGGGTAGGTAGGTACCTAACCTACCCTACCTACCCTACATATCTACCTGCTTACCTACCATATATACCTATTTATACCTACCAATACTATATTAGTAGCAAATAAATAAGTTTGACTTTAGTTAATGCATGTTACTGGATAAAGTTAACTTAATATTTTTATCTTAAAATAAATGAAATATACTCCTACACCTATATTTTAACACAACAACATTTTCTCATTAAAATTAGACAATTTCTTTACAAATCTTTGTTTTTTTATAGCGCCTCTGTTGTTGCCTTTACGAAAGTATTACAAAAATTCATAGTGTTAAATCTTGTACGACATGGTATGGAACCCTTCGTGTGCGAGTCCGACTCGCACTTGACAGATTTTATTTCAATTTGCTTTGTACGCGGTTCTTTACGCGGCATTTTTTCACGTCATTGTTAAACCTTTTATTAAAAACAAGAAACTTGAAAACAAGTGAAAAAACTAAAATGAGTGATTCTAGCGACGAGGAAGTTTGCTTGACGCCAACAGAATTGACTGAAACTGTTAATAATGCGCAAATGAGCTTTCTCCCTCAACAATCACGCGAGAAGTATTTAAAACAGTACGATATGTTCAACACGTGGCGACTAGCAAAAGGAGCCAAAACTTTCTCAGAAAACGTTTTGCTGGCATATTTTATAGAATTATCCGAGAACAAGAAAGCAAGCACTCTATGGAGTACGTATTCGATGTTAAAAGCAACAATAAAGATGAAAAAAGACAAACATATCGATACCTATCCTAAATTAGTGGCATTTTTAAAAAGAGCCTCATCTGGTCATCAACCAAAAAAATCGAAGGTTTTCACAGTATCTGATATTGAAAAGTTTCTTAACGAAGCACCCGATTCCGTATATTTGGCGGCAAAAGTAAGTCAGTTGCACATTCAGTATCTACTTAAGTATATTAATCTTAATTAAATAGTATACTTAGTAGATGTTGATAGGCATAATTATGCGTTCATATCAATTTTATTCATTTATCTACTACAATACTCTTTACGTTACAGGTTGTTCTTATTATTGGAATAAACGGAGCATGTCGAACTAATGAACTAACACAACTTAATGTCAAAAACATTGAGAAACATTCAGATGACTTACTATTAATTAATTTACCTAATACAAAGACAAAAAGAGACCGCAACTTCGTCATTCGCAAGGAATACGTAACGATTGTTGAGAAATATCAAGCCTTATCTACGCCCGCCTAACACTCCAATCAATCGATTTTTTCTACAGTATCGCAATGGAAAGTGTGTTAGACAGCCTATGGGTACTAATAAAATTGGCAGTATCCCACGAGAAATAGCAACATTTCTTGAACTTCCAGAACCCCTGTTGTACACGGGTCATTGTTTCCGACGAACTTCAGCCACACTTTTGGCTGATTCCGGAGCTGATCTCCTGTCCCTTAAGCGCCACGGAGGCTGGAAGTCCAATGCAGTTGTAGAGGGATACATAGAGGATTCCATCCAAAATAAGTCTAAAATATGTGAAGGCATCGTAGGAGCCATTACACTGAAAGAGCCTCAATCGGATCCTTGGACTGGCCCTTCTACATCAAAAATAAGCCGTTATGAAACACCTAACCATCTCCCTCTCTCTCCAACATTCACGCCAAGGGAATCCGATGAATCGGTACAACTATTAAGTATGACAGATAGTTTACCGAAAATCAGTACACAAGTGACTAACACCAATATTACAGTACCAAACAAAAATATTACACTCAATTTAAATAACTGTAGCAACGTTACTTTAAAATTTTCTTAATTATACCTTAGTATTATTTTGTTATAATTTAAAGATTATTCTGTAATACTTACCTGTTATAATGTAGTAATTAATACCTAAACTGAAATAAAAGTGTACCTATCTTGTGATTGTAAACGTTTTTTTTTTTGCATTTAGTCATTTCCTCGCTGAGGTGGAATGAAAAGTTACGTGTTGCACTCGAGTGCAAAGATTTTTCACCTCGTGCTCTTTTGATTCCCTCGCTAACGCTCAGGCTTCTAATTTTGAATCACTCGCTGCGCTCGTGATTCAATTTTAGAATCCTTCGCTTGCTCGGTCATCAAAATTGAACACGCGGTTAAAAAGCAACTTTGCACTCTTGTATAACAAATAACTATTATTTTGTAGGTTTTAATTTTGAAGGAGATAAGCACGCTAAAGTAGGAAAAAGAAATAGTCCAGATTTTGTCACGATGTTTTCCGTAGCCGATATCAGTGATATCCAAGATAAACTTAGAAAGTACATTATGAATTGGAAAATGTCACATTGGTACTTACATGCCCAGATTTGAACCCACAACCTCGTGCATGAGAGATGAGATTTCTACGAAGCCACAGAGCCATAATGTCTTTTTTTGATAACGATGATTATGATATTAAAATAGTAGATTGTTTACTAAGGGAGCAAACAACTATTTTTAAGGCGAGAGTGTTTCTTTGAATCCAAAGCGGAGCGAAGGATTCTAGAGTAGAATCCCGAGCATAGCGAGGGATTCTAAAGTAGAATCCTGAGCGCAGCGAGGGATTCAAAGTACATCACTCGAGCTTAAAATAGTGTTGCTCCCGAGGTGAACACTCTACTTTTTATCACCCTCTATGAGAAAACACACGTGTGCGGTCCGACCCCCATCAGGAACGAATTTCCTACTCACTGATTTACACAAAATAAAAAAAATATGAAAATAAAAAAAAATCGCAGTCGCCATGTTGGATTCACATTTTGACCTCACTATCGGGTTTACCACCCTCGAAAACTATGAAACGATACCCATGACGATTTTTTTTTTAATTTTCGCATCCACCATCTTGGATTTAAATTTTGACCTCACTATCGGCTTTACCACCGTCAAAAACTACGAAAACGATACCCCAGACGAAAAATTTGAAAATTTTCGCATCCGCCATCTTGGATTTAAATTTTGACCTCACTAGCGGCTTTATCACCCTCAAAAACCATGAAAACGATACCCATGACGAAAAATTTGAAAACTTTCGCGTCCGCCATCTTGGATTTACATATTGACCTCACTATCGGCTTTACCACCGTCAAAAACTACGAAAACGATACCCATGACGAAAAATTTGAAAATTTTCGCATCCGCCATCTTGGATTTAAATTTTGATCTCACTATCGACTTTACCACAGTCGAAAACGATGAAAAAAAAAAAACGAATCCGCCATCTTGGATTTTAATTTTGATCAAATTCACACTATCTCTCTCTCTTGCCAGCCTGTTACTTATTCTTCACATCCGCCATCTTGGATTTAAATTTTGACCTCACTATCGACTTTACCACAGTCGAAAAAGATGAAAAAAAAAAAAAACGAATCCGCCATCTTGGATTTTAATTTTGATCAAATTCACACTATCTCTCTCTCTTGCCAGCCTGTTACTTATTCATACAATGTTCGTGATCGATCTCTTTGGTGAATAGAACTTTTACTAACAATTTCCACATTCCAAATTCAAATCACTTTTAGTCCCTAGGGATTAAAACGCTATTTTGGTCCCTGTTTACGAGGATTAAACTACGTCTTTTTGAATAGATGTGATAAAAAGGATTTTTTTGTAATGCTGTAATTCACATACATTGCATAAAATGATTACACCTATATACCATGAGCTGCTTTAATTTTATTAATTGTTATACTAATTATGTATTTAACTTGTTTGTGAGAGTTAAAAATATGAGAAAATGAGAAAACTGGTCCTATGAGACAAGAACTCGATTTTAAAGAAAAATTCAACTGTAATATCGTGTTTTTTTGTTGGCATATCCGTTAGTTAAGTGAATTGAGGTTTGCACAAATAGTGCTGTACTCTTAATTACTAATAAAGTATATCAACTGCGTGCGATAACTACCCTACCACAGATCTTAATTAGACATTATTATAACAGTCAAAACAAGAACGAAAATATTCCTGAGACACCCTATTTCAACTAATTGGGGAGGTAGGGCTTTATTTTGAGCGACAAAAATAGCTCGGTGGCTGCTCGAGTGCCGAGCTTCCCGGTGGACCCAGAGAATTAGAAGAGTACTTAAAAACTTTGAAACAATATTTAAATTCTATTATTGTATTTGGTCTTGCTTTAAAATACCCTTCTTAAACAAAACTTTAATTATTTCGAGAAGAAAACCTTTCTATCTCAATTTGCGATTAATTTACATAATTCTGTTCTGTAAAAAAGTGCTACTTAAAAACGACATTATACTCCGTTTTTCTGTCAATGACTGCGCCTTTTACAAGCCTTGTTCATAACATGCCGTTGGGATTTCCTATGCCGCATGTGACGAATTTCCATTAAAAATGTTATCCCCTATTAAAACCTTTTGGGAGATGACTCATTAGACCGCTAAAAGTCAGCTAAAGGACAATGGAGAGGGCACACTTAAGTAACAATATTTCTAGAATCTCTTATCCTTTCTCGAAATTGAAAAGATCTACGGATTTCAAATCTGCTAAAACAGCCTATAGCGCTTTAGGATAATTGTACGAACGCAGATAAGCTGTTCAAGCTATGTATAAGAAAGGTGCATATGAATCTTGAAGAATATAGGAGATCGACCAAATTTTCCAGATTACAATATCCTTATACACATCACATCTGTATATATCTTTGAAATATTATGTCGGTTTGTCAGGAATAATACGTCACTTTTCCTTTTAAATAAAAACCAGTCACGAAACTTGCGACATCAAAACAATCTAGCATTACCGGTTTCGAAACTATCCATTATGTGTTTTGCAAAACACACAGCATTGCTGAAGAAGAATCTAATGAGTTAAGCTTAAAGATCACACCATTTCATCATACCTGTTCATCTTCGTGTGACTTGTCTGTTTCACTCCTAGCAGACCTCAGCAGTTTTCCTAACCTGGATTTATAAACGCTATGAGTTGACATTGACAGGTGCGCCCTCTCAATGTCAACTCATAGCGTTCATAAATTTTGCCGCGAAAACACGCAATTTTTTTAAAGTACTACTAAAGTTTTTCAGGTGCAATCACTTGGAAAACTGATTTCGATATATTATTATTGAATATGACGCTCAATCGGTGATTAATATTGAAGGCAAGGACTAGGTGTCTTCATCCGAAGCAACAACTAGTTGTTGCTTCGTATTTATTTAATTGTTAGGACAGGACAACGTCAGTGGGGTCAACTAGATTTAAATGAAAATGACAGTTCGAAAAAGGTCATTCTGCGCCCGCTATATATCCACGTTATTTGATAATTTTGCTTAAAATTTTCGTTCCTTAACTGTACCTGGGTGTATGATATTTTATTAGCTGGAAAATATTTTAATAAAGAAACGGACTTTTTCTATGGGACCTACATCGTAATCACGAAAAAATAATCAGCCTTCCCACATTTGAGTCGAGTAGGTATTGACGTTATGTATGCGACAGTTGATAATAGTTTGATGGTCTATGCATTAGAATAATAACGCCTATGCCAAATCTTTCTGAGACATGCTGTATAACAGTCATCATTAGAACGAATGGTCTCATAACAAGTAATATGAAACCTTATTAAAACACAGCCTAAGGTTAAAATCTTACGGAATAAACTTTGATAATAATAAGCTACTATTAATAAGAATTGTTTACTTTTCGTCCATATTTATGTGGTTGTGGGAATGTCGATCGAGCAACTTTAATTATTAACCGATTTCAAAAAGGAGGAGGTTCTCATTCGACTGTTTTTTTTTTTTGTATTTTTGTTACGTGATTACTCCGCCAATTATGCATTGATTTTTATTATTCTTTTTTTGTTTGGTAGGTCATACTTTAGAGGCGGTCCCATAAAAATTGTATTAATTTTTATAATAGTGACAGGAACATACTCGTATCGAGTATGTTCCTGTCACTATTATTTACAGAGCTGGTACAGTACGACACAACTTAGATGTAACATAGATTTAAAAATTTTCATTCATTCATTTCAATTTTACGAATGTATTTGGCTATGAGACTTTACAAGTTATTGCGTTTTCGAAAGAACATTTTCGCCTGAAGCAGTAAAAAAGATTGGTAATTTTGAAGGCGCACTCAGTTCGGATGGTGACCGGTTTTACGAATTTTGCCCATGCTACATCTAAGTTGTGTCGTACTGTAGTGGTATTTGATTTTGTGTGGGGTAGATGTACCACAACTAAAAAGTGAAAAATAAAAACTGTTGTAAAAAGTTTTTAATTATGTATGTACATAGTGTGCATACATCTATACGTAATTGAAAATTAAAGTCGCTTTTCGTGACGTTGTTCTTCTAAACTACGCAGCGGATTTTGATGCTGCTTTCCACATCATTTAAAAAAAATATTCCTGAAAGTACATTAATATTAAACTTCGAAATCTTGATGTTTTGTCAACTCGTGATAAACGTGTGAAGTAGGTGCGGGACGCTAGTTTGTAAAAATTGTCACCATTGTACCTACCGGTAGTTGTTACTTTACGGCCAAGTGTCCAATCTAATAGACAATAACCTCGACCATATCTTGGAGAGCCTCTCGTGAGGCAGTTGGGTCAAGGGTTTGATGCAGAAAGCGGCACTCCTGGACGTGTCCAGGAGTGCCGCTAGGTAACATTAACAAGCTAGGTAAATGTTTTAAATGTTGTATTTACATCTTACTATTTATTATACAACTTCTATGTATCTTCTAATGAATAAAAGAAAAAACTTAAATTCATTGACAGACAACTTACAGCTTGAACCGTTACTGGGTCTAGAAGCATGACATTTTGCATAAGAGTTCCTTTAATAACGAAAGTGAGCAGGGAATGAATTTTCAAAAATCTTATCCTTAATAAGATTTTTGAAAATTCATTCCCTAATAGAGTTAAATAGGGATGAATGTTTGTATGGAAGGTCGTTATTTTTGCCACATGCCTGTGCATCTGGCTTTTATTGTATGTATAAAAATGAATCCATACGTTTTCACTAAAACAATTAGGTATCCTTGGATAAACAAATAGTCGACGAAACTTCACAGATTCGCTAAGAATTTAAAAAAAAGTTGTAGATATAATAGTACCTATTGGTCTTTAAAGCAATAAAAATATGGCCATGGCTTTGACTAATGTGATATCACTTGGTTTACGTCAAGCTTAATAGGATCGAGGTATCACATACATTTCGATTGTATTATGGTAAGGTAAGTGTAGTAGTGTATTTTTTTGAGTGTGAATGTCGATGGCTATAAGAGTAGGGGAAGACCAAAGAAACGATGGATGGACTGTGTGAAAGATGATATGGCTAGAAAGGGGGTAACTACTGAAATGACGACTAATAGAGAAGTATGGAAAAAAGGGACATGTTGCGCCGACCCCAAATAAAATTGGGATAAGGGCAGGAGAATGATGAAGTGTAGTAGTGTATTTTTTACTACCGAACTATTTTTGCCACCAACACCAAGCAGTTCAACAGTATTATTTCCGTTGAATTTATAGGCATATGATTTATCTTAGCTTTGTCTCTGGAATGGCAGAAAACTTGTAATGGAATTGCAGATCCACATTCCTTCAGAATACCAATAACTTAAACGCACAAAAAGTGTGTACAACCTAACTCATTAGCTCTCTCTCACTACAAATAAAAACCTTTTTATTATGTTATAAGATTACAGGTAGCAATAAAACGGAATAACTTCTAGTCAAAAGCACGATCGGAAGCTTTCATTGGAAATTCAACTAATGGCGTGGAAAGGAATGCCGTGTGCAATGCATAGTTATTGGTATCGTGCTACAGCCGGGTATAGTTATTCGGGTCAGCAAGAATGTTTACGGCACGCGTCCGCACGATATAAAACCGAAGCAGATGGGTGGCGTGTCACAATGCTGCCATCTTCTCACAATACGGAGGGTGCCGCAAGAAACCGAGCCATTGTTACGGTACTCATGAAATTAATCTTCGCACCTTTTATTTGTTGAAGCTTTTAAATCAAAGTGTCATTGTAGTTTCAAGTTATGTACGGCATTGCGTGTCGGATGTTTGATTTCATAACTTTCTGCTGCCGGATGGTTTAGACATAACGCATTTTTTTTGGCTATTTTATCTTGTGTACTTAGTTGGTTTAAGAAGATTAGAAAAAGAATAGAATATCTGTAAAATAAATAACCCTATTTATGTAATAATAATAAACATAGTACAGTAAATTTCCCCTACCAAATCTGTTTCAATTCCTATTTTTGTATTTTCTTATAGAAAAAAGGTTAATGGAACCGCTGATCGAAGTGAGCTATGGCTTGATCGAACAGGCTAAATAGAAATGGACTGAGTATAAAGCCCTAGGGCACATCGGTTTTGATTAGCAACCCTTTGTTTTCGAAACGGAGCAACAATCACGATGTCCATATCAGTAATTAATCAATACAGGTCTCAGACGTACCATCCTCATCCCAAACCTAGTTTAGGTAGCTGATCATTGCTTGTCTCTGCCTCTGACCTGGCTGCGTGATGAGCTTATGAATAACAGAACCTCATAGTAACTTGAAAAATATTTAGCAGTAGGTATTTAAATTCGGCAAACTGTCGTTCGTCAAGTGAATAACAAGATTATTATGAAAAAAACAACAGGTTGCACTCCAGGAATGCCGGCAGAAGTGAAAATTTGAACATTAACGTTGTGTATTTTTTAATAAATTTTGGAATGGTTAGAGAATAATTTCGCACGAATTGCTTTATTTATATCAGTATAAAAGTACTATAATTTATGTGGTTAAATACAATATTCATTAGTAGTAGTACCTAGTATATGTATTTATTTTCAAAATATAGTCTAACAAGAATAAACGATTTATTTAAACACTTTTCATGAAGTATGTTTTGACTGCTTTTCGTAATGTCAAAGACTATTTATTTTGATATTTCGGTTGCTAGGCAACAGATCTTACGGTCACGTCCTGACGCGAGTTTAAATTTTTTTACTCATCCCAAAAAAAGTGCACAACGCCGCTAAAGAAGTTTTTATCACATCTATTAAAAATACGTAGTTTAATCCTCGTAAACAGGGACCAAAATAGCTTTTTAATCCCTAGGGACTAAAAGTGATTTGAATTTGGAATGTGGATATTGTTAGTAAAAGTTCTATTCACCAAAGAGATCGATCACAAACATTGTATGAATAAGTAACAGGCTGGCAAGAGAGAGAGAAAGTGTGAGTTTGGTCAAAATTAAAATCCAAGATGGCGGACGCGAAATTTTAAAATTTTTCGTCATGGGTATCGTTTTCATAGTTTTCGACGGTGGTAAAGCCGATAGTGAGGTCAAAATGTAAATCCAAGATGGCATATGCGAAAATTTTCAAATTTTTCGTCATGGGTATCGTTTTCATAGTTTTCGACGGTGGTAAAGCCGATAGTGAGGTCAAAATGTAAATCCAAGATGATCGAAAGAAAAACTGAAGCTGTGGTTAGACAGTGCTTCCTTACCCATAGCATTTGTTCCTCCTACTGAAGATGTCCAACCGGACACGAGATGCCTTGGCTAACCTGGAAGTCTTTAAACAGACTCCGGACCAAGGTTGGCCGAAACATGGCAACCTGTTCAAGTGGAGATTCAAAGACGAATTTGCCTTGGAGTGTTAATGTGGTGCTAGTCCACAAGCGATGGGACACTTGATATCGTATCTTGCTCGTCCTGTATCCTGCACGTAACAGGAGCTGATAGACGCTAGTGATGGCGCGAAGCATGTAGCTGAATTCTGGACCAAGTCCATTTAGATTTCCATCGACACGCTAAGAAGAAGTAGAAGAATAAAAGGCTGGTTTAATCGGGTTGGTTCTTAGCTTTGTTTCATAAAAATCTGTTCAGCCAGTTGAAGATAATAAGATCTTTTCTTATATAGATCTTTGCCATACAATGGCAATTTATTTCAGTTTTACTCGTCCTTCATCCCACCAATGCCAGCTAGCCTTTTCCCAACTATGGTGGGGTCGGTAACCAGTCTAACCGTATACAGATGACTACCAGTATTTTACGTGAAGCGACTGCCTATCTATCTCCACTACAACCCAGTTACTGGGTAACACGATACCCATTGGTAAGACTGGTTGTTAGACTTTCAGGCTTCTGACGACCCATAACAACTATCAAAGATCTACAAATCTACAAATGACGGCCCGGGACGAATGGATTAACGGGCTTGCGGAGGCACGGAGGAGTCTTGATATGTAAAGATCACCCATCCACGGACCCATCGCGCCAAGCGTAGCCTAACCTGATGGATGGACTCGTGCGGCTGTTATTACTTAGCAACAAGCCCCTCACTCACTTCACTTTTACTTGTCCGATCAACCTGAGTATACTATATAAAATGGTTGACACTGCAATTACCTATGTGGTAACTTTGACTTGATGCTGCAACCAGCAGATATAGTGCTAGGTAATACGGGTTGGTATCTGCAACTCCAAGTCAAAGCGCGTATTTTGCGTACAGACATTGTGTTTGGGCTCATTCAATTGGTCTTGATGAGTACTTGACTTAGAGATAGTGAACATAATCTAATGATGGAAGGAGAACAGGTAATACGGGCTGGTATATGCAACTCCACGTCAAAGCACGTATTTTGCGCACGGATCTAATGATGTAGCAGGAAAATAGTCGATTAAAGAATAACAGGTTTTTTATCGTAGACCCATATTTCCATTCGTTCAAAGCTTTGATTTTCACAAAAATTCTTATATTCAATAGTTAAAGGTATAATTACATGGTGGGTAATTGGGTATAGTAATTATGTGACGATCAAGGAGGTTTTAAATTCTTTTAATTTTAAATTTTTTGAAACAATTTAACAACTTAGTTTCAAGAAAAATCGTTTTAATATTTTCTTGGATGTCCCAATGGACGCCCGTATATTTAATCAAGCAATAGTCGGCGACTTAGTACTTACCCACAGCGCTGCCCTTGTAATACCAAAAACCCGGATCACGTCATCATCGTGTACGGAAACGAGTAATTAACCAACGGAAATAGGTATAATTAAACCCTCACTTAGACCAAGTTTGGACTGACGTGACCTTACTTCATGTCACACTAGTACAGCATAATATCAAAATTGACCGCCATTTGGCATTAATTTCCTATTTGCAAAGATCATAAATTAGACCTTTTGTATTTAGTCTATCTCTAACGTGTCATTCAGTTTGACTCGTGTTGGTTCAGTCGGGTTATACCGTATGGCAAGTTAATTATTTTTAAGTTAGAGATAAGATAATATGATAAAGATATATTTATTGCATAACTATTCTTATTTAATTCCTTAAAAATAGTTATCTACCCGTATCGGATATGCAATATTACACGGAAAATGAATCTATACTATCTATACGTCTATACCAATATTATAAAGAGGTAAAGTTTGTGAGGTTGTAGGGCGTAATCTCTGGATCTACTGAACCGATTTTGAAAATTATTTTACAAATAAATAGAAAGCCACGCTTTTTGTGAGTGTCATAGGCTATATTATAATTGAAATAAATTACAAATAGATTACAAACAGATTATAGATAAATTACATACGAATATAATTTTTTCCCAAAAAACTCATGTAGATTATAAAATACTAGCTTCTGCCCGCGACATTTTCCGGGTGAAATTTCTTGTTCCTTCGCATCGCTCGCCTGCGCTGTTACTTCGTTTTCGCTTATAAGCGTTCTTTCTAACTTTTTACTTTTGCTCTGTTCCTAAGGATCATAGCGTAATGATAATCAACCTTGATTACCTTAACTATTTAGTTGCATAAGGATTAATATTATGATACGAACATTATCATCTTTCGATTCTACTCGTACCCGTGTTTTGATTGACTAATTGGAACAAAAAACGGTTATTGTGACTTAACGTAGTTAGACATATAGCCTCGCGGATTTTTTTATGGGTTAATGAGTACTCTAAATGTGTAATACATTATTTTATGTACCAACAATAGTGCACACCAAATATCTCTATAAATATCTCTCTATCTTTCTATCTATGTAAGAATTTTCTAAATCGGTGTAGAATTTTTTGAGTTTATCCATTACAAACAAACAAACATACAAATATACAAACATACAAAAAATCTTATCTTTTCTCTTTATAATATTATTTAGTTTAGACATTATCAATTAACAGATTTTTAAAGAAGAAGGCTCAAAAATACCCCACGTCTAACAGCAACGAGAAATATAAAAAAATCGCTAAAAAAGAATTAAAAAAATTACATACTTCCTTGTCTGGATTCGAACCTACGACCTACAACTCGTAAGTCGCGCCGTTACCACAGCTGCACTGGGCCACCACTGCTCACTCTAACTTATACGAGTATACTACCCCTGAACGAATATTCAGAGCATTTTTTCGTATGTTAGCCAGTAAGGATTAAAACCGGAAGTATGTATTTTATTTTTATTCATTTTTAGCAATTGTTTGCGATACTTCTCTTTGCTGTCAGACGTGGGGAAATTTTCAGTGGGAGATGAGACTTCTCATTTTTTTTTAAACATATTTATTTGCTCCATTTAATTGCTTATACATATACACTGTTATATACACGAATCATCATCATCAACATCATCAGCCTATTAATGTTCCCACTGCTGGGACACAGGCCTCCTCTCTGTGAGAGGAAGTGGGCTGTAATCTACCACGCGGGCCCAGTGCGGGTTGGTAGATGTCACATGTCTTCAATTTTTTTGGTTCTAAGACATGCCGGTTTCCTCACGATGTTTTCCTTCACCGTTTTGAGAGCATTGGTGATGAAATGATTTACACAAAGTAACGCGCCTGCTTGGGTTCGAACCCACGACCTACAACTCGTAAGTCGGGGCCGTTACCACTGGGCCACCACTGCTCTAGTCATACACGATAGATGATAGATGCTATATACACGAATAGCAGCATAACATATTTGCGCCTCATAAACAAATACTCTGAAAATTCATAAGTTATTTATTGATCTGTTTTAAGTACATAGATTGGAAATAGGAAAATCTAGTTTGGACAAACGTTTATCAGACAACGTTCTTAAAACTCCTCTAGAACGCTCCCTGTCATTTTACCTTTCATCGATCCATTTTACCTTCCAATTTATTTTGGAAACGAGAAATTGTTTGGTAATTTGGTGGCAGCTATGAGATTATACGCGCGTGAAGACAGTAGGGGATATGAAAACGGTAATAGCCTAGTGATTAGTGGTCGACGCTATTTTCAAACACTATTGAGATTGAATTGGGATGGGGGCAGACCAACGCAGCTATGTGCCCTAGTAATCGCCACAATCTACTGTACAACCCTTATATGGACCTCTGTTCAAAATACGAGATAACATTGATGAGAATCCCAGATCGAAACAATGATGCAATGTTTTATAATACTGACGTTTTACCAATCTGTACCGATGCATCTAATAGATGAATATGTGAATGGAAATGTTAAAATGGTGAACGTTTACGATAATAATATGTCGTCAAAAGGTTTTAATTGACACAAAAATGAATAATTTACCTTTAAAAAATATTGAATAGGTACAAATTATTTTGATATTGAGGTACGTTGAGAGTTGAAGTTGTCAGTTAAAATGTACGCCAACCTACACACATCGTTATCGTGTAGGAAATATTATGAGACATTATCTTTATCGAATAGAAGCAATACTTAAATTCACTTTAAATTATGCTTTAAAATTCTGAGGCTTTTACAGTAATAACTTCAGTTGTGTACCGACCGACTTTATTACTCAAAGAAATATGACAAACATAAAAATAAAACCATGAAAGATAAGAAGATATACAACGCTTTATCGTGATTGGTTGTAGCTACATGGAACAAACTCAGTTCTTCTCTTAGAAAAAATAGGGGTTGTAGGCATGGTTTTGATTTTTCGTTGCGATTTTTCTCTACTGCATGCAGTGAGGAAAACCCCAAATAAAACAGGATATGTCGTTTAATTTTTCTAAAGTATAATACAGACAAGTGACAAAAAAAATTGACCGTTTAAAAAAAATATTAGCTCTACCAGACTTAAAATCTCAGTACTTTTTAAATAATAGTGTTTCAACCATCGCTTGCATAAGCACAGTGTCGGCATGAATATCTGATAGTGTAAGTGGGAATAGGGCACGTAACTCAATAGAGCTTGTAGGAATACCTGCTTGAGGCTTGCAAACAAGCACTCGACTAAGTAGGGATCGTGCAACGCGTGGCTACGGCTTACGCCTATGAAGCTACTTCGTAATTACGTTTCATCACTTCGCTTTAAAATTCTTGCTTTTGAATATGGCTTAGCGTGTGTGTATACGGGACCATACTTTTATGTTTAATAGTCTAGTTTTTATTTTCAACTTGCTGCCCGCCCCGGTTTCGCACAGGTAGCACTAAGTACCTACTTATCTACGGTGCACCTACCTACCCTACCCTACCTACATACCTACCTATCTGCCTACTTACATAATGTATACCTACCTACGAAGTAGGTACGTAAGTAGGTAGGTACCTACTTACGTACCTATCTATTGAAATACTATCGTGAATGCGTGCAAGCAACTTTTTGCTAGGATTTATTTTTGCCAAAATTTCAAATTACAACGTCGTATCCTTTAGTTTTGAAGTAAAATGTCTGTGGCTTATAGACAGATGGACACAAGAGTGGTCTTAAATATTTTTTATTGTATTTTTACAAAATGTTCAATATTAATGCGTTGTTTTCCTGCGGAGTACGTCCTACTAAAGTGGATGATAGACGAACGGGCAAGTACGCGTTCTTAGGGCTCGATGATTCTTTTTCGCCCATGTGTCTCCCTAAAAGTTTGCGTTCTTATGGTCGAGCCATAAGAACCTCGCTTCTTTGATTTTTCGCACGACGACACGTCAATCATACTAAACAGACAGGTGTTTTACTTATTTGCAAATCATTATAATAGCTCGTATGATTACGAACATCTTTCTTCCGATCCTTTGCACTAATTCTAGGATTTTAACAATGAAACGATTTTTAGCAATAACCAGCGGGGAATTGCGCAACGCAGTTACAGTAGCAATTTACAACATTAATTGCGTTATAAATTTACGTTGTTGACGCCGGTAGCACATCTCCGCCGCGAAACCATAGCAGCGAAACCGCAATAGTTCAATTCAACTGGCTCGCGTCATGTTCCGCTACTCCGAATTCCAGTAGCGGGACTCGAGTAGCGGAACATGACGCGAGCCATTTGAATTTAACTACTGCAATTTCGCTGCTATGGTATCGCAGCGGAGGTGTGCTGCCGGCGTGAGCAGACAATTTTTTTCGAATATTATGAAGCAATGGATTAGCAATATCCCTCAAAATCATTCAGATTGTGATTGAACGTGAAATTGAAGTGTGTTACGCAATTTGGGTGCTGGTTTGTCTGGTTATAGGTAAATTGGCGATTTTACATCTGGCAATAGAATTTGCAAGAATTTGAAAGTTATAAGTGGGTAAGGTGAATCGATCGGCCAAACCAGATCACATCCGCAAAGATTGAACTTGCAGGTTATTAGATGCACAACGGCATAAAATAGGTACATGAGAAAATCTTAGCTAGAAATGTTATCGCTTTTGAATGTAACGCAGAAAGAGAGGCAACAGGATATCGTATTTCAAAAATGTGATATTTGCAATTTTATTTCCACTTTTTGACTAGGTGTTTAGATTAAAGAAAGAAAGCTAAATAAGCTCAAATATTTTTTTTTCCTATTCAGTTTTTTTTATAAGCCTGTGTTGTTCCACTGCAGGGAAAAAGCCACCCGGGATCCCCTCTTTTCAGGTTTCCCGGTCTACTGCGATTGCGGGCCAATCCTTTAAGGATTGTGGCGTAGTTGTTTCTTGCTATTTGGGAGCCACTGAGTGGTGAGTTTTGCGTATTGGTTCGACATGCGACAGATTTGGCCAGCCCAGGTCCCACTTTAGTCCAGCAACTGTGCGGCCAGCCTCCGCTATTTGTGTTTTGGAACGAAGTAAGTATAGAGTTCCTAATGCTGTCTGTGAGTTGACACCTAGGTGTCAACTCACAGACAGCTATACTTCGTTCCATAGCCCGCTGGCAGACTCGAAGTGCGGACTTTTGACTATTCAGTTTTATCGATGCAAAATGAATACAGATAAAGTGGTAGTTACGTTACGCCAATATTTTTATTCAAGCTTTGTTGCGGTGTCTGACTGCCCATGCGAGGGGAGATGCTCTTTTTGAAGCGAATAAAACAACAATTCAAATTTCCATATTATACAGGGTTATATAAAATTAGCTAGCCAGCCAACCATACCCATCGCGTCTGCGGAGTTTAGCAGCCAATTTAAATAAACCCTGTAAAGGAAAACCTAATTATGTATTTTTAGATGCTATTTTATTACTTTGTTACTACCAATGGGATCAAGTAAAACCTAGACGAAGTCCTCATTCATAAAAGTCAGCCACCGCTACCACCTTCCAGACTTGCTAATATTATAACCACGAGCTGTGAGCTATGCTTCTGTAGATTGCAACGAGATACGAGAAAAGAAGAATAGGTTGATATTTGTTACAAATGGTAGGTAACAAAATATCTGCTTGCAGAACATTTTCATATTATATGACTCGAATTTTATTGAATTTTAGTTGATGCGTGGTACGTGCAGGTATTACGTAGGTAGGTATCCATACATATTTCACATCACAATGGGTGATATTATACTATCATTTATCTATGATCAAAGATATTACATTTGACATAGGAAATTATGAATCAGTATAGACATGAAATTAATTGAGCGGTAAGAGCGCGGCAGCAACACGTGGCGTTTGTAGGACACATTTCTGCCGCGCTCTAGTTAGACCGAACCCACGAATGCTTGCACGGCAGTACTGCGCGGCACATCCGAGACACGCCGCGCCCTTCAGTTGGCAATAAAAATCTGCCTAGCCAATAATACGCCCGCAGAAATACGTCCAGACACCTTTAGTGACGAATATTTCCTATAAAAATGTTTGTGTGCAAGTAGACTTAAGCATTCGCGCGCGGCAGTCGACCCAACACAGCGCGGCAGCCGCGCACGATTGCCGCTTATTGTTAGTAGGACACACCTTTATATGTATTTCTTGTAAGAAGAATGGAAGAACAAACTGGAGAATGTATGATTTTGCGTGAAGACTGTGTCATGTGAGTGTATCTTTGAATAGTAGTTCGTGCCTACTAAGTCTTAGGCCGCGTCCTAACCAAAAGCGATCATCGCGTTCATATGTCACTTTTTGTTTGGAAAACCGGAAGGCACCCTGGCGGTGCGCAGTCGCCCACGCATCCGGTTCACCGAGCAAGAGCAAAAAGTGACGTATGAATGCAACGATCACGTATTCGTATTTAATTTTACTCTTTTTATTAGGGTTCCGTACCCGAAGAGTGCCAAACTTTGGCACCCTTCGGGTACGTGAGTAGCGGAGGATTAGTAATAGGGTTCCGTCTAAGCCTCCGCTGTCCGTCTGTCTGTTTGTCTGTCAGCGAGCAGTATCTCATGAACCGTAATAGGTAGACAGTTGAAAATTTCACAGATTATGCATTTCTATTGCCGCTATAACAACAAATAATAACAATAAAAAAAAAATATTTAAAGAAAGAATCTAGCCCTGACTTATGGGGTGTCATTGTCTAGAACTCATCGGGTAGAGAACAAACATTTTTTTTTTTTATCTTTATAACTGACTAGCTTTTACCCGCGGCTTCGCCCGCGTGGATGTCGCAAAATATCCCACGGGAACGTTCTACCGGGAATACATACCTAATAGCCAAGGAAAAGATCATTGACTAACTTTCAGCGGACGCAGTGGTAGGCTACTACAGCGCCCGCGTGGTCAACCATAATTATTTTGTTACGCGTAATTTTGAAACTGTGATATCTCTTAAACTATTCATTTAAATGATGTGATGTAAAGGCATATTTTAATCGAAATTGAATGCCCAATTTAAATAACCTATTTAATTGGATAAGGATTAATAAGATACCGGTCAAAATAGCTTCGGAAATAACAATGAAAATTTTATACAATTTTGAAAGATAAAAATGGTTATTGTGGGTCACTCTTAAAAGATAGACATATGCCATCGCGGACTTTTTTGTTGCAATTTTTAAGATATACAATACTCTAGAACATAAATTTGATTTATCTCTCACGACTTAGGCAGCGCACGCCAGTAAAGCTCCCAGTCGGCATGATTTTTTCCGACATCTTCAACAATAATCGTCATATTTCAGCCAATTTACACAAAACCTTAATGAATTATACACTAAAACCTTCCACATGAATCACTCCGTCCAATGGTGAAAACCGTTTGAAAATCCGTTCGGCAGTTTTTGAGTTTATCGCGTTCAGACAGACAGACAGACAGACAGACAGACAGACGCGGCGGGCGACTTTGTTTTATAATATGTAAGGATGAAAAAGAGTGCCGCAAAAGTTGTCAGTTTAAGACCATTTTTGTACGAGTTTTATCTCAACTATTAAACAAGTAAGGAATTCCAAACTTCTGTATGTACCATATACTATTTATATAATCAACAAGTATTAAAAATGGATGATTTTCTGCAACTGCAAAAATAACTTTGTAATTGATAGTATCATTATGAAATACAAATTTATCTTTTCGATTTTCATCAAAATCAAACAAAATAATATTCTAAATAATGTAGGGTGGTACGGAACCCTTCGCGTGCGAGTCCGACTCGCACTTAGCAGGTTTTATTGATATTGTTCTTTTAATACTGTAATTAACTTCAGTCGTTCTATCCTACTATCCAGGGTGGCAGGGACATCGACGCAAAGCCTATTTATTACCATGGATTCAGTACATGATTCTGACCCCCCTGCGTTGAAACTTTTCGATGGTTATTTAAAAAAAAACAGCTGTTCCATACATTTTGACCGCGTAAGTTGCAGTTTTCTATGAAACAAATACTAAATTTCATGTACTAAATCCATGGTAATGACACGGACATGGCGTCGATGTCCCTGCCACCCTGTATATAATATTATAAATGTGAAAGTTTGTATGTTTATGTGTTTGGATGTTGGTTACTCAATCACGCCGAAATGGATCAATGGGTTTAGATGAAATTTGGCACACAGATAGTTCATAACCTATGTGTTAATAGAATAGTCTTATCCCGGTAGTACGGATGTAATTTCTGACCTCAGACGCGGGCGGAAGCTAGTTTAAAATAAATAAATAGGATTTGACAAATAATCCTAGAAATATGATCGTGTATATAATGACCAATCATGTATAGAAAGAAGTTCCTACAGTTTGTCATAGCAATTTTTTTAATAATTCGACGTTTAAGTCTCAATTTTGCCAAAAAACATTTTATATAGGTAGATGGCCGTTGGTGAATAGCGTACCTACTTAAAAACAGTAGCAAAAAGGGGTATTTTACAATACTACCATACATATCAAAATTCAAACAATGGAATGAGTTTATAACTTCTAAACACTAGAAACTGTATTCACATCAGATAAGTTAAATACACTTCGAACCGGGTCGGTCCCTAAACGCCATTCGTTTCGGGTAAGTTTAAACTTGGTCGAATATTAGAATCCCTCAAAGGTGAAGGTGTAGCGGCGCAAACAAAAATAGAAGTATTATGAAGTTCGGTAACATAAGCACTAACAGTCTGGAGGCGGCGAAGTGTTTGTGAGTGTATGACTCGCAGCGTGATGCCGGCCCGACGTGATCCGCATACCGTGGCGTCCCCGCGGGCAAACCGAGCGATATTTGCTTTTTTTACTACCGCATCCATATTTCAACACCAATACCCGCAACAATATTTGGAAGTACTGAGAGCGCTAATGCGTGCGTGGCAGGAAAAATGATATCCGCTTCCCATTCAATATTCTCGACAATACCTACAGGAAAGCTACAATTGAATAGTTAACAGTGAGCGGATGACCACGGTTATCTATTAAATGGGAGCTTTATATATTATTTAAATTGTACATATCGATTCCTAATCCATCCAATTTTTTCTTTGTTCTTAATATAGGTACCTAACCTTGATTCCGCGTTTACTTATTTTCAAACTCGTCAAAAAATTCACCTGTTTTGAACTGACACCGCTATTATAAATGGTTTATGTTGGCACTATAAAACTCGACGAGGTGAAAGAATCTGAACTTTATCTTATTATTATTATGAAGATTAGTTTATACAGTAGTGTAAACAAGTTATCTGTATGCATTAGGAACGGGTCAAATAAATCACGAACGTTTTGCTAATAACGGTTTATTATCTGCGGGCTTGTATCCCAACACTATTTCGCACTAAATATTCGACTCCAATTGTCGCATTAGTATGCTGCACAGTTCTTGTTAGACTAATTCAAAACAACAATAGCAAATAATATTCATGTTGTTATTAAATTATACACACACAGTAAGAACCTTAATTTTATGTAATAACGAGTTGATATAGCCACCTCTAAAAATCCAAATTATAATAAATACATTTTATGGCATCTTACTAATATTTCTGCAAATTAAAATATTTTTTTATTCCTATTAAAGAGTATTTCGATATCGGCCATACACATCCTTAAGGCTTGTGCAGACCAGTGCGACGCGACGGCGCGACGCGACACGAACAATACAATCCATCAAACTTCACGGTACTATAACAATAGCAGGTGTTCGCGTCGCGCTGTCGCGTCGCGCTAGTCTGCACGAAGCTTTATTGTTTGGAGTTTGACAATTACCTAACATAATAAATACCTACGGTTGGCTAAGGTCATACATATTATTTAAATATTTTTTATTACATGTGTAATGCATGCTGCTGCATGGGTGATATTAAAACTATATATAACAAATTTTATGATTATGTTGGAAAATTATATGTTAGAGATTTATTATCTCCTAACTGCTCGGTTAAAACGTACACAGAGTGCTTTTTAAGATGAGACAGAATATCCAAAACCATTCATTCTGCCTAGCCTTTTCACAACTATGTTGGGGTCGGCTTCCAGCCTAACAGGATGCAGCTGAACACCAATATTTTACATGGACCTCTCAGACCTCCACCTGAGTATATATGGCCTCCACCTCCACCTCCTGAGTATGATCTTTGATAATTTTAATTATTTAAGAAACTCTGATCTAATTCAAGGTATTTTCTTTGTTACAGTTTGCAACCAGTTCGCTCGCAGCGTAATCGCCATGCTGGGAGCAGTAGCTCCGGATTCCTTCGACACACTGCATTCATATGCTAACACTTTCCAAATGCCATTCGTTACGCCCTGGTTCCCTGAGAAGGTATTTATATTATTTGTTTTGTCATTATCTAACTTGCTGTAACATAAAGCTATTTTCAGACCAGCGCGATTTGTTGCGCGACGCGACACCGGTTATTGTTATACCTTGAAGTTTTGTATTGTTCGTGTCGCGTCGCGCGACAAATCGCGCTGGTCTGAAAACAGCTTAAATCTAACTTGTCGGACAAATTGCAGACCTTTTAACACGTAGGTATGTATCTTAACTTAAACTGGAAACTCGACGTAACGCATACATGTTTGTAGAAATCACTGTCTGTTGCTATTCACAGTAAGGGCGGAAACTGACGAGTTCATCAAATGCTTCAATTCAGTTCTCCTCAGAGTAACAAAATTGTTCTAACTACCGCTTCACAAGAGCTCTGAGTGCACGATCTAAATTATCAGTTGAAGCATTGCAATTCAATGTCTGTGTTCGTTTTAAGTTTAAGTATTCTAGAATTTAACAATTAATTATATTCCTTGTCAACATTGGTTGCTCTTAATTGCGTCAATACTAAATACATATTATCAACTTAAACAAAGAATTACCCAGAGTTTTTCTTTAACTTGCGACTCCGGTGTTAGTTTGCGACTTCCACACGGTTGGAGTCTCCGACACTGCTTATAATATTATCAAGTTAAAACTAAAAATATTATTTGGATGAACGTCGTTTAGCACGCAATCACCTCTCAAATAAAATTAATGTCAGAAGGCAAACAGTGTTTCGTTAATTCAGATTTTGTAAAGAAATACGAATGATTCATAGTCTGTACAAAAGCACCTGCTGTAACAAAAACGACGCCGGCAATTTCCGAAGCTGAAACTTTCATCAAGAAAATTGACACTTTACAAACTGAGTGCTTAGAAAGTCATTATATCGTTCCGACCCTTCTCTGTCCAATGAAAGCCTCTAGGTTTAATGTCATCCATGCTACTCGTTATATTATTTATTATGTAATTTTATACACTAAATAAATAATATTTATGACTTTACTTAATAGCAGATATGTTAAGTCGAAATTCTAGGGTAGACCGCGAAATATTTAATCTCTTATATTTTTTGCACAGCTCTAGATTCGCCAGTAACGAATATATATTTCCATAATTGTAATAATTGCGTGCCAGTCAAAAAAGGAAACAATGCTTGTATTGTTTGTGAAGTAATTCCGTGTGGTGAGTGACGGCAAAAATACCACATAGTATTTATTTCCGTGGTTGCTGTAAAATGCGACTAAGGCATTGATAAAATTACTGCGATCGCCACCCCTTCAATTTAACCAGTACAACTAAAAACCACGCCTCTGCCATCTGCCGTCCGGGACTTTGTTGCTCTGGCAGCCTACTTAACGATGAGAAACTAAAGTGTTAAAACCCGCGGCCGAGATTAGGCTGGCGACCTGGCAACAAATCTACTACTTGTATTCCTATAGACCGACGAGAAGATTGCAGAACACAACGAAATAATGAGCCACTTATGATCGGATGTCATAGGATAGCCCTAAGCCCTAAGTCCGAACAGAAGAGGAGGAGGCGAAACCTCAAGGGAATTTGCTCTTAGCTCTAATTTCGGGATCAACAAGCTCTGGGCGGCATTCGGTTTATCGTCTACAAATCCCTTGTGAACAACGTTGAGAAAATCAAGTGTATCGTCCAGGGCATGCGCTTTTTACACTCAGAATAACTAATATATTCGTTGAAGGTCCTACCGGTACACGACCCAACCTTGGAATACTCTGAAGTGAAGTTTCACTCACGTCACCGTCTTCATGACGTACTTCAACGCGAAAATGAGCAAGCAAGATGTGATGATGTAATGCAAAGACGCTGTTAGGGTAACCTATATGTGTATTTTGAAAGTGCGTAATCGCACCCGTAACACATTCAACAGAAAGGGAATACTTCTGATCGTCTCGTCGCCGCGTCGTCGTTGAAATTTATCGAAATTTCTTATCATAGTTATGCACGTGGGTTTGTAGAGACAACCGAAATATTATTGTTTCCTACTATGTTTTATGTTATATTTACTTTCAAATTCCCTATTTATCGTGAAAAATGGTTGGTAAGGTATGTTCTAATCTTCGTAACTATACAACGTAATAAACAAAACACAAAAGGAAATGAAATACGAGTAGTGTACCTAAAAATGATTATCTGAAGGACTCTATTTGAAATATCTACTTACTCAAACCATCTTCTAATCCTAAGTTTCCCGGGAGTCCATGTTCTTTAATTTCGAATTTAAATGTTCTAAATTACTTGCATGCATAAGTTGTTACGAAAAGACTTATCATTTAACTTTATAAGTGTTTCTAAAAGCATTTCACAACTAAAACCTTGTGCAGATTACCTCACACGATCTAGACTTAAGCGACTGAGCCTAGGCACTTGAGCAACTAAATGATTCAAGGACTACCCGCACTCAAACTTCCAGTGCCGCATACTTGAGAAACACGGCAGTTTAGTTTTTCAAGGGTTTAGTCTGAAACCATTAGATTGTTACACGACACTTTAAAATTATATTCCATGTGTTGTGTCGCTTAAGTAGCTTCGCGTAAATAATTTATGCGCTGACAACTTACAAAAACTTACGACGTTTAGTAACTTTGCTCCAAGCGGTATTATGTTTATTTTGCACGTTATGCCGTCACAGTTTAATCTGTTTGCTCCGTGTATATAGAAAACTTAAAGATACGCACAATAAAATAAAAAACCGGTTAAGAGCGAGTCGGACTCGCGCACCGAGGGTTCTGCAAGGAGCTTCATTCGTATAGGTACCTAAATAGTTCTGAGCCCAGAAACTAGTCCTCTAAATTGTATGAGCACCCATACAAGTCAGAGGAGTATCTTAATTGGCGTCAACTATGTAATGTCCCATACATTCACCGACACCCTTTGATTTTCATTTTTTTTATTTTTCCTTTATTCGTGCTGTAAGGCCTTGCTTTTTGCCAAATTTCGTGATTCTAGGTCAACGGGAACTACCATATAGGTTTTCAACTCAAAAATTATACGGTACTTCCGGTTGACCTAGAATTGTCAATTATGGTTAAAAGCATGGTCTTACAGCACAAGTAAAGGGAAAATACCGAAAAATAAAAAAAGTTGAGAATTAAGATAAATGGTATACTTACCGAGTTTTCGCGAAAATCTTTGCCCATATTTTTTATCGTGTTGACTCAGGACCTTGATTTTTATACACCTCATAGAGACTATAGACCTCAGTATCTGGTATAAATTTCAACTTGCTAGGTCCACCCGTTCCTGAGAAAATCGGTGGTGACACACGGACAGACAGACGGACGGACAAGAGAGTGATCTTATAAGGGTTCCTTTTTTACCTTTTGAGGTACGAAACCGTAAAAATATCTTAGGTACCTACGCTATGTAGTTTCATTTTGTATAAGATTGCAGGTAGGTAGGTATGAGGCGTATAGCGAATCTCATCTCAAATTAATGGAGATCGTCGAATCAATGTACCAATGGGCGTCTGTCACAGTAAATTCAGGTCTGATGAACCACGCGTATTGTTCATCCATGGTCCAAAACAACATTTATGCGCATATTAAAAAAGGCGAGGCAATGTCTAAGAAAATTAATGTCTGCCTAGACATGGAAAACCTATCAAAAGAAATATATCCCATGAACGTACTTGTGCATTCAGAAAAGCTTCAACTTTTAATTCCAAAGTATAAGACAAAAGTCTGCCTAAATATTTCGTCGAATCATTGGTGTAGGTTTGCATATTATATTATGGGTAAAACATTTATAAAAAATATTTAATGTTCAAATAACTCGCGTATATTGAGTAAATCAGGCGTTGAAAATTGCGAACGAGGCAACAATGATTGTATTGCGAAATGTATTCAGTCAATTATCGGAAAGTTAGATGATTAGTTCTAGAATAAAATCTATCATTTCTTAATCTGAAATAAATTACATCGCCCTGACCTACTCACAAAAAACGATTTTTCTCTTAGTTTATGTCAATAGATGTATGTTACATCAATGGATATATTGCGTTCGCTTTCGGAATAATCATTTTCCGTATTTCGCGCAGATCCTTTTTGTACAATGGTCCTTTCGCGCAAGTGGATTCGCGCAAGTGTTCATTCGCGTAAGTGTATTTCGCGAAGTGTCCTGCTACAACTAAAGGCACATTTGTAAAATACACTTTTGAACGACAAAATTACATTAAAAAAAGAAGAATAGATTCTAGTTGCCCTGTCCAAAAGTTTGTTTCCAAATAAGTGTGAAGTCATTACCTACTCGTACGTAGTAGACTGTGTGCGGGTAACGTAAAACCACTGAACTAGTTGATAATTTTAAACAATTATGACTGTTGTAGATGATTTCACTCTGCGATATTCACTTTGGATGTACCTACTTCAATTACGTTGAAACATTTTACTTCTGACCCAA
Organism: Conistra vaccinii; assembly: GCA_948150665.1. Taxonomy (NCBI): domain Eukaryota; kingdom Metazoa; phylum Arthropoda; class Insecta; order Lepidoptera; family Noctuidae; genus Conistra; species Conistra vaccinii. The sequence goes on from OX411315.1 coordinate 19,417,152, forward strand.
AAAAAAAAAAAAAAACGAAAGTCGGTGGCCGACTTTCGAAATTAAGTTATTTTAGACTTTGTAGTGTCTTTTTAGGAAGACAGTTGTTTTTTTTTTTGTAATTAGGGTTCCGTACCTCAAAAGGTAAAAAAGGAACCCTTATAAGATCACTTTCTTGTCCGTCTGTCTGTCCGTGAAGTCTTTAAAACCATTGTTTGTATTCACAGGTGATCCCGCCATCTTCAGGCCTCATTGATTATGCTGTGAGTATGCGCCCTGACTACCATCGCGCTGTAATGGCTACTATCACCCATTACGGATGGAAGAACGTCATCTACATCTACGATTCTCATGATGGTATGTTCTTATTCTCATAAATATTCTTAATTATATAACTTTAAAAAGAAAAGCTTCTTTGTTTAATAAGGTTGTTCAATAGTCATAATCTTGAACAATAGGACTGCACAGTGCACATCTTCATTGTAAACATGAGTTAAATAATGGTTATTTATACATGGTCAGTCTTACCTTCAGTTTCACTGTTTGTTCAGATCCGCTGAACAAATCCAACCCATAATGTGTACTATTGATTCAATGAAATTGATCACTTACGACGACGGCCGGAATGACTACTACTAGAAGTAAATCGTTGGGACTAAACAGTCTAATCGTTTCGTGTTCCTATGAGTTCACGCATCTGTTCTGATCAGATTCGTCTGTCCAGTTTATCTCTCCGGTTTATATACAAAACCGGAGAATACTGAGAAGTTTCAACTAAGATTTGCTTCTATAATAGTACTTAGTCTTACCGGCCGGATCAGGGCAACAACTTACGGTGCCAAGATCAGGCAAATCTGATGGTTAGAACGGACAATGTAGGCGCCCTTTAGAGTCTCACGTTATTAGTATGGTTAACAGACACATTATGATTAACTTTATAGTACAGCACAAAGATTAAATGGACAATGGCGCAGGAGCAGTGGTAACGGCCCCGACGTACGAGTTGTAGGTCGTGGGTTCGAACCCAAGCAGGCGCTTTACTTTGTGTAAAATAATTTCATCACTACTGCTCTCAAAAACGGTGAAGGAAAACATCCTGAGGAAACCGGCATGTTTTAAAACAAAAAATTCGAAGACATGTGACATCTACCAACCCGCACTGGGCCCGCGTGGTGGATTACGGCCCACTCCCTCTCATAGAGAGGAGGCCTGTGTCCCAGCAGTGGGAACATTAATAGGCTGATTATGATGATGGTGATAAGTCATAAGTGATAGTTTGATCGACAGTATAATGGTTATTACCATTAACTATCGACCCAATACATAATGGTTTCTCGTGTTATTAAATAAATTTGTATCCTTATTAATATTCTCAACTGTGTAAAGTATTAAGACGGGTAAATGTTACGCCTTTATTTCTGAGCGAAAAAAGGCAAATTTTTAAAGTAGCCGCGTCCGGAATGTTAATTCAGGGCGTGGGGTGAAATATTTTCAACTCTCTTCTTCGAATAATGACTGCAGTATTTACAATAATGAGTTGATTCTGTATTCATAACACGTATAACTAATTTAGTCATACGCTATCTGTTTTTTCATTATTTAAAGTAAACCAGGCATGTACTTACCTACCTAGGTATTAGTAACTTATACAAAACCATTGTCCAAGAAGTTTAAACTGTAAAGTTTAAACTTTGAGCTGTTTAAAATAGGTTCATTACAAGTGCAATCAACATGACCCGGCTGAGGTAAAGTTCAAAAACTAGATTCAAGTACCCTTTTCGCATGTAACTACTGAAAAGAAACTGAACTGATTATTACTTTGTTCATTACCAAACTTCGCACACGCTTATTTCAAACCAGAAACTTACTATATTTTTAGTGACTTCTTTTACTGCATTTTCGTTTTTATGAAACGGAACGCGTTCTTTTGATAAGATTTATTTTAAATAGGTAATTCTAAGTTCCTGGATCAGAAGAAGGCTAAGCCCACCCACTATGCAACAAAGGAATAAACGGATCAGACGACTCTTTGTATACTTTCTCAGAAATTCCACGAATGAGTTGTATGCAGGTGTAAAATAATGCCACATACTAGTACTCCTCTTGTAGGTAACAAAATCACCTTCACTCTCTGCTATAACAAACAACACATCACATAACATCACGATCACAATTAAGAAGTATCTAACTACACCTCATATTTTAAAATCCATCAAGCCGTTTAGGCTACACAGTGTGCTAAAGAAATAGACATACATACATACACTCGAAAAATATTAGCCTCCTTCTGGGGCAGTCGGGTAAAAATAGCCGCAACGATGTAAAAAGACTCATCTCCTTGCGATTACCGAGCTAATAAAGTTAGTCTCCGCGTTATTTCGCATTACCATTATTTCAAATAACATAATATCTATAGCATAAGAAGCCAGTTTAATTTCATACACCACTAGCTACAAGATTAGACCAAGCAGTATGCTGTAATTTCAATAAAGTAGTTTACCACTACCTAGTAAATTAAAACGCGCACTGAAAATATGATAGTGCTATTACATTTTATTTCTATGGTTGGTATTAAGTTTAATGTACAAAGGCACACATAATTCGCAGAAACATAGTTTTCTTTTAACAAAAACTTAATAGCGACCAGTCTTTAATCACATGATCTAAACATTATATTGCACGACTCGTAATGCGCAGCATTAGAGTGTGCTCTACGATCGAAAAATTATTTTTGCCCCATTTCTGTAACTGTTTTTATTGTTACACTCCTGCTAGTACACAGAACCTACTTAATTTATATACCATTGTATAGATGATTAAATGGAGATTAATACTGTACTTTTTAACAATTGATTTAATGCAGCAGAAATGGAAAAAGCATAAAAATAGTTGAAAAAAAATTCCTGTCCGTCAATTTATGAACCCTGAAAACATTGTAGCTTGCGATAAAATCAATTAATTGAGTCAATTTTTTTTTTATACATTCGTTTCAGCCGTAGAAGGAACCCTATTGAAAATGGCTCTTTTATTCAAAGTAGTTTAATTATAATTAATAAAATACTAACTAAAATATAATATCTTTAACTAAATATTTCTAACCATTGACTTGACGTGCGTAAGTTACCTAGCAACCGCCAAGTAAATATCTTTGTCAGTCGGTGACATTACGACTTCATGAAAAGATGAAAAGTGATAAATTGTTCATTTTTAAACTATGTTTTGAATTTCTTTTTCGTTTATGAATGAGTGATAAGTATGAGGCGTGCACTTTTGGATTTTCCAAACAATTTTATTATTATCAAATTATCAAATAGTGCACTAAATATTTCATCATCAACATCTGCCTAGCCTTTTCCGAACTATGTTGGGGTCGGCTTCCAGTCTAACCGGATGCAGCTGAATACCAGTATTTTACATGGAGCGACTGCCTATCTGACCTCCACAACCTAGTTACTAGGTAACACGATACCCCTTGGTAAGACTGGTTGTCAGACTTTTGGGCTTCTAACTACCCGTAACGACTGTCCAAGATCTACAAATGACTGCCGGGACGGCTTAGCGTACTTTCCGAGGCTCGTAGGGGTCTTGTATCTGAAGATGGTCACCCATCCACGGATCAATCGCGGCAAGCGTAGCTTAACCTTATAGATCGAACCGTGCTGTTGTTATTACTTAGCCACAAGCCCCTCACTCTTGATATTTATAATACCTATTATTCAAATTTACCTAAAAACAGCGTTAGTCGATACTCCACAAATATCCAAATACGAATAAAAATGTTTAATATCGTAAATAAAAAAGTATATCAACAATATGTCAATAGAGTCATATAAACATGGATATAAATACGATTTTTTGAGACGCGTAGTCACGGATCCGATGCGACGTAAAATTCATTTTATGTCACAGTCGCAGGATCACCTCAGAAAAAGGAGCACTTTGCAAACGGAAAAGCCCATTTACATATAAAATGTGGTTGAGTAGGTACGTATACTGATAGCTATGAATACGCACGTTTAGGTACTAAGGAAACTGTTTCAGTCATTTTTGTTGTATCCAATAGACGATAAGATACTTCACTTTGAATAAAATAAACCAGGAGTATAATTGTTTCTGTTATAACTTTTACATCGATAAGCATTATTATAAACTAGCTTTTGTCCGGGGCTTCGCCCGCGAGGAGGTCGGAAATTATCCCACGGAAATGTACTACCGGTATAAAAAGTATCCTAAATCCAGGATATACACTATTTGTGTGCCAAATTTCATCCAAATCAGATTAGTAGGATAATACTAATGATTAAAATACTATTGATTAATTTATGCAAGTACTATTTGTAAGGTTACTGCTCAGAAATTGTGCATAGCGTGTCGTGAACAGAATACCGTCTTGTATGCATGCAACGTACTACCGAGATAAAAAGTATCCCATGCCCCAACCCAGGTCATGGCCTTGCATGAAGCAAACTTCATCTAAATTCGTTCAGCCGTTTTATCGTGAAAGCATAACAAATAAACAAACTTACTTCCGCATTTATAATATCATAAATACTTTTGAACCCCCGTTACACCCCCTTTAGGGGTGAATTATCTAAAATCCGTTCTTAGCGTATGCTTACGTCATATTAACTATCTGTGTGCTAAAATGCGGCCCAATTTGTTCAGTGATTTGAGCTATGTGTTGATAGATCAACCAGTCACTCACGGTTTCCTTATATATATATATAGAAGAAGATATGTAGATATTTTTCCACGGCATAACATAACTGATAAAAAAGCAAATGAAAGTCATAACAACGAAAGTTCACCTTAAAACGAGCCATGCTAAGAGAAAATAAAAATGAGAAAGACATTAAAAGCAAGTGCGGATGTCGTGGCAGGGGTCGGGAGTCGCGGGTGCCGGATGCTGTGCAGATGCTAAAGAGGTACGATATAAAAACCAGATTTTTTTACTACATAAAAGAAAGTACAGCATTAAAAAGACTATAATAAAAAAGGATTAGGTTCATAAGAAGCCGCATACAAAGATATCTGAAAAGACGGAAATAAACTGGAGATCGGATTCGCGACGAAAACGGAAGACAGATCGTTCCGATATCCAAATAACACCCTCTTCAGAACGTCTGTTACGTCAAAGTCGATCCGTGTACGACACTAATTTGAATACCATCTACTTCAACTAAACTTTACATTTTGAGTCTAAATCTCCCTCCGCCTAAAGTATACAGCCCTTTCTAGAGCTAATAAAGGATTTTTACCAGTTACTAACTTACGAATTTTCAAGCACGAGCTTTAATAAATTATTTAATGAAATAATAATCAAAAATGTTGATTGAACAAACGCCGTCCAAACAGTATTTTATAAACAAGTATTATATTATCAAAGAATATTTAACCAAAAGAACCTTTAAACACTGTGTGGTAACTAATAGTACTGTAGATATACAGTACCGGGATCCGGGACCTGGGCTAACTATAAAAAGTGACAGTATGTTAACTAAGAGAGGGCGTTCCGTTAATCCGCAACAGTATAGCGTCCATCCATGCTAGAAAAATATTAACATTGAAAATAAAAGTTAGAATATTCTGTATAATATATTTAAATCAATAATTTTTCGTAGATTACGCACGCGCACAGGCATTTAAAACTATATTTTATTTTATTTATTGTAATTATTGACAAATAATCTAGATGGAATAAATTATGAGAATTACCTTATATATTTTTCTAAATGAAGTGTGTGAAGTGTGAATTCACCTTTTCTAAACTTCTTGTTCATGAATGTTCATCCAAAGAAAATGCTAATAGCGATATAGAATGAAATAAAATGTCATCTGAGATGTCGTAGCTATACATATTCCCTGTGATTTATTGGGTACGCAACATAAAAAATAAGGTAGCGAGAAGGAGGAAATACGACCTACACCGAGAATTCTCCCCGGAATGAGCTTGCGGAGCTTGTCTATGAAAAGTTATAATCTCAAATACCTACTCCCACCCAAGAGGTAGTATAGTTTATAAAACTTTTTCAGTTTTTCTGAAGTGTCATTGAGCCAAGCCGGCACATGAAGGACGTCAACAGAGGGGTCCCCGTGTAAAATATTTCGAATAAACGTCGAATATTTTACGAAAGTTACGAAGTTACGCATAATATAAATAAATTGTCTTCTTATTCTAGTGAGCGCACCTGTATAGTCTATAGTCATATCTGATCGTTTTCAGGTAGTAGTAAATTGTTATACATAGACATTTACATGTATAAAGTCCAAACAAAATACCTGGACGAACTTCTACAGATCATAGTCATCATGATGAATATAAAGATCTTTCAATAAGGGACGAACCCTTTCCATACATTTTGATAGTGTACAGGTTCCACTTTTTACTCGACTTCGGCGGAGGGTTATGATTTTGTGTATAGTATGGAACAGTTGTTTTTTTTTTCGTATATTTGGTTGGTCCTATAGTGAAAGTTGTTCTTATTCTTGAGTAAGTATTCCTGTTGTATATATTACCTACGAGAATATACAGTATATACAGTTTCTCCATACAAAAACTGTCAGACGTTGCCGTCGTTTGGTATAATAACCTTTTTAACCGACTTCCAAAAGGAGGAGGTTCTCAATTCGTCTGTATGATTTTTTTTTTTTTTTTTTTTTGTATGTTTGTTACGCGATTTCTCCGTCAATTATGGACCGATTTTGAAAATTGTTTTTTTGTTTGAAAGGGTATGCTCCCGAGGTGGTCCCATATTAATTTTATTAACTTTACTTGGATAGTTTTTGAGTTAGCTTCAATAATACGTATTTTTCCCACTTAGTTTATATGGATGATATAATGATAACTTCCAATCACTGTTATTTTAGCAGGTTAGTGGTATTCGAATTTGTATGGGGTAGGTACCACAACTAAAAAGTGCAAAATAAAAACTTTTTACAAAAAAAGAACAACCGACTTCCAAAAAAGACACTACAAAGTCAAAAATAACTTTAATTTCGGAAAGTCGGTGGCAAAAAACGAAAGTTCAAAACCAAATACACCGACTTTCGAAATTAAAGTTATTTTTGACTTTGTAGTGTCTTTTTTGGAAGTCGGTTGTTCTTTTTTTGTAAAAAGTTTTGAAAAAGTGTCCATTTTATTCATCGATAACAGTGAATAAAACTCTCTTTTACTCACAAGAGAATAAAAACATTTTGAATTTGGAGCAGCACGTATTATACGAATTATGTACAAAAAACAAATGAAACGTGCTGAAAGTACCTATATTCGCTGGCTAAATGAAGCTATTCCAAGCTATTCGATTAAATTAAAAAATATATATCCCGCCTATTTTAGTTAGGTTCTTTTCTATCTGCTAACGTGGTTGTTTTAATGTCATTGGAAAATGTTTTAACATAATTATAATAATATGAGTTCTTCCAGTGACGAAAATGTGACAACAAAATCCGGAATCATTTCGTTCTAAAGCAGCAATTATAGTAGATAATTTGTTGCCGCCAAAAATGTGATAAATATAACATAACATCACGCCTTGTTTCCCCTAAGGGTTGGGAAGAGGTGCACCTGTAGTACACCCACATTTCTCCAGTTATTTTTCCGACCTGGGAATCGAACCCAGGACCTTATGCTCAGCAGTAGTGCTTGCGTTATATTTTTAAGTCCCATGCAATAGGGGGGCGAGCCTATTGCCATCAACCGGACACAATTCCAGACACCGGGCTGCTACTGAGAAATTCCTGTTGAAAAAACCTAATAATACTTTGCCCGTCCTGGGAATCGAACCCAGGACCTCATGCTCGGCAGTAGCGCTTGCGATCACTAGACTAACGCGCAACGAGGTAGTTTTATAAATACTACAACTACGACAGTTATTATATATCTCATATACTTTAAAATACTATTTATTTTCTCGCAGTCAATGGTAAAAAGTAGAGTACACAACTTGTGAAAAAAAAATGTTGTCTCAGTCCTTGTATGCCTCGCTCCGCTCAGGATTGTAACCTAGAATCCTTCGCTGCCCTTGGGATCCAACTACCTCCCTCGAATTAAATTCCCTTTTTTTTCACTTGTTGTATAATCTACTATTTTATGATATCATAACCACACCTGGTTTACAGTTTCTTACATGAAAAAAGAAACTATTCAGTCACCATGCCAGCCGAATTTACAGTATGATCGTTAACTGTCATCATAACTGGTGTCGATTACAGTCCCACACTGAATATCAATCGTTTGCACTTATTTTCACATTAAAATTCAAGCTCAGCACAAAAGCATGGTGATTTATTATGCACTACGGTTCATGTATGCAGCATGACATTAATTGTTCTCTTTGTTCTCATATATTATTATTAGGCAAAATCACATTCAGTCATTTGCGGTACACGAATGCAAAGCAGCCCTGACTCGACCGGCAACAATGCCCCCGAAGAAGGCAATAACGCCAGCTCCCTGCTGGCTCAATACCCCTTTGCCTATTTATCGTGAGCTCTCTTCCCCCAGTAGAGTCGGCTGTTTCAGACTTATTCTTATTACACAAGAAAGGGCTGTTCAACGTAAAAAAGTAAGTTTGGTATCTACTATATTGGGGGTTTCATTTTTCGTCAACAAGCTACAAAGATTCTTAAACCCAGTTTAAATAAAAAGTGTTTTACTTAAAAGCTTCACGGTATAACAATAACCGGTGTTGTCCGACACGAACCGACAAGTCGCACTGGTCTGCACGAGTCTTAAAGGTGCATTGGTACACACGGCTAAACATCAAGCTATGCATTTCTAGTTTATGCTGATCTCGCATTGTATAGGATTTCCGTACTATGCGAGGTCAGCTTATATTGGAAATGTATAGCTTGATGTGTAACCGTGTGTACCTACTACTTCCTACATGGAATCTAGCAAGTTAAGTCATCCGAACAGACTGATTATTCTCATAAAACAAGATTTTCAGAAGTCTACTGGAAATAAAATATAAGTGTTTATTAGTTAACTTGAAATGTGATGTAATCGTCGGCTACGCAATAAATCGTTGGAGGTGCGTAGTATAGCTGAGAGATTTTATGACAGCGATAGATTACCTAGACGACGCGGTCTGTTATTGAAACTCCCTAATCGTCAACTCGATACAAGCAACAATGGCGACGTGATCCCAACGCATTGTCGCTACAGAATAGGAAGGATTTACGAAGACTCTGAATAAAACAAGCTAGCATCTCGACTCACCCGAGTAAATGCTTTTGTAATCACATTGCACGAGCGCCTGTGGGCCAAACGCAGAATAAACTTTTGAGCCTCTGTTTAGTTATAGCTGTACGACTTCATTATAATTTGTTTAGCAGCAGTCCATCGCTTTGTGAGCTTCGTCTCTAGGATATCGTGTTTATTATTATACTTCTCTGTGCAAACCGAATCTTAAGCTAGGTATATTATTCAAGTTTATATTTTTAAAAGGAAAACATTGTTTATCCTATGTATAAATACTAATATTATAAATCAAATGACTAATAAATTACCTAATCAAAGCTTTAATAGCTTTAGCAGTTTTTTTATAAAAGTAAAGAACCTACATACATATATAATGAAGACCTTAAGATTCTCATATAAACTACCTAGTCATTTGCAAATGATATTTCAACGGTCCACCGCCATCAATTTGCAATAACACCGCGCCGAATAAAATTTTATGCATAGATATTTTAGAATAACTAGCAGGTTCAATGTGGATTCTGGATAGGAATGGTCCTATCGACTTCCAATTTATTCAGCGAGTTTAATGTATAAAACCCACGGATTTTCCGCTTCTAACCACGCACACCCCAGGATTCTTGCTCATGCCGTAATGAATTTTATTACTCTTGCATTTTATGTAGCAGACCAGTTAGTTATCACACAATTAAATTTGGTATTGATGTCCGGAACTATCCGATATGGATTTCCTTAGTCAACTTATACTATGGAACCTTTTTGTTTAACATTTCGTTTAACTAAAAAGATCCAAGAACATTTTGAATAGATTTTCTGTAACTGTTGATATCATAATTACATAAATGCGACGTTCAACTTAGTCATTAATAAAACTTCAAATTTAAAAATAATTAGATTCATAAAATTTTATTACTCTTTAAAAATCTATAAAAAAAGAAAGCGCATGTGTTTTCATAAATAAATGGCATTCGTAGATATGATACCTACTCTTGATTTTCTTACGATGTCAAGATAAGAAGCTTTCCCTTTGATACTTTGAACCCCAGTAGCCGATTCACAAAAATGGTTAGGACTTTACCGTATTTCTTCTTTTGAAGATTATGTGATCCTTTTGTAATTTATGTAGGTACGATTAGTAAAATTATCTTTTCATGAAGTAGGTAATACATATTAAAAAGCATGGACACTTTTGCCGTCATTGCATTGTAACTTTTACGTTTTTATGTTATTGGTAAGTCCTGTGCCAACCTCCGGAAATGGTTTTAATTTTCAAAATTTCTTTTAACCCTTTGATGCTTGTTTTATTGATAATAATTATAGCTATTTTAACCAGTAACATACAACAGTACTTTTCAATGCCTACAATATTATGTGCAAGGTACGTTTAAAAGAAAAATATATAAAAATGTCATCCATACTGCCACGCATACTTATAAGCATCGTAACGGCATAGCCTCGAATCTGGATCAGCTAGTAAACAGCAGTCACTGAGCTTACGGGCGGACCGAACCCCCGCTTACGGCGAGTTATCGGCTCGCTTACGTAACTCGTAGGGTCATCGTCACCTACACCCGGCTGCAAGCGCGGCACGCCTCGGAGGTGCTGAGCCGATCCGGTTACGTGCTTGCTTGCGTTGTGTTGACCCCTGGTTGACGACGAGCCGATGAGGTGCGTTGATGCCGAACCCGTGCAGTGCATACGTGTGCTTTAACTGTCTCAGTAAGATGGTTGAAGCCGTGATATTTATTTATATAACAATTGCTTGCTGCACTTACAGTAAACACCAAAGCGCGCAGCAAGCCATAGATATAGTTATATCCTTAAGGGATACAGCTGTATACCGTAATATAGTTATATGAAAGCGGTTCATAACTGTCGGAGTGACCTAATTTTGTTACTGCGACCAATTTTGACGTAGCGCGTGCCGGCCGCTGCCGCAATATCGCTCGCTTCGCTCGCTCGGCTCGCGCATATGGCCACAGTTCTAACCTAAACTATTTAGTCGAAGTGCCCTATTAGTTATATTACTAGATTATACTCGTATCATAGTTCTCCTAGTAAGACAGATAAGAAAAGCTTTAATATAACTATATTACGGTATACCTACATGTATATCCCTAGATATCCCTAGGGAGATAACTATTATTACGGCTTCAACCATTTTACTGCGACATAGCCATTGCGCCTGGTTGACGACGACCCGATGAAGGTGAGCTGATGCCGAACCCATGCAGTGCTTATACGCGTGCTTTATATAGTGAAATTGTGACAAGTGTGTATCATGAATCCCACCAATCGTCAAGTGGTGGTCCAGGAAAACAAAATTTAAAAATGTGGGAATGCAAATTCTACATAACAGCAAAATCTTAAATGTATTTATTAAATAAGTAGTCACACTAACAATCATACATCCTAATCAGCTTATAATGTTCCCTGCACTGCTGGGACACTGGCCTCCTCTGTTTGGAAGGGAGTGGGCCAGTAATCTACCACGCGGGCCCAGTGCAGGTTGGAACGAGTAGATGTCTTCGATTTTTTGGTTCTAGGACTTGCGGTTTCCTCACGATGTTTTCCTTCACCGTTTTGAGAGCAGTGGTGATGAGAATGATGATTTACACAAAGTAAAGCGCCTGCTTGGTTTCGAACCCACGACCTACAACTTGTAAGTTGGGGTCGTTAGAAGTTAATTAATGGATTCAATGAAATAAGAAACTATCCTATAACTAACTACAGATAGTAATATTATTTCCGTTGTTCTCAATATGAAATATTGTGATGAAATATTTCACAAATAATGAACAAATTGTCCCACAATTCAAGATTATCGACTTTAAGTGACTTTAACTAAAGACTGACAGGGAAGCGTTTCATACCCAGTCACGAACTGTGAGCAATTGACTTCTTGGCCAGCGACTGAAGCTCCATTTATCTCACACAATATAAGAAAAGACGTAATCATGTCTAGAGAGGAATCACGTCCAACGAGCGACAACGCCGGAATTCCGTCTGGCCCGACATCCCCCGTAGTCTCCGCTGTAGATAATTTTCTTTACAAAAAGAAACGGATTTCTTGCTTACGGTTTTTATAAAATTAGGGTCGACGCAATTTATCACGTTTTCCAATTTTCCTTCATCGTATAGAAAATGTAACAGTGATTTTCAATTAAACACTTACTGAACTATAAATAATAAGTAATCCTCTCCAGCTCTTAATCCTCATAGCTTCAACTTGGAATTCTATATAATTCCTATCAGTATAGCAGATATTTACCTACATACAAAATGAGAAAAGTTTTAAAGGTACAAAATGCAATGCCATGCAATAAAATTACGTTCTTTTTAAATCTCTTAACCAGCTATTGTAAGTAATTATGTTCATTATTCACTAGTTAAATAGCCTATAAAATCTACTGTTGAATCTTTCTCGAGCTTCTGCGATAAGCTTGAGTCGTTACCGAGTAAGACATTTAAAGATAAAGAAAAACTTTTGGATTCGAATTCGGCAGATGCTGCAAAAAGACGTTTGGAAAGTTAGTGCAGTTCACGATGAACGCGAATGCCCCAAGTCCACCCGTCTCGACTCCAAACAAGTAAAGACTTTACATAGCTCTGAATGAAAGTAGCATTTTCACAAAAAAGAAGAATAGAAGAGTAGACTTGGGGAATTTGTAAGAAATTCGGCAAATAAAAACTGCTAATTTATTTATTTTAAAATGACTACTGATAAAACCGTTCCTAGTAATTTATGAATACCTATGACTATGCCTTTTTGTAATGTTTATGTTTTTATTTGTGTAATATGCAACTTCTCTGTTAGCAGGAAACAGGTTAGATGGGAATAAAAAAAAACGATTTGAATTTCCGTTCGACATATTCAACGACATCCAATTCAATGGGATTCTCCAAAATATTTATGCCGGCTGTTTATTTACGGGGCGCTATCTCATTTTTCTTCACACATTTAACTTATGTGTACATAAATAGTATTTAGGTTCAATATCTATGTTTTTAATAGGTAGGTACATATAAATAGTATTTACTGCCCGCGAGAAGGACTATATAAAAGGGATAGGTAAGCGTTTGAAGTGGGTATGTAAAATGATTTAGTCTGACTGATCTGAATTGATCCAAATTCTAAATTCCCAAAGTAGTTTTTTTTTAAACAAGTGCGGGATTAAATGCAGTCGAGACCCATTCACATTAAATACAAATAAGAAACCCTAAATACAAATAAGAAAACCTGAAACCAAACTAGTACTGCTTTACTTTTAACACCAATGATGGCGTCAAACATTCAAATGCCAACATTAGTGCCTGATTTAGCAACAATTACGAGAGGGACGTAACGCTAACAGGTAAAATTTTGAAGGTGTTAAATAGAAAAGGAGCGTTATGACGCGATATGAAATTGCAATGAGGCGACAGTCCTGCCAAGGGAGCGCCAGTCTCAACAAATCCTACGATAACGCCTTCATTACCCACACGTCAACCCTCTTCTCCGTGCGTCTTCGTCACCGCTTCAATCTTTTCGCGGATATTACTCCTAAATTATGACAAAAGCGCCAGTTTTGGAGCTGCATAATGAGTCCCTACTAGTGATGAATGGATCACACCATTCATCATAATTTTCGATTGACGTTTTGATTAAAATATTCTTCTAGATGACGTATACGGACATTTATATTTTTGTTTTGTTTTTGTTGATTGACATTATTTTGACTTAACGGGGGGTTTTCCAAAATTTGCCTGTTTTAGAATCAATTTAAAATGGTCAAATTAGTGTATTAGGTCCTGAAAAAAATATATGTGATGGACACATCTTTGTTTGAGGGAAATTATTGGTTCAAAACACGATAAATTGTAATTCGCTCGATGAAAAAAAAATCCGAAACTGGGTCGATTTCAAAACCATTTTCGATCTCATTTCCTAATTACAGCACAAAATAATATGAAAATTGGATGTACGATGAGGTAATCGTATTTTGGAGGGAATTTATTGGTTGAATTTTTGAGTTTAATAAAAAAAAATTAAGTAAACTCAATATTTGTAAATCGGGCTAAATCAGCTCGCGCTCAGTGTCCTGCGGGACGTTGTCGAGATTGGACCTGTGTCAATTTATTTTAAAAAATTAGTTCCCCACCGTCTTTAAAAAAAATGGCAAATAAAAAGAACAAAAGGAAGAAAAACACATATACTAAATTGCGGAAGATCAGACAAAACATCGCGTAATTATATTATTGTTTTAATTCATTATTATTGTTTTCGAAAATGAAAATATTTCTATGCGTTGTGATGACTTTTTTTGACATCTGACATTAGTGTTTTCATTTCAAATTTTTATCGATAAAATTATAGTCAAGTGTGAGTCATATATATCTTTGCGAGTAGTACGATTAAGTAGGTTGTTACATAAAGACGTTTTAGTAAAGCACATTTTTAATTCGTCTATTATTATTTATACCTTAAAAGTAAAAGAAACCCTATCGGATCCGAAAGGGGCTCATAGGTACTGCAATAAAATTACCTAAAAGTAATAAAAAATCTTACTAATATTGAAAATTAAAAAGTTATTGCTATTTAAAAATCACATTTTTGGTAACAAAAATACCCCAAATCCAATAAAAAAATAGCAAGTTTTCAACAGGCATCATTATAGTTGACTTGTAGACACCCGCTATACGACGCGACGGCCGCCCGCGCTCCATGTCATAACCCGGTAAAAATTCCTATTTAAAAAAAATTGTCCAATTTTTTTTTTATTTATAATTGCCACATAAATAGGCTCTCAGTACGATACCTAACAACACCCTCATGGATCAGACAGGGTTTTGTTTTACATGTTGTATACATGATAATAATTAACAATACATGATCCAAATTCATTATACAAGCTTAGTTTTTATTTACCCTAAACCTCTTAAGGGGTCATTGTATTCATCATTATGAACAACTTTCACTATGGGACCAAAAACTGGAACCGCGAAAAAAAATCTGCTGTTCCCTACATTTATGTTCGCATAATCTCGTCAAAATGTAGGGAACAGAAGATTTTTTTTGGGTTGTGTATTCACTCTCTGTCAAGCTGTCATCGTCGCTGCTATAATCTCCTACATTAATTAGGTATACGGGATGGCAGGCACATTGACTCGCAAACTGTTACCATGAATTCAGCGCATGATGATAGGACCGCCCAGAGTAAAAATGTATAGTCGGTTATTTAAAAAAAAATTGCTATTTCATTCAAAATTGCAATAGTTACTCGGTCAAAATGTATGGAACGGCAGTTTTTTTTTGAGGATAATTAGAAAAAACGAAACTTTGTAAAAATCCTAGGATATCAGTATATGAGCTGATGACAGGATTTATGAAACAAAAACAGTCTGTTTAGGACGATTGGAAACATTTGTGCCGTTTTTAGGCACACGTCTGCCCAACCCTTCGGGGAATACAGGCGTGAATTTATGTTATGTTATGTGCCATTTTTCTGGTGGTAAATAGTCTGAAGGAACGGCAAACCGAATTGACCGGGGATCAACAATTTTTTTGTTTGTTTTGTCTTAGAACAAAGATTCGATAAATTATAGCCGTAGCAGTAGGTACGACACTATTGAAAATAAAGTACGGCAATTTTTTCTTCATACTAGCTACGAATATTTACGGACCTTCATGAGCGGGGGCAAACGTCAAAAAACAAAAGAATATGGTTACAGTATAAGCATAACAGTCCGACCACTTAGCTCATCTATCTAATCTATATCTATCTTAACCGATTTTTATGAATTTTTTTGTCATGATTTTTTTAGGTAGGTATGAGAATAGGATGTAAACTATTTTTCATACCCCTAAGTGATAAGGGTGGTCCACCCCTAAGTTTTTTTTTTCTTTATTTGTTTTTTTATTGTAATTTTTTTATGATTTGGCATTAAAAAATACATACAACCCTAAGTTTTCACCCTGCTACCACCAACCCCTATTTTTTAGTAGCGATATTAGTACTTTAATAATTTTGGATTCACCCGGGCGCCGCCCAGCACGAACAGCTAGTATAAAATGATTTTATGTATTTATTTTTATTGTATGGTCAAAGTGCGAAAATGTTAAGGAATTTTTTAAACATTCTTTTCCAAATAGCGGGCGTCGAGCCGGCGTCGATTATAATTAAACTACTTTGAATAAAAGAGCCATTTTCAATAGGGTTCCTTCTACGGCTGGAACGAATGTATTAAAAAAAATTTACTGACTTAATTGATTTTACCACAAGCTACAATGTTTTCAGGTTTGATACATTGACGGACAGGATTTTTTTTTCAACTATTTTGATGCTTTTTTCATTTCTGCTGCATTAAAACAATCGTTGAAAAGTACAGTATTAATATCAATTTAATCATCTATACTATACAATGGTAAATAAATTAAGTAGATTCTGTGTGCTAACAGGAGTGTAACAATAAAAACAGTTGCAGAAATGGGGCAAGATTTTTTTTTCGATCGTAGAGCACCCTCTAATGCTTCGCATTATGAGTCGTGCAATATAACAGTAGATTGTACACACGGGATTACAAACGAAACAATTTAACATTGTGTTGTTATTGTCAGCTATATCGTCGCAGACAGCGGGCGTTACCGATATCGGCACGATATCTACCGGGGAAGACACAATATGGGGTGAGAGTAGGGGGCATTCTTTCAATTGAAAACACTTTTTAGCACTGCCGACTTCGACACGTTGATTCTTAGTAGGTACCTACTGCGGAAGTTTGATGCGTCACGATGGTCATCGATATTCACCAACATCATCGGGCCGATAATAATTATATCGGTATGGAATTGATGTCGGTATAGCTGCCAGCATATCGGTATCGGGTTGGTGTCGTTATCTGATAATGTGAAAACGCCCATTAGGTACACAGGACATTTTAAAAATTATTTTAGTTCACTACACTGTAGGTACCATTTATTGGAAACGTAAGGGAAAAAAAATAACTAAAAAACTAGTGCAGTTGGTCAACTGCAAATATTTTATGCTGTGGCATGGATTTTCCGCGAAATGTTTGACAACTTATCGTAAATATATACGTCGCTCTGTAATTGGGGGAGGCGGAGGTAGTGTTTCAAAGGCGTATAGGCCCGGAAAACCTAGCCTTAAATGTAAATTTTGAATGTGCAGGTCTGCAAGGCCCATCAGCTAAGGTGAAGCGATAGGTTAATAGTACCTTACCTGTTAATTATTTGTGGGTAGTTTGGAAGTGATTTTAATATAACATTTAAATAAATCTAGAAGAAAAACATATTTAAAATAACGTATTTTCTATTAAAATATTTTTTCCGATAGTTGACTGACAACACGACACTATCGCTGCTCACTGTTTATGTTTCATTTCAGATAGAATGGAAACTAAACTTTCGAGCTCTTACAACATAGAGCCACTCTAATTTAAATACCTATGTGTGTATACATAAGTATCAAAATTGTTTTGTGTTCGATCAGCTTTACAAGTACGACGAGTATAACAGATTAAGTGCAAAACCTCGAACACTCCAATTAGAATACCGAGTTGTAAGTAGGTAGATAATAGAAGCATCATTTCCAGGAATTTCGTATCATCGCGTAGACCTCATCCATTGCTTACCACCAGGAACGATTGAGGTCAAGAGCGATCCTACTTATTATTAAAAAAATCTATGAATATAAATGAAAATAGTAAGCTTGAAGCATTGAGAAATTAATTGAATTTGAATTATTAGATTAGGTTATCAAAAAGTATCGCACTCCTGCAGTGAGTATCAAAGCATTTTATGATTTCACGAAATAATCGGTTTTTACCAAAAATATCAACTTATACCGCAGTCGCTAGTAAGTACCTACCTAATACAGTCACCGAAATTTTAGTTATTGATGGAAACTTCCAATTATGGACAATGAGTGTTTTATATGTACTGTTACAGTATAAATCATTATTGTTGCGATTAGTTTGAATGTAAGACGAAATTAATACCATAAACAAAAGCAAATTAATACCCACATCTGGTTGATAAATAGTCAATTTTTAGCCTATTATTTCCCACGGCTGGGCAAACGCATCCCTACTCTCTTTCCACCGTTCTCTGTCCAGAGCTGCCAAGAACCAATCTTTATTACATAGCCTATTTATTAATAAAGGAACGACATTTAGCTAAACCTGGCAATAAATCTAGCATGGAAATTCAAGAAAAGAATTAAGGAGCTATGATATATTTTTTTAATTATAGCCTATGTTACTCAGTCTATAGGATTCTACAGGTAAAGGATTTTTTTTTAAATTTGTGCAGTTTTTTTTGCGTATATTCATTACAAATAAACAAATAACTATACAAAAATTCAAATCTTTTCTCTTTATAATATTAGTTTAGATAAACAGAGTCAAATTAAATTAGCTAGCGAAACTCAGCAGATGTTAGGGTATCGATATCTAAACACGATAAAATAAAACAAAAAAACAGATAGTCTCAAGTAATACTTCAAGTAACTACAGCTACACTATAGAAGTATGAGGAACAGGGTCATCCTTATTTATTATTTATTTATTTAACCATTTATGTACACACATTTAACAACAGACAAGAAGAAAAGAACAGAAAAATACGTACAAAGGTGATGCTTATTTCTAAAGAAATCTCTTCCAGCATACCTGCGATAGGACAGGAGGATAAAAAGAGATGTAGACACCGTGTGTAAGAGTAGAGAGAAAGTAAAATACATAAAATTAAAACAATTCATTGCTTAATAAAATAAAACACATAATATGAGATAATACTTACTTACAAAGCCTTCATAGGTTCAGTTCACTCATCCTCCATAGAAAAGGAAAGAGACACGACCAGATAGGTCTCTTGTCTGGGGAGCACCTGCCCACTAAAATCTTTGAATGCAGTTTTTCTATACTTCATGCCAATGGTTCTCTAACGATTGTACTTAACTAGTCTATTTTATTTGCTAAATCAAATCACCCAAATAGGTACGGTAGTATCATGATATTTAACGCAGTACTATCTTTTGCCAGCAGCGTCGCCCGCGTGTATTTCGGAAATTATCCCACGGAAGCGTACTACAGAGATAAAAAGTATCCTATGTCCCATTCCAGGTCAGGGTCTACCCGTGTGCCAAATTTTATCCAAATCCGTTCAGCCGTTTTAGCTGAAAGCGTAACAAACCAACAAACAAACTCACTTTCGTATAAATTATAATATTAAGTTAGGATAAGTCTGTAGACCTTCTTGCCCTGAAATGCTTCCATTATTTTACCCAAAATATTATTTATGATCCCATTAGGTACTAAGTATCCATGTTGTAATTAGTACCTACAGTCGCAATATTTTGTTATTCAAATATTAATTTCCACTTTCGGTGACCTAGTTATTTGGCGACGTATGAATAATGTGTCTGTTAGCTTGTGAGTAATAGGTAGTTGCAAAACATCCCTATGAAGTGTTCATTCGTTGATCCGTTTACATAATGACTTTTGTTATCTGAATAAACTGTAAGTTTTCGTTACAATTTAAATACAGGGTGTAACAAGACCCATCACATAGCCATTATATACGGATTATGTAAATTAAACTAAGAAATATTGAGCAAAATAGATTGCTGGAAAAGTCTGGCAAACGACTTTTGGAGTGAAAAATCGCTGTTTACGGCAGCGCGCAATATAACGCACGCAATACATGGTTCTTAGGGGTGCATGCAACGGTACAGGAATTGTGGGGGGGTGGTTGTGGGTATTTAAAGTTAAGTTTTCACATTGAAATTAAGTATTTAAAAGATGAAAGTTTGACCTTCAATATTTCCGTAACCGGTTCCAGTACAAAAAATAGACAAAATGACGACTTCCGTTAAGCGTCGTTTTACACCCTTTATAAGTACATAGCAGATTTCCTGCACCGTATTTTGTAAATAATGCCATCTCTTTAGTTAGGAGCACTACACCATTCAATTTGCAAAAAAAATTGCAGCTCAAATAAACATCAAGCCTCTGCTCTACCTAACCAAAAAGTTTGACAAAAAATACTGTACTATAAATGCCCCAACCAATTTGTAGGGTTACTTCGCCTGCAGCAGTTGTACCAGAGTCTGCAACCGGGGAACGCAACGTTCCGCATTTCAAATGTGAAGCGAGTCTCCAATGCGTCCGACGTGGTCGAGTACCTGCGAGCTATAGAAAAGCTGGACCGATGGAGCAACAAATATGTTGTGCTAGATTCAACAACACAACTAGCGAAAGCTGCACTAATTTTGCACGTACGTGACGTGCAACTCGGCCGTAGGAACTACCATTATTTCTTAAGCGGACTGGTGAGTAATTCCCCAGTTTGTTGTTAGAAAGTTAATTGTGAAATTTCAAGATCCCGAATTTGCAAGTTTATTTAACAATATGCCGAATGTCAATGTCAATGAGAGAACTAGCTGTGAGCTTAAACCAGGACCTGCTTCATCTTAAATTAAAATTTCATAAGAATTTTCCACAGCTTTGCTTTTTAACCGACTAGGTAGGTACCACAACTAAAAAGTAAAAAATAAAAACTTTTTATAAAAAAATAAAAACCGACTTACAAAAAAAACACTACAAAGTGAATAATACCTAATTTCGGAAGTCGGTGGCAAAATACGAAAATTTAAAACCAAAGACACCGACTTCCGAAATTAAAGTTATTTTTCACTTTGTAGTGTTTTTTTTGGAAGTCGGTTTTTATTTTTTTGTAAAAAGTTTTTATATGTGGTTATTTTCAATCCTCATACAGTTCCGCATAGTTGTCGACAATTTACAATTTAACTTTGAATGACAGACATTTTTATGCACTCAAACGTTTAGGACCGAATATAAAACGAATTTCACCCCTCAGTGTATGACTTATCTAGTCAGCATTATTAATTTTGCTGGTAAAATTCTTTGTTTAATATGGAGGGATAATCTCAATATACATTTGTTCATGTCCGTTTTCAATCATTTATCTGGTAAAACTTTTCTAAAAATTCATTTGTTTATTCAGGTAATGGATGATCGCTGGGAGAAGGAAGTTACAGAATTCGGAGCTATTAACATTACTGGATTTCGACTGCTAGATTTTTCCCGTAAAGTAGTTCGTGACTTCATTGACGTTTGGAGGAGGGAGACCATTTCGGTAAGTTTGGTTTTGTTGGTTTGTGCTTTTATTCAGTAAATGAACAAACTCATTATCATGTAAACAGCGATATATCTCAAAAGTGCGGTTACATTACATAAAAAATGAGAGAAAATTAAGATTGTTTAATTAAAGCCCTAAATAAACCTGTGAGGACGTAAGGATCTTTTTTTCAGACTTTTAATAGACGAGACGGTATTATAATTATCGAAAAATGAAGATGTAGGTATTTTTTTTTTGGTCAAAAGCCAACATTATAATTTTAGGCGTTGTTATATTGTATGGGACACAGATTTATCAATGCATCTTGGCATGTGATGGGAAGTCACACATACGAATCAGGGGATGGATATCGCTTTACGTAATAGAAATATTAAACTTACAAGAAATGGAACAATTATCTACTTAAGCATTTAAAATATTGAATTTTTAAATTAGACAACTACTTTGACGAATTCAATAACATTACACGCAGTCGAGAATCAGAATGAAGTGATTATAATCAGAATTCATGGCAGTTATACATAGTCATGCATAGACATTTTCAAAAAATATTTGCTATTTAAGTCTTGTAAGTTATAAAATGACATGATGCAAAACCTACTTTTCTAAACTTAGATATTTTCAAACAGGCGCAGGCGGCTCTCACGTATGACGCAGTTCAAGTGTTGATCGATGCAATTCTTCGTCTGATGCGCAAGAAACCTGACATTTTGCGTGCAACATTGAGACGGGCAAGTCTCAATAATAGCAAAATTATGGACTGCAACCCCAAAAACAAACTTATACCTTTCGAGCATGGGGAGAAGATTTCCCGGATGATTAAAAAGGTACGTAACATAGAGATTTAACAGTTGCCGGACCGCAGACTTGCCTACACAACGTAATTATGAACCATTACGTTGTGTTGTCTTCTAAGCTTACGTTATAAAAGCTGACAAAGTGACCATATCTCTTGAAGATCATTTTAACGCCATTACCTTTCTGCAAAATACCAATAAAATAATGTACTAATGTAATTTAAGCAAGTGCTACAAACCTCTATTCTCTGGAGTCATTTTATATTCCCTATTGCTCATGCGAATGATTGATACCATTTAATACATTCAATTATGATTGCGAGCGAATGTTTCGTTATTCATCCGAGATGGATAAGCGGAGGTGTCGTCCTTGTGAATTTGAAAAATGCGTACAATAAACATTTGCCTAAAGTAGATACGTGCTGATTATATTTCCGTCGCCTCAATGGCAGTGCCACATTTTTTTTGTTTAATTTGCTGCTCACACTTGCTTTACCTAAAGTCCCTGTCACGAGAAGCTATAAATTTTGTAAATAAAGAACTTCTACTAAGTTACGTAGCGAAACAAATAATTCCAAATTCAATAAACTCAAATTAACATACGTATAATACGAAAGTAACGAGCAATTTCACTTGGCCGGGTTATATTAGCGATATAAAGCACTGTCGTGTAATGTTTTGTGGCACAGGAACGCGTCTGAGTTCCAGTACCACAGTTGATTGAATTTGGGATTATTTGTTGTTGATTGAATGGTCGTACCTACGTAACTTAGTAGAAGTTCTTTATTTACAAAAACTATAGCTTCTCGTGACGGAGACTTTACTTGATTTAAGCAAAATTTGTATTATGGATCTGCACATATACCCACCTACTGTTACTAATTAAATGCAAGCTTCCAGTTTCTGGACTAAACTATGACTCATATTCAAATAATTAATACCAATAAAAGGCGTATATTTGAATTTTTTATAGACGTAGTAACGAGGGTTAAATATTTTTCTGTGCGTTAAGCAGTACCTAATTAAAGGGTTAAAAAAATATGAGTAAAAATAATATTGGTACAGATCCGAAAAACTACTGGATAATAAGAACATGTGTGTATATGAACTATATTGAGTTTGAGAATAAACTGTTGATCTTTTTGACGGTGAAAATAAAGAAAAGCGAGCAAAACGTAAAAACCACGTGGAATGACATTTCGCTTATACGACAAGTATCCTCTTCCTTTGTGCAAGCATAAATTGTGAAGGGACGAGTCAAGTTGCGGCGCTTGCCGTTATACATTGCTATGCTAGGAGTGTAGTTATATTACTTCATTCGAACGTGGCGCCACTGGCGCGGTGTTGTCACATAGCTTGCCGCGGTGTGCACAACACTTACCCCACGTCAAAATCCATGGCTGCTTGTGACGTATTATCTTTTACATTTTATGTTATATCTAATGAATATGAGTTCCATTGTGTTAGGTCGAGCACGCAATAATGTTGGCAGTGGCACCAAATTTTAATTGAGCGGCATTATAAGAACACAGGTGCTGAATACGGGTCCCGCCTTTTATATCGGATGTACGCAGTGGGCGGGCTGAAGGTTCGGAGGCTCTGACGATTAATTAGGTTTCGCTGGGTGACGCGTAATTAACCCTCGCACTTGCTAACTGCCTCGATTCGCTCGCTGCCCACCCACGCGGGAAATATGAACCCTTCCCTTTTGCATTTTTTCAGCTTCCACTTCCGCAAAGCTGTGCTACGCGAGATATCATCTGTAATATGAGTGCTTAATTGATTTTGAAACTGCCGATATTAATTTGAAACACAAGAGATTCTTATATTTTGTTCTAGACGGAGGTTGATGGAATAACCGGCACTATACGATTCAATGAATTAGGACATCGCAAGAACTTCTCTCTGCAAGTCATGGAACTGACCGTTGACGGTGACATCGTTAAGGTAAGACAAAATGTGAAAAAATATGATATAAGTGACTAGTGGACCTGGCAGACGTTGTCCTGCCCGATCAGCGCCACCTACCGGGTCCAATTACCTTTTCAAACCATCCAAGGACCCACTCAAATATACACGCAAAATTTCATCGAAATCGGTCCAGCCGTTTAGGAGGAGTTAGGTGACAAACACATGTACGGAAGAATTATACTTATATATAAAGATAATAAAAGTGTGTAAGATCCGATAAAAAAACAGTTCTCGAAAATTGATTGGTGTTTTGCTTATTTAACTAATATTTGTCTCCAAAGTTAGTCGCGTTCCAAAAGAGCACAATTTTTATTTATAGGTCTTTAAATATAGAACGACTTACACGTAATATTCTGGCTACATATTTCTGAAAGTAGTCAAATTACCGTATTTACAGACTAGGTACAGGTACATACAAAAATAAATGTAGTTATCTTAATTGATTAGG
The DNA here is from genome assembly GCA_948150665.1 of Conistra vaccinii. Lineage (NCBI taxonomy): Eukaryota > Metazoa > Arthropoda > Insecta > Lepidoptera > Noctuidae > Conistra > Conistra vaccinii. Next base: position 19,441,709 of record OX411315.1, read on the forward strand.
AATCAATATTTGTCGTCTAAAGGCATAATACCTTATACTTTCGGTGCTGCTAACTATCCTAAATAAACAGGTGGCGACTTGGTACGACAACAAGGGCCTCGTCCCTGTCACCCCCAGGCTGGCTCCGCTTGCCGCCCCGGGGTCCTACGACCGCAATAAAACTTACATTGTGACCACCATCGAGGAGCCCCCGTATATAATACGCGACGATCCAGAAGACTCCGAATTTGACGCTAACGAACCATACAAGGGATTTTGTGCAGACCTCACAAAAATGATATCTGATAAGTTGGAAATCAACTGTAAGTGAGACATCCTGCAATTACTTATAATTTCACATTACCTTTTTTATGAAATTGATCCCATGGCGGCCAAGCAGATTAATTTAATAATAAAAACTGACTTCAAAAACAGAAAAGGTTATATCCAGTGTCTGTACTAAGTTATTTTATTACTCTTTCAATCATTCAATAGGTACTTCAACGTTTTTATTTGTGTCTAAAGATCCTCTCTCAGATAAAATGCTATTGCTTGTAATACTTTACAATCCATAAGTACTTTTCCCGCAAAGAATGTTCCTTTATGATCGATATGTTACGAGCGAAGTCCGCAGGGTGTTTGAAGCTCTGCCCGGGTGGAGTTAACTTTGCACAGGGTTTTAAGGCACAGTTTGTACAGATAGATTTATTACCTGGTTGTGCTTGGTTTTTTTTTTACCAGAATCAAGCTTCATCTGTTGGATTAGCGGTAATGTTTTATAAATTTATAAAAATAGGCAAAAATCATGATGCAAATAGATATTCTCATAGGAAAAAAAGACAATTAAACATGCACAACACCATAACATCTGACGGCACGGCGTTCGAACGCTGCGCTGCGTGTCGCGGGTTCGATTCCCGCACGGAACAAATATTTGTATGATCTACAAGTAGTTGTTCCGGGTCTGGCTGTTTGTGAGTTTCAATGTTTGTAAACGCACCCACAAAACAGGAGAAATTCCTAGAAGGGGCAAAGTTAAAAAAAAAAACACATAACAACAACATACAACGGACATCACAAGGCCAATTCTCGTACTAATAAAACGTTCACATTCAAGTCACAATCTGTCAAACTTGTCAAAAATGTAAGTAAATTTTTTTAAATAATATTTTTGACAGATTGCGAAAGAGATGCGAATGCGAACGTTCTTATTAAATAAACCCGGGCAATAAATATGATTTTATATTACTTATGAAACCATACATAAATACAAATAAAAGCAAATAACTGTTCCATTTTTGGTGGTATTTATCTGCTGAAGAGCAAAGTCACATATAACTAACCGTACCACTAGTTTAGCAGAGCGCATCATAGACCGGACAAAGTCAAATACATGTTTGCTTACTATGCGAGGGTGCAAAGTCAATTTAGTTCAGGTAGTGCTACATACGAGTATATTCGTGGATTTCGCCTATCATATCACTCACATAGGTTTTATGATATAAATTAAAATATTTTTTAATTACAGATGAAATAAAATTAGTCAGAGATGGCAAATATGGAAACGAGAATCCAAAAATCATTGGCGGCTGGGATGGAATGGTTGGAGAACTTATAAGAAAGGTATTACCCTAATTATAATGATGATGATTAAAAATCGATGCCCCCAAGCAATAAGTCGGTAATGTGCTATTATGGACTTTTTATTGTTATGTCAAATTCGGAACCTATGGGTTGGGATACATCTTAGTAATTTATTTCAAATTTTTTGTAGTGATATTTACGAAGATATCATGAAAAACACTTTTATTGTAGGGAAATTAAAAAACGAAATTATGTCGAGAAAAGTAGCATTATGTATCAATACAAAAGTGTATTTCGTATTTAATTTTGGTAAGTTGCTATTACCGACTTATTGGCGTGAATGGATTTCGTACAGTTCTTGGTAAACGTTAGCACGTTGTTGTTGTCGAATTATTTTGAGTCAGCTCAGACCGTAATGGGAACTAACAAGGTTTTTAAAGTAAATAATTCACTAATAACTATGTGTAAAGTTGCAATACTTATGTAATTTGAACAAGTCTGGTTCCGTTTTCGATATTGCTGTTTATATTTTTGCGCAAAACAGTTTGCAAGACGCATTGGTCTCTTTCTTTCTATGGCAAACTGATTAGTTGTTGATGAAAAAACTGGCCGCAGAGAATTAAATAATGCTCGTGTGAGACGAATGCAATGGTTGACAACACGGTTGAAGGAGTGCTAACGTACTATCTACTTTATAAGTTCTTCTAGTAATTTTAATTTTCGGTATAACTATAGATTACAATGCAAAGTATTTTTTTTAACTGTTCTTTGATTTTCTGCTCTGCATGCCACGTTTTCATAACGACGAGCGTTACAGTTTCGATCCCCTGTGTACCAAATGTACCAATGCACTGCAAGCATTAAAAGAAGGTAGGTATCTTAGTTAACAAAATAAAGATTTGTGTTGCCTGCCGAGTCTAAATATTCTGATGGATGTTATGGGTAAAATAAAAACCGATATATTTTAACCCTCTACGTTTATGCTGCCAAATTACTAAGCATATCTATTACGCATGGGTTTTTTGAAACTGTGCAAGCCAAAACGAGGGCGATTCTATGCACGCATGGATAGAAAAGAACCTGCAGAACTAAGTTTTATACACTCCCGACCAAATATACAGTATTATTTTAAATTCTAAAATCTCTGGTGAAAAATATCAGCTGAAAGAATTAGAGCAGTCTGAAATATACCATATTAAGCCACTTGTAGATCTCAATCATTAGCGGCGTGATGTAGACGGTAATATAATCCGATGGGCTGATGTGATGGAGGTTAACGTTACGTACGCAAGAAGGTAAGCTGTTCTATAAGTACAATTTTAACGATACATATTCCGAGCTTGATTTAAATAATTCCCATGCTAGACGAAGGGGACGAAAACGAACACAAGATGTATATAGGCTTAAAAAATATAGAGTTGCAAAATGCATACCATCAACCCATTCTAATTAGTAAACCTTTGCATACAGACCTTTTTTTTTGGGTAATCATCAAATAACTTCTCCCGCTCTGGGCGGAGTGGAAGGCGTGTCTGACTCTTACTGACTCAAACCCACCCATGTTCCTTCAGTTGGAGTCCTAAAAAGATACCGTGGCCCCCGCCAGGGACACCGTGGTGCCCGCCGCGCCGTAACCGGCCGAGTTACGGCGCGGACCCCTTCAATTGTGTTGGCATTTCTTTGAGGCACGCGTGAAATACAAAGCGCCGTCGACCTGGGCCTGGTCATTATCGGACGAGGAGCTACCCATTGCTCTCCGTCCGCAAGCCCGCGCCTACGGTGGCCGGAAATCGTCTACGGATTCCCGACGCCCAGGGCGTCTCCTGCGGCGGCTAGGGGCGTGAGGGCACGAAATTTGCCTCTTCCTTACGCGCTCCGCCTCCTCCTTTGCGAGAATTACTGCTTCGCAGAAGGCGGTGACGGCTTGCCATGCCCTTTCGCTCCGTACCATGACCTGGACCAGGGCCGGACGCGAGAGGTCACCGCCGGCGATCGCCTTCACGAGAACACGGCGGTGCTCTGCCCAAGCCGGGCAGACCTCCACCGTATGCTCCACCGTGTCCTCCGGGCGTTTCTTCCCGCCTTATGCGAAACAGGAACCTCCCGAAACAACAGTGTCCGGTGAGGACCTGCGTCAGGCGGAAGGTGAGGACGCCGTGGCGCCTCTCTAGCTACTACTCAAAGAGGGGACTTATCGCCGCAATTGTGGCGTGCCCATCTCTGGGTTGCGACAATCGCACTCTCCAGGCCGCCATGAGATCCCGCCAGAGCTCTGTCTGCTGTGTCGTGATTTCTGGCGGCAGCAGAGTTACACCTCGGTTTTACCTCCTCGCGCCACTTCCAAATGTGGGTGAGGACTTTCGCCTCCAGATCCCATGACGGCAATCCGGCAAGGAAGCTCGCCGCCTCACCGGAGACCGTACGGTATCCCCGGATTGCATACAGCCCAGAATTTATGTAAAAGTGGAGCAATTCCGCGATTTTGCCATCGTTTTTATGAGTCATTGTCATATACTGATACCAGGAACGATAATATAATTGATACGTATGAAAACTGATTAATTAAGTAATTGATCAGTATTGAATTAAATATTTCTTAAACCTAAGCTGTTAATTTTGTGAATTTATTTTATTGCTGTGTTTAAAATATAATTGCTACGGATGAAGACTGATTAATTAATTAATTGATCTCATTAAGATTCATAGTTATTTAAGTACCTAAATATTTCTAAAACCTAAGGTGTTAATTTTGTGACATTATTTTATTGCTGTGTTTAATTATCATTGATATACTTCTAGTTTTTAATGTTTAATCATGAATATTGACATAACTAACGTCCCTATAATTATTTTAATTGATAAATGTTTATCTTAATTCTCCTAAAGGTTAAGATGTTAATTTTTGATTCTGATTTAATTATTGTGATTATTAAACGTCATTATATTCATCATCTACAGTCTTTTCTTGTAAACCTAAATCTGTATCTGTATTTTAAACTTAAAAAATTCGATGAAAATGTATTAGCACTGGATGGTTACACAAAAATATTTTTCAGAATTTTCCTCCAAAAACAATGTTCTTTAACGATACTGTTACTGTAACAATTTAAAATAACCACAATAACACCGTAATAACCAATTACGTATCGTCTTCAAGATGAAAAATTACGCTGGAAAAGTCCGTATTGTAATGTTACGTATCAACATTGATTACTAATTTACTGCAATAATGGCGTAAGTGTATATTACTTAAACAATTTACCTAATATGTTTTTGTAATATTTATTTTCTTAAATTGCAAGGCTTTTCACGCACAAAATTTAATGTTAAAATAATAATTGAATTAAGCAAAAAATTAGCTTTCGTTTGATATATCAATGACGTCACTACTCCGACTCGTTGAAAAGCTATTCAACAAAAACAGAAAAACATTTCTCCTGTAAAATTTAAGTTTTACGATTACCGACTTATTGCTTGGGGGCGTCGAAATTATGTTTATGATTCTAATATGTTATCAATCTGTCAAGCCTTTTCCCAACTATTTTGGGGTCTGCTTTCAGTCTAACCTAATTCAGCTGGAATACCAGTATTTTACATGGAGCGACTGCCTATCTGACCTCCACATTCTGGTCAATGGGTAATACGATACCCCTTGGTAAGAATGTTTGTCAGGCTTTCGGGCTTCTGACGATCCGTAACGACTGTCAAAGATCCACAAATGACAACCGGCACGGAGGAGTCTCGGTATGTAAAGATGGTCACCCATCCACGGACCAACCCCGGCAAGTGTAGCTTGACCTGATGGATCGACCCGTGCGGCTGTTATTATTTAGCCACGAGCTCCTTCCTATAGTAAAAAACCAAACGTCAAAATACTATGAAAGTAACTATAAATAGACAAGCCTCGCGGTATCTGCATCAATCTATGTAGGTACTTATACACTTAAGAATAAAGGGTAATATGCTTAAAAATTATAAAATTACGAGTGTAGGTATCTCTAGGAGCCGACGTTCTTGTAAAATTTTTGCAGTACATACCTGCTGTATTGCAAATACAGTTAAAGCATAGGGATTCTTCTTTGTGTCGATACAATTATTATACGCGTTATTGGAGCGTTTTTCCGATTGATGCCAGGTGGTATGAATCGGAAAACGCTCCAATATAAAAATACCCCACATTTACAGGAGCAAATGTGGGGTATTTTTAAACATGTTTCCTAAGTTATAGGTAGTATAAGTATAAATAATAAGCCGACAATATAGCGTTTTGGTGTCTCTTATGAAAATGTGTCGTATCTAACCTACATGGACTATTTAATTGAAAAAATAGAAGAAATATTTTTAATAGTTTTTATTTGAAAGCATAGCAAAATAGAAGGAAAATTTTGCTATGATTTCAAATAAAAACACATTAAAAAGTATTACGTACTTACCGTTTAGCAAAATGTACCCAATGTAAAACAATGTACGTCTGTCTAACCAAGTGATTGAAGTAAAAAAAACAAAATTACCGTGAAGCTGTGGATAGGGCTATGTACTATTTTACCTAGATATAGGTAATATTTCTGCGAATCCGATAAGGAAAACGAATTATCCAAAAATTGTTCGACAGCACTGAAACTGTAATTTAACAATTCATTTCGGCTATTTATTCCTTAAAGGTGCGTTTATATGACACGTTTTTCATCGCGCACTGATAGCCTTGGAGCGGCGTATTCCTCAAAGCGCACCAACTTTGAAACGCACCAAATGAAGCGCACCAAAAGTATTCTTCGAACCGCACCACTCAGGTGCGCTAATCAGAATCAAATTCAAAATATTATAATTTTATTCCTCGAAACGCACCAGCGATGAAACATAGAGAAGAGCATGAAGGATTCGTAATAAATGATATAGATAGACGTTTTAAAGTGCAACTGTTCTAATTGTTTATTTATTAAAATTATCAGGAAAGCAGAAATGTACTGGAACTAAGTGCTTAAGTCACGTACTACTTAGCTCAATCATGGTAAAAATACAGGTTTTGGTGCGCTTCATTTTGCGTTTCAAAGTTGGTGCGCTTGGAGGAATATCCCTCCGAGGGGGCAGCATTAGAATCGAGCACGCATCGCGCTGGCGTCGCCTTTACGCCTCTTGTCATAATGTACAAATTCTTAATGATCAGGCACACAAGACGCGTGTGTGACGTGGTTGCTATTAGGGCGTGCTTGATCATTATTAATATGTACGTTGTGACAAGAGGCATAAAGTATTAATTCTAGTCTCTTAGAAGAAAATGGCGCGTGCGGTACACGCGCGCAGTACCACGTCGAAAATATCGCGCTTATGTGTACGCGCTTTTAAGTAACTTGGAATCGCTTTTGTCATTAAATAAAGACATTTACATACGTACATAATTAATTTAACTGGACGTTTACCGATAAATGGTATATATAATGTAGGTAAATTGATATCTCTCTCTTCTTTTGCAAAAGTAGTTTTGTGTGACGGCGATGTAGCCTGATGTAGCATTGAGAGTAGATGTCAACCCGGAGATGCGACAACTGTGGTTAACTTTGATTTAAACCTGTCTCTCGGAAATATTGTTGAAACCTTACCATATAAATAAGAATAAGGAGTGTAACGTTGACCGCTTACGATAGGATACTTCTGACCAGAAATTTTTGACGCAGTGTCTCAACACTTTATGCACGAGTCGAATCAATATGTGACCACTGCTACACTTCTAAGCCGTATAGAATGTTAGTTCACATCATTCTGGGAGAATTATTTGAATCACATAAATAGCACTTCCTACTATCAGCATTGTTATTAATATAACTCGGCAAAAGACTCTTTTCTTAATTTTGTAAGAATTAGCAAACATATTTTATTAAATTTACGAGAATTTAGAATCAATTTGACCGGCTACAACAGGATACTCTGGAATCATGCTTAGGCATTACGCCCAACATATTTTCTTGAAATTAATTGAAAATCTAAAATAAGTTGATCTATAAAGCTTACTACATAACTGCATACCGAATATTCTGGGTTCCATTGTTATAATCCCTTAGGAACATCGACCGAGGATAGGTCGGTCTCGCTATCTGGTGGCCAGTGAGCAATAAATATCTTTGTAAAATCCCGATGTCCCTGCAGCGTTATTCCAAAGGCTGTTATTGCCGGCTGTTTTCTCGATGTACCGGACTCCAATAAATCAAATCAAATTGTATTATTTTACAAGCAAAAAAAACAAATAATTATTAGAGTGCCTAATAGTATTCTATTCTGAACTATAAATGAAACTTTTCTCACGGTGCCTTTCTTATTTTTTTTAAATAACAATAACATGTTTAATACCTATGTATTAAACATGTTATCGTTATTTAAAAAAAAAATCGTTAACGATGCAATGCAAACAGATCATGTGTTTATTTGATTGGTTTTACTTTATAACTTAATTTTGAAGTCCTTGAGGTAAATTATCAAAAAAATGCACAGACATTGCGTAACAATTTCCACTACATAACTCTGACTTTATAGCTAGAAAAGAATGTGGGGCTGGATATCGCGTGTTGAAGGAGAGTGAGCAAATTTGCCCCTTCCCTCACTAGCAATAATATATTCCAATGGATAAATTTGTATAAGGGGAATATTGTTATTGCCACTTGAATCAATTTAGGTATTAATCCTTTCTGAGTTATACCTCCCTTAATTTAATTGCCTACTTTTAAATTCTGGTATTCAAGTACTTCATTTGCTAGGTACGGTAGTGTATGTTGTTAATAATAATAGTAATAAGTTTGTTTTTCGATAAGTTTATCTACTGATATTTTTAATACTGAATAACTGCACATTTTACGTTTAACGCCGTATAGTTTGACTTTATTTAACGCACTAGGGTTGTTCCACCGATTATATAAAAACGCCCACCCTCTTTTACGTTGACTTTTTTGCCATCTCTGTTGTGGAATTGCACGTACCTACTTCAGAATTATACCTGCATATCTCGGAACATGTAACAAAACGTAATACTTTAACAATCGAACGAACATGGATATCCCTTTTTCTCTTTAGTACCTACACTTGAACTTGACAAGTGCCTGCGTCACTTTTATGAATAGTCCGATAGAGAATGTACCAAAATTTAATTTACGGTACCACTGTCCAAATTTGTTTGCACAGCGTGTTAGACTATTCTCGAGAACAGTGGCAATATTATGTCTGTTCGTAATTCTTCTTCCCTCAACTCTTATATGACGTTATTCGTCAATTATTCCATACTATTGGACACGTTTTAAAAACAGATGGTATTTTTATTTAGTATCAATATGGGTCTTAAAACAACAGATATTAAATACAAACTAACACTAAAAACAACTAAGGCCCTTTCCAAACAGCCTAACATCCACTCGCGTGTTTTACTATTAGGTACCTATTATGCTATCCACACACGTAACGATTTACTTGCGCAATTAAAAATTAGGCTTGCACAAGTCTAACGTGAGAAGTGTTCGAAGAAATTTGCGCAAATTTCTTCCTGCACACGTAACGACTCACTTGCGCAAGCCGAATTTTGCGCAAGTAAATCGTTACGTGTGTGGCTATCATATTATATGCACAGTAACAGGCATTTAGAGATGTTGTTTTTAATATTTATATACAGGGTGGCAGGGTCATCAACGCGAAAACTGTTACCATGGATTCAGTACGAGACTCTACACCCATTCTTCGCCGGTTATTAAAAAAAAAAAAGCTGTCCCATATATTTTGACCGCGTAGGTATTGCAGTTTTCTATGAAACAAAAGATTTTTTTTTAAATAACCGACGAAGATTCTCAACGCAGGGGTGTTCAGAATCATGTACTTAATCCATGGTAGTTTTCGCTTCGATGTCCCTGCCACCCTGTATAAGGTCAACGATAAATATTAAGCTGTGTTAACATAAAAAACAATAAAGCAAAGTACTTATTCTAACTTAATTTAAATTTCAGGAAGCAGACATTGCTATCGCGCCATTAACTGTAACGTTAGAACGCGAATCCGTAATTGATTTCAGCAAACCGTTCCTTTCTTTTGACCTTAAGCCTAACAAGAACCTTGCGAATAATACTAGCGCAATTTTTAGTTTTCTTCAACCATTATCAATGGAAATATGGGTAAGAAAAAGCATTTTCTAACGCACCGAAAACTTATTGTTAAGTATAAATGAAAACTATTGCAGATATTGATATAATTATTTACGTTTCCAGCTTTCCATCGTCTGTAGTCTGTTCGCTGTGAGTGTAGTTCTATTCATAGTATCTAGATTTTCGCCTTATGAGTGGCGAGTGGTTTCTTTTACGGATTCACAAATTACGGACCATTCCGACGTCGCAACCACAAAGGTAATCTAAAAACACAATATTAATTATTTTGCTCATTGTTAACATTCCTTATGGTAATAACTGAATGAACATTTGTTAAAACTTGCACACGATGTTTCAGACCACCGTGGTGAACGAATTTAGCTTTTGGAATTCTATGTGGTTTTCCCTGGGCTCTTTTATGCAGCAAGGCAGCGACATTAACCCCAGGTCAGTGAATATTTTAATATTTGATTGTCTAAAGTAAAAAGTAAATTAGTTCGTATATTCGTAACTTATAGATAGACCAAAATCAGCTAATCAGTTTAATTACCTTCATTAGTGTATTTTCATAATTTCCGTTGCACTAAAAGGTAAATAAATCATTTTGAAGATAGAAACTAATGTTGTGAATATTTTAGGTCAGTATCCGGCAGAATTGTGGGCTGCGTGTGGTGGTTTTTCACTCTGATAGTGATATCATCGTATACGGCTAATCTAGCTTCATATCTAACACTGTCTCGCATTACGGAACCCAGCCAGACCTACAGTAAACTAGCTACGTGCCCAGAGGTAAATTCATTTCTGTTGACATAAAAAATCCTTTAAAGCTTGTAGGAAATGTGGAAACCGAGGCCGTTGCAAAAATTGACACAAAATAACCATTTTCTTAAGAGTTTAGAAAAGCTTAAAATGAGTCAGAAAGCAGGCAGTTTCCATTTATTCAATATAACTATACAGTAGTATCTTCTTTAGGATACTCTTGAAACGCCAAACGCCAATACATACCCTCAAGATTCGCCTGTTGATGAGCATGGGTGGCTTGCCTTCCTCATGGACCGCTCCGCTTTACCTCAAAACAAACCTTGTGAGATGATCGTCACCCTTACTCATACTGGATTTAAGGACTTCGCTGTCGGCGTTCCAAAAGGGTCCAAGCTGCGGTGAGCATTTTGATATTTCTCTGACTTACGCGACACTTTTTCTCCTATGCGAAATGTGCGCGCGATATTTTTATGGCGAATGTTTTGCGAATTATTCTTTCCTAAGCTCTTAAAAGCGCTTCAGAGTGTTTTCATTAGAGAGTGTTTTATAGGGATGGCGTCAATATGGCCTTGCAATCACTGAAGGAAGAGGGTGAGATACCGAAACTTGTTCGTAAATGGTTCACCAAATCCGAATGTGATGTCTCTGACACTGTGAGTAAAATTTAAAAATACACATCTATAGTAATTTTTCATTATATTTTATTTGTTAGTATTCAATACGTTGATTTCGAAATGAAATCACTTCCGATGTGCATTGGAGGACCAAGAGGAGTCTCTTATATCGTTGGTTTTTACCTACATTCTGATCCCAGCTATGTTGAAAAAGGTAATATTTATAAGCGTTAAACTTTGAGGTAGGCACTCATGACGACACATAGAGCTAACATTTGCAGGAAATGCTAGCTCGATGAGTCGTCGTGAGTGCCTACCTCAAAGTTTATCGCTAACCTGGCAATGTATTATATAGTGTGGCTTTACTTACAATACAAAAAAAGCCCGGAGGTCGGCTTATACTGAAAATGTACAGCTTGATGTCTCGTGGTGCGTAAGGAAGGAACTCTGTCTGTGCAATTCCGTCACGCGCTTGGCCGGTTTTTATGCAGGTACATCTTTTGTTAGTAGTCAAATAAATAATATTTATGTTTTAGGAAATTAAAGGATCTGAGTTGACGCTGAGCCAGGTGGCTGGCTTATTCTACGTTCTGGTGGGAGGTTTGTCCCTGGCACTGGGAGTTGCGTTAGTCGAGTTTTGCAAGCATGGTCGCGCGGAGGCGGCGCGGGCAAATGTGCCACTTCGGGCTGCGCTGCGGGCCAAGGCTCGCCTTGCTTCTAACGCAGAACGCAAGACCCAAGCACAACGCGGAACTCAGCGCGAACATGAGCGCCTTGGATGGAACGGTGGAGCTTTCGGAGGAGTAAGTATTAGAGAATTACTTGTTAGTATTTGAGTCTTTACTTTGTTTAAGCCTAATTGGAATACGACATTCTACTCTAGTTCATTCACTGCAGTGTGTTATTTATTCATACTGGTGGTAGCATATTGTGCTACCAGTATGAATCTCTATAAACACTGCGATAACATTAAGTATAGTTTACACGATGAAACTTTCTCGACTCGAATTGGCGATTATCTCGATAAGATATAATAAACTTGACTCATCTCGTGTAAAACCGAGAAGAGTTTCTATACCGTTTGGGAGACGAGAATGTCCACGCAACAATCGTGGGATAGAATCGACGGGCGATTTATCACGTTCATTATTATGTTTGAATAATACACAGGGTGGATTTTTGAGAAGGGGCAGTAAGGATTGCGATACGTGGCTGTTCTAGGTTGGCGAGAGGTACAAAAGAGTATCTTAATTTTTATACGATACGGCATCAATACCCATCATAAAAATAACACGTGAGATTATTGACGATTATCTAGCTGAGTGTAGGTACTTACCATTTTTCCAAAATCTGTGAACGCAATTACTCAAATAGTAATGGGCAGTCTTTTAAGAAAGTTTTACTGTAGGTACAGTCAGCTGCAGAGAAATCTCACCCCCTAGCAATGTTTAAATACATTGTTAGGGGGTGAGATTTCTCTGCTGCTGACTGTACAACGGTTAAGGTACGGGCCCTTACTGACCTGTCTAAAAATCCATCCTGTAGAACTTACATGTTTATCAACTATTACAAGAAGAAAAACTTTTCGAGAAAGCGCAAACACCAAATTATTATCATGCGCAAACACTAAAATCTTATTTTCGTACGTATTTTGTTGAGTGAGTGCGATAGATCGCCTGGTGATTCTCTCTCTCGTGTCGATATGGACATTCTCGCCTCTCGACGGTGGAGCAACTCACCTCGCGTAATCGAGGCTTAACAGTTGCTGATCGTACCCCTACCCAACTACATAGAACCTGCTATAAAATTTCATAAAAAAAATCTTTTGACAGCAGTACTACACCCCCGCGAACCAGATCGGCCAAGAGGAGACGGCTCTGCATTCCAGCTTCACGCAAGTGTGATCCGCGGCCCGGGAGGCGACGTCCCGCCGTCGTCCATCCCACTCCAAGCAAAGGTCCAGCTCGGTCGACCTCTACCAACTGTAAACAACACGGCAATCCACATGACTACCAACCACCCATACTGAACACGGACTTAACGGCTTTTGCCTCTGCTCTAGATATGATTGAACATATACAAAATCAATTTTATGCTTTCACTAAAGCATAAATAACACCGATTTGGAACAATACTAAGACCCCTGCTATGGGCTTAAAGTCACTGTAAGTTAAAATGTAAATAAATTTAGATATAACTTCTAAAGTAAATGAACTACTTTTACGAGCACTGTACTTCTCCTATTACGTTTTGGAAGTTAATGCTGAATGAACGACACTAAACTATTTTCTTTTCCATTTCTTTCTTAGTAGTTAGTACGAACTTCAAAGGATTACTTGAGAAGGAAAATGATAGTAATACGTTTATGTATGTTCTGTTAGATTATAACGTGTCGTATGTTTAAGTGAATTTGCCATCGTTGTTCACTAAACTAAGAGCACAGGGTGTTATTATTTCCAAGAGAGAACTTAATGTGACCAATCTCGCGACAATCTAAGAAGCCCGATTTGACGTTTCTCATTATACATGCCGCGATAACTTTGTATGAACGTCGACGTAATAAATCGAAAAATCATATTCATAATCCTAATTAATTACTATGTTATCCATACACTATAACAATGAGTATCATTCGTAAGCACGGAGTTTCACTTTATATTGATAAATGCATTTAAAAATACCAAATATTTGTTGAAAAATATTCCGACAGGACGTTTTTACAATGGGTTTGTTACCGTAGTGTTGTGACCGTTTTAACCGTTTATAACCGAATAAAATCGATGTTCCGATAAATCGATATTTTCACAAAAATTACATTTAAAAAAGAGAGAAATATATAATTACTGTATTATTAAATGTAAAAGTAAAATACATATAAAAACAAAATCTGATCACATATATTTAGCATTATTTTAATAAGATAATTATGTCCTTAAATCTACAAACTTATATGATGGCAGTGCTTTAAAAACAATTCTGGAAAATATTGGGTTTAGATACAAAAAAACCGACAAACGAAAAATTATTAAGCAACCGGTTTTTTTTCTCTTCACTACACAAATTATTTTGATAGGTGTCAAATCGAACTTCTTATATTGTCATGAGATTAATACGGTTTTTTTTATTCAAACTAACGCATATTTTGAGAATACCCAGCAACAGCATTTATAAACATAAAATAATACTGAAACATTTTTATTCCAGGTTAAAATAATGTTAGTGTTCGGTTAATTTCCAAAAAGCCTGGCGTATTTTACAAAGTAGATGAATATCAGGGTCTTATAATTACGTGTTTAGTAAGTAAAACTTTTTTAATTAGGTGACATAATTTAAAATCCTGTAATTCTAAAAGTTATACCAGGTAGTTAGATAAAGATAAACGTTAATTATGGCTAAGTTACCGCTGTGAGGGCGCAGCGGTACTCCAGTCGTTGTAATTAACGACTCCATTTGACTGCAGAGCGTACTAAATATTCGCAAGTTACGACGATACGTTTTGATTGTCATCGCGATCTAATGTAGACACGTTATCGTACTAGGGGCGGTTGTAGAAACGGAACAGAAAGTTAAAATTGAATAGGGGATTGCATGGCCTAACCCCGCCTGTTATTTCAGTACTTCAAGCACCACGCAAATGAACGTGTGAATTTGTTTTAAGATCCTTCGTCAATAAATGTTTCATGGCCTACATGAATAAACGGATAAACACACGGGTCATAAGAGAAGACGGACTGATAAATACTATCTATGTAATTGTATTAAAAGTATGAGATAAAATAATCCGTACAACCTTTAGAAGAGGTAAATTTTACTCCTATAGATACTTATAATCATTTCAGCGGTATACAGCATTTGCAGTTGAGGCATCATACATTGCTCAAACGCAATGTGCTCATTGCATTACATTTGTCATTACCGTTAACAGCTTAACCATGTCCATCTCTGAGAATTTTTACATTATTGATGTGCAACAAGCATTATCAGTTAGTTATTTAGCAGTTACCATAATCACATGAAGATGCATGCATATTTAAAACACCTGACTAAATTCGCGTCAAATATCTCCTTTTTACGTGTCATCATGAAAGACGTGCATTTAATGCGCATGCTAAGTATGCTATTGTGTAACTTACGCGCAGTATGCGTGCACTAGCGTATGTTACACGCATGCATCAGCATACGATATTATTGTGCATGCTAAAACATCTAACCATCATGTGATTGATGTAGCTTACTGTTTTTAACCGTTAGCATTATATTATAAGCACCATATAACGATAGATAAATATATTATCTATGTTTCAGGATTTCAAAATAAAAAGTAGTTAAAATATCGACGTCTGTATCACATACCAGTTTTATTAAAATAAACCATAGATAATGTAATTCTAAATTTTTAAAAGTAGGTTAAGTTGCTGTGTGATAATGTTATCATTAGGTAGGTAAAATAGAACAAATTATAACACACTATCGTCGTTTTATAATAATTTCAGAGTTCAGTTTTAATGATATTTTATGGAAAATATTTTATGTCTGAATAGAAACTGTAGGTCTACTTCCTAGTTTATTCACTAAGTGACACTTAAATTAATCCCTAAATAAAAAGTGCACTGTTGGATTTTAAACGCTAGGCTCAGTGCTGAGAGTTGAAAATTCAACACTGCACTTTTATTTAGGGATTCTTTTAAGTGTCACTTAGTTGTCGGTGAGAACGGGCATAAGTCTATTATTATCTACACAAACTATGTCAGTTTAGGATTAATTTATTTTATGTATTACCTATTTTAAGTAGTAAAAGTTGTTTGTTATCTGTAAATTAAGACGAATAATTGATAATGCCAAAGGCACATGTAAGTCATATCAAAATTATAAATGGCAGTCAAACTATGTATTAGGAAACCATAACTAGGTATGTCTCCTGGTTTGATTTTCAAGATATATGTATTTTGGCAACTTTCTTTGACGTATAGCTTCTTAACTTAATTACGCTTCCGTCCTAAAGCTATTTTGATAATTTAGAAATACCATTAGCTGATATCTTCGCGCTTGCCGATTTTGTGTTTTGTTTTTCAAAGTAAACTATTGATTAAAAAAAAACAAGCTCGTATTCATACTAAATATTGTGCCAAAAGTATCAGTACCTATATAACTCCAAATGGTTTTAAAAACGCTAGTAAAATTATTGACACTATTAATATTGTAAAACAAATTAAACAAAATGTGCGGTTAAATCCGTCCGTCTGTGAAAGGCTGAACTTTTGCTCCCGCAGCGGTGTAAAGCGCTTTTAATTAAAAATAAATTGAAAAAGATTCACCATTTTTAGCAAACGGCGGTCGGTTCTCATAACAACACATAAGTACTGTAAATCCCGACGTCAATAAATTCAAAAACCTTAAAATGCAACATTTGCACCTTATATTATGTAAAAGCCATTTTTTACATTTTTGCATCTTACTAACTGCGATTATATTCCTAAATATTTACATTAAAGTATTCTTCAAACGACTGATTTACATAATCGTTTCATGAACGTAGTTTAGGTCTAAGGCATATTTCAATAACATTATGTTAATCATAAATGTAATCGAATGTCTAATTTAAATGGTATATCTGTGGAATCACCTTCCAGATGCTAGTTATAAGATTGAAGGCTCAAGGCTCTTGTAATCTGTAGCATAACGTCATAAATAGCGAAAGTATAAAGGAGGATTTCCACCAAACGGCTCGCATCGCATCGGATCGGAAGGGATTTTACAATCTTTAAACGATATTAAATCGTGTACACAGTATTTAAAGTCTATATTACCAAGCCGCGCACAGCAGCTTGACCGCGGGCGACTTCCGGGATACGCGATAGCCGAAAGTATGCTGCGTGATCGGTTCCGTTCGCCTTCAAATACAATAATTTGCAAAAATTTGAGTACGTTGTTAACACGGTAGAAATGAAACTATTTGAATAGGCCCAGAAACAGATACGTCTGCAGGCGACGGTACGGAGCCGATCGTATGCGTCGACATGAGCGATGCGAGCCGTTTGGTGGAAATCATCATTTACTCTACAAACATTCATTCGCACAGTCGACTGTTAGATTTACACTTGAATTTATAAAACTCGTTTATAAATTCAAGTGCATTTGTGAATTTATCGGTATCAAAATGAGGTCTATACTAAAATATTATGTACTTAGTCATAATTCAAGAACGAATGACTCGCCAAGTAACACGATCTATCGTGATATACCTACTTATACTACTCACCTAAGTGTGGAAAGTCATAACGCTGCATAGCCATGCACTGCCTCCAACCTGTATTGTAAATACTGTCCATAAGTGAAGTTCCGCTAAGGTAGCCCGCGAAATTCAAATTTTCTTTCGTTTTTTGCAATTTGAAGGTCAGTGTCAGGTTGTATCTTGATTAAAATATGATCTGCGACCGTAACAACTATAGCTTTACAGAATTATAATCAGTAGAATTAACAATACAGCCGATTCCAATGATTGTAATTCTGTAAAGCCTGACACTTACCTGCAAATTGCAAAAAACGTAAGAAAGGGGTTTAAAGATTTTTGCATGAGGGTGACGTGACGCCACCATTTTGATTTTTTTCAGATTCGCGGTGAAAATCGAAAGTTATATTATATTAAGATAGAGGACACTTATACAAACAAAAAACGTCATATAACATAATATCCTAAAGCGTCAGGTTTCGGAGCTATTCACCGAAATATAAGTCGAAAACTGAACCCTGAAACAAGGATTTTTTGTTTTTTTTCCCTTAAGTAAGTACATAATTATCTTGAACAATGAAAACAATTATTGGTAATATTTTAAGTTAAGAGCGAAAGAGACAAAAATATATGTATACCCCGCCGAATGAGGACGTGTGTTATACAAGGTCCCATTAAAATAGATGGACCTTTAACACAGCGTTCAGTACGTCTAACCAAAGATATCCAAGCAAAAAAAAAGACATTTTATTTTGACAAAAATAATAAATATCCAACACTTTTGGTGTATTTTCGTTAGCTGATTTATTTTTCTTGTAAGTATATGCGTTTGTCTTATTTATTTTTTTACCAATATCCTTATTTTGGTGGTCTGAATGATTACTAAAAGTTTGTCCATCCATTTTAATGGGATCTTATATAGTACCTACAGTATCATCTTGGATGATATTATTTATACCGAATATGATTAAAAAATCCTAAGTTTCATCCACTAGGTGTATTCAATTAATTCATGTGTAAATAACTTAATCAACATGAAATAACTACAACATATCGTTATATCGTTATTACAATTGTTATTTTGATCTTTGAATATCTCAGAAACGTGACGCTTTATGATGTTATGTTATATCAAGTTTTATGTTTGTATAAGTGTCCCCCTATCCAAATATATGACATTTGTGCAACTCGATATTGAAAAAATATCAAAATGGTGGCTGATTTTAGGGCCAAAATCTTCAAACCCCTTTGAATTCGCAGGCTACCCTGGTGCATCCCCCTTAATTAGGAATTTCGTTTAGACAAGTCTGCGGAGCTTCCGCTGGACCGACGGCCATTGCGAAGGCACCGTGTAAGTGGCAATTTATGGTGAAGAGAAGCATAGTTAGAATTCTTCTTCATCATTGTATTTTATATTGTTTGAGCCCAAAAAGTGGCCACGTTAATAATTAAAAGACTTTTAATCCGATACTAGTCTAACCATATCAGCCATTTTGTCAATCCTCAAAGTAAACAATTATGACTAATGACTATGACTATGTATATGACGTCATGATACAGGTTACCTTTTGAAACCTAAACATGAATTTAGGTAACTATTACCACACATTTAAATAGTTGTCGTAACATAATTACTTTTACGTGATGACTATCTACCATATATGTTTGTTATAATAAACTATAATAAAGTATTTAAAAATGATCTATTGGTGTTTTATTTTATAAATCAACTAGCTTTTTCCCGCGGCTTCGCTCGCGTGGAAGTCAGACCAAGGAAACGTACTACTGATTTAAAAAGTATCCTTTGTTCAGGTTATAAACTATCTGTCGCCTAATACAAATCCTATTAGTAGCATAACGTAATGAACTAATGATTGAAGCTATCGTGAATGTTCAGAAATTGAGCACGATGACTAATGATAGAAATTGATGAATTGATAGAAATTGAGAAGAATTGTAGAGGAGCTTGCGACTAAGTAATAACAGCCGCACGGGTCGACCCATCAGGTTAATCTACGGTTGCCGGGGTTGGTCTGATGATGGGTGACCATCTTGACATACCGAGACTCCTCCGTGGCTCGGAAAGCACGTTAAGCCGTTGGTCCCGCTGCCATTCATGGATCTTTGACAGTTGTTACGGGTCGTCAGAAGCCCAAAAGTCTGACAACCAGTGTTACCAAGGGGTATCGTATTACCCAGTAACTGGGTTGTGGAAGTTAGATAGGCAGTCGCCCCATGTAAAATAATGGTATTCAGCTGCATCCGGTTACACAGTAAGCCGACCCTAACATAATTGGGAAAAGGCTAGGCAGATTGATTGTTTAATAATTGAAATACTACCTATATCGTGAATTCATGAAAGCCTTGTACTTTTTGTTAGGTCAGGTTAGGTACTGCTCAGAAATTGTGCACGTGTCATGAACAGAATACCGTCTTGAACTTCGATTGCAGCGTCACCTATCGGGCCCAATTGTGAATAGCAAATTCCAAAAAATAGATATCGTTGCGTGTATCTTGATATAGGTCGTTCCCGCAGCCGCCATCTTGGATTTACATTTAGACCTCTCTTTCGGCTTAAGCACATTAGAAAACTATAAAAACGACACCCATGACGATATATTTGAAAATGTTCACAGCCGCCATCTTGGTTTTACTTTTTGACGTCACTATCGGCTTTAGCACCCTTGACAACCTTGACTACGAAAACGACACCAATGACGAAAAATTTAAAAAAAAATCGCAGCCACCATCTTGGATTTACATTTCGACCTCACTATCGGCTTTAGCACCCTTGAAAACTACGGAAACGAGACCAATGTAGATAAGTATTCGTGCTAAGTTTCAAGTCTATTAACTCAAGGAATAAGATTTTGCATACAAATCCCCCCTTTTCACCCCCTTAAAAGTCGAATTTCCAAAAACCCTTTCTTAGCGGATGCCTAAGTCATAACATCTACCTGCATGCCAAATTTCAGGCCGATCCGTCCAGTGGTTTGGGCTGTGCGTTAATAGATCACTATGTCAGTCAGTCACCTTTGAGTTATATATATTTAGATAAATCTGCCTAACCTTTTCCAACTATGTTGGGGTCGGCTTCCAGTCTAACCAGATGCAGCTGAATACCAGTATTTTACATGGAGCGACTGCCTGTCTGACCTCTACAACCCAGTAACTGGGTAATACGATTCGCTTTGGTAAACTGACTTTTGGGCTTCTGGCGACCCGTAATGACTGTCAAGATCCACGAATGATAGCCGGGACCAGTGGCCTAATGTGATTGCCGAGGCACGGAGGAGTCTCGGTATGTAAAGATTTTCACCCACCCACGGACCAACCCCGGCAAGCGCAGCATATTATTTATTATATTTCAACCGCCCAATTCGGCAGTTTACTTATAATTGGTCCAAGTAGATAACCCTGCCAATATAGTACATTACTGCTGCGGCCTGCATAAGGGGCATTAATGGACGATCGTGTAAATGTGGGCCGAGGCGAAGCCGAGACACAAATTCCTAAGTGCATAAATCCCTGGTTGCGGCCAAGATTTGTATACTCGTAGTACTTTTCTCAAATAATGCGCGGAAATTGAAATTAAGTAAATCTTAATCTTTCTTTTTAATTATAAATGCGAAAGTGAGCTTGTTTGTTTGTTTATTTGTTTGGTCGTTTGTTACACTTTCACGCTAAAATGGCTAAACAGATTTGGATGAAATTTTGCACATTGGTAGACCATGACTTCAATTAGGGCTACTTCAAATAGGTTACTTTTATCCCGATATTTCAACGGGATTAAGACTTATGCGAGTGAAACCGCGGGATGCAGCTAGTTTATTATAATTTCCTGAATCAATGACGAACAGCAATAATTTTTCCCACACCGATGTTAATATGTTTCTTTTTACTTTAAACAGCTCTATTTACAAGCCGAATAAATTTTTTGATAAGTGTGTTTTGGTTGCCATGTGTCGAAGTACAAAGTTCGTTCCATTTTTTTATTACACAATATGCAGATATGATAAATACAAATATGAGTTTTCATAGTCATTTATTCGGCCGGCAAACAAGACATATATGGATTTTCATACAAACATTGCCGGCCGGGCGCTCACATGTATTAAACCAGTACAGCATTTTTTATTTATCCCGAAGAAGTTGTCAAAATAATGCTCGAATTTCCAAGCATGTTCGAGAAATATTACATTACTGTCGCGGCCAGCAATTATGGGATTGATTACCGATCGTGAAAATGTGGGTCGAGGCGAAGCCGAGGTACAAATACGTGAGGTATGAGTACATTGGTATACACCCAATGTTATGGGTTGTATACTTATCTCTCATCTCATCGCTTTTTGTGAAAATATAGGTTAGGTTAGGGGGGTATATTCATCCACTGCATCCCAAGGTCACGTTACGTGAGAAATAAATGAACCGCGCAGCTCGTGCGCAACCTCTCCGCAGCAGTGGAATGCCGCCTTAAGGCTGCATTTGCAGCGTTGTTATATACGTGTACGTATCTTCGCCCATCTCTGGTGGAAACGCAGCCTTATGGTGCGATTCGCATCTAATGGCGATGCTTTGGCACTACTTAATCTTACCAAGCAACGTATCTTTTTCCTCTAACTAATTTCATTCTATAGTTTGATGAAATCAGATTGCACTTTGAGTTTAGTAATTTAAATAAGCGTCGTATACGAATGTGAACATTATTTGTATATAGAATTAATGTTCATATTCGAATGAAACACTTGCTCACATTTGATTATAAGGAACGCTAACTAAGTAAAGTCAAAGTGCGGTCTATGAATCTTGTCCTAAGTGTCACAAACGCGGCCGCTAAGTTCAGCAGAAATGTGCTAAAATCTTTTTTCGTCATTTGTATAGCGGCAAGAAACGAACCAAGCTTGCTCGAGAGCGTTTTTTCCCCAAGATGTCATAAATCAGAAGGCGGCAGATGGTGTTGACCTACACCATTATTGCCATGTTCCTAGCTAAGAATTATTATTGCCTTCACTTTAGGTAGGTACTTCGTTTTCAAATAATAAAGAATGTCTTTAGAATCGTAACTTCGGATTGACTTTGGTTGAAGGAAAATACTTTCTGTAGTTGATGTTAAGATTGTTAAAAGGGTGTAAATTAAAAAAATGTGTAACATTACTATATCTACCCGAAATGTCTTACTTTACTGGAAAATCAAAAAAACGTTGTTTTTTCAATTTCGCGTATTCAAAAGAATTTGCAAATTAAAGTTAAGTATTTATTTTTACTCTCTCACTCAACCATTCTACAAAAATATATTTTATTTTTATTCATTTGAACATTCAGTTATTCAGTTACCATTTTATCCGTGTGATTGTTTTTACAATAATAATATGATATTATGTTCGCTGATGTTTTAACTAATGAACAACATAACCATTTCTCGTTAGGTACTTTGCCTTTCAAAGCTAACTATTAACCGTATTAAGTGATACATGTTTATTCAATTAAACATGTCCTGTTTAATACGGTAAAATATGATACCAATCAGTCTTGTGACAGGGACAGATTGGTATCTGATTTCGTTAGCTAGTGATCGCAAGCGCTACTGCTGAGCATAAGGTCCCGGGTTCGATTCCCAGTTCGGGCAAAGTGTTATTGTGATTTCGATCTAGAATTTCTCAGTAGCAGTCCGGAATCTGGATTTGTGCCCGGTTGATGACAATAGGTTCGCCCCTATTAAATGGGATTTAAAACATAACTGGCAAAATGTGGGTGCGCTATAAGTACGCCTCTGCCCAATCCTTCGGGGAAACTAGGCGTGACGTTGCTATTTAAATTTTTATTTTGTTTGTGTTTGAGTGGCTTATAGCTAACTTTTAGTTTTGTAATTGATTAACTATTAATTAAGCATAACACTAAGTATAGCACTAAATTAACTAATTCATTAACTGCATAGGCTTACCGGGATACGTAGCGTTGAAAGGCCTCCCACAAGATGGACCGACGACCTTGTAAAGGCCGCAGGAATCCACTGGATGCGGGAGGCACAGAATCGGTCGAAGTGGCGGTGCTTGGAGGAGGCCTATATCCAGCAGTGGAAGTCTTTCGGCTGAAATGATGACAGGCAAAAATGCATGCGCAACTACTATTACGATGCATTAGAAATAATACAGTTTTTAAATGAAACAGTACTAATGGACGCTACGCAAACAAATCGATTGAGGTGTGTCGTGCTCAAGTCGATATTGAGGAAAAATGTAAATCCATAAAGGCGGATGCGAAAATTTTCATTTTTTTTTATTATGTGTATCGTTTTCATAGTTTTCCAAGGTGCTTAAGTCGATATTGAGGTCAAAATGTACATTCAAGATGGCGGCTACGAAAATTTTTATGAGAAGGAACTTTGTTCCTGACATGTGGCCTCAGAGTGCACACGTTTTTTATCTACAATTCATTTGAATTCTTAATAATTGCTAGCTTAGAGTAGTGAACATAAAGACAATATTGGGTATTGTTTTAATGTTCCCTACTAAGCAAAGTTCCAAATAGAAAACCAGTTTGTTCATTATTTAAAGAATAAACATATTTTAATTAGACCATCTTATTTCTCTATTAAGGTTTCGTTTTGTTTTGCTGAGATATTTGCATTGTTTACCAAGACTATCGATGACGTACCACATACAGTTGCAACATAGTTTCATTGGTCTCACTCAACGCAAATGGTGCCAGGTACTTTTCACTGATGAAACCAATGATATTATAAGTAAAAAGATGTAGATAGGTTATCTACTCAACATTCGATCTTCAAAAACGGCACAATGTCACACTATTAGATGACACGTGGAAGTAGGACGGCATGAGTCGGCATGACGTAATTATTGGGAGCGAAAAAGAGACAAGACGAAGAAAATGTGGCTAATTAGCCACATTTTAACGTGTCGCTTGCTGAGCGCCTATAACCTATCTACACCTTTTTATTTATAATATCATTGGATGAAACGCAATGTGGCTATGATCGAAGTATAAAGTCTACTGAAGACAGGGAGAGCGTTTTGAGCAATTTTGTATTGAATAAGAGGTAAGTAAGGAGTCATGGAAAGTCTAGGGGGAAGAATTTCCACCGATGGAAAAACTAGCCGAGGTTGTGACGAGATCTCGGTGGACTTCTCTTCCGACTACGACGAGAGTGGTGGGACTTACGGAGAAAGCTAGTAAAGATATATATTTACTAACAGGGTAATATTAATGTTAATAAACAACAATTTCTACTTTTTTTTAATCATTTGATTTTGAATAACCATTTATTAGGCGAATGTAAAGTCAATTTATCACTAACCACTTAATTTCTGTCAACACCAAATATATTTTAGCTGCTAATGACAAAATTTATTGTCGTCAGAATGGCCCTCATTTAAATTAAAATGATTACTTTTGCTTTAATACCGTAAGCCACAACAAATAATTTCTCCTCCAAAAACTTTTGGTGGAACGTGGCCTCCTTTGTTAATTTAAAACGAAATTTAAGCCGAGAAGGTCGTTCCCTAATTTTTTATTCTTTGACGTCGTTTCTTATTGCGTAAGCTATGAGGTTAGTAGATCTACTTAGCATTTAGACAGACAGGTGTAAGACATTTTCACCCCTCACACTTGGCACCTACTTCAGAGTGATGAAAAAGAGAAACACTGTAATAATTTACATTCCTTATTTACGAGTTCGAATAAGTAAGATACCTATAATTACCTAATTCATTGGTTGCGATCATTTTTAGAAAAGAAAGTGATATAATGTCGAAGATGGCTATTGAGATACGTCAAGTATTGTAACGTAATCAACATCATACATAACATAATAATATCATTTGCTAGCTAGAATAAGCTTAAGTGATAACGACTGCGGTGTGGATAACAACGCGATCATGGTTAAAAAAATTAAGGGGATTGTATTGTCAGTGCCTTACGCAGTTAGGACCACGATCTTACAGGTGCTGTCAGCTGTGTAGTCACCAACTCAAAAAAGAAAGAGGTTTTGAAAGGACACTGAGCAAAAGTGTTCTATGGACCAATAGCTACCTCATACCAATATACCTACCTCATCTAACCTTTTTCCAGAGGGAATTTAAAATTTGATACCGCCATTTTGATATAAATAAAATATTTTATACACAGGCTGAATATTCGGACGGGAACTAGATTTTCCCAGAAAAAACCGACAGAGAAGGTAATGGGAACCCACTACGATAGAAATCCTGTCGACTGCCTCGGACACCATGGCCTATCTTGTAGTAAGAGCGCAGGGATAGCACGGCACGCCAGCAAAAATGACATCATCCGTAGTGCTCTTGTCATCGGGGTGCCAGTTGTTTAAGAACCCAGCGGCTTGGCACGCGACGATGGGAAGAGACCAGACGGAATGACCATATTACCTTAGAATTTAGGTCGACCTTAGGTGTGGGATGTAACATGTGTCGACACTCCTGCGCCATCCCATCTTTCAAGCATGGCGGGCTGTGCTGGGACGGCTCTTGCAGGTGCGGAAAACCAACCAAGCGAAAATATTCCAATATTATTGGCAGTTATTTGTTCGAGCCGTTTGGGGTTAAAACACTAAGGCCATGGAGTCAAAGTGCCAAATAGTTTTTCAAGACATCGCCAAGCGGTTGGTCGACTCTTCACGTGAGCACAATATCGCTATATAACGTGGCAATGCTGCCAGCTTTTTGGGCACTTTTTCTATTGACAGCGATGCTGACGAATTTTTTGATACCATATGGAGTCCGCGTATCACTGATCAGTTTCCCTCACTCGTCTGTTTATGTTATTGTTTCGTTGATTAGTCAGTTTCACTGATTCGTCAGTATTCTTTATGATTAGACAGTTGCGTCAACTCGCCAGTTTCCAGTATTTGCCAGTTTTCGTCGATTCGTCAGTTTTATTCAATTCGTCAGCCAAAGTCCAAAGTACAGACGGTAGACAACTGCACACACGTCTGCTAATTTAAACATACGAGTATATTAAAATCTATTTGATAACTTTTAGCCATATTTATGGAATAATTTACAAAATCATTTTGTGTAATTGTCAAACTGACATAATAATATGTATATATTTCTATTTCAAGAGCTCTGAAAGGATTCCCGTATCCATAATATTAGTTGCATTATACACCAAAGTACTCGTATATGTATATGTTGTTAAAATGAATGAAGAATCTTTTAGTTTTTAGTTTTACTCATAGTGAAAGAGGGCGAAGAGTGCTATTACGAAACGGTCACCTCTACAACCATGCCGCAAAACAATAAAAACGGTTCTTCGTGGTGGCGTTGTGGAAACAGGTCATCTTGTAAAGGTAGTGTGACCTTAAGTTCAGATGCCTCCGCAATTATAAGAGAAACTGTGCACACGTGTATTCCGGATTATGGTACAAATGTAGGTACGTACAAAAAGCCATCGACGCATGCAAGTCGCATGTACGCCAAGAGTACGGGCCGTACAGGCGATTTACGAAGACATCGTGGCTCACCTCAAAGCAGCAGACTCTGATGACGGAATTGGTACGTCATCGGAAGTGCAATTAAAAATGTTCTTTACAAAGCTCGACGCAACGAGTTAAGCATTGAAATAACAACTTTCACGTCCGTAAAAGTCTTCGTAATACCGGAAAAGCTATCAAAAGATTTTCTTTTATTCGTTCAAGCCACAGATAATAAATTGTTAATTTTTATGGCACCATAATTATGCATTATAATTAGCTGCCGGTGTTAAAGAAATATTTTGCGATGGTACATTTAAGTGCATTCCATCGCCATTTACACAGCTTTATTCTATTCATGCAGACATGGCTAGTACAGACAACGAGACAAATGTTGTTCTTCTTACTTATTGCCTTTTACCGGACAAAAAACAGTCCATGTATTATCAAGTTTTCAGCGTATTACAATAAAAAATTCCCAACTTCAAACCCTGAAAAATACATGCCGATTATGAATTGGGAGCAATTAATGCATAGGAAGCCTTCCTTCAGCTCTCGTTGTAGGATGTTTCTTCCACTACCGACAATGCTAAAAGCAAAATAGTTGGAAATAACTCAGAGTGTCGAAGGTAGACGGTACATTGGAACTATTTCTTCTTTGGCATACTTGCCAAAAGAATATGTTCCTGACGGTTGGATGACAATTAAAGAGAGTACGCATGCCACATGCCACATGGTGTAAAATACAATCAATATAGCACATACATCACGGATACCTGGATGAATGCATATACTAATTACTTTAGCTGTTACCAAGAATGCCATCGCACTATTAATATGGTTGAGGCATGGCACAATCGGATAAATAAGAAATGGGGCAAAGGAAACCTCATTTATATTATTTTATTAATGTTGTCAAAAGGGAGGCTGTATTCATTGATTTTAAAATGAGATAAAAATCCATTTATATAAGCAAACACAATAGAAAAAAAAGGTCTTATAAATTGGATGAAGAATAATAGTTATTTGTTATACAAGAGTGCAAAGTTGCTTTTTAACCGCGTGTTCAATTTTGATGACCGAGCAAGCGAAGGATTCTAAAATTGAATCACGAGCGCAGCGAGTGATTCAAAATTAGAAGCCTGAGCGTTAGCGAGGGAATCAAAAGAGCACGAGGTGAAAAATCTTTGCACTCGAGTGCAACACGTAACTTTTCATTCCACCTCAGCGAGGAAATGACTAAATGCAAAAAAAAAAACGTTTACAATCACAAGATAGGTACACTTTTATTTCAGTTTAGGTATTAATTACTACATTATAACAGGTAAGTATTACAGAATAATCTTTAAATTATAACAAAATAATACTAAGGTATAATTAAGAAAATTTTAAAGTAACGTTGCTACAGTTATTTAAATTGAGTGTAATATTTTTGTTTGGTACTGTAATATTGGTGTTAGTCACTTGTGTACTGTTTTTCGGTAAACTATCTGTCATACTTAATAGTTGTACCGATTCATCGGATTCCCTTGGCGTGAATGTTGGAGAGAGAGGGAGATGGTTAGGTGTTTCATAACGGCTTATTTTTGATGTAGAAGGGCCAGTCCAAGGATCCGATTGAGGCTCTTTCAGTGTAATGGCTCCTACGATGCCTTCACATATTTTAGACTTATTTTGGATGGAATCCTCTATGTATCCCTCTACAACTGCATTGGACTTCCAGCCTCCGTGGCGCTTAAGGGACAGGAGATCAGCTCCGGAATCAGCCAAAAGTGTGGCTGAAGTTCGTCGGAAACAATGACCCGTGTACAACAGGGGTTCTGGAAGTTCAAGAAATGTTGCTATTTCTCGTGGGATACTGCCAATTTTATTAGTACCCATAGGCTGTCTAACACACTTTCCATTGCGATACTGTAGAAAAAATCGATTGATTGGAGTGTTAGGCGGGCGTAAGGCTTGATATTTCTCAACAATCGTTACGTATTCCTTGCGAATGACGAAGTTGCGGTCTCTTTTTGTCTTTGTATTAGGTAAATTAATTAATAGTAAGTCATCTGAATGTTTCTCAATGTTTTTGACATTAAGTTGTGTTAGTTCATTAGTTCGACATGCTCCGTTTATTCCAATAATAAGAACAACCTGTAACGTAAAGAGTATTGTAGTAGATAAATGAATAAAATTGATATGAACGCATAATTATGCCTATCAACATCTACTAAGTATACTATTTAATTGAGATTAATATACTTAAGTAGATACTGAATGTGCAACTGACTTACTTTTGCCGCCAAATATACGGAATCGGGTGCTTCGTTAAGAAACTTTTCAATATCAGATACTGTGAAAACCTTCGATTTTTTTGGTTGATGACCAGATGAGGCTCTTTTTAAAAATGCCACTAATTTAGGATAGGTATCGATATGTTTGTCTTTTTTCATCTTTATTGTTGCTTTTAGCATCGAATACGTACTCCATAGAGTGCTTGCTTTCTTGTTCTCGGATAATTCTATAAAATATGCCAGCAAAACGTTTTCTGAGAAAGTTTTGGCTCCTTTTGCTAGTCGCCACGTGTTGAACATATCGTACTGTTTTAAATACTTCTCGCGTGATTGTTGAGGGAGAAAGCTCATTTGCGCATTATTAACAGTTTCAGTCAATTCTGTTGGCGTCAAGCAAACTTCCTCGTCGCTAGAATCACTCATTTTAGTTTTTTCACTTGTTTTCAAGTTTCTTGTTTTTAATAAAAGGTTTAACAATGACGTGAAAAAATGCCGCGTAAAGAACCGCGTACAAAGCAAATTGAAAAAAGAACACCAAGAAGGTTCCGAGTCTGAGTTTTTAAAAAAATTAAAAAAAAGTTGTATGATATATTCGGCACCATAGAGGTAGCAGTAAATAGGTTTAATGTTTTTTTTAATTCACAAACTTAGTGCACACGATGTTCTAAATTCAATTTACTTTATCCTCTAGCGAATAAAAACGGCTTTTCCACTCAGATATTGAAGATTAAAAATACTCTTTCCGAGATGGTGGGATGAAAAAAACATTGTTGATGATTTTATAAAAGACGGACCTGAAAAAATTGAGTTTTGGACGTGCAGTCGGTTAAGGCTTATTAACGTAAACAGAAAGATGTTAAAAAGGATAAATTAATTCAAATCCGAGATTAATCGAATTCATGTCCATTTTAATTGACGATCTTTTATTTTAAACTTTATCGGTCCATCAGATTTGGAGCAAATTGGTTGTAACATACGGACGGAAACACACGAATGATCCTGTAAGAGTTCTGTCTTTTTCCTTTTGAGGTATGGAACCCTAAAAAACAATGGTTTACATAGAGAATACGTTATTTAACCATTTGTGTTACCTTCAAGAGCATTTACGACGGCCGCCATGCGGTTCGGCATGGAATTAATTAATTCCACTATGACGGGCTGTGGAATGTTCTCCCATACTTCCAAGATGGCTGTGTTCAACTCCTGCAAAGTTTCTAGCGCTAGTTGGTTATTTTGAACACGCCTCTTCAGCATGAGCTGAACCTGATATGTATCCAATCTTGCTGGCCATGCCATTATTGCGATACTAACGTCTCATTCTTGAACATTTCTGGCCCTTGCATTATCAAATTTTATAAAAATTAAATACTAGCCCTCAAAGTCAGCATACGGCATTACAGGAACCTCTAGGCGTTGATGAATATATCGATCCCTATTTAGTGGTAATAACCGTGGTCCAGTCACAACCTCAAAGCTAGTTTTTACTTCGGTAGAATGTCCGCCCCAGACTGTCCATGATCCGCCGCTATAACTCACCTACTCTTCAATGCAACATTTCTGAAAACACTTTCCCTGTCTTTGGTAGACTTTCCTACGTCCATCATTGCAATACAGCATAATCTTGGCTTCATACGTAAAAAGAACCTGACTCCAATTACGTTGAGTTAAATGCAAATGTTCCCGTGCAAACTGTAGCCGTGCCGTTCTGTGAGCCCGTGTCAGTTTGGAACCATTGGCTGCCTGATGAGGTTTCAGGCTACGTTCTTCGAGTCTTCCGCAAACAGCCAGTCCATGAAAGTCTCGAAGCTGTTCTTGGACCTGTACTAAGGTCAGATGACGATTACGCAGGCTGGTGGTAAAAATAAACCGACCTTGTCGTGCTGTCGTGACCCGATTTAGTGACCCTCCTTTCGTGGACGGTGCACGAAGCCACCAGTCTCCAAGTATCGATAGTAAATTCTTTGAACGGCAGAACGACTTACATGAAGTTGTGCACTTACGTTTCACTGCTAAGCCAAGACTGAAGAAGTGACAAGACTTGTGCGGCTACTTCAGGTGCAGTATCGAAAATTTAAACGTCAGAATAAATGTAACATTTGAAAACTAATTTCGATAAGTACTCTTTTTATGCAAAAAAAAACAAATACCGAAATAACTTTTGACTAATCAAATGTTGTGGAAGAACGACCAAACTCCGATTTTCTTCTCTTTTACAAAATGGTGAATTCTGGTGATACCGAAAAACTTTTTCTCTGACTTGTCGTTATTTTGATGTTTTGGACCTGTAAACACGGTGACTCGATTTAGGAGTCCGGGAGTGTATATTAAAGCATAGATACCTATAGATTATCAGACCACTGTCGGTCTTAGGAATATTTTCACATAAATCATTGTTGTAATGTATTTGTATGCTAAATAAACATACAATTATTACAGACAGTGGACAGCTCTTTGCACTATGCAAATACTAGATTTGGGTTTAGCACTGATTCGTGGGCACAGAGAGCAGGAAATCCTATTAACATTCATGGTAAGCTTCGCAATTGTATACAATATAAGCATACAAATATACGACACAGTCCACCAGGTAATAGGAGTCTTTTTTTAAATAAGTTTAAATAATGAAACCTCTGCTTGATGTAATGACACCCGTGACTTGCACTCGCCAACAAAACCAATTTAAAGTTTCAAACGTAAATTGGTCATACCGAAATTCATTTCGAAATTTTGTCAATTATCGTCAATAATACGAAAAGCGGTGGAAGACGACAAGATACCGTGAGAAAATTGTAAAGCTCTATATAAATAATGCCATTACCCGTGTCGATGAAATTGGTCTCACCTCAGTTACCTACTAATACATATGTCTCAAATAAAATATCTACATAAATCATAATCAGCCTATAGCGTTCCCACATGGGACACAGGCCTCATCTCTGTGAGAGGGAATGAGCCATAATCTACCACGCGGGCCCAGTGCGGGTGGGTAGATGTCACATGTCTTCGAAATTTTCGGTTCTAGAACATGCCGGGTTTCCTCGCGATGTTTTCCTTCACCGTTTTGAGAGCAGAGGTGATGAAATTATTTACACCAAGTAAAGCGCCTGTCTGGGTTCGAAGTTTCGAACCCACAAGTCGTAAGTCGGGGCCGTTACAACTAGGCCACCACTGCTCAGATGTCAACATACATACTAAATAATAGAACTTCTTCGAGATGATGATCCATGTCATCCATGTGATCAGTGCTAATATCTTATTTTGTAATTCCATACATGCAGGCTAATTCTACCGCGTATGCCAAAGTGTTCAAGTTTATGGATTAGACGGCGCAAAGAGACGAGGTCAAACGCTTTTTGAATTAACATCTGTGGGATGCCTTTTATCATGATTCTTACCTAATGGTCCATTTGTGGTGACTATCGTCTCGGAACAAATCACTCAATCCATGTTACTCCTCCAGGTTAACTTTCTCCTGAGAAAGGAAGCCTCTTATTTTATTTGCAATGATTTTTTCCATAGTAGGCTAGTCAGACTAATGGGTCTATAGTTTACGAGTAGTAGTTGGTTTCCTTTCTTGTAAATAGGTACTACGTTGGCCAGTTTCCGGTCACCTGGCACAACTCCGTCTTCCAATGCATAATCTGCCTAAAATGTTCCCACTGCTGGGACACAGACCTCCTCTCTTCGAGAGAGATTGGGCTGTAATCTACCATGTGGGCCCGGGCTTGGGCGGGTTTTTCATACTCTAAGCCAAATTGCTGGTTAGAGCGTGTAAGCAATTCATAAGTAATATTGGCGGTTTACTGTACGGGCCAGTAACTGTACTATCGTAAAAACCTAATAATGCATTTCGTATCATGTCTTCTGTGATGCAAAACTTCTCAACTGAGTTTGTTACTCTGGGCGCATTAATGGTTGATAAAAGTCCATCGGAGTTTTTAACAAAACTTAGTTCGAATTGATCCGCAAAAGTTTCGACGATTTGTTTTGGTTTCATAACGAATTGATTCGATCTTTTTTTGACAATATTTGGGATACAAACTTTAGAGTTGAGTAGGTTCCTGATATAACCATAAAACGCTTTAAGACCTGTTTCTATAACAGTGGACTCAAACAACTTTTTTCTATTTCGAGTTACATTAACGACTAGCTGCCCCCCGCGGTTTCACGCGGTATGAATTATTTGGAGAGGCCGGTTTATACTGGGTGAGTTGAAATCGCCTACTATGACTAATTTTTTTGAGTTGCTGCTGTTCCAATAGTATTAAATAAAACTTCGTCAGATTCAGCAAGGGAATTGGAAGTAAGTCGGTTGATGCAAGCTAGTAGCAAATCGAGATCGTCATATTGGAAGTCAAGCCATATAGAGGTATGAGGAACAGGGAGTTATTTCTATACTGGTGACTGCGCTGACGTTCATAATGTCAGCGCAGCCTTCGTGCAACTACTTCAGCGTGGCGTCATCAACATCACTCCTGCAAGCTTTCGTGAGGCGAGTCAGACAACCAGCCGGCATCCACGGCTTTAAGGGATATCCTAACCGCCAGCATTCAGAGGACGCGCATTCCTGGTCATCACCCTCCTCAGCCTCATCAGCAACCTTGGCACAGCACAGTGCACTTTCGGCCGGTCCACAAGCAGAGCCTTTCAAACCTCTCATGGTCGACGCCAACAGTCAGCCTTAACCCGCCGCTGTACCACATCGGACTCACTGGATTATAACGCAGCGCCTAATTACTTCTAAGGCCTAGACCTCGATTTATCTGATGTTGAAGAACAATATAACAGAATATTATACGGGATCCGCAAATGTTCAAATCGGATAGAAACAAAAAGTAAGAAAGACACATCTATCTAGTTTAAATATCGAACAATTAGAAGAAATGAAAAATATAATTCCGACACTTAACAACGCAGACTTTTAAATAAACAAGTCAAACGAAGTATTAGAGGCAATATCCGAAATTAGAGCACCCATAAGGTAAAATAGCACTCCATAAAAGACCAGCTAAGCAATTTTTCATCGCCGCAGACTTGAACACAGAAAAAGTCTGTAGTCTGCGTAGGCTCTAACGCAAATGCCTGTCGTAGCTGTTGCCTTTGTATCTAATTGTGTGCATTGTCCTTATAACGAACAATTTTGCGTGTTGAAATTGTAGCTCCCAAAGGAAAACCTCGCTGAACTGAATGAAGTGTCTTGATTATACTTTTTGCGGGCATTTAATTATGAATCTCGACGTAATGCGCTCATTAATCATAACGAAGTGCCGCGAAGAGACTTCAACGTTAAGTTCGCATAAAAAACTTGCTCTATATAAGTCACCTGGTAAACTTCTGGTTTATGTACCTAGGAAGCTTTTTTTTTGAGCAATTTTTTTACCAACTATCTGTTTTTGTAGTTAGATATAATATGTAGTCCCATAGATATATCTATGGGACTACATTCACACTAGTCCACTAGTGTAGATGTACAAATTATATTATTTGTTCATCTACACTAGTGGATAAGGGGACTAGTGTAGAGACATCTCAGTGTAGTCTACGCATAGATGCACTCGGTAAACGGGAATAGTATCTAACGGGAATAAATCTACACAGTAAAACGTACTCACAAAATGTATAAAGCTAGCTTTATAACAATGTAGTACCTATATCTTTATACAAAAAAAGCCCACCAGCTCCGTACATCATTGATTAAATTGTGTAAAAAACACTGTGTCAATTTTAAAGAGTAACCTAGTACGTATGGCATAAAGTAAAATTACACGACATGGTTTAGACAAAGTGATTCTGTGGCAGCTGGATTATAATTATATAAAGTGTGAAGAATATCGAATAAAAACAGTTTTTTTGTTTTATTGCGGTTTGCGGGCATGCAATCAAGATGAAAGCTTTGTCATTGATGACGATTCTTGCTATGTCGAGGTGAACTTCGCCTCCCACTCTACAAAATAATCGAGCATAACTTACAACTTATAGGGCAGCACACTAGTCTGCTATATAACAGACACACATAGCACTCGCATGAACATAACCAAGTGATCAGTATTAATTATCTACTAGCAAAGGCAACTTGCTTTTTAAATACAATGCTGTGCATTATCTGCAGCATTTATCTGTGTATCTATTATATTATATACTTTTTATTTTCACCAAAGACAGCCCCATTTTATGTCCAGAAACTCACTCCTCCATTCCATTGCCATAGCCATTGTTTTAACCAAATCCCAAGTAGGTCCACAAATGACGATTGCAGTGTCAAAATATACGCGTATGTCGATTACACTGCAATCGTCATTTGTGGACCTACTTGGGATTTGGTTAAAACAATCAGGCCTTAGAAATAATTAGTTCCTTGTTTAGTTAGAAGTTGTTGTTTAAAAAGTTCCTTGTTAAACTTTTCAGAATAGTTAAAAATGGTTTCTGTTGTGAGCTTTTTTATTGGTATTCTAAATGATTTGGCGTGATGAGTTTTGAAACTGAATATTTTTTTTGCAAAAAGTCGTCTATGGTCGAAATTATACTTAATTTGGTTTTTTACACCTATGCACATACGTCTTTTATTATTTGTGTGTCTAAAGTTAGGATATAATCTATTTCGTTCTTAATTTGATATTTAGAGGCATGAGGAACAGGGTGTTAACTTCACTCATCCTCCATAGAAAAGGAAGATCCTCCGACGTCCGACCAGACGGGTGTGGTGTCTGGCAGGCAACTGCCCAACGGTTGGTGTCGGATCTGTAGGAAACTAACTGATTGTGAAATATAAATAATGGACATGGAACTTGGAATAAAATAGTATATTGCACAAACATTCAAAAATGGTACAGAGCAATGACACAAAGAAAAAAACAATATGACAGCAGACAGATAACAGCTATTGGCTGCTTATTGGTTGCGTTCCATTTCAACAGGATCTTTTATATGTCGTTCGCGCGGTAAACAATTGCGCGATGCAGGATTAGTGAGACGTCATGATTTTGTGTGACTTCAGGTTTTTGATGCGTAGTTCGCATATGGCGATGCAGCTGACGCCACTTTACTTCCTACGCTCTTGCTATGCTTGCCAGTGCCAGTTGAGGTTCCAGTGAGTCAAAACCGGGTGCCGCATAGTTCGCGGTGAGTCGGAACTGTCTGCGGTGATTCCCCAGTGAGTCGGGGTGGCGCTGCGTTATGATCCAGTGAGTACGATGTGGTACAGTGGCGGGTTGAGGCCGACTGTTGGCGTCGACCATGAGAGGTTTGAAAGGCTCTGCTTGTGGACCGGCCGAAAGTGCACTGTGCTGTGCCAAGGTTGCTGATGAGGCTGAGGGTGATGACCAGGAATGCGCGTCCTCTGAATGCTGGTGGTCAGAATATCCCTTAAAGCCGTGGGTGCTGGCTGGCTGTGTGACTCGCCTCACGAAAGCTTGCGGGAGTGATGATGATGAGGCCACGCTGAAGTAGTTGCACGAAGGCTGCGTTGACGTTAATTCTCGGGGTGACCAATTTGGTGGTATAAGAAACAGTTTCCTAGGTATAATTATGCTTAATTTCTATTAAATTCGTTCGCGCATTATGATTTTCATTACATTCATTTTCTTCCTTCAGAAATTATTTAGGTACTAAAAGAGGGTAATTTTTTAAAACACAATTGATGTTTTTTATTTACTTACATAAATAAGTATGCATGCCAAGTTTTATTTTCGTAAACGGTCCTCCCGTTTTATATTTTTTTCTGAAAATCGGTTGTTTGCTATTTCGTGCATACGTATATATTTATGTCACACTGTGTTCCTTCAGTAGTTTCGGCTCTACTTTGATGACTCAGTCAATTGTCAATCAGGTTTTATCTACTACCTGTTCGTGTCAGACGTCGACCGGGTGAATTTCATTTCTCTATCACCAGTTTTAGGGTCCCGTAACTATTAAAAAAATGTACGTACGGAGCCCTTCGTGTGCGAGTCCAACCTGAAATTTTCATACCAAACTACCATCCTTTTTGAATGTTTAGGTATGTTTCCAAAAAAAGATTTTTATTTATATAGATTTATTAATCTAACACCTTGGTTTGTGTTAAATAACGAGCAAACAAGTAGCAAAGAACGAGTTGCACTTGGAGCAACAGGGCAGTCACAGTTTGCTGTTTCAAATTACACACATCAAAAGTGTCTAGGGATCAACATATATTTTTGCAATAACTTTTCTCCTGATTGATATTAATT
Source organism: Conistra vaccinii (assembly GCA_948150665.1). NCBI lineage: Eukaryota > Metazoa > Arthropoda > Insecta > Lepidoptera > Noctuidae > Conistra > Conistra vaccinii. The sequence goes on from OX411315.1 coordinate 19,478,919, forward strand.
AAAATTTTCTTTAAGGATTCATCAAATAAAGTGTTTTCGTTTGTCACAGTAACGATAAACCAAGTCACCTTTGCATTAATAAAGAAATTTGCCATTTTCCTAATAAAGGGATTTTTGACATTTGAACCACTAACATTAAAGTTCGAAAAAAAGACTGAAATAACAGTTTTCTTTAAAATTTTATTGGGTAACTTAAACAATTAATAATCCGTGTTTCTACCGCGAACACTAACAACACAAGAACATCGGTTTGGCATACTCAAAATGAGTTCATCCAAATCACGCTGTGGAATGGCCGCCCATGTTCGTTGCAACAACAAAAAAAGGTCTTCTTGCGACTGGATACCCTCCATATTCGGCAGAGCTCTTCTCTGTAGCATATCCCATGCATGCTCAATCGGGTTCAAGTCTGGCGACTGAGCAGGCCAGGGCAGGACATTGATGTTAGCTGCGGCGAGAGTCTGTCTTACAACTCTTGCGGTGTGCGGTCGTGCATTATCATGCATTAACTGAAATAAGGGACCGATTTGCACTTGTAGAGGAACGATGACGTCTGATACAATCGTCTCAGCATAAATTTGAGCGTTGAGGTTGCCTCTAATCCAAATCAACTCAGTTCTTCCGCCGATCCAAATACCCGCCCATACCATGATGGTTCCACCACTATAAGGATGGACTTCCTGGCAGGATTTTAATCGCTGTTGGCGTCCAGGGGTTCTCCAGTGTCGTATACGTCTTGTATCCGGTCTCATACCAAAACGAGACTCATCAGAAAAGCACACGAAACGCCATTGTTCTTCTGCCCAATTTCTGTGTTCAAGAGCCCATTGATATCGAATCCTACGATTGTGCATTGCTATAGGTGGTACCCGTAGCGGTCTTCGGGAATGAAGGTTCACTTCATGCAAGCGGTTTCTGACTGTTTGGTCGCTAATTAAGTTCCCTGAAGAGTGATGAAGCCTCACGGCTAACATCATGGCGGTTATTGTTGGAGCTCTTCGAGCTAAGATTTGAATGTATCGGTCTTGTCTCCGTGTGGTGCAGCGATACCGTCCTCCATGGCGCTCAGCCACGGTACCAGTGCTTCGGTAACGTGTCCAAAGTCGACTGATAACACTCTGACTTGTATTCAGAGCTAAAGCCACAGTACGTTGCCGGGAACCAGCTTCTATCATTCCCACGGCTCTGAGCATTTCTTCCCTGCTTAAATGACGTCGCTGCTCCATAATAACGTTGGTTTTAATCAGTAGTAGGGAAACAGTAGCACTAATAATGTCTTCAATGCGTTGTATGTTTTTATAGGGAAAATATTGACAGCTGATTTTCATCTTTTACTCGAATTTGATTCACAGTTCCTGATTCAAATTATGAAATGCACCAAAAAGGATCCATATAAATTTATAAAATCATAAATTTATTACAAAGCCACATCTCAATCTCAAGAAATCCGCATAAAAATGCTTGATCCCTAGACACTTTTGATGTGTGTATTTAACCCCATCTAATGCAGACGCGACTTACTACTACAGATGAACATGAAGTAGTTTCTTAATATAAAATTGTAGGCCACATCTGTGTTTTATTACAGCGGACCAGTTGGTGTGACATTTTTCGTGACGATGAAGCTAGCAAACCGGCTACAATTCGCGCCGTTATTGCACCGATTTTGTGTTTGCTTTCATACAATCTCCAGCTTAGTTTATTACTTTCAGCACTAGCGAGCCTAAATGAACCAGACCTAGTTAAAAAAAAATCTATTTTTACACTTGTAGTACAAAAAGTTTATTTCGTTCGATTTTCTGTAATACGTATATACATACAATGTAAGAAAATAGAACGGAGGATTTGCTCGTATTTCAACACGAGGAGAGAAAGTAACACAAATAGGAATTGAAGTTAGCAATAATCAAAGGGATCAAACTGTAATAACAATACTTACATGATGTTTTTTCGTGTTTACATCATTCCATTTATTTATTCATTCTTTCATTCCTAGCCTTATCACAACTGTGCTGAGTCGGATGCAGCTGAATACCAGTATTTTACATGGAGCGACTGCCTACCTGACTTCCACAACCCAGTTACTGGGTAATACGAGTACGATACCTCTTGGTAAGGCTGGAAGATTTTATCGCGTTTACAACGCTTTGGAATATACTGTTATGTTGTGCATGTATCTATATCTATATCTATATGTGTACATACAAATGGGGCCCAAGCCATAAACGCAAATTATTTTGTGAACATACTAATTCTATTCTATGAGATTTTTTATGAGAATAGGTCTCAAGTAGCTTTTCTAGTTGGTTGTGAATAATTTATCACTAGGTAAGTTGAAATTGACTTGTGTAAAAAATATGTTTTTAAAGATCCCCAGGAATGTGAGTTTAAAGCTTTTTTTTACTTTTAAGCTGTAACCTTTCTTTTTAGGGTTCCGTACCCGAAGGGTGACAAACGGAACCCTATTCATAAGCCTCCGCTGTCCGTCTGTCTGTCAGCGAGCTCTATCTCATGAACCGTAATAGGTAGGCAGTTGAAAATTTCACAGATTGAGCATTTCTATTGCCGCAAGAGCAACAAATAATAAAATTAAAAAATAAAGGGGGGTCGCCATACAATAAAATTAAATTTTGAAAAAAAAAATAATCTGTCCCTGGCATGTGGGGTATCATTTTCTAGAGCTCATCGAGTAGAAAATAAATATAATTTTTATTTGTTTTTATCTTCAAAAATGATGAATTAGGGGGCCGTAGAAGTTGTCTATTTTAGACCATTTTTGTACGAGCTCTATCTCAACAACTAAACAAATTAGGAATTTGAAACTTGTGTGTATCATGTAACATATACTGTTTATAATCAACAAATACTAAAAACGCCGATTCATAACGTATTTTATATAATATGGGCGATTTTCTGCAACTTAAAATAATAATTTTGTATTTCATGCTAATAATATGCGATATAAATTCCACAGATAACTATTTAATAGTCGGAGTAATGACATGGAATTAGTAAGTACCTACTATTATGGCAGCATATACTATTTCGATCATTTAAATTTCGATCATCCAAAAAGGTCTACAAAATATACTTTCTTCACAAGATTTTAAAACCGTCCAGTATTTTTTGAGTTTAAGAACTTTATCGACTTTTTTCAAAGTATACCTAGACGGTGTTAATGTGTGTACCTCATGTTAAAACTACACTCCAATAGACAATATATTCAGTAACATTGAAATGAATGCTGGCACATACAGTGTACTATTCAGTTACCTTAAACCGTTGTGGATACAATTTCATATTGAGAAAAATTATTGGTGTAAAAATATTCGGTCACGGCGGCCAATCTCAACGGAGACTGGCCTTCGGCGCGGGAGATATTATAGTGCACAAGTGTGTGCGCAGACACGAGTGCACTCTCTCTTCCCTCACTCTCATAGTCCGATGGGATGTGTAAAAATAATAAGTAAGAAGTAATAGATTTCTGTATGACTATCAAAAATAACGTAAAAAAAAAAAACATACAGACGAATTGAGAACCTCCTCCTTTTGGAAGTCGGTTAATAAATACCTGTATTGACCCGTGCGTTTGCACTGGCGAAACATCACGACAAAACATGTTGAAATCTCTAGTTCCTGTCAAACATTGTATGAAAAATTGACAGAAAATAGAGATTCCAACATGTTTTGTTATGAATGTTTCGCCAGTGCAAACGCACAGTTATAATTAAAATTTGGCGTACTACTTACATTCTATTTTGTACAATATAGTCTGATGTAGCAAAAGAAATCCTTTTATTTATAAGTACTACCTTTACCCGGCCTGGCTTCGCATGGTTAGCACTAAGTACTTATCTACGGCGCATCTACCTTTCCTAATTACCTTTTTCTACCTAATTACCTACCCTACCTACCTACCCTACCATTCTTACCAGGGTAAGTAGGTACCTAACCTACCCTACCTACCCTACATATCTACCTGCTTACCTACCATATATACCTATTTATACCTACTAATACTATGTTAGTAGCAAATAAATAACTTTGACTTTAGTTAATGCATGTTACTGGATAAAGTTAACTTGATATTTTTCTCTTAAAATAAATGAAATATACTCCTACACCTATATTTTAACACAACAACATTTTTTCATTAAAATTAGACAATTTCTTTACAAATCTTTGTTTTTTTATAGCGCCTCTGTTGTTACCTTTACGAAAGTATTACAAATTCATAGTGTTAAATCTTGTACGACATGGTATGGAACCCTTCGTGTGCGAGTCCGACTCGCACTTGACAGATTTTATTTAATATTTTTGTTGATATGTGTCAAATTCAAATTCAAAATATTTTATTTCACATAAACCTACATGGGCACTTATGAAACGTCAGAAGCTACGCACGGTTCCAATTGGTCGTTTCCTATGGAGAAGAGCCGGCAAGAAACTCCACGGTTACTCTTTTAAAAATAATTGGGTTTTACAATATTTACAACAAAAAAAATATAAAAAATACAGTATTATTAGGTATGCGAGGGCAGTGTAGGTCTTTCAACAAGTACCAAGTATGTACTTAACAAAATAGAAGATGGTCAACAAGTGTACAGTCCACTAAGCCTACAGCGTTCTCACATTCACAAAATAGAAAAGAATCTATATAAAAGATAAATAAATTAATAAAAATAAAAACTATTTTAAACGAAATGACATGATTGCTATTACAACTGTAACAAATCTGAATAATTAACATGTCCACAAAAGTCACTAATAAAGAGTTGAAAATTAAATAGTAGGTATATAATGTCAAATAAAATTATGATTACAGTACGACACAACTTAGATGTAGCATAGATTTGAAAATTTTCATTCATTCATTTCAATTTCACGAATGTATTTGGCTATAAGACTTTACAAGTTATTGTGTTTTCGAAAGATCATTTTCACCTAAAGCAGTAATAAAGATTGGTGATTTTGAAGGCGCACTCAGTTCGGATGGTGATCGGTTTTACGAATTTTGCCGATGCTACATCTAACTTGTGTCGTACTGTACCTATGTCAAGGAAGAATGTAAATAAAACAAAAATATAAACATGGTAATTTGAGAGCAGTTAATAGAATCTTACATATTTTGCCGTTAATGAGGTACCAGGGAAGCCACATGTGCAGAGGGAATTATTGCCAAACTTCTTTGTCTTCAACGTAGTCTTTAATTTTATAATATGCTTTCTTGATAAGGACACGTTTGATGTGGGTTTTGAACTTCCCATCGCTAAGTTCTGTAACCGACTTTGGCAACTTGTTATATAGATCTCAAAAATAGTTTTTTTTTTTTAGATCTGTATATGTGTGTTATACAGATCTCAAAAAAAAAATAAAAAAATTATTACATGCCACATAGCGCTACGTACGCTGCTCGAGCCTGCTTAATAGTCGTCGAAGAGTGAACTCAGTGTCAGGAGGCTGTAATTCTCAAAGTAACTCGTAAATTCTGAAGTAAATTCAGCGACTTGCTGTAAAAAGAATCACGGGACTCTTTTTATACGTGTCCACCCGAATTGGTAGATCATGGTGCACCTGCGCCCGCGAGGATCCTTCATTATAATAGTGATGTCAATAAAACAGATTTCTCACTGCTGCTAAACCTCTCAGGAACTTCAAATGGAATAAGGTGAAGGAACATGATTTATGCACCGAGAGACCAGCACGAGAACCAGAACACCGAGCGGCCGGTAAAAAAAAAAAGTAAAGTTTTTTATTTGGGACTAAAACAAATTGACATAATTAATTACACATAATTAATTACAATGGAAACGATGATAGCTACAAAAATTTAAAACTGTGTTAATTTGTCACATTTGAACAGTTTATCCTTTCCAAATGTATTTAATCTGTTTATATTAGTTTATACATAGCACAAGTTTGTTCATAGAGCATGTCAGTTATCATATGAGCATAGTTGGGTTCTTGCGTCGCAATAAATAACTAGGTAGGTACACTATTAACGCAAATGCTGAATTAAGTTCCAAACCGGCTGGTTTGGGTTATCAAATCGTTTCCTATCGCAGGTCCCGATATGATTTCGGTACAGTAATGTAAAAGAAAACTAAAATATTGTTATTAAGCACGGCTGTAGTCGTTCTGCCGCGAATTGTTCTTTACAAAACTTGAATTGAAAAGCCTTCCAGCCTCAATTTGAATGCAGGAAAACTTTGCAATAGCTTTTATTCGCTGTCGGAAAGCAAATGAATTTACGACTTACGATGAATCGAGTGTTTTTTTTCTTCCAATAGGTACGTAGGTACTCCGAAAATTATGAACTTTTCAACTTTGCTAGCAGTTCTGAAATGTAAATAAAAAGTACAATAAACAGAAGGCCACTTGATTAATTACTTTGAAAAACGAGCACGCCTCACAGTAGTCCCATATGATGTGTAACATCTGACATCTCGGTTGACGTATTGATATAAACAATATTTATTATCATCATCATCATCATCATAATTACATCTGACGGTCAACTCTAGCACCACGCGCGTTCATTGGTCAAATGAAATAGCGCGCGCTTCCCCGGCTTCCTGTTACACACTTCCGTCCCTTTTCACGAAATTACTCCCACAGATTGCAGGATCCCACGGATTGCAGATTGCAGGAATGCGAGAGGAAAGATGTTACACATCAAAAATGTTAGTCAGTTTTCTTGTGGCAACTGTGGTTTTCATTATTAGGATAAAGTGTGATGATTTCGAAAACGCTCAATTCCCGAAGCTCTCTGAGCGATATGATTGGCTGCATCACCGGTACGGCTGTTGCTCGTTGATTTCGCTCTAAAATGCAAATGAATTTATCAAGTAATGGAAACCCAGGCACGTACTAGATACATTAGTTATTCATTGAAGCTGCCCGATCGTCACACGACCTATGGGTAAGTTCAGTATAGTATTGACCAACTCGATTATATCACCGTAATTAATTAACATCCGGATGTGCTTATGTTACAAACATACTTATCGACAAGACAACTATTATCGATTACAATGATACAATATACACTTCTCATCAGAAAAATCGAAACACTTCCGTTTTTATGGTTTGTGTCCTAATTTAACACAAAAGAATTTTCATTCCATGAAAAAAATCACATGATTGTGTAGCTGGCAGTTTGGCCATTACAGTGATAAGCGAAAAATCTAAATTCAAAATTAGAATTTCATTTGTTTGTCCTATAAATTAAATTAATGATTCACTGTTTTGAGACAAATGTGTGTTTAGAGTTGGACTACATTTCACCTTTGAAAACTAAAAATTAGCGCTTATCTTAAAACTTTTTGTTCTGTTTTCTGTATACTGTGACCTTAATGCTTTTCAACTGCAGGAGCAGCTTCATGTTGTACGTAGGGTGGGCTCTAAGTAACTCTACAATTAGAAGAAGGTTGAAGGAACGTGGACTGGTACCGCACAAGCCAGCAAATGGGCCGAAATTAACTGCAGACCATCGAAGAGCGCGCCTTAACTTTGCACGTGAGCACCTAAATTGGTCATATCTCCAGTGGAACAAAGTCCTCTTTTCTGATGAGTGTAAAATTATGCTGTATGGTAACGACGGAGGGAACAAGGTCTACAGAAGAGATGGAGAATGCTTTGCACAATGCTGCATTGAAGAAAAGGTCAGCTATGGTGGCGGTTCGTGGACGGTTTGGAGAAGAATTAGCGCCGACGTGCACATTTTATTGGCTATGCACATTTTATTGGCAACGGTTTCATATTCATGCACAACAATGCTAGGGCTCACACCGCGAGCGTCGTACGAGATTATGTTACCAAAGTCGGTATCTCCATTATGGAGTGGCCAGCAAGAAACCTGGATATGAATCCGATTGAACATCTTTGGGATGAATTAAAGAGACGAATTCGTGCAAGAGATCCTGCCCCAGAAATACTTAGCCAGCTGCAAAGTGCAATCCAAGAGGAATGGAATGGCATGCCACGACATTTGATCGTGACTCTGATCCAATCGATGAAGAACCGTATGGAAGCAGTAATAAGAGCTCGGGGAGGGAATACAAGTTATTAAATAAACGTTTCTTAGCTTTTTTTTTCATTTACGTGTGTAATTTTATCAATTTCCTTCATACTCCATACAGGGTAAAAATTACTTGTTAAACAAAATCCGAAACCTATGAAAATTTAATTTGAATTTAGAACATTAACATTAGGATTTGAAAACCTCATATTATTCACTATTATATGACATTTTAAATATATTCCTAAACATACACATCTTTATGATAATCCTTACAAAACATAAACTTGCAAGGTGTTTCGATTTTTCTGATGAGAAGTGTATTACAATGACACAATATTACAGTATATTAATGTGCAGTATTTTAGTTAATTATTTAGTTCGTTTAGCAGAGATGGAGAAGTGTCTGCTTCGATAATACTCAATTATACTGTTGGCATATCTTATTTATCTTTAAGGTTATACAAAAAGGTTTTGTGTATTTACATATAAAAAGGAAGGTAGAGTGTCGAGTAGGCTAACCGCCAGTTAGTCACCCGTAACTTCATGTGCGAATTTCACAACGTTCGAGTGTCGTTCGCGTGAGTCTAATCAAAAGATTAACTGACCCGTAACTAAATTGCCACGACATCTGCCAATTATCGTGTTTACGTTACAGTCAAAATTCAAAATGCAAATTAAAACTACAAATTCAAAAATCTAAATTTTTAGTTCAGTAATACAAAAAAGTATAAGGAAAATTGGTCGTTGTCATTTGTACAGGTACAAATGAAAACAGGTATCTACAGGTTAGTTTAGGTTACGTTAGGTTACCAGTTAGCACCAACAATTATATTAAAATATATTAGAATAAAATCTGTCAAGTGCGAGTCGGACTCGCACACGAAGGGTTCCATACCATGTCGTACAAGATTTATCACTATGAATTTTTGTAATACTTTCGTAAAGGTAACAACAGAGGCGCTATAAAAAAACAAAGATTTGTAAAGAAATTGTCTAATTTTAATGAAAAAATGTTGTTGTGTTAAAATAAAGGTGTAGGAGTATATTTCATTTATTTTAAGAGAAAAATATTAAGTTAACTTTATCCAGTAACATGCATTAACTAAAGTCAAAGTTATTTATTTGCTACTAACATAGTATAAGTAGGTATAAATAGGTATATATGGTAGGTAAGCAGGTAGATATGTAGGGTAGGTAGGGTAGGTTAGGTACCTACCTACCCTGGTAAGAATGGTAGGGTAGGTAGGTAGGGTAGGTAATTAGGTAGAAATTGGTAATTAGAAAAGGTAGATGCGCCGTAGATAAGTACTTAGTGCTAACCATGCGAAGCCAGGCCAGGTAAAGGTAGTACTTATAAATAAAAGGATTTCTCTTGCTACATCAGACTATATTGTACAAAATAGAATGTAAGTAGTAGGTACGCCAAATTTTAATTATAACTGTGCGTTTGCACTGGCGAAACATTCACAACAAAACATGTTGGAATCTCTATTTTCTGTCAATTTTTCATACAATGTTTGACCGGAACTAGAGATTTCAACATGTTTTGTCGTGATGTTTCGCCAGTGCAAACGCACGGGTCAATACAGGTATTTATTTACGTTATTTTTGATGGTCATACAGAAATCTATTACTTCTTACTTATTATTTTTACACATCTCATCGGACTATGAGAGTGAGGGAAGAGAGAGTGCACTCGTGTCTGAGCACACACTTGTGCACTATAATATCTCCCGCGCCGAAGGCCAGTCTCCGTTGAGATTGGCCGCCGTGACCGAATATTTTTACACCAATAATTTTTCTCATTATGAAATTGTATCCACAACGGTTTAAGGTAACTGAATAGTACACTGTATGTGCCAGCATTCATTTAAATGTTACTGAATATATTGTCTATTGGAGTGTAGTTTTAACACGAGGTACACACATCAACACCTTCTAGGGATACTTTGAAAAAAAGTCGATAAAGTTCTTAAACTCAAAAAATACTGGCCGGTTTTAAAATCTTGTGAAGAAAGTTTATTTTGTAGACCTTTTTGGATGATCGAAATTTAAATGATCGAAATAGTATATGCTGCCATGATAGTAGGTACTTACTAATTCCATGTCATTACTCCGACTATTAAATAGTTATCTGTGGAATTTATATCGCATAATATTAGCATGAAATACAAAATTATTACTTTAAGTTGCAGAAAATCGCCCATATTATATAAAATACGTTATGAATCGGCGTTTTTAGTATTTGTTGATTATAAACAGTATATGGTACATGATACACACAAGTTTCAAATTCCTAATTTGTTTAGTTGTTGAGATAGAGCTCGTACAAAAATGTTCTAAAACAGACAACTTCTACGGCCCCCTAATTCATCATTTTTGAAGATAAAAACAAATAAAAATTATATTTATTCTCTACTCAATGAGCTCTAGAAAATGATGCCCCACATGCCAGGGTCAGATAATTTTTTTTTCAAAATTTAATTTTATTGTATGGCGACCCCCCTTTATTTTTTAATTTTATTATTTGTTGCTCTTGCGGCAATAGAAATGCTCAATCTGTGAAATTTTCAACTGCCTACCTATTACGGTTCATGAGATAGAGCTCGCTGACAGACAGACGGACAGCGGAGGCTTATGAATAGGGTTCCGTTTGTCACCCTTCGGGTACGGAACCCTAAAAAGTAGTTCGCTGAGCACAACCGTTTCGAAGGCTGGTTTTAGAGTCACGCTGACCGGCGGCGCTGACAGCCGAAACGTATGAACTTCAGATGTCAGCGCTGAGCGGTTGGCGTAATTTCATAGAATACTAAACTTTATATACATTGTCTTGTCAGCGCGAGACTAAATCAGCCTAAGGAGCCGACTCAGCCAACCACGCGTCTGAGCTGCGCGGCATGGTATTTCGCAGAACTAACTGGGGCCACCGCCCTTCCCCCTCATGACTGCCTTACATAACATAAACAACCAGCCTATTACCTACTGTTCCCACTGCTGGGACACAGGGCTCCTCTCTATGAGAGGGAGTGGGCTGTAATGCACCACGCGGGCCCAGTGCGGGTTGGTAGATGTCGCATGTCTTCGAAGTTTTTTGAGAGCAGTGGTGATGAAATTATTTACACAAAGTAAAACGCCTGCTGGGGTTCGAACCCACGACCTACAAATCGTAAGTCGGGGCCGATACCACTGAGCCACTACTGCTCCTGTTGCCATCATAAATGCGCGCGTAGTACTTGATCATTATTTTGCTGCGATGTTATTTTAACACTGCGATATCTCTTAAGATATTCATTGAAATCGAATGATGTAAAGAGTAATTTTGTTTTAAATTAAATACTTGTCATGAATAACGTATTTATTTGGATAAGGATTAATGTCATGTTTATAAAAACACCTTCGCAAATAATGCATTATTTTAGAACAAATTTGGTTAGCATAAAAACGGTTATAGTGAGCCAACCTTAAAAGATAGACATATTATGCTATCGCGGACTTTTTTTGAGAACTTTTAAAGGGGAACAATTCTGTCATACATAATTTTTGCGAAACTTTCACCGTTTACGCAGCGCTCGCAGCGGAAGCTCTCAAAATGAAAACAAAAACCCCGATTTTGAAACATTCTTCATTGGTGCTCCGCTCCTATTGGTCTTAGCGTGATGATATATCCTTCCTCGATAAATGGAGCCTATAGCCTTCCTCGATAAATGGACTAACTAACACTGAAAGAATTTTTCAAATCGGACCAGCAGTTCCTGAGATTAGCGCGTTCAAGTAAACAAACAAACAAACGAACTCTTCAGCTTTATAATATTACTAGCTTTTACCCGCGGCTTCGCCCGCGTGGATGTCGCAAAATATCCCACGGGAACGTTCTACCGGGAATACATACCTAATAGCCAAGGAAAAGATCATTGACTAACTTTCAGCGGACGCAGTGGTAGGCTAATACAGCGCCCGCGTGGTCAACCATAATTATTTTGTTACGCGTAATTTTGAAACTGTGATATCTCTTAAACTATTCATTTAAATGATGTGATGTAAAGGCATATTTTAATCGAAATTGAATGCCCAATTTAAATAACCTATTTAATTGGATAAGGATTAATAAGATACCGGTCAAAATAGCTTCGGAAATAACAATGAAAATTTTATACAATTTTGAAAGATAAAAATGGTTATTGTGGGTCACCCTTAGAAGATAGACATATGCCATCGCGGACTTTTTTGTTGCAATTTTTAAGATATACAATACTCTAGAACATAAATTTGATTTATCTCTCACGACTTACGCAGCGCACGCCAGTAAAGCTCCCAGTCGGCATGATTTTTTCCGACATCTTCAACAATAATCGTCATATTTCAGCCAATTTACACAAAACCTTAATAAATTATACACTAAAACCTTCCACATGAATCACTCCGTCCAATGGTGAAAACCGTTTGAAAATCCGTTCGGCAGTTTTTGAGTTTATCGCGTTCAGACAGACAGACAGACAGACAGACAGACAGACAGACGCGGCGGGCGACTTTGTTTTATAATATGTAAGGATTATATACAGGGTGGCAGGGACATCGACGCGAAGCCGGTTACCATGGATTCAGTACATGATTCTGAACCCCCCTGCGTTGGAATTCTTCGTCGGTTATTAAAAAAAAAATCTGCTGCTCCCTACATTTTGACCGCGTAGGTATTGCACTTTTCTATGAAACAGCAGATTTTTTTTTAAATAACCGACGAAAAATTTCAACGCAGGGGGGTTCAGAATGATGTACTGAATCCATGGTAACCGGCTTCGCGTCGATGTCCCTGCCACCCCGTATAGTATAGATACATGATTGAAATTGGAACTTATGTTATTAATTCGATTGTGTATCATGCTCATTCCCAACAAGAGAACAACCGATGTGCAGGTGATGTTGTAGTGGCGTATTTAACGGCAAAGGGGTTAGAAGATTTTTGTATGGAGGGTGGCCCTAACATGATGCCGCCATATTGATTTTTTTTCAGAATCGCGGTGAAAACCGTAAGTTATATATTTAGATAGAGGACACTTATACAAACAAAAAATGTCATATGACATAACATGCTAAAGCGTCAGGTTTCGGAGTTATTCACCGAAATATAAGTCAAAAACTGAACCCTGAAACTAGGATTTTTTTGTTTTTTTCCGTTCAGGTAAGTATATTGAACTATGAAAACATAATTGCATCATGTATAGGTAATATTTTAGTTAAGAGCGAAAGAGACAAAAATATATGTATACCCTCCGCCGAATGAGGACGTGTGTTATATGCTATATGTCTTATATGGTGCATGGCATGGGCGCGACACCCCAAGAAAATCCTATTCAGCCTGCCGCTGCCTTCTTGGATGATACTATTTATACCGAATATGATTAAAAAATCTTATATTTTATCCACTAGGTGTAGTCAATTAATTAATGTGTAAATAACATAATCAACATGAAGTATCTACAACATAAATAAATAAATTCGTTATAATAATTGTTATTTTTATCTTTGAATATCTCAGAAACGTGACGCTTTATGATGTTATGTTGTATGAAGTTTTATGTTTGTATAAGTGTCCCCTATCCAAATATATGACATTTATTGTGCACCTCGATTTTGAAAAAAAATCAAAATGGTGGCTGATTTTAGGGCCAAAATCTTCAAACCCCTTTTGCCATTTTTTAACTTTACCAATACCTTCGTTCATTTGAATATTTATGGGATAGTAGGTATAATGACATTGGATTTACGAAATTGTAATGTAGCCCTGTGTCAAATATACTCCGAATTGAAATTGGTTGAATGCAGTGAATGTTGATAATTATCGCTCCACGCAGCGGCACGACCGCTAATTAGAATAATTCGTTTAAACTTCGCTTTCAATCTGTTTGTTAATTTTTCAACATTATAAGGATGTGACTCGAATAAAGTTCCTAATAAGACGAAGAGGTGAATAAGAATGACGTCTTATCATACTGGTGCGAGGGGTGCGAGCGAGATCGATGATCAGCAGTGCAGCTCGAAACCACAGGCCCTCTGTTCCACTCAATTACCTCCCAAGTACCTAAAGTAGATCTGTGATAAATTCATGTCGTGACCTGCATCAACAAGCTCAGGTAAACTTTGCGAATTTTATCTCTTCTTTTATCCTATTTTCCTGCACAGCTTGTACCTACCTACAGAAAATTTTGAAGCGACACGTATTAAAAATATCAAGAGGCTGTTAAAAGGTAAATTTAAAGAACGTGGCTGAAATTATAAATGTATTTCTTTTGCCGAGAACTTATTTGCATATCGCTTTGGGGAAACTCGACGCTTTGCATGCGTCGCACCTTAAGGTGTAAAGTCCGATTTGTGTTTATTTTACCATCCTAGCTACCTATGTACCTAAATCTCTAAGTTAGGGAAACCGGGGCCGGGGCAATGCGGACCCCTTATTGTAAATAATGAATAAAATCTTAGAAAAACAAGATAATGAAAAAATCAAACGCCAGTTAGTTATTCGTTTCATTAATGTTCTTTAAACTTAACGTAAAATAATTGTCTGAGTCTACTAGTATTTGGAGAAAATAGAACTTTACAAAAAAAAGAGAAACTGCCTGTTTTGCCCCGCACCCGCAGCTAAATGGTCTTATAAGTCTTATACTTCTTATACTACTGCAGTACAGGTCTTATACTACTGCAAAACAGTAACCAATGAGAAGGAAGTCTTCATAATTATGCTCTTCGCTGGCACTGGAACAGTAAACCCATCTGGAATAAGTACGGCAAGTGAGCAAACCCTCTATTTTCGAATACCAATATCCAGAGTACAAACTCTTTATATCTTCTTCTGTGATTATTTTTTCTTATGTTTTCATTTAGCTTGGTTTTTTCTTCTTTTCCGTATTCTCATAAGCTGGTTTCTGTATGTGGCTTTTCTAGATTCTTCTTATAAGGTCAAGTCCTAGTGGTTCGTTTTTGGGCTTAGCTTTGGGTTTTGGCATGATAGCTATAGGCGCTTGCGGCTGTTTTCATGTCCTCCAGGGTCCATTCAGCAGGTTCTGTCTTCCTTTGGTAGTGGTGAACTATAATTATATGTGCAGAAAAATGATAACAAAATTACAGTTAAGATAAATTACCCGAGGCAAAACGGGCACCCTGCTCATTTTGCCCTGCCCGACATTCCCAAAAAATCGAATGTATATTGGTTAATTAATTCTTTTTTTTTCTTGTTATTCAGTCACATATATTAACGTAGTAATTAACTTAGCAATTCAGAATTTAACACAACCATCAATTAGCTACACAGACTAAAAAAAGTAAAATAATACCTAGTGCTTCCACCTACGATTTTTTGTTGTCGTCAGGTGACGCGCACTTACTTGTCTCGCAAGTCGACTGGAAAGCGATCCGACTAGTTCCGAAGTTAGTTTATTTTATTCATTTATTGCAGTCGTTTTCAATGTTGGAGCGAACAAAAGCAGTAGATCTACTACAAATAATAATATCGATTTGTTACTCAATCCGAACTCTGTAATAAGTCTGTCGTTAGACATGATGGCGTTAATGACAATGCGTCTGATGCAGTTTGTGATTTCAATGTTCGAGCGAGCATAGTAGTCCGTTCATGACAAGCAACATGTATAACAACAATCTCATACTCAGTACACAGTTAATCGATGTTCAAAAGTAATAGGGGTACAAAAATTTCTTTACCTCTTTTTTTAAATGTAAGGTCGTAATAGCTCCACCAGTTCTTCAAACTTTTCATAGTCCATTCTATAAAAATCATAAAATGTTTGCACGTAGTAACTCAGATCATTAAATTAATGTCTGAATTCACCCTTCTGTTGTCTCTCCATCCAGAGAGAATTTACCCAAAATCTTCTATTATTATTGTAATGTTTCTGTTCTTCTTCTTCCGCGAAAATTGATATTAACACTAAATCCAAATCCACCATTATGAAATGAAACCCACAACATCCAAATGATAACATCCAAAAATTGTTAATTAGTGGTAAGCCGGGGTGAGCAGCTAGTATCACATAAAAATACCGTTTTTTTTTGCGATTACCAACTTACACTTGCATTTGGACCATCGATCGATGAGATGTCGACCCAACGGTTGACATCACATCGATCTACAACGAATAAAAAATGTTATTCCATACAACTATGGAATAACATTTTTTTCACTGCAAAGTTAAGTTTGTCGTTTGATTATGGAACTCTTGTTGCGAGAGTCCGACTCGCCGGTCGGTTTGATTTATTTATGGTCACTCTATACACTGGTACGAGAGCCCATGACCAGAATGTTTGCCTTATCGTTTTACGAACAAAATCATATACAATCGATAAATTTGGTAATTCTGAACTAAAAAATCTAGATTTTTAACTAAATGTTGGTGCTATTATTATCCGATTTGAACAACTACTTTAGTCGCTACTTAACATAATATTTTCTATAGACAGTCTGGATTGAGGAGCCACCTTAAACGTCCTGAAATTTTTTAAGGGTTTTACTACAAATTCCAGGGCCGGGCCTACAAAATCGGCTAATTTACTACTAAATATTGGTAGTACTCGCGTTTAAATGAGCCATGGCTCATCAATCCATACGGATAGGCTTTTTTTTAACTTTGACATCATTAGATTTGTACGCCCACGGGTACTCTGACTGACGCTGATTTTAATGATTATTGAATATTAATATCAACTACGGGGATTATTTAGAACAGAAGGAGTGGACGCTAAAAATGACATTGTTCAGCTGCAATTTGCGCCGTGCGTCGTTGCAAGCCACACCGCGACGTCACACACTCGCCCGCATTGAATAATTTTATCCAACGCGAATGCACCCCGGCTTTTCACCTATCTCTGAACTCCACAGAAGTTAATCCGCTTTTTGTTCCGAAGTTTCTGTTACGACGTCGACAGGATTTGAAAACCGTCAACTTTCAACTTGTATTAAAATTAAAATAATTAAGTTGCATTCTTATGTATACGTTGGAAGACAAATTCGTACTTAATCTTCTTGAGGTTAAGACCAACTTAAGACTGACCTTAGCTTTCAAGCATCGTTTTAATCTTAATTCGAAATAATCGGAGATGAGAAACATGATTTTGTTTCCAAATCATACAGGACTACAAAACTTTCAATAAAAAAACTATCTGCATAATAACATTATAACATACTATTACTATCCTCTATGGTTAGTAAGTTCACATGTTCTAATTCCACGGACCACGGATTATTTTTCGTGATTTTGAGGTACAATCACGAGCATAAATACCTTACTAACGCGAATCGAAACTTTGAAGAAAGACTTATTTCATTATACTTGGTTTTGATAATATTATAATGCTCGTTATATTTTATAAAAATTTTACTCATACAATTTCTATCAATTATTTAGGAGGAAATCGCTTAGTAAATGTATATTGCTCGTGACTGTGCTGAGTATACATTAAACTAACCGGTTTTGAAACATTTCCTTTATGTGTTACATATAAACAAGAGTAATTTCGGTCGAGTGACTTGTTTTTGAGTGAATAGGTAATTTACAACAGAACGCCACCTGCGCTCGGAGCATCGAGTAACAAAGGTCTGCTGGTTTATGGCGATTACAAGGGAGATCGTATCCTAAAAGAAAAACCTTAATACAAAAGAAATTCACTCTATTTCTTTATGTTACATCCATTGCGAGCGCCCGAAAGAACGATAGTTTGTAATTTGTTGTAACATTTTATTTCAACACTGATCGAGAAAGAAAGTCACAGAATGCAGAACTCATTTTCCAAATAAGTTTCAAGAGCTCTAGCAATATATGTAGTTGAAAGTTATTAAGACACTCGGCAACGTGGTGGTGGAACCTATTACTTATACAATTACGTACTAACAACTTTTATTTCAACATAGTTATTTAGTAGGTACTATCCACCGAACTACAAACGCTGAGCGAACTCTTGGCATCGGGTGAGAGCAATTGATTGCCCTTGCTCGACATATAATAAAGTAAAGAAAGAAAGAAAATAAGAGAAAGTAAGAAAGAAAAGAAAAGTAAGACAAAACGCCATGTTCATGGAGGCACGCACAGATGGTTTCGCGGCAATCTTACGCAAGAAAGCGGCGTCACTGCTGCACAGAGTGCGTGTGAGTAGGAACAGCATCCTGAGTGTGATAGCGGACAGGTATGACTGTCCTTTTTTTAAAAATTGTATGCGTTTGTGTGTAAACTAACATAGTCTTAAGCATTTGTTGGCAATGACACTACCAGCCGCACTACCAGTAGTGTCGTTTCCAATCAACGACACTACCAAGCCTATTTTGAATTAAATTGTACAGTCAACACAGCAAAGTTCAGAAATATAATTCTTTATTTATTACTACTAAGTAAAGCATGAAATAAAAATAACAGCAAACTTCAGAAATGAAACTCTTACTGTTTATTTATTAGGTACTTGCTGTGCCCGCGACTTCGTTCGCGTGCATATCGGAAAACAATTAGGTACTTAACTTTTTGAAACATTTTGATCTGCATTCACAGATTTTGATAACGATGACGATTTTGATAAAATGTTATAGATAGACCCCCCCTTTTGAAGTTTATTTTCGATATTTTTTCATGAATATTCAGAAAATTACGGGCGGTCACATGCGCATGGGCGACATTGTATATTTAGCGACAAGCAACCGGAATTAAAAAAAAAATCACGCTATCCTTGTCAAGTTGTTCTTAATTTCAATTTTTATTTCGTTAGTCTGTTTTAGTTTATTTTATTTTAGTTTAGTAAGTAATTAAATTGCAGTGGTGTAGAGCAGTGGTGGCCCAGTGGTGTCGGCCCTGACTTACCGAGTTGTAGGTCGTGGGTTCGAACCCAAGCAGGCGGTTTGCTTTGTGTAAATAATTTCATCACCACTGCTCTCAAAACGGTGAAGGAAAACATCGTGAGGTAACCGGCGGCATGTCTTAGAACCAAAAAATTCGAAGACATGCGACATCTACCAACTCTGTTTCCCAGCAGTGGGAACATTAATACACTGATTATGATTAAATTGCAAGGCAGGAAGATATTGTTATCAATGCTTATATACTTACCATCTTGAAAACTAGGTTAGAGTCTCATTTCCTACGAAATGTATGGGAAAATTTTATTGCGATTTCTGATTTTTCTAGTACTCAAACCTCAGTTGGTCTGCAATAGACTTTTTTGATCCTTGTAAGGAACAGGATCTATTGGCATCAAAACATTTTTTTGTGAAAATAACCAAGATCAATTTTCCTGCTAAATGTACTTACCTACATCGTTATCAAAATCTGTGAATGCAGATCAAAATGTTTCAAAAAGTTAAGTAGTACCTAATTGTTTTCCGATATGCACGCGAACGAAGTCGCGGGCACAGCAAGTACCTAATAAATAAACAGTAAGAGTTTCATTTCTGAAGTTTGCTGTTATTTTTATTTCATGCTTTACTTAGAAGTAATAAATAAAGAATTATATTTCTGAACTTTGCTGTGTTGACTGTACAATTTAATTGAAAATAGGCTTGGTAGTGTCGTTGATTGGAAACGACACTACTGGTAGTGCGGCTGGTAGTGTCATTGCCAACAAATGGTCTTAAGCTCAATGTCACTAACAAAATGGATCATTGTTATCTGAAATTTAAATAAATAATAATAATAAAAACGTTCATTCGCGGTAAACTCGACATGCGAAGAAAGAAAACACAAAAAAAATAACATGTTGGGGGAAAATATGTGTCACATCCACGCAAAACGGCCATCGCTCAGCATAATGCTGCGTTCCTAAGCGAGAAAGAGCCCCAGGGCTGGTTTTCATACAGCCGGCGTTGACGTGATGCTGTCGACCGGTGCAGCATACAATCTATATAATAAAAATTAAATGCTCCTTCGTTGGTAAACGCATATATCTTAAGAGCGTGCATCCTAAAAGTTGGCAACGTCGTAAATAGCTGTCAAATATTCACCTGTTTTGATTAATTTGGAAATAATACTGTATGGAAAAAGAAATGTGGCTAACTAGCGAACTAGAATATTGATTATTCCATACAGTAATATTGCCAAATTAATCAAAACATCGAAATATGTGACAGCTATTCGCGACGTTGCCTACTTTCAGATGCATGCTCTTAAGAACGGCTGGGCCGATTTGACAAAGTTTTAAAATGTACGTAATAGTCCGAATCTGTACCCTAATTACGTAATGCACGATCAATTTTAAATTGAAATAAATTGAAAAAGATTGCTAGTCCATTGCTTCATAAGTTCGACAAAAAAAATTGAGCAGATTTTTTTTGTCGAACTTCGGGCAGGTTTTTAAGGGAAACAAAAAACTAAAAGTGACCAGGAAAATTGTAAAATTCGAGAAAACTGAAAGAGCATTTTCTATGGGTTTTTGTATGAATTATTGAACGTCTTTCGAGTCAGCTAGGGAGATAATATGTAAAAAATAAAAATACACAACACTTAATTATAAATGTTTATATAAAAATGAGGAAACCGGCATGTCTTAGAACCAAAAATTCGAAGATATGTGACATCTACCAACCCGCACTGGGACCGCGTGGTAGATTACGGCCCACTCCCTCTTACAGAGAGGAGGCCTGTGTCCCAGCAGTGGGAACATTAATAGGCTGATGATGATGATATAAAAATGTAATATTTAAATATTCAACATTCCGTTCCGCCCATTCAACAACATTCAGAGTGTTTATGTTTTACCTCATACTGTCCCAAAATATGAGAAAATTCGAGGCCAAAGAGATACGAGGAAACTGTTTTAGAAACCACGATTTTATTATATGTATAGATTAGCTCTTTTTCAGGCAATTTCCCTTC
Organism: Conistra vaccinii; assembly: GCA_948150665.1. NCBI lineage: Eukaryota > Metazoa > Arthropoda > Insecta > Lepidoptera > Noctuidae > Conistra > Conistra vaccinii. The sequence continues at coordinate 19,499,796 of OX411315.1, forward strand.
GAACCTCCGGAAGAGTTCCTGCTAGTGGATAAAGGAACCAAGTGGTGTTGGTTTGCGGTACCCTGTAATTATTCGGCATACTTTATTTAAAGCTACTTCTACTTTTCGGGCATGGGCAGATCTTAGTCTTGATACAGTGTTGCTTGTAGGTCAGTGAACGGTCTCATGTAGTTCCCAAATAGACAGGGTTGTTGTTGTGTTCAATGTCAGCACCTCGCCATTTTATTTTAGTTTTTCTGTTGGCCTTATTTTTTTTAAAGAAATGAGCAAGATTGCATTTTAGAGGGATTAGGCCTTTGAGTATTGCCAATTTTTTCGTAGCATATACTGCTTCGTCATCCTCGGAAATTTTTCCTGCAGTTCTATTCACAGATCAAACCAAGAAAGTATTTAACTATCGGCTGAATAGAGCTAGGCGCTACCGGAGAAAATGCATTTGGTGTACTTCAAGAATGTTTTAGAACCCATTATAAAGAAATAGAACCCATTTTTTTTTCTTGCGGAACGTGTTGAGACTTATAGGGAATTTAGTTAAAAAATAGTAAAACTAAAGCAATGGTCCATAAATTTCTTAAACGTGAATTAAAACTGTTATGAACAAATGACTTGGGCTTTCAGTCCAGACGCTTGCATAAAGTGGCATAGCATAAATCTCAGAAAATACTCTCTCTGGGTCAATAATTTTAATTTCAGTATTTAGTTAAGAATTTCTTAAATCTTTTAAGAAATTTCCAATTAGCTAGAATATGATGTTACAGATTTATGGCGGTTTAACTGGGTCCCTCAGACTGTACTGAAGAATCTTCAAAACATGAGGTTAAACTGTAGAAATACATATACAGAGTGGCCCAAAAATACACGTCATAAAAAAAAATAGATTCCTCATGTCCGGGGTATTCAAAAATAACCCATGTATGTTCCGCGATTTTTTGTAGTTTTCGAGTTATTATTTTTTTTGTAATTTTTTCGAGTTTTCTTGCCGGTGGAGCTTCAGGAGATATTCATAGCTCTCTTTGAATCATGTTTTTTTTTCCTTTACATCACCGATGTAAAAGAAAAAAAGCAGCGGTATCAGTAAGCCCGTACGACAGAGTGAGGGCCAGGCCACACGACGGCGGCGGCGCGGCGCCGGAGCGGTGTCGCTGCGGCGTCCTACATACAAAAATGTATGGTATGGCACACGGCGCCGTCGCGCCATACTATATGACCTGCGGTGCGGCGCCGCACCGGACCGTGTGGCTTGGCCCTATGTAAATAAACAGGCTGTTCTGTACTATTACAAAATCTAACCATCAAGTCATCATAGCAGACCATGCGGCCGTTTACAAACCCATGCCCCTTGTAATGACCGAGATTAGCCGGTCGCAACGCAGGAACATATTCAGTAATAATAATAATTAATCATTTATTTCAGACTCATCTTACGATTACATCCATATTTGTTGTTAGTACAATTGCGAGCTTACACACTAGTGTTAGTAGAAATTAATTTAATTAAGTAATAATAATTGATTGAAATAAAATAAAATAATTTAATTAAATAACATATAAAAATAGCAAATTATTTTATCCTATACTTACAATGAAAACAGTACACAAGTGGCGGATCCGGGTGGACACCCCGATGGTGGTGACAGATCACTATACGACTGCGTGCAGCCGTATCCAGCGAGCCAGCATCGGAGAGTCCCACCGGTCCGCCAACGCGCGCAGGATGGTGTTGGGACTGTCGCGCGTAGAAGCGCACCGTTTGCGCATGATGCATTCAGTAACGCCTAATAATTTGAAACAATTACCTTGTAAACTAATTGTTTCGGGTAGGTCCTTTAAATTAACTTTATCTGTTCCGTTAAAATCAAATGAAATCAAATTCGCGAGCTTATAACTAGTAATGGTCTCATATTTACCTGTGTATTGACACAGGTATTATTTTCATTGCCAATACAAATTACGACTTCTAGGCTGGACACACCAAAAATTTTAATCATGTCTATAAGTGGCAATATCACATCTCTGAAGATTTTGCTTGCCGTGCACAATTTGTTTAGGCATTGTTTTGAGGAAACTGCACTGCAGATAGAATTTAATAATAATTTTTCAAATATGTAAGTATGTTACATTACTAGCACAATCAATATTTACAACTTTACCTTTTTATTCATTTATAAAATATTCATGGGCTATACGAGACCTCATTTCATAAACATCTTGGTGTGAATGACTATCAGAAAAATGTTGAATGTATTTTGCAATCGATACATTTTTGAAAATATCTCTACTCCTCTTGATATTTTGATTTCTATTGTATCCTAAAGACAAAAGGTATATACCGAATCAAGGCCACATGTGTTAATTAATTCAATTTCATTTTCACCGTAACGGACAGAACTGCATAAGTTACCATTTCGAATTCACACAATTTTTTTCTGACAATGATTCGGCTACTATAGCGTTCTCTCCACTCCAATTTTCGCTGAAAGAAGGTTCGTCAGAAAATATTGAAGCTGTAGGAAATAGTTGACGACTGCTCATTTTGGATTTTTTAAATTGTGCATATTTAATTTTTCGTTTTCTAGAAATTTTCGCTGCCGGTTTTTTTCTTGTTTTTATGTCTTCACATAAATCACTTAAAGCTATTTTGATTTCCCCATCTAGATTTTCCAAATGAATTTTCATAAACAGATCAATCCTGTATTTAGATATCTTTGCTTTAAATATAAGTATTTTTTAAGTTTTAAAATAGCTTTCTACTGCCGATGAGGATGGAGCTTTATTTTCTGAATTGAAAAAAGGAATCATTCAATTAGACCATAGCGACATTTTATACAATAACCTCTTTAGTGTAGATAAAAAGGCGGATAATAATATTTTGCGTTTTCTATTATTATGGTTTTCTTATTGGAATCAACTAACTGGTCAAACCACGTCATAAATTTAACGTTTTTCATTGTATCGAATTCATCTTCCCTAACATTTTTCTCTTCAAAAATTTCTTGTCTAATATCATGTGTTGCTGTAGTTACATTAATTGTTACATCGATAAATTTATCGAGGCGTGTTTTAGCTTCAATAGTCTTAGCTTTTGCAGATACGTCACTATCTTTATATTGAGGAATACAAATATTCACAATATCTTCAATTATCTGTTTTGCAACATCGTACTCCTCGCATTTCTTAATCAGCTAAATACAGCGTATATAAAAGTATTTTACACGATTGTCTATGCCATCTTTGAAACAGAATAAATTATGTAGTGTTTTTGTGAAGTGGCTAGTGTCAAGCCTAATTAAAGTAGCTGGTAAATTTGTAGTTTTTCCCTCTAAAACTGCAAATAGGTGGTGAATATAGTCTTTTGTACTATTATGCGATGTAAAAGCCTGAGTGATAGAGGATAACAAAGCTGAGGAATCGTCAGTGATTACCTCGTTGGGTACGTTGGTTACATCACTCACCCATTTTTTCAACAATTTGAAATTGATGTTGCATTGTGAGAATCTGTTACCATTTGAAAAAAAAGGGACAGATTTAAATTTTTGATTTGCGGTAATGAGCCCAGCGTGCAAAAACAGTGGCTTAGTTAGTTGGGTACCATCAGGTCGGTTTATTGTTTCAAAAAAAGATCCCGTTGCATCATAGTAATTTGTTACGATACATTTTGTAGTAGTCAATTTCGTGATCGGTCCAGTAGAAAACATGAAAATGTGGATGAACATGAATTTCACGGATAGTGTTTACACAGTTTGGAGTTTTGGCCATAATTATCAATGATGTTAAGGGGTTTGCATCAAACAACTCTCAAATTTTAGCTTCCGATTTAATTTGTCGTAAAGCGGAAATTGACGGCAACACTGGCAGCTCAATAATCTCATGTACATCTGTAGGAATTAGGTTTGAAGCCATTTTACGGCGCATCAGAATAGCTGGTTTAAATTTTTGGAATTTTAGGTACCTATAGTACCTACACCCAAATCTTGTCAGAAGTCCCATGTAATAGGGGGCGAACCTATTGCCATTAACCGGGCACAAATACAGGCTCCGGGCTGATACTGAGGAATTCCTGATAGAAAAACCCAATAACACTTTGCTCGACCTGGGAATCACCCAGGACTCAGGACCTTATTCTCAGCAGTAGCGCTTGCGACCACTAGACCAATCTACGAGGCAGTCTGAATAAAGTAATAGGAGGTACTTACTTCGATCTCACAAAACGGAAACTCTATTGCTGCACAATATTGGCGAAGATACAGTTACGTGCGTTACGTGGATTACGGGCTGAGAAGCCGAAGGTACTTTTTCAGGATTCATAAACGCTAGATGACATTAAAATCAATTCACTCAAAAATTAACGTCATTCCTTTTCTTTTTTAAACTATGGTCTCTGGTACTACCAGTAGGATTAATTAATTAACTTTTGTATGAAGGCTGCGCGCCTGTTGCACTAGTAAATTATTGCACAGCACAAAACGTAATCGCATCCGACAGATGAAGGGCACGCCACAATTGCGGCGATAAGTCCCCTCTTTGAGGAGTGGCTAGAGAGGCGCCACGGCGCCCTCACCTACCGCCTGACGCAGGTCCTCACCGGACACGGTAGTTTCGGGAGGTTCCTGTTTCAGATCAGGCAGGAGGAAACGCCCGGGTGTCACCACTGCGTGGATCGCCCGGAGGACACGGTGGAGCATACGGTGGAGGTCTGCCCGGCTTGGGTGGAGCACCGCCGTGTCCTCGTGCAGGCGATCGGCGGCAATGACCTCTCACGTCCGGCCCTGGTCCAGGCCATGGTGCGGAGTGAGAGGGCATGGCAGGCTGTCACCTCCTTCTGCGAAGCAGTAATGCTCGTAAAGGAGGAGGCGGGGCGCGAGAGGCAGAGACTAAGGTCGCTCCCTCGAGCCCCTAGCCGCCGCGGTAGTAGACGCCCCGGGCGTCGGGAATCGATCGCCGATTTCCGGCCACCGTAGGCGCGGGCTTGCGGACGGAGAGTGATGGGTAGCTCTCCGTCCGATCAGGACCAAGCCCGGGTCGACGGCGCGTAGTGTTCCACGCGCGCCTCAAAGAGTTGTCAGCGAAGCTGAAGGGGTCCGTCAGGGCCGATGCCTACCACCGGGGTTGCGGATAAGTCCTAAGGGGAAACCGTGGCCCTGGTCTAGGTAAGGGAAGGAACACGGGTGGGTTTTAGTCAGTAAAAGTCTGACACGCCCTTTCGCTCCGCCCAGAGCGGGAGAAGTCATTGGATGATTTCCCACCCCAAAAAAAAAAAAAAAAAAAAAAATCCGACAGATGAAGCACCAAATATATACCTACCGAGTAGCTTAAAAAAATACCTTGTATGAGGGTAGATACAGGACTGTCCTGTAAAACTTACAAAATCATATCCACCCTAGAAAATATGCTCCTATATAAAAATTAATCATGCATTTTCTCTTTAAATACGGCATTTAGAATAACGGACGATATGTAAAATTTTTATAAAAATATAGTAAAAATACTTGGTCTCATTTGAATAAATCTATGAGGTTGAGCCTAGTAAATAAAGCCGAAAATATTGGGCTCTCAGTTCAGACGTTTTAAGAAAATTTGACTTTCATTTACTTTTCAACCAATAACTTTTGAACCATTATCTCTTTTTAACTAATTCACAGAGGTGTTCAACTATGAGTTATAAAAGGCATATATATGTATTTCTACAGTTTAACCTCATGTTTTGAAGATTCTTCAGTACGGTCTGAGGTACCCAGTTAAACCGCCATAAATCTGTAACATCATATTCTAGTGAGCTGGAAATTTCTTAAAAGATTTAAGAAATTCCTAACTAAATTCTGAAATAAAAATTATTGACCCAGAAATAGTATTTTGTGAGATTTATGATAAGCCACTTTATGCAAGCATCTGGACTGAGAGCCCAAGTCATTTGTTCATAAAAGTTTTAATTCAATGAACCATTCATTGCTTTAAGTGTTACTATTTTTTAACTAAATTCCCTATAAGTTTCAACTTGTGCACATAAATACAACAAGTGAAACCAGTACTTCGCAAAACTATCATAGACATATTAATGCTGTATTGGATGGTATAGTCCAGTGGTCGGCAAACTTATCACACGTCTCCAAACTGCTTCAATACACTTTTCTTAATCCTTAAAACTCTCACTCTTTCACTTCACAACGCTTCCTAAAATTAACTTGCTAAGAATGAGGGTGGATTCATCATCATCATATTGGTTGCTAATAATATGATGAAGGCATCTTACTTAACAACAAACCTTGGAAAACTTTGATAGGTAGGTACAGGAAATGTTTAATTTTGACCTGTTAATTTTTGGTGAAAATACTTCGGAAATGTAGTTTGAATTTTGAATAAAACTTGTGACCGAAACCGCGACCCCCGCGAATATCTTCTCTCGCACTCATCGTGATTTGTACAGAGCCGCGCTCTATAGGCCAAAGAGCCGCATGCGGCTCGCGAGCCGCGGTTTGGCGACCACTGGTTCCGTTCCGGAGAAGTTTAAAAATTAATTTAAGGCTGATGTGGTTCTGGTCCTGGCAAAACTATGTTGTTAATAGATATTATAAATAAAATGTATCCTTTAAGCTCAAATAAATAATATATTATTACATATTTTCAACTTTATTTACCTGTTTTATCCATTTTTAACGCACCGTATTGCCAAATAGCGCCAAAGCACAGGGCCGTCTTAAACATATCGGGCGCCGGGGTGCGAAAATCTGCCTGCGCCCCCCCCCCCCACTTGCCAACGAAAAATCGTTGTGTTCCGTTTTTAGGACTCCGTACCCGAAGGATGGCAAACGGAACCCTATTACTAAGCCTCCGCTATCCGTCCGTCTGTCTGTCTGGCAGCGGGCTGTATCTCATGAACCGTAATATTTAGACAGTTGAAATTTTCGCTGCTTTAACGACAAATAATAAAAACTAAAAAAGTTAAAAATTAAAGGGACCCGGTCCCGGTCCCCATACAATAAACTTTAGATTTTGAATAAAAAAGCTTCTGTATAGCATGTACCATATACCGTATAGGTACCATAAAGTCAACAAATACTAACTACTACTATACAAATACGCCAATTCATTAGGTATTTTATTTAATACGGGTGATTTTCTGCAACTGCAAAAAAATACACATAATTGGCGATTTTTAAAATTTATGATGTAAAATAATAATATTATTCGTTTAGTATTTTCATTTATTTGCTAAATACAGGCTGGACCAAAAATACATTTCATTAAAAAAAAAAATAGATTCCTCATGTCCAGGGGTATTCGAAAATACCCCATGTATGTTCCGCGATTTTTTGTAGTTTTCTTGCCGGTGGAGCCTCAAAAATTCATATCTTTTTTGTAGTGAGTATTTTCCAGTTTTTTTTTATGGCGTCGCTATTTGGACCACCTATTTTAAAGCTTAAAAGGATTTTTAGCCTAACCTTCGAAGGTCAATTACAGTGAATTAGAAGGTTAAGTACTAACTTTTTTTTATTTTTTGCGTAGCTTAGGACCTGCATAGTTTTTAAAGTCGGCTAGAATATATGGAACCTCATTTCTGTATTTTTAAATTGAAGTTGAAAATTTCAGTGTTACCACAAAAAAATGAAATTCCTGCTGCTGCTTCTGTGCTATCGATACTTTTTTGAGTAACCTGCAAGAATGTTAGCAAGTTTATTATTTTATGTATGAAAGTAACATTCAAGACGATACTGTTACAAAAAAATAAACTGGAAAATACTCACTACAAAAAAACATATGAATTTTTGAAGCACCACCGGCAAGAAAACTCAAAAAAAATTCAAAAAAAAATTATAAAACTACAAAAATCGCGGAACCTACATGGGGTATTTTCGAATACCCCTTGACATGTGAGGAATCTATGTTTTTTTTATGACGTGTATTTTTGGTCCACCCTGTTTAAGATACCGTGGTACCTCTCGTATGCGAGTCCAACTTGCACTTGGCCGGCTTTTTATTTAATTAAATACTTACTTACTCTACAATATCGTTTAGATCCTTATTATAACCATTTTTTGACACAATTTGTGTTGGTGACTAAGTAGTTATTAGATACTTGCTTCAAACGGGCGGCGAAATTTCAAAAAGCGGGGGGCGCGTGTCAAAGGGCGCGCGGGCACTCACTTGTAGCCACAAGCATTGCTTCTATTTTAATTTTCCGCGTGTGTTTGTTGGAATAAAAATTTAATTCTTATAATTTAAGATCTGAATTGACTTGAACAACGCAAGACGCAAGGCTAATGTGCCGAAATCTGCATGAGGCGTATTTATATAGGTACCTATAATGAATATTTGACGAAGCGCTTCGAGAAAAGGTAGGAAGCCCTTGCGCTTCGCTTGGCTCGTCTTGGCGGGGGCACTAAGTATTTTTTAATTGTGATTACGCATGGTAGGTATGTGATCGACTTGCGCCCCCTAAGACCCTGCGCCTGGGTGCCACGCACCCCTTGCACCCCCGGGTAAAGACGGCCCTGCCAAAGCACATTAGGAATCGTGTCGGGCCGCGCTGCAATGCAATAGTTGTGTCAGTCAGCCTTGAAATCGTGTTTATACAGTACAGTGCAATGGATAGGCTAGCCTTAATCTGCGCTAGCCTTAAAAGTAAACAATAGAAAACAAGAAAAAGTCTCATACTTTACAAAACTGAACCCAAAACTTAAAATATAACAATCAATCAATCAATCTGCCTAGCCTTTTCACAACTATGTTGGAGTCAGCTTCCAGTCTAACCAGATGCAGCTGGATACTTGTTAAACTTCAAATATAATCATAAGTTATTCTCTATATCTAAATAAAAAGGAATAGAGGAATACTTTTGCCCAGGAGTGTGCCAGTTCAGGATAGTAAAAAACAGCATAATATGCGTGTTAAATGATAGAGTACTCTCTTTCAACGCATGAATGCGAAGCAAGGAAAAGGCGCGTCCTGTTTATGTACACATTGCAGCTTTTCAGCGCAATGTTCATTTTAAATTTTTGAATTCATTCTGTGTCGGCGTATCCATACGTTCCAGTTAAATGGTACGTATTCACTGCTTTGGCGTATTAATATCGTTCTTTGCTGCAGCGCGTTATAGGCTGTCGGATAAAAAGTATTCTACCTACCCTATGTTTCAATGATATTTCTTTTATTGTCGCTTTCTAATTACACCCTTTAAACTATCCTACAATTTTACGTCGTTGTACAACCTATATTAAATATTTTGAAATATTTGGTCGTCACCTTCTACTTTTCTGCTAAATAACTCGATATTCAAAGTTTGACGACACATACTTTTTTTGGATATGGATGTGCAATTTTTCTGGGACGTCGATTACGCTTGGTAAAGCCCCAAACAAAGAGTGTGCGGCAGCCACGCTTGGTCGACCGTTTTGCCGTGCGAACCAATTTAAACGTTATGCTCGTATTGGAAATGCCGCGCTTGTCCACTCTGTTGTTTTTTTTTTTTTAAATCAGGGAAGTCACTGATGCGTTTTGCATAGGTACGGCTTAGTCAGGACTAACATAGATATCATAGTCCGACTGTCGTTGACAGAAAGTAATTAATAATACCACAGCCCATAGAGGACCGCAGTCAACGCGATCTTTTTGTCAAACACTGCACTTATGAATATCATTATATGGATTTTTGAATGCGATTGATATTATTATTTAAACAACAGAGATTTACATAATTATGTCATTCATTCATTCATTCAGCCGAAAGACGACCACTGCTGGAGACATAGACCTCCCCCAAGTAGTTGTAGTGTGTGTTGCATAATTATGTAAAAAGGAACAAGGAACCCATGTTTTAGTCGCCTGTCTTCTATAAAGGACCATGGGGGATTTTGTATGGACCCCGTCCCCACCCCCAACAGTCATAGGATACATGTCAATATGTTTATAAAGATCCAGAAAAAGACTTACTGTCTTTCCCAATCACAAAATCGATGGGATTTATTTGTAATACTAAAAAACTTTTCGGTTCGGCTAACCTAACCTAACCTAACCTTACCTATCCTGACCAATTTTTTTTTTTGTTCTCGGGGTGGAAATCCTCATGGATGTCCTCCGCCCTGGGGTGGGCGAAGGGGTCTGTCAGACTCTTACTGACTAAAACCACCCCGGTGTTCCCTCGCACACTTGCGTCAGGGGGCTGCGGGCGCAATTGCGACTTCCACTGCCCCGGACTGGTGACGGCCCGCACTCTGCGGGCCCAGTCCCATAGGGGGAGTGAGGTATTGAAACTCCCCCCGTTAAGTCTTAGAGTGGCGTGCGTGGAACACTACGCGCCGCCATCTCGGGTCCTGTGTGATGGGGGGCGACGGATGTCCCCGAATCTGTCGCCTCTGGACCCATTTAGGGGGGCTGGAAGAGGGCGTTATCCGCCCTCCGCCGACGCCCGGTGCGCCTGCTGCGTGCCGGGTGAGTGGACGAGATCTCCCTCTCCCTTTCCGCAGCCTCCTTCTGCGAAATGACTGTCTCGCTGAAGGAAACCACCGCGTCCCACGACTCGGCACTCCCGACCATCGAACGAACGACGGCCGGCAATGACAAGTCGGCTCCAACTTCTGAAACGAGGGCACGGCGCGGGTCCTCCCACGCGGCACACTCTGCCAATGTATGCCACGCCGTGTCCTCCCGACAATGGACGCAGTGGTGACACCGAGGGTCCGGCTCCCTGTTTATGCGACACAGGTACTTCCCGAAGCAGCCATGCCCCGAGAGCACCTGCGTCATCCGAAACGACAGGGAGCCGTGCCTCCTCCCGAGCCAGTCGTCGAGCACCGGCCGGACCGCCTCGATGGTGTCGAGGCCGGTGGGGCGTGAAAGGTTTTCACGCCGCCTTTTTTTTTTCGGGGTGGAAATCCTTTTGGATGTTCTCCGCCCTGCCGCAAAATCGATGGGATTTATTTGTAATAATAAAAAACTTTTCGGTTCGGCTAACCTAACCTAACAGTGTTCAACTGATCTTGGAAAATGTATGTAACCAACAAAATTAAATGCTTCGAATGACACTGGCATCAAACTTGTTGGAGGGTAGAGACGTCCTCCAACTGTCATTGAAATACATGTCAATAGTTATGTTTATAAGAACCCAGAAAAGACTTAAGTACTGTCTATTCCATCTGCAAAGTCGGTGGGTTTGTTTTTATCAATGCTAAAAATGTTAAAAAAAAAGCCATTATGAATGAGAACCTTATTTAGGTTGCTAAATTCTATTTCCTCTTAATTGCACACTAAGAAAATGTATAAATGTAAAATATTATTGAATTAAAAAAGTAATATTCCAGGTAAACCCCACATTTTAGAAAAATGTTGCCATAGTAAAAAAGTATCGAACCAACCAGACGCTTCGAATGACACATGTTTCAAACTTATTGGTAGGTAGGAACCTGTCTTCCCAATAATGCTAATGTTGAATACAAAAAGTATTATTCCAGGTAAACCCGACATTTTAGGAAAATGTCGCCATAGTAAAAAAGTGTCGAACCAACCAGACGCTTCAAATGACACATGTTTCAAACTTGTTGGTAGGTGGGAGGGAACCTGTCTTCTCAATAATGCTAATATTGAATACAAAAAGTAATATACCAGGAAAACCCCATATTTTAGAAAAATGTCGTCGTAGTAAAAAAGTATCAGACCCACCAGACGCTTCGAATGACATATGTTTCAACCTTGTTGGTGGGTGAAGGGACGTTTTTTCCCAATAATGGTTATATTGAATACAACTAAAAGTAATATTCTAGGTAAACCCCACATTTTAGGAAAATGTTGCCATAGTAAAAAAGTATTGAACCAACCAGACGCTTCGAATGACATATGTTTCAACCTTGTTGGTAGGTGGGAACCCATGTCTTCCCAATAATGCTAATATTGAATACAAAAAGTATTCCAGGAAAACCCCATATTTAAGAAAAATGTCGCCATAGTAAAAAAGTATCAGACCAACCAGACGCTTCGAATGACATATGTTTCAACCTTGTTGGTGGGTGGGGACGTTTTTTCCCAATGTCCTTTATTGTTTTTTCATAACAATCTAAATGAACGTGAACTTGTGGCATGCTGGATACCGTGTTTTGAGGTCATATTATAGCTCTAATGGCTCTTTTCTGCGGAATAAAAATAGACTCGATATTTTCGACTGCAAATATTGAGTCTATTTTTATTCCGCACCTATAGTAAAATATGAAAAGTCAAGATACTATGATCTTGACTTTCTTTGTTTTCTTATCTTTTTTCTTTATAGGGACGGGCTGCAGATATCGAGTATATTTTTATTCCGCAGAAAAATATATATTATATACCTATGCTATAGTAAAATATCAAAAGTCAAGATCTTGACTTTTGATATTTTACTATAGGGACGGGCTGCAGATCTATATCGATTCTATTTTTATTCCGCAGAAATAGCCATTAGAGCTATAATATGACCTCAAAACACGGTATCCAGCATGCCACAAGCTTAAAGTAACTAAAATAAACAAGCCTCGCGGTATCTGCATCAGTAAACCGACGGATATTTCTCACAGATTATGCTGCTTAACCATCCGGCAAGAAATGTTAAATGAGGACCTCATGGTAGCCTTCAGTGGAGCGTCATCGCCAGATGACAGAAACAGTTTTATCGATGAATTCTAGTTTCTCTGTATGCAATATTATATCACAATCACAACTTTTAACATTCGGTAAAGTAAGTCACGCTTACCTAAAAACTTAAAGCTAATGTCATGAACTCTTACCGCCTGGCCACGGGACATTCGCTACAGCGAAAATTCGCGCGGTGCGAACGGCGAAGCGTCTTGCGACTATAACAAAGAAGGATGCCCATTTATGGCCCGAAACGCCCAGCAATTTACGTATATGTAAAAAAAACATCGTTATTTCTAGTTATCTAACAAGATATTCATTTATCCGAACAAGATGGGAACATTTTTGCACAAATAAAAAGTACCGAAACGATAAATACGTGAAAATAATTCCCTTTTGTGGATAAAATCAGCAGTGTTGCCAATAATTATTAATTCCGTTCACGAAATAATCGATTATGTTTTCATGGATATTTTACTTATAATATCAGATCCGTAATGCTTATTATTCGATGTATTCAAACAAATACGGTGTTATGTTTTTACTATTGATACTAAATGAACAAGCGAATTGATAGTTGATATAATAATGAATGCATATAGGATCATAACAAAAACGCTACTACACATTTTAATTACCTATAATTCTTTATCTGTTCAGCACAATAAAGATAGAATATGTTAAAGAAAACATATTTACAAAGACGTTCATAACTTCTTAACCTTTAAACTCCCGAGGCAGCCGCAAGGCTGCCGCAAACCATATTTGTCCTTCAAACCCCGAGGCGGACATATGGTCGACGCAGGTACACACGGTTTAACAGACGACGCAGGTACAATCTCTATTTCTACTATGAAATTAGGGCTAAACTGGTCTGTGAACAATTTAACTCTATGGCCTGACGGATATTCTCGTCAACTAAATCATTTAATTATTAAATTCCCGTTCGTCCCACCAGGGGGACGACGGCAGTGGGACGAACGGGAATACACCCTTTTTTTTTTACGATTTTTATCATAAAAACCAATATCCAAAAATATCAATAGGCAACATTGGAAAAAAATTTTGAAACTGACTGATGTCGCACGTCACACGCAGGTAAAACGTCATAGTCACGAGTGCGCGCTCGGCATCGTATTTCGTAATTTTTTATTGTTTTTGTGTGTAAATCGATGGGAAGTGTTGTTATTTCCATAAGTAGTTTTTACATACATCGTGGTAGATAAATATTTGCACTAACTAGCATCGTTTATTAAATACCTATTTTGATCCGACCAAAAAAAACGTCGGGAACCCGTGAGTGAAAAAGTGAATGTGATTATTTTGAGTTTTGTGTGTGTTTCGTGTCGTGTAATCGCTGGTAAGACTTTATTTTATTTTTTAATATTAGGTACTTAATCGTTTTATTATTTAAACTAAAATACACTGTTTATCCATTTTTTTTAACCAAATAATGTTACGTCATCAGAGTTGACGTCGTTAAGATTAAAGAGTCACAGTGGCGATTATAATTTTGTATTAAAATTAGGATTCGATAAAAAAATCGATATCGATCTATCAATTTTTTGTGTGTGGTGTGGCAACATTGAATTATGCCGGCCGGCTGTCAAGTCATTGTCAATGTCAAATCACAAATCGACTTTCTTTGTTTTCGTTTGCATAACTTTATTTTCTTGCGAATTTGTTATTTTAACCATCGAATACGCTTATTAAATGGACTCCGAAGATTCTTTGAACCCTGAGCCCTGACGACCACGGCCTGAACATGGATTCCGCTCCCGCTTCCACAAATTATGAAGACCCCGGCATTGTCGCTGGCCCGAGTACTTCCGTGCCCTAAGTAATTCATTCAAAAGGTCATTTACGCTGTGTTAATTATGGTTTAAACGTCACGAGAATACGAAGGCATTTCTTGGAAATAGCAGAAAGAGCGAAATGTTATACAACAATCTAAGGCGACCCACCGACCAATGTGTTCGACACAACAGGTCAGTATCATGTCTTCCTCTGAGAAATTATTTTTAAATAAATAGACTAGAGTACTATCAAGGTTAGTGTTGTTTTAGGATATCTAATAATTATGACTTGTTTATTAGGTACAAGTGTCGAGTGACAGTTTAGTGTGCGAACAACAAAATGTACAGATTGATGGTCATGGACAAGTGTGCATCAGCTGTGTGCGGCAGATTGGTTTTGAGAATAAGATCACATACACTCAGGTCTGATTCTCCACATGAACAACTCGAAAGGAGTGTGATTGCCCATCAGATTGTACCAAGAGCGGTAAGTTATCAACAGTTTAGAATTAATACAAGCGTAGTTCTGAGATTTGATACTGACATACTTCTGAGTCTATATAAGTGTAATATTCAACTTCTTTCGTGTCCGCACAAGTTATATTTCACATAGTACAGATTGTCTAGAAACTTGAGAAAGATTTTTTAGAAATTAATTAATAGTAATATAAAATGTTATTGATAGATATTTTTTGATTGTGTATTTATTTGTACCAAAACCACAGTAATTCACGTTTACTGTCTTTATGCACTGAGCTTTAATTTTTATTATTATTTCAGTTGCCATCATCATCTCGTTAGAGCAGTTTAGAGCAGCATCATGTTCAACTACAGAACCGGAATCTGAACCATCCAGTCTGCCTATGGAGCAATTTGAACCATCCAACCTACCTTCGGTGCAATCTGAAGTAGCTGACAGTGCATAGCAAGCGGGACTACAAAGCTTGAACACATCCAACAGTATACTGCTGGCTTATTATGTAAGAGCACCAAACACTCAAAATCAATGTTTCTTTCCTGGCTGTAACAAGACCAATTGGCTCGCTGTCCCATCAGCCTGCACTGCGGGTACATCTATTTTGTAAGTACAATTATTATGTACCGCCGGATTGTAGAATCTGTTATTACCTAACCCCTGGAATCTACTTTTAGAATCAATATATAATCATATTAAAACATTTAGTGCAGCACAAATTGAAGATTTTGCCTCATTGAAAAAAACGATTTTATCTAAATAACCCCAACTTTTTTCTAAACCAAGACCTTAACCGTTTCATTATTTAAATCGCATATTATCCTATCCATATACTTTGAATTGTGTGCACTTGAGGCCGAAGTGTCTATGGAGCACGGGCAATCCCCTTTATAGAAATGTACTAGTCACGCACCGCAAGACGCACCGCCGGTCGCGCCGCCGCCGTTCGCGCCGCCCGTTCCGTGCCCAGGCGGTTAGGCTAATTTTAGTCTCACGCTGACCGTCGTCGGCGCTGACAAGACAATATATATAAGTAAAGTTTAGTATTCTATGAAATTACGCCAACCGGTCAGCGCTGACGTCTGAAGTTCATTGTCAGCGTGAGTCTAAAATCAGCCTTACCTGCTACCATGTCTTACTCACGCTTGCCAAACATGGATCTTTAATAGCACAACAAAAAATTCAATAAATTTTCCAAAGGGCCATGGAACGAAGCATCCTAAACATCAGACTTAGAGACAAAAAACGAAACACAACAATAAGAACGCAGACGCAAGTTATGGATGCCCTTCAACACGCACTTAAGTGGAGATAGAAGACGACAGAAAGAAAGACCCAAACGGAAAGAGAGGAAGAGGCAGACCAGCAGAACGTTGACAAGACGAGATAGAGGACTGGATGGTAAATCGGGGCTAGTGAAGGCAAAACACAGTAAAAGCTGGAAATTACTGGAGGAGGCCTATACCCATTCCATGGAGGCCATCGAGGGGTCGTTAGTTAATTCATTAGTGTTACACAGTACATAGAATAAAAAAAGAAATTGTAATTAAGTAAGGCTTTCTTATTTTATTTATTGATGGGAATATTTCGCTAAACAACTTTAAAGGTACAGATAGTTTTTAAAAAGACCAAACATTTATAAGGCATTAAGGAATATATTTGAGGTCCACAGATTTATTTGGGG
Organism: Conistra vaccinii; assembly: GCA_948150665.1. Classification (NCBI taxonomy): domain Eukaryota; kingdom Metazoa; phylum Arthropoda; class Insecta; order Lepidoptera; family Noctuidae; genus Conistra; species Conistra vaccinii. Next base: position 19,516,342 of record OX411315.1, read on the forward strand.
CCCAATTAAATATTTCCCTATGAATAATACCAAGAGACTATTGTTGGAAAAAATGCAAAAGCACGAATTAAACACGGAATGCGCATTGAGTTAAAATGCAACAATTTAAGTAAAACAAAAGTTGAACAGTGTTTTTGAAAATATCCGTATGTATATGAGGGACCACGTAACTTTCTGCCGCCCCATATAACTCGCTAACTAAGATAAATTTAGCAAAAGGTCCGAAGACGGACCTTTCCCTCAATTAAGCAATTTGGGGTGGTTAAACCCTTTGAAAATTCAATAAACGTTTACTAACAGCAAAGAGTATTTTATTAAAAAAAACAATGGTATAACATTATTATTACGTTGAGCTAGTTAACGCGCAACGTTATTTAATTACATGAAATGCATAATTATGCGAAAAACTGTTCAATACAAACTACGTAAATCAAAGCAGGGAGAGAAACTACTATCTCGCCACATTTTTCAAAAGCCACTTCGTTAGGATAATAGGCCACGCGTGATCGTGGTTGCAACCTTGATCCCCAAGATTCGGACGTTCATAGTAAAATACACAAACGACCGCGTCGTCGATGCGGCACTTGAACGATGCGAATGTTACGATACCTTGCAAACATACCCAAGGACCTTGATTGATAAAATTAAAGACCGTAACTCAACGGTCTGCTCCAAAAAGTCGAAAAAATGTTTTAAGAAAAAAATCGTTTTAAAAAATTGGTAATATTTCTTGTTAAACAACCATTCCAACCACCCAACCCACATAGGGTAAGTGGTAGGTTATTTTTAGGATAAATCATAAGATTTTGTAACTAATTTTATATGAAAATGTGATCTCTGTTCATAATATTAATATGATCATAAATTGATTATATAACTTTATTTTTCTAATTTTGTATATTTGTATAGTTTATTTTTCTGCATTTTGCATGCAGAAAGGTAAAAAAATATGATGATACCAAGATTATAATATAACATTATTACATTATTACTTTTATTAAAACAAATGTGCCTCGTCTTAGCTTTCTGGCCTATTCTCAAAGATGCTCGCAGTAACTAAGTTAGGGCAGCTAGTAGTCACCAAGGTTAGAACTGTGACGAACAGCACATTCCGAGCGACCGCAGCGAGCGGTGCCGCGGCAGTAGCCAGCAAGCACTACGTCCAAGTTGGTCACAGCCGGTATCGTCCCGTTGGCACCATTTGGCGCCACTTAAGATTCTGGCATATGTCATATGGCTAGCATTCGTGATTTAAAAACTATTTCTGCTTTCAAATATCGATATATTAATTATTATTAATATATAATTATATTTAATATTTATATATATATTTATATATATATAAATATACGTGTATTTCCTTATAATATTAATACCTACCACACTACCCTACGGGTTAATTGGCTATTTATTTATTTATTAAAACTTTACGCACTAGTACCTATAAAATAAAATACTGTACAAAGTCTGCCGCATTTTCCACCAGGCAACCTTAGGGTGATGCAGTGACAAGACATGGCACGTGCAATATAGGGGTTGGATAGCTCGAAAATAACTATAAAACCAAGAATAAATACAAATACATACAAATGTGCATATAAACAAAATAAACGAATCATTTTGTACTTTAAGACAACAAAATTATTTGAGGCTCACAAAAAGAGCCACATTGAATACCTACATTAGAGTGTAAGTACATCAATATTTTTAGGACATCAAAATGGGAATCATTTGGGGATTGGGGTACGAATAAATACATTCCATTTAGAAAATAGCTTAATATGTGTGTAATAACTCCGGTCAACATCCTCAAAACCGTCAATATTGAGGTTTTTGTGACGGTCTAACGAGGTAAGAGTCTCATTAGGTATCAAGAGTGGCAAGATGCGCGTCAAACGCAGACAGCCCGCTTTTGGGCCACACCTCATTAATAGTTGAAAGCTTCACGTTCGGAAAGTGACGTGACACGGAGGTACCGTAATAGGTAAACGATATGATATCGCAGAAAATATACGTCACGTTGCTTATGACGTGATAGACTACGACAAGCGATGCTTATTGCATGTAAAATCTTTATTTATCGCAAAATCTTATTACAGTAGAAATGGTAATTAAAAACATTATGAAAACAAAGAATCCAAGAAAAATATTTATGTAATTGTAGATATTAATAACAAATTATACGCACATGCAAAACATCTACTTAATATAAAAATCTTAAATTCATTCACTGACAGAGAACGCTCCGTCTTATCCGCTGGGTCTAGAAGCATGTTGCACAAGAGTTATTTATTACTTCCTGGATATGGCCAGAACATTCTAGGCAAGATGATGAGATGATTCACGAAGAAAACGGGAGGTGATACCCGTAGGTTCTTCAAAAAACTAAAAGTTATACAACTTGTAACTACGACAAAAAAGTCATCAAATAAAAAATAAAAGATAAATAAACTAAAACCCAACTACCTACGACAAAAACGCCAACACACAAGACATCACAGACAAACAAATTAAAAATCCGAAGTCACACGTAGTCGTCGAACAGATTATGTGTGATTTCGGATTTTTTATTTTTCTGTCTATGATGTCTTGTTTGTTGGCGTTTTTGTCGTTTGGGTTGGGTTTTAGTTTTTACTCGACTACGGCAAAGCCAAAAGGAAGGGCTATGATTTTAGCAGTCTATGATGTATGTATGTTTGCTTTACCACCGTAGCGCCTAAACTACCACTGAACCGATTTTGATGAATGAGGTATCAATTAGAGAATACAATCCCGGGATCCCGAATCCCGGGATCCCGGGATGTCGGGATCACGGCCGTTTTCTGACCCCGAAAATCCCGGGACTGTACTTGGCTAATCCCGGGATTTTCGGGATTGCCCCAAACAGGTCTAGTTTGCATTCCCTAGTCCATTGCGCCTTGAAAATGACCTTGCCTAGAGTACCTATACATATTCACTTTACTCTAGAGCTACCAAAAACTAGAAGCAAAAAGGCTGGAAAATAAATGGTTATAATTAGCATTTATTACATAACGTCAAAAAAAACATATGTACTACAAGGGTTGGCAAATAGTATTAGACGTGAAATGAGCCTGTTTGAAAATGGAGGAGTTCGTGGATATCACTTAGAAACAGAATTTAGGTATCTATTGTCTATTCCTCCAACCAGTGCATAACCTGAGTGAGCGTTTTCAGCTGCTGCTAATATGTTGGCAATAAACTACGAAGCAGGCTTGGAAGTCAAACATTGAAAGCTTTGATTTTTTAAGAAATTACTCAAGTTTTTTTTCATTTGAGTTCAATTAGAAACCACGTAGCCTAATCCCGGGATAGCCCCTTGATCCCGGGATAGCGCATCAATAATCCCGTAATCCCGGGATTGAAAAACATGCTCGGGATTGTATTCTCTAGGTATCAATAGATTCGTAATAATGGTCCGGGTGACAGGCTATATTAATTCTCCCAAAATTTTATATGGTGGAGTTTACACAAATGTCAAACCTCGAAACGAACCAGAATAGATGACGATGTTTGGTATCAAAAAAAAGGTCTTGACGAGCACGAGCAAAAAGTTTATTGAAGCACCCACAGGAAAATCCGGTTAAGCAGCCGACAACCTACTACGTTAACCTGCGAAATGCCATTCAGAAAAAAAAAAGACGTGTGGCTGCCGCGGTAAAGCTATTGCATAGCTGTTTTTATCAACTTATGCAATTATAATACAACCATAGAGGCGAGTTGCTGAACTAAAGAGACAGGGGTGTTAGGTTATTTTCGTTACGGATTCGGTCTCCACGCTCAAGGTTCGCGATAGAAGCTATGCAATAGCTTAAAAACGACCGCCAGTTAGTTTGAAGCAAAGTACCTACTCTCTTGGTTTGAAGTAATTCCGAGAATGATTGTTAAGTTCGTCTTATTGTGCACTAGCATTATGAGATGAACTTTAGATAGCATTGTAAATAGATAGATATCGATAAGGGGCGTCCCATTCTAGTGTGAAAATCTTTTGTTCGATTTTCATTACTTACGACAGTTTCTTACTGCGATGTCTTGTTACAACGTGGACACTTTACTTCGATTTATCTTGACTTTGAACATAAATAAGTATAGCTACTATTATAAACATTCCTGTTTGACTATGTTACAAACATACCAAAAACATGTTTTCTCTTTTTTCTCACTGTTGTTACCGTTTCTAAAGTTCACTTTGTTTAAAGTTCTTTGTGTAGGTAAAGCTTTGGTTTCCTAAAGGCGGACACTGACTTGTATAGAGTTTTTTGTAACGAGTTACAGTAGCCAGTGCAGCGAGCCGAGCTGCTCGATGCGAGCGCCGGTTACAAAGCGTTTTTTGACACTTATGTCATAATGGTGAAAATAACAGATTTTTATGACGACCCTTATAATATGACGGAACCACTTTACTATGACATTGCCTACGATATGTAGTTGCTGTAAGTAGACGTATCACTCCAGCTGCTAGAAGCGAGAAGGTGGATAAGGGTTTTTTAAATATTGATACCGTATTAACCGTATAAAGTTCTTAAAAACACTGAGCTTGCACTCGTTTCCTTCGAATTCTACTCATTGTGTGTGGTTTATAACCGGCTACGAATAAAATCCTGGATGGTTCTGATTTTTTTCTCCCTCGCTCACGCTTTGCGCACATTCACAATAGCTTGTTGGGTACAAAGACTCGTAATGAATTTAATCATTATGTATGCAGGATTTTTCGGATGTGGTCCGCGGTGTCCCTTCTAGCATTAAGATTTTTATTATCGCATGACATTAAAATTATTGGTCACATCCTAAACTAAGTACCTACCACTACCCACCTACATGTAGGTATTACTATAAATACGCTCCAGCTACGGATCCATAATTCTACCAACTGGGGGAGCAGCACCCGATATTCTTTCTCACAACCAGCATGTCTCTTTGTTTCTCAGCTTGTGAAATTGTGTGCCCAATGTAGCGATCCGCTCACACACGACAAGACGACATCGCCCTGAATATAAAGGGTTGAATGATATCGGGATGCCTAAAACCGACCCACTCTAGAACTCTACCAGTTGGCTTGTACGCAGTTGGGCATCTCTGATGTCGTACACAAGGCCACCTCAAATAACTGCCGTAGAGTGGAATCACTAAAACTTTCAGGCGCACCGATTATGAATAAATCCGTGGATAAATCACATCTCCTTATACGAGTAATAGTACAGATTGCAGATTTCAAGTATTTATTACTTACAGTCATTTACAGTAGAACTTTAAAATATAACATTGACTAGTTGTCCAACGTAGCAAGGAGGTTAAGCTAATTTCGGTATTAACATCTTGTAATTCTCGAACGCTTGCAATGTGCCATCGATTAGGTACTACATCGTTACCTACGGGTAGGACCTGTGATGAAAAGAAACAACAGCAACTCTAACTTCTAATACAACATTAATGGAGCAGACTGGGCAGCCTCTAAGAATGTTCTGTGCTGCATAGAATGACAATCTCGGACGTGCTCGAGTGGAATTTGCCCAACCTTGATGTCGATCAGTTAGAGAGGCTCGTCGATCAAATCACTTGATACGCGACAGCTGCAATGAAACTATGCCTTTTAAAGGACAGAACCGCAGGTAGGTACGTTGGTACCTTTCACCATGGTGGACTTTTCCGCAGTCCATCATGAAGGTTAGATAGGTAGTTCCGCAAAATTAAAAAATAGACATCATAAATTGACGTATTCACAAACGCAGGGTCTACCACAGAAAACCCTTCTGCAAAAGAAGAACGTCTGCTCGATGACCAACCGACTTCTCATAGAAACTGCACACAGAAGACCACCCATGACCCTCAAAGTATGAGATAAATTCTCCGCCGAAATAGATGAGACAGCCACTGCATTCGTGAACCACTTTTACCCTAACGATACTTTCGACCAATTCCCAATTAAACAAGAACTTCGACAGTAATACAGTAGCCCAACAACCAATATGATATACAACCATCCGTTCACAGAAGAAGAGGTACTAGAACAACTCAATTATATTAACCCCATTCCATCGCCTTGATAATCTCACCTCCGACATGTTCTTTCAGTTCACAAAACATTACCCACAAGAATTAACCGACATAATGAACCAATATCTTGCCCTACAGTATTTCAACCGTTAATGAAAAGAGACCTTTATATGTGGGTATTCAATAAATAGTGAGAATGAGTAAGACGCAATTATCTTTTATTATATGTTATTTTATTTTTCGACGTAGTCACCTTTCAGGTTTATACACTTTGTATATCTTTTCTCTAATCCTAAAATTCTCTTTCTAAAAAAATCTTCTTCCTGATCCCTTAAAAAATCATTTACGGCGGCGGCGACTACTCCGTCATCATCTTCGAATTTCTGGCCCCTGAGATGTTCCTTTAAGCGCGGAAATAGGTAGAAATCACTAGGAGCAAGGTCCGGAATATGGAGGATGTTCCATCAATTCGAAGCCAGCTTCTTGAATGGCAGCCATCGCAACTCTGGACTTGTGCGCAGGGGCGTTATCTTGGTGAAACAAAACAACTTTAGCGAGTTTGCCACGCCGTTTCTTGCGTATTTCCTCACGCAACTTTGTTATTTGTCCTGCGTACATAGTCCCCGTAATAGTGGCTCCATGATTAAGATATTCGATCATTACCACCCCTTGGCTGTCCCAGAAAAGAGAGCCCATGATCTTTCCGGCGGATGGAATCGCCTTAAATTTCTTTGGAGTTGAAGATGACGGTCGCTTCCAAGTCATGGACTGTTGTTTCGTTTCCGGGTCATAATGGTGAAGCCATGTTTCGTCCATAGTTATGAATTGAGCCAAAAATCGGTCAGGATCTTGTTGTAACAAATCCAAACAGCTTTGTGAAATTCTCAGTCGAGTTTGTTTCTGCGCGTCAGAAAGCATTCTGGGCACCCAGCGCGCTGACACTTTTTTCATACCCAAAAATATTATGGACACTTCCTATCGAAATCTTTACTTCTTCAGCTATAAAACGAACAGTAACACGACGATCCGCCAAGACAATATTTTCAACTTTTTTAATCATTTGTTCAGTCATTGCCGATAAGGGGCGTCCCGTTCGTGGGTCGTCGTTAGTGGAAGTTCTTCCTCGCTTGAACTCAGCACACCAACGCGCAACCGTAGAATATGGAGGAGCATGAACCCCTAATGTTGCTCTCAAGTCTTGATTTACCTGCTCCGTAGTAAAATTTTTCAAGCAGATATATTTTATTACCGCGCGAACTTCAATTTTATCCATTTTTAAGAACACGTTCCGAAACGACGCAAACAATAGACTTCTACTTTTAAAAAACAAAAGAGAATGAATTGCTTTTTTATTATCATCTTAACTAATGTCTGGGCTATGCCTGCCAGTATTTATTTTTGTTCTTTCCAAAGAGAATGTATCGCATTCTCACTATTATTTATTGAACACCCCTCGTAATGAACCAATATCTTGCCCAATTTCAACCGTTAATGAAAAGAGACCTTTATATGTTAAGATCTTTTCCAAAACGTGAAAGGATGATCTGCCCCAAAAGATCTAAAATCCCTAATTCCTAAGCCCTATATAGGTTTGTTTAGGTATTCGGGAATTTATGTGAAAACTGTTTATGAAAAAGGTAGGGCTCAACACTGAGGTGGGAAACAAACTCAACCTTCACCAATTCGGTTTCCGTCAGCAGTACAACACCACCCAAACCATCCATGCAGCACGATAGGGCGGCGTTTGATAAAACTTTGTGGCCAGCCCTCTTCCATCGCCATAAACTAATTCAAACCTCACGAAATCGTTACCGGTTTATTAAAAATGCGTAAGTATAAGTACAGGACAGAATATTCACGTTGGACCACGCGGGAGTCCAAATCCATATGACTCTTGTTACTGAGGGTTGCATCCATGAATCTCCGCGGCCCGGTTTTATGGAATCTGATCCTGGATGAGCTCTTGGATATGCAGCTGCCACTGGGCCGCCATGTGTAAATATTTGTGGATGACGTCATACTGGACGATACGAGGGATACACCCCAAAGAGTACAACAACTATCCAACAGCATTCTTTCTTTCATCAGCGATTGGAGCAAACGAGTTAAACTGGGCTTTGGTCTGGCTAAAACTCAAATGATCGCTTCACACTCACACCAAAAACCGCAGCAGCTTCAAATGGACGGCACCGACTCGACATTCGTGGGGGGTCCAACGGGGATTTGCGCTAAAGGCCATCCCTGTTTTGTTGTACCCTTTCCACGACTGCTACTGCACGTTTGCCGAACACAAAGACAGGCAAAAGTCGAGGCGAACCAATTGACAACCCAAACGCTACACCGACGCACGGTAGCAAACAGGATGATTTTCCCAACCTCCCTCCAACAATAGAGGCATTTGAACGTCATGTAAACATTATGGAAGGTCGAAGCAGCATCTTCGTTCCCTCTGTCTTAGAATTCAACTGAACTGATTTATCGATGGAAAAATGATGAAACAACACACTCTTTGGTACCCATTCTACTTTCAAGTACCTAACAAGAGATTGGCACCTTAAACTCTTCAGCAATTCAGGTGGTGCCAATCTCTGCTTTTCAAGTGAGAACCCATGTTCAACAGCATGGTGCAGTTGTGCACATGCAGGTCTTCCTTGTAATTAATTTTGCGCGTGTGAAGGTGGCGATTTGTGTGGCAACGTGAAGACTCGGGAATCTAAATTTAATGACATCATCATCATCATATCAGCCGAAAGACGTCCACTGCTGAACATAGGCCTCCCCCAAGCACCGCCACTTCGACCGATTCTGTGCTTCCCGCATCCAGCGAATTCCTGCGGCCTTTACTAGGTCATCGGTCCATCTTGTGGGAGGCCTTCCAACGCTACGTCTTCCGGTACGTGGTCGCCACTCCAGAACCTTTCGACCCCATCGGCCATCTGTTCTGCGAGCAATATGTCCTGCCCATTGCCACTTAAGTTTGGCAATTCTTCGGGCTATGTCGGTTACCTTGGTTCTCCTGCGGATCTCTTCATTTCTGATTCGATCACGTAGGGAAACTCCAAGCATAGCCCTCTCCATTGCTCTTTGGGTGACTTTTAGCCTCCTGATTAGGCCCATTGTGAGCGACCACGTTTCAGTGCCATAAGTCATCACTGGCAACACGCACTGGTCAAAGACTTTCGTCTTGAGACACTGTGGTATGTGGGACGAGAAGATATTGCGTAGCTTCCCGAACGCTGCCCAGCCGAGTCGGATTCGACGATTGACCTCTTTCTCGAAGTTGGACCTACCTAGCTGGACAGTTTGTCCTAGGTAAACATACTCGTCTACAACTTCGAGCGTAGCGTCTCCGATCTTTATGAGGGCGGGTGTTACATGGGCATTTGACATGACTTTTGTCTTGTCCATGTTCATTTTAAGACCCACTCTTTTGGAGGCTCTACTGAGGTCATCGAGCATTATACTGAGGTCCTCCATGGTCTCAGCCATGATAACTATATCGTCGGCAAACCGAAGGTTAGTGATATACTCGCCGTTGATGTTGATGCCTAGCCCTTTCCAGTCCAGAACCTTGAAGACGTCCTCCAGTGCAGCGGTGAACAGTTTCGGAGAGATAACGTCTCCCTTGTCTCCGGCCGGTGGGAAACCCGTTCTAAAGGCCCTCCAGAAGCTGTTCAATTCCGTCATACTCGAGGGTAAAACGCCACAGGCATGGAACAGAGGTGTGGTGGTACTCTTCTTTAAAAAGGGCGACAATGCCCTGCTTAAGAACTATAGGCCCATCACACTTCTGACCCATGTCTACAAGCTGTTTTCAAGAGTCTTCACGAACCGTCTCGCGCGCAGGTTTGACGACTTCCAGCCTCCCGAACAAGCCGGATTCCGTAAAGGCTTTAGCAGCGTGGACCACATACATACGCTGCGGCAGGTTATACAGAAGACCGAAGAGTATAACCTGCCTCTCTGCTTAGCGTTCGTGGATTACGAGAAAGCCTTCGATTCGATCGAGACATGGGCTGTACTGCAGTCTCTTCAACGGTGCCAGATCGACTATCGGTACATCGAGGTGTTAAAGTGCCTATACAAAGACGCCACTATGTCAGTCCGACTCCACGACCAGACCTTGAATTTAATGACAGTGAGATTGAAATGTCCACTTCTGACTCTGACGTTGTTTGTTTGTTTTTTTTTTATGGCATCTCGTAGCTGGCCTCTGAGGCCATGACTACTTAACCGGACATTCCTGTGGCTACCTTAAGCTTCTACACTCAAAGCCTCCAGCCAGGGGCAAAACTATTCTAAGTTAAAACTAGGCGAGCGCTCGCTAAGGGCACCCCCTGTGGGGTACGAACCTCGGCTTAGGGCGTCGCTGGGGGGAGGGCAGCAAGATGGGACAGGCTGGATCAATATCGGATCATTATTATTATTATGGGGATTTAAAGCAAGGGCGGATCCAGCCTTCGAGTCAGGGGGGGTCATATAGTCGGGGTCCAGTCAGGACAGGCCCAAGTGGAGGACTAAGTCTGTCGCGGGCCCGCAGAGGCAAAAAAAAATGAGGCTCCCCGTTCTTCTCAGTTTATCTAGGTATTATTAGTAAAATTTTGCAAAAAAAACGAGTACATCGTGCGTAATTTATAATCCACCTACACCATGGACATCGCAACCCGCAGGATTTTTTTTTGAGGGAGTTGCATTTCCTACTCCTCAATACTACCTATTACGAAAAGAAGAATGTTGGGGAGCGAGCAACGTGAGCTCGAAATTTTTTTGCACTTCCTCGGAATTCTCGGTTAGGTTTGTATTGAACAACAAACAGGAAACAGAAACGGAAATAGGAGTTACTTTGTTGACATAAGCAGAAAAGTTTGAGAGTTAGAAGAATATAGAATTCAAAAGCGAGCGAAGCGAGCTCGAAAATTTTAGCACACCGCCTGGTGTAGAAGGTTGAAGGTTTTTTTTTTTAAAGTCATACAGAAATAGGACACGTCTCTTCTCTTCGTCTTCGTTGCTTTTGTCGACATATGCAGAAAGTTCGAGAGTGTAGCGAGTAAAGCGAGCTCAAAATTTTTATCCTCAGCGGTCAGCCTACAACTTTAAACTACTTCTTAGCCGACGTTCGCAGGGACGTGTTTTTATCGCGGTGATTTTTTTTCGTACACTGGATTTACAACCCTCGATATTGAGCCGAGCATTGAGAATCCAACAGAGTGCATTCAGCGCGTATCCCAGCGCGTCAAGAAAACACACTGTTGGACAACTGTTGGATATTCAACTCTCGGCGCTAAGCGGAGCGTCGAAAATCGCCGTGATTTTTATCACGGCGATTTTTTTCACACGTCCGGTCCGTGCGAACGTCGGCTTACTGAATATATTTTGACCATGTTTGGGATATCATTAAAAAGTACTTCTTAAGATCTAAGGGGCCGCCAGGACCGTGGGCCTGGGGCGGCTTGTCTTGACACTATTCTGGGGTATTTAATTTCTACGTCTAGTTGCTAGCTTCAGATAAACCTACATGGGTACTTATGAAACGTCAGAGGCTTAGGAGCACGGTTTCATTTGGTCATTTCCTATAGAGAAGAGCCGGCAGAAAACTCCACGGTCCATTGAATCAGCATAATTATAATAACAGGACAAGAAGTCTTATTATGCGTGTCGTTCACTCATACATGTGGCAAACACATCCTACGTGGCATAATCATACAAAGTATTTATTTAATAAAATTTATCAATGAGATTAGAAAAAAATATCTGTGGTCGACCTAGACACAGCCCAGGGGGGGGTCATGACCCCCATGACCCCCCCCTCTGGATCCGCCACTGATTTAAAGCTACAGGCTCAGCGTCGACGCGGGCTGGCGCATCCACTGGCAAGGGTCGGGGGGGAGTATCATTTACTCGGGAGGGTCGCAGTCGCGAACCTCGGCGGCGAGGTCGGAACGTGTGTTGGTTTGAGTGTTTTCACTGTACTGGTCTCCCTACGGCTCTCCAGGGGGCCAAGTCTACTAATTTACAAACGTCATAATGGTGTCACGATGGTGAGTTTTTGACAGATTTGCCATACTTGGCCCCCTGGAGGGTTGTGGGGTCGTCTGGGTCGGAAAGGATCTGCCTAGGGCGGCGAATCTGACTAATTTGACTAGGGAGCAGACTCTGACGACGTTACAAATATTATTATGTACATAATAAAACATTAATCTAACTATTGTAGTTTAAGGCTGCCTGTCCACTGGAGCGGAGAGGAGAAAAGAGGAGCGGAGATGTGCCAATATTAACCAATAGAATCTTGACTCGGGATCACTGATCTAAACTCAGGGGCGGAGTCAAGATTCTATTGGTTAATATTGGCACATCTCCGCTCCTCTTTTCTCCTCTCCGCTCCAGTGGACAGGCAGCCTTAGAATCCGCAGTTATAGCCCGCGAAATTCAAATTTTCTTATGTTTTTTGCAATTTGCAGGTCAGTATCAGGTTTTATCTTGATCAAAATACAATTAGCGACCGAAGAAAAAAATTCTCATGGAAAAGTTCTTATTGAACAAATCTAACTTAGAGAGTCGTATTAATGATTCCAAATATTATAATTCTGTAAATATATATCTATTATTGTCGCGAATCATATTTTGATCAAGATACAACCAGATACTGACCTGCAAATTGCAAAAAACGTAAGAAAACTTGATTTTCGCGGGGTATAACAACGGATCCACCTTAAGTTTAGTTGATAAATCATAATACGAGTAATCAGATCTTTGTAACGGTACCTATATTACGCTTTTTAAACACTGCAAAATAACGATTCCAGATTTGATAAGTAATCTAATGTGGAATCGTTCTTTTCCTACAAATATTTGATATGGGAGGACCGACTTCCCTTAAATCGCATTAAAATGTTCAGCTTTTTTGACCCCCGTGACCTTTGACCTTCGATAGATCCTTGACTATGCTGATGCCAACTATCTTTACCTTACCCAAGACCAACTCGATAAACTTGAGCGGCTTCAAAATGTATGTATAAGGTTCATATTCGGTTTGCGCAAATATCATAATATGCCACCACCTACCACCATGCCACAATTACGATGTTTCTGTACTCTGTGTGAAGCTCAAGTGGTAACCAATTCGCCTTCGCCGGAATGCTAATATTATTTCCCTTTTCTATAATGTGCTTTTCTCCCCTTCAAAGAACCTGGATACGTTTTTTGAGATAGATGTCTCTATCTCAAAAAACGTATCCAGGTTCTTTGAGACTCTTACACGAAATTGTTAAGGTCTTCAGATAACTTGAAGCTTAAAATGCCAATGCATTCCACAACTTTCCTCGACAAATCCTTTACTGACTAGGCCGTTTGTTTGTGGAATGCATGGCCAGTTCAAATAAAACCCGCGCAGTCATAACTTGTGTTTAAAACACTCGTAAAGGAACATTACTTGACCCAGTGTCTTAAGGTAAACAAAATAAATGTCAAGTTACATCGTTTATTTCATTTCTAACATGTAATCATATTTAAATTAATTGAATTACACAACACCGATACATATAGGTAATGTTAAACCATTGAGATTGCCCAAAAAGCGATTTTTTTTATTGCTTTATGCTATTATGCTAAACTAAAACTGTAAGTCTTGGATGAAACTGAAAAGAATTATTATCCAGGTTTTTAAACGTAAAGGATAATAAACGTGATTACAAATCAAGTATATTAATGTTCCGATAATAAATAAGTAGGTTATCATAATAATTATATAATATCAGATCTCAAAACAATTAGGTTAATACAAACAATATTATGTTAACAATAATAGAGAGTCAGTGCATAATCATGCTGAGAAGCGTGCATTGACTAATAATAACACGAAATAATAAGCTTTAAGCATTTTGCACGTTCAAGTTCAAAACAATGAATTCGTTTCAAACCAGAAGTCACAGAAGAAACAAAAACAGAACTGTCAAATTGTACTATTACAATGTGACAGTTCTGTTTTTGTTACCTCTAACCCTATGGTTAAGTTATATGCTATCATAATATGGGTACATGAATAAATACTTATTAAGTAGCATTACGTTTATACCAAAATATTAAAATTGTGCACGAGTAATAAATTCATAAATTAATTGCTACAAAAACGTACTTATATCTAAGATGTAACAAACGTCGGTAAAGATTATACCTAACGGTTATAATTTAAAAGCAATCAAGTTAACTGTAACAATTAACAGTAATATTGAGTGTAAAAAGACCCTTAGAGCAGCTGAAACCTATGCAAACTGTCCAAAAGTTTGGGTCCAAAGGTATGGAATAGCTGCCCGCCCTGCTTCGCGCATGTCAAAAGAAATTTCTGTCCCATATCTGTGTTTAATACATATAATACAACTTCCAGAATAAATTCTCTAAATGGGGGTGAAAACCCGCTCAAAATACAAAATACGTGTACTTTATAAGAAATAAGCGCACAGACAGTCACGAAATTCAAAAATGACTGTTTTACTATTTATATATTAACAAAAACAGCTGGCATCTGCAGCATATAATGTAACGCACGCATCAGTCTGTGCCTACGTGTCTGAAAACGTCATGAGACGTGACAAATACGTTTATTTCCACATTTCAAAATGGTTTTTTTTTTCGTGCCTGCCTCTTAAGAAATGACACTTTCAAGTGCAATATCTCCATAGCCAGCAGGATCTAAGGCTTAGTACAAAATAAAATAGTCACAGTTTAGGAAATAATAATGTCTTTTGGTTCAATTAAGGGTATTTTTACATACTTTACCAAAGCCATTTCTGTATATCACAATTATTATCTTACTTAAATTAATACATAGATAGACACGATAAATATTGGTTAGATATTTACTACTTTAGACAAGATCAGAATAAGGTACATACTATGCATATGTTAGGCTGCCTGTCCACTGGAGCGGAGAGGAGAGGAGAGGAGCGAAGATGTGTCAATATTAACCAATAGAATCAAAACTCCGCTCCCGAGGTGCGATTCTATTGGTTAATTTTGGCACATCTCCGCTCCTCTCCTCTCCTCTCCGCTTCAGTGGACAGGCAGCCTTACTGTGAATGTAATTAAGAGGGTTTGTTCTGAAAGTTGGCAACATCGCAAATAGATGTCAAATATTTCGCTGTTTTGATTAATTTGATAATATTTCTGTATGGAAATAAAAAATGTGGCTAACTAGCGAACTAGATTTGATTTGATTGATTATGAAATGCAATACTTAATATCGTAACACCGAATAGTTAGTTTTAGATGTAAAAAAAGTATTTGGAAACATTCCAAATGCCTTTTTTTCACCTAAAACGGGTACAACATCAAATTCAATGTTATAATAAAATTGCAATTCATTATTAATATTCGAGTTAGTTAGTTAGCATTTCTTATTTCCATACAGTATTAAGTATTTCCAAATAAAAACAGGTGAATATTTGACAGCTATTTACGGCGTTGCCAACTTTTAGGATGCACCCTCTTAACCTGCACCGTTTTATGTCGACGATTTAGAAATTCTTTATTCATTTACGAGAATCCTACAAACACCGATGAATGTTAACATCCACATGAGAATCTTAGATACAAATTACATAAATATTAACACACGCTAGTGATTGTTTGGAAACCAAACAGACATAATCTCACTTTTAAGACCCGTGGCGCGACGCACAGCGCGATGCGACTCTTAACAAAACATTTTCTAAGAAAACTTCAGAAGAAAAAGTACCTGTGTCGAAAAAGTACCTGTGTCGCGTCGCGCTAGTCTGCACAAGGCTTTATCAACTTCGCGGTTTCGCAATTAAAACAATTTCTATCTATTTACGATTTTATGTATTGTAAGAATTCGTGAGTTCATTTTATAATAACGGCCCATAACTTCTGCTTCTGTAGATAAATAACTTTTTTCTTAATCAAGTCTTCGCTCAAGGTACATGTTAACATTCACTGGTGAATGAAATCGAAATCGTCATGAAAAGAATAAATTACAGTCATTCACCAGCTAGCTTAGCAGTTGTTAACAGACACCAGAGAATCTTAAGACACTACGCTCCGGACATTCAAAGTAACATATTTTTATATTTGTTCAATAACATTTAACCACAGGAAAGTACGATGACTACTATTTTAATAAACAGGGGGTAACGATAATGATGAAGCCAAAAAGCATACATTAGTTACATAAGTACTTAAGGCTACCTTTCCACTAGAGATGTGCGAGGCAGTTAAGCAGTAGCGAGGTTAAAGCTAAGCTGCGAAATACATAAATTTTCACCAGGGCTAAGGATAAGAAAGATGTGCTTTATAGGCGAGGTAGCTTCGTGATTACTGCGTATAGCCTACGTTGTTTACTCAGCTCTGCTCCGTACTTCACATAGCTACAAAACTCGCGCAACCCTAGCCCACATGTCACGCTTCAGCGAGTCCCTATGCAAAATACCTTAGCCTCACCCGTTTCCAC
The DNA here is from genome assembly GCA_948150665.1 of Conistra vaccinii. Lineage (NCBI taxonomy): Eukaryota > Metazoa > Arthropoda > Insecta > Lepidoptera > Noctuidae > Conistra > Conistra vaccinii. Next base: position 19,532,816 of record OX411315.1, read on the forward strand.
CAGATCTAAGCTAAGCTATGAAAATCAAACTATCCTATTAGTAGATATCATACATTTTTCGCTACACATCTTAGCAAATCGCTGCTGGAATGGCAGCCTAAAGCAAACATTCACGTTATGAACTTGAGTATGTTTGTTAATTAGTGCTACCTATGTAAAAACAAATAATAATTACTAATTATGTTATAAAAATAAGTGACACAATAATATCAAATAGGTACAAAAGGGTGAATAATATAATAACATACTTTATACGTATAACAATTCAATTAATATAATACAGTCAGTTATAAAACAATTTAGGTACACGTAAGTACATATCTATACATATAATATCTAATAATACTTGATGATTAGGGAATGTTTGAAATTTAACTAACTAATAAAACAAAGAAACTAGGCTTAACTTCGTATCATAATGCTCCTGATTCTGTTGCGCACCAACAAACCCAGTACCAGTAAAGTTAGAGGTAAATGCCAGTAAATAACATTAATATAACAAAAAAATATAATTGTATTGAGAAGTATTAGGGAGCACCCTAATTGCGTAAATATCAATGAAAATCCGAAAGACTGAACGAAATTGCTAAGCCATTGCTTCATGTTTGAAAAATTCGTCTGCTCAGTCATGTAAATAACGCAATGAATGTTGTTGAACTGTAAAAATGAAAGACTTAGCCAAAAGCTTTGGCTTTTGGCTTTGTGTGTTACGCAATTACCCCGCAGGCAGGGCAGGTATCAATATGTCACAAAAAATCTGTAGTTTATTGGATCACTTTACAACCAGCAGACATTCATTATCTAACACAAACATTTGGCACAGTTTAATTTTTCATATTTTTTTATTAATAAGGTATTATGGTAAATACGCAAAATGTTAGCATTTTATTCGCATAACTGTTTCCCACTTCGACAGGAAGTAAACCGCACATAAATGGTTACACTCGCACTACTTAAGAGCGTTTATCCCAAAAGTTGGCAACGTCGCTAATAGCTGTCAAAAATTTACCTGTTTTGAATAATTTGGCAATATTACTGTATGGAAATAAAGAATGTGCCCACTTTCAGAATAATAAGGCTCGCGACATAAAGGCGCTGCCAATGTCAAACTGTCACCACAGATGTGCGGTTGACCGTACCATTTCCACTTACTTAATATTTATTTAATGTTTAACAACAAGGAATACGGATATGGGAAGAAACAGTGGCAAAAGAGCTAAGACCTAAATAATTGCATCAGATATTAGGAATATAAATTTGGAATAATAGAAGTGGATTGTTCAAATTAAATTAAGCTGCTGACATAGCTCATTATTTACACTTAACTGAGTTATAAAGAGGCGTATATTCTAATGTAATCAAAAGTTACCTTTGGTGTTGGAGCTAATTTAATTTGTGCACAATCTAAACTTAATTTAGGGTATTTCCATCTTTTTCTCTCTAATAAATCAAGAAACACAAGGACAAGGACTGGCATTTATAGTAGAGCTGTCAATTCTAGTTCTCCTAAAAATTTCCATACATTTAAACGGTGGAATGTTAAAGCGGGCCCTGGACGTGAAGTGCCATATATACAGGAAGGTCCAAATAGTGATATCATTAAAACAAATGATTCCTCATGCCCAGGGGTATCCGAAAATACCCCATGTATATTCCGCGATTCTTGATAGTTTTCGAATTATATTTTTTTTTTTTTTTAATCTTGTTAATTTTATGGGAACAGCTTTAAAAAAATATTTTTTCACTTTTTTTTTAAGTTTCATTGTTGTGGGTATATTATCAGACATCAAAAATCGTTTTCCTATTATTAATTCAAGATATTAAAATTTTGGTCAGAAAGCAGGAGTACGTTCGAGTGAATGCAGTCGAAATATTCGAGTAAACTTTTTTGTGATCATGTGCCAGCGTACTTACATTCCACCTTATTTTTTTTTAAATATTTAGCTATCAGATAGTATTTTTTTTTCGTGTGTAGTGTTGTGACATTACGTCATAGGGAATATGCAAGTGGTTCATAACTTTTCTTTTATTCAAATATACATAATTTTCGCGAGTCTTTCGCAAGTGCTTTAGAGCGTACGGTATGCGGGCGGGAAAGCCCTGCACTGCAATCGCGCCTCATCGTAGGCTTTTATTGCCCTTCAACTTCTTTAAACGCGCGCACTTTCACGCACGGTAGTTTCAAGCGCGATTGAGCGAGTTTGTAAAGGGGGCTATTGTATTGGAGTCTAGCTAGAAACAATTCGATATATTTAAAAAAAAAATGCCTTAGGCGTGCTTCGTTCGGTAAAATCGCTTATAATATAGTATATTAAATTATTTATATGTTCGGGAAAAGGCCGCCCGGGTTGGCACGTACACAGCGTGCGGTTAAGCCAAGCTAGGCGGAAGAAATCAATTGGAACATGCCATTTCAGAGAAGGTAGATGCCGAACGGAGTTTGCCGATCGGCACGAGCTGAATGAAAGCCGATGTAAGTAGAATAGGTTTGGAAAGGCTTTGCTTTTCAACAAATTGGTGCCACCGAATCGAATGTGTACCAAAAAACCGACCGAACAAGTGTGTTGCACGCCTTACTTATTTTTACAATTAATAACTTCGTGTTGCTTTTTCTTTTGAGATTCGGAATGCATAATCGATGTGACGTCTTTGGTAAGTGACCTTTAATATACTTATGCAAAAAACCACCTTGTCTCTATAAAAAGTTCTTGAAATGTCACAAAGTTTTGATGTTAATTCGATATTGATATTTGATTATCGTATATAGCGACATCACATCATGGCCAGGACAATAAAGGACGTAGTAAAAATTTGTAGGAGTTAGATATTAGTTTGATCTACAAGCAGTAGTTGAATTTATTCAGCTCTTGAATTCAGCAAAAATAAAATGCATATCCCCATTACATGGACCTAACGCGTGACATACCACGCCACAATAATATGTGCCGGTTTTAACAATGTTAAAGCCGCGACGACGCCTCAAAAATATAAAATATTTTACATCAGTAGTACGTCAGTTGCATATAGGTAGTTAATTAATCAACTGCATTGTTTAAAGTTCTAATATTGTTTCTAATATTTTGTGCTCCTCTAGCACTGCAACGGATACACGAATAATGTATTCAATTACCTTGGACTTTTTGTAGTCTTTTTTTTTTCTTATTATAATTCTTTCTTAAATCAGGTCGCATGCATAACTATATCACAGGCATTAATTTCTTTTTTTTTAAGTTTAAATTGCAATCATACAGGCAATGAAAATAGCCCAATGTTAGAACGGGCAAAAAATGTCGGTATTATCTAAAAACCTAAAACGAATTGGCCGTTATGTAACTTTCATTTTTTTTCCCAAAGAACGCTAAAATAAAGGAAAAGATTTACATTAATTATTTTTAGATTTGCAAAGTATTGGAATGTTTTCTATTTTCTGAAAGTCAGCTCAAAAACTACCTACGAAGTCATTTTTAACGCCTGGGACATACATAAATCATCAAATTACATGTAACAGATAACAATTAACATAAAAATCGAATACTTACTCAATAATACAACAGAGTTAAGGCTGCGCTAGTCGACGAATCGAACTCGTTCGTGGCTAAAAGGCATGCTGTCTCGCCCAATGTCGTGTGAGTAAGCGAGTAGCACTATGATTTATCCCAAAATGTAATGAACATACCTTTGGGTTATAGTGAAATATCTTCTGACAGTAATTTAAAAGTTTTTTTAAAGTAAGGATAGTACCTAAGTGAACTAAGTGAAGCATTAATAATAAAGTTATTTGCGCTATTGAATAGTTAAATTATGCTTGTACGAATTTTGGTTTAGAGATTTAATAGTCCGTATGTTATTGAATTCCGTCCTAAGTTGCGTTAAATTAGTGTTGAAATACGGAACTATGGAGGCACATAACTTTCAAATTACTTTTGTATTTACAATTCCATGCTTACATATAACCATGGATAACGACGAGCTCTAGATATAATACTTAACTTTGGACGTAAGATACTCACGAGTAACCGCCCTACACCATTTGTATGGAAAATTAGTCCACTAGCGCAGCCTTAATAAAAAAATATTGGAGTAACATGCTTCTTAACAGACATTTTTACATAGTAGTAAACATTGGTTTTATTGTTGAACACACATTACCGTTTAATATACGGTACATAAATAGCTTATTTACATCAGTCAATAACTGCAGAATTATAATAGGTATAACGAAAAGCGAGTGGCCTAGTAAAACGATATCAGCAGAAATTTTAGAATTAAAATTAACATTTTGCACCTATAACTATAATGTTTCTGATAGAAATCACAGATTCAAAATTTTAAACAGAGAAAGGTGCCAATCAGGGCACCCAATAATCAGCATATAATGTTCCCACTGCTGGGACACAGGCCTCCTCTCTTCTAGAGAGAGTGGGCTGTTATCTACCATGCGGGCCCTGTGCGAGTTGGTAGATGTCACATGTCTTGCGATTTTTGGGACTAGGTCATGCTGGTTTCCTTAAATGCTTTTCTTCACCGTTTGAGAGCAGTGGTGATGAAATTATTTGCACCAAGTAAAGCGCCTGCCTGGGTTCAAACCGTAAGTCGGGGCCGTTACCACTGGGCTACCATGGGCACCCTGCTAAGTCCTAAATTTAATTTATTTGGTAACTGATTGGAAGGAAAAAGCATTGTCTTCGGCGAGACGAGATTGATAAAATCAATACTGTGCATGCGTAAATATTCATACTAGCTACGGAACCCTTCACTGTACATGGGCCGTCACGCACTTGGCCGGTTTTTATTTTACCGTATAATAATATACCTAAAGAGTGAGATTTTGAAAAGGGGTCGAGTTATGAGCTATACCACAGTAACAAATCATCTGAAAATCGACGAGACTGTGACCAGGGGGCCAAGTCTACTAATTTACAAACGTCATAATGGTGTCACGATGGTGAGTTTTTGACAGATTTTGTATGGCAAATCTGTCAAAAACTCACCACCGTGATGCCATTATGACGTTTGTAAATTAGTAGACTTGACCCCCTGTTGTGAAGAATGAGTCAGTGGCGTATTTCGGACAAGCTTCACAGAAGCCTTGTGACAACTTGCAATGCGATAACTGTCGATCGCGAACTGTCCACTAAAAACTGTCAATGAGTGAAGAGTCAGCTGTTAATAGTCTGTATGCGATCATCCTACAGGTAACAACGCTGTGGTGAGTAGGATACGTAGATATTTGCCTGCAGGCTCAGACAAAGGACTGCAGGCAAACTGTTGGACAGCGGTTTTGACCGGATAATGTCCGAGTGGCTTTTGAAACTGTTGAGGACTGGCGCGACTTACGACCACTCCCACACTTGTGCACTTGTAATAGAACTACGATTCTTTTCTATCCCAAATGTATTATATGGTTATAGGTAGTACTTACTCTCTCCCATTAATTTCATAATAAGGTAACTTAGCGAGTAAAACCTGCATCTATAGATAGCGGTGGTTATACTTAGGTTAGACTCCTATGAAGAAGTGGCGGGAGAGACAGCAAGGCGGCTACTTTCCGGCTGCAAGGTTGTTCTCCGGACCAGAGTGTGTCGGGAACAATCGGGAGATTCCTACGACATATCGATCGGAAGACGATGCCCAGTTCCACCACTGCAGTAACTACCTCGAGGACACGGCGCAACACAGCAGTATGACCAACTTGGGCAGTGAACCACAGTGGTTTCATCGCGGTGATCGGTGCTGCTGGTAACCTCTCGCTTCTGGTCATGATTTAGTCCTTCATCGGGAGCAAGATCTTCGCCTCCTTTTGCGGGACAGTGATGGTCGCAAAGGAGGTAGTGGAAAGGAGAAGACACGATTTACCGAAATACATTTGTCCGAAGAACATTTGTTTCTTTTACTTTTTTATTTTATTATAACGTAATTTTTTAAACCTATGAAAATTAAAGATTAGAAAAATAATCCAAACCAGAAAGAAACATGTCTAATTTTAAGACTATTTCTAGGCTGCGTATACTTAAGGGTTGCCCTTAAGTCATATGTAAAAACAATTGACTTAAGTGCTTATGGCTTCCGAGTCTAGATTTTAACCCATATGGTTCCGAGTTCTCATGTTAAAGTATAATTCATCCGACAATCTTTATTTTGGGCAAACGTTGTACGACCAACAGGACATCGGTCAAACGATCTTTCAGGCAAATGTACTTCGGTAAATTGTAACTTGGCGGAAAAAGAGCGGGTGGATACATACATACAATCTCCCCTCTTATCTGTAGAAGACGCACCGTGCGCCGGAGGGCGAATTACGATCTACGGCCGTCATAGGGTGTGGCCTGCGGACACAGGTCCCAGACGGCGGCGGGCCTTTCAATAGGAACTGCGGCCTTATGGCCGAAAAAGACTTAACGGCCGTCGCTCTTAACTTTACTTCGTCACCTTATGGTGACGGCCGCAAAAGTTAAGTCCGTATGGTTTACATGTCAACTATGAAGAAGACCGTGGGGAGCATGAGGCATTTCACAAGCGCTCCAGCATCCCGGCTCGAGCTACTTAAGGAACAACGTATGATTTTAATCAATAAGGGTCTGACAGACCCCTCCTCCTGCCCGGGCACATCCATGAGCCCCTTTTTTTGCGTGTAGAATTTACACGCAAAAAAGGGGTAGGATTATTCATGTTAGAAATCCCTCTAGTTTTGATAACGTATTAAAACTTATAATTGTCACTGTTTCCCATGCCGATTGTCGTGTTCGAAATCAGCCACTGTATAAAGGTTGTTCATATCTCACCGGTCACAAGCGCCTGGGCGCGGTGTTGTTGGCGGCCGGTGAATGAGTAGAATGCGATGCAAGGATTTTAGTGAACGTGGCGAAGCAAACAACTAACATGAAATGCCATCTTTTCTTCACAAACAGCATCCTGAAGAGCGCTGACGAATGCGAAGTAGTTAGCCGCGTACAGTCAATCGCACATCAGTCGTATTGTCGTAACACTTGCTTATGGAAAATCGCAACTATGACATAAAGGTGCTGTCAATGTCAAATTGTTACCACTGACGTGCAGTGAAGTAATGATTATCAACAAAAAATGCTATCTGTGATGATATGCGTGCCGAGGATAAGCCCTTATTGGTATTGTTTAAACGTGGAGCAGGAGATTTTATAGCCTTCGCTTTTCTATTTATGTCCTTTGATTTTGTTAACTGCAAGACACACTTACAAAAATCATGAACAGTGTTGTATTGATTAATGTAAACAAGCTATTACACACATTTGATTTTGCCTCAAATTTAGGGCTTTCTTACTAATAAGCAACACGAACTCAAACCAGCTGGCATCTTCGCAAGTTCCGAAAAGCAGATCGATCTTCTAGCAAAGTCGATTTTTTCACAAAACACCTGCAATTGAAAAATAATATTTTTTAGATCGGAGTACCGACCACGAACACTCTAAGCCTTAAAAAAGACTATGGGGATTATTTATAAACGTTGTTTAACTATGTTTAACTATATATTTATGACATTTAAACGTTTCTTAAATAAACGAAGGGGTTCATTTTTAGATTGATTGGATAGTTGCTAAAACTGTGGAGATATTATGATGCAAATTATGACGCAGATAAGAGTTACTGTCCGCACTTTCTTTTAGAACGTTCCTCACTGTTTTCTATACATACAAAGTCAAAGTCAAAGCATTTATTTCAAATAGGCCTTTGAAGGCACTTTTGAACGTCAAAATTTACAAATTATAGTTATTATATATTATTGATTCTACCGCCCCTTCCAAAATGTAGTTTTCGTATGGAGAAGAATGGGCAAGAAACTCCACCGTTACTCTTTTAAAATGTTTTACAATATTTTGTATAAGTACATTATTTATATAATTATAATATGTGATACATATATATATATACATAGACAGAGAACAGTTGATAAGAGTTTAAATTATTCTTGAGAACGTTCGAATACACGGTTGGTGAAACAATTTAGTAGATACAGCGCCCGGGCGTTAATAAATGGTACCTATACTAGGTCGATTTTTGAGATGGGGCAGTACGGGCAGGTACCTTAACCGATTAGCTACAGTAAAACGTGTCGACAAGCATCCATAGATTTTGAAAAAAAATTGCTGACAGCAAGAAAATCCACAATATATACAAAAACTTATTTTGATGCTAATTGATCCTGTTTCTTACAAGGATCACAAATCTCTATCTAGATAGTACTAGAAAAGTCAGCCATCCCAAAAAAAGCGGCCCACGTGCGTGTCGGACCACGCACAATAAACGGTTCCGTAGCTGGGATGAAGAAATAAGAGAAAGAATTATCCCAAAAACAAACTTAACATTGTAGTTAAAATAAATGTTCTTCCAAACATTCCAACTACAAATTTAATTTTATATGCAGAATATTAAGAGATTTACCATGTTATTTTAAAAAAATATCTGGGCACAGGTTTTTTTGTTGTGCGGTTTTTTTTTAATGAAACCTGGCAAGATCGATTTATCGCCCCGAAACCCCCTGCATACTAAATTTCATGAATATCGTTGGAGCCGTTTCCGGGATTCAGATTATATACAAGAATTGCTCGTTTAAAGGTATTAGATATACTTCTTATAAGTTTTCCTAAATCTATAAATATAGAACTTTCGGTATATTTTCCAAAGTTTTAGGCTCAGCTTAGTAGTTTCCGAGATAAGAGGCAATGATCAACATTCGTCTATTTTCTTAAATACCTTTAAAACAATTTATATTACAAGCCCGCCCTTTCATTTGATATGTCACACGGTACAGTTTGCAAAACTTTTCTTTTTTCTTATTTAACTCCCAGAAGTTTATTTGTTATTTTGAATATGGGACCCCCATATTCAAAATTCATTTACAGCAAACATACCTTGAATGCCTCCGGTATTTCCTCAATAGCCCTGTGTATGAGTGTCCCATTAGCATAAAGACAATTAGCTGCTTCATCTTCTGGCACTGTCAATGTCTGATATGTAAAGGTGGCTTCACGCTCGATTCTCTTAAGCAACTCTTTGGCTTCCTTACTTGCACTGACACATAGAATGTCAGAACCTGCTACGGTGATGTAGTTCTTTAACCCTTTAGTTCCTTTAGAAATCTGTAATAAAAAGTTTCAGTCAGAACAGCAGCGAACTCTCATTTCCTACTTCTAGGGAGATATTCTGTGATCAGAATCACTCAGGCGATAACTTGGACCTTTTTAGTTTAAAGAGACTGGGTGGTAGCATTCTCATAACTAAATTATAAATAGTTCAAAAGTCGCGTTATGCTGAGGGACCACCCAGGCCTGTACATGCGAATGCTAAATCAATATTACATTCTACTTAATTTTTCACCTTCAATTTATATAAATTATTATTGAGTTGATTTCTTTTGTTTATCTAATGTTTTATTTCTTTACTATTCAACTATCTATACTTTCCACTGCTGGGACTCAGGCCCCTCTTTGCGAGAGACAGTGTTCACGCAGGTCCAGTGAGGCTTGGTGGACGTCATGTCTTTAAATCTTTGGTTCTAGAATATCTCAATTTCCTCACAATACTTTCTTCTACACAACTGCTAAATTGTCAATTCAATGTTTGTAACTGGCCCATGTTAATTGTTCCCAGGCTATGTACCATCAGTAGATATGATTAGGGCATGCTATCTCGATATCCGGATATCCGAATTATCGGGATATCCGACGAAATTATTATCCGAATATCATTTGTTTTACTATTCGGATAAAACGGATAGTTACTTTTGTTCCATTTTCCTTTTGATAATATAACATTTAACAATGAAATTTGATTTTTCTATGTAGATAAAATAGGTATTCGCAATCCTGACAATTCATGCTATATCTTCAAAAATCCATATAATGACACAATAACTATATAGATTCATCATAGAGAAAATTTAAAAGTGATTTTGCACAGAGCTCGTCTTCAGTTGACGACAGCGATGGTGATGACGTAGCACTCAGTGATGCTTGTAAGCATCAGAAACTGAAATATCATTTAATTTAACAGAGAAAATAAGCAAAGACATCGAAAGGACTCTGCAGGTTGACTATCAACAGTGAATGCTTTGACCAGCATGGCATTTTCTTTAGGCATTGGCAAGAATGATGGCTTGGATTAGTAGTGTTGTTCCCTAGATTCATCACGGTATTGTGTCTTGCTTGACGAGATCTCTCTTCATGATTTGCATTAATTCGTTTCCAGCCTGGACCGTAAAAAGCCAATCCGGGAAGTCCTCTTTAGGAATACCTAAAGTTTCACATATATGTTCAACGGAAGATAGGACTGCACAATCGCGATAACGAGAACTGAATTACCCGAAACGCCAAGAACATAGTTCATATTCAGGGAATCGATGAAAGTACATGTCATTCGCCTAGTTTGTGCTGATCGAACTTATACATCAGATACTTTGACATCTAGCAATGTCAGTGGTGTGATTTTGTCTCCTTTATTACCAAGCACTACTTTGTAAGACTTCCAGTCTTCATCTAATGTGCTTTCAATTGTTTTAGCCATCTTAACAAAGATAGAATTTGACCAGCTCACGATCATTGGTAGATAACCCGAGGATGATAGCTTTTCTAGTATCTGTCAATGACAGATCGGACAGCTTTTGCTTTTAGTGCGAACTGAAGTGCTTTAGTATACGATTGTTGGAGTCTTCGTAATAAAAATGACGATTGTAAACTAATATAAGGTTAATTTACCTCTTTTACAGTGGTATTCAAAATATCCATATTATTTGAATATATTCGGATAGTTGTCTGGCAGTATCCGAAATATCCAAATAGTAAAATGGGCGGATAATTGCATGCCCTAGATATGATGCTTATTAATTATTGTACCTTTACTGGAGTGCAGGGGAATTCAGGAAATGCTTCAGCGACAGCACTTGCTCCAGCTTCATTTGTATTCTCAGATATACCAACAAAGAACTCTCGACCTGAAATTCGTAAAAAAAAAAAACATTATTTCTGAATACCCATAGAATATAGGGTTGTTTCATCATACATATGGTTGCGTTACAAAGATTGAATGTAGGTAAATATATTTATAATGGCTCAAGGCACACTGACATAGACTCGAAACGACGCATAGCATCAAATTCTACGCGACCAGAGTTGCTGGTGTCTACTGCCTAAATGAGGGACTTGCGCCGAATGCGGCTGCACATACATCAGTATATTACAAAATGAAGAAAAAGTTCAAGTTGGTACGTAAGTTATCTGAGTAAAGAGCCGTTGTTCCATCTCTACATCAGGGTCCCTGAGCCACTGAGTAGTTCACCTGTGAATAATATATCTGAACAGGCAATATTTGCTTCTGGATCCACTTGATCAATAACTGTTTGGCCCAGGTCCTTATGCAAAATTTCTTTTAAAATTTTTGTCTGAAACAAAGCATCAATTTTATAAATACTATTAGGTATTGTAAATTCGGAATTTAAGCGTTCTGTCTGAAATGAGTTCATGGCTCAGTTAACAGTTAAGTCGCTAAGCAGATACCTATTGGATAAGAAATTAAATTTAACATGACTTTAGGGCTAAAACCAAATCTATGATAAATAGGGTTAGCCCCGGAATTATCTGAAATTTTAAAATATCTTATTAGTATTATTTAGGTATGAAAGTAATTTTCCTGTTCACTAAGATTTATTTCGCAGATTAATATTCCTTTGCAGGACGCATCCTGCAAAGGAATGTTATGGGAGGTAAGGATCACAATCCTTACCAGCAACATTATCACTAGATACAATAACACAAGGTGGACTATTGTTGTTTTATTAATATACAAGGTGGAGACGACAATACAACAAAAAATTTAACGGCATGTCCATAAGGACGTTCCCATTCTGTACACAAAAATTCAATTGAATATATACAATAGTTTAGTCGTTATAGGTCGGCAAAATCCATAGTCGGCTCGGGCTATTTCGTTTATCCACTCCAAAAATCCACCCTAAGGTGGATATTCTGAAATGTATGCCCGAGAATTCACCCAAGGCCTAGTTGGATAAACGAAATTTATAGGCTTAGGGTGGATACAGCATAAATTACATTTAATTTGTATGAAAATCTCCTTGGTTTATTTCGAAGCTAGGATTTATTTGACAGTTCCAAAATACTCTTAAGCATTAGAAGTGCCAGTATTTTAATTTTTTGCTGTATGGTAGTCTCCACATTGTATGTAAATAAATAAAAAACACAAACTGCTGGTCTCGATGACATTACGATACAACTAAAACACCCTGGACCAGCAGCTGTATCCAGCACATAAATTTACAGAGGCGGACTTAATGCCATAGGCATTTTCTACCAGTCAACCTTTGGGTGATGCAGAGACAAACAGTGGTAGGTGCAATTACGAAAAATTGAGGAATAAAAATAATATTATTAAATATTCAAATACAAAGATACACATTACCTATTGCAAATTATAAATCTACTAGCTTTTACCCGCGGCTTCGCCCGCGTGGATGTCGCAAAATATCCCACGGGGACGTTCTACCGGGAATACATACCTAATAGCCGAGGAAAAGATCATTGACTAACTTTCAGCGGATGCAGTGGTTTTATTTCCCTTGGTCACGGAACGGCTGGACCGATTTCGCTAATTATTTTTTTGTTGAGTTTGTTATTGTAAGGAGAAGGTTCTTAGGATAGCTAGGTGAAGGTGGGGTAGGTAGGTATGGAAGTAGGCAGGCAGGTAGGATAGATAGGTAGGTATGTAGGTATGTAGATAGGGTAGGTAGGTAGTAGGTAGGTATGTAGTTAGTTAGTTAGGGTAGGTAGTTAGGGTAGGTAGGGTAGGTGGGTAGGTAGCTAGGGTAGCTAGGTAGAGTAGGTAGGTAGATAGATATGTAGGTGCGTCGTAAATAAGTACTTATGTAGGTATGTAGATAGGGTAGGTAGGTATGTATGTATGTATATAGGTAGGTAGGTATGTAGTTAGTTAGGGTAGGGTAGGTGGATATGTAGCTAGGGTAGCTAGGTAGAGTAGGTAGGTAGATAGATATGTAGGTGCGTCGTAAATAAGCTACCCGTGCGAAGCCGGGGCGCCCCAGCTAGTATAATATATTTATAAGCCTAATCATACTTAAGCAAATAATCACAAATAATATATATGAATACATGAATATACTAAATCAAATAAGACAAACAATGGGGAAACATTAACGTTGTGATGATACTGCCAGCTTCTTACGAATGTGCTCGCGAACTTTAACTTTAAAGGATAATCTTCTAAGGAGTTTGGAGTACTATCAATGTGCAAGCCTAGGTCCTTCACATCAGTACTAAATGGGACGACCGTACCATTGAAGAGAACTGGTGGCAATATTGTACCAGCCACCTTACTTATACTCCAAGAACTTCCGATGATGATCGCCTGACACTTGTTAGGATTTAATGCTACACCAAATTTATGAGAAGAAGTTTTTAGGACAATAAGGTCCCTATTTAATTTGTCGATAGTGTCAGGTATTTCTTCAACCCTCCCTTGACAATACAACTGCAAGTCATTCATCTGCATACAGATGATACGCACACTGAAGGTCGGAAGTTATAAGATTGATAAATATAGAAAACAGAAGAGGAGAAAGAATAGCGCCTTGTGGAACGTCAGTTTCTAAATCACACCAGCATGATGAAGAATCCCCATCATGAATGGACTGCTGACGTTCCTGAAGGTAAGAGGAGAACCATTCTAGTGCCTCGGGAGAGACCATAATATGCGATAGAATGGCCAACAGGATATCGTGACTGGGTATTAAAGGCATTCGAGAAATCGACCAACACTAGTCTTCCAGTCCTGCCCTTATATCGCCAGTCACTTTAAGCAGGGCGGAAACAGTGCTATGCCCGTGCCTAAACTCAGATTGAATAGGGCTAATGAGTGAGTTACGGTGAACAAAATTGGTTGTGGACGCGGGCTCGAGCACTTTGGAAAGGAAAGGAAGGATAGAAATGGCGCGAAAGTGAAGAGAGGGATTAGAAACTTTAGGTAGTGGACGACATAGGCTTTGCGCCATAGGGAAAGGAATACACCGGTGTATAAGGAAAAATTTATAATGTGGGTAATCGCGGGTAGGAGATGATCCAAGATATGAATTATCATGCCACGGATGATATTGTCACATCCTAGATGTAATGGACAGTTTTTTTTTTATATCTCTTCCGGTTCAACTGGGACGAAACTTAAAGGATTTATATGGGGACGCGTTAGACCAGAAATTAGGGACAGAGTTTGTTGTTTGGTTAGACGATCCATGGTAGAAACTGTGAAGAAATAACGGATGAGATCGTCTAAGTCAATTGAATTAGGAAGGTCTAAATGTCGCGGTTTGCCGATACCAAGAGTTCCAAGAAATTTCCAAATATCGGCAGAAGAGGAAGAATCGATAGTATCTAGAATGTGGCGGCATTTAGCATTGCGTATCATCTGATTACATCTGCTTCTTGCAGTTTTGAATAGCGTCCAGTTATCATCAGTACGATCCCTTTTAAATTTACGGAACGCGTGGTCCCTTCGTCGCATTGCCATCTGTATACCTCTATTCATCCATGGTGCAGGTGGGCGTTTTAACTTCACTTTTTTGACGGGAGCATGGATGTCATAAAGTTGACTACAACATCATTGAAGATCGCAACCTTGTCGTCAACTGACGTGGCTTCTGTCATAGGACCCCTATCGACCACAGACGCATCTTCCTTGAGTTTCTCTACATCCATCCGCGCAAAACACCGCGTGTACAGAACCTTGGGTTTGGGAGCTTTCAGGATATAGGATATATGACAGGAAAATCATGTCGTGATGAGAAAAGCCAGGAGCGTCATGCTGACCATGGGAGGAAACGAGGGAAGGATTTGAGGTGAGGATCAGGTCGAGCCAGGTGTCATCGCCGACAATGTTATGATGAGTAGGTTGGAGCGGCAAAACGTGCAGACTAGCCGACTCGATGAGATGAAGAAGCTTTCTGGATCGAGGGGAGTTGAGGGCAAGAAGGTTTGCGTTGAAATCACCCATGATGATGTGATGTGCATACTCCGAACCCAAAAAATCAAGACTGATTCGATTTCGAATTCAGTGAAGTAATCATCAGGGGGCGGACAGTAGACAACACCAATAATGGATTTGACACCTTTGACACAGACTTCAAGGAAAATAAACTCAGCAGAAGCAGAATAGTGTGAAGAGGAAGTAGCAAGTATTTTGTATGGAATGAAGACCTTCAGGAAGTTTTACTGTAGAAGTGTAGAGTAATGATAAAAAATTAAAAACTGAAGAAGAAGATTTGTTACGATTAAACTTCTCAGGTTTTTTTTTTTAAATAACTATAAATCACTTTTATGTGCCAGAATTAATGATTTTAAATTTTGAAGTACATACCAATTATAATTGTATATTGTGATTCTAAATTATTATTTTAATCGTAATATTACTGAACTGATCAGGGTAATTGATAATAATAAATGTTAATGTTTAATTTGAACCAAACTTTCATTCTTTAAACACATTTATTTACTTCATGCAGCTTGTAGTTACCTTCACCAGCAGATTTCAAACGAGTCTTCACACTAACGCTGTATATTTCTGCTAGGCATATAATAAGACTGTTTTAAACTAAAATAAAACAGTCATTATGTACCGTAAGAAAGACACAGCGTTAGAGCAAGGGCCTTGCTGGTGAGGCACTATGAGAACCTCAACTGTCAGAGTCCAGAACTAGTGGTGGACACCCTGCTGGTAGTGAGAGGTCACAACATAAAAATCAGGTATGTTTTATTGTGAATTGTGAAAAGAATGTCAGGTTGTGTCATTTAAGGTATTTAATTGAGTCCATATGGGAAGTACTATAAAAGCAATTAAAAAAGAAATGAAAACAGCACATAGTTGCATGGTCTGCTATGTTTTGTCAGTGCATTACCTTGACTGGTAGAATATGCCTCAGGCATTAAGTCCACCTTTGTTGAGAATAGTTTTACTTATGCGTAAAGCTTAAATAAATAAATATAGAGATAATAATATATACTATGATACAAAAACAAATACACAAATGAATTATTGACAGGCATTTTTTTTGAGTAATAAATCATTTTTTTCTACCTACTTTTTTTTCCTCTCTTGTATGTTTTTATTTCCAGCTATTAAATAGCCTATTACAAAAATATGAGTGAATTGAGTAAATGATTGGCAATCATTTATTGGCAATAGTCAAAATGTTATGTACCTAGTGTAAAATGTATAATAATCAGCTTACACAATTACTTTCATGGAAAATAGGAACACTATGAACATAACATGATAAATGTTAAATCTTATAATAACATTAAATCTGAATTTTAATTTCCTCTTATTTGTACACTCAAATGAATACAGCATAAATAATACAATATGCTAAGCAACCATAAAATCGCAATTTTACAAAACAATGACAAAAGTATTCGCAGAAATTAGAAAAATATTCGCAGAAATGAGAAAAATATTCGCAGATATGAGAAGAATATTGATTTTGATACTTACATTGTTTATTTCCACCGTTGAACTGTTCCTAGGTAGCAAGGCGATACCATGGCATATGACAGCCATGTTTTCTATCAAGATCTGTTCATGCAAGGTACCTTGCAAATTAACTTCAATAACTTCTATGTTCAACTCCCTCAGGAGTCTCATGTAACAATCATGTTGACGACGAACCTCTTTATATTCAATACCATCCCCATGACTAGAACTTGGTGTAACCTTACCCACCAAAGCGTGAGTATACTGGTGCATTTTAAAATCCATGTTAAGAGTTTCTAAGATTACCCTCAGTTCAAATTGTCGAAAGATAGTCGTCTGTCGCCTTCTTGTCGTTAATTCACACCTATATATTTTTGAATCAGGCGAAAGGTGAAAGTCTTTGACCTGTTCAAGCTACGGGACAGAATAGTATACTAAGATGGTAGATAAAATGTTGTGATAAAATCTGATCATGCGGTCTGACTTCAGGTAGGTAGGTCGGTGGGTAGCCTTAGGGGTATCTACTAAGTACCACGGAGCTGTGCTACGGAGACAAAAATCTTTATAGGTTGCGAGGTTACTACCACTGTTCACAGATCCCAGTTTTTTACACCGCCGCAGTGCCGCAGCCCGCCCCGTCGCAGATTACCAATGATGAACATGAACATAAAAAGATCAAACACTGTTTAGCTGTCCAGCAAAGAGTATAATGTTCAGTGGCCGCTGATTGATGATCACAGAGCACTATAATAATTATGTTGATGATGAACTGAAGCACTGAAAGGAAGACTCAAGACTGACTGGACTGACAGATGAATGACACTGACAGCAGGGTGTGTCGGGTGTGTTGCTACCACAGACTAAGTAGTACTGTTGGCTATTGCCACATAAGGCACGCTACAAGTCGCTAAAGTTTTTGACCCAAGTAGCGAGCCTAAAGTCTACAAGGGGTGACAGACGGGCGAGCAAGTCCGCGGTCTTATGGATTGGCGACCGTTTGTCACTCTAAGTACGCGCACTTTAAAACCACCGAGTAAGCTCGCCGGCGATCCAACAGGTTTGAAATTTTGCTCGTAGCCCGCCTTGGTTCGTAGTTTCGTACGTCTGTCATTGCCGTGAGTCGCGAGCCAGTATTTTGTTTCGTCATTTGTGTAATTTTTGTTTACTTTGGTTCAGAAAAGTCGATAACATCGCGATACAGAGTGAGAAATCTGCACGTGTGTCACCGACGGCGAGCCGCGCAAGATGGCGAGCTTAAAAACCGCCGTCTTTAACCTCTCAGGCCGCGCGCGGCGCGGTTTCGCGACAACCCGTTAAGCCGCGCGGCACGCCCGCGGCGCGTCAGAGATAAGAGCTCGCTAATATAAACAAAAACTGAGAGCTTTCTGTTACGTAAATAGTCTTATCGTTAATAGTTTTGGGTTCCTGATTAGACAAAGGATTTTTTATAATACTTAGAATCTTTGTAAGCGAACGCTAGTATTGATAAATAAACATTCTTATAAGATTCTTATAAGAAATTCCGTTGTTCATTGTTTTGATTATTTATAATAAAACTACTGGTTCGATTCACATGAAATTTCGCAGGATACATTATGAATACATATACTATCGGTCAAAACCATTATTTACGCATAAACACAATAAATAAAAACACATATAATCAAAAAAGTTCAATAAATAGATAACCGTATCATTACGTAACATTATTTAGTTGACAAAAAAATATTGAACTCTTTTTTTGTCTGTATTATGCATTTTTATTATTAATTAGTTATTCAAGAATATAAAATAAATGACTTACCAGCGATTACATGCACAAAACACACACAAAACAACAAATATCACATCAACACGTTTTTTCACAAACGAGTTTGTTTACATTTTTTGATGGGTCCGTAATAGGTAATTACGATGTTATTTAGTGCAAGTATTAACTATATACGATGACGACACTACTTAATTATTGAATTATCACCATTTCCCGTCGATTTACACTTAAAAAACAATAGAAAACAAATAAATACGACGCGTAGTGCAGCGCGCTGAACGCATGCGCGGTCGCCATTTTGCCGTGCCAAAATGTTCAATTTTTACTTTTTTCTAGAATTGTTTCTGCATATTTTGACGTTTTAGTCGATGTATTTGACAAGTATATTACCAAATCCATAGAATAAAATTAACTGTAGACCATATTAGCCCCTATGCATAGTACAAATACAGTTTGAATCAGCGTGAACGTACTGTCGCTAATCGTCGACAGCCCGGCTTGACGGTATTGGCAATTATTGTCCCTAATTTTCGACGGCCCGATATATAATTGTAGTCTGCATTTAAGTACGCCAGTCTATCACCCGTTTACCACAGACGTAGCTTTATACTTTGTTTTTACTTTTTTTGACTTTGCTTTTGCAATAATTATATTATATTCTAGCAACGCTTGTGAATGCCTTAAATCGCTAGTTTTTACTGCAAAAAGTGGCAATCGCCGAAACTGACAGACACTATATTTTTCGTAGACAGAGTTTAATCTATAGGCTGCTGGATATCTTCCTTTGCATTCGCACAAGAAAAAAGAAGAATAATATTAACGTCACTAGCAAAAAAAAAAAAAAAACAGAGTAAAAATATTTCAGTCCTCGTTCGCGTGTCGGCTGAGCACATCATTGTGCACAACAAGTTTCACATTTGTGGCGGTTGCAGATTGGATTATTATAGAACCCTTATTACTTATTAACCCCTATACCTCAACATGTTGGTAATAAGTTTTTCATATTTTCCATACAAAAAGTGAAAAATTCCATACATAAGACGTCGAGGCCGCCGCCCCTGCGCACCTCAGGCTCTAAAAAAATTCACGGGGTAGAGTAAACAAGTACCACGTGGAGTCGCGACGCGATTGTCAAATTCGATTTTAGACGTTTCAAAATATTGTTTTAATTTAGAGTTTTATTTTGTCATATTAGCGATTTTCATAGCTAAAACTAAGGAATTTTAGTGATAGTTTAGTTAGTTTTGTTCGGTGTACAAGACAATCGGCACCAATGTTCTCCGCGCATAGCACGCTTTATCTTGGTAACTAAATGATATAATTGTTAATAAATAATCATGCTATAAAAAATCAGCACGATAAAAACACGACCGTGGGAACCTGGACTTACACGGAACCCGTTCCGTGCGGACAAAAGAACCTTGGTCTATGGCACACGCGTACCAGCAGTGCTACAGACACAAATCCATGCATCGTTAAGCGATAGACATGCATACGTGTATGTTTAGTTTAGTTATGAAAATTCGAAAACATCGCGATACAGTGTGAGAAAGATTCACGTGTGTCACCGACGGCGAGCCAAGTAAGATGACGAACTTAAAAACGCGGTCTTTAAGTACGCATGTCTATCACCCACTTAGTGCTTGTTTACAGAGACGCGGGGCGTTGAGCGTGGCGTGCGGCGTGGCGTTCGGCTCTGCGTCGGACGTTTTTCTGTTTACAGACAGGCGAGGCGGCAGCGGCCCGCGTCATCACACGCGCAAACACAAACATATGCCAATTTACGATGTTGTTTATGGAAACGCGGGGCGTGCGGCGAGGCGTGAAAAGTAGCGGTGCCCGCGGCGTGTCCTCTAGCGTGTAGCCCGCGGCGGTGCACGCGGCGGTGCACGCGACGGCGCACGCGCCCTGCATCGGGAGCGGAGGGTGGTAGCTGATATTCAAGCGCGCCCGACATAATAATAAATATAAAAACACGTCTAACGGGCCTCTGCGAGTTGGCTTCGGCCCCTCGTATGCCTTCCAAAGGTCCGGGACCCTAGGGTCCCGAAAAATTTCAAAGACGTAAAAAAAAAAAAAAAAAACATATATGAAAATTTAGGCGGTGGTAAAGTAAGTTAGAAGTATTCCTATAGTACCTACACCCACATTTCGCCAGTTATGTTTAACCGGGCACAAATCCAGAATTCCGGGCTACTACTGAGAAATATTAGATGGAAAATACCAATAACATTTTGCACGACCCGGGTATCGAACCCAGGACCTTATGCTCAGCACTAGTGCTTGCGACCACTAGACCAACGAGGCATTAGAACAACCGGCCAAGTGCGTGTCGGACCACGCACAATGAAGGGTTCCGTGGTTGGGATGAATTTATCCCAAGAACAAACTGAATTTAGTAGTTGACAAACATAACATAACATGTTCTCTCATACATCGATATACGTCACGGTCAATTCTCCAACAGCAAATGTAAGTTTGTAAACCCAAAAAATATTTAATTATGTGATAAAACAAAAAATTAAAAAAAAATCTGTCGTTTATCTTTACGAGTGCTGTAAGACCTTGCTTCCTGCCAAATTTCATGATTCTAGGTCAACTATTTTGTGCGGGCCGTCCCACCGCGCCGCACGCCACGCCCTACGCCCCGCGCCTCTGTAAACAAGCACTTATAAAAGGGGTGACAGACGTGCGAGCAAATACGCGGTCTACGAGCACAGTTCCAAACCTGTTGGATCGCCGGCGACCTTACTCGCCCGTGTGACACCCTAAGTACGCGCACTTTAAAACCGCCGAGTAAGTTCGCCGGCGATCCAACAGGTTTGGAACTGTTCTCGTAGCCCGCCTTTGTTTTTAGTTTCGTACGTCTGTCATCGCCGCGAGTCGCGAGCCAGCATTTTGTTTCGTCATTTATGTAATGTATGTTTTGTTTGGTTCAGAAAACTCAAAAACATCGCGATACAATGTGAGAAAGTTTCACGTGTGTCACCGACGGCGAGCCGAGTAAGTTGGTGAGCTGCGGTCTTTAGTACGCATGTCTATCACCCACTTTAGACGCACAAGAATGTCTATGGCACTCTATGGATGCGTTCTTCAAACAAATAAAAGGCCTTCTACACGGTAGCCAACCGCGTCCCGACAGAGGTCACCTTCGTGGTTTACAACCGTATAGTTGGTGGTTTATGACCAAATTTCGTTTGACCTTCGAACGACCTTGGTTTGAAGAGCTGCGCTAGTGACCAAGGGCGAATAGAGGACGTTGGGCCGGCGGCCGACCGTGTATTCGGCGAAGTGATTTCTCCCTTTTTATAGGGAAAAATTGCCAATAATAAGCATGGTATACGGAAAATATAAAAAATTATTACCAACATATTGGGATATAGGGGTTTAATTAAGGGTTTCCTAAAGGGAGTCGAAAATTTCATTATTTTTGCGATAGGACGCACCATTTTCGAGATATAAGCAACAGTAGAAAAATAAAATACAGTACTGGTTTTGCACTGGAGTCGAAGTGTTGGTGTGAATTTTAGTTCATGCCAACTAATTTTATTCCACACGTTTTTAATCGCTTTTAAAAATAGTCAGATTTAGTTGGATACACCAAATTTTTTGGTGAAAAAAAATCCCTAAACCAAGCAATTTTTATATTGTTTTAGGGAATTTTAGGGATAATTCATTAAGAATCTGGGGAAAAATTGAAAACGTAAGTGGAAACACTGGCTCGTGTATCACGACAGAATGGCATGTTGGCGACCATGTAGTTGCAACAGCTCTGCCCGGTCGCCAACCAAGGTGACCTCTGTCGGGACGCGGTTGGCAACCGTGTAGAAGGCCTTGACAATTGACATTTGACAACCGCGGATCCGCCCAAACCGCCCAAATCGTCCTCATTGGTCCTCACCACAGAGTACTTTTACTGTCCTCACCTCATAGAGTATTTATGTTCTGTGGTCCTCATTCACTAATCAAATAGCAGTGGTGCCAGATTAGGCGATTTGTCGCCGTTTAGGCTACTTGGAAGGGTGCCGGGGCGACCATTTTCTGCGGTCGGCGACTGGTCGCCAATTAGGCTACTTCAGAATAAAAATTGGGCGATTAGCTACACCCAAGTACCAGATTGTCTATGGTGATGAAATGCGTTTCGGACAGAACATCATTATTTTTGTACGTTTGACCCAGAGTCAAAATAGCGAAATGTTTAAGAATTTTCTATTTGTAACGAAATAATGTTAACATTAGCTTGTAGAGTAGAGTTGAATGACCGAATGAGGTTAAAGTATTTATTAAAAAAAATCGGCGGTTTTTTATTTTACGTTTGAAACTTTGAATTTGCGTACGACTACTTTCAAATTAATTAAAATACAAGTTTCGAAGATTTTGCCGTGGATTAAATGTTTAAAAAAAATGGGAAAACATGGAAAGTATATGAAACATTACAGGGAGGATTGGGAAAAAATTCAAATTTTTAGAAGCAAGTAAGTACTTACTGGTTGATTTAAATTATCTAAAATAAAACATGTATAAATTTAGTAACTGTATTATGACATTCTTCTTGTTTCGCATTGTAAGTGCGCTATATGCTAATGTTTTACCAATAATAGGTAAGATTTTGTATAGGTAAGCCTTCATAAGAGCGCCAAAAATCTATATTTTATTTATTTACATTCGATTTTACATATTATGGCACATTTTGGTAATTTTGGAAATAAATGTTTGAAAAAAAGTGTGTTATCAAACTTATAATTGGGAGATATAATGGAAAGTCAACTGAAAAATTAATTGGGCGACTTTAGGCTACTTGTACGAAATTTTAGGCGACTTTAGGCTACTTCGGACGAAATTTTAGGCGACTTCGAGTGCACCGCATCTGGCAACACTGTAAATAGCAACATTGCAAATAATGCAATGCTCTGTGATTATTATAAATTTTCATCTCTCTTCGTCTTCAGTCAGGCTAGATTATAAAAGTACAATTTTATATAGGGTCTTATTCTTAGCCTTCGTTGATTCGTTGCATAGCTGTCAATATAGCTGTGCAACCGACCGACGCCAATTGCCATATTTAGTTTGTTTCAAATGTTGAAAATGTTTTTTTGTACCTAAGCACCTTGCTCTGATGCGGTCATGCGGTGATGCGGTAAGCAGGCACGTAGTCTCGGAGACCGGAGTGTGCTCTCGGAGGTCGGAATCTTGGAGTCGGCCGATGGCGCCTACTAGTTATTCTGTGTGCCGGCTTCCAATTTCCGAAATTCCCGGAATTCGTATCAACCAGATTTTGTCGATCTCATCGTCTGACTAGAATAAATCTAGAAAATAATATGTCCCTAAGGCGACCCACCGACCTATGTAAGAAGTCATAATGCACAGGCATTATGAGTACCCACCGGTAGCTTCTGGTAGTATTGTAAGAAAGCAAGAACTGCAAGAAGTTTTCAATGAAAGAACTAAGTTTTGTTGTTTATCAATGTCTGTCAGATGATAAGTCCATCAGAGAACAGTGATATTATTAGTGTAAAATAATTGAAAGTCGGAGCCACTTAGTTGTTTCTGCCATTGAAGTTTTATGTAACATACTTCAATGATTTGTATTTACTACTGGATGTGGTAATATTAATTAGTTTACTGAATTCATGCAAATTGTTTCTGTCACTATTAATAGGTTCAAAATTCGATTGGTGGTTGATAGCAAATAATCAGAATTGTTTATTATGTAATATCCATCTTCTTCTATCTATCCATCTTACAAAATGTTATTTCATGTGTTAGCCTGCTAAGGAATTTGTTACAACAAGTTATTGATAGGCTGTTGTAGTTGGTTGTTAAATAAAATGGTAGTTAAAAAAAAATTGAGCTTGTTACTGGCTGGTGATGTAGAGGTTTTACCATTGATCGTTCGTTTGATAAGATAAAGAGAAGTGTTATTGAGAAATTCTTTAGTTTCTTTGAGTGTTTTATTTTGTGTTTTTTTTTTTATACTGCTTGGGGCATCCTAGCCTAGTCTACTTCAAATGTGGGACACTTTCATGTTTCTAAAGGAATACATTGAATAAGGCCCGGTGTCCTAATGAAATACATTGATTAAGTACATCATTGTTTATATCAACAGCAATTCAATGTTCAACAGCAGTTCAATGTGTGCTGTTTTTGTCTTTGTTAAAAGCTCCAATCGGGTTTGTTAAAACTTTGTTTGTGTAAACATAAACCACCATTTGTCTTTTGGCACTGCTGCTGCTGTTGTCATATTTTATGCATTAGACATACATGTATAGCATACATGCACAGTTCACATGCATCAGGTTCATAATCTCAGTTGAGTATCGTCACCGGTAGCATTCATGAATGCCTCACAAGTGTCACATATGTCTTTTTTAGGTGAATAAAAGGCGATATTAAACTCATTATTGAATATATGGCTATACATAACATAGTTACCATAAGGCTTATATTCAGTCTGACATGACTTAACCCTTAGAAGCCTGATTTTCCAAATTAAATAAAAAAATATCTATGTATTTGTTGCAGTACCCAGGTAAAGGGGAAAATAATAAAAAAAATCAATTTTATATATTTATTTAGAAAAAAAAAACGGGTATCAATTTTAATACTTTAGACATTAAGGCCATAAATAAGTCGAACTAACTGGTAATGTTACGTAGCAATGTACTATGCATGAAATAATGCGAAACATTGGTTTTTCAAACTCAAACTCAAAGCATTTATTTCAATTAAACCATTTACAGGCACTTTTGAATTGTCAAAGAGTCGGTCAGTTAGTCAGAAAGTTGAAGCTAGTCGCCCATTCCAAAAAGTAGATATCTGTGGAGAAGAACGGGCAAGAAACTCCCAGGACACTCTTTTAAATAAAGACATTACAAAATCCTGGGTACATTATTCTTGTTGCTTCTATATGTGAGAACAATGTGAAAAAAAGATATAGAGACAATTCAAAGTATAAGATTTAAAATAAGCCTTGGCAGAAAAGAGATGACCAGTCTCAATCGACGGCGCCCGTTCACGAACATGACGCGTGGATCAGCACCATCCAGCTCAACCATTTTGTAGGGAACCGAATGATCCAACACACTCGCCACCATCGGCGAGACATTTAAGTAAGCATGACAAAGTTTCTTATTATCGCATAAAGAAACCTTACATTTCTTGCATATCCATGAGGTCAGCTTTCTACTATTGTTATATGTATTTACATTTATTTCTCGAGTCCATAAATTCTTTTTCATGTCCAACACGATCGTAACGTACGTCAGTTGAGGGTAGGACTTGTACACCTGACCGTGGTCTTTTGGAGGGTTCTGGGGTCTGTTCTCGTCGACTAGTGGTACTTGGTCTTCCCCTTTTATTTTCTGACCGACTTTGATACCGGCATAAGGTGTCAGCAAGCTCAGTTCTGAAGTCAGCTAGCTTCATAATGTCCTTCTGAGATTTCCCTTTCACTGTACTAACTTTTTTGTACAGTACCCAAGAATTTATCACAGTCATGTCCAGGAGGTGATAGAACAGCCTCGTTGTCCACTTTCTAGATTTTATGCGGATACGATATCGACCGATGAAGCTGTCCATCAGATCAACTCCTCCCATGTGGGCATTATATTCTTTGATGACCCGAGGACATGATACTTGGACATTCATTTTCAGTTTTTTGTCGTAGCGGGTTATAGTCTCTGCTGGTTCAGAACCATGTGGAATGTAATAAAACTTGCTTATTGTCCTTCCAGCTTGTTGCCGAGAATTCCACACCTTCAAAAGTGGCAACATTTTCATGGTATGTTCCTCTGGGTAGACTTCAGGATTTCCTTTTTCTCTGGCAACTTGCAAGACTTTCCAAGTCTGTTTCTTTGAACAGTTCCAAGACAATAAATGCCTTCTTTGGTTAATTCCAACACCAAACCAAGCAGAGAAACAATAAAAATGCAAAGGTACAAGCAAAAATATTATTAGCCAAAAAATAGGAAAGTAGGTTTCATACAGCCTGGAATGCCTGAAGTACCAAAATTGATACTCACAAAAATAGCAAGATTTTCTTCAAGCAAAGCAGACCATTGCTAAAAATAATTACATTATAGTGAAAATAAGATACCCACTTACCTCAAAAGTATATTTATTTCGCGGAAAAATTAAATTCGTCAAAGATTTATTTCGCTAAACTTTTTCAATAAAAACTTTTTACAAAAAAAAATAAAACCGACTTCCAAAAAAAACCACTACAAAGTGAAAAATAACTTTAATTTCGGAAGGCGGTGTCTTTGTTTTTTAATTTTCGTTTTTTGCCACCGACTTCCGAAATTAAAGTTATTTTTCACTTTGTAGTGGTTTTTTTTGGAAGTCGGTTTTATTTTTTTTTGTAAAAAGTTTTTATTTTTCACTTTTTAGTTGTGGTACCCACCCCACACAATATCCAATACCACTAACTGCAATAAATAACAGTGACAACGAAGTTATCATCATATCGTCCATATAAACTAAGTGGGAAAAATATGTATTATTGAAGCTAACTCAAAAACTATCTAAGCAAAGTTAATAAAATTTATATGGGACCACCTCGGGAGCTTACCCTTTCAAACAAAAAAATAATTTTCAAAATCGGTCCACAAATGGCGGAGATATCGGTGAACATACATAAAAAAAAAAAAAAAAAAAAAAAAAAAAAAAAAAAAAAAAAAACATACATAAAGTCGAACATAGAACCTCCTCCTTTTTGGAAGTCGGTTAAAAATGATGTCACTCGTTCAATACGGCGGGAAAACAAAATGTCATGACACTTGAACAATTTTTGACAGATGACGTTTATTTTTTTTTACGTTTGTTCAATAGAATATTATGCAACGGTAACATACATACAGCCAAATACTAAAAACAAACCAATTGCAAGGGTAAAATTCTATTTAAAAGTCCGGTATCGAAACTTAGGGCATTTAAGGGTTAATATTACTGCGACAGTAATGGCTATCCATAGTCGGAACAGATTGTATGTGCTCTCTTATTTCGGATTTAATAATATCCGGAATTTTTGCATGATTTGCATGCTTTCCTCTGCCATCTACAGCTACATCATTATTCAAAGAAGGTATTCGCTTTTCAAACGCGGTCCTTATCACCTAGGGTTTGTGTCCCGGGACGTATTGTGTCTCGAAGTCCCGGGACTTATCGTTATTTTAGTTGTCTTGAGTCCCGGGACTTTCGGTTCGAGACTCGAGACGAGACAAGATTGTCGAAACTGATAAGTAATCATTTTTCATATGTCAGTTTAATGAATAATTACTTCGTCTACTACGTAACTACTGAGTACACAACACAATAAATGCGTTTGCCATTCCGCCATAGAGAGTGTTCTCCTTGACCGGTGGCATTATTACAAAAATCAGAAACAGATTGTCGGACAAAGCTGCTGACGCTCTGATTTTATTAAAAGCCTATTTTATTATATCAGCAACGAAGTCTTATTAAGTGTTAGTTGATTATCTAAAAAACATAAAAGTCTGTTTTATTATTTATATTTAGATTATTTAATTATGAAACAAATCTGTGATTATGAGAAATAATAATAATATATATAGAAATAATAATAATAGTAAAGTTATTAAGAATTAGTATGATTTTTAACTAAATTCGTTTAATAACTATTAGATTTAACTGCCTAAAAGTGAATCTGTGTGTGATTAAAATAAATAAACAAAGCAATTATTAAGACTAAAATTAACGTTAAAGTTATTAAGATACGCGGAAATACGCGGAAGCGGTAGGGATTTTTGCAGGTCGAATGTGATTGTTTCGGTGTATTGATCATCTTTAGCTAATTGCATATAATTTTTCAGTTGCTGTTGTAATGACTTTTTCGACAGTGCTATTATTAGCTGATTGAAATAGTTATCACTAGTATTAACTGGTTTAAGGTCTATTTCATCATATCAGCCGAACGACGTCCACTGCTGGACATAGGCCTCCCCAAAGCCCCGCCACTTCGATCGATTCTGTGCTTCCCGCATCCAGTGGATTCCTGCGGCCTTTACTAGGTCTTCGGTCCATCTTGTGGGGGGCCTTCCAACGCTACGTCTTCCGGTATGCGGTCGCCACTCCAGAATCTTTGGGCCCCATCGGCCATCTAGTCTGCGAGCAATATGTCCTGCCCATTGCCACTTAAGTTTAGCAATTCTTCGGGCTATGTCGGTTACCTTGGTTCTCCTGCAGATTTCATCATTTCGGATTCGATCACGTAGGGAAACTCCAAGCTCCCAATGGACCTTATCAAAAAGATAAAGTCACCCAAAGAGCAATGGAGAGATAGCCCTCTCCATTGCTCTTTGGGTGACTTTAGCCTTTTGATAAGGTCCATTGTGAGCGACCACGTTTCAGTGCCATAAGTCATCATAAGTCACTGTGATAACTGGGACGAGAAAATATTGCGAAGCTTCTCTCTCAGCCATGATAACTATATCTTCGGCAAACTGAAGGTTAGTGAAATACTCGCCATTGATGGACATGCCTGGTTCTTTCCAGTCCAGAACCTTGAAGACATCATCCTCCAGTGCAGCGGTAAACAGTTTCGGAGAAATAGATAACTTCTCCTTGTCTCACACCTCGCTGCAGAAGGATAAGTTTCGAGGTCTGGTCGTAGAGTCGGACTTACATAGTGGCGTTTTCGTATAGGTTTAACACCTCGATGTACCGATAGTCGACCTGGCACAGTTGAAGAGACTGCAGTACAGCCCATATGTCGATCGAATCGAAGGCTTTCTCGTGATCCACAAACGCTAAGCAGAGAGGCAGGTTACTCTTCGGTCTTCTGTAAAGCCTGCCGCAGCGTATGTCCACGGAGCTAAAGCCTTTAAGGAATCCGGCTTGTTCGGGAGGCTGGAAGTCGTCAAACCTGCGAGGCGGTCCGTGATGACTCTTGAAAACAGCTTGTAGATATGGGTCCGAAGTGTGATGGGCCTATAGTTCTTAAGCAGGGCATTGTCGCCCTTTTTAAGGAAGAGTCCCACCACACCTCTGTTCCATGCCTGTGGCGTTTTATGGACATAAAACCAGTTACCTATTTCAATCAGCTTAGAATACTGTAGTTATGTGGAGAATGTCCCTAGAACCTTAGTAGCACAATAAAAGATGATGACTGTAATTATTACTGCCATAAAAAGCTATTATTATAATTAGATTACTGTTATTCTCATAACTAAAACATACTGAAAACAGTATTTTACAAAGACGTCTATCAGCGCAGGGAATGGCCCTGCAGATTTGGTCCCATAGTAATAAGTGAAGAGAATAACATGTTCTAACGGAATATAACTTTTTTTTTGTTTGGCCGGCACTTTCACATTTAGCCCAAAATGAATGATGTCCTTTTAGAAAAAGTCATAATCAGGTCTTAAAAATTTTGTATCGTTACCATCTGCCCGCCGCCGGTAGTGAGAGACATATATAGGCAGTTTTTGTATGACATTTATGATAAAAGTCATTATCAGGTCTTAAAAATTTTGTATCGTTACAATCTGCCCGCCGGTAGTGAGAGACATATGTAGGCAGTTTTTGTATGACATTTATGATAAATTCTTCATTTTCAGGACTTGTTTTATTATGAACACCTTGTCTACGCTTATCTTTTATGCAATTATCACGTTTTTTGCACAGTGATATATTTACCCTTTTGGAGGTTGTCTGAAGAGTGTTTAGAAACATTTTCTTGCAAACAATTAATATGGATGCATATATACTTCTACACATAATGTTGATACTGATGTCCTTACTTACTTACTAGATTGTTTGTTGTTGTCGGATGTCAAGGATATTGATTCAAATCTGTACTGGGTGGTATTGATTCAAACCAGATTACATTTTATTGGGGTGGTGAATCCATTGATCGTCCCTGTCTGGGATGGATCCAAATGTCTGCCGCCCTCAACAGATCTATTTTATCCTTTTTGTCCACCAGTTTGTTGAAGTCATTGATGAATGAAGGATACATCAGGACCTTGGAGAGTAGCAAGGTAAGATCCTGATTTAAGATACCCATCAGACCCTTGGTTGATATATTTAAATCTAGTAGTGGTATCAGAGGCTTGGCCCTGGACGATAGAGGGAATGCAGTGATGTCTTCATTTACCCCAAATGTTATCTTTAGTAGTTCAGACTGAAATGTGGATTGGGGCACTATTGAAATTCTTCCAGGGACAACCGCCTGGTGTGAACTGACGGAATCCACAGTGGGAGATGCCGTGGATGCAGACGCCTTCCTGAAGCAGGGGCGTGATAATTCAAGAGTTTTTGACTCCAACCTCTCTGAAAAATCTGCCATTCCCTTGGTCAGGCTATTGATCTGGCGAGTAAGATCTTCTTGAAATGTCCTATCCATGTCAGACTGCCGTCTCAAGGATCCAGTATGAAGTTTGAATTGGTCTACCAATGTGCCGAGAG
Source organism: Conistra vaccinii (assembly GCA_948150665.1). Classification (NCBI taxonomy): domain Eukaryota; kingdom Metazoa; phylum Arthropoda; class Insecta; order Lepidoptera; family Noctuidae; genus Conistra; species Conistra vaccinii. Next base: position 19,563,534 of record OX411315.1, read on the forward strand.
TTCCCACAGTTGAATTAAGGGCTTTGGCATGTTGTAGCTGGTAGACAGCATTCATCCCTGACAGTGTATAATATAGTACGTTGTATCCTTGGAGACAGGCGGTTTCTACCTTGTTCTTGATCAAACCCCAGTCAAGGGATACCATCCGAGTGAATAACTTGAACTCATTAATCAGCAACATTTTATCTGTCAAGTTGATCTCACTCGCATCCTTTAGTATGTGCAACAGTTTCTCGGACATAGGGTCCTCTTCCTCTCTGATGATACTGGCCAAAGTATAGAATAAAGTCATGTCATGACAGTTCAGCGGGTTACATAATGTGATATTATTGTCATTGGCAGGATCATATCCTTGCTCATAATTTCCGGTAAAATCAGCAGATGGAGTGTGAGGATCATCTACTTGGCGATTAAGTGTTCTGATCTGATTTAGTACATCCTGAGCTGACTGTCCTTGAAAAGACGGGTGGGCGGATTGGGGGGTCAGAGTCGGAGATATTCCCTCTATGTCTGGCATATTGTCTATATCATACATCTCTTCATCTGAGTAAATAGGACTCTTGGATTGACTCATGTTTTTAATAAGTATAGTGACCCCGAACACAAACAGAAGCACTCCGATAGGGAAAGGTATAGAATCCGCGATTGGATAATAATGGTTTTCGAAAGAAGTGGAGCTATATTTAGAAGGTTTAGTGGTGATGATGATGTGAAGGCTTTCTAATATGAACGTTAATAGACTTATCATCTGCTCATTCAATATAATGCTGATAAAAAAATAGCATTATCTTTTTCTAATTACTTCCTTGAGATGATATTCTCGAGTAAAGGTCTTTTTCTTTGAATTATCGCTAGTAGTAGGAACGTATGAACAACTTTTTGGTTATTCCTTCACGCAAGCTGCTATGAACATATTCTGCGCTTCATGAGTGCCTAAAGCATAACATTTTTGGAATTCGGTTAATCGATTCTCCCTCGAATTCTCTTGACATTTTTTTGGACAGTTGCAGTTGTAATCTAATAAAAAAGGCTTTGGTTCAATGTTTTGTTTCCTAGAGTTGAAAAAGGATACATTTTGGTACTTCCTCTCTTCTCGAGTATTTCAACATATTTTCTCTTTCTGCCCCTTTTTGGTCTATCTAGCGGTTTCAGAAGTATTCTCTTGTAAAGTTTGGTTAGAGAATGGCTGAAGGTTTCAAGTCCATTATCATCAGCACAGCAGTAGTTTCACTGTCACTTCTCTTATTGTGTAATAATTACCACGTCATTAGAGATAAGATAAAAACTTGGACGAATACCTAAAATTACTTTGCTTACCGATATGCCTAATTATTCTGCAATGGCTGATTTAGAAACACCTTCCTCACACATATAAACTATTTTATGTTTCGTATGCTCATCAATTACATTTACATTTTTAATTTTAAATGGGTAAGTATATTTCCATTGAATTAATTTTGTATCGTAAATCGTAGGATTTTATTAAATCGTTGAATGACATGTTCGTCAGTTATAATTTTATTAGAAAAACATTTATGTTTTTCTATAATAACGTCATTTGAAGTTAATTAAGTGATAAATAATGTTGCAAACTCCTTGACCGTGCAATTTTAAGATTGCTAGTAAAATCATCTTTATGACGTAGTAATAATTAGGTTGAATTTGAATTATATTAACTTGCTAAGATATTATTGTATTCACGAGTGCATACATAATTGTGACTCCTACATTGTTCAGATAATATGATCTTAAAGTGGTTCATATTATTATAATAATGTGCCTTTGGCTGTATACAAGTTATTTAAAAAAAGCAGTCACTTATTAATTAATCTAAATCTTGACCACAATTTAATTATGCTTATAGGTGTTACAATAATATGAAGTTTTTTGACGTTCATATATTTTTGAAGCCTGAAAGGGCCATTATATTAATGAACTCGACTGTACAATACTCTCAGGCAATATTGAACGCTCAGTAGAAATGCCTGAGATTTATTGGATCATGTCTGGTGAAGCTGTGAATAGCTTAGCAATTCCCACTTTGCTCTTCCCATGGATCGCCGAGGTGGTGCCACATTCAGAGAAGCTGTGGAGGAGGAGGATTGTCTTAGCGAAAGGGAGCTGTTGAAGTTGTCGCACTGAAAACAATTTGATTTTTTCCACCTTGCCATGGCCTGGCTTCATAAAGAACAGGATGGTACATGGTAGACGCAATCCTATGAGAAGGGCTATCAAGTTGGACTATTTGGGGAGGATGTGGATCCTCCCCAAATATTGCAACAGTTGGATGTAGAGGAGCTTTATCCAACGGCAATCTCACAATAATCCTATCGGCATTTCCTGTTGCACAGTTGTTTCAATCCCTGCTGCTGTCATCTTCTCAGTGAAAGTGTATCAGTCTCGTTTTGTTCAAGTAGTAAAATATTATTTTCACATTATTCAGTCTTGTGTATAGTTTGACCAATCTTCATTTTCTTGAACTGAAGTTCAAGTTTGTTTTTGTTCGTTGTCTTTATTTTCTTCTTCATCAGAAATATTACTAGTCATGTCCAAGTCAGCCAGGTCGTGCCAGGTCCTGGCATGGGTTCATTTGTAATTATTCCAGAGTTCACAGATGTTATATGTTTCTTCTGACCCGATATAATAGTCTTCAGCTGTTATACTTTTCTCAGGCTGTACATTACACATTTTTCCTCTTATTTGAGCTGGGGCTGGGGAGGATTCCTTATTTTTGCAAAATTTCTGTTACTGATAGTGTTATTTATTTGTTCATCCGTAACATTTGCTTTTTGTGGCAGCCGTGACTTAGGAAGTTCTGGGTTCATTGGGTATAAACCCGATTTACAAAAACCTGCTTCTAGTGTTATTTATTTGTTCATCCGTAACATTTGCTTTTTGTGGCAGCCGTGACTTAGGAAGTTCTGGGTTGATTGGGTATAAACCCGATTTACAAAAACCTGCTTCGAGTTTACGAGATACAGCACATTTTTCAACAAAGGACATTACCTAATTTTGTATGGAGGTTGGACCAAGTGCTGCCTAGAATACTCACATAGTGCATTTTGTTCCTCAGACCATCACTAATCTGTATTTCAAAGCGCATAAAAATCTATCCCAGGAGTCCAAAGAAAAACAGTCTCTTGTTTTGAATATTTTTATTGGAAAAAATGGAACTTAATAGCAACAAATGTACAAAATCAACTATTAAACAGTTATTGTGCGTTCAATTATAATTGTATTTTGATTATATAATTGTTAGGTATCAATCAGATCATCGATAACGATGAAGACGATTAATAAATAAATTCAATATTATTGTATTAGTTTTGTTAACTGACTAATTAGTTGTATTTTAGTTATTGGCATTGCATCATTTATAATAATAATAATACAACTAATTACTCAGCTAACAAAACTAAGACAATAATATTGATTAATCGTCTTCATCGTTATTGATTATTATTGTGTCTAGGGATAAAGCAGGACACCTAATCACGTCTATATATAATCTTGTGCAGTGTACATGTAGCCCTACTGCTCTCCAGGAGGAGGGTTATAGGTTCATGTGGGTCTGAGAGAATATGCCTTGGGCGGCGAACTTGACAGAGTTGAAGGTTAGAAGGGACATCATTGGATGCCTCAAAAATCAGAGGATTACGATGTTTGACAGCGGAGTCAAAATAACGCTTGGACATGCGTTTTAGGAACTGATGGATTGTGGGGATTTTAAGGTCGAGATGGAGGATCTCGTAATCTCGTTCCTAACGAACCAGGGGGCTCCCGTGGCCCTGCGGAGGACACGGTTCTTTACGGTCTGCATCCTATGGATTATATGGGGTTTTGCCTGTGCAAAGACTGTACCCGTATAGATCATGATTGGTCGAATGCACGCTGTATTATGCGCAACTTGCACTCGAGTGACAATTTGCTGCGTGCATTCATAACGTAGTGGAGCCTACCGAGAGCGAAAGCGGCGACGAACCGCCTTTATGTGCTCTGTGAAAGTGAGGTGTTCGTCCAGCATTACACCTAAGATATTTAGCTCGCTTTTCCCAAGGGATCAGCTTGCCAAACATGGTGACTAATCGGGGGTAGATAGGTCAGCGGCGCGTTTTTTTTTTTTGAAAAAAAGACCGCTTGACTCTTATCGGGATTTACCTCGATTCTCCATAACCTAAACGCGTCCTATCATGACGGATAAAACGGTAATTTGCTATAGAGGGGTTTCGGTTACTGGGTGTTAGGAATGCTCTTCCATGTGCACTTGTATCCTGTCAAGTCGAAGGGTTCAATGGGAAAAGGTTCGATGTCGTAAAACAATCGGTAGAAGATCGTACGGTTTTATGGGTCCGCACATTTACTCGAAACTCAATAACCGACTCAAAATTCTAAAACTTACTCAAACTAAATGTAAAATTACGGTTACAAAATGGCTTCTTACTCTGGACTATGATATGACTGAAAACTTCTTAATCTAAAAAATAAGTTGATAGGTTCTGAATTTCGGATACATATCACTTTTTATATATTTATTATTCTATATCACAAACATCCACATAATTATACACATCCTCAGGTACATTCAGACACACTCTCAATACCAACACAAATATCTTAATTCATACACCCACACAAACTCACCATATCTCACATACACACACAACATCACAATCACACACAACATACATACATAAATGTTTAAGTATAAGTTTTCTTTGTTTTTTTTTTCTAGTAGATTAATTTGAAATTAAGAAATTTATTGTAAGTTATATAATATGGCTACCTATTACACGCATATCAATATGTAAACGGAACGAAGGAGCCTGGATCTCACGACACAGGGAATCCTAGTGTGAGTTCCAGGAATCAACGCATTGAATGTAATTACTTATACAATAAATTATTCTTATTCTTATATTCTTATTCTTGGAGGAGGAGAATGTCAATTTGTTGGTCGCGGAGTAATTCCGAGATCTCATCTCTTTGACCCTGAATGCCATTTGCATTGAAAATGCCTAAGTTTAGGGATTGGTGTTTAAACCTAGAGTCTGGCTAACGAAAGTTGGCCCCAGAATATTGGCGGCAAATTTAAAAAATACATGCATGACAACACTAAATACACCAGAGATACCGAACGACAACCTTGTCAAATTGACGTTCACGTTCATAAAGAGTTGCTATATAAAAAGTTCGCAAATAATTCCAGGGCCAACTTTCGTTAGCCAGACTTTAGCTGTTACGGCGTTATACATGTTGGAGGGTAACAAAGGATTTAATTAAGGGTTTAAGGCATAATATCTGTTGGATCCTAAAAATGTCACCAGATTTTCTGGCGGCAACTATTTGTTTGGCCATCTGAGTCGCACGGGGAGTGCAGAATGCTAAGAAAGTATCTGAGATGATGTTGAAATCATCATCAGCAGGAGGGTTGGCCACGGGAGTGGGAACGGGGCGAGATGCTTGAGAAGCAGGTGCGGCTTTCGCGGGCGGTATGTGGGGGAGGCGGGGCTGGTGCAGCCAGCGTTGGGAATGCCTTGTGGTGTTGGAGCTGAAACCAGGGGCTAGGCCTCTGAGGGCTAAGGCGCTCAAGAATCTGAGAGGAAGGGATTGGGAGGAAGTCCCTTTACTTTTTCTGGCGATCATCTTGACGCTTGTAGAGTGTGTCTACTAGTGGTCCAAACCTAGGCAATCTCCTTTGTTTTTTAGTTAACCTAATTATTTTGGAAATTTATTTATTTATATATTTATTTATTTAAACTTTTGGCACTAAAAAAAGGTACAAAGGCGGACTTAATGCCTTAACGTTGCCTTGCATTGTAATTAACTTTTGATCAAAGTCTTATGTTTCCGCCCTTCATTTAACTTCCAATGAGTAAACACATCTCGCCAGTAGGTAGTTACTGGAAGGAATGAGACATCTAATCAAATCAAATCAAATCATTTTTATTTGGATTAAAACATGGTATTACAGATGTACCATTAAAGTTAGTGCTTACATGTTTTGCTATACGAGTACATACATAGCATGCAAACTTGTCGGCATGCGTTACATCACATAATATTACTTATACAATTGTTGGAGCATATTTAGTCTCCATAAATTCTTTAATAGAATAGATTTTTTGTATATTTAGCCATTCATATGTATAGTTTGTGCTTAAATGCTCTAGAAGTCAACGTTTTTAAGTTGCTAGGTATATTATTATAAATACGTACACACATTGCTAAACAGTTCTTATTGTATTTTGTAGATTTAGGAAGGTCATTTAGTACGAGTCTGAATGGATCTCTACGATTTCTTGGATTCACATCATTTGCAGTTCTAAATAAATCTTTGTTGTTTGCTACGAACATACATGTTTCATAAATGTAAAGTGAGGGTAGAGGCAAAAAACCAAGGTTTTTAAATATCGGTTGCCATGATTGATCAGGTTTCATGTCATTCATTGCTCTTATGCATTTTTTTTTGTGCTACAAATGCTTTGTGTTGGTCTGTGCCGTTTCCCCACATTACAAGTCCATATCGTAGTAGGTAGGTATTGATTGCACATGGGCATGATACGTCATTATAGCTGTTTTTAGATTGGTAATGTATTTGACTTGTCTTAACGCATACACAAATTGATTTAATCTTTTGGATACACTTTCTGTCTGTAATTTCCAATTTAAGTCTTCGTCTATGATTATTCCTAGGAATTTTGTATCTGTTACAGCCTTTATTTTTGGTATGTCAAGATTAATATTATGTCTTTTATTATTAGATTTATTGAATGAATACAGATTTGTCAAGATTTATTTTAAGTTCATTTATATGTAACCAATTAATTAATTTGTCTATTGTGTTGTATATTTCATTTTCGTGGTCTTTAACTGTGTATTTTTTTTTATCTGTTGCTACTATTATTGAAATATCGTCTGCAAACAGTATACATTTATGGTTGGTAACTTCTACGATGTCATTAATGTACAATAGGAATAAAATCGGTAATGGCTGAAGTAGATGTGAGTTTTCGGTGGTACAAATCCAAATTTTAATGTAATATTCAATTATTCACAAGTCTTCAGTACGTTTTTTGAAAAATGAGCCGTCAGATTATCTCCGATTATTCCGCCCCTTTTTCTTTCGTGCGTAAGGTACTTACTATATAATGGTATTAAACCAGACTACATCAAACCACCTAATCTTTGATCAATTGTACCTAGTCCCTTCAGGTCCACACTTCAGCCACGTATCTCATAGAAGATCCGATTTATATACCACATATATTGGTAACAATTCAGCATTTACCGTACCCGTAAACATGAGTGAAATTGCTGTTTTCGCTACGTTTACCACTCTTTCTGGGCATTGTGCCCCTGATATTGGCTATTATAGTGCTTCTTTCTCACTGTTGTGACGTAGATGGTAATGTCACGCTTTTTTCGTTAATCATCACCGTCACCAATGCTATGATGTTTCTTCATATTGTTAGCAATCGCTTGATTTTCAAAATATAATTTGTACTGTGGGTCGAGAGACATGGATGTAGTGAAAGTTCTATTATTTACCACGTTCGCGAATCTGGAAGTTATTTCTCTTTGTCTTGCCGTAGTCTTGTTATTCATAGCTCGTTAGAGATATGATGCTCGCTGAGTCTAAATTGCGCACATTTGATGTTATCCCTCAGCTCCACGAACCACTGCAGCATATAAAAGAAGGGTTTTTTTACAAAAACAGCACCAGCAACAAGCAACAGTTTTACAGGAAATAAAAATAAAAACAGTTGCTGAAATGGGGCAAATAAAATTTTTCGATCGTAGAGCACACTCTAATGCTTTCGCATTATGAGTCGTGCAAAAACGTTCTATAATCCATATTTTTCATTTAAGAACTTAGAACTTTTGATCATTTATTCATGTTAATGTATTGTATTGAAATGTAACATTTTTTATTATTTATACCTGTTATGGAATATAATGATAAAATGTAGTTTGTACTAGTGTTTTTTTTTGTAAAAAAAAATGCAATTATATTATTTTTGTAAAAATAAAAGTTTTGCAATGAAAGACATCTAATTAATCATAATTAAGTAGTTTATTGCCATACAAAACATTTGCAGCCATTATACAGTCTAATTAACTTATTATTTATTCTTCTCCACTTACATCTTCATTATCAATATCAATTTATCTTCTCCTTCCTCTGCTACAATTTCACATATTTTATCATAAATAATCATCTTGTGGGGTTCACTCAAAAAATGTTTCAATCTCTGAATATCCTTAGCTTTATTAAGATTTAATGGAATTTGAGCCTTGTACAATGGACTTAAATTCAGTTCCAAAGGCAGTGGACGCTTTGTCCGTACATGGATTCTTGACCATACTCCCGTAAAGTTATACTTAACCAAGACAAATGGTTATTCAGCAGCAAGCTTGCAGCTTTAATTTTCATTGCTGGTTTACAAGTTTTTTTAAAATAAGGCTCTAGTGCCTTTTCACTTCAAAAGGTGATGGATGTTTGCGTGCCGTTTTTATTAGGTCTTCCTGGGTCTTCCCATTCTTCTGGAGTTTCTACGGTGTGTTTATTTATTTTTCAAATTGCCAATTAAGGCAAAATCCTGGTCATTTGGCAGGTAAGAGTGGCCACGTATAGGAAATACGTATTTTATACATTTACAAGCGAAATACATGAACTAATACATAAAAAAATTATCATGAGTTAGTTTTATTTTGACCAGGACATCCATCACTGAAGATTATAAGATGCTCATTGGTAATACTGTGTTCAATAAAATATTTTAATAAAAGAGATGTGACATCACATTTCCTTTTTTTTCCTTCTGTTTCGAGGTATAAGTTCATGCATACTTTATTTTTACCAATATCATATAGACCGAATACATACATCCATAATTGACGGGCATAGAAAACATCCCCTGTGCGAATATGTGGCAGCGGCAGGTTCTGCATGTAGTCGAAACTAAGCCTAGCGCCGCACCTGCCGAACGTTCCGCGGCGGAACGCTCCGTCGCGTCATATTTCTATGGACGTACCGTTCGGCTGATGTGTCATAGGTAACTTGAAAAACATTAGGAGCGTAGTCAACCGAACTTTCCGTCGCGGAACGTTCGGCAGGTGTGGCCCGACCCTAATAGCCATCACATTATCTTGCTGAAGTTTATATTTCTTTTTTTGCTGATGAAATTTGTCTGCTTTAGTTATTACCAAAAACCATTTTATTTGATTATCAAAAGCTTAAACATTTCTATTCGTTTTTCGCTTCAAATCGTAAATAATTTTTGTACTCTGATATTTATTACATGAATAGTATAGATAAAGGTATGTTGTATTAACTAAAGCATGCTGTTGAATATACTCTGCCAAATCAGGTTGTTGGAGAACCTTTTCTTCTAAAATATGTCGCTATACAGCCCCGGTATACGGATCGTGGGCATAACACACATCGCCGAAATCGCAGATTTCTTCATTCCATTTTGTAATTAAATGAAATCAAAGCAGGAGTAATCGGAGTCCAGTATACGCACAATCACGGCCGTAGGTTTAATCAGTCAACATAATACCCGTTCACAAGCCAGGTCAAAAACTCGCATTAACTGATGGTACCAATCGTAAGACGTAGGTGAGCAACGAGCAAATGACGACTGAGTTAATCGGTGATGAACTTTCATTTGATGTATATGTGGTTTTATTAGATATACATTAGGATAAATTTTGTGTAAGGAAACGTTTTGATATATACTAATAACTTTTCGAATTCGCTTAGTACGTTTGTAAGTCTTCTGGCAGTTTATTATGGAAAAAAGGTGCAACTCTCATCCCGTACCAATTATTGAATTTTGGTAGGATGTATTTATTTTTAAGTGGTATTGTTCTCAGAAAGGTCTTGTTTTCTCGGTTAGCAGCTTACGTCTATTGACTTCTGCAAGAGTACAAAATTCAACTTTAACAGTTCGACATTACATCAAAAACAACATATTTAAAGGGATCGTCGTCACTGTTTTTGAATTATGTAATTATTTTTAATATTCTTAGTTGTAACTTATAAAATATCTGTTAGGTATATATGATAAGTTCTCCCGTAGCTGCTGAGTCCGTAGTTGATGATCGAGTCTGCTAAGGCCATATATAATATTCTAAGCGTTTTGTAAGATAGTTTATACATATTTAAGTATGCTACGCTTACCTAGAATAGACCTGTTTTTTTGCATACGCTGTTTCTGTTTTGGGATGTACTGCCATCACTGTAGGAATATTCGCCGGTTATGCTCTTGCATGAAGGGACATACTTCTGTATTTAAACTTTTGGTGACAATTGACGCAGACTCAGCATTTACGCCACTTTCTGTTCTATTCCAAAGAAAACAGTAAGCATCTTTGGTGTGCAGGTTGTACATACAAAAATTGTGAACTTTTATTTTCATCTTATAGTGCAGGCTTGATACATTAGATTTGGGGCATAGTAAAACCAGTTGGAGATCCATAGCAAATATATGCTTCTCTGACTCTTTGTCTTTAATGTTTCCATTTCTCGCTTCTTACATACATACATAAACTCACGCCTTCTTCCCGTGAGGGTAGGCAGATACTACAGAACGCTACTTGCTACGATCCTTACATACTCCTTTTGCCTCGTTTACGTTCATACATCTGGTCATTCTCACTTCTTTTTTGGAACTATGCTGTTCATAGTCACTATGTATGTTGCCGTATTTATAAGCTACGCCAAGCTTATATAAGTCTGTTTTAGGTTTAAATAAGGATATGTTTTTCTTATCCAGAGTGTTATATAAAGAGCAAGACCATGCACCATTGACCATGTTATGTTGCGACCATGTCATTCAATAGTTCAGTTCAGTTTTTAGCTTTATTTCGGCTCGACCGATTAATTATTGTCATAATAGGACAATAAGTGATCGGTTGACCACTGAACTGAAAAATTTTTGAACAAAATATTCTTACCGTCCATTTGAGTAATTATTTGTATACCTACTAGATATTTAATTAGAAAACCAAATGTTTTAAGACAAGCGCTAATCCTGCCGACAAACTGTCACGCAGTTTGGCAGGTTTACAAAAAATGTAAAAGTGGTTATCTAAAATAAATGATTTATTTATTTATTTATTTTTAAGAGGACAAAGGCTGACTTGTAAAATTTATAAACAGCTGTTTGGATGGGCAGTCAGGTTGTAAGTACAGTTTTGTTGAAGATTTTCTGCAGTAATGGCTTTCTATCAAATCTGTCTGTAGCTGCTATTCGATTGCAATCTTTTTTACTTTTCTTGCAGCACCGTGCAGCAGCACACTTCACGTCAAATCTCTTGCCGCCAAGGCTCAACAGATGGTGCCAGCAACCAACCCAGCCTCCACATAAAGAGTCTTAAATAGCAAGCCTGGTCAACAACTGTGGTTGCTGTTTTACGACTGTGACTGCTTTCTGCGGTGCAGTACCCTTCAGATAAATCACGTTATAATGTTTCCATCAATCAATGTCAACAACAACAAAATCAGTCGAAATTCAAATAAAATCTTTGGTAAGTTACCTCCTTGGTTGCCTTGCCACGTGTTGAAGTAAAAAGTTCGTTCCATTTTTAAATAAAACGACAGTTATGAGTTTTCATAGTAATTTATTTGGCCGCTAAACACGACAGATTATCTATGGATTTCCACCTCAATTTTCACAAAAACATTGTATGCCGTGCGTTCGCGTGTATTCGGCCAGTACAGCAATTTCGATTTATCTCGAAGACGGTTGTCAAAATAATACTCGAATTTCCAAGTATGTTTGAGGAAATACAGAATTATCAAACGGTCTCACTAGTACCACTAACATTTATTCATATAAATGGTGGTAGGTACTATAGAGAACTACGTTTCCCGCTAGTACAACCGGTGGCGGTGATACAGGTCTGTTTGTCTCTACTAGTGGGAACAAAGGGAATGGTCGGTCAATCTTAATTATTTTAATTTATGAAATAAGCAATTCTATCATCATGGTAAACAAATATAAGCAATTGATAAGTAATTTTTAGGCTAACTGTTGACCGGCGCTCCTGACGTTAACTAGACCTCCTCTGCCAAATGCATCGATCAGGAAAGTTGGCGTCTAACCATTGACGAACAGTGATTCTCCAATGTGCAGAACATCCATCATGCTGGAATTTCATTCCTGTTCTTACTTCCAGCAGCACGTCTCCTAATAATCTCTCAAAAAAATCTCATAAAAGTCAAATTGTTTGGGAGAAGTTAATATACCCCACCCCATCCACACATTTAATGAAAAACGTCGTTATGAGCCATTTGGTTTCTTTTTGTTAGGGTTTTGATCGATCTTCGGGGCCCAAAATTAATGACTCTCGAAGTTAAGTTACGGATCCCTTATCCGTAACTTAACTTCGAGATTCATTAATTTTCGATTAATGCAAAGTCAACTGAACGATTGTTCTAATGGAATTTATTGCGAAACAACCTTTTATCTCCAAACGCTACTTCGACTAAACGATTCATCGAATATTTATTCATCGATGGACTGCTCTTTCGAACGAATTTATTCATCGATGGACTGCTCTTTCGAATGAATTGTTGTTATTATAAAGTTATACGAGTAGTCATATTATTTCATACATAATCGAGGAAATCAAACACTTTTAAGGTATCGTACGTTCTTCCCGTAGATTTAGAAACATGAAATTTGATGAAAAGGAAGATAATAAAGCACAAATGAAGGGAAAATTGTTTATTATTAAAAAAAAAAAACATTTACGTTACGAATTTCGCACTCAATTAAAGTAATCAAAAACCTTTTCGGTGGATTAGGGTTCTTTAACGCCCTGATGGTAGATCCACATAGCCCGGGGCATGGCCGGCGGCTGTTGTGCCGACGAAGCCGCCGGCGTCATCGCATGGCATCGGGGGAACAGTTCGTTGGCGCAGACGACACACTTTTAGTGCGATCGAGTCTGTAGCGCACAAAATGTCTGCATGGCATGCAAAAAGTCCGTCACGGGTTTTACGCAGGCTCAACGCACACGACGAACATCTTCGATCATTCTGTCGGCAGAACTATAGGGCAACATGCTATGGAAATGCAGAGATTGCGATGTATTATTTTATACTTGAAGTACAGTCAGCACCAAAAGTCGATGAACAGAATCAACATAACAAAACACCTGTTCACAATAAAATGCCATAAGTTATAGTCGCAACTAGGAAACAAAATAGCCTGTACACCAGAAATTTACAAAAGTCGTTAAACACGACTATTTCAAAAGTATCTGTGCACTAGTATTCCTAAAGTCGCCGTACACCATCAATCCAAATGTCGCTGAACATCATTGTATCAAAAGTCACTAAACAGCTAATTTCACCTGACTAAACTAACTACTACTAAATATAGAAACTGCTGATATTGTTATTATAGAACAAAGTGTTTAGTACTGAATAAAAGTATAATTAAAAACGTAATCATTTATTTATTAATAGCACAATCAAAAATTCTAATGATATTTATAAATTATAAAAAAAAACAAATATTTTAGATATTTTAATTTAAATCTTAACGCAAAATCAAAAATTCAATTTAAAAATAATATAATATTTGTGCAAGTCTGCACTAAACCTTTTTTATATTTTTACATTTTTGTCTATGTTTTTGATACCTATTGTCTATTATTTTGATTGATAAAAATATACCTTTTGTTTTACTACCAGAACCAGCGCCTTTTATATTTCGGTAGTTAATATTGGTCCTTCGAGCCGGATCAAGTCCTCCTACAATGACATCTTCTGAATACTCTATTAAAATTTGCTCTTCTTCTTGCTTACGCTTCTTTTTGTCGGGGGACAAGTGTTCGTAGTCAAACTCCTCACATTCTAGCCACCTCTTTCCCAAAATGACGTTTTTTCCCTGGTGTTCAACTCTTTTAATTATATCATCGAGATGTCTAGACATGGTTGATTTTGTGCTATATGACACGGACGAATCCTTTAATGCTGTATATAACACTCCTCCTATAAATACATTATATCTCGTTCCCTCTTCAATGTTGGCGGAGTTTGACTCTAGATACCTGACGGTTACAATTTTATTTCCTTCGACTGCAGGGTGAATTATTTTAAACCCTTCCAATACTCCACATAACAGCTCTGCCTTTGTTATTTTTCTTAATGCCCTTGCCACCTTCATTCCATACAACAAGTAGCTGTTGTGTTCACTACTGTATATGAAAATACCCTTCTCTGCCCCCATGTCTATAACTGTTCCATCAGGGAGACAATATGTTAGTGGACCTTCTGAAGCGTTCCTAGGATCACTATTTGCGAAACAGTACAGAAAGCAGATATAGTGGTAGTTTGTATGGGCTGACGCAATGAGTCTTTCTATTAAGGTCCTAGCCATTAGGGACATAGACCTCGCTGAAGCTCCCAGTGCCTTGTTTATATAAAAATTCTTCCATATAAAATCCTTATTTGTCACTTTCTCTATCAGTATGTTGATATTCCTTAGGTAATAATAGAACATCTCTTTGATTGTTTCCTTGACATTAAAACATCTTATCATCCGGTGGCTTTTGCAGATTACGTCTTCCGCAAATGGTTTTAGACTCGTTCTGCTTATCTCAATCGGTATTTTCAAGGCTGTTCCAGGAAGTAGTATGTTGGAGGATGAATCCAGGGTTAGTTGGTAGCATCCAGTAGTTACGTATTCAGAGTTCGGTTGGTGCCTGAACTTCCCACAGTTTTCCCCACTTCTCAGGTCACCTATTGCCGAGAACTCTGTTATTGTACATCCTATGAGCTTGTATGGATACCTATCAACTATCCTCTCTATCATTCTGTCATTGAGATGGTCTCTAATTTCAGTCGTATCCTGATACCTGTAACTAATATGTTTTGCTATCTCTTTCAATAGTGATATGAGATCTCTTACTGTTGAAAAGGTACTCACAATTTCTATCAATGTTTGGCCATTATAGACATATTTCCCCCGCATATCATTGTATTTGAAATTGATTACCTGATTGCCCATTTTAATGGTTCTGGAAATATTCTTTTTATTAAACACTAAAACCTCTCTTCCCTCCCTTGGGTCTGGACAAATCGTCATGGGGCCCCTCTTGTGCTCTAGGGTAGTTGGTCTTTCAAACAGTGCCCTAGCCCACAAGAACTCTATTGCCTCCGATGGATTCATCGAATCTAACATAGTATTGAAGGGAATGGATGATATTGAGGAGGATAGGCATATTTCCTTGAGTTCTTCGGCAGGGATTTGTGACAACTTCCCCTCAGAGATTATACAAGCAAGTAAATTCTTAAATGGGTCGGGGTGGAGGCTCCGCGCCCTCAATTACGGAAGGAGATGTGGTCATAATATGCGATTCAAATTTACCGCGTGGTTCATGGCCCAAAGGCCGTGTCGTGAGGTTGTTCCCCGGTAGAGATGGAATAGTGCGGGTGGCCGATGTTGCCACTTCTTAATTAAAAAAGGGGAGAATGTGCAAGTCTGCACTAAACCTTTTTTATATTTTTACATTTTTGTCTATGTTTTTGATACCTATTGTCTATTATTTTGATTGATAAAAATATACCTTTTGTTTTACTACCAGAACCAGCGCCTTTTATATTTCGGTAGTTAATAATATTATACGTTTTATTACTTACCGAAACTCCTAATTCTGCAGCAATTTCTGATACATTGTATCCTTGTTCTTTCAAGAAAACAATTCTGTGACGTTCATGCTCCGTAATATGCACATTATACGGCATTATTGTGATATTTATCGATTGATGTATCTCAATAATATAAATAAACAATTATGCACTTACACAACGTTTCAATTACTTCAGACTACGACAGTCGACAATCATACGCTAGACTAAAATTATCACAAGTCATGTGAATAGAAATAATAAATTAAAAATTAAAGGAAGGTAGGTTTTGTAAGATTCGCGCAAAGTAAATTACAAGTACCGTCACAATAATCGCTTCGTAGATCATTAGAGTTATGTTTATGTTATTTCATATTATAGATTAGTATGGTTACTGACAATAAAATATAATTGCTTTGTAAATAAGTATTGAAATAGATACTAACGTGTTAACATACATTGCAAGCAAGCACTGTCCCAAAAGTAGCTGAACAACATAAGCGTCAAAAGTATATTAACATTGCCGTATGTTAATATACTTTTGACGCTTATGTTGTAAAAGTATATTAACATACGGCAACATTAAAAATATACTTTGTTAACCAAATTTTGTCTTTACTGCTGTTTGGTGACTTTTGATACAATGATGTTCAGCGACATTTGGATTGATGGTGTACAGCGACTTTAGGAATACTAATGCACAGATACTTTTGAAATAGTCGTGTTTAACGACTTTTGTAAAAGACGTTGACCAAACCTGGTATCGCTATTTACTCTGCTGTGACTTAAGTTTATAAATCTTGTTTTTAATTATAATAATTTTATCTGGTAATGCGAATCCTTAAATTCTCCAGATAAAAAAACACCATAAATGTATTAGTTTTTATTTCGATTTCCTATTTTACTATTTTACCCATACATAGTTTTTTTTTCACGTAAGTAATGTCACATGTCATTGGCTTCAAAGAGTATGTAAACAATAAAACCTTCTTGACTTACGCAAAATAATTTATTTACGCATCGAACTATTGAAATTATAGTTCAATAATTAGTAACAAAAGATATTAATATACAACTAATTATTATTATGACATTGTAATAATAATCTGTAGGTGTTAAAAGTACCTTATGGTTATGACAAAGGCAGAATGTATTGAGAGACCTTTGCCTGTTTCATTCATCAATAGAAACTCTTTCAAAACAGAACAAACGCGCGCCATAAGATTCTATGCGCGCGCATCCTGAGCAAAATATGCTGGCGTCCGGCGAGTTTTCTCTTTCTAGCATGTATGCACGTCCCATTCATTTAGTTTTAAGTACAGTCTCGAACGGTAGGTCTTTAATAATAGTTTATTATTATTGTATAATTAATTTAATGATTTAATTTTATTTTTTGTTTTAATGACATAGGCCATTACTATTTTGCAATATCTAATAAAAAGTAATCTATGCTATAGGTATCGCATAGATTATTTTTTAAGTGTAGACTGAAATTGTCCCAACACTTACTTACATTACGGAAAATATAAATGTACCTATATTATGATTCACTTTAACTTTTGGCTTGTCTCGGTAGACAAGTAAATACCTATTGTAAACCCATCTGGGTTTAAATGGGTCCATATTGGCTCACCTAAAGTTCTTTACCCGAAATTGTTCTTCCTAACGATTTGTAATCCGAATGATCACTCTTCCTAAAAGGACCATGACCAATTTTGTATGGACCCCGTCCCCCCCCTCCAACAGCCATGTGATACATGCCAATATGTTTATAAGGATCCAGAAAAAGACTTACTGTCTTGTTCAATTGCAAAATCAATGGGATTTTTTTGTAATAACAAAAAACATTTTGGTTGGCTAACCTAACCTAACCTAACCTTACCCATCCTTACCTAACCTAACCTAACATAACCTAACCTAACCTAACAGTGATAAACTGATCTTGAATTTTGAAGGTCACATGGCACTCCTGAATGATGAACAGCATTTGTGTATTCTTGTGATTGGGTAATTGTACAAAAGATTAAAAGAAAAAAGTGGGTTAGGTTAGGCTAACCTAACCTCGCCCTCTACCAGCCCCCGTACAGGTCTATAGGGACAGCGGACTCGGGGAGGTCCACCGCCTCCCTTCCAGAAGGACCCGTAGTGGCGGCACGTAGTGTTCCAAGCGCGCCCCTTTTTGACGTCGCAGCAGGAGTGAGGTGCGAGACTCACGGGCATGTGGTGGCCCGCATTGTGGGTCGGACCCCGTCCCCCCCCTCCAACAGCCATGTGATACATGCCAATATGTTTATAAGGATCCAGAAAAAAACTTACTGTCTTGTTCAATTGCAAAATCAATGGGATTTTTTGTAATAACAAAAAACATTTTGGTTGGCTAACCTAACCTAACCTAACCTTACCCATCCTTACCTTTTTTTTTTTCTCTCGGTGGAAATCCTCATGGATGTCCTCCGCCCTGGGGTGGGCGAAGGGGTCTGTCAGACTCTTACTGACTAAAACCACCCCGGTGTTCCCTCGCACACTTGCGTCGGGGGGCTGCGGGAGCAAATTGCAACTTCCGCTGCCCCGGACTGGTGACGGCCCGCACTCTGCGGTCCCCGTCCCGTAGGGGGAGTGAGGTGTGCAAACTCCCCCCGTTACGTCTTAGAGTGGCGCGCGTGGAACACTACGCGCCGCCATCTCGGGTCCTGTGTGATGGGGGGCGACGGATGTCCCCGAATCCGTCGCCCCTGGACCCATTTAGGGGGGCTGAAAGAGGGCGTTATCCGCCCTCCGCCGACGCCCGGTGCGCCTGCTGCGGGCCGGGTGAGTGGACGAGATCTCCCTCTCCCTTTCCGCAGCCTCCTTCTGCGAGATGACTGTCTCGCAGAAGGAAACCACCGCGTCCCACGACTCGGCACTCCCGACCATCGAACGAACGATGGCCGGCAGTGACAAGTCGGCTCCAACTTCTGGAACGAGGGCACGGCGCGGCTCCTCCCACGCGGCACACTCTGCCAATGTATGCCGCGCCGTGTCCTCCCGACAATGGACGCAGTGAACATAACCTAACCTAACCTAACAGTGATAAACTGATCTTGAATTTTGAAGGTCACATGGCACTCCTGAATAATGAACAGCATTTGTGTATTCTTGTGATTGGGTAATTGTACAAAAGATTAAAAGAAAAAAGTGAGTTAGGTTAGGCTAACCTAACCTAACCTAAGAATTGACGAGAATATCCGTCAGGCCATAGAGTGAAACAGCTCACAGACGATACTAGCCATTATTTAGCAGTAAAAATAGTGATTAAAAATCAAAGATATGGTTTACAACATGTTATTTTGTGCCAAAAATAATAACATTAAAACATGATTTTTCTGGGATATCCCATATTTTTGACAGATGTCGTCATAGTAAAAATTGATCACCTTACCAAGATGGTTGGACTGAGATACATTTTAAATCTGTTGGTCGGTGTAAGGTTTGGGGGGACGTTTTGACAATTGATGTTCCACAGAAGTGGGCCCAGGACCGAGCACTGTGGAATACCGCACGACATAATAAATCGTGCCAACACCCGCCGTCACGTCCCCTGTAGGTGACACGCCTTTTCGCCAAAACCTAACCTAACCTAAGCTAACCTAACCTAGGTTAGGTTAGGTTAGTGACAGTACAGTACAGTGATCAACTTACTGATCTTGGATTTTCAAGGTAGCTACATGGAACTACTCAAAGATGAACAGCATCACCGTATCCTTGTGATTGCGTAATTGTACAAAATATTAAAGAAAACAGCAGGTTAGGTTAGGCTAACCTAACCTAACCTAACAATTGACGAGAACATCCGTCAGGCCATAGAGTGAAACAGCTCACAGACGATACTAGCCATTATTTAGCAGTAAAAATAGTGATTAAAAATCAAAGATATGGTTTACAACATGTTATTTTGTGCCAAAAATAATAACATTAAAACATGATTTTTCTGGGATATCCCATATTTTTGACAGATGTCGTCATAGTAAAAATTGATCACCTTACCAAGATGGTTGGACTGAGATACATTTTAAATCTGTTGGTCGGTGTAAGGTTTGGGGGGACGTTTTAACGCATCGTCCTTTTTCATCCTAAAGTTTTCATTCATACTATTTGTAGTGCTACCGGCGTTGTTCATAACACTCATGTTTCCGAAAATTGTAATTAATAATATCATTAACGTAAATATATTTAAACTCCTACTGTTTTTTATCATAAAACGCTTTTATCCTACTGAGAGAACATAATCATGAACCAGATGCTTTGAAGGAAAAGGTTTGTTTTTAAACTATTTCTTGTTATTACAAAACAACTGTTTTTACATTTAGCCATTTTATTTTTGGTTATTATTGTTACATATTTATTACTTTAACTATACCTGAGATAATTACCTATGTCTAAAAACCAACTGTTTAGAATGATAAGGTCGTTTCACTGATTTTTGTCTTAAATGAATGAAATTCAGGTCAAAGTGTCGTCTTGGGGGCACTATGAAAAAAATACTTAGAAAAATCCACGACCAATTTCGAGGTAGCGCTCGCCGGCCGCTGCCGCGAAACCGCTCGCTTCGCTCGCTCGGCTCGCGCGTAGTTGGTCACAGTTCTAACCTAACCTAACCTAATCCTCATCTAAACAAAAAAGATATGACTTTGAATAATAGTGTAAAAGATGGTTATGTTGAGAAAATATAGGAAAACAAATAAAAGTATAATAGATGATTATTGCTACTGACAATATGAAGTTGAATGCTTCGGAATTATGAACATTAGAGACAGAGTAGTTAGGAATTGTGATTGTTAGGATGAAAAATGTTAGGAAGAACATTTTCGGATTTCCAATTATCGGAGTTGAAAATTTAGGTGAACTTTGGCGCACCCGGGTTTAAATAACCACTTAAAGAAATAACTAACGTGAACACATTTTGCATAAGTTAAGGTCTGGTCTGGATTATAGCATATTTACAACAACCGTAAACAACAACAACAACAACACAACAACGTACCCTGAGCAGTGGTGGCCCAGTGGTAACGACCTCGACTTACGAGTTGTAGGTCGTGGGTTCGAACCGCTACTTTGTGTAAATAATTTCATCACCACTGCTCTCAAAACGGTGAAGGAAAACATCGTGAGGAAACCGGCATGTCTTAGAACCAAATATTCGAAGAAATGTGACATCTACCAACTGGCACTGGGCCGCGTGGTAGATTACAGCCCACTCTCTCTCACAGAGAGGAGGCCTGTGTCCCAGCAGTGGGAACATTAGGTAATAGGCTGATTATGAAACAAGTACCCATATCAATTAAAATAAAATGGGTGCGGGTGAATCTGCGGGCAGAAACCAATAATTATGTAGAAAAATATCCATTGCGTTTTTTATGCGACTGTACATGCGCCAATTTTTGAATGCGCGGTTTCTACTGTGACTTCTTGTATTCTTTCCACCGATTGTGCTTCATTTTTTTTTTGTGAATATTTTATTTTTTTGATTAATTTTATTTTATTGAGCAATATTGTCATTTTAATTGCATTACATTTGTAAGTTGTTCAGTATGGGAAACTCATTTCGTCGGAGTATTCGTTACTGTTCGATTCTTCTGCGGTATTTACGTTGGCAGTCATTGAGAGAAGTTAGTGAAAATGTCTACAATACTCTGGCTTCTTGGATTTCTCCAACACCGGTAAGTCATAATTATAGCACAGGACCTACATAATAATTATTATGATCATAATATTATTATGTTTATTTTACAAAAAGACAAAAAGTCACTAAGAGATTCGATACTAAACCTAGATTTTGAGACCTAACTTTCCGTGTAATGCCGAGAATTATGATAAAATAGTAATTTACATTTGAAAGCCCTCAGATCACTCTCTAAATTAAACCATAAATCTTTGAGTCTCGGCATGTTTCGTACCGATACTAGGTTCCTTAGTCGCTTGGTCAATCTCTTTTCTGGTGTACAGGCTATTTTGTTTCCTAGTTGCGACTATAACTTATGGCATTTTATTGTGAACAGGTGTTTTGTTATGTTGATTCTGTTCATCGACTTTTGGTGCTGACTGTACTTACAGAAAAAGAAGAAGAAATAGAGAATTTTGGGTACGTCTATACTTTCGGAGAGATTACTGAAAGTATCATAAATTGATGGTCTGTTTTGTATTTCTTGAATTAATATCGATACATCGATCTCTAGCGCCATGGTATTATACCGCATACGACGAGTGCAGATTGCATACTAAAAGTGTGCGCTGTCTGCGTTAGCGCGCGTTGAAGTAAACGTTCTATTTTTAAAGGTAGTAGTGATGAGTGGCGTCTCCTCTAGTACGTTAGTACATAGTACCTCAATGAAGATAACTGAGAATATCGATTCACATTCACAGCCGCACTTGCCGGCGGCTCTTGCTTGTGGTTAAGCCGGCTGTGTAGATCCACTATGAGAACTCCACTAAATAGTCCAAACATAAAATAATAATCAGTACGAGTAATCATCAAAGGACAATGCCCACATATTAGAACAACTGTGGCCTACAGTAACCACTGATAAATAGTTTATGGAATTATAGTTTAAGTTGTTTACTCATTTTAACCTTTTGAATAATAGTCACCTTCTAATTTTTTAAACAGCTATGGGTTCCATTTCATACAGTAAAAATGGGTAAAGTTATATCTTATGGATAGCTTAAAAGATTCTGGAGTTATCTTTTCTTTTTTTTTATATGATTGCTTGTCATTTGTCCCGAACACCACCACCACCCCTAACAGTACCGCTATCAATGTAAAAAGCTGTCAAACAATATTCACATAAAAAAGTGAATAAATGCCAAAGTCATAATTCTAAATTATTCCGGATCGGAATCGCCGAAAGTTATATCGCTCTTCTAAGTCTGAAGAAGCTTCTTCATTTGCATTCTCCGTTATTTGCAAAATATCATCTATTTTTAAGGGTGTTTGATCTCCATCAAATTCTTTTGGTTTCATATGACCATCGAAAAACCAACCACATGACATGTAACCACATTGAAATGACATAAATTGTGCGTAAAATTTTTTGCTTCAGTGATTCCCAACATGGTGAGTTTCATTATCCAAACAAATTTTAGGAACCTACTTTTATACCAATGCAATATTTGGAATGATTTTATGCAGAAATAAAAGTAAGTAAAGTGAGAATCATTAATTTTATTTATAATAATGAAAACACCAGAAATACCATCAACAAAATTATATTTTCACTCCTATAATACACAATAGATACATAACATAATGAGTTGTTAAATTAAATCAAATTACGCATTCTTCATTTCTTCATTAATCTTACAAACCTGTGCCCTTAGCTAAAATGCAATAACGAAATAAAGTGATGGAATCTTTTCGTTTGTTTTTCGCCACATGTTGTATTGTGCGGTATTTTAAACGGCACTGATAACGAAAAAGCTAATGAAAAATGTTACTTTCGTAATATATTTTCAACTGTGAATATTGCTGAACGTCAGTAGATGGTTGTTGGAGTGCCAGTTGTGTAAGCAAGGAATCTGAATTGCCTGAGTAACCTGGTGACGGCAGTGAGACTTGATGTTGTGAGGATGGTTGTGAGTTGGATGGGTTGAGCGTAACCTGGTGATGGCAGTGAGTCTTGATGTTGTGGAGATGGTTGTGAATTAAATGAGTGAGAGTTACCTGGTGATGGCAGTGAGACTTGATGATGTGGGGATGGTGTGAGTTGGATGAGTAAGAGTAACCTGGTGATCGCAGTGAGACTAGTTGTTGTGGAGATGGTGGTGAATTGTATGAATACAGAAATGACACATAATAATTGTTACACAATTCTATATAACAAGACAGTAATTTACAATAGTTGGGGTATTGAGTACAAAGTGTTACATAGTTTGGTGGACCTGGCGCTTGAATTTTTGAAGTACTAAAAAGAAGAGAAGTTTGAAGTTCAGGTTCTTAAAGCTAGAGTCTTATCTTGAAGTGTAAGAAGAACGTTCACGCCTCATTCTTTAAGAAAATATTAAAGTTCTGTTTACGTAAGTTTTATTTTGTACTTTTTAGTTCATTAAAAGCTTGTTTTTTTTTTAAAAGGTTTTTACTTAAATTTTATTTTATACTTTTTTAGTTTTGTCTCAATCTGTACATTTCTGATAATGCAACAGTATTGCAAGGTGTTTTGTTTGTTAATTTCGAACTATCTAATTCCAACATAAGCTTGCCCAGCAGCGAAAAGTTTAGGGCCTAAATACACCACGGCGTTATCCACTGTACTGCCTTGCATCTTATGCATAGTGGAAGCCCAATAAAGCACCATAGGCAACATTCTTCTCTCGGCCGTGCCGTAACTGCATTTGGCCAGGAATTGCATAGATTTTGGTGGAATAATTTGAACGCCGTCAATACCAAAGTTAACGAAAACTGATGGTATATCTGTTTCGTAAAGCTGTGCTCGTCGAAAGCAGGGCCAGATTATTTCGATTACGTATCCAATGGTACCGTTCACTAATCCTTTCGTTATGTGTATATTAGACCGCAACATGACCTTGGCGACTTCAAATATTTCTAGTTGTTTGGGAAATCCTCTTGTTTTATTAATATATGTTGGTATGATGTTATCCATGTTTGCGGTATCTGATTTCCGTGTCGCATCTATCAAATTGTCCTGGGCCGTAATTTTGAATATAGTTTTCCCACGTGCTCGGAAGTATTCTAGAACAGTTTGATTATGTGCTTGGACTTGAGCATTTGTTTGTTACTTAAATTCGTAAAGCCTTTTCAATGGCGAAATCACCGGTAAAATCTGTTCTTACTTTTCTCATAAGTATTGAAAAGTGCTCAGGTTGAAGCTCTCCAATTCTCAGTGCATTTAGCACGTCTATAAATTCTGTGTTTCCCTGCTGACGCATATTCTCAGTTAATTCTAATAGAGAGAAAAGACGCCAAAGATGTGTTGCTGGCACCAGCCGCTCCAGCTGATGAAACACCTGACTTCCCCGTTCGGGTGGTAACTGCAATAAGTCCCCAAAGACGCAGACGTTTATTCCAACAAATGTTTGCTCGCAATTTTTTTATTGTTTAAGGCACGAGACAAACATACACAACATTTCGTATGGAACCATTGATATTACGTCTATGAATAAAAATTCAATCTCTTGCCATTGTTGCCGCATAACCCGCAGGTAAGAATGGGCATTTGTACTATTATTCCATCATGCCCAAACATTTTGCCTTACGTCGCAGAGCATTTAAAAAGTGATAATGACATCCTGTAACTTTTATACCAACTTTAGTTAATGCACTTATGGCTTCCCGTTCAAAATCAGTCATGACTACATCAGGCTGCCATTCCGGAATTTTTATTTTGAGTAGTTCGAAAAGTGTAGAGTACGCTTTTTCATTTCGATGGGTCATAAACGCGAAGGCTAATGGGACAGTATTTTTATATTTCAAATTGCTACCAAGGTTTGCATGAGTCACGTAAATTCGACGAAACGGTTCCTGGCATGACTTAAGTTTTCCCTGTTTCATTGCAAAATAGTATGATACTCATGGAATCCTCACAATAATCAGCGAGCAAAAATTTTAAGAATCGTTGAGGTACTTCTACCTCTTCAGCATTTTTGGAAAGATTTTTTTCTACACAGGCAGCTTTATTTCGTTGCCTGTAAATTGAAGATATTTTCTCATTGAAACTTGGTGTTGGCTTACCGGCGAGTAAATCCCAACGATTTGAGATTTTAGCTATTGCTCGTTTTAAAACTTTAGGAGCTGGCTCCTCGCCCCTTACTACCTCATCACAATATTCGCTAATACACACATCAAAAGTGTCTAGGTCTAGATATCAAGTACATTTGTAACTTTAATAAAAATAACCAATTAATATTTACCGACTGGCTTCTTACTTTAATTCCTATGTTTAAGTTTACAACTACCCCATATTTTGTAAAAAATAAGAAAAATTTAAATTTTTGCAAGTGGTGGGAAATTAACCTAATGTCAAAGTTAATAAAATTGATATGGGACCACCTCGGGAACATACCATTTAAAAAAATTATATCGGTTCACAATTGACGGAGTAATCGGTGAACATACATGAAAAAAAATATAAAAAAAACTCATTAAGTCGAACATAAAATCTCCTCTTTTTTGCAAGTCGGTTAAAAGAGAAAAGATTTTTGTAGCTTTGTATTTTTGTTTGTAATTAATTACCTCAAAAACTACCTGTTTTATACCTGCCAAGTCTGCCAACCCATAGTTATACCAGGAAAAACAAGACAATCCAACGTTTTTATATTCTATAGGCTTCATACTTTCGATTGGTATACGAATGGGTGCAATTTTTGTGGGTGGGAATGGGTGAAAAAAAAAAAATATTAATCATAGCTTGGCCAGGAATGTTTTAGCCAAACCACTCGCGACATATTTTGAACGGACTCAATTTGATATAAAATACTTTTCATCCATTAAACTGTACACAGTAATATGTATGTAACACAGTATGGGTGCAAGTCGTTCATACATTGGATCTTTCGGATCTTAGGCTATAAATATAAAGTGGCGATGGGCTGGCCATGTATCACGATATAGTGACAAGCGATGGACAGTAGAAGTTACGACATGCAAAAGACCTAGTGGAAAAAGATGAAAGGGACGACTACCTATAAAGATGATAATAGCAGCCCGTTGTTCGAGTGTTCGGAAAAGCTTCTTTAATACTATTGATAAGTGGCATGGTCATCATGACTTCTTCTTCTTCAAAATGCTGCTTGATGAGGCCAAATAAACGTTCGTAGGTTTCTTGTCTCTTGTCAGGGGGCTTAAAACGGCCGCTTTGGCAGAATCATATTATGATAAATATTTTGAATCACACAAACTGACAATTCATAATATTATCTGCGTTCAACAATATGTGTCACCATAGAGGAATTGCTGGGAATTCAGAAAATGAATTGCTTTTTAAGGAATTGCTGAATGTGGCCGTTTTAGGCCCCCAGGTAGTAACACTTATATAACTCCCATAACACAAGTAAAATCATTAAAGCTATTCAAATCTATATGAACTAGTAACAAGAGCGGCTTGGGTGTAACTTAAAATTTTGCATCAATAAAATACATCTTATTTTTCAATGTCTTAAAGCACTGTCTACTTACAGGCGTTGAAAATACTAAGATTTTATTTTATGGTCACATCCATCTTCACAAACTAGCAAACTGTCGGCCATTATTTTTGAAATTGTAACATCATTCAAGTTTTTGAATTCACTTTTAACATTTAAATATTTGCGACGAGCCCTGAAGAACATGTCTTTTTTTTAATTAAAATCCGGTACTTGTTGAATCTCATCCACTTTTCCGAATTCTTTCTCAAAAATTCGTGAACTGGTTTTGCTTTTTGGCGAACTAATTTCTTGCATTTGTCCACTATGTCAATTCTGTTTTAATTGAAATTACCTTTACAAGTATGTTCATTTAACTGACGAATTATCTTGTTTTCGTCTTTATTGATTGTGAATGAGTGTAGTGCATCTGGCACTACACTCATTACGCTAGAAGCATTTCCATAGAGTTGACGCTCCCTTATTTGTGATATTTAACTTGTACCTGTAACCATTTAGCAGCAGCACATGCTTCTTTTGACTTTCGATGTAAGTAAATGTTTGCTTTTCATCCATTTTTTGAATTTAGAAACCAGAACTTAATTATAACTCATGAAAATAACGACGTTTTTGAAATCTTCAAATAAATTAAATTAAGTTTATAAACATAACATCACGCCTTATTTCCTCGAAGGGTGGGCAGAGGTGTATCTGTAGCAGGTACACCCACATTTCGCCAGCTATGTTTTAACTCCCATGTAATAGGGGGCGAGCCTATTTTATTTTCATAAGTAATTTATTTTCACAATGTACCTATTACTTTTAGATCCTTATACTATTAGGCAAGTACAGCATGCTCAGTATTGTGAAACTGCAGACACCCGAACTAGGACGAGTCCTGTATCTCAGGTATCAGCGTTCCTTCCTGCCGGCCAGGCACATTGTGAAGCCAAACTTATACAAAGATGCTGGTAAGCTTACAAATATCTTAGCTCCGGCAACACTTAAGGTCAAAAATTGCACATTTATGTATAAATATAACAGCAATATGAAGTGACATTAAATTGGTGATGGCCACTGAACTACTGAAGAAAAAAGAGGCCACTAGTCAAAACGAAGTTACGCAAACCCCTTTATAGTGTAAAAAAATCTCATTCTAATGAATAGCTTTTTTAAATAAACTATCGGGAAACAAGGACAGGGTACTGTTAAACCGATTTTGTCTAGTTGTTGATAAATTAATACAGCTATTTTGCAGTTTTTATTATGTTCGTTTTTAAAACAATAACGAAAAACTTCATCCATTTTCTCGACATATTGGACAAAATTATGTGGTGGTACAACTAGTAAACTTCGGTTACTGTGATAATGCCGTGTAAAAAGGCAATTGGATATTGAGAAATTGAGCGGGTTAAATGAAATGTATAATGTACACTTGACACAAGGTAAGGTTATGCCGCAGTGTTGTTATAATTGAAACCAAAATAGGTCAATTTAGAGCGAGGAGAATGCTTACCTTTAATCCTTAGTGGCAGTATGAATAATGAATTATATAGTTCACTGGGTACACACAGTCACGCAGTGTAGTATTGCGGGCGAGTATGTTATATGCGGTGATAATCGGGCCGTAAATTATTAGTTAAAGCGGTAGAATTATTTCTTAGGGCCTGTTTCACCACCTACGATTAAGTTCCTATTAACTGACTTGGCAGATAATTGCATACAAATTCTGTTCCATTTTTGAATTTATTCGGTAAGTAGTGGCTATTCGGACATCGTGAAATAGGCCCTTAGCAACACATTATTTTACGAACGCGGTTGACATAAATGTCTTCAAGGCGGTGTGTCATCTGACTTTTATTTCTTCTTCTAGTCGTGTCAGTTGTATGGAGGCTGTATACTCGTAGTAAGCAACCTCCAAAGCATTTTTTAACAAGCCAAAGATAATTTAGTCTGACGGCGTAACCAGAGTGTCTTAGCTGTATTCTCTGTTTCTCATGTAGTGACTTTCTGGACTAAAGTTGTGGATGGCATGAATTGGTTTGATATATGATTTCAGAATTTGACAATCGTTGTGGCGTTCGCGTTCGCCGTATTTCTTCAGAAGATAGTCACAAACATAAAAAAGAGTTTTTTTTTTCGGGTAATATCCAGTTGATTATATTCTGAGCTCATCATTTGAATGTTGCTATCTGGGTCTTCATTGATTGTACCGGGAGTTTATTTTTCCTCATTAGGAGAGGCTTCGTCATTCAGTTGAGTTAATGCACCGGTAGGAATAAGAAGTTTTCCCAAATCGTCTTCACAATAACTGCTTTTGGAGATTTTATGATATTGAAAATGAATATTTTTTGTAAAGCAGATATAAACTGTCCGCTTGTGGGTTCAAAATTCTAAAGTAATTTATCCAAACTAGGCTGAGGCATTTTTCGGACGTCAAACGAACTTTTCGAACGTTCTGTGGCCAGACCATTTTTAGTTCGTATGGGTTAAAAAAAAAAACTCAAGCACATCCTGATTGAGCCTCCTTGTAAGTAAAACTCTTACGGTCTTATTCATAAAAAGCTTATCGAAGGTTTAAGACATGCTTTAGTTAAAATGCTTGATAAGCCTGTAAAACCTTCGATAACATTTTGTATTCATAAACCTTCTATTACTAATAATTATGCCGTAATAAATCAAAATATTAACATTTTAATGAAGTCGTCCAACAAATTGACCCACACATCGAGTCGTCAAACGAGAATGTCTGTCTACGCACCAAATAATTGTGACCATAGACATTATTACGTCCTGTAAACTATTTTATTGTCTACAGTGTCGACTCATTTGACGCGGCGCGTCTTTAAAGTCAATGAATTTGGTATTGAAGCGTCGGAAACTTTTGAATAATTACATGTACTAAGTAAAAAAATGGAATCAATACCGGAGACTAGTTCCAGTAAAAGGCAAAGTAATGAAACTTGGTTGGAGGAGGATAAGGTTTGTACTGTTACAGCTAGAATAAATTCAAAGTAAGTTTTGTTTTGTAAACATTCTTAATTTCTCATAGGTATCCAATTTACTATCCAATTTACTTTTACGTTACAAAGCTCCTAAGTAGGCATGTCAAGAATTTTGTTTACCTGTACAAAACTCATAGTATCAAAAATAAAACCGCAGCCCTAAGAATATCTAATAATGACTCATAATATTTTTTATTCTTATGCCTCTACTGATTTAATTAATTTGGTATAACTATAATTTAAAAAACAAATTATTACATTAATTTTGTATTTTAGGTTAGTAGGACTAGTATGGATGGCGCTGCACTACAAATAGCAGAAACTGAAACAGCCTGCAGAAACCAATTACATGAGGCACAGAGGGCAAACGAAAAAGATAAATCTTTGTTCTAACAACAAGTTCTAAAAGATAAATTACAGTACTATAAAATAAATTGAACTGATATAATATACAAGTTTTTTTATTAATGAACTACTCGCTAAAATGTCTTGTTATAAAAGTTTGAAAAATAGCATTTGCATTTCCTCTGCAACTTCTTGAGTTATTTCACTTGTATGATATTACTAGGTACCGTCTAACTGCATGTCTCCATAGTCAACTGCAAAGCTTTCAACGCCTTTTATATGGCATGACCAGTGGCAGTAGTTCACAAACTACTGCCACTGGTCATGCCATATAAAAGGCGTTGAAAGCTTTGTTTCAACACACCAAAGCAGCGTTCCACAGTATATGTTGTCGCATTGCTTCGTGCTTCTTCGTTCGTATATGTTTTCTCGCTTCTATTTTGAGGCGTTAAAATAGGAGCGAAGAGAATATATGCCTCTAACATAAGATCCTCACGAGCAAGGTTAGTTATGAAGGTAGCTGTAGATTTAATAAAGGACAATGCTTCCGAAAGCCTTCGTCGTCCAAAGAAAATGGATCACTTATATTTCTGTAAACGTTTTTTCGAGCCGGACGGTTCTCAAGACGTACAATTCTTTCAATAGTATCCAAGTTTTGTAAAGTTTTCATTTTATATAATAAGAAACTAAATTGGTTAAACAGAAGTGCAAAATAAATTAAACATGTACCTACTATTGTAAAACTGATATTTGGTAGACAATAGACACACATGTTAGATTTGTACGTCAAATGTCATTTTCTTAGTAATCAGGTGCTGTTGAGACGGCCATTTTTTCCTTGTAGTACTGTTAAAGTAGGGTTCTGGCTTCTATAACTTTATAGTAGGTTTATAGAACGTTTAGGTACTAAAATGCGTTTATGAATAACACACTAGATCGACATGATAATATAGCCATGCTTGAAAATAATCATATTCTGTTTCTCTTATGAGAATATCTTTGTCGGGAAACAGAATATATTCGTCAATATTTTCGTTATACCAATAAATTATTATAATTTAGTATCGGGTGGTTTATTTTTACTGATTAATAGGCTACTATTTACAGGGCTCAATTAAAATACGAGTACATGGTTTTAAAGGAAAAATATATTAAATAAAAACTTTTTACTAAAAAAGAACAACCGACTTCCAAAAAAGACACTACAAAGTCAAAAATAACTTTAATTTCGAAAGTCGGTGTGTTTGGTTTTGATCTTTCGTTTTTTGCCACCGACTTTTATTTTTGACTTTGTAGTGTCTTTTTTGGAAGTCGGTTGTTCTTTTTTAGTAAAAAGTTTTTATTTTGCACTTTTTAGTGGTGGTAACCTACCCCATACAAACTAGAATACCACTAACTTGCTATGTAAATAACAGTGATTGGAAGTTATCATTTTATCATCCAAATAAACGAAGTGGGAAAAATACGTATTATTGAAGCTAACTCAAAAACTATCCAAGTAAAGTTAATAAAATTGATATGGGACCACCTCGGAAGCATACCCTTTCAAACAAAAAAACAATTTTCAAAATCGGTCCACAATTGACGGAGAAATCGCGTAACAAACATAAAAAAAAAAAACATACAGACGAATTGAGAACCTCCTCCTTTTGGAAGTCGGTTAAAAATACATCAATTCACGGGAAGAGCGCTTAGGAATAGATAATAATGTAATAAAGTAGTAAATTCAGTGTCCAAAGATTTCAATAATAAAAATTGTTCTAAGATTTAGGTTAAAAAAATACCTACAGCCGATCAAAAATTATTAGTTACAATTACTACTGCAGACTCTCATTTTGTGATTCAAATAAATACTGCAGTCAGCCGTCCGCTTGGATTCACCCGATAAGGTTTTGCTATCTTATTCACTGTGCCATTTAAAAAACTCTTAGGTGTTGCTGGTGCGTTAGTAGTTAATAATCAAAAACATTTCAACCCTTTCGAGCCTTTGGTTTAGTCCCATCTCGGCACCCATGAATTTATTTATCATGTCTACGAAAAATTCCCATCTCGGCACTCCGTCATTATAAATTAAAGAAGTTTAATTTAAAATTTTATTATTTCAGATATTTTTAAGACTAATATTTTTTATATTTAGATTTTTATTATGTAGGTATGAAAATATACAATTCCGATTTTATGTGATCAATTATTTTATATTTAATTTTTTTATTTATTTGAGCGAAGTAAATAAAATATAAAATAATTATAACATTCTATCGACACGTATTCCAATAAATCTCAACCATTTAGGCAAAGGGGGATCAGCTAATTGCTATAACTGACTGTATAGTGAACGCGTAATCAAGCCTACTCGTATCATTCAGCACCAGTATGAAAGTCCTCAAAGTATGGAACGCCCTTTTGCCTACGGCCCGGTTATACTGATTAAATTTACCAGCTAGGTGCCAGAGTTTCTCTAAGAGATTTTTTTAAGGATATTGGTATTCTCACAGTGGCGTCACAATTCATCTTCGCCAATATCCTATATATTAGGCAAAATATACACTTATATACCAGTGGCGCGGCGTGGGAAATCGAAGGGGGCAAGCCGAAAGCCAGAGCAAAAAAAAAAAAAAAAAAAATACTACCAGGCCCGAACTCATACCCAAACAATCCATATACTACTACAATCTGAGAAAAGTAAACACGGGAAACAATACATTTTACTTGCTTTACTAGCTTTTGCCCGCACGTGACGAAACTGAACGGACTGTCAAAGATCCACGAATGACAGCCGGGACCAACGGCTTAACGTGCTTTCCGAGGCACGGAGGAGTCTCGGTATGTAAAAATGGTCACCCATCCACTGACCAACCCCGTCAAGCGTACCTTAACCTGATGAATCGACCCGTGCTGACGTGCGTGACCCGGCTTGTTATTACTTAGCCACGAGCTCCGATATAACTGCCAGTCAATCATTGATATTTATCGTAAAGGAAAACATTAAAATGTTTGAAAAAACCATCACGTCGTTTGTAATTTATAGTCATAATTATCTGGGTTCTTATTTTCAAAAGTTAAATAATCCGTCAAGCAACAATCTATCCTAATCCTACTGATCGTTTTAATTACTTTCAAATCTACTTTATACAAGTAATTTCAACATAATAAATTATATTCTTACCCCACTTATCTAATTACAACGTACTTTATTTTCACTAAACTCAAAACACTTAAACACTGTCTTAATCACTGTTCTATACCTACAACAAATATCAGTAATGAGAAACATATGAATTCACTGAAAAATTAGTGATCAAAATGCAAATAATTGTTTTTAAAATACGATTACGTCAAAAAACAAACAACCACATGTTGTATCAATTCAATGTCAATATTATTATGTCCGAACTCCGCGCCGAACGCATTACGAAATTCAACGGAAACAACCGAATAACTGCGTGTGCGTGAACGAGGTGGCAATAGCTGCTTCTCGTTCCCGCGCGTTTTCTACTTCTCTGTCCATAGCGTAACTCGGCGCATACTGGCTTACCAGTATACTATCTACTTACCCCAAATACCTAATTAAAACGTTCTTCTCTTTCACGAAACTCAAAACACAAACACTATCTTAATCACTGTTCTACACAAAAAACTAATATTACTACTACTAGTAATGATAAACTAATGAATACAAAATGCAAATTAACTACTTAATGTAAACAAATTATAATATATGGTTCTAATGCGATTACGACAAAAATCGACCACACATCTCACATTGTCAATGGAAATTGGAATGATTGATGAATGCACAGATGCCACAGACTACAATTTATAGATGAATGTTTTGATTTCCGGTCCGACCGAATGAGCGAAGTTCAAGCCGAATGCCTTACGAAACTCTACGACAAGAACCGAGTATCAAATGCGAGTGCGAGCAATAGCAATAGCTCTTTCTCATTCCCACGCGCGCGTTTTCGCCTACTTTACCTACTATAACTCGTTGCAAGCCGGCTTCCTACCTTGGTATAAAACGCACGGAGTCACGTGACCGAGTGACGTCAGACGGATTTTATTTTCTATAGAAATTGAACTCACAATAAGCCGAATGCGCCTACGAGTTATTTTAGAGCGAAATGTTTTGTTGTTGGGATATAAAGACAAAATATTTAATGTAGGCGTTTTGTAATGTTTTAATTGTATTCAAATACTTATAGTGTGATTATTCAATGATGATAGAGTGGTTGTGTCCGAAGGGAAGCCGATGGGAATCGAGTTCTTTGGAGTATTCGCCACTGTTATATACTAAGAACAGTGATATTCACAATATTAACACCAGAAATAAGGACAAATTACGAGCTCCTTTTCACCGGCTTCATAAGGTTCATAATTCATTTGTTGGGCTTGGTATAACCTTTTATAACAAGCTACCCACTTCTCTGCTAGATTTGCCTTTTAATGCGTTTAAAGCCAAAGTAAAATCCAACCTTTGTTCAAAGGCATACTACTCTATCAACGACTACTTAAACGATAAAAATAGTTGGTCGCTGTGATTAACTCAAGACGATATTTATGTTCTTTCTCCAGAATTAGCTTACCTACTGACAGGTCATATGAGTTATATAATTGTTATTTTATTTGACTGTATAAGTAAATTTATTTTCATTTTATTTTTCATTTATTATTGACATAATCGACTCATTACAATGTTTTTGTTTAATTAGTTGTATTGCAATATGTGGTTAGCTAGCGACCTCGACAGAAGATCATTATATTATTCTTGCCTAACTGTTGATTTATTTTTCTTCGATGGTCCTAGTTTATCATAATTATGTGACTTCGAGTTACAGTTTTATTAGCTATATGTAAGCGGGCACGCCCTTTATACCTGTAGGCTTTATAATTCGGGTATTAAGTTCTGTTTACGTTTTTAGTTTTTTTTAGTATTCATTTTCGCTTGAGTTTAGCTTTCGATATTTATTTTTTTTTTTTTTTGGTACATTGGCGTGTGCTAGCTGTCATTATGGCAAATATATTTTTTTATTTAATGATTTGTGTTGAGTAATGTAAATGATTTGCATACTATTGTATAGAATCAAGTTTTTTTCTAACTGAACAGACAGCTGTGCTGCTGGGGAGTTTGTTGCGCCACTTCTTCTCTCCAGCAAAAGCACTAGGAAGTGGTGAAGGGCGGGCGTTTTTGGGGGACTGTCTTATGTAATTTTGACGTTCGAAAAGTGCTGATTCTCAGCCTAGTTTGAATAAATGACTTTTGAATTTTAAACATGTAGGGGCGAATGAAATAAAATTCAGTTTTGAAGCGAACAACCAAACAAAATATAATCATTCGAACCGATACACTTAGAAATACTTAGAAGTAGATGGAATTCGAGTAGGGCACTAAAAAAAAACAAAATCGTGCGCTTACGAGCGTGATGCGGGCCGGACTGGCGATCGCGGAACGGGGTGCGGACGACCGCGCTACGCGGGGCGCGGGAGGCGGGCACGCGTGGATGCGCGTGTTCATGTTTTATGCCTATACTCTTCCTACATACTCCCCCTTTTGACCAACTGAGTGCCCCCACAGGTGGTCAAACGTCAACTATGACACGTTGCTTACGCGGCCTACCACGAGAACGTTTAGGAGCAACCGGCTGCGGAACCTCAGGGCATTCACCATCTCGAGAATGATATCTCCTTAAGTCGCAAATGTGGTATTTACCGATGACTTCATCC
Source organism: Conistra vaccinii (assembly GCA_948150665.1). Lineage (NCBI taxonomy): Eukaryota > Metazoa > Arthropoda > Insecta > Lepidoptera > Noctuidae > Conistra > Conistra vaccinii. The sequence continues at coordinate 19,599,363 of OX411315.1, forward strand.
GGAGAACCAGGGAACGTTAAGAGGTAAGTGGTTGGACTAACCTTTTTCTGCACCAAGTAAGGGCCGTCCCTCTTAGGCATGAGCTTAGAGCTGACACCTTTAGCAGCATTACTGAGGACGTGCGACTTCATCAGGACAAGATCACCGACAGCCAGTTCGTCAGCCTTAGGAGTCTTGTCCTTCGCAGCCTTACGCAGGTCCTGCTGATGTTCGATGCACTCCTTGCTATTGCTGAGTGTCTCCGCAAGCTTCAACAGATACGGCGTAATCTGTGGAACATACTTTTCAGCCTCTATGACAGCACGAAGATCGCTCTGTACTGCAATAGGTGAGCGGAGTTCACGAGCAAATGTTAAATAAGCAGGTGTCTGTTGAGTTGCCTTCGTCAGTGATGTGTTCAACGCAAAGCGGATGAATGGCAGAACTTCTGGCCACTGCTGATGGTGTCCTTCTACCAGGATCGCCAACTGAGTCTTGAGGTCGCGATTTTTCCGCTCTACAGGGTTGGCCTCTGGATGGTAGAGAGGCACAAGGCTCTGCTTCACACCAAGCGTGAACATTGCATGTTGCATGACATCGGCGACAAACTGTACACCGTTATCAGAAATGAGACGTCGAGGAACGCCAAACCGTAAGAAAACCTCCTCAATTAGTACCTTTGCGCATGCGTCAGCTGTGGCTTCGGTGAGGGCGAACAGCTCGACCCATTTGCTGGCTGTGTCTTCAACGATCAACACCCATCTCTGTCCATTAGCTCCTTTGGGAAGCGGCCCAAAGAGATCGACAGCCAAGACTTCGAAACGCTGAGCAGGAACTGGAGTCTGTAACAGCCCCGCAGGTTTCTCGTTGGAAGCTTTGTAGCGCTGGCATTCGATGCAGGTTTTCAGGTAATCTGCTACGTAACGTCGCATACCGGGAAAATAAAATCTCTGACTTATACGGTGCAGGGTTCTGTCTAAACCGCCGTGACCTGAAGTAGCAGAGTCGTGACATTCAACCAGTACCTGTTTTCGTCGGTTTTCAGGAATGACGAGCTGCGGTTCTTCAGTTTCTGCCTCAGTATAACGGTATAGTACTCCTCTGCACGTATGATATCCTCTCTCCGTCCAACGGGTAAGTTCTAATTCGTCCTTGCCTTCCAGAGCCTTCATGATCTTCGCCACTTCGGGGTCTGCGAGCTTGTCTTCACGAAGAGTAGCAGCATCCCAATGCGGCGGGTCGACAAGCACCGTGCTGACTCCACAGGAATCGCGAGCCTCCTCCTCACACGGCGGACGACTGAGCGAATCAGTCGACATTTGTTTTCCCAGGAGTGTAATCAACTTGCAGATCAAAGGACTGAAGTTTCATAGCCCATCGTACGAGACGACCGGCAGGCGACTTCAAAGTGAGTAGCCACTTCAGAGGCTGATGGTCGCTGCCGACACGTACAGGATGGCCGTCGATGTATCCACGATATTTCTCGACTGCCCAGACAACTGCCAACGCCTCGCGCTCGGTGGTTGAGTAGTTCCGCTCCGCCGAGGTGAGCAGGCGACTGGCGTACGCGATGGGCTTCTCTTCACGCGGCGACTCCCCCTGGAGTAGAGCCGCACCCAGTGCGTAGTTGCTGGCATCAGTTCTGAGAATGAATGGCAAATTATAATCTGGCTGAATAAGAATCGGAGGTGAGGTAAGTAATCCTTTTAGTTCTTTAAATGCCTTAGCTTGTTCCTTACCCCACAACCAGGACTGATCCTTGCGCGTTAGCATAGTCAGTGGTTGTGCAACTTGGGAGAAGTTTGGCATAAATTTTCGAAACCATGAGCAACTCTGAAGAAAGGATTTTAGATACTTAACATTAGCTGGCTCCTTCATATCTAATATCGCAGCAACCTTATCTGGGTCTGGGGTCACTCCTTCAGAGGTGATGATATGCCCCAGGTATTTCACACTCTCTCGAGCAAATGTGCACTTATCGCGATTTGCGTGAAGGTTAAAGACACGTAAGCGGTCGAATACCGCACGTAAGTCCTGAATATGCTGGTGAAATGATCCGGATATCAATATCAAGTCATCAATATATCCAAGGAGGGTCACCTCCTTAAGGGATGATGCATGACTAGACTGAGAAATTTCACCCTCCCTCTATGCTTTAGTTATTACTCTGAGGTTGGGGGTCATACGAACTGTCAAACATTGGTTATTTCCATAGAGTATAGTAATAGATTGTTATTTCTTTGGAGCGACGAAGTTTTCACCAAAGATATTTTCTTTTCTTGAAATTAAAATGCCTCTGTGTTGTGTTGTGCCTTTGTGCTCCTCAAGAAAGTCAGGACACAGGTTCCCAAACGATGAAAAGTTAAGAAAAAAGTGAATTATAGCCATTAAAAGAGACAAATACAAACCGACAAAAAATTCTCGAATTTGCAACCAACATTTTGTTCAATCAGACTATGCCATGCCTCTAGACTCTGTTGTTGAAACTAATTGTCTATTTTAGTGATTACGTAAGTAAATAAGTACGTAGATATGTGATTGAAGTATTTACAGGCATTTGCTATCCTCACTTTTTCTAAGATATTTTTTTTTAATTTACAGCCAAGCAACGACTGAAGAAAGAACCCACCCAGTTTCATTGGACTACAAAGACTACAAAAGTGGCTGAACAGGGGAGGGAACGTGTCCAAAAGCGGTCATAATTAAAGGAATCCTTGCATGTGTCATCTGCACCTAATACATCAAATGAAATCGTGCCTGAAATGGGCAATGAGATTGAAATACAACAAAATGATATTTTGATGGACTGTACAAATAAAGAGCTACGTAAATGCGATGCCTCAACTATGACATGCACTTCAAGTGACAGGTTTTGTATTGAAAACTTCCAGCCTGAATCCAAGAAAGAAGAATTCAAGTTTTATACAGGATTTGACTGTTATGAACACTTCTGGCTTGTGTTCAATATCTTAGGACCTGCAGTGTACCATCTCTTTTATTATCCATCAGGTTTGATGAAAGTATGGACTGTATGGACCCTGCACTAAACTAAAAAGGAGTCTGACTCATTATTGTGTCAGTTGTTGTCAATGGTGTATGGAGCTCTCTTGTTTTTTCATCTATCTATTGTGCTAACATTCTTATCAAATAAATTAGTTATATTATAATATTGCCCTTGCTACCATTTCATCAGGTTATGGGCCGTCCCGTACCTGCCGTAAAGTGATATTTTTATAATCTGAACAGTTATATAAGTGAAAAAGTCATAGTAAAAAATCCGTGGTAAAACGCCATTTTTTTTTTACCGGCTCCGTTTCAGCTTATTTCAGATTTTCAGATACAATACTTTTGGAAATATGGCTTCTAATTCATTAATATCAATCGAGAAACTCACAGGCAGAGATAATTGGGCAAGTTGGAGTTTCGCAGTTAAAGCTTACTTATAACATGAAGATTTATATGACTGTATTTTCAACGAACCTTTATCCACTGATCCCAACTCGATGAAGAAAGATATAAAAGCCAAATCGAAGTTAATATTGTTAATTAACCCAATACTATATGTACACATCCAAGAGGCAGTAAATGCTAAACAGGTTTGGGAAAGTTTAGCAAGAGCATTTGAAGACAGTGGTCTATGTCGAAAAGTTAGATTATTAAAAGAACTAATAAATACTAATCTGGATAACAGTGTTTCAGTGGAAGAATATGTAAATAAGATAATGTCGGCGGCACACAAATTAAGAAATATAAAATTCTATGTAGATGATGAGTGGTTAGGTACTGTGATGCTGGCAGGCTTGCCAGATATGTACAAGCCAATGATTATGGGGTTGGAAAGTTCAGGTATGAAGATTAGTGCTGATTTAGTGAAGAACAAACTGTTACAAGTTTTATAATTATTTTTTCAATGGAGAGGGCTATGCTTGGAATTTCCCTACGTGATCGAATCAGAAATGAAGAGATCCGCAGGAGAACCAAGGTAACCGACATCATATCAACCGAAAGACGTCCACTGCTGGATATAGGCATCCCCCAAGCACCGCCACTTCGACCGATTCTGTGCTTCCCGCATCCAGCGGATTCCTGCGGTCTTTACAAGGTCATCGGTCCATCTTGTGGGTTGCCTTCCAACGCTACGTCTTCCGGTACGCGGTCGCCACTCCAGAACCTTTCGGCCCCATCAGTCATCTGTTCTGCGAGCAATGTGTCCTGCCCATTGCCGTCGACGTCTTTCAGCTGATATGATGAAATAGACCTAAAACCAGTTAATACTATAAGTGATAACTATTTCAATCAGCTAATAATAGTACTGTCGAAAAAAAATACTTTATTTCTCATACTGTAGGTATGTGGAGAATAACCCTAGAACCTTAGTTTCACAATAAAAGATGATGACTGTAATGATTACTGCCATAAAATGCTATTATTATAATTAGATTACTGTTATTCTCTTAACTAAAACATACTGAAAACAGTATTTTACAAAGACGTATAACAGAGCAGGGAATGGCCCTACAGATTTGGTCCCATAGTGAAAAGTGAAGGGAATAACATGTTCTAACGGAATATAACTTTTTTTTTTTGTTTGGCAAAATGAATGATGTCCTTTGCTGTCAGTCAGCAAGATAATTGCGAATGGATGCAAAATCCAGTTTAATGAGGTTGGTTGTAAAATTTACAATCAAAATAATAAATTAGTTGCAAAAGCAAATCTCATTAATGATACTTATCAGTTAAAATCTACAAAAAATTAAGAAATTCAAGCAATGTCAGCAAGAACTGATTATGATACTTACTTACTTGTGGCACCAAAGGATGGGTCACTTAAATTTCTCAGACATTTGTAAAATGCCTAAATGTACAGAGGGGGTAAAGCTGTCACCGCAAAAGGAAGATAGTATTTGTATAACTTGTCTTGAGGGCAAGCACACCAGGCAACCATTTCCCAGCGAAGGTTCGCGTGCAACGGAGCTGCTAGGGCTCATTCACAGTGACGTATGTGGGCCGATGAAAAATGTTTCTATCGGAGGTGCCAGGTATTTCGTAACTTTTATTGACGACTTTTCCCGTCGTGTACATGTACACATGTACATCTGATGATTCCCTTCCTCATCAGAGATGAGTTTTAGGATGAAAAGAACGATTAAAATAAATATAAATTAAAACTGTTTATGCATTGCACTTATTGCACCTTCATGATCATGAACAAAAAATTTGATTTACAATAAAAATAGGCCTTAAGGTAAGTAGAAGTATAATACATTAATACCTATGCTAAGATAACTTAATATTCTGTAATTATAGGTATCAGCGCCCACCCTCGTTCTTGATATCTAGGCGAATGTTATTGTGTCCAACTTTTTTAAACAAACAGAAGAATAACTTGTATCACCAACAAAAGTGATGAACTGAACAATAAGTGAAGGTATAAAATGTTTAAATTACAGGAATAAATTTTGAATATCTATATGAGTAGAATCTTTTTTACTAAGCACAAGAAGTGGAGACTATTTATGTGCAAAACTAAAATTTAAAATTAGAAGAAAAAAGAAAATAAATACACTTAAAAAAATTATAAGACAAAATAAATTAAATAATAGGTAAACGGTATTGTGCAGGTGAGTATATAATAGGGGTAAATGTGAGTGTGTGCATTCGTGGGTGTTTTAGTGGCATGTGTGAGTGTGTATGTATGTCTGTGTGAAAGTGTGTGGGTCTGTGTATGAGTGTGTGCCAAGGTAAAACTTAGGATTTAAGAGTTTAATAAATACAGCAAAGTACTATAAATATATGAGTAAGTATAGTAAGTCAACGAATAATAATTCTCTTATTCTTGGAGTAGACTTGTTCTTGCTCGGTCATTGAACGGAGCGCTCCGATCTAGTGAAATGTACTAGTTCGGTCTTCTAGTACTATTAGTACACTGAATGGCGAGGGAGTTTATCTCTCAAGTCCGATAGACCGATAGACGCAGCGCTAGTGTCTTGTAAAAAAATGTAGTTCCACAACTTTTCCGCCGGACTTCAGTGGTGGCGCGGTCCTCTAACAACGAGTGGTTTTGAATGGTATCATAGGCACAGATATGTTAGTAAATTCCACGAAGTCGCTGGCAGAAGCTATTATAAATAATAACATATAAAATTATAGTAAGCGAATGGCAGCAATATACATTCATACTTTGCAGGCTTAGGACTGTCATTCTAATAACCGTTCATTTATTTACAAAACAAAACAAGAAAGTCAAAGTACGACGCCAGCACATCAACGTACTCCAATCTCTCAAATTTTCCCAATCAACATTGAACCTTATTCTTTAGTGATAAAGTTCAGTGTGAGTTAAAAATCTATTAAAGAAATTTGACAGATTGTAGTAACTTGATGTGCTGGCGTCTGTACTAGGTTACTTCATGCATTAGGTTATTTTAGAATGGCGTATTTAAAAATCAAAATATTTACAATATATACAACGATACTAAAATATACATAGGTTGATATTGTACATATATTACATTAGGTATAAATATTAGCCTGGAAATATTTTAAATATTTACAATTAAATTAAATTTTAAATATTTACAAAAATATTTTAAATATATACACATAAGTAAGTAGGTATACATATATAGAATAATTAAAAATGTTCAATATGATTTATTTACAAGTTGCCATGCAAGAATAGCAACTGCGAGACTTTATCCGGCTTTAAAAGCGTTCTGCGTTGATTTAATATTTGACCCGCATTTGAGAACACCCTTTCACAGGACACTGAAGTAGCCTGTATGCACAACCTTTTTAACATATATTGATACAGGTGTGGATATAGATGTTTCCTGCTGTTCCACCACTGCAGCGGGTCCGCTTTTCTATTTACATATTCTTCATTTAGATATTTATCGAATTGTCTAATTCCCGCAGCAACAGGATTTTCGGGCCTTATGATTTTATCGGTTTCACTGTCGAAGTGATCCCAAATACTTTTTGTGGTTGTAGTTGTCGCTGAGGTTGCTTCTTCGGCATTTTCGACTACTTGCGAAGGGTTCTGAGTAGAAGTTTCATTAGGTAAACGAATTTCGCCTATCCTGCGCTTCAAGCTATCGCAGGCTCTATTATAAGATTCAATCGTTCGGAAGCCTCTCCTTTTGAATCGAGGGTCCAAAAGTGTGCACTCTGAGTAAAGGGGTTGTTTTTCCAGGTCGTGGAATCTGGTACGAATCTGCGTGTTCAATATTTCGATAAAGCTCCTTACTTCCTGTTCATGAGGCTCCGACATAATAGATGTTATGTGTCATGACAGCAGCTGTACAAATATGAGGACTTTTGATAGCGATACATACTTTTCGCAGCTCAGCTCGTTAGTTATTTCATAGAACGGTTCAAGAATTGGAATGACCCGTTCAATGACCACCCACTCCTGTGGTTGTAAAGATAAATCGTTACGCAATAGTGCCAAAGTGCTTATTACGGCATCTTTGACACGCACGATTCGGTGCAGCATGTCGTAGCAAGAATTCCAGCGGGTTGGGCATTCTTGCTTCAACTTCAGTTGCGGCAAACCCATCTGTTTTTGTATTTCAGTTAGTTTAGTTAGACCAACCGTGCTTTTTTTTAAATATTCTACTATGCTCTTTACTTTGTTGACTATTTGGCTAATATTATTTATTGCCTGTTGAACCACAAGGTTCAAAGAATGAGCAAAGCAGCCAATTGATCTCCACTCCCCTAATCTGATGGCTGCTAAAATATTTGCTGCGTTGTCACTGACAATACAAACAACCTTTCCCAATAATTGACAATCACTAATCATTTGCCTTAAAAAAGCGACTAGGTTGTGGCTAGTGTGCCGTTCGTTATAATTAATGCATCCCAGCAGGGCTGAAGTTAATTCGCCTTTAGTGTCAATAAAATGCGCCGTAACAGCTATGTAACTTTGGTTTGTAACAGAAGTCCATCCATCAGTGCCTAGACATACATACTGTGCTTTCATTAACTTAAGGCGAATAGCCTCAAATGTGTTTACATACGTTTTAGGAATTAGAGTGGTCGACAGAGTTTTTCTAGTCGGAAGTTTGTAACCTGGGCAATGTGAGACCATTTCTATTAATTTTCGCACTTCTGGTTCTTCAACCAAGCGGAGTGCATGGTGACCTTTAGCCACCACCCTAACGACTTGGTTATCTATTTGTTCAATTTTGCGTGATGAAGGTGGTTTACGCATGTAGTTCGTAATAGGCACAATCATAGTTGGGTGTGGTTGTTCTCTACTGGCACTGGGCGTAGTGATCGAAATACTGCCTGATGTACCAATTTGCGATGAAGAGGCACTCGTTGACGGTAAACATTGATCTGCTAAGTTATTGTCATCTTCACTAGGCGCAGTTTGTCTGACAACGCACAAAGAAACTGTGGGATGTTTTTTTTTCAAATGTCTATTTAAATTACCTAACGATCCACTTTTGATACTCAAATACTGCGAACAATAGTTACATTTTGCCCTACATTCATTTTTCTCCTCCGTATAATGTAACCAGATATTGCTCCTCTTACATCTATTTGGCGCCATTTTTGTTATTCAAACGTAATCACAATAAATTAAAACTCACTTTGTTTGTCCAAATCACCGTAGCCCATAATATATATTTACATTTATTTACAATATTTACACTTAAGTTCTTATTATGTCCATTCATAAGTAAACACCAAAAACCAAAACGAAAACAAAACTTTAAATTAACAATTAAATCGCATCTACTACCAGTCACAAAGAATAAGATCAGTGTACTAATAAATAAATTCAAAATAACTAGAAAGTACTTACTTATTATTTTAAAGAAATTAGAAAATAATGTAAAAATCGGCAACCTCGCATACCTCCATGTTTCAAAAGATATAAAGCAAAATAGCCTAAATTGCTATCGTAATAAAGATCTAAACACCTTGGCAAATCAGAGTTATAAAGTTGTAAGTTGCACTCAAAGTGCAACAGGAGTGAAGAGTACATCGTACATCTCGTTCCTTCGCCTTCGGTCGCGTGTCGGCGCAATGGCGGACGGCGGTTATGGCGGGCGGGCGCGGAGCGCGCTGCGATGGCGCGAACTCGCCGCCCGCGCCCCCCACGCCGCCGCGCCGCGCCGCTCCGTGGCGACGCGACGCGGCGACGATCTGTTTCCCGCTCGATCCAAGAATCGAGAATATGCGTCCGACATCTTTTAGTCTGTGGATCCAAGTCCGAGCGGCGAGCAACCGGTCGGACTGAACGTGATCGAAATGAAGTACTAATTGACCGAAGTACTATTAAGCTTACGGAATAGTTCATTCTAGTACACTGTCATGAATTAATTCTTAATAGTTCATAGTACATGTACTACACAAGCCTATCTTGGAGTTTGCAAAAAGATGAATTAACGTTTTATAATTTTATTTATTTACTATGATATTATATTATATTTTATTTTTATGAAACAAAGACATTATACAAGTATGCGAAACAGGTTTTCCGTTTCATAATTCGTTAGTGTTAGTAACCAACTGATTACATTCTGTTTGCACTCTCTTTTTGACATGGAGAAATTTTGCAACTGTTTATTTGCAATGTTGTATAATCGTGGGCCGAGGAACATGTTAAATTTTTGAGCAAACGATGTTCTACATGGAACTAATAGATCGAAACGTCTTCTCCTTGCAATTTATTTATCAGTCGTGGCACTTAGCTTGACAAAGGAATGCTGTCTCATGACTAAGGATAGCACAAAGAGTTTACGTACAGTTCCTCACATTCCCTGTAAAGCTCAGTGGTAGAATAATATCTGGGCTTAAAGTAGTTTACTTTTAATAAGGCTCTTTCAGCAATTATATTGTGCGTTTTAGCGGCACCTCCCCAATATGTAATACAATGGGTTATAACCGCTTGACACAAGGAATAATAAATCATTTTCATTAAATTGGCATTGGCTGAGTGTCTTATTTGTTTAAATACATAAATAAGTTTTCTTATTCTGTTTGATAGATTAATAAGATGATTTTTTAAATAAAGATTTTTGTCAAATATGAGTCCTAAATATTTAATATATTCAACGGTGGATAGGGAGGGACAAGAACAGTGAATAGATTCATCATGTCAGCTGTGAGAGAATATACGTTTTGTTGATTGTAGCGGTTCACTCGGATTGCGAAGATAGAATGAGATGTATTTGGTTTTATCGGTGTTAAGCGAAAGGTAATTTTGAGCAAGCCATTTTGTGACCATGTTTAACATGGTCACATGGACCAAATTGTGCTTTTTGGAAGGTTTCACTCCAAGTATTACCATGGAATGTCCGGGTAGAATCATCTGCATATGATATTATTTTGCAGTTTTCAATATTAAGTTGTGTAAGTTCATTAATATAAACTAGGAACAACGTTGGACTTTGGATACTACCCTGCGGCACACCGTGGGTGACAGATAAGATCACTTGTGTAATTGCCAATTTTCACCCTTTGTGTTCTACCAGATAAATAATCAGAGAGTAATTTGAGTTGATTAGCTTGTTAGCATCTTTGGGGTGGGGGATGAATCAAAAAGTTCATTTTGAGCCAGTCAACACCAGAGAAGAGCTGCTGGGCGTATTCCCGTAACTGCAGCAAAAACTATGGCTGATCTGAGCTACTGCGTGCCTTCAAAATGGTGGGGGGGGGGGGGGGGGCAAATTTTCTACTTTTGTAAATATTAAATAATAGTTAATACTTGTTCTTTGTTTGATGTGATTGATCATCACTGTAAATGTCTACAGAAAAACCAAATCGTTATGAACTCAATATCTCTTAAACCAATTGTCGAGTTTTTGGTATAATTATTTAGGTAAACTAAACATCTGTTAGACGAGTAGATAAAAAATATAGTTCCCGGGGGTGAATTTTGTATATAACGTTGATAAACTAAAAAAACAATGTTAATTTTAACGTGATATTGATCTTTTAGTATTTATTTCAATATGATGCAGCACTTACTGTCAGTATTTTGTTTGAATGTGCACTTAGCACGAGGTTGAGTTGGATTAGGGGTTTTCTGGTGGTTTGAGAGACCATTAAGTTTAGTGGTTTTCTGGTGGGTAAAGAGACAACATTTGGTGAGTTCGTAGAAATAAAGTTGGCAACACTGATTCAGAGTCACTATCTTAAAATACTTGGATCGCACTGAGCCGAAACAAACAAAAAAACTAGATTTATCTAACAACACAATTATAGGACACTACGCTACGGCAAACAACTCCGCCATCTTGCTTGGTCTAGCTAGCTAGTCACAGAGTACTTTTTATAAGGTATATATTACACTATAACATAATGTGATCATAGATTGTAAAATAGACATAATAAGAGTATACCGGGCTTGGGGGGATATTACACTATCATATTATATCATATACCTATCTACGAAGCTCACAAATTACCCATAATTATGTCTATTTTACAATTTCGTTATAACTTTGATCACATAATCTATGATCACATAATTATGTGATAGTGTAATACCCACCTAATGTAGCTAGTCGGTCATAGTCGGCACGTCAACGTTATCAGTGACATTAGTGGTAGGTTAAATGTGATTTTTTAGTCTGTTACTACAATCCGAAAAGAGTTCCATAGAAAGGACATGACCAGTTTTAGCCTTCGAATTCGGGAACATGCGCAGCATTACAACTTTTACACTAAGATTTAAAAATAAAGATCTAATTTATCATGGTTATATTATTCCGACTAAAGCCCAGATTAAATTATCTGAAAAATCAGTATATTAATTGCTTCCGTTTCTCTCTTTTATGCACTTCCTGATTTTGACGTTCCATTGTATCTATATTCACCCGGTAACCAAAATAAGCTACACATAATATGGAAAAAAATAAACTAAAAACGAGCTATTTTCGATCAAGTGAATTTTAATGACATGGAATGTACATGTTTTGTTTATAATTACTTATTTATTGATACGCCTACGGGTTATGTTAGGTTTTATTGACACGTGTGAAGTTCGAACACCATATTTTTTTTAATAATCACTGCGTATATAGGAGTGTTACTTCGTTGACAATGCATCTGACATTAGCAGACACCTGTGTAGGGAGGGACCAAAGGGGTAGTAGTTTTTTTCATAAAATTGATAATTCAATCGATTCGAGTCAAAGCATGAAAAATCGATTCACATAAAATGAATTTTGAATTGATATTTTCTTTGACCATTTTGAACTACTTATATTTAATTTGGATGAATAATAACATAACACCTTCATTTCGCCAGTCCCGTGTAATGCGGGGCGAGCGTTTTACCATTAACCGGATACAAATCCGGACTCCGGGCTGCTATTGAGAAATTCCAGATGGAAAAACCCAATAACACTTTGCCCGACCCGGGAATCGCACCCAGGACCTCATGCTCAGCTGTAGCGCTTGCCACCACTAGACCAACGAGGCAGTCAAATGTTTTCGAATTTTATGTGTTAGGTTCGAGAAAAAAGCAATTGACACTTTATCGATTTCAGATCGCCATTCACCATCCCTACTTGCACATTCAATCTTGGCGTCACGTCAGGTATAATTATATATTATATCTGTACTTTTTATGGTGTACATAATAAAGAATCTTCTATCTATCTATCTATCATTGCAGTTCGCGACCCACGTTGTGTTTACGCGTTCGTTGTGTACTGTGCGATTATTGTGTTCTATTTCTACGCCCCTAAGACGACCCACTGACCACGACCATTGCTATTCTTTACGGACTGACATCTTCAAAACCCGATTAACATTGCTATTCATAAAGGATTCATCTGTTTTGCTCTACGATTCGGATAAACGGATATTATGATGAGGTGCCTAAACTATGGCATATCTGTAAGGCGGGTTAAAAGGCATATTATGAAGATTTATCAGGGAAATGGTGTTGTTATTTTCTTGTCAAAACCCATTTTCCCTCAAGAATCTAGGACAGCCGCTCGGTTAGTATTGAAGTATCCAGATCCCTAGGTGCAGGACGTCACCGCTGCTTGGACTGGGATAGCTTTACAACCTGCATAATCTACGCGTCCAGCGATCACGCCCGTCCGGCACAGTTCGTCTTTCCTACATATTTTATTTTATTAAAGAATATTAAAATAATTAATTCGTTCAAATAATAGTTTTATTTAAATCCTCATGCCTTCACAAATAATAATAACAATAGCCTTATTTTTATTTCCCGAGCCACGTAGAGCCTAGTTGTAGTCAATAGCTGACTGAAACTCTTAATTGGGTTGGCTCGGCCGGGGAGGTACCACACTCTTACAGAATACCAACGTAAAGTACCAACATTATGTTGCTCCGCTTCGAATAGTGAGTGAGAGAATCGGAAGCCCAGGGTTTGGGGTGGGAAAAGGGTGGCAGCGCATCGGCAGTAACCCTGGTGTTGTAGACTTCTATAGGCGGCGGTTATTGCTTATTAACATCAGGTGCTCAGCATGCTAGTTTGCGCCCTTGATGGTATAAAAAAAAAACCTAGCGCCTCGATGGATGGCGTGTCGAATAGTAGAAAATCATTCTTTAACTCGATTACCACAACGCCTAGTGCCATCTCTTAACGAAAAGCAGGGCTATTTAGTGAAAACTTATCTTTATTTTTCTCAGTTTCCTGATCTTTTGGAGTCGTGAAGGTTTTTTACCTGTAAACTGTAGAATACAATAATTGCAAAAATAAAACAATTTTTGCTGCACATTGATTTTTAACTCGATTACCACAACGCCTAGCGCCATCTCTTAACGAAAAGCAGAGCTATTTAGTGAAAACTTATCTTTATTTTTCTCAGTTTCCTGATCTTTTGGAGTCGTGAAAGTTTTTTACCTGTAAACTGTAGAATACAACAATTGCAAAAATAAAACAATTTTTGCTGCACATTGATTTTTACACCTAAGCAGGCGCCCATCGCCCCACTGGTCATGTCCTTTAGCAAATCTTATACAGGGTTTATCTAGAAGATACTTGTTTTAAAAATACGATAAACCCAAATTAAATTTCTCACGATGTGAATCACTATTTTTACTGCTAAATAAAGGCTAATAATGTTTGTGGGCTGATTCACTTTAAGGCCTGGCGGTTATTCTCGTCAATTAGATCTAAAATAATAATAAAATTACAGGTAACACCGAAAAATTCAGAAAAACGTCAAAAGCGACGTAAAGCACGCGTGAATGTCAAACCGCGGAGCTAGACCGATTCAACATAAATGCGAGAAAAAACAGAAAGAACATCCGACTTCGTTGGCATACCTAACCGTCCGCCATTTTGAAAAAAACTAGATTTGGCGGCCAGTGATGAAACAAGTGTCAATCGATAGAGTAAGTGATTACAAACAAAAAATATTTAGTGATGAATATCGTAAGTGATATACTTTCTGAGATATTTGAGTTCAAAAATTTAAAAATAAAACATGAAAATAATAGTTTTATGCATTTTGTGGAGTTATTATGAGAAATAATATTATGCTATATATGCTGCATAGTCGGTTTAATAATAAAAGTATTTGAAATTAAAATGTAATAATAAAATATGATATATAGGTATGATATATTATATATTTTAGGTATATATGATATCCTTTATTTCAATTAAACTTACCTGTGCATTACATTTTTAAACATAAAAAAAACATTTAAGTAGAAAAGTAGAAATACAAACCACCGGTATCGGGAACAGAGTCTAAGCTACAGGTCAGAGCTCCTGAGAAAGGAATCTCCTAACGATACGCGCCGTGTACAGAAGTACCGCTTTCTGGATCAAGCCCTTGATCCAGCTGCCTAACGAAAGCCTCCTCAGATATTGGTTGAGGCTATTTTTAAATGTTTTTGTTTTTATATTTAAAAATGTAAATTATATGTATCTACATTAAATAAAGGAAATAATAATAACATAATATAATGTACTAAAAATAATAATGTAAGATAAACCCGCAGGGCAGCATGTGGCGAGCTGTTGGGCAGCAGCGACCCCACGGACCCTATCTCCCGTGACAAATCTTGTTCCTCACCTCTGGCTTGCCTTTATTGGCCGGCCTGGAGTGAACACTGACGAGGAACAGAGCTCCCACCTCATTCTTGCCTTAATTGGCTGGCTTGAGTGGAGATTCGCAAGAGCAAACGTGCTCGGAGGAAGAAAGTATTCCAGTAAGATGCTGGTAGGGATCTTGACCGTACTTCCGGGGCAGTCCTGATAGCCGTGGAATACCGCTCCACTCCTCATAACCACCTCAGGACATGCTGCCCCCTTGTCGCTACGACACTTTGTGCAAACGACAGTTTTCGGGGGCCCATTATTGAGTGTGCAAGTCACCCCCTGCCATTTTATCCGTGTATATATAAAACATTGATCAGGCAGGGTCCATAGTTCCAGGTCACCAGTCAACTTAAGCCACCCGAACCCATAGTCCATTACCTTTGTATCCATATCCTGCAATAGTCCTACGCCAGCCGGGGGTTGTCCTTGGGTGCACTTGCATAGTGCATACAGGGATAATCGTCGGTTGGTGCCTCATTTCATTACAAACGTCTAACGGGCCTCTGCGAGTTGGCTCCGGCTCCTCGTACGCCTTCCAAAGGTCCGGGACCCCAGGGTCCCGAGAAATGTCTAAGACCCTAAATGTAGGATAATAATTTCTCGCTGTTCTCGTCTGGCTAACGGAGACTACTTGCATAGACACAATTAACCTTGTAGCCAGGATACACCAACAACTTGCTCTGAAATACAGTCTTGTGGAATCGGAAGTACCGTACTATGGGTATGTGCCCGACCCAGTACTCGAAAATGGCAATATATTGTATTGGGTTTGATCTATCATCACTGACAGGACTATTGTTGCCAATAAGTCAGACACAGTGGTGATAGATCGACTAGAGCGTCGTACAATGACTATTGATATAGCGGTCCCGCATGACGAGACCTCGTGAAAGCTGAAAAAGATAAGCATATTAACGAGGTTGTCGACATGTGGGATGTGGACTCAGCGATCATTGTATCGATAGTCGTGACAGCCAATGGCTGTAGCCACGAGCCTCGACCAACACCTGAGCAGGCTCTCGTTCGGCAGCTGGAACAAGGGCTTGATACAGAAAGCGGTACTTCTGCACACGGCGCTTACTGTTAGGAGGTTCCTGTCCCAGGAGCCATGACCACCGGTAGCTAGAACCCTGCTCCTGATACCGGTGTGGTGTACTACGTTTCTATAAAAAGATTTAAAAATGTAAATTATTATGTTTGTACTTAAATGAAATCAAGGATTTTTTTTTACCGGTTGCTACAGCAAGGACGAACTTCACTGACTCATTTGTGATCCAATAAATTGAAAAAAATAAAAAATATTACTTCTTAATTTTTTCACATGTTTTAACTCAAATATCTCAGGAAGTATATCACTTACGATATTCATCACTAAATATTTTTTGTTTGCAATCACTTACTCTATCGATTGATACTTGTTTCATCACTGGCCGCCAAAACTAGTTTTTTTCAAAATGGCGGACGGTTAGGTATGCCAGGTCCCATACTAAAATGTTGGAACCCCTTTAATGATAATATAAAACTTTTTAATTATTTAAACAATTAGTCAACGTACAATTTTCAAAATGATATTGGACAGTTTTAGTTGGCATTTGCACGTTTTGGGTTATGGTTTTGCTATTGGTCGGGTGATTAACAAATTCGTATTCTTGGGTAAATGTTGGCGATACTGAAATTTTGTTATAGGATGTGGAAGAAAATTTATTGGCTGATTAGTGGGAGAAGGAGGCAGTGTCCCGAGAAGTGGATGGTCGTAGCTCAGGGCAACTCTTCTTCGCTTGTGGCTCCAATCTAATAGCATGTTATTTTATTGCAGATGTTTGACTTGTTCAGTATCGAATCTTCGACATATGATTCTGCGACTGCGTCAGATCGCCATCCTCCATGACGCTTTAAAGTTAATACGTCGACTCCCGAATCAGCCACCAGGGTCGAACCACCCGAAGTCCTTCTAAAACTGCTGTAAAATTATATCAAAGATTCGAAGAGTGAGATATGGGAATGTGATTAGAGTGGCGGTTTACACGGGTTGCCTCTCTTGCAGGGATTCCTGATCCACACTGAAAATCGTATCAAGATGTTGAACATCTTCTGTTTAGGCCTTTATCCACTGATTGGTTAGGTCCGGAACACAGATATTGATGTTGTTTATAATAGCAATTTTATCATGTGGGGGTAGTGTAGAATAGGTGATTAAGATTGTAGGATTGGTTTTCACATAATTGATCAATTCGGACAGATTCTTATTCAATACCCTTTCAAGGGGAATGGGTTTCTTTATAACTTCAACCAATTTGGCAATCACGGTTCCTTCCGAATTTGTTGCCAAGAAACCGATGTTACCATTGGGGCAACAGGTTAGTACTCCCAGGTTGGATCTGTATGAGAACCCAGGTGTTATGGTTATCCTGGTTCCTACAGAGGTGTCCGGATTGTGGCTGGAGGCCGTTGAGGGGGTTCTGTGATGATCGGATCTGGTGGGGGGAGTAAGTTGGGTTAATTTAAGGGTCTTCTGATCCAGCTCTGCAGTATATGCGGTCATACTACTTGCAACATTATTCCAAGCATGAGAGAGGTGCTCAAGTGAGATTTGGAATGATTCTTGTTGGGACTGGATCATGTTCGTGATCATCATCAAATCCGTTGATGCTGTAGCAATATCTGAAATGGTGGATTTTGCATTCCTTGCTAGTGCAGCTGTATATGCGGTAATTGCTATCTTCAGAGTTGAAATGAGAGTCTTAGGCCCCAGAAGACAAATTTCTATTAATTCATCTAGTAATTGAGGCATATCATCCCCACTGATTCTGACCAAGTGTTTGTACTTCCCGCTGAGATCACCTCTGGTATCATTACTTAGGATACTGATCTTTCGCAATGTATTGAGGATGCGTTCATCCAGGGGATCCTCCAATTGAGTCCAGTAATTTTTGAGCGCTCCAAGCAATTTGTTTAGATCTTCGGGGGTTGACTGACATGAGTTTTGGCAGTCTGAGGGGGGAGGGGGATTTTGTCCAGTCATGTAATCATTAACTTCCCCAAGGACATCATGAGTTAATCCGATCTCATACAGGTCAAGGGTGTCAAGGGAACCAGATGCCATGGTAGGATACACAAGGTCCACTGTATTCTCAAGGAATGGGTGAGTCCAGGAGCCTGATAGTGATGGATCAGATGACCGATCTTTGGGTTGCGTAAAAAATGAAAGAATAGTTCTTAATATTTTTAGCATAATTTTTTAACTGTGACCAGTGTAGGAATCAGCTTCGAGAAAATCTAAATATTTTGCAATTTCTCTTGGCATTGCTCCAAATTTGTTGATACCAATGGGTTGAACATTATGTCCGTGAACTTGGCAGATCATTTCCCAGCAGAGCACAAAAAAATGTGAGTTCTATTGGCATGCGGGCGAGTTCTAGAGTTCCTTATACTTAAAAAAAATAGTTCTGGCTTATTTGCCTGAAAAAAGTCAAATGAAAATATGCTCTGCTAACTTCCGGTAGCAGATCATTTTCTCCAAAATTAAAATTTTAAAACTGATTTAGGTGCACAGTGGTGAGGTCTATAGTTCCTTATACTTTTCCGAAAGAGTTCTGCTGACCTAAACCTACAAAAAAATAAAACAAAAATATTGATCGGTTACTAGAAAAAGAGACTCATTTTGGAAAAATAGCCGTGAACTACATAATTTGTGGATTTTCGTAAATTCTTCCAGCTATGATTACTAACCACGATCCAAGTAACAGTAAAAAAACTATATGAAAGAAGAAGTCTCACAAAATTATTAACAGCGCCTTGTGAGAAAGATAGGTTAGGAGAAATCGAGATTGCATTCAGTGTTTAAGTTAGCAGGATCAAAAACCGATTTCATTAGCAATGAAGAGCCGGAACTCCTCATTTTCTGATGCATCTATAACAAAGCTATCAGAAATCATGAAACATGAACCCAGAACTCCCACTCAGGTATCAGCAGAGCATGGTTGAAAAGTTCGATTAGAAGAAATCAAGATTGAATTAAGTGTTTCAGTAGGAAAGATAAAAAAATAATTGAAAAGCACTGAGGAGCCGGAACTCCTCGTTTTCTTTTGCACCTATAACAGAGCTATCTTAGAATAAGAAAAAGTAACCCAGAACTCTCACTCAGGTATCAGCAAAGCATGGGTAAAGGTTTCATTAAAACGAAATGAAGATTAAATTCAATGTTTCAGAAAGATTGATGAAAAAAAAATGAGATAATAAGAAAACATGATTAAGTAATCCAGAACTCTCACTCAGGTATCAGCAGAGCATGGGTAAAGATTTGAGTAAGTTGAAATTGTTATTTAATTTACTGTATCATAAAGAAAAAAATATATAAAAAATTGAGCAGCACTGAGGAACAAAAACTCTTGCTTTCTTGATACACCTATTAAAGCGCTATCAGATCTCGTGAAATATGAATCCAGAACTTGGACTAGGATACCAGCAGAGCATGTTTGAAAAGTTCGATTAGAAGAAATCAAGATTTAATTAAGTATTTCAGTAGGAAAGATAAAAAAAAAAAAGAGTAGCACTGAGGGTCCGGAACTCCTCGTTTTCTTTTGCAACTATAACAGAGCTATCCAAAAATATAAAAAACCAACCCAGAACTCTCACTCAGGTATCAGCAGAGCATGGGTAAAGGTTTGATTAAGATGAAATGAAGATTAAATTCAATGTTTCAGGAAGATTAATGAAAAAAATAATTGTGTAGCATTTAGGAGTGGGAACTCCTCGATTTCTAATAGACCTGTAATGGGAGAATAGGAAAACACGATTAAGTAATCCAGAACTCTCACACAGGTATCAGCAGAGCATGGGTAAAGATTTGAGTAAGGTGAAATGAAGATATAATTAACTGTATCCGAAAGAAAAAAAATATAAAACATTGAGCAGCACTGAGGAACAAAAACTCTTGGGTTCTTGATACACCTATTAAGGGGCTATTAGATCTCATGAACTGTGAACCCAGAACTTGGACTAGGATACCAGCAGAGCATGGTTGAAAAGTTCGATTAGAAGAAATCAAGATTGAATTTAGTGTTTCAGTAGGAAGGATCAAAAAATATTTGAGTTGCACTGAGGAGCCGGAACTCCTCGTTTTCTTTTGCACCTATAACAGAGCTATCTAAAAATAAGAAAAAGTAACCCAGAACTCTCACTCAGGTATCAGCAGAGCATGGGTAAAGGTTTCATTAAAATGAAATGAAGATTAAATTCAATACTTCAGTGAGATTCAGGAAATAAAAACTTTGTGTAGCTTTGAGGAGTGGGAACTCCTCGTTTTCTTTTGCAACTATAACAGAGCTATCCAAAAATATAAAAAACCAACCCAGAACTCTCACTCAGGTATCAGCAGAGCATGGGTAAAGGTATGATTAAGATGAAATGAAGATTAAATTCAATGTTTCAGGAAGATTAATGAAAAAATAATTGTGTAGCATTTAGGAGTGGGAACTCCTCGATTTCTAATAGACCTGTAATGGCAGAATAGGAAAACAGGATTAAGTAATCCAGAACTCTCACACAGGTATCAGCAGAGCATGGGTAAAGATTTGAGTAAGTTGAAATGAAGATATAATTAACTGTATCCGAAAGAAAAAAAATATAAAACATTGAGCAGCACTGAGGAACAAAAACTCTTGGGTTCTTGATACAACTATTAAAGGGCTATTAGATCTCATGAACTGTGAACCCAGAACTTGGACTAGGATACCAGCAGAGCATGGTTGAAAAGTTCGATTAGAAGAAATCAAGATTGAATTTAGTGTTTCAGTAGGAAGGATCAAAAAATATTTAAGTTGCACTGAGGAGCAGAACTCCTCGTTTTCTTTTGCACCTATAACAGAGCTATCTAAAAATAAGAAAAAGTAACCCAGAACTCTCACTCAGGTATCAGCAGAGCATGGGTAAAGGTTTCATTAAAATGAAATGAAGATTAAATTCAATACTTCAGTGAGATTCAGGAAATAAAAACTTTGTGTAGCTTTGAGGAGTAGGAACTCCTCGATTTCTAATAGACCTGTAATAGGAGAATAGGAAAACATGAATAAGTAATCCAGAACTCTCACTCAGGTATCAGCAGAGCATGGGTAAAGATTTGAGTAAGTTGAAATTGTTATTTAATTTACTGTATCATAAAGAAAAAATATATAAAAAATTGAGCAGCACTGAGGAACAAAAACTCTTGCTTTCTTGATACACCTATTAAAGCGCTATCAGATCTCGTGAAATATGAATCCAGAACTTGGACTCGGATACCAGCAGAGCATGTTTGAAAAGTTCGATTAGAAGAAATCAAGATTTAATTAAGTGTTTCAGTAGGAAGGATAAAAAAATAATTGAAAAGCACTGAGGAGCCGGAACTCCTCGTTTTCTTTTGCACCTATAACAGAGCTATCTAAGAATAAGAAAAAGTAATCCAGAACTCTCACTCAGGTATCAGCAAAGCATGGGTAAAGGTTTCATTAAAACGAAATGAAGATTAAATTCAATGTTTCAGAAAGATTGATGAAAAAAAAATTGTGTAGCTTTGAGGAGTGGGAACTCCTCGATTTCTAATAGACCTGTAATGAGAGAATAGGAAAACATGATTAAGTAATCCAGAACTCTCACTCAGGTATCAGCAGAGCATGGGTAAAGATTTGAGTAAGTTGAAATTGTTATTTAATTTACTGTATCATAAAGAAAAAAAAATATAAAAAATTGAGCAGCACTGAGGAACAAAAACTCTTGCTTTCTTGATACACCTAATAAAGCGCTATCAGATCTCGTGAAATATGAATCCAGAACTTGGACTCGGATACCAGCAGAGCATGTTTGAAAAGTTCGATTAGAAGCAATCAAGATTTAATTAAGTGTTTCAGTAGGAAAGATAAAAAAAAAATTTTGTAGCACTGACGGTCCGGAACTCCTCGTTTTCTTTTGCAACTATAACAGAGCTATCTAAAAATAAGAAAAACCAACCCAGAACTCTCACTCAGGTATCAGCAGAGCATGGGTAAAGGTTTGATTAAGATGAAATGAAGATTAAATTCAATGTTTCAGGAAGATTAATGAAAAAAAAAATTGTGTAGCTTTGAGGAGTGGGAACTCCTCGATTTCTAATAGACCTGTAATGGGAGAATAGGAAAACACGATTAAGTAATCCAGAACTCTCACTCAGGTATCAGCAGAGCATGGGTAAAGATTTGAGTAAGTTGAAATGAAGATTTAATTCACTGTATCCGAAAAAAAAAAAAAAAAACATTGAGCAGCACTGAGGAACAAAAACTCTTAGGTTCTTGATACACCTATTAAAGCGCTATCAGATCTCGTGAACTGTGAACCCAGAACTTGGACAAGGATACCAGCAGAGCATGGTTGAAAAGTTCGATTAGAAGAAATCAAGATTGAATTAAGTGTTTCTGTAGGAAGGATAAAAAAAAATTGAGAAGCACTGAGGAGCCGGAACTCCTTTTTCCCTTATGCATCTATAACAGAGCTATCCAAAAATAAGAAAAATTTACCCAGAACTCTCACTCAGGTATCAGCAGAGCATGGGTAAAGGTTTGATTAAGATGAAATGAAGATTAAATTCAATGTTTCAGGAAGATTGATGAAAAAAAAAATTTGTGTAGCTTTTAGGAGTGGGAACTCCTCGATTTCTAATAGACCTGTAATGGCAGAATAGGAAAACACGATTAAGTAATCCAGAACTCTCACTCAGGTATCAGCAGAGCATGGGTAAAGATTTGAGTAAGTTGAAATTGTTATTTAATTTACTGTATCATAAAGAAAAAAATATATAAAAAATTGAGCAGCACTGAGGAACAAAAACTCTTGCTTTCTTGATACACCTATTAAAGCGCTATCAGATCTCGTGAAATATGAATCCAGAACTTGGACTCGGATACCAGCAGAGCATGTTTGAAAAGTTCGATTAGAAGAAATCAAGATTTAATTAAGTGTTTCAGTAGGAAAGATAAAAAAAAATTGAGTAGCACTGACGGTCCGGAACTCCTCGTTTTCTTTTGCAACTATAACAGAGCTATCCAAAAATATAAAAAACCAACCCAGAACTCTCACTCAGGTATCAGCAGAGCATGGGTAAAGATTTGAGTAAGTTGAAATGAAAATTTAATTCACTGTATACGAAAAAAAAAATTTAAAACATTGAGCAGCACTGAGGAACAAAAACTCTTAGGTTCTTGATACACCTATTAAAGCGCTATCAGATCTCGTGAACTGTGAACCCAGAACTTGGACAAGGATACCAGCAGAGCATGGTTGAAAAGTTCGATTAGAAGAAATCAAGATTGAATTAAGTGTTTCTGTAGGACGGATAAAAAAAAAATTGAGAAGCACTGAGGAGCCGGAACTCCTTTTTCCTTTATGCATCTATAAAAGAGCTATCCAAAAATAAGAAAAAGTAACCCAGAACTTTCACTCAGGTATCAGCAGAGCATGGGAAAAGGTTTGATTAAGATGAAATGAAGATTAAATTCAATGTTTCAGGAAGATTGATGAAAAAAAAAATTGTGTAGCATTTAGGAGTGGGAATTCCTCGATTTCTAATAGACCTGTAATGGCAGAATAGGAAAACACGATTAAGTAATCCAGAACTCTCACTTAGGTATCAGCAGAGCATGGGTAAAGATTTGAGTAAGTTGAAATGAAGATTTAATTCACTGTATCCGAAAAAAAAAAAAAAAAAACTTTGAGCAGCACTGAGGAACAAAAACTCTTAGGTTCTTGATACACCTATTAAAGCGCTATCAGATCTCGTGAACTGTGAACCCAGAACTTGGACAAGGATACCAGCAGAGCATGGTTGAAAAGTTCGATTAGAAGAAATCAAGATTGAATTAAGTGTTTCTGTAGGAAGGATAAAAAAAAATTGAGAAGCACTGAGGAGCCGGAACTCCTTTTTCCCTTATGCATCTATAACAGAGCTATCCAAAAATAAGAAAAATTAATCCAGAACTCTCACTCAGGTATCAGCAGAGCATGGGTAAAGGTTTGATTAAGATGAAATGAAGATTAAATTCAATGTTTCAGGAAGATTGATGAAAAAAAAAATTTGTGTAGCTTTTAGGAGTGGGAACTCCTCGATTTCTAATAGACCTGTAATGGCAGAATAGGAAAACACGATTAAGTAATCCAGAACTCTCACTCAGGTATCAGCAGAGCATGGGTAAAGATTTGAGTAAGTTGAAATTGTTATTTAATTTACTGTATCATAAAGAAAAAAATATATAAAAAATTGAGCAGCACTGAGGAACAAAAACTCTTGCTTTCTTGATACACCTATTAAAGCGCTATCAGATCTCGTGAAATATGAATCCAGAACTTGGACTCGGATACCAGCAGAGCATGTTTGAAAAGTTCGATTAGAAGAAATCAAGATTTAATTAAGTGTTTCAGTAGGAAAGATAAAAAAAAAATTGAGTAGCACTGACGGTCCGGAACTCCTCGTTTTCTTTTGCAACTATAACAGACCTATCCAAAAATATAAAAAACCAACCCAGAACTCTCACTCAGGTATCAGCAGAGCATGGGTAAAGGTTTGATTAAGATGAAATAAAGATTAAATTCAATGTTTCAGGAAGATTGATGAAAAAAAAAATTGTTAAGCTTTGAGGAGTGGGAACTCCTCGATTTCTATTAGACCTGTAATGGGAGAATAGGAAAACATGAATAAGTAATCCAGAACTCTCACTCAGATATCAGCAGAGCATGGGTAAAGATTTGAGTAAGTTGAAATGAAAATTTAATTCACTGTATCCGAAAAAAAAAATTTAAAACATTGAGCAGCACTGAGGAACAAAAACTCTTCGGTTCTTGATACACCTATTAAAGCGCTATCAGATCTCGTGAACTGTGAACCCAGAACTTGACAAGGATACCAGCAGAGCATGGTTGAAAAGTTCGATTAGAAGAAATCAAGATTGAATTAAGTGTTTCTGTAGGACGGATAAAAAAAAATTGAGAAGCACTGAGGAGCCGGAACTCCTTTTTCCTTTATGCATCTATAAAAGAGCTATCCAAAAATAAGAAAAAGTAACCCAGAACTTTCACTCAGGTATCAGCAGAGCATGGGAAAAGGTTTGATTAAGATGAAATGAAGATTAAATTCAATGTTTCAGGAAGATTGCTGAAAAAAAAAATTGTGTAGCATTTACGAGGGGGAATTCCTCGATTTCTAATAGACCTGTAATGGCAGAATAGGAAAACACGATTAAGTAATCCAAAACTCTCACTTAGGTATCAGCAGAGCATGGGTAAAGATTTGAGTAAGTTGAAATTGTTATTTAATTTACTGTATCATAAAGAAAAAAATATATAAAAAATTGAGCAGCACTGAGGAACAAAAACTCTTAGGTTCTTGATACACCTATTAAAAGGCTATTAGATCTCGTGAACTGTGAACCCAGAACTTGGACTAGGATACCAGCAGAGCATGTTAGAAAAGTTCGATTAGAAGAAATCAAGATTTAATTAAGTGTTTCAGTAAGAAAGATAAAAAAAAAGTTGAGTAGCACTGACGGTCCGGAACTCCTCGTTTTCTTTTGCAACTATAACAGAGCTATCCAAAAATATAAAAAACCAACCCAGAACTCTCACTCAGGTATTAGCAGAGCATGGGTAAAGGTTTGATTAAGATGAAATGAAGATTAAATTCAATGTTTCAGGAAGATTGATGAAAAAAATAATTGTGTAGCATTTAGGAGTGGGAACTCCTCGATTTCTAATAGACCTGTAATGGCAGAATAGGAAAACACGATTAAGTAATCCAGAACTCTCACTCAGGTATCAGCAGAGCATGGGTAAAGATTTGAGTAAGTTGAAATTGTTATTTATTTTACTGTATCATAAAGAAAAAAATATATAAAAAATTGAGCAGCACTGAGGAACAAAAACTCTTGCTTTCTTGATACACCTATTAAAGCGCTATCAGATCTCGTGAAATATGAATCCAGAACTTGGACTAGGATACCAGCAGAGCATGGTTGAAAAGTTCGATTAGAAGAAATCAAGATTGAATTAAGTGTTTCAGAATGAAGGATAAAAAAAAAATTGAGAAGCACTGAGGAGCGGAAACTCCTCGTTTTCTTTTGCATCTATAACAGAGCTATCCAAAAATAAGAAAAAGTAACCCAGAACTCTCACTCAGGTATCAGCAGAGCATGGGTAAATGTTTGATTAAGATGAAATGAAGATTAAATTCAATGTTTCAGGAAGATTGATGAAAAAAAAATTGTGTAGCATTTAGGAGTGGGAACTCCTCGATTTCTAATAGACCTGTAATGGCAGAATAGGAAAACACGATTAAGTAATCCAGAACTCTCACTCAGGTATCAGCAGAGCATGGGTAAAGATTTGAGAAAGTTGAAATTGTTATTTAATTTACAGTAACATAAAGAAAAAAATATATAAAAAATTGAGCAGCACTGAGGAACAAAAGCTCTTGCTTTCTTGATACACCTATTAAAGCGCTATCAGATCTCGTGAAATATGAATCCAGAACTTGGACTAGGATACCAGCAGAGCATGGTTGAAAAGTTCGATTAGAAGAAATCAAGATTGAATTAAGTGTTTCAGAAGGAAGGATAAAAAAAAAATTGAGAAGCACTGAGGAGCGGGAACTCCTCGTTTTCTTTTGCATCTATAACAGAGCTATCCAAAAATAAGAAAAAGTAACCCAGAACTCTCACTCAGGTATCAGCAGAGCATGGGTAAAGGTTTGATTAAGATGAAATGAAGATTAAATTCAATGTTTCAGAAAGATTGATGAAAAAAAAATTGTGTAGCATTTAGGAGTGGCAACTCCGCGATTTCTAATAGACCTGTAATGGCAGAATAGGAAAACACGATTAAGTAATCCAGAACTCTCACTCAGGTATCAGCAGAGCATGGGTAAAGATTTGAGTAAGTTGAAATTGTTATTTAATTTACTGTATCATAAAGAAAAAAATATATAAAAAATTGAGCAGCACTGAGGAACAAAAACTCTTGCTTTCTTGATACACCTATTAAAGCGCTATCAGATCTCGTGAAATATGAATCCAGAACTTGGACTCGGATACCAGCAGAGCATGTTTGAAAAGTTCGATTAGAAGAAATCAAGATTTAATTAAGTGTTTCAGTAGGAAAGATAAAAAAAAAATTGAGTAGCACTGACGGTCCGGAACTCCTCGTTTTCTTTTGCAACTATAACAGAGCTATCCAAAAATATAAAAAACCAACCCAGAACTCTCACTCAGGTATCAGCAGAGCATGGGTAAAAGTTTGATTAAGATGAAATGAAGATTAAATTCAATGTTTCAGGAAGATTGATGAAAAAAATTATTGTGTAGCATTTAGGAGTGAAAACTCCTCGATTTCTAATAGACCTGTAATGGCAGAATAGGAAAACACGATTAAGTAATCCAGAACTCTCACTCAGGTATCAGCAGAGCATGGGTAAAGATTTGAGTAAGTTGAAATTGTTATTTAATTTACTGTATCATAAAGAAAAAAATATATAAAAAATCGAGCAGCACTGAGGAACAAAAACTCTTGCTTTCTTGATACACCTATTAAAGCGCTATCAGATCTCGTAAAATATGAATCCAGAACTTGGACTCGGATACCAGCAGAGCATGTTTGAAAAGTTCGATTAGAAGAAATCAAGATTTAATTAAGTGTTTCAGTAGGAAAGATAAAAAAAAAATTGAGTAGCACTGAGGGTCCGGAACTCCTCGTTTTCTTTTGCAACTATAACAGAGCTATCCAAAAATATAAAAAACCAACCCAGAACTCTCACTCAGGTATCAGCAGAGCATGGGTAAAGGTTTGATTAAGATGAAATGAAGATTAAATTCAATGTTTCAGGAAGATTGATGAAAAAAAAATTGTGTAGCATTTAGGAGTGGGAACTCCTCGATTTCTAATAGACCTGTAATTGCAGAATAGGAA
This sequence comes from Conistra vaccinii, assembly GCA_948150665.1. Lineage (NCBI taxonomy): Eukaryota > Metazoa > Arthropoda > Insecta > Lepidoptera > Noctuidae > Conistra > Conistra vaccinii. The sequence goes on from OX411315.1 coordinate 19,627,357, forward strand.
AACACGATTAAGTAATCCAGAACTCTCACTCAGGTATCAGCAGAGCATGGGTAAAGATTTGAGTAAGTTGAAATTGTTATTTATTTTACTGTATCATAAAGAAAAAAATATATAAAAAATTGAGCAGCACTGAGGAACAAAAACTCTTGCTTTCTTGATACACCTATTAAAGCGCTATCAGATCTCGTGAAATATGAATCCAGAACTTGGACTAGGATACCAGCAGAGCATGGTTGAAAAGTTCGATTAGAAGAAATCAAGATTGAATTAAGTGTTTCAGAAGGAAGGATAAAAAAAAAAATTGAGAAGCACTGAGGAGCGGGAACTCCTCGTTTTCTTTTGCATCTATAACAGAGCTATCCAAAAATAAGAAAAAGTAACCCAGAACTCTCACTCAGGTATCAGCAGAGCATGGGTAAAGGTTTGATTAAGATGAAATGAAGATTAAATTCAATGTTTCAGGAAGATTGATGAAAAAAAAATTGTGTAGCATTTAGGAGTAGGAACTCCGCGATTTCTAATAGACCTGTAATGGCAGAATAGGACAACACGATTAAATAATCCAGAACTCTCACTTAGGTATCAGCAGAGCATGGGTAAAGATTTGAGTAAGTTGAAATTGTTATTTATTTTACTGTATCATAAAGAAAAAAATATATAAAAAATTGAGCAGCACTGAGGAACAAAAACTCTTGCTTTCTTGATACACCTATTGAAGCGCTATCAGATCTCGTGAAATATGAATCCAGAACTTGGACTCGGATACCAGCAGAGCATGTTTGAAAAGTTCGATTAGAAGAAATCAAGATTTAATTAAGTGTTTCAGTAGGAAAGATAAAAAAAAAATTAAGTAGCACTGAGGGTCCGGAACTCCTCGTTTTCTTTTGCAACTATAACAGAGCTATCCAAAGATAAGAAAAAGTAACCCAGAACTCTCACTCAGGTATCAGCAGAGCATGGGTAAAGGTTTGATTAAGATGAAATGAAGATTAAATTCAATGTTTCAGGAAGATTGATGAAAAAAAAATTGTGTAGCATTTAGGAGTGGGAACTCCTCGATTTCTAATAGACCTGTAATTGCAGAATAGGAAAACACGATTAAGTAATCCAGAACTCTCACTCAGGTATCAGCAGAGCATGGGTAAAGATTTGAGTAAGTTGAAATTGTTATTTATTTTACTGTATCATAAAGAAAAAAATATATAAAAAATTGAGCAGCACTGAGGAACAAAAACTCTTGCTTTCTTGATACACCTATTAAAGCGCTATCAGATCTCGTGAAATATGAATCCAGAACTTGGACTAGGATACCAGCAGAGCATGGTTGAAAAGTTCGATTAGAAGAAATCAAGATTGAATTAAGTGTTTCAGAAGGAAGGATAAAAAAAAAATTGAGAAGCACTGAGGAGCGGGAACTCCTCGTTTTCTTTTGCATCTATAACAGAGCTATCCAAAAATAAGAAAAAGTAACCCAGAACTCTCACTCAGGTATCAGCAGAGCATGGGTAAAGGTTTGATTAAGATGAAATGAAGATTAAATTCAATGTTTCAGGAAGATTAGTAAAAAAAAAAATTGTGTAGCTTTGAGGAGTGGGAACTCCTCGATTTCTAATAGACCTGTAATGGGAGAATAGGAAAACATGATCAAGTAATCCAGAACTCTCACTCAGGTATCAGCAGAGCATGGGTAAAGATTTGAGTAAGTTCAAATGAAGATATAATTAACTGTATCCGAAAGAAAAAAAATATAAAACATTGAGCAGCACTGAGGAACAAAAACTCTTGGGTTCTTGATACACCTATTAAAGGGCTATTAGATCTCGTGAACTGTGAACCCAGAACTTGGACTAGGATACCAGCAGAGCATGATTGAAAATTTCGACTAGAAGAAATCAAGATTGAATTTAGTGTTTCAGTAGGAAGGATCAAAAAATATTTGAGTTGCACTGAGTAGCCGGAACTCCTCGTTTTCTTTTGCACCAATAACAGTGCTATCTAAAAATAAGAAAAAATAACCCAGAACTCTCACTCAAATATCAGCAGAGCATGGGTAAAGGTTTGATTAAGATGAAATGAAGATTAAATTCAATGTTTCAGGAAGATTGATGAAAAAAATAATTGTGTAGCATTTAGGAGTGGGAACTCCTCGATTTCTAATAGACCTGTAATGGCAGAATAGGAAAACATGATTAAGTAATTCAGAACCTCTCACTCAGGTATCAGCAGAGCATGGGTAAAGATTGAGTAAGTTGAAATTGTTATTTAATTTACTGTATCATAAAGAAAAAAATATATAAAAAATTGAGCAGCACTGAGGAACAAAAACTCTTGCTTTCTTGATACACCTATTAAAGCGCTATCAGATCTCGTGAAATATGAATCCAGAACTTGGACTAGGATACCAGCAGAGCATGGTTGAAAAGTTCGATTAGAAGAAATCAAGATTGAATTAAGTGTTTCAGAAGGAAGGATAAAAAAAAAAATTGAGAAGCACTGAGGAGCGGGAACTCCTCGTTTTCTTTTGCATCTATAACAGAGCTATCCAAAAATAAGAAAAAGTAACCCAGAACTCTCACTCAGGTATCAGCAGAGCATGGGTAAAGGTTTGATTAAGATGAAATGAAGATTAAATTCAATGTTTCAGGAAGATTGATGAAAAAAAAATTGTGTAGCATTTAGGAGTAGGAACTCCGCGATTTCTAATAGACCTGTAATGGCAGAATAGGACAACACGATTAAATAATCCAGAACTCTCACTTAGGTATCAGCAGAGCATGGGTAAAGATTTGAGTAAGTTGAAATTGTTATTTATTTTACTGTATCATAAAGAAAAAAATATATAAAAAATTGAGCAGCACTGAGGAACAAAAACTCTTGCTTTCTTGATACACCTATTGAAGCGCTATCAGATCTCGTGAAATATGAATCCAGAACTTGGACTCGGATACCAGCAGAGCATGTTTGAAAAGTTCGATTAGAAGAAATCAAGATTTAATTAAGTGTTTCAGTAGGAAAGATAAAAAAAAAATTAAGTAGCACTGAGGGTCCGGAACTCCTCGTTTTCTTCTGCAACTATAACAGAGCTATCCAAAGATAAGAAAAAGTAACCCAGAACTCTCACTCAGGTATCAGCAGAGCATGGGTAAAGGTTTGATTAAGATGAAATGAAGATTAAATTCAATGTTTCAGGAAGATTGATGAAAAAAAAATTGTGTAGCATTTAGGAGTGGGAACTCCTCGATTTCTAATAGACCTGTAATTGCAGAATAGGAAAACACGATTAAGTAATCCAGAACTCTCACTCAGGTATCAGCAGAGCATGGGTAAAGATTTGAGTAAGTTGAAATTGTTATTTATTTTACTGTATCATAAAGAAAAAAATATATAAAAAATTGAGCAGCACTGAGGAACAAAAACTCTTGCTTTCTTGATACACCTATTAAAGCGCTATCAGATCTCGTGAAATATGAATCCAGAACTTGGACTAGGATACCAGCAGAGCATGGTTGAAAAGTTCGATTAGAAGAAATCAAGATTGAATTAAGTGTTTCAGAAGGAAGGATAAAAAAAAAATTGAGAAGCACTGAGGAGCGGGAACTCCTCGTTTTCTTTTGCATCTATAACAGAGCTATCCAAAAATAAGAAAAAGTAACCCAGAACTCTCACTCAGGTATCAGCAGAGCATGGGTAAAGGTTTGATTAAGATGAAATGAAGATTAAATTCAATGTTTCAGGAAGATTACTAAAAAAAAAAATTGTGTAGCTTTGAGGAGTGGGAACTCCTCGATTTCTAATAGACCTGTAATGGGAGAATAGGAAAACATGATCAAGTAATCCAGAACTCTCACTCAGGTATCAGCAGAGCATGGGTAAAGATTTGAGTAAGTTCAAATGAAGATATAATTAACTGTATCCGAAAGAAAAAAAATATAAAACATTGAGCAGCACTGAGGAACAAAAACTCTTGGGTTCTTGATACACCTATTAAAGGGCTATTAGATCTCGTGAACTGTGAACCCAGAACTTGGACTAGGATACCAGCAGAGCATGATTGAAAATTTCGACTAGAAGAAATCAAGATTGAATTTAGTGTTTCAGTAGGAAGGATCAAAAAATATTTGAGTTGCACTGAGTAGCCGGAACTCCTCGTTTTCTTTTGCACCAATAACAGAGCTATCTAAAAATAAGAAAAAATAACCCAGAACTCTCACTCAAATATCAGCAGAGCATGGGTAAAGGTTTGATTAAGATGAAATGAAGATTAAATTCAATGTTTCAGGAAGATTGATGAAAAAAATAATTGTGTAGCATTTAGGAGTGGGAACTCCTCGATTTCTAATAGACCTGTAATGGCAGAATAGGAAAACATGATTAAGTAATTCAGAACCTCTCACTCAGGTATCAGCAGAGCATGGGTAAAGATTGAGTAAGTTGAAATTGTTATTTAATTTACTGTATCATAAAGAAAAAAATATATAAAAAATTGAGCAGCACTGAGGAACAAAAACTCTTGCTTTCTTGATACACCTATTAAAGCGCTATCAGATCTCGTGAAATATGAATCCAGAACTTGGACTAGGATACCAGCAGAGCATGGTTGAAAAGATCGATTAGAAGAAATCAAGATTGAATTAAGTGTTTCAGAAGGAAGGATAAAAAAAAAATTGAGAAGCACTGAGGAGCGGGAACTCCTCGTTTTCTTTTGCATCTATAACAGAGCTGTCCAAAAATAAGAAAAAGTAACCCAGAACTCTCACTCAGGTATCAGCAGAGCATGGATAAAGGTTTGATTAAGATGAAATGAAGATTAAATTCAATGTTTCAGGAAGATTGATGAAAAAAAAATTGTGTAGCTTTGAGGAGTGGGAACTCCTCGATTTCTAATAGACCTGTAATGGGTGAATAGGAAAACATGATCAAGTAATCCAGAACTCTCACTCAGGTATCAGCAGAGCATGGGTAAAGATTTGAGTAAGTTGAAATTGTTATTTAATTTACTGTATCATAAAGAAAAAAATTAAAAAAAAAAATTGCAGCACTAAGGAACAAAAACTCTTGGGTTCTTGATACACCTATTAAAGGGCTATTAGATCTCGTGAACTGTGAACCCAGAACTTGGACAAGGATACCAGCAGAGCATGGTTGAAAAGTTCGATTAGAAGAAATCAAGATTGAATTAAGTGTTTCTGTAGGAAGGATAAAAAAAAATTGAGAAGCACTGAGGAGCCGGAACTCCTTTTTCCCTTATGCATCTATAACAGAGCTATCCAAAAATAAGAAAAATTAACCCAGAACTCTCACTCAGGTATCAGCAGAGCATGGATAAAGGTTTGATTAAGATGAAATGAAGATTAAATGCAATGTTTCAGGAAGATTGATGAAAAAAAAAATTTGTGTAGCTTTTAGGAGTGGGAACTCCTCGATTTCTAATAGACCTGTAATGGCAGAATAGGAAAACACGATTAAGTAATCCAGAACTCTCACTCAGGTATCAGCAGAGCATGGGTAAAGATTTGAGTAAGTTGAAATTGTTATTTATTTTACTGTATCATAAAGAAAAAAATATATAAAAAATTGAGCAGCACTGAGGAACAAAAACTCTTGCTTTCTTGATACACCTATTAAAGCGCTATCAGATCTCGTGAAATATGAATCCAGAACTTGGACTAGGATACCAGCAGAGCATGGTTGAAAAGTTCGATTAGAAGAAATCAAGATTGAATTAAGTGTTTCAGAAGGAAGGATAAAAAAAAAATTGAGAAGCACTGAGGAGCGGGAACTCCTCGTTTTCTTTTGCATCTATAACAGAGCTATCCAAAAATAAGAAAAAGTAACCCAGAACTCTCACTCAGGTATCAGCAGAGCATGGGTAAAGGTTTGATTAAGATGAAATGAAGATTAAATTCAATGTTTCAGGAAGATTACTAAAAAAAAAAATTGTGTAGCTTTGAGGAGTGGGAACTCCTCGATTTCTAATAGACCTGTAATGGGAGAATAGGAAAACATGATCAAGTAATCCAGAACTCTCACTCAGGTATCAGCAGAGCATGGGTAAAGATTTGAGTAAGTTCAAATGAAGATATAATTAACTGTATCCGAAAGAAAAAAAATATAAAACATTGAGCAGCACTGAGGAACAAAAACTCTTGGGTTCTTGATACACCTATTAAAGGGCTATTAGATCTCGTGAACTGTGAACCCAGAACTTGGACTAGGATACCAGCAGAGCATGATTGAAAATTTCGACTAGAAGAAATCAAGATTGAATTTAGTGTTTCAGTAGGAAGGATCAAAAAATATTTGAGTTGCACTGAGTAGCCGGAACTCCTCGTTTTCTTTTGCACCAATAACAGAGCTATCTAAAAATAAGAAAAAATAACCCAGAACTCTCACTCAAATATCAGCAGAGCATGGGTAAAGGTTTGATTAAGATGAAATGAAGATTAAATTCAATGTTTCAGGAAGATTGATGAAAAAAATAATTGTGTAGCATTTAGGAGTGGGAACTCCTCGATTTCTAATAGACCTGTAATGGCAGAATAGGAAAACATGATTAAGTAATTCAGAACCTCTCACTCAGGTATCAGCAGAGCATGGGTAAAGATTGAGTAAGTTGAAATTGTTATTTAATTTACTGTATCATAAAGAAAAAAATATATAAAAAATTGAGCAGCACTGAGGAACAAAAACTCTTGCTTTCTTGATACACCTATTAAAGCGCTATCAGATCTCGTGAAATATGAATCCAGAACTTGGACTAGGATACCAGCAGAGCATGGTTGAAAAGATCGATTAGAAGAAATCAAGATTGAATTAAGTGTTTCAGAAGGAAGGATAAAAAAAAAATTGAGAAGCACTGAGGAGCGGGAACTCCTCGTTTTCTTTTGCATCTATAACAGAGCTGTCCAAAAATAAGAAAAAGTAACCCAGAACTCTCACTCAGGTATCAGCAGAGCATGGATAAAGGTTTGATTAAGATGAAATGAAGATTAAATTCAATGTTTCAGGAAGATTGATGAAAAAAAAATTGTGTAGCTTTGAGGAGTGGGAACTCCTCGATTTCTAATAGACCTGTAATGGGTGAATAGGAAAACATGATCAAGTAATCCAGAACTCTCACTCAGGTATCAGCAGAGCATGGGTAAAGATTTGAGTAAGTTGAAATTGTTATTTAATTTACTGTATCATAAAGAAAAAAATTAAAAAAAAAAATTGCAGCACTAAGGAACAAAAACTCTTGGGTTCTTGATACACCTATTAAAGGGCTATTAGATCTCGTGAACTGTGAACCCAGAACTTGGACAAGGATACCAGCAGAGCATGGTTGAAAAGTTCGATTAGAAGAAATCAAGATTGAATTAAGTGTTTCTGTAGGAAGGATAAAAAAAAATTGAGAAGCACTGAGGAGCCGGAACTCCTTTTTCCCTTATGCATCTATAACAGAGCTATCCAAAAATAAGAAAAATTAACCCAGAACTCTCACTCAGGTATCAGCAGAGCATGGATAAAGGTTTGATTAAGATGAAATGAAGATTAAATGCAATGTTTCAGGAAGATTGATGAAAAAAAAAATTTGTGTAGCTTTTAGGAGTGGGAACTCCTCGATTTCTAATAGACCTGTAATGGCAGAATAGGAAAACACGATTAAGTAATCCAGAACTCTCACTCAGGTATCAGCAGAGCATGGGTAAAGATTTGAGTAAGTTGAAATTGTTATTTAATTTACTGTATCATAAAGAAAAAAATATATAAAAAATTGAGCAGCACTGAGGAACAAAAACTCTTGCTTTCTTGATACACCTATTAAAGCGCTATCAGATCTCGTGAAATATGAATCCAGAACTTGGACTCGGATACCAGCAGAGCATGTTTGAAAAGTTCGATTAGAAGAAATCAAGATTTAATTAAGTGTTTCAGTAGGATAGATAAAAAAAAAATTGAGTAGCACTGACGGTCCGGAACTCCTCGTTTTCTTTTGCAACTATAACAGAGCTATCCAAAAATATAAAAAACCAACCCAGAACTCTCACTCAGGTATCAGCAGAGCATGGGTAAAGGTTTGATTAAGATGAAATGAAGATTAAATTCAATGTTTCAGGAAGATTGATGAAAAAAAAATTGTGTAGCATTTAGGAGTGGGAACTCCTCGATTTCTAATAGACCTGTAATTGCAGAATAGGAAAACACGATTAAGTAATCCAGAACTCTCACTCAGGTATCAGCAGAGTATGGGTAAAGATTTGAGTAAGTTGAAATTGTAATTTATTTTACTGTATCATAAAGAAAAAAATATATAAAAAATTGAGCAGCACTGAGGAACAAAAACTCTTGCTTTCTTGATACACCTATTAAAGCGCTATCAGATCTCGTGAAATATGAATCCAGAACTTGGACTAGGATACCAGCAGAGCATGTTTGAAAAGTTCGATTAGAAGAAATCAAGATTTAATTAAGTATTTCAGTAGGAAAGATAAAAAAAAAAATGAGTAGCACTGAGGGTCCGGAACCCCTCGTTTTCTTTTGCAACTATAACAGAGCTATCCAAAAATATAAAAAACCAACCCAGAACTCTCACTCAGGTATCAGCAGAGCATGGGTAAAGGTTTGATTAAGATGAAATGAAGATTAAATTCAATGTTTCAGGAAGATTAATGAAAAAAATAATTGTGTAGCATTTAGGAGTGGGAACTCCTCGATTTATAATAGACCTGTAATTGCAGAATAGGAAAACATGAATAAGTAATCCAGAACTCTCACTCAGGTATCAGCAGAGCATGGGTAAAGATTTGAGTAAGTTGAAATGAAAATTTAATTCACTGCATCCGAAAAAAAAAATTTAAAACATTGAGCAGCACTGAGGAACAAAAACTCTTAGGTTCTTGATACACCTATTAAAGCGCTATCAGATCTCGTGAACTGTGAACCCAGAACTTGGACAAGGATACCAGCAGAGCATGGTTGAAAAGTTCGATTAGAAGAAATCAAGATTGAATTAAGTGTTTCTGTAGGACGGATAAAAAAAAAATTGAGAAGCACTGAGGAGCCGGAACTCCTTTTTCCTTTATGCATCTATAAAAGAGCTATCCAAAAATAAGAAAAAGTAACCCAGAACTTTCACTCAGGTATCAGCAGAGCATGGGAAAAGGTTTGATTAAGATGAAATGAAGATTAAATTCAATGTTTCAGGAAGATTGATGAAAAAAAAAATTGTGTAGCATTTAGGAGTGGGAATTCCTCGATTTCTAATAGACCTGTAATGGCAGAATAGGAAAACACGATTAAGTAATCCAGAACTCTCACTTAGGTATCAGCAGAGCATGGGTAAAGATTTGAGTAAGTTGAAATTGTTATTTAATTTACTGTATCATAAAGAAAAAAATATATAAAAAATTGAGCAGCACTGAGGAACAAAAACTCTTAGGTTCTTGATACACCTATTAAAAGGCTATTAGATCTCGTGAACTGTGAACCCAGAACTTGGACTAGGATACCAGCAGAGCATGGTTGAAAATTTCGATTAGAAGAAATCAAGATTGAATTTAGTGTTTCAGAAGGAAAGATAAAAAAAAAATTGAGTAGCACTGAGGGTCCGGAACTCCTCGTTTTCTTTTGCAACTATAACAGAGCTATTCAAAAATATAAAATAGCAACCCAGAACTCTCACTCAGGTATCAGCAGAGCATGGGTAAAGGTTTGATTAAGATGAAATGAAGATTCAATTCAATGTTTCAGGAAGATTGATGAAAAAAATAATTGTGTAGCATTTAGGAGTGGGAACTCCTCGATTTCTAATAGACCTGTAATGGCAGAATAGGAAAACACGATTAAGTAATCCAGAACTCTCACTCAGGTATCAGCAGAGCATGGGTAAAGTTTTGAGTAAGTTGAAAATGTTATTTAATTTACTGTATCATAAAGAAAAAAATATATAAAAAATTGAGCAGCACTGAGGAACAAAAACTCTTGCTTTCTTGATACACCTATTAAAGCGCTATCAGATCTCGTGAAATATGAATCCAGAACTTGGACTCGGATACCAGCAGAGCATGTTAGAAAAGTTCGATTAGAAGAAATCAAGATTGAATTAAGTGTTTCTGTAGGACGGATAAAAAAAAAATTGAGAAGCACTGAGGAGCCGGATCTCCTTTTTCCTTTATGCATCTCTAAAAGAGCTATCCAAAAATAAGAAAAAGTAACCCAGAACTTTCACTCAGGTATCAGCAGAGCATGGGAAAAGGTTTGATTAAGATGAAATGAAGATTAAATTCAATGTTTCAGGAAGATTGATGAAAAAAAAAATTGTGTAGCATTTAGGAGTGGGAATTCCTCGATTTCTAATAGACCTGTAATGGCAGAATAGGAAAACACGATTAAGTAATCCAGAACTCTCACTTAGGTATCAGCAGAGCATGGGTAAAGATTTGAGTAAGTTGAAATTGTTATTTAATTTACTGTATCATAAAGAAAAAAATTAAAAAAAAAAATTGCAGCACTAAGGAACAAAAACTCTTGGGTTCTTGATACACCTATTAAAGGGCTATTAGATCTCGTGAACTGTGAACCCAGAACTTGGACAAGGATACCAGCAGAGCATGGTTGAAAAGTTCGATTAGAAGAAATCAAGATTGAATTAAGTGTTTCTGTAGGAAGGATAAAAAAAAATTGAGAAGCACTGAGGAGCCGGAACTCCTTTTTCCCTTATGCATCTATAACAGAGCTATCCAAAAATAAGAAAAATTAACCCAGAACTCTCACTCAGGTATCAGCAGAGCATGGGTAAAGGTTTGATTAAGATGAAATGAAGATTAAATTCAATGTTTCAGGAAGATTGATGAAAAAAAAAATTTGTGTAGCTTTTAGGAGTGGGAACTCCTCGATTTCTAATAGACCTGTAATGGCAGAATAGGAAAACACGATTAAGTAATCCAGAACTCTCACTCAGGTATCAGCAGAGCATGGGTAAAGATTTGAGTAAGTTGAAAATGTTATTTAATTTACTGTATCATAAAGAAAAAAATATATAAAAAATTGAGCAGCACTGAGGAACAAAAACTCTTGCTTTCTTGATACACCTATTAAAGCGCTATCAGATCTCGTGAAATATGAATCCAGAACTTGGACTCGGATACCAGCAGAGCATGTTAGAAAAGTTCGATTAGAAGAAATCAAGATTGAATTAAGTGTTTCTGTAGGACGGATAAAAAAAAAATTGAGAAGCACTGAGGAGCCGGAACTCCTTTTTCCTTTATGCATCTATAAAAGAGCTATCCAAAAATAAGAAAAAGTAACCCAGAACTTTCACTCAGGTATCAGCAGAGCATGGGTAAAGGTTTGATTAAGATGAAATGAAGATTAAATTCAATGTTTCAGGAAGATTGATGAAAAAAATAATTGTGTAGCATTTAGGAGTGGGAACTCCTCGATTTCTAATAGACCTGTAATGGCAGAATAGGAAAACACGATTAAGTAATCCAGAACTCTCACTCAGGTATCAGCAGAGCATGGGTAAAGATTTGAGTAAGTTGAAAATGTTATTTAATTTACTGTATCATAAAGAAAAAAATATATAAAAAATTGAGCAGCACTGAGGAACAAAAACTCTTGCTTTCTTGATACACCTATTAAAGCGCTATCAGATCTCGTGAAATATGAATCCAGAACTTGGACTCGGATACCAGCAGAGCATGTTAGAAAAGTTCGATTAGAAGAAATCAAGATTTAATTAAGTGTTTCAGTAAGAAAGATAAAAAAAAAATTGAGTAGCACTGACGGTCCGGAACTCCTCGTTTTCTTTTGCAACTATAACAGAGCTATCCAAAAATATAAAAAACCAACCCAGAACTCTCACTCAGGTATCAGCAGAGCATGGGTAAAGGTTTGATTAAGATGAAATGAAGATTAAATTCAATGTTTCAGGAAGATTGATGAAAAAAATAATTGTGTAGCATTTAGGAGTGGGAACTCCTCGATTTCTAATAGACCTGTAATGGCAGAATAGGAAAACACGATTAAGTAATCCAGAACTCTCACTCAGGTATCAGCAGAGCATGGGTAAAGATTTGAGTAAGTTGAAATTGTTATTTAATTTACTGTATCATAAAGAAAAAAATATATAAAAAATCGAGCAGCACTGAGGAACAAAAACTCTTGCTTTCTTGATACACCTATTAAAGCGCTATCAGATCTCGTAAAATATGAACCCAGAACTTGGACTCGGATACCAGCAGAGCATGTTTGAAAAGTTCGATTAGAAGAAATCAAGATTTAATTAAGTGTTTCAGTAGGAAAGATAAAAAAAAAATTGAGTAGCACTGAGGGTCCGGAACTCCTCGTTTTCCTTTGCAACTATAACAGAGCTATCCAAAAATATAAAAAACCAACCCAGAACTCTCACTCAGGTATCAGCAGAGCATGGGTAAAGGTTTGATTAAGATGAAATGAAGATTAAATTCAATGTTTCAGGAAGATTGATGAAAAAAAAATTGTGTAGCATTTAGGAGTGGGAACTCCTCGATTTCTAATAGACCTGTAATTGCAGAATAGGAAAACACGATTAAGTAATCCAGAACTCTCACTCAGGTATCAGCAGAGCATGGGTAAAGATTTGAGTAAGTTGAAATTGTAATTTATTTTACTGTATCATAAAGAAAAAAATATATAAAAAATTGAGCAGCACTGAGGAACAAAAACTCTTGCTTTCTTGATACACCTATTAAAGCGCTATCAGATCTCGTGAAATATGAATCCAGAACTTGGACTAGGATACCAGCAGAGCATGGTTGAAAAGTTCGATTAGAAGAAATCAAGATTGAATTAAGTGTTTCAGAAGGAAGGATAAAAAAAAAATTGAGAAGCACTGAGGAGCGGAAACTCCTCGTTTTCTTTTGCATCTATAACAGAGCTATCCAAAAATAAGAAAAAGTAACCCAGAACTCTCACTCAGGTATCAGCAGAGCATGGGTAAAGGTTTGATTAAGATGAAATGAAGATTAAATTCAATGTTTCAGAAAGATTGATGAAAAAAAAATTGTGTAGCATTTAGGAGTGGGAACTCCGCGATTTCTAATAGACCTGTAATGGCAGAATAGGAAAACACGATTAAATAATCCAGAACTCTCACTCAGGTATCAGCAGAGCATGGGTAAAGATTTGAGTAAGTTGAAATTGTTATTTAATTTACTGTATCATAAAGAAAAAAATATATAAAAAATTGAGCAGCACTGAGGAACAAAAACTCTTGCTTTCTTGATACACCTATTAAAGCGCTATCAGATCTCGTGAAATATGAATCCAGAACTTGGACTCGGATACCAGCAGAGCATGTTTGAAAAGTTCGATTAGAAGAAATCAAGATTTAATTAAGTGTTTCAGTAGGAAAGATAAAAAAAAAATTGAGTAGCACTGACGGTCCGGAACTCCTCGTTTTCTTTTGCAACTATAACAGAGCTATCCAAAAATATAAAAAACCAACCCAGAACTCTCACTCAGGTATCAGCAGAGCATGGGTAAAAGTTTGATTAAGATGAAATGAAGATTAAATTCAATGTTTCAGGAATATTGATGAAAAAAATTATTGTGTAGTATTTAGGAGTGGGAACTCCTCGATTTCTAATAGACCTGTAATGGCAGAATAGGAAAACACGATTAAGTAATCCAGAACTCTCACTCAGGTATCAGCAGAGCATGGGTAAAGATTTGAGTAAGTTGAAATTGTTATTTAATTTACTGTATCATAAAGAAAAAAATATATAAAAAATCGAGCAGCACTGAGGAACAAAAACTCTTGCTTTCTTGATACACCTATTAAAGCGCTATCAGATCTCGTAAAATATGAATCCAGAACTTGGACTCGGATACCAGCAGAGCATGTTTGAAAAGTTCGATTAGAAGAAATCAAGATTTAATTAAGTGTTTCAGTAGGAAAGATAAAAAAAAAATTGAGTAGCACTGAGGGTCCGGAACTCCTCGTTTTCTTTTGCAACTATAACAGAGCTATCCAAAAATATAAAAAACCAACCCAGAACTCTCACTCAGGTATCAGCAGAGCATGGGTAAAGGTTTGATTAAGATGAAATGAAGATTAAATTCAATGTTTCAGGAAGATTGATGAAAAAAAAATTGTGTAGCATTTAGGAGTGGGAACTCTTCGATTTCTAATAGACCTGTAATTGCAGAATAGGAAAACACGATTAAGTAATCCAGAACTCTCACTCAGGTATCAGCAGAGCATGGGTAAAGATTTGAGTAAGTTGAAATTGTTATTTATTTTACTGTATCATAAAGAAAAAAATATATAAAAAATTGAGCAGCACTGAGGAACAAAAACTCTTGCTTTCTTGATACACCTATTAAAGCGCTATCAGATCTCGTGAAATATGAATCCAGAACTTGGACTAGGATACCAGCAGAGCATGGTTGAAAAGTTCGATTAGAAGAAATCAAGATTGAATTAAGTGTTTCAGAAGGAAGGATAAAAAAAAATTGAGAAGCACTGAGGAGCGGAAACTCCTCGTTTTCTTTTGCATCTATAACAGAGCTATCCAAAAATAAGAAAAGTAACCCAGAACTCTCACTCAGGTATCAGCAGAGCATGGGTAAATGTTTGATTAAGATGAAATGAAGATTAAATTCAATGTTTCAGGAAGATTGATGAAAAAAAAATTGTGTAGCATTTAGGAGTGGGAACTCCTCGATTTCTAATATACCTGTAATGGCAGAATAGGAAAACACGATTAAGTAATCCAGAACTCTCACTCAGGTATCAGCAGAGCATGGGTAAAGATTTGAGAAAGTTGAAATTGTTATTTATTTTACTGTATCATAAAGAAAAAAATATATAAAAAATTGAGCAGCACTGAGGAACAAAAACTCTTGCTTTCTTGATACACCTATTAAAGCGCTATCAGATCTCGTGAAATATGAATCCAGAACTTGGACTAGGATACCAGCAGAGCATGGTTGAAAAGTTCGATTAGAAGAAATCAAGATTGAATTAAGTGTTTCAGAAGGAAGGATAAAAAAAAATTGAGAAGCACTGAGGAGCGGAAACTCCTCGTTTTCTTTTGCATCTATAACAGAGCTATCCAAAAATAAGAAAAGTAACCCAGAACTCTCACTCAGGTATCAGCAGAGCATGGGTAAATGTTTGATTAAGATGAAATGAAGATTAAATTCAATGTTTCAGGAAGATTGATGAAAAAAAAATTGTGTAGCATTTAGGAGTGGGAACTCCTCGATTTCTAATATACCTGTAATGGCAGAATAGGAAAACACGATTAAGTAATCCAGAACTCTCACTCAGGTATCAGCAGAGCATGGGTAAAGATTTGAGAAAGTTGAAATTGTTATTTAATTTACAGTAACATAAAGAAAAAAATATATAAAAAATTGAGCAGCACTGAGGAACAAAAACTCTTGCTTTCTTGATACACCTATTAAAGCGCTATCAGATCTCGTGAAATATGAATCCAGAACTTGGACTAGGATACCAGCAGAGCATGGTTGAAAAGTTCGATTAGAAGAAATCAAGATTGCATTAAGTGTTTCAGAAGGAAGGATAAAAAAAAAATTGAGAAGCACTGAGGAGCGGGAACTCCTCGTTTTCTTTTGCATCTATAACAGAGCTATCCAAAAATAAGAAAAAGTAACCCAGAACTCTCACTCAGGTATCAGCAGAGCATGGGTAAAGGTTTGATTAAGATGAAATGAAGATTAAATTCAATGTTTCAGAAAGATTGATGAAAAAAAAATTGTGTAGCATTTAGGAGTGGGAACTCCGCGATTTCTAATAGACCTGTAATGGCAGAATAGGAAAACACGATTAAGTAATCCAGAACTCTCACTCAGGTATCAGCAGAGCATGGGTAAAGATATGAGTAAGTTGAAATTGTTATTTAATTTACTGTATCATAAAGAAAAAAATATATAAAAAATCGAGCAGCACTGAGGAACAAAAACTCTTGCTTTCTTGATACACCTATTAAAGCGCTATCAGATCTCGTAAAATATGAATCCAGAACTTGGACTCGGATACCAGCAGAGCATGTTTGAAAAGTTCGATTAGAAGAAATCAAGATTTAATTAAGTGTTTCAGTAGGAAAGATAAAAAAAAAATTGAGTAGCACTGAGGGTCCGGAACTCCTCGTTTTCTTTTGCAACTATAACAGAGCTATCCAAAAATATAAAAAACCAACCCAGAACTCTCACTCAGGTATCAGCAGAGCATGGGTAAAGGTTTGATTAAGATGAAATGAAGATTAAATTCAATGTTTCAGGAAGATTGATGAAAAAAAAATTGTGTAGCATTTAGGAGGGGGAACTCCTCGATTTCTAATAGACCTGTAATTGCAGAATAGGAAAACACGATTAAGTAATCCAGAACTCTCACTCAGGTATCAGCAGAGCATGGGTAAAGATTTGAGTAAGTTGAAATTGTTATTTATTTTACTGTATCATAAAGAAAAAAATATATAAAAAATTGAGCAGCACTGAGGAACAAAAACTCTTGCTTTCTTGATACACCTATTAAAGCGCTATCAGATCTCGTGAAATATGAATCCAGAACTTGGACTAGGATACCAGCAGAGCATGGTTGAAAAGTTCGATTAGAAGAAATCAAGATTGAATTAAGTGTTTCAGAAGGAAGGATAAAAAAAAAATTGAGAAGCACTGAGGAGCGGGAACTCCTCGTTTTCTTTTGCATCTATAACAGAGCTATCCAAAGATAAGAAAAAGTAACCCAGAACTCTCACTCAGGTATCAGCAGAGCATGGGTAAAGGTTTGATTAAGATGAAATGAAGATTAAATTCAATGTTTCAGGAAGATTGATGAAAAAAAAATTGTGTAGCATTTAGGAGTGGGAACTCCTCGATTTCTAATAGACCTGTAATTGCAGAATAGGAAAACACGATTAAGTAATCCAGAACTCTCACTCAGGTATCAGCAGAGCATGGGTAAAGATTTGAGTAAGTTGAAATTGTTATTTATTTTACTGTATCATAAAGAAAAAAATATATAAAAAATTGAGCAGCACTGAGGAACAAAAACTCTTGCTTTCTTGATACACCTATTAAAGCGCTATCAGATCTCGTGAAATATGAATCCAGAACTTGGACTAGGATACCAGCAGAGCATGGTTGAAAAGTTCGATTAGAAGAAATCAAGATTGAATTAAGTGTTTCGGAAGGAAGGATAAAAAAAAAATTGAGAAGCACTGAGGAGCGGGAACTCCTCGTTTTCTTTTGCATCTATAACAGAGCTATCCAAAAATAAGAAAAAGTAACCCAGAACTCTCACTCAGGTATCAGCAGAGCATGGGTAAAGGTTTGATTAAGATGAAATGAAGAAAATTCAATGTTTCAGGAAGATTAGTAAAAAAAAAAATTGTGTAGCTTTGAGGAGTTGAAACTCCTCGATTTCTAATAGACCTGTAATGGGAGAATAGGAAAACATGATCAAGTAATCCAGAACTCTCACTCAGGTATCAGCAGAGCATGGGTAAAGATTTGAGTAAGTTCAAATGAAGATATAATTAACTGTATCCGAAAGAAAAAAAATATAAAACATTGAGCAGCACTGAGGAACAAAAACTCTTGGGTTCTTGATACACCTATTAAAGGGCTATTAGATCTCGTGAACTGTGAACCCAGAACTTGGACTAGGATACCAGCAGAGCATGGTTGAAAATTTCGATTAGAAGAAATCAAGATTGAATTTAGTGTTTCAGTAGGAAGGATCAAAAAATATTTGAGTTGCACTGAGTAGCCGGAACTCCTCGTTTTCTTTTGCACCAATAACAGAGCTATCTAAAAATAAGAAAAAATAACCCAGACCTCTCACTCAAATATCAGCAGAGCATGGGTAAAGGTTTGATTAAGATGAAATGAAGATTAAATTCAATGTTTCAGGAAGATTGATGAAAAAAATAATTGTGTAGCATTTAGGAGTGGGAACTCCTCGATTTCTAATAGACCTGTAATGGCAGAATAGGAAAACATGATTAAGTAATCCAGAACTCTCACTCAGGTATCAGCAGAGCATGGGTAAAGATTTGAGTAAGTTGAAATTGTTATTTAATTTACTGTATCATAAAGAAAAAAATATATAAAAAATTGAGCAGCACTGAGGAACAAAAACTCTTGCTTTCTTGATACACCTATTAAAGCGCTATCAGATCTCGTGAAATATGAATCCAGAACTTGGACTAGGATACCAGCAGAGCATGGTTGAAAAGATCGATTAGAAGAAATCAAGATTGAATTAAGTGTTTCGGAAGGAAGGATAAAAAAAAAATTGAGAAGCACTGAGGAGCGGGAACTCCTCGTTTTCTTTTGCATCTATAACAGAGCTGTCCAAAAATAAGAAAAAGTAACCCAGAACTCTCACTCAGGTATCAGCAGAGCATGGATAAAGGTTTGATTAAGATGAAATGAAGATTAAATTCAATGTTTCAGGAAGATTGATGAAAAAAAAATTGTGTAGCTTTGAGGAGTGGGAACTCCTCGATTTCTAATAGACCTGTAATGGGAGAATAGGAAAACATGATCAAGTTATCCAGAACTCTCACTCAGGTATCAGCAGAGCATGGGTAAAGATTCGAGTAAGTTGAAATTGTTATTTAATTTACTGTATCATAAAGAAAAAAATTAAAAAAAAAAATTGCAGCACTAAGGAACAAAAACTCTTGGGTTCTTGATACACCTATTAAAGCGCTATCAGATCTCTTGAACTATGAACCCAGAACTTGGACTAGGATACCAGCGGAGCATGTTTGAAAAGTTCGATTAGAAGAAATCAAGATTTAATTAAGTGTCTCAGAAGGAAAGATAAAAAAAAAAATTGAGTAGCACTGGGGGTCTGGAACTCCTCGTTTTCTTTTGCAAACTATAACAGAGCTATCCAAAAATATAAAAAACCAACCCAGAACTCTCACTCAGGTATCAGCAGAGCATGGGTAAAGATTTGAGTAAGTTGAAATTGTTATTTAATTTACTGTATCATAAAGAAAAAAATATATAAAAAATTGATTAGCACTGAGGAACAAAAACTCTTGGTTTCTTGATACACCTATTAATTAAAATCCAACCTTTGTTCAAAGGCATACTATTCTATGACTACTTAAACGACAACAATTTTGGTCGCTGTGATTAACTCAAGACAAAGTTTATGTTCTCTCCCCAGAATTAGCCTACTGACAGGTTATATGAGTTATATAATTGTTTATTTTATTTGACTGTATAAGTCAATTTATTTTAATTTAATTTTAATTTATTATTGACATAATCGACTCATTACAATGTTTTTGTTTAATGAGTTGTATTGCAATATGTGGTAAGCTAGCGACCTCGACAGTAGATCATTATATTATTCTTGCCTAACTGTTGATTTATTTTTACTTCGATGGACCTAGTTTATCATAATTATGTGACTTCGAGTTACAGCTTTATTAGCTATATATAAGCGGGCACGCCATTTATCGGGCATTAAGTTCTGTGTACGTTTTTAGTTTTTATTTTCGCTTGAGTTTAGATTTCGATATTTTTTCGTTGGTACATTGGCGTGTGCTAGCTGTCATTATGGCAAATATATTTTATTTAATGTTTTGTGTTGAATAATGTTAATTATTTGCATACTATTGTATAGAATCAAGTTTTTTTCTAACTGAACAGACAGCTGTGCTGCTGGGGAGTTTGTTGCGTCACTTCTTCTTTCCAGCAAAAGCACTAGGAAGTGGTGAAGGGCGGGCGTTTTTGGGAGACTGTCTTATGTAATTTTGACGTTCGAAAAGTGCTGATTCTCAGCCTAGTTTGAATAAATGACTCTTGAATTTTGAATTTTGAATTTTGAATTTGAAAAGCCCACCAAATAGCAAATCTTGAAGACTAATTGTCTTTCTTTCTGCAATCAGTTCTCATTGTTGCTCTAAGTAAATGTATCGGATCTGGACTCAATGGCAAGCATTTACCGGCAGAAGAACGATTGCAATTTCTTAATAAAAAGATTAAAGGAGGCCATCTCACTGATAATGACGTAGATGACGATGACGAAAGTGAAAACATAAGCGATGTACAAGTTAGTCACATGTCCGACGACGAATCTGACATTTGTGTAATGGATGGAGAGACGGGCAAAGTCGGTTAGAAAACGTAGCATGTCGCCTTATATGACGCAGCAGTTAAAATAGCGGACCAATCTTCGAAGGGCGATACAATCAACGCTTGTTACAGCCCAGAATTCGCAAAGACTATGAAAACGTACCTCCTTCCTTACGTGCTTTTGTGAACCGCAATTATGGTGCCAGATTTTGATAGAGGTTCCGTTCCTCCGCTGCAGTCGAGGCAGAGTTTTCTGAAATTCTTATGCGTATCGATCGTTTTGTGATGCAGCATCTGGAACGCATCGACGAAAAAATAAAGGAGCGCGTCTGATGCTGATATACAAGATATTGCAGTAATTGCAAAATGCACAGACATTGAGCTTGGTGAATCTTCAAACACTGTCTCAACTTCTGAAGACGAACAAATAAAAAATTGTTAGAAGCTCACCACAGAAACGGTTGCGGACTCCACTGAAATTAAGAATAATAAATTGTTTGGTAAAAATTACTGGAATATTAAAGAAGAATGGGGAGGCCTGAACAAAAACTACCAGATAAAAAGCAACGATATCCCACGTGTCTAGATGCTTGTCCCGAGTGGGATTTTATAAAAAATTTAAAGACTGCCCATACACCAATTTTACTAAACGGTAACATCTCGGGGTCTGTGCGATTTAAAGATTTAAACGTCACTTCAATGTGTGGTTTTGATTCAATTTTTCAAGCATTCCTCTGCGGTCTAACGGTGAACAAAACGTATTTTAATGAATTAATAATAAGAGATTGTCCCATAATTAATAGAACAATTTTACCTAAAAATAAAATTGATATTAAGCATACTTACCTTTCTCTAAGCCACAAATTGAGATAGGCGTATCCGGTTCCGGTACGGTGAAGCGCTTTAGGCCCCGCAGCGTCAAATCCCTTCCAATCCGGCAGGTAGTGGGGATACGTTTGCGCAGCGCGCGACGTTATCCATATGCCTCATTGCGGCTCAATTTACAGTGATTGATAAGGATGTCAATCACATACATTTATCATTAAGAATCAGCAGACAGAAATATAAATTGGCTTAGAGAAAGGTAAGTATGCTTAATATCAATTTTATTTTTAGGTAAAATTGTTCTATTAAGCTTGACTGTACCTTTCTCTAAGCCACAAATTGAGAAGTGTTTGTTATCGACTGCTGGATTGGGAATAAACGCCAATGTGATCAACAAAGTTATTAAAATTTATTCATTTTAAACTTTTGATAGTTCAACTTTTCATAATTCAATAGAATTAGTACCCATGACTTTAATTATAACATTACATCGATAATACGATGTAAATCATCTTACCGTTTGATAGAGATTACTGATCGGATTTGAACGACTCAATGCATTTGTAGACTAATCATTGATTTCTTATTTATAATATTCATGAAATGTCAATGCAGAGCGCCAATTTCATCTCCAAAATATAATCTGCCCTTTTCTTTCGTCCTTGCGCAGGATTAAAGCCACTATTAGTGGAGGGACGATAGTTAGCACTGTTGCGCACAGGCAATATATATTTCCTACCTCTATGCAGGGATTGAATAACCGAAAAAATTACGGTTAAAACGGTAAGCGGTATGACGTCATACCTTTAAATTTCAATACCTTAAAATAACGGTACCTTTAAATTACTATACCTTAAAGTAACTGTACCTGTATAATTTCGATATTGTAATATTGCGGTATCATTACTTTTTCAAGTACCTAAATTATAAAATAAAGGTTTTCTTTTTACCCTGCCGCCCGCGCCGAGGCGTAACGCGTCGTGTCGGTACTCGATCGAAAATCTACTGATATTCGTGCGTCGGCAGCCAGACAAAGCAGGTTGTTTTACCATTTTGCCGCAATTCATGTTTCCGCGTCTACTTTGTTTCTAAGTCAAAGTTAAATAATTTTTATTTCAATTAGGCACGTAACAGTTTGTCAACTTAATCAGTAATCACAAGTGTGCTCTGTTTGTAACTTTACAACTAGATTGTCGCCAAGATGGATAAAAGTAAGTACAAACGTACCTATGTAGTAACGATATTAGACCTATAAATTTGTATTACTTTATGCTTTTTTAGAGTGAGGCCGACGTAATTTTTCGAGTTGTGAGATCGTAAAGTCGCTGCATTCGGTTTCATACAGAAATCCTAGTCAGCAGTCAACTCTTTTTACATCGCCGCGCTCCGTGTGGCACAAACAGAACTTTTGTATGCAACCTAAGAGCCTGGCTACGACATTGGGCGGCACGGCAAGCGGCGCGGCGAGCGGCGCGGTGTGGGAACTAAAAAGTTGCCGCTGTGAGCGGCACGCCGCGCCGCGGCAGGGTCGTGTCCAGGCCTACGATGCAGGGACAGGGACACATTTTACGGACTCACAACTCAAAATATTTATATAAACACGATACCTATACCTAAAGACAAATAAACACCATCCCTATTTGTTATAGAACGGAGTTTTAGGTAGGTATCATGGGAGAAATGATCGTCAGGTATTTTAAAATTAAGTATTTTTGTCTTTAAGTGTAGGTATTTACTTGTCATTGTATTTCATTCAACTTAGAATTAGATAATTTATACTTGCCTAGATATTTGTTCTAATGGCCGTTTTTCCACTTACCGGCACGGCTACGGGACGGCACGCGGCATCGGCACCGGCTCAGCTGCGGGAAAACGAAAATGTATGAACGCCATGCCATGCCGTCGCCGGTGCCGGCAAGTGGGAAGACATGCCATATATTATATTCATACATTTTTACTTCGGGCCAGTGCCGTGCCGTTGCAAGTGGAAAAACGCCCATTAGGTAGATCAGTGTTTTTCAAATGATGGGTCCCGATTTCCCGACCCTCTGGGGGGTCACGAGTCACGACATAATAAAGTACCTACTATAGTACAATTTTTGTATCACTGCACACTCGGCCATAAATCATAGAAAGGCAGAGCTGTGAGCATGGGCGTATCCAGGGGGCAGGGGAAGGCTGCTACCCCTCTTGGATTTTGTATGCCTAAGTAGGTACTGTTGTCGATAAAAGTTTATGTTACGTTAAGACTTACTTTACAATTGCAATATTATGCATTTATTTGAGAAAAACCGCGCTGCGCCTTACAGGTTGTACACACGGCTACACATCAAGCTATACTCGTACATTTCCAGTTTAAGCTGACCTCGCATTGTACAGACATCGTTTACAATGCGAGATCAGCATAAACTGGAAATGTATAGCTTGATGTGTAGCCGTCTATCATGCATACCCGACTTTAAAAAGGGATATTCGGCTGTTTTTTTTTGTTTCTACTGTTCATCGATATTTTCGTCAATTGAGGACCAATTAAAAAAAATTCTTTAGAAAACTTAAAACAATATCAGTCCACAATTGACGATTTTTTTATTTTATTTATAAAATTTAATTTCAAGTTGACGAAAATATCGATGAACATAGAACTTCTTTTTTTAAAGTCGGTTAATAATACACGAACGCAGCATTTAAAAAACTAAGTAAAACATGCACGGGGGAAATTTCGGATTTGCCCCCTCCCTGGGCCATAACCTGGGTACGTACATGGCTGTGAGCATGTTGCGCGGGCGCAAGCGCAACGCCGTTATCGATAAAAACGAGTGAGTCATTATGGCACCGCACCGCACAAGGGTACACTGCACGGCCTGGGGGCCAAGTCTACTAATTTACAAACGTCACAATTGTCTCTCGATTGATAGTTTTTGACAGATTTGCCATACAAAATCTGTCAAAAACTCACCATAGAGAGACCATTGTGACGTTTGTAAATTAGTAGACTTGGCCCCCGCGTATATTGTACAGGGTGTTAATGCAGTTTTAGGTAAAATTTTAGTTATATATATATAAGCATTCAAAATTATATTAGTTTTTTTTTAATTTTCATCTAATTATTCTTATTTTAATTTGTATTATTTTTACTCATATTTTTTTTGTATTTTTTTTATTTACTCAAATAATAAGATCCAAATTATACGAGTACACTATCGATACCGCTTATATTGAAATAATGCGCAACACTGCACCCGCCCATAAGACCCATGAGTGGGAGAGAGAGCGAAATACTCTCTGCACCACTCCCACGTTTTATGACCGATTGTGCAGCAAGAGAAAAACTGTACTTTATAATTTTTTTGCTTTTATGATTTATTTCAGAACCAGCCATCATGGGTCAGAATAAGCGCCATCATTCGCCAGATATTTTAGTGGATTCGGAACGACCACACTCTCCCTCTGTTCTCTACCCTAAAGTAGAAAAACATCTGGAGAAAGAAAAACATCGACCTGAATGTTTCCACTGCATGGCTATTCAACGAGAAGAAAAGGATCAAAGAAATGACATTTTTAGCTTACTTATAAAAGAAGAGATGAAAAATATAAAAACTTGTATGAGAGCCCGTGTGTACTCAAGAATATTAGTATTCCTACATTCCTTGGAAGGGAAGCACTCTAAAGATGTTCCTTTAACTGATTCTGAAGAGCTAGGTTAAGAATAGGTAAACATAATATTACGTTTTTAATTAAATGGTTGACTGATAATAAATGATAATACAAATATGATAAACATGTTTTATTTTCTCCGAACACGAAATACAGTAACATAGGAAGTCCAAATTGCATGAGTGTCATAGTGTTTAGTAAGGTCCTAAACAAAATAGGTACACATAAATAAGCCTAAAATCCTCAGTTTTACACCTTCACGAAAATATATTTTGAAGATACCGAAACATCATTCAGAATCAGAACATAATAGTCATTCATGTAAAAAAGTAATACAATAAGGTTTGGCGAGGATCCTGGCATTAGCTTTCCATGCCAGAAAAGCCACATAAAACATGGGTTTCTACTGTTTTTTTATTTTATTTAAGACAGTAAGGCAAAATCCGAAAACTTAGAACGTACCGGGAAACTGTCATATAAACCATTTAATCTTTTTAGTGAAGATGATTAGTTTGTTGATGATAAGATTATACATGTAAAAACAAACGTAACAACAATATACTATGTACTAAATATGGAACATTTATGTACCCGTATGTTTTATAAGAGAACACATTTAATTAAATTTGACTAACATCCGCTGTTGAGATTTTTTTCTTCCAACACAATAAAATGATCCTCACATGAGTCCGAGTCGAAAAGCATAGGTAATAAAAATCGAAAAAACAAATTTTTACTTAACTCTACTGACCAAAAATATTATTATAGTTAGGTACTTATCAAAATTATTTTTACAAAAAAATACTGAACCAAATGAAAAAATTACTGTAATACGAGTATATATTATGTGATTTAACATAAGTACTTATCAAACAAAACAAAATACAACCCAACATATAAAAACACACATACTTAAACAAAATAAACGAGGTAAATCATATCCAAGTGGTTGTCATCTGATTTTCAGAACTATTTAATACCAAAAACAAACAAAAAAGGTAAGAACTGTGGAGAAATCAGACAAGGTGAGGTGATAAATTAAATGATCTAGCTTAAACAAAATGCCCTCACTTGGTGTTTATTAGTGAAAGTATAATTTTTATTTTTATTCTAAAATGTTTCAAAAATCAGGATCCTGGGCTGAGGAATAATTCACACGGTATTTATTGATTATTTCTTATTAATAAAATATCATCAACGATATTTTCATTTAAATTGTAACGAAGGTTATTGAGTACAAATTTTAATGACGAAAAAAGGCGCTCCACTTACTTGCGTGGCTGGCACTGCGAACACCACCTTAGCTAATAAATGTAATTGAGGCTCTAACAAAGCCTTTTTTTGCCAAAATGATAATATATTTTCATTTAGTGGTAGTCGCGTATGGTTCGAAAAATTTTGTAATATATTTGTAATATCGGCCCGAGTATGAATGTAACGAGAGCGTTGTTCACATCTTTTTTCTCGTTCGGTTTGTGCCAACATAAGTTCTATCTCGTCCTGTTCATCTGCTGCCGAAGATGTACTTGGGCGAGAGAAATTTTCATCTCCTTCTTGATTAGTATTGATATCATTGGTTTGAATTTTCAAAATTCGGAACCAAGTAACATTTAAATGTTGTAAAGCCAAAGCTTCCTCTTCACTTGATAATACTACCTGAAATCGAGGATCTAAATACAATGCACTAAGGAATGTGGCATTGGTCATCAAAAGGTTTTGTCTATTTTTCATAAATAAACATATCTGTTGCGCAAGAGGGGTTTGCACGTGTGATGTCTCTAAAGAACATTTTGTCCAAAAATAAAAAAAATCACTCAGTGTAAGCTGTTCCGCTTGTAAGTTCTTAGTGCATATTTTAGCGGGCCTCAGAGAACTTAGTAAATCATCAATAGCATCCCAAAAGGTGAGAGAACCATACAACTCTTCCCCAGGGACTTCAGAGCAAAAATCCTTTAAAGTTTTCAAACGCTCTAACATGTCAAAAGTTGAATGCCATCGTGTATTATTATCTAAAATAGCTTTATTTTTTTTTGACGATTTTATAATATTTTTCATTGTAGGTGTTCGCAGTTTCCTAACAATAGAACGCGCTTGTTCGATAGTAGGGAGTGATTCATCTTCTCTAAGCGCGTCTTGAATTGCTAGCTGCAGTGAGTGTGCAGCGCACCGAACTGATGTTATTTCATATGGGACATCGTCATTAGTCTGAAAATTTACCTCTAATTCTGTACTGTAACTGTATTCTAGATCTGAATTTGCCTCATCATCACTTAAATCTTCTTCTCTCAAAATGTCGTTGATCGAGCGAGTCAATTTTAACATATTGGAACCGTTATCAGATGTTATCGTATAAATTTGGTCCAAAGTTATTTTGTACTTCCTTAAGATGTATAATAATTTTTCTCTAAGGTAATCGGATGTACTTCTTTCCCACATCTCTGCCATACCTAAAGTTCTAATCTCCACCGAGGCATTTTCGATGTACTGGACATTGACAGCAAAAAATGCACGATCTAGTCGAGTGGCACTATCAATTTTTAATGAGACCAGCCTGCCCTTTACATCTTTTGTTATATTTTCTCGCACAATTTCAGCCTTCTCTGCAATTAATCTTTTTATTGAGTGTGAATTTAGAGATTGAGCTTCTCTCGGGCTAATAGATGTCATTGCTATAATATTCTTAAATGCCTGATCATCCATCAGTAAAAATGGCCTCCCATGTACTGTAACTAAATTAACACACTGCGTTTGTATGTACGTAAATTTTGAAGAACAAGTTTTTTGTGTTTTTTTGTCTGGGCGGTCACTATTATTTGAAACATTCAGATCATTTTCATCATTTGACTGAGAAAGTTCTTCGCTTGCGTTCAACTTGTTTCGGTCATTGACTATGTTATACTCAGAAGGATGTTTGGTCGATAAATGATACAGTAAATTTGTACCGTGCTCGCCCTGAAAGACAAAAAATATATATATTCTTTAGCGATAAAGTTGAAAATCTATTAAAGAAATTTGCGGATTGTAGTAACTTGATGTGCGTCTGTACATTGGGTATATTGACCTTAAAATCTATGCAAATATTTACAACGTGGTTCAGCTATTAAAGTTGTAGAACATACATTTTTTGTTCACAAAGACCTAGACGTGTAGAACAACCCCCTTTCGGATTAAATTACCCTAGCTCATAGCTTCTCAACCGGTTATAGACTACCGTCTCCTTTACAAGAAAAAAAATCCAATGTCTCCTTTACATAATAGTTTTCATTAGGTCTGTCAATTTATTTATCACAAATTACCTCTTACGTTGAAAGTGTTATTGTTATTTAACGAATGACCGGAATCTATTAAGTGTTGAGCAAAATGGGATCTTTCTGGATAATTATTCCTGTACGCTGTATAGGTCAAACTGGTCATAATTTTCAAACTAAATATAAATAACATAATTGCAGCGTACAGGTATCATTGATCATCACTGTAAATGTCTACAGAAAAACCAAATCGTTATGAACTCACTATCTACGCAGCCTATGTTCCAACACCAATATCTCTTAAACCGATTGTCATAGAATCAAGATTTTGGTATCATTATTTAGGTAAACTAAACATCTGTTAGACGAGTAGATAAAAGGATGTGAATTTTGTAATAACCTTGATAAACTAAAAAAACAATGTTAATTTTAACGTGATATTGATCTTTTAGCATTTATTTCAATATGATGCAGCATTTATTGGCAATATTTGAGTTACTTAACCCATTGTTAACACTTTTCGTTTACGGTAATTGGACATTAAATTCCAAAGTTAAAGTACTTTTAGTATGCACGCTTCATAAAATGCGATCAAAATACAAAAATGGCTGCCATTCATGTAGAATAATTTTATTGATAAAATAGAGCAAACTACCTTCCCTTTAAGTTTGTACAGTCCGAGACCAAACACATTGTATAGCTTGATGTGTAGCCGTGTGTACTAGATATGAGCGCCGATGGTCAATCTGTCGGTGGCGGCGCGCTGACTTTATGAAGTCCTTTATTTAAGAAAATAAATAAAACAATAATTTACGTATAATTAAGATTTATTATAATTTTGCCGTGAGAAATTGAATTCAAGATGAATTTTAAAAAGGAAAACATAATTAAAATAGTCTGACCAAAATAGATCCAACAAAAACTGTGTTTGTTTGTTGATAACTTGGACAACACAGAAATTGTAATGTCAAAGAGTTTTGTTTTATAATCGTTTACGTCTAGTAACGCCATTCTGTAAGCATTCACGCAGAAGACGTGCGTTCGGTTCGGTCCGCGTGAATGCCGCCGCTCGGGCTTGGCGCGCCGTCGCCCGCGGCCGGCGCGGCCCTCATATCTAGTAGGTACCTACATGTATTTTCAAAGTATTTTAACGCGATCTCCCAGGGGGCTGTACCGCCCCCATTGGGAATATAATAGCCCTAGCTGAAACACGTTGAATACCTTCTATATGAAACACAGTTGACGCTTTTGGTTTTTTTTTATATAAACTTCAATAACCTACTATCAAAATTCAATACATATTCAAAACTTCATAGGTACTAACCTTGACGATTGTTTCACAACCGGGGACTAAACATTTCGAACTTTTTGAGGTTTTATCGTAAGAGAAGTAAGAGTAAACCGCGTTCTTCCGTTTTCTTCCCATCGTTTTATGAGTGCTCTTGGATAATGTAAGACCACAGTGTAATGAAACTAAGACAAAGCAACAGTGAAATTAAATAGGCACGAAAATTGCAAATTCGTTCAAGTCTCGACACGATCGAGTTGACAACTGGCTGGCAACTCAAGCAACGTCGCCGCACCGCTCCCCGTGCCCCGCGCCGCTGCCGCCCGTTCTTCGCTCTTCGTCGCGTAATTTTTTCGGTACCGAAATGATTTCGGTAAAGGTATTAGTAATTTATAGGTATAACGATACCGTAAAAAGATATATGTATAAACCTTTTTTTAACGGTACCACAACCGTAATTCTCAACCGTTTTGGTTCTACCTTTAAATCGAAGATGTATCGTAATTCTATACCGGTACCATACCCTTATACCTTTACCGCTTTCAACCCCTGCCTCTATGTGTGTCCCTTCTTTGAACAGAAGGTTTATACGATATACCCTGCGAGGATAATTGAATGGGTGCGGCTAGAAAAATTATATTTCGCACACATACCTATAATCTTTGTTAAGTACCTATATAAAGATAATATTAATTTGTCAATCCATTAAATTAGGTCAATGTTAAAGTTCGACTCGCCTTTAATTAAACGCCAACCGGATTGCTTATAATTTTAAGTAATAGTATCGGTTCTGGACACAAAAATCGGCCAAAAACTACAAAATCATCACCCCTTTCAAAGTTTTCTTTATAATGTACTTAATAGTCAATAATAATTATTGACTATTACATTAATTATTAATGTAAGGTCACAGACTCTGCGCCCGGAACACAGTAAAAGGATCATTTCATAAGCTCTTTTAGAAATTTCGAACTGGAGCGAATTTTATTAACTAATTAAAACAATAATGTCCCAAATAGGACTTCTTGCTTTGGGTGGCTGTTTTAATGCTATAATATTTACTTTATAATAATGTGAGAACCTAATGAGAAGACACCAAGTGGACGTCAAAAAGTACGTAACACAAAATGTACTGCAATTTTTGGAATTTTTCGTCCTTATAAAACACAGTGAAGCCGGACCGGAGGCACATTTAAATTTAAGATGCAAATCAAGCCACATCTTCAGGGGTTGGACTTTAGAGCTCACATTGTTGTCACGTGACCATATACACCATCGTAACCATGCCGGCTTATAAGTATTTAAGGTCGATTTCCTCCAGCTACCTAAAATTTTTATCCGATCTTTCTGCCCAGAGCGATGGCCACCCTGTATTAAATTCAATTGACAAACTAGTGGAGGCGGTCGATTGGTTGTTGTGTCTATCAAGACTTGGTTCAAACGCATGGAGCGAGCCACCACATCTGCTCTCGAAAAGACCTCCTAATCGGGTGTTACCACCAGGTACATGCCGGTTGCCTGGTTCAGGTGCGCTAATACTTTGGGTATCAGACATGGTGATGGGAATATCCTTGCTAACCTGTAGTGCCAAAGGCGACCGAAGGACCGACCATTGTGGAAAACAGCCGCCTGACCTAAATTCACATACCACATGAGCGTGTGTGTGCAACGTGCACGTGTCGCAAAAAGATCTATTTCGGGAACTCCGAAATTTAGAAAGATTTTCTCGGTAGTACAGAGAAGCAAATGCCATTCTGTCGGGGCATATTTCCTTGAAAGCCGATCTGCTGCGTATTTGTATCGAACGGGAAGGTGATATACCGACATATGTATTCGATAACGATGTATTTCGTCTAAGACTTCCTATGTTAGGTTTAGGAGGGGCTGTGTCTGTGCCGCCTTTGTTGCGCAGGTAAGAAACTACAGTTCGGATGTCGCTCTGAATTAATAAGCTTTTATCGGTCGTTAGGTGACCTTTTACCTAAATTACTCGCAAAATCGCCAACATGTCTAAGATATTGCTGTTGTATTGATACTAACCAACTGCCACGTAAGCTCTCGTTGTTGAGCTGCGCACTCCAACCTGCTTTGGCCGAGTCCGTTCGTTAAGGAAATAAGTTGGAGGTGATACTGTGTCCACCATTGCAGATTCGGAATCTGTGACCGAACTTTTACTTTTATTTATTTATATATACTTTATTGTGCACCAGATAATACATTATATTTAATCGCAATAGGGAATTGCTGAAGGTCAGCATTGCACAAGAATTTAAGCACCCTTGCGGGCTACGGAGTTGGCAAATTCCAAATTCCTAGTATACTCTGGATAACTTACCTTGGTGGCTTTTACCATTTCCGATGTTCTCGATTGCAATAATCGAACCTTTGCTGGTGGTAGGATCTGCGCGATCCAATTCGTCAGGCTGGCAAAAACCTTCGGAGCAGTTGCCAAACCGATGGGGAGGTAGGCCAAAGTTGGTCCAATACTATTAATCTGAAGAAACGTTTGTGTCCTGGCGCGATTGGCAGGTGAAAATATGCATTTTTCAGGTCTATTTTCACTAACCAATCCTGTGGTTGGAGGAATTCGGGGACTTTCTACATGTTCACAAATCGAAATTTGTCAATAGTAATTTTAAATTGAAGGCTGGGCAAAACGAAGAAGTCGCTCCCTTTTTGGTACATGAAAAATTGTTGAGACAAAGTTTGGAGTCCATGATGGTTTTTCCTAATACCTCTTGGATCTACCAACTTCTTTAATTTGATATTATCTTTAGTATATATAAAGGTGCCCCCAACTTCCTCCAGACACTTACCCGATGTTTGATTACCCTAGCTTGAAAACGTGGATGATAGTCAATCGACTCGTATATCACGCACGCCGTTCTAGAGTACTGCGTACTTACCGTATCGTGTATCTTTGGTGGCACGAAAAAACTCTTCTGCCCTTCTCTTTCATCCTTGCGCAGGATTAAAGCCACTTTAGTGGAGGGACGATAGTTTGCACTGTTGCGCACAGGCAATATATATTTCCTACCTCTTTGTGTCCCTTCTTTGAACAGAAGGTTTATACGATCTACCCTGCGAGGATAATTGAATGGATGCGGCTAGAAATATTATTAAGACGCCCCT
The DNA here is from genome assembly GCA_948150665.1 of Conistra vaccinii. NCBI lineage: Eukaryota > Metazoa > Arthropoda > Insecta > Lepidoptera > Noctuidae > Conistra > Conistra vaccinii. The sequence goes on from OX411315.1 coordinate 19,659,598, forward strand.
CTTTGTATTCCTACAAAATCTGTAAACTTTGAATCGTCAAATAAATGATGCGCGGACGGGGGTATTTTCCTTAAAGATTCCTTTAAAGGGGTGACAGACGGGCGAGTAAGTACGCGGTCTTATGGCTCGGCGACCCCACTCGCCCATGTGTCACCCTAAGTACGCGCACTTTAAAACCACCGAGTACCGAGTAAGCTCGCCGGCGATCCAACAGGCCTGAAACCTTGCTTGCAGCCCGCCCCGGTTCGCAGCTTCGCACGTCTGTCATCGCCGCGAGCCGCAAGCCAGCATTTCGTTCCGTCATTTGTGCAATGTATGTTTAGTTTGGTTCACAAAATTCGAAAACAACGATACAGTGTGAAAAATCTTCACGTGTGTCACCGACGGCGGCGAGCCGAGTAAGTTGTCGAGCTCAAAAACCGCGGTCTTCAAGTACGCATGTCTATCACCCACTCAAAACAACCTTCCTTTACTGAATTTAAAATAGTATCACGAGACGTTTGCACTTTAGCAGCCCGTTTGGCAAAAGTAATTTCTCAGTTGTCGTATTTAATTCGGATACCCATGCAATGAATTGGCATAAGCCTTTTTGAAATGCTTCGTTTTGTAAAATAACAATGTGACATAGAAGCTAAAGAATTTTCAACGACCGCTAACGAACGATTACGTTTAAAAGTTTTCAAAATATCATTATGTTCTAGCTCTACAAAACCTGGGGTAGAATTATAAAGTTTTTGTACTTCAGAATAACGTACTTGAGCCCAGTCGGGCGAGTTAAATGTTGCAATTTGTTAAACAATTCGAGTATTATTTGTCTGCAGTGACTGCGACTTGAGGGTAGTTTTGTATTTTAAAATCAATCTTTGCTTTGTTTAATTCATTACCCAGTTCAGTAGGGCTAGGAATATTAGAATAGACTCACTGTCAGACATGCACGTGTGAGTATTATTTTTAACAATAAGATCTTGCAAAGAGGATACTTTTTCGGTAAGTTTTTCAAAAGCGTTCTCCAATTTACTTAGCTTTGTACGGCGGCGCCGCTCCTTTCGCCTACGACGTCTCCTTTTCCGCGCCGTGCACGAAGAATCGCTGCTTCTGCTTGAACCACTAGATTGCGACCGAGCACTTGGGGCATTGTCCATACTACCATTATTTAACACAAATTAATTTTATTTAGCACTAAATTAAATTTTATTTAACACTAAAAAGTTGGACACCCTTTTTAAAAGTAACGAGCTACTTTTAAACGCGACTACACCGTTCGGATTCCGAACGCCAATGAGGCATATGGATAACGTCGCGCGCTGCGCAAACGTATCCCCACTACCTGCCGGATTGGAAGGGATTTGACGCTGCGGGGCCTAAAGCGCTTCACCGTACCGGAACCGGATACGCCTATCTCAATTTGTGGCTTAGAGAAAGGTACAGTCCAGCTTAATATTAAAGTGACGCAGAGTGTCGTAAATCGTAAGTCTGGATCGCTAATCACAGACGTATCAATCATCACATGCGGTCCATAATTATATAAGCATAATAATTCGTTATCGCATTCAAAACAAGACCTTTCTCCTGCCATAGCGTTATCAATTGCTTCCTGCATGAGATGGAGACCTTGGCATATAATTGTATCAATGTTAACATTTAAAAGTGGGTATTCTCTTTTATTTGAATATCCGCAGAAACAATCAACTTCACACGAATAGCTGGGTTCTCTTAAAATTAGGTATTGTGCTAAATGTGCAACATTGCACTCTGCATCTAAACGTTTTAACTTTTTTGTGTAGGTCTTGATGGAGTTTTTAAAAATGGTTGTGCTTGTTAATATGTCAGCTCGTTGAAAATAATGTTTTTTTGATATATTTTTTTCTTCTATGACACTCTGCGCCAGTTTAATTATGGGACAATCTGATGACATTAACTCATTGAAATAAGTTTTGTTCACCGATAGACCGCAGAGGATACCTTGAAAAATTGAGTCAAAGGCACACGTTGAAGTGACGTTTAAATCATGGTCTTTAAATCGCACAGACCCCGAGATGTTACCGTTTAATAAAATTGGTGTATGGGCAGTCTTTAAATTTTTTATAAAATCCCACTCGGGGCAAGCATCTAGACACGTGGGATATCGTCGCTTTTTATTTGGTGGTTCCTTAACTTCTGGTTTGGAGTTTTTGTTCAGGCCACCCCATTCTTCTTTAACATTCCAGTCGTTTTCACCAAACAGTTCATTATTTTTAATTTCAGTGGAGTCCTCAACCACTTCTGTGCTGAGCTTCTTACAATTTTTTATTTGTTCGTCTTCAGAAGTTGAGATAGTGTCTGAAAATTCACCAAGCTCAATGTCTGTGCTTTTTGCAATTTCTGCAGTATCTTTTATATCAGCATCAGACGCATAACAGCGCTCTTTTATTTTTTCGTCGATGCGTTCCAGATGCTGCATCACAAAACGATCGATACGCATCGGAATTTCACCCCTGAAGTCACGGTGCTTCAAGTCAGAAAAGTCTGCCTCGACTGCAGCGGAGGTAGCGGATACGGAACCTCTGCCAAACACTGGCACCATAATTGCAGTCCACAAAGGCACGTAAGGAAGGAGGTACCTTTTCAACCTCTTAGCGAAATCTGGGCAGTAACAGGCGTTTATTGTATCGCCGTATTTTTTTTTTCATTAATCTTCCTGAAACATTGAATTTATATCTTCATTTCAACTTACTCAAATCTTTACCCATGCTCTGCTGATACCTGAGTGAGAGTTCTGGATTACTTATTCATGTTTTCCTATTCTCCTATTACAGGTCTATTAGAAATCGAGGAGTTCCCACTCCTCAAAACTACACAATTTTTTTTTTCATCAATCTTCCTGAAACATTGAATTTAATCTTCATTTCATCTTAATCAAACCTTTACCCATGCTCTGCTGATACCTGAGTGAGAGTTCTGGGTTACTTTTTCTTATTTTTGGATAGCTCTGTTATAGATGCAAAAGAAAACGAGGAGTTCCGGCTCCTCATTGCTTCTCAATTTTTTTTTTATCCTTCCTTCTGAAACACTTAATTCAATCTTGATTTCTTCTAATCGAACTTTTCAACCATGCTCTGCTGATACCTGAGTGAGAGTTCTGGATTAGTTAATCGTGTTTTCCTATTCTCCTATAACAGGTCCATCAGAAATCAAGGAGTTCCCACTCCTCAAAGCTACACAATATTTTTTTTCGTGAGTCTTCCTGAATTATTGAATTTAATTTTCATTTCAACTTACTCAAATCTTTACCCATGCTCTGCTGATACCTGAGTGAGAGTTCTGGATTACTTAATCATGTTTTCCTATTCTCCCATTACAGGTCTTTTAGAAATCGAGGAGTTCCCACTCCTCAAAGCTACACAATTTTTTTTTTTCATCAATCTTCCTGAAACATTGAATTTAATCTTCATTTCATCTTAATCAAACTTTTACCCATGCTCTGCTGATACCTGAGTGAGAGTTCTGGATTACTTAATCTTGTTTTCCTATTCTGCCATTACAGGTCTATTAGAAATCGAGGAGTTCCCACTCCTAAATGCTACACAATTTTTTTTTTCATCAATCTTCCTGAAACATTGAATTTAATCTTCATTTCATCTTAATCAAACCTTTACCCATGCTCTGCTGATACCTGAGTGAGAGTTCTGGGTTGGTTTTTTATATTTTTGGATAGCTCTGTTATAGTTGCAAAAGAAAACGAGGAGTTCCGGCTCCTCAGTGCAACTCAAATAGTTTTTGATCCTTCCTACTGAAACACTAAATTCAATCTTGATTTCTTCTAATCGAACTTTTCAACCATGCTCTGCTGGTATCCTAGTCCAAGTTCTGGGTTCACAATTCACGAGATCGGGCCCTTTAATAGGTGTATCAAGAACCTAAGAGTTTTTGTTCCTCAGTGCTGCTCAATGTTTTATATTTTTTTTCTTTCGGATACAGTTAATTATATCTTCATTTCAACTTACTCAAATCTTTACCCATGCTCTGCTGATACCTGAGTGAGAGTTCTGGATTACTTGATCATGTTTTCCTATTTTCCCATTAGAGGTCTATTAGAAATCGAGGAGTTCCCACTCCTCAAAGCTACACTTAATTAAATCTTGATTTCTTCTAATCGAACTTTTCAACCATGCTCTGCTGGTATCCTAGTCCAAGTTCTGGATTCATATTTCATGAGATCTGATAGCGCTTTAATAGGTGTATCAAGAAAGCAAGAGTTTTTGTTCCTCAGTGCTGCTCAATTTTTTATATATTTTTTTCTTTATGATACTTTAAATTAATTAACAATTTCAACTTACTCAAATCTTTACCCATGCTCTGCTGATACCTGAGTGAGAGTTCTGGATTACTTAATCGTGTTTTACTATTCTGCCATTACAGGTCTATTAGAAATCGCGGAGTTCCCACTCCTAAATGCTACACAATTTTTTTTTCATCAATCTTCCTGAAACATTGAATTTAATCTTCATTTCATCTTAATCAAACCTTTACCCATGCTCTGCTGATACCTGAGTGAGAGTTCTGGGTTACTTTTTCTTATTTTTGGATAGCTCTGTTATAGATGCAAAAGAAAACGAGGAGTTCCCGCTCCTCAGTGCTTCTCAATTTTTTTTTTATCCTTCCTTCTGAAACACTTAATTCAATCTTGATTTCTTCTAATCGAACTTTTCAACCATGCTCTGCTGGTATCCTAGTCCAAGTTCTGGATACATATTTCACGAGATCTGATAGCGCTTTAATAGGTGTATCAAGAAAGCAAGAGTTTTTGTTCCTCAGTGCTGCTCAATTTTTTATATATTTTTTTCTTTATGATACTGTAAATTAATTAACAATTTCAACTTACTCAAATCTTTACCCATGCTCTGCTGATACCTGAGTGAGAGTTCTGGATTACTTAATCGTGTATTCCAATTCTGCCATTACAGGTCTATTAGAAATCGAGGAGTTCGCACTCCTAAATGCTACACAATTATTTTTTTCATCAATCTTCCTGAAACATTGAATTTAATCTTCATTTCATCTTAATCAAACCTTTACCCATGCTCTGCTGATACCTGAGTGAGAGTTCTGGGTTGGTTTTTTATATTTTTGGATAGCTCTGTTATAGTTGCAAAAGAAAACGAGGAGTGCCGGACCCTCAGTGGTACTCAATTTTTTTTTTATCTTTCCTACTGAAACACTTAATTAAATCTTGATTTCTTCTAATCGAACTTTTCAAACATGCTCTGCTGGTATCCGAGTCCAAGTTCTGGATTCATATTTTACGAGATCTGATAGCGCTTTAATAGGTGTATCAAGAAAGCAAGAGTTTTTGTTCCTCAGTGCTGCTCAATTTTTTATATATTTTTTTCTTTATGATACAGTAAATTAAATAACAATTTCAACTTACTCAAATCTTTACCCATGCTCTGCTGATACCTGAGTGAGAGTTCTGGGTTACTTTTTCTTATTTTTAGATAGCTCTGTTATAGGTGCAAAAGAAAACGAGGAGTTCCGGCTCCTCAGTGCAACTCAAATATTTTTTGATCCTTCCTACTGAAACACTAAATTAAATCTTGATTTCTTCTAATCGAACTTTTCAACCATGCTCTGCTGGTATCCTAGTCCAAGTTCTGGGTTCACAGTTCACGAGATCTAATAGCCCTTTAATAGGTGTATCAAGAACCCAAGAGTTTTTGTTCCTCAGTGCTGCTCAATGTTTTATATTTTTTTTCTTTCGGATACAGTTAATTATATCTTCATTTCAACTTACTCAAATCTTTACCCATGCTCTGCTGATACTTGAGTGAGAGTTCTGGATTACTTGATCATGTTTTCTTATTCTCCCATTACAGGTCTATTTGAAATCGAAGAGTTCCCACTCCTCAAAGCTACACAATTTTTTTTTTCATTAATCTTCCTGAAACATTGAATTTAATCTTCATTTCATCTTAATCAAACCTTTACCCATGCTCTGCTGATATTTGAGTGAGAGTTCTGGGTTACTTTTTCTTATTTTTAGATAGCTCTGTTATAGGTGCAAAAGAAAACGAGGAGTTCCGGCTCCTCAGTGCAACTCAAATATTTTTTGATCCTTCCTACTGAAACACTAAATTCAATCTTGATTTCTTCTAATCGAACTTTTCAACCATGCTCTGCTGGTATCCTAGTCCAAGTTCTGGGTTCACAAATCACGAGATCTAATAGCACTTTAATAGGTGTATCAAGAACCCAAGAGTTTTTGTTCCTCAGTGCTGCTCAATGTTTTATATTTTTTTTCTTTCGGATACACTTATTTATATCTTCATTTCAACTTACTCAAATCTTTACCCATGCTCTGCTGATACCTGAGTGAGAGTTCTGGATTACTTATTCATTTTTTCCTATTCTCCCATTACAGGTCTATTAGAAATCGAGGAGATCCCACTCCTCAAAGCAACACAATTTTTTTTTCATCAATCTTCCTGAAACATTGAATTTAATCTTCATTTCATCTTAATCAAACCTTTACCCATGCTCTGCTGATACCTGAGTGAGAGTTCTGGGTTGGTTTTTTATATTTTTGGATAGCTCTGTTATAGTTGCAAAAGAAAACGAGGAGTTCCGGACCCTCAGTGCTACTCAATTTTTTTTTTTATCTTTCCTACTGAAACACTTAATTAAATCTTGATTTCTTCTAATCGAACTTTTCAACCATGCTCTGCTGGTATCCTAGTCCAAGTTCTGGATTCATATTTCACGAGATCTGATAGCGCTTTAATAGGTGTATCAAAAAAGCAAGAGTTTTTGTTCCTCAGTGCTGCTCAATTTTTTATATATTTTTTTCTTTATGATACTGTAAATTAATTAACAATTTCAACTTTCTCAAATCTTTACCCATGCTCTGCTGATACCTGAGTGAGAGTTCTGGGTTGGTTTTTTATATTTTTGGATAGCTCTGTTATAGTTGCAAAAGAAAACGAGGAGTTCCGGACCCTCAGTGCTACTCAATTTTTTTTTTATCTTTCCTTCTGAAACACTTAATTAAATCTTGATTTCTTCTAATCGAACTTTTCAAACATGCTCTGCTGGTATCCGAGTCCAAGTTCTGGATTCATATTTTACGAAATCTGATAGTGCTGATAGTGCTTTAATAGGTGTATCAAGAAAGCAAGAGTTTTTGTTCCTCAGTGCTGCTCAATTTTTTATATATTTTTTTCTTTATGATACAGTAAAATAAATAACAATTTCAACTTACTCAAACCTTTACCCATGCTCTGCTGATACCTGAGTGAGAGTTCTGGATTACTTAATCGTGTTTTCCTATTCTGCCATTACAGGTCTATTAGAAATCGAGGAGTTCCCACTCCTAAATGCTACACAATTTTTTTTTCATAAATCTTCCTGAAACATTGAATTTAATCTTCATTTCATCTTAATCAAACCTTTACCCATGCTCTGCTGATACCTGAGTGAGAGTTCTGGGTTACTTTTTCTTCTTTTTGGATAGCTCTGTTATAGATGCAAAAGAAAACGAGGAGTTCCCGCTCCTCAGTGCTTCTCAATTTTTTTTTTATCCTTCCTTCTGAAACACTTAATTCAATCTTGATTTCTTCTAATCGAACTTTTCAACCATGCTCTGCTGGTATCCTAGTCCAAGTTCTGGATTCATATTTCATGAGATCTGATAGCGCTTTAATAGGTGTATCAAGAAAGCAAGAGTTTTTGTTCCTCAGTGCTGCTCAATTTTTTATATATTTTTTTCTTTATGATACTGTAAATTAATTAACAATTTCAACTTACTCAAATCTTTACCCATGCTCTGCTGATACCTGAGTGAGAGTTCTGGATTACTTAATCGTGTTTTCCTATTCTGCCATTACAGGTCTATTAGAAATCGCGGAGTTCCCACTCCTAAATGCTACACAATTTTTTTTTTATCAATCTTCCTGAAACATTGAATTTAATCTTCATTTCATCTTAATCAAACCTTTACCCATGCTCTGCTGATACCTGAGTGAGAGTTCTGGGTTACTTTTTCTTATTTTTGGATAGCTCTGTTATAGATGCAAAAGAAAACGAGGAGTTCCGGCTCCTCAGTGCAACTCAAATATTTTTTGATCCTTCCTACTGAAACACTTAATTAAATCTTGATTTCTTCTAATCGAACTTTTCAACCATGCTCTGCTGGTATCCTAGTCCAAGTTCTGGATTCATGTTTCACGAGATCTGATAGCACTTTAATAGGTGTATCAAGAAAGCAAGAGTTTTTGTTCCTCAGTGCTGCTCAATTTTTTATATATTTTGTTCTTTATGATACAGTAAATTAAATAACAATTTCAACTTACAGATCTTTACCCATGCTCTGCTGATACCTGAGTGAGAGTTCTGGGTTATTTTTTCTTATTTTTGGATAGCTCTGTTATAGATGCAAAAGAAAACGAGGAGTTCCCGCTCCTAAGAACTTCTCAATTTTTTTTTTATCCTTCCTTCTGAAACACTTAATTCAATCTTGATTTCTTCTAATCGAACTTTTCAAACATGCTCTGCTGGTATCCGAGTCCAAGTTCTGGATTCATATTTTACGAGATCTGATAGCGCTTTAATAGGTTTATCAAGAAAGCAAGAGTTTTTGTTCCTCAGTGCTGCTCAATTTTTTATATATTTTGTTCTTTATGATACAGTAAATTAAATAACAATTTCAACTTACAGATCTTTACCCATGCTCTGCTGATACCTGAGTGAGAGTTCTGGGTTACTTTTTCTTATTTTTAGATAGCTCTGTTATAGGTGCAAAAGAGAACGAGGAGTTCCGGCTCCTCAGTGCATCTCAAATATTTTTTGATCCTTCCTACTGAAACACTAAATTCAATCTTGATTTCTTCTAATCGAACTTTTCAACCATGCTCTGCTGGTATCCTAGTCCAAGTTCTGGGTTCACAAATCACGAGATCTAATAGCACTTTAATAGGTGTATCAAGAACCCAAGAGTTTTTGTTCCTCAGTGCTGCTCAATGTTTTATATTTTTTTTCTTTCGGATACACTTATTTATATCTTCATTTCAACTTACTCAAATCTTTACCCATGCTCTGCTGATACCTGAGTGAGAGTTCTGGATTACTTATTCATTTTTTCCTATTCTCCCATTACAGGTCTATTAGAAATCGAGGAGATCCCACTCCTCAAAGCAACACAATTTTTTTTTCATCAATCTTCCTGAAACATTGAATTTAATCTTCATTTCATCTTAATCAAACCTTTACCCATGCTCTGCTGATACCTGAGTGAGAGTTCTGGGTTGGTTTTTTATATTTTTGGATAGCTCTGTTATAGTTGCAAAAGAAAACGAGGAGTTCCGGACCCTCAGTGCTACTCAATTTTTTTTTTATCTTTCCTACTGAAACACTTAATTAAATCTTGATTTCTTCTAATCGAACTTTTCAACCATGCTCTGCTGGTATCCTAGTCCAAGTTCTGGATTCATATTTCACGAGATCTGATAGCGCTTTAATAGGTGTATCAAAAAAGCAAGAGTTTTTGTTCCTCAGTGCTGCTCAATTTTTTATATATTTTTTTCTTTATGATACTGTAAATTAATTAACAATTTCAACTTTCTCAAATCTTTACCCATGCTCTGCTGATACCTGAGTGAGAGTTCTGGGTTGGTTTTTTATATTTTTGGATAGCTCTGTTATAGTTGCAAAAGAAAACGAGGAGTTCCGGACCCTCAGTGCTACTCAATTTTTTTTTTATCTTTCCTACTGAAACACTTAATTAAATCTTGATTTCTTCTAATCGAACTTTTCAAACATGCTCTGCTGGTATCCGAGTCCAAGTTCTGGATTCATATTTTACGAAATCTGATAGTGCTTTAATAGGTGTATCAAGAAAGCAAGAGTTTTTGTTCCTCAGTGCTGCTCAATTTTTTATATATTTTTTTCTTTATGATACAGTAAAATAAATAACAATTTCAACTTACTCAAACCTTTACCCATGCTCTGCTGATACCTGAGTGAGAGTTCTGGATTACTTAATCGTGTTTTCCTATTCTGCCATTACAGGTCTATTAGAAATCGAGGAGTTCCCACTCCTAAATGCTACACAATTTTTTTTTCATAAATCTTCCTGAAACATTGAATTTAATCTTCATTTCATCTTAATCAAACCTTTACCCATGCTCTGCTGATACCTGAGTGAGAGTTCTGGGTTACTTTTTCTTCTTTTTGGATAGCTCTGTTATAGATGCAAAAGAAAACGAGGAGTTCCCGCTCCTCAGTGCTTCTCAATTTTTTTTTTATCCTTCCTTCTGAAACACTTAATTCAATCTTGATTTCTTCTAATCGAACTTTTCAAACATGCTCTGCTGGTATCCGAGTCCAAGTTCTGGATTCATATTTTACGAGATCTGATAGCGCTTTAATAGGTTTATCAAGAAAGCAAGAGTTTTTGTTCCTCAGTGCTGCTCAATTTTTTATATATTTTGTTCTTTATGATACAGTAAATTAAATAACAATTTCAACTTACAGATCTTTACCCATGCTCTGCTGATACCTGAGTGAGAGTTCTGGGTTACTTTTTCTTATTTTTAGATAGCTCTGTTATAGGTGCAAAAGAAAACGAGGAGTTCCGGCTCCTCAGTGCAACTCAAATATTTTTTGATCCTTCCTACTGAAACACTAAATTCAATCTTGATTTCTTCTAATCGAACTTTTCAACCATGCTCTGCTGGTATCCTTGTCCAAGTTCTGGGTTCACAGTTCACGAGATCTAATAGCCCTATAATAGGTGTATCAAGAACCCAAGAGTTTTTGTTCCTCAGTGCTGCTCAATGTTTTATATTTTTTTTCTTTCGGATACAGTTAATTATATCTTCATTTCAACTTACTCAAATCTTTACCCATGCTCTGCTGATACCTGAGTGAGAGTTCTGGATTACTTAATTGTGTTTTCCTATTCTCCCATTACAGGTCTAATAGAAATCGAGGAGTTCCCACTCCTCAAAGCTACACAATTTTTGTTTCATCAATCTTCCTGAAACATTGAATTTAATCTTCATTTCATCTTAATCAAACCTTTACCCATGCTCTGCTGATACCTGAGTGAGAGTTCTGGTTGGTTTTTAATATTTTTGGATAGCTCTGTTATAGTTGCAAAAGAAAACGAGGAGTTCCGGACCCTCAGTGCTACTTAATTTTTTTTTTATCTTTCCTACTGAAACACTTAATTAAATCTTGATTTCTTCTAATCGAACTTTTCAAACATGCTCTGCTGGTATCCGAGTCCAAGTTCTGGATTCATATTTCACGAGATCTAATAGCGCTTTAATAGGTGTATCAAGAAAGCAAGAGTTTCTGTTCCTCAGTGCTGCTCAATTTTTTATATATTTTTTTCTTTATGATACAGTAAATTAAATAACAATTTCAACTTACTCAAATCTTTACCCATGCTCTGCTGATACCTGAGTGAGAGTTCTGGATTACTTAATCGTGTTTTCCTATTCTGCCATTACAGGTCTATTAGAAATCGAGGAGTTCCCACTCCTAAAAGCTACACAATTTTTTTTTCATCAATCTTCCTGAAACATTGAATTTAAGCTTCATTTCATCTTAATCAAACCTTTATCCATGCTCTGCTGATACCTGAGTGAGAGTTCTGGGTTACTTTTTCTTATTTTTGGACAGCTCTGTTATAGATGCAAAAGAAAACGAGGAGTTCCCGCTCCTCAGTGCTTCTCAATTTTTTTTTTATCCTTCCTTCTGAAACACTTAATTCAATCTTGATTTCTTCTAATCGATCTTTTCAACCATGCTCTGCTGGTATCCTAGTCCAAGTTCTGGATTCATATTTCACGAGATCTGATAGCGCTTTAATAGGTGTATCAAGAAAGCAAGAGCTTTTGTTCCTCAGTGCTGCTCAATTTTTTATATATTTTTTTCTTTATGATACAGTAAATTAAATAACAATTTCAACTTACTCAAATCTTTACCCATGCTCTGCTGATACCTGAGTGAGAGTTCTGGATTACTTAATCGTGTTTTCCTATTCTACCATTACAGGTCTATTAGAAATCGAGGAGTTCCCCCTCCTAAATGCTACACAATTATTTTTTTCATCAATCTTCCTGAAACATTGAATTTAATCTTCATTTCATCTTTATCAAACCTTTACCCATGCTCTGCTGATACCTGAGTGAGAGTTCTAGGTTGGTTTTTTATATTTTTGGATAGCTCTGTTATAGTTGCAAAAGAAAACGAGGAGTTCCGGACCCTCAGTGCTACTCAATTTTTTTTTTATCCTTCCTTCTGAAACACTTAATTCAATCTTGATTTCTTCTAATCGATCTTTTCAACCATGCTCTGCTGGTATCCGAGTCCAAGTTCTGGATTCATATTTTACGAGATCTGATAGCGCTTTAATAGGTGTATCAAGAAAGCAAGAGTTTTTGTTCCTCAGTGCTGCTCAATTTTTTATATATTTTTTTCTTTATGATACAGTAAATTAAATAACAATTTCAACTTACTCAAATCTTTACCCATGCTCTGCTGATACCTGAGTGAGAGTTCTGGATTACTTAATCGTGTTTTCCTATTCTGCCATTACAGGTCTATTAGAAATCGAGGAGTTCCCACTCCTAAATGCTACACAATTTTTTTTTTCATCAATCTTTCTGAAACATTAAATTTAATCTTCATTTCATCTTAATCAAACCTTTACCCATGCTGTGCTGATATTTGAGTGAGAGTTCTGGGTTACTTTTTCTTATTTTAAGATAGCTCTGTTATAGGTGCAAAAGAAAACGAGGAGTTCCGGCTCCTCAGTGCAACTCAAATATTTGTTTGATCCTTCCTACTGAAACACTAAATTTAATCTTGATTTCTTCTAATCGAAATTTTCAACCATGCTCTGCTGGTATCCTAGTCCAAGTTCTGGGTTCACATTTCACGAGATCTAATAACCCTTTAATAGGTGTATCAAGAACCCAAGAGTTTTTGTTCCTCAGTGCTGCTCAATGTTTTATATTTTTTTTCTTTCGGATACAGTTAATTATATCTTCATTTCAACTTACTCAAATCTTTACCCATGCTCTGCTGATACCTGAGTGAGAGTTCTGGATTATTTGATCATGTTTTCCTATTCTCCCATTACAGGTCTATTAGAAATCGAGGAGTTCTCACTCCTCAAAGCTACACAATTTTTTTTTTCATTAATCTTCCTGAAACATTGAATTTAATCTTCATTTCATCTTAATCAAACCTTTACCCATGCTCTGCTGATACCTGAGTGAGAGTTCTAGGTTGGTTTTTTATATTTTTGGATAGCTCTGTTATAGTTGCAAAAGAAAACGAGGAGTTCTGGACCCTCAGTGCTACTCAATTTTTTTTTTATCTTTCCTTCTGAAACACTTAATTAAATCTTGATTTCTTCTAATCGAACTTTTCAAACATGCTCTGCTGGTATCCGAGTCCAAGTTCTGGATTCATATTTCACGAGATCTAATAGCGCTTTAATAGGTGTATCAAGAAAGCAAGAGTTTTTGTTCCTCAGTGCTGCTCGATTTTTTATATATTTTTTTCTTTATGATACAGTAAATTAAATAACAATTTCAACTTACTCAAATCTTTACCCATGCTCTGCTGATACCTGAGTGAGAGTTCTGGATTACTTAATCGTGTTTTCCTATTCTGCCATTACAGGTCTATTAGAAATCGCGGAGTTCCTACTCCTAAATGCTACACAATTATTTTTTACATCAATCTTCCTGAAACATTGAATTTAATCTTCATTTCATCTCAATCAAACCTTTACCCATGCTCTGCTGATACCTGAGTGAAAGTTTTGGGTTACTTTTTCTTATTTTTGGATAGCTCTGTTATAGATGCATAAGGAAAAAAGGAGTTCCGGCTCCTCAGTGCTTCTTAATTTTTTTTTTATCCTTCCTACAGAAACACTTAATTCAATCTTGATTTCTTTTAATCGAACTTTTCAACCATGCTCTGCTGATACCTGAGTGGGAGTTCTGGGTTCATGTTTCATGATTTCTGATAGCTTTGTTATAGATGCATCAGAAAATGAGGAGTTCCGGCTCTTCATTGCTAATGAAATTGGTTTTTGATCCTGCTAACTTAAACACTGAATGCAATCTCGATTTCTCCTAACCTATCTTTCTCACAATGCGCTGTTAATAATTTTGTGAGACTTCTTCTTTCATATAGTTTTTTTACTGTTACTTGGATCGTGGTTAGTAATCATAGCTGGAAGAATTTACGAAAATCCACAAATTATGTAATTCACGGCAATTTTTCCAAAATGAGTCTATTTTTCTAGTAACCGATCAATATTTTTGTTTTATTTTTTTGTAGGTTTAGGTCAGCAGAACTCTTTCGGAAAAGTATAAGGAACTATAGACCTCACCACTGTGCACCTAAAACAGTTTTAAAATTTTAATTTTGGAGAAAATGATCTGCTACCGGAAGTTAGCAGAGCATATTTTCATTTGACTTTTTTCAGGCAAATAAGCCAGAACTATTTTTTTTAAGTATAAGGAACTCTAGAACTCACCCGCATGCCAATAGAACTCACATTTTTGTGGGCTCTGCTGGGAAATGATCTGCCAAGTTCACCCACATTTGAACATTTACCTTTTTGAAAGTTTTGGAAAAAGCGGCATTTTTTGCTTTAGTTGAACGGAGAGCTTGATATTTTTTCAATGTCATAAAAACGGGCCATGGATTGTAAAAGATCGTGGAATCTGGTTTTTAGTGTTAATATTTTTTACGAGAAGCAATTAACCGTGGGTTTCTACATCCCTCGTTGTAATATCATTAATCTCTTGACGTCTACACGCTCCAATAACACCGAATATTAATGCAACCTGCAAAGAGATCAAATAGTTGTAAGAACTTATGCTACAATAACGCAATAACAAAACAATAATATAGAGATGGATGATACATTTAAATTTATAAAGTTCAACTGACTTTTGTTGCCAGGTAATGACAATCCAGCATCTTTAAAAAAAAAAAACAATATGTTGGTGACAATACTTTCCGAACAGTATATCCTTCCGAGCGTGTCTTTAGAAATGCCGTAAGGTTACAGTAGGTTTTGATATCAATCTTATTAATATTATTTTTGGTCTTAACAGTGCTTTTTAACATGGAATAGATACACCAAAGCGAGCTGGGCTTGTATTTATTTGCCAGTTGAAGTAAGCCAAAAATACGTTCTCCGAAAATGACTGGGCATTTTTGCTTTTTTTTCCACCGTTTCGAAAGTTTCGTAAGCTGCTAAATATTTCTCCCTAGATTTTGGTGGTAACAGGCTCTCACTCGCGTTTCGTGCCTCGATTAGTATTTCCGGTGAGGTCAAATCTACGTATTGCTCTTCTTCCCTAGGTGAAGTCGACATTTTTGATAATAAAATCACACAACAAAAACTTTAACAAATATTTGTGAAAATGGCGCGTTGGTTTTGATTTTCCGCGCGCTGCGCTAGCGATACGCGCGCAGGTGTAAATAAAGGCACATGAAAAACCGCTAAACCGCTAAGCTAAGATTAATATACAATGTGTTTGGTCTCGGACTGTACAAACTTTAAGGGAAGGTAGTTTGCTCTATTTTATCAATAAAATTATTCTACATGGGGGGTCGGAACCCAACCCCCCCTGAATGGCAGCCATTTTTGTATTTTGATCGCATTTTATGAAGCGTGCATACTAAAAGTACTTTAACTTTGGAATTTAATGTCCAATTTTCGTAAAATAAAAACTTTTAATAAGTGAAAAGTATTAACAATGGGATAAATAACTCAAATATTGACAATAAATGCTGCATCATATTGAAATAAATGCTAAAAGATCATTTTCACGTTAAAATTAACATTGTTTTTTTAGTTCATCAAGGTTATTACAAAATTCACCCCCGGGAACTTTCTTTTTTTATCTACTCGCCTAATAGATATTTAATTTACCTAAATAATGATACCAAAAACTCGATTCTATGACAATTGGTTCAAGAGATATTGGTGTTGGAACATAGGCTTGCGTAGGTAGTGAGTTCATAACGATTTGATTTTTCTGTAGACATTTACAGTGATGATCAATGATAAACAGGGAACAAGTATTAACTATTATTTAATATTTACAAAAATATAAAATTTGGCCCCCCTCCACCATTTTGAAGGCACGCAGTAGCTCGGATCAGCCATAATTTCTGCAGCAGCAACGCGAAAACGCCCAGCAGCTCTTTTCTGGTGTTGATCTGAACTTTTTGCTTCATCCAACCGCAAAGATAGTCCAGTGGCGTTAACTCTGGTAAACGCGGTGGCTCTTTGGGGTGCGGTTGGTCTTTGGGGATGGATGAAGCCAGTCAACACCTGAGGAGAGCTGCTCGGCGTATTCGCGTTGCTGCAGCAGAAATTTTGGCTGATCCGAGCTACTGTGTGCCTTCAAAATGGTGGGGGGGGGGCAAATTTTCTACTTTGTAAATATTAAATAATAGTTCATGTAAAATACTGGTATTCAGCTGCATCTGGTTACACTGGAAGCCGACCCCAACATAGTTGGGAAAAGGCTAGGCAGATAGATACTACTTGTGCTTTTTTTATCATTTTAATGTAAAATACTGGTATTCAGCTGCATCCTGTTAGACTGGACGCCGATCTCAACATAGTTGGGAAAACGCTAGGCAGATAGATAGTACTTATTCTTTGTTTATCATTGATCATCATTGTAAAACTCTACAGAAAAACCAAATCGTTATGAACTCACTACCTACGCAAGCCTATGTTCCAACAGCAATATCTTTTAAACCAATTATCATAGAATCGAGTTTTTGGTATAATTATTTAGGTAAGTTAAATATCTATTAGACGAGTAGATAAAAAAAGAAAGTTCCCGGGGGTGAATTTTGTAATAACCTTGATAAACTAAAAAAACAATGTTAATTTTAACGTGAAATTGATCTTTTAGCATTTATTTCAATATGATGCAGCATTTATTGTCAATATTTAAGTTATTTATCCCATTATTAACACTTTTCACTTATTAAAAGTTTTTATTTTACGAAAATTGGACATTAAATTCCAAAGTTAAAGTACTTTTAGTATGGACGCTTCGTAAAATGCGATCAAAATACAAAAATGGCTGCCATTCAGGGGGGGTTGGGTTCCGACCCCCCATGTAGAATAATTTTATTGATAAAATAGAGCAAACTACCTTCCCTTAAAGTTTGTACAGTCCGAGACCAAACACATTGTATAGTGAAAAATGTGTATGTAATTTGATGAAATATTATGTTAATTTATCATATTTTTAACAGACTTCCAAAAGGAGGAGGTTATCAATTCGGATGTTTTTTTTTTTTAGTGAATGTTCTCTATATCATAACTCCGTCATATACAAGGTGGAGACGACAATATAACAAAAAAATAAACGGTGTGGCCATAAATCCATAATGACGTTCCCATTCTTTTTTTTTTATATATATTTATTTCAATCAACTATGGATCATACAGTGAAATAAAATTACAAATTATTAATTAAATCTAATTAAATTATTACATTAAAATTCAAATTACATGAAATACTTGAATAAAAATTAAATTGAACTTATAATAAAAAATTAAATTAAAATAAAATCTTTACATCAGTCAGTACGTGAACCATGCAGCAGTGGTTCACGTACTGACAGTCGAAACGTTCTGCAAAAGCGCTCAGTATACTGTTGCGGCTGCCCCGCAACCTACGCAGCTACGCACCAGGGATGTACATCTGGGCACGCCACAATTGCGGCGATAAGTCCCCTCTTTGAGGAGTGGCTAGAGAAGCGCCACGGCGCCCTCACCTACCGCCTGACGCAGGTCCTCACCGGACACGGTAGTTTCGGGAGGTTCCTGTTTCAGATCAGGCAGGAGGAAACGCCCGGGTGTCACCACTGCGTGGATCGCCCGGAGGACACGGTGGAGCATACGGTGGAGGTCTGCCCGGCTTGGGTGGAGCACCGCCGTGTCCTCGTGCAGGCGATCGGCGGCAGTGACCTCTCACGTCCGGCCCTGGTCCAGGCCATGGTGCGGAGTGAGAGGGCATGGCAGGCTGTCACCTCCTTCTGCGAAGCAGTAATGCTCGTAAAGGAGGAGGCGGGGCGCGAGAGGCAGAGACTAAGGTCGCTCCCTCGAGCCCCTAGCCGCCGCGGTAGTAGACGCCCCGGGCGTCGGGAATCGATCGCCGATTTCCGGCCACCGTAGGCGCGGGCTTGCGGACGGATAGTGATGGGTAGCTCTCCATCCGATCAGGACCAAGCCCGGGTCGACGGCGCGTAGTGTTCCACGCGCGCCTCAAAGAGTTGTCAGCGAAGCTGAAGGGGTCCGTCAGGGCCGATGCCTACCACCGGGGTTGCGGATAAGTCCTAAGGGGAAACCGTGGCCCTGGTCTAGGTAAGGGAAGGAACACGGGTGGGTTTTAGTCAGTAAAAGTCTGACACGCCCTTCCGCTCCGCCCAGAGCGGGAGAAGTCATTGGATGATTTCCCACCCAAAAAAAAGGGATGTACATCGCTTGCGCATGATTGTGTGGAAGCAAGCTGTTTTCAACAGTCATCACGAACCGTCTCGCGCGCAGATATGACGACTTCCAGCCTCCCGAACAAGCCGGATTCCGTAAAGGCTTTAGCACCGTGCGGCTACGCTGCGGCAGGTAATACAGAAGACCGAAGAGTATAATCTGCCTCTCTGCTTAGCGTTTGTGGATTACGAGAAAGCCTTCGATTCGATCGAGACATGGGCTGTACTGCAGTCTCTTCAACGGTGCCAGATCGACTATCGGTACATCGAAGTGTTAAAGTGTCTATACCAAAACGCCACTATGTCAGTCCGCCTCCACGACCAGACCTCGAAACCTATTCTTCTGCAACGAGGTGTGAGACAAGGAGACGTTATCTCTCCGAAACTGTTCACCGCTGCACTGGAGGATGTCTTTAAGGTTCTGGACTGGAAAGGGCTAGGCATCAACATCAATGGCGAGTATGTCACTAACCTTCGGTTTGCCGACGACATAGTTATCATGGCTGAGACCATGGAGGACCTCAGTATAATGCTCGATGACCTCAGTACAGCCTCCGAAAGAGTGGGTCTTAAAATGAACATGGACAAGACAAAGGTTATGTCAAACGCCCATGTAACACCCACTCTCATAAAGATCGGAGACGCTACGCTCGAAGTTGTAGACGAGTAGGGTGAAGTACCCAATTATCAGCACTTTAAGAGTTAGTCCTAACTTCAGCCTATTTATTATTGTGAAAAATAGTTCTTTACCCGTTAAGGCGAATTTTCTAGTTCTAATATTTAATAAGGAACACGATATTAAAAGAAAAACATGGTTAACCTCTATCCAAGATTTTTTAGACAAGTAAAAATAAAAAATGACCCTCTCACCATTTACTGGCACAATCGCCCCCAATTAATAGCATAGAGCGAGCCAATTATCAGCACAATACTATCACTGTCAGGAATTGCTTGAAAAAATGATTTTCATTCTTAAAATCTGTTTTTTATTGCACGCGTTGTTGTATTGGACGCGTAGAGCGCTGTACTGTTTCTGCGTGTAACCTACCCACAGACTGCTAGTATAAAAGGACGTACAAAATGCCCTAAATAGGGCTATTTTGACGCCCCTCGACCACCGAGCAAATCTGCGGGCTATCATATTCGTACGAACAGACAGCGCCCTACGTTCCGTTTCAATGTCTGCATCGTCTTCCAGGTCAGAGGTTAATAAATGTCCAAGATATTTAAACATCTTAACTCTGTTAAGTGGGCATCCGTTGAGCTTAATTGCCGGTAAGGAATCAGGACACCTCCTCTTGGCCCGAAAGACCATGCACTCACTCTTGTTCGTGTTATACAACAAACCATGTTCTACAGCATACTTTTCACATAATGTCAATCAGCATTGACACACCACAGACAGAGGAGCTCAGCAGCACCATGTCGTCGGCGTAACTGATATTGTTGAGGCACACACCTCCAATATGGCAACCGACATGCGTGCTGCTGAGCCTCTCTATCAGCGCATTGACATATAGGTTGAAGAGCTTCGGTGAGGTTAGCCCCCCTTGCCTCACGCCGCACTCCAACCTGTATGGGGTCGAGTAAGTCCCCGACCATCGAACCACATTGACCTGATTATTGTACCAGTACTGAAAGATACGGATCAGTTCGTCTGGCACTGACGCTTGCTGCAGTTTTTGCCACAGCAGATCATAGCAAACCAGGTCAAATGCCTTCAACAAGTCGAGGAAGCAAGCAAAGACAGGTGTACTTCTATCAGTGTAGTACTTGACAGTTTGCTTCAAACACAATATAGCTGTTTCTGTAGAAAGACCGGCTTTGAAACCAAACTGGTTATCATGTAAATTCAAACATTTATCCAGCCGAGTGTTAAGCAAACCGTCAAGCACTTTCGAAACAACAGTGGCCAATGAAATGGGCCTATAGTTGTTCTTATCGCTAACATCACCGGTTTTATTCTTAATAATTGGCACCACCTACGAATGTCCTATACAAAAGGAGTAGAACATCGATAAGACTCTGGGCAGATGACGACCAGCATGCTTAAGGTGTTCAATACTTAAATCATCGTGGCCTGGAGACTTGCCCCTCGACATAGACATAATGACATGTATTACCTCCTATTTGCAGTATACCAACCAATTGCAAATGTGTTTACAGACTTTCTGATTACCATGGGATGTGAAGAGAGAAATAAGAAACAATTATTTCAGCATATTGCAGTTGCAACGTGACGTACTTGTGATGCGTGGTGACTGAGCGATGTCGAGCGGCAGAGTGAACGCCGGGCTATTTTTTTTTTTTTTTTTTGACTAGGGCGTCTCGCAGGTTACCACTAAGGTATTCGCTGCTTAACCGGACTTTCCTGTAGCTGCCTTAAGCTCCTAAAAGAACTCAAAGCCTCCAGCCAGGGGCATACAAACTAAGGTAATTAAAACTAAGCGAACGCTCGCTAAGGGCACCCCCTGTGGGGTACGAACCTCGGCTTAGGGCGTTCGCTGACGGGAGGACAGCAAGAGGGACAGGCTGGATCAAGGATGGTTCATTATTATTATCAGGGGAGTTTAAAGCTACAGGCTCAGCAAAAACGCGGGCTGGCGCATCGTTATCGAGCAAGGGTCGGGGGGGAGTATCAATTACTCGGGTGGGTCGCGGTCGCGGACCTCTACGGCGAGGTCTGAAATTGTTTCGGTGTGTTTTGTGAACTGTACTTGTGGCCCTACTGCTCTCCTGGAGGAGAGTTATGGGGTCATCTGGGTCTAAGAGGATATGTCTAGGGCGACGGGCCTTACTAACTTGATTATTGGACGGGACATAGCTAGCTGCTTTGACTATTAGGGGATTCCTATGTTTGACTGCGGAGTCAAAGTACCGCTTGGACATACGTTTAAGGAACTGATGAATTGTGGGGATTTTAAGGTCGAGATGGAGGATCTCGTTCCTAACGAACCAGGGGGCTCCCGTGGCCCTACGAAGGACACGATTCTGTAAGGCTTGCAACCTATGGATCGTACGGGGATTCGCGTGGGCAAATACGGTTCCCGCATAGGTCATGATGGGCCTAATACACGCGGTATAGATGCGCAATTTGCACTTAAGTGGCAATTTGCTGCGTGCATTCATTAAACTAAAGAGTCTACCTAGAGCGAAGGAGGCTCGTGAGCGAACCGCCTTCACGTGATCTGCGAAAGTGAGATGATGGTCCAGGATTACACCTAAGTATTTGGCTCGCTTCTCCCAGGGGATCGGCTTGCCAAACATGGTGACTGGACTAGGAAGGATGGGCCTACGGCGCGGCTTTGAAAAATAGACCGCCTGACTTTTGTCGGGATTGACCTCGATTCTCCATAACTTAAACCAGGCGCCAAGGTTATTGACGGCCTTTTGTAAGTTAAGGATCATCTGGTTGGAACTTTGCCCGCTGCAGTATATGGCCGTATCGTCTGAGAACAGAGCCAACTGACACTTTATACTCTTTGGGATGTCACTGGTGAACAGTGTGAAAATAAGGGGAGATAGTACTGAGCCCTGAGGGACTCCTGCGCGAATGAGACGGGGGGAGGATAACGCTCCTTCGATACGATAGCGAAAGGTGCGATTTGACAAAAAGTCCCGTAAGATGAGTACGAGACGATCTGGCACACCGAGCTGGTATAGCTTGTATATTAAGCCATTGTGCCAGACTTTGTCAAACGCCTTTGCTATGTCGAAGAAGATAGCACCGGTCGTGAGACCACGATAGAAACCACTGCTAACGTGTTCTATTATCCGATGGACCTGATGCACGCTAGAGTGCTGAGTTCGAAAGCCGAACTGCTCGTTGGGAATGAGGCCCTTGGTCTCAGCATAGTCTCTGAGTCGCTTATAAATAAGTCTCTCATAGATTTTTGCCATTACCTTGAGCAAACTAATGGGGCGATAGCTGGAGGGATCTGACTTGGGTTTACCCGGTTTGGGGATACCTATAACTATAGCTTCTTTCCAAGCCTGCGGAAAGATATTGTTACTAAGAGCAGCATTGAAGATGGTGCACATTAGTAGTATGAGATGAGTGGGGAAGAGTTGGACCACCCTATTGGTGATTCCATCTGAACCGGGGGCTTTGCGAGTTTTAAGACCCTTTATGATATCTTGGACTTCGTCAGGAGTGACGGAGGCCAGAGGATTATCAGGGTCTTCTACGGGGGGCAGAGAGGTTCTGCGTTCTACTTCCGCATTGACCTTGTTGAGTTGAGTTTGGTCTACGGGTAGGAGGCTAGGGGAGCATTGCGCTTCGAGACTGTCGGCTAGGCATTCAGCTTTGTCGATGTCATCGAATGCGATAGAACTATCGGGACGTACTAAAGGGGGCATAGATGCTTCTTGTCGGGATTTGAGTTTCCTCTGAAGTTCCCAGAAGGCTTGGTGATTGGGAGTGAGTTCGCTCAGAGTCTTATCCCAGCTCGCGTTACGCAGCTCCTGCACACGTGTCCTTACAGATCTCTGTAAGTAGCGCATGTGGGCTTTGTTAGCGGCGCAGGGAAAGTTATCGTAGGCACGAGTGGCCGCGTTCTTCTCAGTCATCAAAGCACGCACATCGTCCGGGAGGTCAAAGCAATGGGGGTCCATTGCTGGGACTTCCCTTGAACAGTTGTTCAGGACGTTTTGTACGTGTTCGGTGAGTGAGTCGATCGCGGCCGTCGTGTCTGCGACTGAGTGGAACTGGTCTGGGATTGATTCTAATACATGGGCATGGGTTTCAGCTGTTCGCCTACTTTCCTCCAGTCCGTGACCCTTTTGGTAACGAGGGGTTGATTGGGGTCGTTGGGGTGACCTATGCGGGAAGTCATTTTAATTACTACAGGACGGTGGTCGGTCAGAGGTAAGCTCTGACGCCGTTTCGATAGAGACTAATCTGAGATTGACGTTCTTAAGGAGCGCCACGTCTAGGACATCCGGAGTCCAATTAGGATCGTGAGGGAGAACGCCGGGCTATGGCGCGCCTGCGTTTTATAGCGTGCGCCCTAGTGGCGGCGTGTTTCATTACCTTTGTTTTAATGTGAACAGGCGGGCCAGTGTATTTTCTTGTAATGTGTTCATGAGGGTGTTGCAGCTTATTCATTTATTTATTTATAATCAATTACAAATATTTCTAATCTAACAATATTCTACTATATTATTTATTATATTTAAATTCTAATTGGTTTTACAGGTTGTTCATCGATTTATTTTACATTCAATGGCGTATTCTGATAGGCAAAGAGAACAAATAACAAACATAACTTATAATCTAATTAGTAAAAGGAACAAATGACAAACATAACCTAATTAGTAAAAGGACTATAACTATCTTAAATTACTAGAGCTGTTATTTACACCTCCTTTGCCGTAAATCGGGCACTGAACTCCTGACCACTACAACCAGCACTGCCTGTAAACTGTGACGGTCCCAACGGTGACGATACAGCGAAGTGCTGCCTAAATAGCTCGGCAATCCCTGTGACGTCAGCAACGCCGCTGACACTCACCGGCAGGCCCGGCCTACTATTGAGTTTATCGGTGGACTTCCAAAAACTGCGGAAGTCGCCTAGAATGATGCGACGCCAGCATGTCCATTTTAATTTGATCACTATTGTCCTGGCACCATCGTAAGCGCGACTTAAAAATTTTGCGACTTATTTGCATATCAATCCAAACACGACCCTCGCGCGGTCTACCGTAAGACTACTGCTCAAACTTTAGCCTGGCCTGCCTGTGAGCATCACCCACGTGCTTATTCCACCCCATTACTGGTTTCCTATTTCGCACATGATTTATTTCAACAACATGCACTCAATTCAATTGGAAAGTCAATATATTTTAAATTATCATTACAAAATTTAGTATAAATGTCAATTTGCTTAGGTTTTCTATCACCCCATTTTATTTTATTACATGACAGATTTTTATTATCATTTGAAATGTAAAATTTTGGTTTGATTTCATTTAAGTTGCATTGTATTATAAGAGGGAAGTGGTCGGACCAAAGTACATCATAATATATACATCATATATTCTGTATACGAAAATTCAATTGAATATATTCAATAGTTTAGTCATTATAGCTCGGCAAAATCCATAGTCGGCTCGGGCTATTCCGTTTATCCACCCCAAAAATCCACCCTAAGGTCGATATTCTGAAATGTATGCCCGAGAATTCACCCAAGGCCTAGTTGGATAAACGGAATTTATAGGCTTAGGGTGGATCCGGAAGATACATTACATTTAATTTGTTTGAAAAACCCTTTTTTTTTTTCGAAGCTAGGATTTATTTGGCAGTTCCAAAAAGATTATAACATACCAACGGCCTTACTTTTAGCTATGAGAATCTTATTCTGACAAAAAAAATCTCTAAATTAAAAAAATTTTTTGATACATCTAAAATCGAATTTGACAATCGCGTGACGACTCCACGTGTTTGCCCCGTGATTTTTTTAAGAGCCGGAGGCGCGCAGGGGTGGGGGGCAGCCTCGACGTGTTTTATATGGAATTTTTCACTTTTTGTATGGAAAATATGAAAAATTATTACCAACATGTTGGGATATAGGGGTTTAAGGGTTACCTAAATGGTGTCGAAAATTTCATTATTTTTGCGATAGGACGCAACATTTTCGAGATATAAGCAAAAGAAAAATAAAATACAATACTGTTTTTGCACTGAAGTCGAAATGTTGGTGTGAATTTTAATTCATGCCAACTAACTTAATTCGACACGTTTTTAATCGCGTTTAAAAATAGTCAGATTAAGACCCAATTTCACCAAACACAAAAATTAGCTAACAGGTCATTAAACTCAGGTTACTGCTTTGATTGGCTCACTGACATGACAACAGCCAATCACAGCAGTTGACATGTGTGTTAACAGTCTGTTATATCTAACAGAGTATGGTGAAATTGAGTCTTAGTTGGATACACCAAATTTTTAGGTGAAAAACGTCAAACTCAGAATAGCAAAATTGCCATTTTCACTAAATTAATAACTCAGTGCAATCTTAGTGCCGTCAAACTAAAATATAGTTAAGTTGTGTCAGTTTAGTCTATTTCAGAATGGGAAATCCTCGTTTGACAGGACTAAACTAAATTTTAGTGATTTTTAGTCTAGTTTAGAGGCATTTGTGACAAGAGAATCGGCACCAAAATATAACTAGCAGACCCGTAGGCAGACGTTGTCGTGCGACAACAGCGCCACCCGGGTCCATCTATAGCTAAGAACCATCCAAGTAACAAAAAGAATTGAAAAAAAAAAACATCTAAATCAGTCAAGCCGTTTAGCATAAGAAGAATTACAAACACACGCACACCGATATTTTATTTATTGCTAGGAATGAAAAATTTTAATGTTCTTCAAAAACAAACAAAGTATTTAAAAGAATATGCGGGTCAAAATATGGTACTCGGCGTACAATTTCAAAGGATATGTCTGGTGGCACAATGAACGATTGTCTAGGTAGTCAAAACCAATGTTCAGTAATGATTGTTATATTATTGTAATTGTTGTATTTAATAGTTTATCAATTAATAAGTTATGTGTGTCAGGAACTTACGCAAACCGGTCAAATTAAGGTTTATACACCCAGGATTTTTCTTAGTTTTTTTTTATTATAACGCCATCTGTGAGCCACCACATGTACTAATTGGTGGCATACCTTTGTGAGGTTAGAGAAAGATTAAATATTTTGTTGGTCTGAGATCAGATCTTGCAGTATTTTTTAAATATTTCTCTTTGAGTGCACCTATTGTAATTGTATACTTATCACAAAGTATTTTTTAGTGAACACATAAATAATGTTTATTTATGTGTTCACTAAAAAATACTTTGATAAATACTAAAGATGATAATATGATATTTTTATCATCTTTAGTTCCGTACATTTTTCTATCTTCAATACCCATAATATTATTTATCTTTACCTACTTGTTCGTATTGAATGGGGATAAGAAAAGAAACTATGTAATTATTGCCAAATTCTTTTATCGTCGGTACCTACATACTTAAATAAAATGATAAAAAATTCAGTCTTCTAGGGACACCAAAACATTGTCCACAAATGACGCTGGTGCTAGCAGTTTATCTTGATGCCTTGCTCAGCTAAGATACCATACTAGCGACATGACAGCAACAACCGGTGTTGGTTGTAGAGACAGTGGTGGCGGCGGCAGCGGTGTTGATGACCCATGTTCCACGGATGTAACAACTTGTAATACCTTTGATGAGTTAGAATCCGGTGTCGATTCACTCCAACCCAACAGGCTTGACATGCCTGGCGAAATGTGTTGTAAAAGTAACACAGAATTCTACAATGAAGTTATTGTATAACCTCATTGGGATCCTTTATGAACAGCAATAGTAATCTAGATGATATCAGTCTATAGCAATGGTCGAAAATAATCGCACAGTAAGCAAAGAACACAACTTGCAACTGCAATGCAAATAAAGCAAGCAGAAAATAACTGGTCAATTCAAAATAATATGTCAATGTCATGTCAAAGAAATAATAAATACTTACCTTCATTTTTATTAAGAAATGGGTAAAGCCTCTCCCCACGTGCGCGTTTTTATCACACGATAATAACGCAAGCGTTTTTGCTATATCTGCTTTCAGTATATTTTGTGTTAGGACGGCCACGAATTTACTCACTCCTGCGATTATAACGACGCAATAGAAATAGGACGCTTGCGTTCCTCCGTCTTGAGATATTCCGATATGTTTACTTTGAACATTTTGTATTAGGACGCATGCGATTTCACACACACCTGCGTTTTTACACGATACGCAGACGTTAGAAAATATATCGAACCCGCTTATTTTAGATCAAAGGAATGTATGTAATTGTTGTAATGTAATTGATATAAAATACGACATTATTACTAACATATTTTTGTGTACACATCAACAGTGTTTGAAAAAAAAAAACTTAAGCCTCTGCCCCACAAGCGCGTTTTTATCGCGCGATAATAACGCAAGCGTTATTGCAATAATGCGTCCCGATTCCTGCTTTTTTATCATTCGATATTTCTAACGTCTGCGTGTCGTGTATTAACGCAGGTGTGTGTGAAATCGCACGCGTTTTACTCTGATTTGTAAGCTATTTAGTTTGTTTGAAAAAAAAAAACTCATTTTTGATGCTTTTTATTTTTATACCGTATCGAATTAATACTAAACACGTACTTTAATGTCCCTCTGTCATATCAACCCTGTATATGGCTTTCTTCAATTTGCAAACCTTGCCTTCACTCCCCTCTTGAACAAAAGATTGCGGCTGTTCCATATAAATCTCGATTCTCTCGAAAATCGAATTGACGACATCTTGACTACTGGTGCTAATGTTTCAAAATAGTCTTCACCAGGTTTTTGCGAATAACCCTTAGCAACCATCCTGGCCTTATAGCGCTGGGTGCTGCCATCAGCTCCAATCTTCAACTTGAAAACCCATTTTGTTTTAGTAACATTAGCGTCTAATAGTCGATTAACCAATTCCCAGGTTCCATTCACCTTCAAGGAATTGAACTCGTCCTTCATCGCTTCTACCCAAAACTTCTTGTCAGAACGCTCCATGGCATCTTTAACTGAAATAGGATCAGGATCATCTGACACATGGAAATTATATACCATGACCTTCTCCCCCTATTTCGAGCAGGATAACGTCTCGAACTTTGCAAATCTTTTGCCACAGGACACTCTTAAGTCGACAGAAGCTGAACTTTACAAATCCGCTGTCGTAGGATTCTCTACGTCAACAGAGTCATAAAAATTCTCTCCAGAATCCGATCTTGTCAATGAACTAGCTCTCGTTGGAACTAGCCACCGAAACCCCCACTGCAACAGGACCTGCAATCCTTGGAACCTCTGGTTGAGTAGTGGAACGACTTAACTCCAGGAATGTCATGCTGTAAATCTATGACCACAGCATTCTTCTTAGAAACAGGAACAGCAACTTTTTGTTTCTCTTTAGTAGTCACGGAAACATTTTCCATAAATGTAGCATCTCGAGCGATGATAATCCTCGTTGGATCATCCTCCAAATTGATAAAACGGTACGCCTTCGAATTGGTCGAATACCCAGTCATTATAACCGTCTTCGGATCAAACTTCTTGCGACTATGATCCTTTACCAGAACCGGAGCTCTACATCCGAATATTTTCAGATGCGAGAGATCCACTCTCTCTCCTGTAAATACCTCCTCTGGAACTTTAATCCTTGAGGGCCATTGTTGGAGATCGGTTCTTCAGGTATACGGCACCACCAGCAGCTTCTCCCCAGAATCTCTTGTCCAAACCTAGCCTTTTCAGTTATTGTGCGTGTTGTTCGTTCCACCACTCCATTCTGTTGAGGAGTGTAAGGGACTGATCTCTGGTGTTGGATCCCATGTTTCTTTAGGAATTCTTGAAATTCTCCGTTGGTATACTCAGTGCCATTATCGCTGCGAAATTTCTTTATCTTCTTTCCCGTCTGATTTTCAACTAGTGCCTTGAATTCCATGAATTTAGCGAAAACTTCGGTCTTGGATTTCAATAAATAGCCAAATGTTTTTCAGCTAAAGTCATCCACAAAAATCAGGTAGTACCTATTACCGCCCCAGGATTCCACTTCCATAGGGCGGCCCGCTAAATCTGAATGCACGAGTTCAAGAAAGTGTTTTGCTCTCTTGCGTTTACCTTTTGGAAACATTTTGACGCACTCCTTCCCTTTACAGCATCCTTCACATGGTTCCGTGCTCACCTCTCTGAAAGTCAGACCATCTGCCAAACTTTTCAGTTTCATCATCAGAGGTCCACACAGGTGACTTAGTCTTCTGTGCCACAAATCAAAACAGGCGCGAGAAGAATCTTCTGGCGAACACGTCAGAACCATCGCTGCTTCTTTTTCTAAAACATATAACCCTTGTTTCAGTGGTGCTGTTAATACTGACTTTCCAATTACTTTTACTTTGTAATCCTTTTGGTAAACCTTACAAGAAGTCTCATCGAAAACAACAGTGCAACCCTTAGTAGACATTTTACTTACCGACAGCAAGTTTGTCGTCAAACCTCGAAGCATAAGTACATCCTCAAACCTCACAGAGCGCCTCATGACATACACATCCCCTTGTTCACTAGACACAATTTTATCATTGTTCGCGGTCGTAACTAGCTTAGAACTAATGTACTGTCTATCTTCAAGAATGTGCACGTCAGACGTCATGTGTGATGTACCTCCGGAATCTATGACCCAATGGCCCTCACCAACCGTCATAGATAGAGCGGCCATTAGACCCGAGGTGTCCTTACTGTGTTTCTTCTTATTAAAATATGTGTCTTTGTTGTCTTCAGACTTGTCTCCCGACTTACGACGTTGGCACTGCCACTTATAATGCCCTTTCTTTTTACAAAAATGGCATATAACACCCTTCTTGGATTTTGACATCAGTGCCGTTGCCGTGTCATCTTCAGTTGTGTTCGTTGTGCTGCTTTTCCTCAAGCTTTCTTTGAGCAACGCTGCCTGCACCGACTCTGTCGTAATCTTCATACCTGAATGCTCCAATGTCATCACCAGAGGATTGTAGACATCGGTTAAACCGGCCAACATAATAATCCCAACAAATTCATCATCTAGACCTGCCTTTATGCTAAGCAATGACTGGCTGGTTGACTGGATGTCATTGAGATATTCCTCCATTGATGAAAACATTGTCAATTTGACTTTGAATAATTTCCGCAACAGATACAACCGTCGCAGTAAACCGCCATCAGTATATGATTTTTGCAACGCTTGCCAAGTATCTCTCGCTGTCTTGAGATTCATGATCATGGGATAAATATTTTCCATGCACATAAGGCCCTGCGCAGACGGCACACTTTTTGTGCGATCGAGTCTGCGGCGCACAAAAAGTCTGCATGGCGCGCAAAAAGTCGGTCGCGGATATTTCACAGACTCAACGCACACGACGCACATCTTCGATCATTTTGTCGGCAGAGCTGTAGGGACGTAGACGCTATGGAAATCGTGCAGAGATCGCGAAGTATTATTTTGTACATGAAGTACAGAAAAAGAAGAAGAAATAGAGAATTTTGGGTACATCCTATACTTTCGGAAAGATTACTGAAGGGACAGTTCCATACTAAACATTCAATTCTGAAACAACATCCGGCAAATTTTTTCAAATTTAAAAAAATGTCTGTTACTACATTTGATGAGTTGCTATTTATTTTGAGACCTGCTTTGACTCATTCAGAAACAACAATGAGGAGGTGCATTGGTCCAGAAGAAAGGCTGTCTGTGACACTTTTATTTCTTGAATTAACATAGTTACATCGACCTTTGGCGCCATGATAAAGATCGCGTGCGTTACGTCCACCCCTAGCAAATGCAGATTGCCGACTAAAGTGTGCGCCGTCTGCGTTAGCGCGCGTTGAAGCAAACGTTCAATTTTTTTCACACACTTTTTGTGCGGAGCGGCGCGCCGCGGCGCGGTGCGGTCTGCCCGAATTACACGGATTTTTTGTGCGCCGGACTTTTTGCGCGTCGTGTGCGTTACTGCACATAATTGCATAGGTTCTATTTTCACAGACTAAAAAGTGCGTCACGGATAGTCTTTCGTCTGCGCAGGGCCTTAGGCAGATCTTACTTCGAGCTTTGGCATCCTTCCTTTTAGCCTCCGCCGAAGCTGCCACGAAGTCCTCGCTCACACACTCCCACAGATCAAGGTCGATCAGGAACATTTCCACAGCAAAAGCCCATGTCCCATACTTAGCTTGGCCTGCCAATCTCTTAAAACTTTTTGTAACAGCTTGTTCCATATTTGAAATTCAGATCAGATACTTCTCTCCGCTCAGATATCACACCAGATCACGGCTGGGCCCATAACCTGTTGGCAGAGCCTGCTTACAATAAAATATATGATATTATCGTAACACAGTAGTTTAATAAAGTTAGTTACATTTTAATTTATCAAAATTAACTTCATCTGAAAAAACACAAGATGACACAACAAAACATAATAACAGTTGCTATGCAACAACTAAAGAAGACTCTACTCCTAGAACATAGTGCATTATAACCTTCATGGTTCAACAATATTAACAAGGAAAGCAGTGTTTTTCTATATTATTTCTCTTCTGCTATTTCTCAACAAATTACTTTATTTACTTTTTCCCCCAACTACCTCCTACTTATCCACATATCAGAACATCTTTTCTTGCTCTGTTATTTAGCTGCATAACTTCACACATTCCAGGTGACTGACAATTATTCAAAATGATGACCCGCAGCGCTACAATCAAAGAGTTGAAAGCAAAACTGAGAGCTACTTTGAAGGATCTCGAAGCTTCTCAAGCGGAATGCAAACAATTGCTCCAGGAAAGGGAAGATAGTGAAGTGGAAGTGGAGAACATTATCGCCAAAAACCTTCCTCAAAAATGAACTGGCTGAGCTACACACAGAACACATAAACTAAGCCGACCATCGGGCCTAGACAAATGACATTCGCTTCGGAGCGATTCTATTTCTACAATCGCTATCGCTTCAACGATAACGAAGGTCGATTGGCAGATAAAGTACACTACGCTTCGCTATCGTCTAGTCGAAGCGTCGGTTCGATAAAAATTACATGGTTTTTCGTCAGCAAACGTCAAATTCCGCGCTGTCGCTGTCAATTTCGTGTTGTCATTTGAACTCCGCGAAAATTTAAATTTGTGAATGTGATAAAAATACTTGGTAAGTAATAAAAACGAAAAGTGCTTCAAATATGTTACGTAAAATAAATAAATTAGTCTGTAAATCTTGTTGATTGCATGTAACAAAATGAGGTTGGTACCTTCATGTATCTTTGTTTATGTTTAAAGAAATAAATTATTGTCTTTACCCTGAATTCTGTCGTATCATTATAGGTTATGGCCCGTACACGTTTTCAATTCTTTTTAGTTAGTTTTTAGTAAATATAACAGTGAAAAATGTCTACTAATCTCATAGCAAGTATATCAAAGTTAAAGGGAAGAGAATATTATGAAGATTGGGCGTTCGCAGTGGAAAACTTTTTGATTTTGGAAGGCATGCAAGAATGCATTACAAAAGAAGGCGATCCAAATGACGCAAAAGCCAAAGCAAAATTAATTTTAACCATTGATCCCAGTTTATTTGTACATATCAAAACTGAAATTACTGCAAAAGGATTGTGGACAAAGTTAAGAAAGCTTTTTGATGACAATGGCTTCACGCGACGCATCGCCTTGCTTCGTAATCTCATATCTATCCGTCGAGAAAATTGTGAATCGATGTCTCAATATGTGACTTCAATATTAGAAACGAGTCAAAGATTGAACAATACAGGATTCAAAATCAGCGACGAGTGGATTGGCTCATTATTGCTGGCGGGATTGCCTGAGAAATTCGAACCTATGATCATGGCGGTTGAACACTCTGGCATTGAATTAACAGCTGACGCCATCAAATCCAAGTTGCTATAGTATATTCACGGAGACGAGTTAGTAGAGCGCTATCTCACTCACACAATTTTTTAACTGCGATTGGTCAGTGATAAACGCTAAGGCGGTGTACACAGTACGAGTACTTTTTAGTCTACACATACTTCCCGTACTGTACAGACGTGCTCTTACTTGTGACTATATGCTTAACTTGTGAACCGGCTTGTGTATTGGATTTTATGATTGATTGAAAACCCCGTCAGGTGTGTATTTTTTTTATTTAATGGTCAATGAAATTTTTTAAGCCCAATGTGGCGCAGGTGTGCTAATGACCCGTTTATTGTTCTTTTGTCATAAATGAGCATTATCATAATAAAATACTTTTTCCCAATTTTTGTATAGTAAACTGCCCCAGGTGCGCTAGATCCATTGTTATTATTATCATTAAGTTATTGTTATATTCTCATTGTTGAAACACGTGTTTTATAACATGTTTTATATTCTCGTATATAATATAATAAAGAAAATTTAATCATTAACTCTCAATTTTATTTATTTCCTTCATATCCATCAGATATATAAAAAAGTAGGTACCCATAAAAAAAATCTATCAAATAAATGTCTCAATTTATACGACAGACGAAGCCGCAGGAATAAACTAAGCGAACTTTTAAGAAGCGCAGTGTGAACGCACATTTACATTTCTAAGGTATTGTTAACGCCCACTGACCATAAAAAAGTTTTTTTTTGTCTTTGTCATTTGTATGATAATGAGCGATAGAGAAGACGCTATACTAACTCGTCTCTGTGAATACACTATAGATATGGAAGACGGAAGGGATATTGCTGCTGGTTGCACACAAAACGCGTTCGCGACGAAAGGTTGGCAACATAAAAAACGAAACAACCAACCGTCAACTTCAAATTTGAAACCAAATGTCAAATTTTTATTCTGCAGAAAAGAGCAATCAGAGCCATATATTATCTCCGCAGGCGTGACTCTCTAAGGGAACTGTTTAAGGATATTAACATCATGACGGTACCTTGTCAATATATCTATGAAAACATCATGTACGTAAGAAAAAATTTACATCTTTTTAGTAAAAGAGGTGATAGACATAATTATAGCACAAGAAATAGGGACCTATTAGTTCAACCAGGTTTTAGACTGGCAAAAGTAGACTCATCCTTCATGGGGTACTGTTTAAAATGTTATAATAAAATTCCTCCCCACATACTTCAACTGAATGAGACGAAATTCAAATCTTGTATAAAACGCACACTATGCAGGCAGGCATATTATAAGTTGGGGGATTACATCTCTGATAAAAATGCTTGGCTCAATGCTGGTCCTGCTCCACAACCACAACAAATTGATTAACATTTGAAAATACTGTTGGAGCTGCTGAAGATTGTAACACCATCTTTGCATTGTATAAACTCAATTTCCTTTGTATTATATAATTGCATTGCACTGGTGTGAGTACTATGTACTAAAGAGCTACCATTCACCGGGTAATATGTCTTTCATTGACTTGAATGTGCCCTGGCGGCTGGGAGTATGTCATGCTCACTCAGATGTCTCGCTGATGGTGGCGCGTGTGTTGGATCATTTAGCTCCCTTCAAAATGGTTGAGCTGAATGGTGCTAATCCATGTGTCATGTTCGTGAACGGGCGCCGTCAGTTGTGACTGGTCATCTCTTAGCTGCCATGGCTTATTTTAATTAATTTAAATTTTTGAATTGTTCTTTATTTTTATCTTTTTATTACGGACGCTTTTAACGTGCACGTCTTTTTACATTGTTCTCACATGTATAATTTCAACTTGAATAATGTAACCAATTTTATGTAACAATTTTTTGTTTAAAAGAGTGTCCGTGGAGTTTCTTGCCCGTTCTTCTCCATAGGTACCTACTACGTTTTGGAATGGGCAACTAGCTTCATATTTCTGACTGACTGACTCCTTGACAATTCAAAAGTGCCTGTACATGGTTTAATTGAAATAAATGCTTTGAGTTTGAGTTTGAGTTTGAGTTTGAAATGTTATAAATGTAAACAGATGGGACATTTTATGAATAAATGTGAAAATGTACCAAAACAGAAGGAAACGCATTCAGTGCCGTATTTCTAGGTGGAAACTTTAGTCAAACTGACTGGTACGTTGATAGCGGTGCCAGTTGCCATCTAACATCCAAGAAAGAGTGGTTGTTAAATACCACAAAAAAGCATCATGTCGAGGAGATTATTATCGCAAATAAATCGAAAATTCCCGTCAAAGGCTGTGGAGATGTGCAAATAACTACAGTTGTTGGAGATACCGAGTACGAGATTCCAGTTACAGAAGTTTTATATGTGCCAAATTTGGCAACTAACTTATTATCTGTTAGCCAATTGATAAAAAAAGGCAAATAAGTGACATTTGAGGACAATCGCTGTTATATTTACAACCGAAAGAATGAACTTGTGGCTACTGCAGATATGACTGGCGGTGTGTACAAACTAAGAATCAAGCATGTTGATTGTTTGTTGTTAACATCAGTGTCAGGCGATGTATGGCATAGACGGTTTGGACATATTAACAGCAAAGATCTTAACCTGATGAGGGATGGTGCTGTTCATGGAATGTCATACACTGAAATGGCTCAGGTCAGTAAAACAAATTGTATTGTGTGCTGCGAGGGGAAGATCACCAGGTTACCATTTACTAATACGGGTAACAGAGGCAAAGAGCTACTCGATATTGTACACGCAGATATTTGTGGACCAATGGAGTCCAAATCAATCGGAGGAAAGAAATACTTCTTGCTATTTGTAGATGACTACAGTCGGATGGCATTTGTTTACTTTCTGAAAAGTAAAGATGAAGTTTTTTAATTTTTTAAATCATACAAAACACTAGTAGAGAACCAGACAGGCAGAAAGCTGAAAGTGTTTAGAACAGACAATGGAATGGAATTCTGCTGTAAGGAATTTGAGAAATACTTACAGGATGCTGGAATTATTCACCAGAAAACTTGTCCGTACACTCCGGAACAAAACGGTCTATGTGAGCGGCTTAACCGAACTGTGGTTGAAAAAGCCAGATGTTTGTTGTATGATGCAGG
Organism: Conistra vaccinii; assembly: GCA_948150665.1. NCBI lineage: Eukaryota > Metazoa > Arthropoda > Insecta > Lepidoptera > Noctuidae > Conistra > Conistra vaccinii. The sequence goes on from OX411315.1 coordinate 19,695,663, forward strand.
ACTACCAAAACGTTTTTGGGCAGAGGCAGTGAACACTGCTATTTATCTGAGAAACAGGTCCATAGCATCTGGGCTGAACAACAGAACACCTTTTGAGATTTGGACCGGTGCCAAGCCAGATGTCAGCAATCTACGTGTATTTGGGAGTAAGACTATGGTACACATCCCAAAAGAAAGAAGACTGAAATGGGATAAAAAAGCAAAACAGTGTATTCTTGTTGGTTACTCAGACAATGTAAAGGGTTATCGCATATACAATCCCAACAATGACAGTGTAACAATAGCCAGAGATATTGTTGTGATTGAGGAGGGGATTGAGCCGAAGCAAGATGTAATACATTTAAATACGAATAAAGACACAGGCGATTTTTTCGTAGAATTGGGAGAAACTACCCAAGAAGTGGGGGAGAAGGTAGTAGCACAGCCGAACACAGGAGAGGAAAGTTCCAGCTCTGTGGAAGATTTTCAAGATTCTTCTGATGTGACAGCGGCTGAGCCTGTGACAAGAGCCGAATGTCTGGAAGGTGTCGAGTCTGCAACAAGGTATGAAGTTTCTTCAGCGCTCCCTTTGAAGCGTGTCCGTAAACACCCTGATCGGTACGGCTTCAGTAATGTGTGCGTAAGCAGAGAATTAAGTGCTGGCGATTTATGTCTTGAAGAAGTGTTGAATGGACCCGAAAGCGAACAATGGAAATTAGCCATTCAGAGTGAACTAAAATCTTTTGAAGACCATGACGCTTGGGAGTTAGCGAATGTTCCACCTAATGGCACAGTTGTTCAATGTAAATGGGTTTAAAAAAAAAAAATTGAAGCCGATAGTAAAATTAGATATAGAGCTAGGTTGGTCGCCAAAGGTTTCACACAACGGCCAGGTCTTGATTTCGACGAAACTTTTTCACCAGTCCTAAGACATTCAACATTGAGATTGTTATTCGCTTTAGCAGTTCAACTTAATTTAGATATCTGTCATTTAGATGTTTGTACTGCTTTTTTAAATGGCTTTCTAAATGAAACTGTTTATATGATGAAACCACCAGGTTTTCAAAGTAGTAGTGATGATGTAAACAAGGTTTTACGTTTGAAACGTGCTATTTATGGCTTAAAACAGTCATCTAGAGCATGGTATCAACGAGTTGATGAATTTTTACAATCTTTGGGTTATAAAAAGTCACAGCTAGAACCATGTTTGTTTACTAAGATTAATAAAGATATAAAAATCATCATTGCACTATATGTCGACGATTTCTTTATTTTTTCGAATAGTGAGGAAGCTACTAGTGAGTTAAAGAAAAGTTTGTCATTAGTGTTCAAGATTAAAGATTTAGGAGGTATTAGAAATTGTTTAGGAATGAGAGTAGTTGTCAATAAACAGAAGGGTACCATTACTATAGACCAAGAAAGTTATATTGAAGAATTGTTGTTAAAATTTAATATTCCTGAATGTAAATTTGCTGATACACCTATAGAATCGAAAATAAATGTAATGAAAAGTGAAACATGTGATAGGAGACTACCCTATCAGCAATTGATTGGTAGTCTTATGTACATCGCAGTACTTACTCGGCCTGATATAGTTTTCTCTGTAAATTTCTTGAGCCAGTTTAATAACTGCTACAATGACGAACACTGGGCTTATGCAAAAAGAGTCCTAAAGTATTTAAAGAAAACCAAATCGTTTTGTTTGACTTTTTCTGCAAAAGGTAATAGTCATTTAGAAGCATACGTGGATGCAGACTGGGCCAGCAACGTCATTGACCGCAGATCTTATACTGGATATTTCTTCAGACTGTCAAATTGTGCTATCTCATGGGAAACCAAGAAACAGGCTACTGTGGCTCTGTCCAGCACAGAAGCTGAGTACATGGGCATATCAGATTGTTGTAAAGAGGCTGTATACTTACGAAATCTAACGTTAGAAATAACGAATGAATTGTATCCAATACCAATTTTCAATGATAATCAATCTGCCCATAAGTTGTCTGCTAATCCTGTACACCATAAGAGGTCTAAACATATAGACGTGCGATATCATTTCTGTAGAGAGAAAGTTGCTAACGAAATTGTCAAGATTCAATATTTACCTACTGCTGAAATGCCCGCGGATTTGTTGACCAAGGGCTTGTGTAAGAGTAAACATTACAGTTTGTTATCTATGTTTGGTTTATTTAATATTGTTAACTTTGATATTTAATCAAGGTTATTATATTATATTGGAAATACAATAAAATGAAACACTCGTTGATACCATAAACTGTAGAGTAAGTTTTTATTGTCTATTATTGACAGAGTGCAGTTTTGTACAGATTACATACGTTGAACGAGATGGTAAGGCGGGAAATTTAAATACAAATTCAACACTCCTGCCAAATTGAAGCCTTCCATGTTTAAGCAATATTAACCAAATAACACTTTTACAGAAATTAAGAAAAGACAAATACAAGTATTACATATTAAGTTTATCCATTGTTAACATTCCAATTTTATTTCTCAGAAATTGAAATTTATCCCTGGGCAAAGCCTTAGTTAGTACATCAGCAAATTGGTTATTAGTTGATACATATTTTAGATCAATTACTTTAGCATAATATTTTTCTTTAATGAAATGATATTTAGTGTCTATATGTTTACATCTTTTGTGAAAGTTTATATTTTTAATAACACTTATAGCACTCTGATTATCTATATTAATACACACTGGTTGTTCTTCAATTTCACCCAGATCAGTTAATAGATGCTTAATCCAAATTGCCTCCTTTGTAGCAGCACATGCTGCCATGAATTCTGCTTCAGTTGTCGATAAGGCAACTGTATGTTGACGTTGGCTAGACCATGTCACAGCAGCTCCATTTTTAATGAAGATATGAACGTCTAGTTGTGACATCATTGGCGTAGTCAGCATCACTATAGCCAGTCAAATCAGAGGATTTCGATTCTGATATGTAACATAAACCAAAATTGACAGTATCTTTGAGATATTTAAGAATTTTCTTGACTGCTGTCCAATGAGTTTCATCATAGCAATTTAAATATCGACTCACCAGGCTTACAGCGAACATTATGTCTGGCCGACTTACTATGGCGACATGCATCAGAGAACCAACTGCCTCTCGGTAAGGAATGTTCTTGTCGGGCTGATGTTCACTTTTCTCAAGCTTTGAGTGAGGATCAACTGGAACGCTGTTGGGGTTGGCATTTTCCATATTAAATTTATTTAATAACAGTTTAATATATTTTGTTTGATGTATAAATATGTACTTGTCAGAGATTTGAATGTCCATTCCAACAAAATTTCTTGGTGGGCAGATTGTCATATCAAATATTGTTTGCAAGTCATTTGTTACAGATTGCAGTACAGACATTGATTTAGAAAATAGAAGTCCATCATCAACATATATACAGAGATAACACTTTATTCCTTTAATGTTTGCCACATAAACACATTGATCTGCTTTACTATTTGTAAAACCAAATTTCTGAAGTACTGAATTGAAAGTAGTATTCCAGCACCGTGGTGACTGTTTGAGGCCATACAGTGACTTTATCAATTTACATACTTTGTTGGGTTCACATGTCAGACCTTCAGGGGGATACATAAATATGTCTTCTTCCAGTTCCCCATACAAGAAGGCTGTCTTAATATCAAGTTGAAGAATTTCATAACCATTTTGAGCAGCTAGAGATAATAGTAAACGGATTGAATCATACCTGACTGTGGGTGAGAATGTTTCCTTATAATCTATACCTTGTGCCTGTGCATACCCCTTTGCACAGAGTCTGGACTTGAAGCGAGGACCCGTTGGTTGATCTTTGACTCTAAAGACCCATTTGGAGCCGATGACATTTGCATTTTCAGGTTTGTTTACCAATATCCATGTACCATTCCTTTGATGGGCTTCAAGTTCCTCTTTAATGGACTCTTTCCATTTGTCAGCATTAACAGAGCTGATAGCATCTTTGTATGTTTCAGGGACTTCTTCAGGTAATAAGCGTTCATCACAACATAAGTAAGTTTGTTCATTAATTTTGTTTCTAGGTCTTAACGTTATGTGGCTTCGAGGAGGAGAATCAATCTCACCAGCTGGTAAGTATTCATCTGAATCTGATTTATTTCTAACAGTACTACTTGAACTATCTGAGTTGTATGATTCTTCTCTGCTATTTTCATTACTTTCATTTGACATTGAACTTTCATTATTTTTACAATGTGTGTCTGTTTCAGATAATTCCAGTGCAGCGTAGTGTCTCTTCACAGTGGACTCAAGGAATACAGCATCCCTGCTTTTTATAACAGTTCTAGAATTTGGCTTTATGAACCTGTAGCCTTTTGTGTTGTTGCAGTAGCCAATAAAAATCATCTTTTGTGCTTTAGGATCCCACTTCTTGCGTTTTTCTTTTGGCAGGTGGACCATAGCTTCACATCCAAACACTTTCATGTGACTGACATTAGGTTTATGACCTGACCATACCTCTTCAGGAGTTTTGAATGATAGGGTTCTAATTGGAGACCTGTTTATGATATATGCAGCAGTTTTTATGGCCTCAGCCCAGTAAAACTTTGGCAAGCTAGCATTCAGTATCATGCATTTTGCTCTCTCAACAAGCGTCCTATTTAGCCTCTCTGCAGCTCCATTTTGCTGTGGAGTATATGGTGTTGATGTCTGATGTTTTATTCCATATTCTTTCAAATAGTCAGAGAATGCTTTATTGACATATTCCAGGCCATTGTCAGTTCGAATACACTTAATCTTGCATTCCATCTGATTTTCTACTTCAGTCTTGAACTCCTTGAATTTTGACAAAACTTCTGTTTTGTTGTTTAGAATGTAAACAGAGACCTTTTTAGAAAAGTCATCCAAAAATGTTAAAAAATATTTAGCCCCACCTAGTGACTGTGTTTCCATAGGGCCGCATAAGTCCGAATGCACCAGTTCCAATACTTTTGTGGAATGTGACACTTGACTCTTGAATGGCAACCTTGCCTGCTTGCCTTCTTTGCACGTTATACAAGTCATATTGTTGCTTTTACCAGATAATGTTAATCCGTCTGTGCTTCCTGTCATTTTCATTACACTTTCAAAGTTCAGATGACCCATTCGTTGGTGCCACAGGAATATATCATCTTGTTTAACATCGGACATGCAGGCATAATCATTATTCATGTCAAGCCGGTACATGTTGTTAACTTTTGTTGCTGTAGCTACAATAACTTTTTGATTGTTCAGTATAACACAGCCTTTGGAATCAAATTTTACTTGGCCACCATTTTCTGTAATCTGATGCACAGATATTAAATTCACTGCCAGTTCTGGTATGTACAAGACATTTGTAAATAAGATTTTATTTGACTGACCTTTTCCATTCAATGTATTCAAAGTCACATCACCGGAGCTACTTACTGGAAGAGTCTTGTTATCAGCAACTTTGATCTGTTTTACAGGTGGTAAATGCTCATTATGAAGAAGGTTGTGATGTCTTGTCATGTGCATGGTTGCCCCTGAATCAATGTACCAACCAGAGCTGTTGTTGTCATAGGGAGTGACAAATGCAGCAGCATATGAACTATTTGATTTGGCAACCTTTTCTTTAGGTTTTGACCTGCATTCTGTGCTCTTATGTCCATATTTATTACACTGAAAACATCTTGGACCTTTGTTAAACTTCTTTTTTCCATACTTGGTTTGTGAACCATGCGCAGTTGTAAAAGCAGAGTTATTGTTTTCAGATTTCACTTTTTGGAGCAGTTTAGATTTAACAGAGTCCGCACTTATCTTTATTCCAGAGCTTTCAATAGCAAGGATCATCGGTTTATAGGATTCAGGCAACCCGGAGAGCAGAAGGGTCCCAAGCCATTCGTCGTCAACCTTGAATCCAATATTTCGAAGTTTATGTGCTGTAGACATTATCTTGCTCACATATTCGTCTATATTTTGGCATCCAGAGAGTGTAGTTGTGCAGAGATCACGTAGTAGACCTACTCTGCGTGTAAGCCCTGAGTCATCAAAAGCGCGGGAAAGATTTTCCCAAACTTCTTTTGCGGTTTCTGCCTCTTGTATATGCACGTAGTTTATTACATCGACCAATAATATTATTTTAGATTTGACTTTAGTGTCCTTTTTCGCATCTATAGGTTCGTTGTTGGGATTTTCAATGCAGCCCCAAAGCTCCTCATGTTGAAGATACGTTTTTACAGCAAAACGCCAAGTATTATAGTTTTCTCGGCCCGTCAATTTTTCAATCAATGCCAGAGGATGGCTACTAGCCATGATTATAAGTTTTCTTGACGATTTGATTTTCAACTTTGCAAAACTGAATAACTGAACCACGTTGCTTTTAGGTTAGGTCGATACACTTCGCCGGCAGAGTTGTTTTGTTTAGTTTTTTTTCACGAAATACTTTATAAACACCTTTTAGTACTTTGGCTTACTGAGCCCGTAACCTGTTAACTTTGATATTTAATCAAGGTTATTATTTTATATTGGAAATACAATAAAATGAAACACTCGTTGATACCATAAACTGTAGAGTAAGTTTTTATTGTCTATTATTGACAGAGTGCAGTTTTGTACAGATTACATACGTTGAACGAGATGGTAAGGCGGGAAATTTAAATACAAATTCAACAAATATAAAGTGAAAAGTTATGTTATGTTGAATGAAATATACATGTTATACTTATTTTGTTAAGTGGGAGTGTTGATTGCATGTAACAAAATGAGGTTGGTACCTTCATGTATCTTTGTTTATGTTTAAAGAAATAAATTATTGTCTTTACCCTGAATTCTGTCGTATCATTATAAATCTATATATACGAGTATAAAAATGAATCCCTATTTCCTTGGTCACGGCATCACACGTGAACGGCTGGACCAATTTCGCTAATTCTTTATTTGTTGTGTTTCTTTTTCTGAGGAGATGGTTCTTATGAAAGAAAAAACGAAGAAAGTCGCGCGGCACATTAGAAAATTAAAGAAAACTTAACGGCTTAAACGCCATAAGATTACAAAAGGAGGATTCCTTTTGTAATCTTATGCCGTTTGACATAACTGCCAGTTGTGTGACAGTTAGCGCAATTGACAAATATCGTTTAAAAGAGATAATAATAATAATAATAACCCCACCGCCGTATCTCTACGTTGACGTCGTGGTGGGGCTTGCGCGCTCCAAACTCTAGGTCTGTGCCGGTAGAGTTTACTTTGCCGGAACGGGTCTAGGATAAGGAGCCAGACCAAGAGAGATACAGAAAACCGCAGGGCAGCATGTGGCGAGCTGTTGGGCAGTAGCGACCCCACGGACCCTATCTCCCGGGAGAAATCTTGTTCCTCATCTCTGGCTTGCCTTTATTGGCCGGCTGGAGTGAACACTGACGAGGAACAGACCTCCCACCTCATTCTTGCCTTAATTGGCCGGCTTGAATGGAGATTCGCAAGAGCAAACGTGCTCGGAGGAAGGAAGTATTCCAGTAAGTGCTCGTAGGGATCTTGACCATCTTCCGGGCTCTGGGATTGTTCTGAAAGCCGTGGAATACCACTCCTCCTCAAGCACCTCAGGACATGTTGCTTCCTTGTCGCTATGTCACTTTGTGCTAGCGACAGTTTTCGGGGGCCCATTATTGAGTGTGCAAGGCACCCCCTGCCATTTTATCCGTGTAAATATAAAACATTGATCAGGTAGGGGCCATAGGGGCCATAGTCCTTCCATAGTTCCAGGTTTCCGGTCAACTTTAACCACCCAAACCCATAGTCCAATATATTTGTTTCAACATCCTGCAATAGTTCTGCACCAACCGGGGGTTGTCCTTGGGTGCACTAGCATAGTGCATACAGGGATAATCGTCGGTTGGTGCCTCATTTCATTTAACACGTCTAACGGGCCTCTGCGAGTTGGCTTCGGCCCCTCGTACGCCTTCCAAAGGTCCGGGACCCCAGGGTCCCGAGCAATCTCAAGAGACGTAAAAATAATAATAATAATAATCTTTATTGCACAAGAAAGTGGTTACAAAATATTGTGAAGTCCCTGACTCCTGTGCTAGGTGATATACCTGTGTTACAAGAGCCAGTGCCCTCTCCTAGTAGGAGATATTACAGAATCGTATGCAAAAAGATTAACAAAAACAAAAAGAATCAGGTAACAAAAAATAAAAAAGAAGTAAAGTAAACTAAAAACGGTTAATAGAAGCCTGTATTGAGTTTGCGAGTGTTTGTGTGTAAGTTTGTGTCTCAGTGTGAGCGTAAGTGTGTGTGTGTGTGTATGTGAGTGTGTGTTTGAATGTGTGTGGGTGAGTGTATATGTGTGTGTATCAATGATTGATCAGGAGGGATTTTAATGTTACGAAATAGATATAAAGATTTTCTCGGTTTCGTCATAGTTCAACGACAGCAGCCATGGCTTAAGAGTCTGCTTGACTTTATGTAGGGTTAATTTATAAATTGAAAGTTTTTTGTTTATTTTGTTATACATTACTGCGCTTTGGGCACGATGGTGTCGTCGCGCAAGTGCAGTACGACATTGGACAGACTCACAGATAGGAAAGCCATCCCGCCGATTACTTAGCTTGCCATCTAGTGGCATCGTGGAATGTCGGCGTAAGATAGAGCGAAGAACGTATAATTTCCTCACCGTTAGTACTTGGGCTTCTGAGTACAACTGAGCTGTGGGGTAGTCCCTTTTGCGCAAATAAATAACTTTGAGTACTGCCCGCTGAGCTCGTTCCACCCTAAGCATCACTGTTTTGAAGGTACCGCCCCATACCGGGATGCAGTAAGTAATTATCGACTCGCATAGAGAGCGGTATACTAGCGATGCGGTTTCAATGTCGGCCGCATGTCTGAGCTCTTTAAATAAATAAATTAGTTTTCGAAGCCGGGAGCATAGAGTATCAGTATGGGTGCGCCAATCCAGGCTCTCGTCGATATAAACGCCTAGATATTTGATACTTGGAACCATGTCAAGGTACTCGAAATTGCAAGGAGAGGAGTCGTGACAAATATGTGCTATTATTTTATCCGAGTTTATTGACGGTTTAGGTGAATTTGGAGGTTTAAACTGAATTACTTTGGTCTTTGAGATATTAAGCGTCAGAAGATTAGTAGAAAGCCAGTCCATAATTGTTCGCAAGGTAAGTTCAGTGGTTTGTTTAGACTTGTCCCAGGTCACGTCGGATATCAACAGTGCTGTGTCGTCGGCGTAGGTAAAAATGTCACAATGGGAAAGGGAGAGTTGACAGAGGTCATTTATGTATATTTGAAAGAGCGTGGGACCCAAGATACTGCCTTGAGGTATACCGTAGTTGATGAATTCTTCGTCACTAAGAACAGAATCAATTTTAACACATTGGCTACGCCCGCTGAGATAATCTTTGTAAATATCTAGAGCCACACCACGTACTCCCATATGCTCCATTTTGTTCACCAGTCTGGGAATAGACACCGTATCAAAGGCCTTAGTCAGATCTAAGAAGATACCATAGCATTTAAAGCGACTATCTAATCTATCAATCAGGGTTTTGGTAAAATCGGAGACAGCATCTTCTGTGGAAATTCCTGACCGAAAACCGTATTGATTTTGAGCAATTAATTTATTTTTACAAAGAAATTTTGTCAGATTTGTGTTAAGGATACGTTTAAGTATTTTAGATAAGGAACTAAGGACTGAAATTGGCCGATAATTAGAAACGTCATCCTTAGCTTTGCCTTTGTACACTGGATGAACAATAGCACGCTTGAAAGCCCTTGGGAAAACACCCGAATTGATGGCTCTGTCGGAATTACATTGATAGAATAATTATCATTTCATAGTGCACATTTCACAGACGATTCAATTGCACAGTGAGTTTTTCGAGAAGTGTTTGTTCACCAAGGTTAGTTCAGCGCAATCACGACTAATATTAAAAGTTCTATTTTGTATGGAGTTTTGGTAAGTTTTGATAGACTGTTTAGATAGACTAACACAATGGTATACATGGTTATAAAGAAGAATACAATAGTTTTTTTTTTTCTGTTGAAGTTTTCTTTTAAAAAATGCCAGCAATTAGACGTCCAAACTTAAATCGCAGAAGTCGTAATGCTACCAGTCAAACATATACAAGAGCAAACCAAACTGATGAGCAACGCGAAACGCGGAATGAAGTTGAACGGAAATTCAATATTCATAGTTAAGACAGGACGTCTGTCGGGTCAGCTAGTAAAGTATATTCACTAAACTTTACCACTATTAGAAGCAGTTGCAAACATGCAAATACTTGCAGACTAATCTATTTACCTTGTTGCGAAATTATTGTTCTAGAAATGGAATCAAGAGCAAGAGCTAGTGAGGAACAATTCGCAACTCTTTTGGAGTTTATGGAAAAGTAAGTTAAGTTCACAAATCATTATTGTATACCTATATAATAACACAATCGTCTCGAGTTACAATCTAATTGAGGCGAATGAAAGGACGTGATTTACAATGAAGTACTTACTAAAGGGCTCTTTGTTCATTCATGTTTCAGCCACGGTGACCTTGCCAAATCTCAGCTTGGTGCTCAGGGTCGTGTAAATAAGGCTGATCGCTTGTGGCAACAATTAGTTAACACCTTCAACTCTATTGGTGGTGGAGTTAAGAAGACTCCGGAAAAATGGAAAAAGGTAACTACTTTTAGTACTTTTACAGGAGGCGGTCGGTAATCTCTAATCCGACACGTCCAATAGCGTTTTCTAACTAATTAGCTCTCCTTTCATAAATATACGTCTCCTACTCTGTAATCAACAGGCTTAAGGGGGATGCGCAAAGGTAGCTCGGAAATTCAAATTTTCTTACGTTTTTTGCAATTTGCAGCTCAGTGTCAGGTTGTATGTTGATTAAAATATGATTGGCGACCGTAACAAATATGGCTTTACGGAATTATAATCATTAGAATTAGCAAAGGTGTCAAATGTCATGATTTCATGAATTAGTCATTCAATACAGTTACATGAACTTAGAGAGTTGTATTGATGACTTTTATGATTATAATTCTATAAATAAACATTTGATAAGGCCGCGAATCATATTTAGATCAATATACAACCAGATACTGACCTGCAAATTGCAAAACTGTGTGTGGTGACTTGTAATTAGACGTATTCCTTCCAGGACGTGAAAGTGTGACCCATTTGCAACAATTAAGCACCCCATAAAGCCTAGGCGAAAATACATGGGATTCGAGAAAATACATATTTTAAGAATTTTTGAAAATTTCGCAGAATTCGTCACTAAATATCATTTTTCTCCAACCTCTTAAATTGAATGGTCATTTGGAAAACTCCAACATAGCTTTCGACCCGATCTACCCTTCTAATGAGGCCCAATCTGTGCAACCCCGTTTCACTTCCATAGGTTATCACTGGCAACACGCACTGGTCACGACTGCGGTATGTGAGACGAGAAGATTTTTAGCTTCCTGAACACTGCCCAGCCGAGTCTGATGCAACGATTGACCTCTTTTTCGAAATTGGACCTATCTAACTGGACAGTCTGTCCTCGGTAAACGTAGTCGTTCGACTCGACTTCGAGTGTAGAGTCTTCGACCTTCATGAAGGTGGGTGTTACATGGGCATTTGACACCAACTTAGTTTTGTCCATGTTCATTTAAAGACCTTCTCTTTCGGAAGTGTACAACTTCCGAAGTTGTACTGAGGTCCTCCGATACTACTATATCGTCTGTAGTAGTAGTAGTATCGTCCGTACTATATCGTCCGTAGTTGCCATTGAAGTTGATGGCTACCCCTTTCCAGTCCAGAACCTTGAAGGCATCCTCTAATGTAGCGGTGAACAGTTTCGGAGAGATAACGTCTATCTGTCTCACCTCACCTCACTGCACAAGGATAGGTTTCGAGGTCTGGTTCTGGACCAAATCCTAGTAGTGTGTTGTGAGTAGTAGTGTTTTCATATAGACACTGCAGCACCTCAATTTACCGATAGTGAATCTGGCACCGTTGAAGAGACTGCAGTACAGCCCAAGTCTCGATCGAGTCGAAGGCTTTCTGGCAGTTCACAAACGCTAAGCGGAGAAGCAGGTAATACTCTTCGATCTTCTGTATAACCCGCCGCAGCGTATGTATGATTGTGGTCTAAGGTGCTAAATCGTTTACGGAATCCGGCTTATTCGTGAGGATGGCAGTCGTCAACCTGCGCGCAAGACGGTTCGTGATGAGTCTTGAAAACAGCTCATGGCTCAGAAGTGAGATGGGCCTTGGGGGGGCTTAAGAAAGGATTTTCAATAGCCGGTTGCTAGGACAGTGCCTAGCAACCTGCTATAGTATACTAAAAACATTTCCCTCAATCCTTTTCTCGTTATTTTTTTAATACTTATCATACCTTATTGTACCTAACGCTCAATGCATGCCATGCATGCATGTCCATTTCTACCATAGGCAATAAATATTTGCGACTTTAACCGAATTTCCAACATATTGTTGGTGTTGCCTAAAATAAGATTTTTGGTACCAACTTTCGAACTCAAATAGCAGCCAGGGGGTTAATTAAAGACTTTCGTAGTAATATAAAAAAATGTTCAGGATGTCATTTCATATAAGAAAATAGCATTTTTTTTTCTGGCTCGGCTCTGGACTTTAATTTTTGGGTACGATATGACTGATGTCCTTTAACTGCTTTGGAGGAAAGGGTGTTGGGGATTATCGGTGTATTGGCGGTGAAGGGACACTCCGACATAGAAGAGCAGGGATTTGATGTAGATATAATTCTAATTACATATGTATACAAATAAATAGATGAATGATGGAATGTAGGCGGCTCAAGACCAATCCTTGTAACACTCTTTGGAGAAGCTTTTTGCAATAGACTTCTGCGGGCTAATGATTGTAATAATCACATCCTATTAATCACACTAATGATATTATAAATGCGAAAGCTTTTCGCTGTGTGTGTGTATGTTTGTTACTCCTTCACGCTAAAACGCTGGATTGAACGGATTTGGATGTAATTTAGTATGAAGGTAGCTCATACCCTAGAATCTGTTAATCTAGGGCCTAGATTAATTAACACAGGTCACTTTAATCTCGAAACAAAATAATGGTTCCTGTAGGATAGCGGATAAAGCCGCGGGGCGCTGCTAGTACAAAAATGAATCTGTGTAATTTTACATAACTTAATTATTTTAATTGTCATAAAAAAATTGTATTAATACCTATTTAAGTTCCATGTAATAACAAAACTAAGAATGTAAAGTAAGAATCTAATTATACTTATTTTTTCAGAGACCAATTGGTAACAGATCACAATTTATAATTGATGTTGATGTTGTCAATAAAGATGGTACATGTATGGCTTATTATTCGTTAGCTTAGTAAGTGTATGTGCCCCATTGGACAACCCATAAAACGTATTAATTTGTTTTGCAGATATTGCGCCAATACCGTCTCCATCCACTTCCAGTAGAAATTATACCACCGTATCCGTCCACCAGTCGGCAACAACTCCCGACACCGGCGCGGCGCTTACCACCACGAGCGCCCACTCTGCCCACACCTGCCACCCCTCTTCCTTATATTCAGGAGCCTCAAGCGACATCGCCTCACTCTTCCGCTGCTTCTTCACATCGCCGCACGGAAGGCTGAAATCGGACGTTGATGGACTTAGGGATGGATACATGAAAATCAACATGCAATTCTTTAATTTTTTATTAGATACGGATTCTAGCATCAAATAAAAGACATTTTTATAAATGAAAATTATTCCTAAAATTAAATATTTTCGGAGATAAAGCAAATGATTTATTTTTTTGTATGAAAGAAAACATCCATACTAATATTATAAATTCGAAAGTAACTCTGTCTGTCTGTCTGTCTGTCTGTGTGTTACCTTTTCACGGCTAAACCACTGAACGGATTTCGATAAAATTTGGCAAGAGGATAGATGGCATCCTGGAGAAGGACATAGGGTACTTTTTGTCTCAAAAATAACTTTTAAGGGGGTGATATAAGGGATGAAAGTTTGTATGGGAAACCCAGCATTTCTTATGTTAGCGATATGAAAATTTAAATTTATGCTTTTGGAAAGAAATAAGGAAATACGCGTATCAGAGTTTTTGTAAAATCAACCCCCAAAGGGGTAAAATAAGGGTTGAATTTAAAATTTCTATGTAAAATTGATTTTTTGATCTTGTTAAGTTAAGAGGCTGCTGCCAAAGCTTTTAGCCCTCTTTCGATACTCACTAGAGGAGAGGGCAAAGCACACTACTCTCTAGCGAGAGAAGGCTGTAGTGAGGCCAATTGTCCGGAATCATCGTCCTCATATAAACCTAAGGGCGGATTTCTCCGTTCCTATTAAAAACCGCGTTTATGGAAACTAAGTTCCGAATAAACGAGTTAATTGATCTCGAGTTACGTCCAACCGATTTCTCCAGCTACATTTTGATCGCGTTCACGAAAACCAAGTTTCCGTGGCATAGAATGTAAATATTGTCACATGAACGCAATGCGTTTAGCATTTGCAACATGCGATAGCGACCTACTGCGCTTATAACAACAAATTTTATCAGTAAACTACTAAACGCGAGTACCGAGTTGTCAAAACCAAAGAGTGTTTAGTTTCTCTTTAGTCAAAACTGTTCTCGTCTCTTTGGCTGCGTCAATTGACATTGACAATTTCGTAATACATTTGTATTATCTGGGCTTCGTTTCGCGGTAATTTTTAAATATTGTTGTTGATTGTTGTGTGGATTTCGGGGATTTTTCTATAAATATGTCTTTGAAACGAAAAAGGGATCCCACATTCGTATTGAGTGAAAAGGAAGCCCTTATTCAGTTGGTGGGTCAACATTTTCACATACTGGAATAAAAAAAAACAGATGCTGTGAGTGTTAAACAAAAAATTGAGGAGTGGAAGAAGATTTCGGTCGAGTTTAATGCGATTTCCAGTATCCATCCAAGAGACTGGATGGTGTTGAAAAACTGCTGGGAAAATTTAAAAAAAAGGGCCAAAACGGAACACACATTGCGCAACCAGCATTTTGTGACAACAGGTATGTACTTACTAAGGGCACATTTATTCTACCCTACGCCTACACAACGCGGTCGAAGCGCGGCTTGCTGCGCGGCTCCGCTTTAGCCGCACTTTTTTTTAGCAAAATGCTCTCTTTTTATTTAGCAATTACTTACATACTTACGCTTTAAATGAAATGAGTGAGTAAGCGATTTTGCACTGACTGGAGCGGTAGGGAGAGGATTTGAATGCGCGCGCGACGACGAAGACTCGTGCGGTCGCATGACCTATATTATGATTTTACATTTTGTAGAAAGTTTGTTTATCCTTATGTCCTACTGTTAATCTGATCAATTGTTTAAGTACTGTTAATCTGATGATTGTATACATTTTTCATTTAAAGGTGGAGGGCCCCCTAAAAGTCCTAATAACGACCCAATTATTGAAAGCGTGCTGGCGATCATACAAAAAAGAATAATTGGCTATCTTAATACCTATGATGATGACGGGGATAATGTATTATGTAAGGATTCACATAATTTACTTATGCAAATACTTCTAAGAATACTTTAAAAACGTTGTGGTAAACAAAATTGTATAAATTTCAGCTTCTGGTACTAACCCTGAATTGGTGGAGACAACCCATCCAGAAGTTTTATTGTGTGTAACGGGTATGTATTGCATAGAAATGTTTTCATAACAGCCTATTAATTTTAATGTTCTCACTGCTTGGGCGCAAACCTACTCTCTGGGTATTTTGATTTTATTAAAGTCTGTAATAGAAATTAACTAAAATACAAAATAACATTTAAGAACCTGGTGTTGAATCTATTATTTTATTTAGTAAACGAATTTTTGCAGATGCCAATATGGAGCCAGACGATTTAAATGTTGCAGAAAATGAACCTGTCGCAACCACAATGACAGCCGTAGAATTTTACATCATCCTAGTTATTATATCATCATTTATGTTTGTACAGGACTGGTCCCAGTACAATACCAGTATGCTTCGGGATATAAACCCTATTCTGGCTAGGTCACCAAGCCCATCAGTACCAAGCCCGCCGCTAAGGTATGTATTTTGCAAATACCGTCAGTTTATAATAAATCTCGAGAGATTATAATCTCGAAAAATTGCGAAAATTTCGTTTTACAAAAATGCATTCATTAAAATCTATCTGTCTTGCCGTTAGACTGTGAACGAACGAGAACTAGAAACCTCTAATATTATACAAAAATGAAAACTTACTTCTATAGTAGATGCTTCTTTATGACACAAACCAGAACAGGTAAAAACTTGTTTTTTTTTAATATATATTTCAGGGGCCATGCAGCACCAGTAGCTACGGCTACTGCTCGTTCCACTACGAGTCGCAGGAGGCCCACATTAAGACGGGAAAGGGAATCATCTTTGAACACGGCAAGAATCAATCTGCTATTAAAATCAGATTTGCGGGCTGAGGAGGAGCATGATGTAGAAATCGCAATAAGAAAAGAAATTTTGGAGCAAGAAAAATTAAAAACCAGACAGGAGCAAATTAAATTAGAAATTTAAAAGATTCAATTAAATAATTTACAACCTGACCCTCATAACCTCTAAAAGATTTTAAAGTTTCAAATATTTCGGCCGGGCAATTTTTTGTCATATTTCCTCTAAAATTCTTTCCTTATTGCGATTTCTACATCATGCTCCTCAACATGCAAATCTGTTTTTAATAGGAGATTGATTATTGCCGTGTTCAGGGAGGTTTGGAGAGGGTCATACACATGTGTGAGTACTATGTACCGACTATCAAAAATCAATCTTCCTAGCCTTTTTCCCAACTATCTTGGGGTCGGCTTCCAGTCTAACCGGATGCAGCTGAATACCAGTATTTTACATGGAGCGACTGCCTATCTGACCTCCACAACCCAGTAACTGGGTAATACGATACCCCTTGGTAAGACTGGTATCAGACTTTCGGGCTTCTGACGACTCGTAACGACTGTCAAAGATCCACGAATGACAGCCGGGACCAACGGCTTAACGTGCTTTCCGAGGCACGGAGGAGTCTCGGTATGTAAAGATGGTCACCCATCCACTGACCAACCCCGGCAAGCGTAGCTTAACCTGATGGATCGACCCGTGCGGCTTGTTATTACTTAGCCACGAGCTCCACTCCACAGAGTACTATGAATGTGCTCTGGCAGCTGAGAGTATGTCATGCTCACTCAGATGTCTCGCTGATGGTGGCGCGTGTGTTGGATCATTTAACTCCCTTCAAAATGGTTGAGCTGAATGGTGCTAATACATGCGTCATGTTCGTGAACGGGCGCCGTCAGTAGGGACTGGTCATCTTTTAGCTGCCACGGCTTATTTTAATTGAATTTAAAAATATATATATTATATTTTTATTTCTATTACGGACGCTTTTAACGTTTTGCATAGTTCTCACATGTACCTACCTATAACTTCAAAATGATTGATGTAACCAATATTTTGTAACTAAATTTTGATAAAAGACTGTCCGTAGAGTTTCTTGCCCGTTCTTTACCATAGGAACCTACTACGCTTTGGAGTGGGCGTGTAGCTTCATCTTTCCTTTCTGACTGATCGACACCTTGACAATTCAAAAGTGCCTGTAATTGGTTTATTTGAAATAAATGCTTTGAGTTTTAGTTTGAGTTTGGTCTTACAAATATGACAAAAAATTGGTAAAATAGTATTTTTTTTGTTTGTTATGAATGTACCTTATTGTTTAAATAAATAGGTAAATCGTTTAAATATTGTTTTATTATTATTTATTACATACTACACCATTACATACATCTTATTCATTTATATACAAATATTTTGAAATTAAATTGCCTCACTCCGACCACGCCACATTTACTTTCCCGAGTCACCATCGATATCGATATATTCACAATTGAATACAAACATTGTTATGATGAAAGTTGGGATGAGGATGAGTTCATTGTTCGTCGTCCAAGATGGATACGCGAGAGAGAAGAACACTTCGAAACCCAGGATGACCAAGACTTTTTGAAAAGATTTCGTCTCACAAAACCAACAGTTCTGTCTGTATGCGAGTCCACTGAAGATAAAATAGAGTTTCCTTCAAACATGTAAGCACCAAAAGATGTTTTTTTTTTATTAATATAATATGTGCCAAGTTCTCTACGTTTCTACGCAACTGGGTGTTACCAGATAACTGCTGCGGATCTATGTGGATTTAGCACTTCAACTGCACACAGAATTGTGCACAAAGTCATTGCTGCTATTGCCTCACTCCGACCACGCCACATTTACTTTCACGTATACATAAAATTCTATTTGTGTTTGGTGGATATCGTGTGGTGACTCCACACGATATCCATCAAACACAAATAGAATTTTATAGGAAAGCAAAATCTGGGCACAATTTAAAACTAACATCTTTTTAGTTGGAGAGGATCTAGAGATTTTTCGCAACAGAAAACACAATTGTTTATTAACGGTCTTATTCATAAAAAAACCTTATCGAAGGTTTTAGACATTACTTAGTTAAAATGCTTGATAAGCCTATATAACCTTCGATAAAATTTTGTATTCATAAACGTTTCATAAACTTTCTATTACTAATATGTCGTTATAAATCAAAATGTTGCCATTTTAATGAAGTCGTCCAACAAATTGACCAACACATCGAGTCGTCAAACGAGAATGTCTGTCTGCGCACCAAATAATTGTGACCATAGACATTATTACGTACTGTACTCAGAGTAATAACTAAAGCATAGAGGGAGTCTTTATATTAGAGAAATGGACGCACCGAAATTGTCAAAACGGTCACAGTTGTTCTTTTTTACACGACCAATTTAAAAAGCACAATAGTTGCTTATTAAACGGTTAACCGTACAAGTATTTGATCTAGCCGTATATTACGTCGTGAATGTCAGTACGTGTGCTGGTTGAGGTGCTGGTCATTTTTTATTAAAAACCAATAGATTTTTGAATATTTTTGTAAAAACGAAAGGTGCAAAGGACTTATCAATAGTCTGTTAACATGGCTTGTTTTGTGATAACGTGTAAATCACATTCGTCACGGAAAAAAAACAATGAATTTGTAAGCTTTCATCGGTAAGTGTTTTTTTACATTTTTCGTTTAAAATCACCCAAAATATTTGGATGTGATCACTGATAACATACATATTAGATTGATAATGATACCTTCAAACTATCTTTATTACAAATTATGTTGTGATCGCGAATTTATTTTCAAAAAATAAATTCGTTAAATTGTGAGGTTATGTTAAGCTAGTAATGTAGGTAATGTAGATACTTTTTATCGATACGATAATTACATGCTAATAAATTGGAGAAGATATCGTTTTCTTTTCGAGCCATTGCAAATTATACGAATTGATCACAATTCTCCTACAACAAATCATGCTGAAAGTCAAGTACGGTATCTTTACAAGCTGTCCATTTAACATTGTGTCAACTTCAAACTGTAGCTGAAAATCAGACAGTAGGTTCTAAAATATATTATTTGTATTGCACTATCGGAGAAAAAATCAAAAGTATATACTTTTTCAGGGTTCTTCAGATGCTATGGAAATAGATGAAAATTAAATGCCAATTTCGATGTCATTCATGAAGAATGAAGAATCGCTGTTGGAAACAAATGAACATGAGTACATTTATGATCCATGTGCTCTTTCAGAATACGCCAGAGATATTATAAATTATATAGCAGGGAGTGTTGTGCGATTTTCAATTTATTTTATTTTTTATCCACAATCTGTATAATACAAATAAATAAAATTGTAGTGTCTAAATAACAGCTTTTTACTAAATGCTTAAGAAAGTATATAGTTACGATCCATTACAAAAAAAACACATTTTTTTTGTCTATCTGTCTGTCTGTCTGTTTGTCCGGAACAAACAGACAGACAGATAGACAAAAAAAAAGTGTTTTTGTTGTAATGGATCGTAACTATATCGGCAATCGGATACACCGTTTGCCGTAACATAAAGTACGGATGCCAGTGATGGTTCTCGATGTGAGTAACGTGGGTGGTTAGCCGCAAATTTGGAGATATTGGTAAGCTGGAACTTTGAACCCCAATATGGGGATTTAACACTGAGTTAAGGAGTAGGATTCATGACTATATACGTAGTCAATTATAAAATAAGGAAACCGTTGCAAACTGAGACAACCGCGGCTGTAGGGGAGGTCTCACTAGTCACGGGCAAGTGTAGTGGAGCTGAGAGAGAATGAGCGATGACGGGAGCGTAAACCTCCCTAGCCTGCCTAGCCAGCATGTGACGGTGTGTCGAGCCGGCGCGCACAGATTGACGGCCGGGCTTGCCAGGACGGTGACGGGGGAGAGGGAACAGATAATCGCTAACCCAAATGGGTTCTTTTGCGACCCAAGGTCACGCATTGCGTTGAGTAGGAGCATTGGCAATTTGCTTTTATTATTAAAGTAACGTTTGTTTAATAAAACCAAATTGCCAATGCTTAAAAGAAGCCTAGAATTAAAGCTCTAACAAATATTTAATGCATTCCACTATATACCTTACAAAACGGCACGTTACAACGTTACATCATCCATGGAATATACGACATGTACATCCAATACATTATATAAATTATCTGTCAAAAATAAATTAATATCGATACCTCTGCACCTCTCTGCACATCACTACCGAGACCAAAAAAGTGGACAGTGGTGGTCCTTATAACTATATACCTGTCCTTTTTTTCACACGGAATGTGTCATATGTATAAAGAGTATGACTAGACTGAGAAATTTCACCCTCCCTCTATGCTTTAGTTATTACTCTGAGGTACTGTAAACTATTTTATTGTCTACAGTTTCGACTCTTTTGACACGGCGCGTCTTTCAAAACACGTATTTGTCAATGAATTTGGTATTGAAGCGACAAAAACTTTTGAATAATTACATGCATGTACTAAATAAACAAATGGACTACCGTAGACTAGTTCCAATAAAAGGCAAACTTGGTTGGAGGAGGATAAGGTTAGTACCATTACAGCTAGAACAAATTCAAAGTAAGTTTTGTTTTGTAAACATTCTCATACTTACATGCTTGCTTTTGCTTCTGTTCCTTAGATTGTTTTTAAAGAATTAGTCAGGAGCGTCAGGAGAGGGAAAATCAAAATACGGACGCAAACACCAATGCGAAAAAGGTGGCGGCCTGGCATGGTTTACGAATTAGGTACCTATCTTTTACGTTACATATCCTAACTAAGCATGTCAAGAATTTTGTTACAAAACTCATAGTAACAAAAACCCGCGGCCCTAAGAATATCTAATAAGGACTCGTAATATTAGTTATTCTTATGCCCCTACTGATTTAATTAATTTGGTAATAACTATAATTTACAAACAAACTATTACATTCATTTTGTATTTCAGGTTAGAATGGTAAGGATGGCGCTGCTACAAATAGCAGAAACTGAAACAGCCTGCAGAAAAGAATTACATGAGGCACAGAGGGCAAACGAAAAATAAGTTTTTGTTCTAAGAAAAAATCGAAAAGTCAAATTAGAGTATTACAAAATAAATTAAACTGATATATTAAACAAGTTTTTTTATTAATTAACTACTCGCTAAAATGTCTTCTTATAAAAGTTTGTAAAATAGCATTAGCATTTGCGTTTCCCCTTGCAACTTCTTGAATTACTTCACTTGTATGATATTCATTGATATTACTACCCTCTAACTGCATGTCTCCATGGTGAACTGCAATGTTGTGAAGTATACTGCCACTATGGTTGTTTTCACATTTCCCAGTGTTCATGTAAAAGGCATTAAAAGCGTTTTTTTCACACACCAAAGCAGCGTTCCACAGTATTATGTTGTTGCAGTGCTTCGTGATATGTTTTCCCGCTTCTATTTTGAGGTGTTAAAATAGGAGTGAAGAGATATGCCTCTAACATAAAATCCTCTCACGAACAAGGTTAATTATGAAGGTCGCTGTAGATTTAATAAGGACAATGCTTCCAATTGTCGTCCAAAGAAAATGGATCACTTCTATTTCTGTAAACCTTTCTTCCAAGCCGACGGTTCTCAAGACGTACAATTCTTTCAATAGTATCCAAGCTTTGCAAAGCTTGCATTTTATGTAATAATAAACTAAATTGGGCAAACAGAAATGAAAAATAAATTAAACATACGATTGTTTACAAAACTGACATTTTGTAGACAGTAGACACACAGGTTAGATTTGTACGTCAAATGTCGTTTTCTAGTAATCAGCTGCTGTTGAGTCTGCCATTTTTTCCTTATAGCACTGTTAAAGTAGGGTTCTGGCTTCTATAACTTTATAATAGGTTTATAGAACGTTTTGGTGCTAAAATGCGTTTATGAATACCATTTTTTGTAAACCAGACTTTAGCAAGTGTTTAGATGTTCGATAACTTTTTATAAATAAGACCGTAAATGTTCAAGCCATTTGCAATGCCAAATTGGAATTTATTGATGTGGTTGCTCGCTGGCCAGGAAGTACACACGACTCGTATATATTTAATAACTGCTATAGAAGAGTAATGTTCGAGCAGGGGAAATATGGTAGTGCTGGGGCTTGTTGGAGAAGCAGGTTACGCATGTAATAACTATAATAATTATTATGACTCCATTAGAACAATGTAATACTGCTGCTGAAAACTTGTACAATGAGTCTTAAAAAAGAAACTTGAAGCGGAGACGTTTCGCTTTCTCGGTCGGATTTTGTAAAAAAAATATTTATGATAATCCACGCCAGTTTGTAGTTTGATGCCATCTCATCTTGCTAATCTGAAAAGACAAACTGTACTTAAATTACTGAAATATTTTTTAATGCTATTGAAAATATTGGGCAGAGTCTGATTCATTATAATGCTGCTCAGTGCTCCAAGGGCTTAGGCACCAAATAAACAAATCGATTTTATATGTTATGTCTATTTTACTCATTCTATTCAATTCAATTTGGTAGGAATAATATTAAACAATCATGGAACATTGATAGATTTACATGAAGGAGATCCGAATATAACGTACTGCGTAAAATAGTTAGTTACAAGCTCATTGCGTCTCCTGTAGTTTGGGTTGGTTCTTCCGGAATTCATATTACCATGACTAATATTTCCCTGTGCTAATAAAGCATCCCAAGAAGCTGGATCTATTACTTGGTTGTCATTAGGAGGTGTGACTTCGCCACTTCTTATTGCAATGTTGTGTAATACAGCTGTGGCAATGATTATTGGAAATGAATTTTGTAATGAAACTCCTAAGCCTATAGCCATGGCTGGGAAACGTCTTTTCCAGATTCCAAATAATCTTTCTACACAATTTCTTGTTCTTATTTGAGACTCATTGTACAAGTTTTCAGCAGCAGTATTACACTGTTCTAATGGAGTCATCATTTCGAAACCAGCAATTTATACTACGCTAACCCAAAAAAGCGTACTTTACAGTAGAGGCGTTTAAAGGGAAAAACGTGATAACTTTTACATTAATTAAGATACTTATTTGAAATTTGGTATGCTTAATAATTAATTTATTCATTGTAATATCTCATATTTATTTTTCCTTAATTATTTATATTTTTTGATTTAGCGCGAGTTAGCCGTATATAAACGTAATTCATCAATAAAATGTTACATGTTATACACGTCTAACTAATGTTAGCGTAGTGTAGTACGGGAGGTCGAAGTGCTAAAGAAGTGTTATTTTCATTACGTTGCAATAAAAAAATTACAGTATTTTGTGTATTAATCATAATTTTAGGGTATTATTAACACCCACAAGATATATTATTGTAATTTATCATGCTGAATAACAAGTTATTAAAGTTAGCTTTGTTTAACCGGTACATGCGTCTCTGGTGGATTTCGTATTAAAAGCCGTCAAATTATATATAGCGTACTATACATCGCCCTGTGCCACAAGTTAGCGTATCATCTAACTTTCCGTTGAGCTATAATACACTTTGAATTTTATAAATTTCAGATAAAATTGTGTAGATAGTAATATTTGTAGGTACCTAGATAGATACATAATTAAAACAAAATTAGTGTAGTAGGTAATCAACATTTTATTATAGGTAAGTATTTACTTACTTATTAAGTAACGATAACAGATCAGGGTGCCTAGACAAAATCCCTTTTCTATAAGCGTTAACGCCAACGGATAAATAAATTGTATGCAGTTGACATTAGCAGTCACGTGACATCTCTAAAGCTAATGTCAACTGCATACAATTTGATCTATCCGTTGGCGTTAACGCTTATAGAAAAGAGATTTTGTCTAGTCACACAGATCAATCACAATTCGACTTCGAATAATTATAATTTTAAATCAAGATTGCACTCGGAGAAAACAAAAACTTCCAATTGGTAAATATAAATCACATAATTTAAACAATATTATAAGTTGTAATTATTATTATGAACTCAAACATAATTATATTTTAATCAAGATTGCACTCAATATTGATAATTTTAGTAGAAAACAAAAACTCCCAATAGGTAAATATAATTCACATAATTTAAACAATAAGTTGTAATGATTAAGAACTCAAACATATTATATTTAAATCAAGGTTGCACTCAATATTGTTATTCTGATTCTCAATATTGTTATCTAAGAAAACAAAAACTTCCAATTGGTGAATATAAATCACATAATTTAAACAATAATATGTAATTATTTAACCTCTTAATCTTCATCACTTGCATTGTCCACATCATCTCATCATCATCATCATCAAAATCTTTACTAATATGGAATGTGTTCAAGAACATTGTTTTGCAAACTTTTTGTAAAGTGGTGCCATTGTCAGAATTTATGGGAAGATGATAATGCAAAGTGTGTGATCGACGACTAGCTTCACTTTCAACATTAGTGGCAGTCTTTTTACTTTTTTGTATCACATATTTGGCTATGATTTCCCATTGTTTCGCGTGATCACCAGTACTCCAGAACTTATCAAACAGATCAACACGAACCGCGTGGCTTACTTTATTATAGCATTGCAGACGACAATTGACACAACTGAAGGTCAATTCTACTAATTAACGTGCAAAGTGAAAAACATGAGACCGGAATGCGATGACATTGTGGATAGACCAAAAACTGGTATTCTACTAATCTTAAAATTCGGTTTGTGAACATTCCGGTCGCAATATCATCGCAGGCTAGTCTCATGGCGTTCAACCTTGTTTTCGATTACAAAAATAAACATATTATCATGTTGGTTCATTTTATGCAGACGATATTGTGATAATTAGTGATACTTACAATTTTTGCAACTTTATTTTATTATCTTTTTAATGTCTTGATTAGTTCGCTTGGATATGTGCATACTTATAGTGTTTTCATTTTCCGTTTATTATTTTAATACTTTAAAAATACAAAACCAATAAAATAAATAACCGGGTAGAAAGCTAAGTTGGAACGTATTGGTGTCGCGACGCGCAAGCGCGATGCGTATGATTTAACATGTCAAGAGAGACGTCAATAAATTTATTGTCAAACTATAATTTAAAATCATTTTCATTTAATAAATTGTTGATTTATGGCTGAAATTACTGTAAGTAATGATTTATAGCACTATCACAGGAAGGAAGAAATTTCTCGAATAATTATGGTGTCTACCTAGCCATGAGATTTTTTTTCAGTAGGTACCTATCTATATTATCCAGGAGGAATATCACTGTATTTCGGAACAAAATCCGAGCATAGCATCCAGGATAAATACCAATTGTTATAATCGTTCAGGATAAATACCAACTGTTGTTCTTTGAGTGAAGAGTTGCAGGGAAAGTCATACAGATACAGAAGTTTCGCTATGCTGTAAAACCTGCGTACCGCCCCTACAACAAGGGTTTGTTGTTAGCATCAATGGCAGATTCTTTGATACCTTTGGTAGATGCAGCTTTACAGCAGATTTTATTATAATTTGCAAAGGAAGGTGCCTACCTATACCAACTATTTGGCACAAACAGAAGGCTGTATTGTAAAAATAATTTCTAGTAGGTACTAGTAGTAAGGTTCTGCTTATTACTGTAACAATATAAATAAAAGTATATTTTTCATTCGCCTTTTTCATTTCTTTATTATGAATTTGTGCTCATTCTCGCAAGACAAAACGATCGGTCTGCTCGGTAAATAGATTACTTCTGCAGCTTGCTTACTCTATGTCTCTGTTTCCCTTGAAAAAGACTCGTTAATGTAGCTTGAATTTGCATGTATATTTTGTCCGTTGGCACATCTATTTTGTTAAAAGTAATTTGAAAACCCTATTGTATCAAAATAATACAAAAATAAATTACTACAAAACATGACAAAACATACAAAAAAAAATTACAATAGTCAGGGATCGAACTTACAATCAAAGTCACGCAAGGCGGACTTCGAACAACCCCGGCTATACGGCTGGTGTCTAGATGAATAAAAAAAATAGCCTTTCATAAACCTATACGTCAAAAAATAAAAGCTAACTGCGAAAAGACACATGACATTTCCTATTGTAGTAAGAGAGCCCATGACCAAATTATTTTCCTAATCGTTTTACGACCAAAACCGTTGAGATCGATAGATTTGAATCCTAAAATCCTAAATTCAGGAATTTTCCGCGTATCGTCTGACTCAAAATTCAAAATTCAAAAGTCATTTATTCAAATTAGGCTGAGAATCAGCACTTTTCGAACGTCAAAATTACATAAGAAGTCCGCCAAAAACGCCCGCCCTTCACCACTTCCTAGACTCTGACCTGACCTCATTTTCAAATATTTATGGCGAAAAAAATTACCGAACTGTTTCATAGATTTTCCGAATGTAGTTGAACGATACAATTTTCACGTGGTGCCCAGACATAGAAAAAAATTGTGTTAGACAAGTTTAGTGTAGCACCTTACTAATTAGAAAAAATTTCTATAGTCAAAAATTATAAAAAAAAAAACGTATTTACGTACGATTGTAAAGACCTTACCCGAAACGATTGAACTGAAATTGAAGGACTTTTATAATAAATTAGACAAAAGGAAACTGGAATATCATTTGGAAAAGACTGTTTATTGAAAAAATTGCATCGATTTTAATCATTGTCGGGCTCATCATCGTTGTCGTGAGGAATAGGTGCGTAACAAGTACCGCGCGTTTGCGGAATACTCCAATACGTTCTTTTTATTTATGGAATTATAGGTGACATTTAAAATGCCTGGAAACAGGTTTTTGGTAACCTCAGCAGCAATCCAAAAGATTTAAATAACATGTAAACCAAGTTGCTATGAGACAAGTTGGTTATATATTTATACATTTTTTTTAATGCGCTCACGCTTTAAGGCGCAAAATGTCTGAAAACAAACTTTTTCGTAATAAAGTGACGAAACCTATGTACCTACATTTTTTAATATCAGACATATCGTGATAAAACCTTCTGACTAATACAGACTGCCCACCGAGTCGAGTTCAGAATCATCTAAACTAATGATTTTATACAGTTTTGGCCGTAAAACGATGTAACATTGTTTTGGTCGTGGGCTCTCGTACTACTATGTCAAACACCTATTGACGCCTGCCAGGCAATATGTAGGTAAGAAGCAAACATTTGCTAAGAAGATTCCAAAAGGCTGTTTGCGTACCTACTTACTATTTTCTAACATAGCTCCTTGTAGATACAGCGTAATGATTTTCATTTCAGAGCATACACGTATACGTAAATTGCAATTTTGTCTTGTCTTATTACCATCCCGCAGTATACTATCGAAGAACCGGATCATAATACAATATTTCTCTTCCCCCCCATAACAAAAAACGTGATAATGTAGGTATAGCATAAACTCAGCAGTGGGCGGAACAAGGCTGCTAGTAATGATGATGATGATGATTTATTAACCTATTTGATGACCCGACCTTTATAGAATATTTTTCCAAAATTCGTACATAATCTATTAAGTAGTATTATTTTATTCAGAAGCTTGGGTATACAGTAAGAGAAAGAGGTAAATGAATTAATGAAATTTATAAAAATCCATACGTGATACATGTCTCTGTTGTCTGGTCTCACGTGTGGATTTTTATAAGTGTGTGTCCTAAATACGTGACGTTATTGGTATAGTTTGGAACCACCATAGTGAAAGAGCAAGCGTGCCGTGATAGTAGCAGGCTAAGTGCATACCGACTATTACGTCAGCCCTATAGAAGTGGAGTCATCATCATTTTGGCTGAAAGACGTCCACCGCTGAACATAGGCCTCCAAGCGTCGCCGGGCTCTGTGCCTCACAGAAGCGTAGTGACTATAGAAAAATAAAGTTACTAGGTACCAAACTGAATATTTTTTATTAAATAGTCAACTATTTATTGATACAAACATATACAATATTACACATAACAACACAAGTAATACTATGTATTAGGGCGCTTGTAAACGTTTTTTTCATCGGACATGGACCGTGCTTTTCGCTCATACTCGTACTAAGTACAACACATCTGGCAATCCGTAAAACCATCCTGCTCATTCTTCCCGCCCCGTGTGTCTTCCGCGTGATTTCTCCAAAGAGTAATGTAATAGTGTGGCACCCCCGTGCCTAGGAAAGCACGTACACCCATTGGTACCTACTAATCTCTTCCCGGTTACGTCGTATTGCCGTCCCATCGGACTATGAGAGTGAGGCAAGAGGAAGTGCTGTGTATGCGCAAACATTTGCCTTATTTTCTATAGTAACTCTTGTACACTTGACTGTCTCCGTTGAAATAGGCCGCCCGCCGTGGCCGCAAATAGGTTGGGACTACGTACGTATCTCATCTAAATGTATGGAATCTAGAAAGGAGACATAATATTAAGTACAATAATAGTGAATCGACAAACAAATTCTTTATTCACTACGCATATTTTTTTTAATAACGGGGTAAGTTCCAGCCTATTCTCGGATCTTTCTGTCACAGGGAAATGCACATGTGTTTTGAACACACGTGGGTGGTTCAGGGCCAGCGTGACTTCCTACAAGGCTGTGAATCTGAAGGAATATAGTTTTGACCCGCTACGAAAGTCTTGCAGGAACTACTAGCTACTCGCACAAAACGCAGGGGTTATCAAAATCGAGAAAAAGTAGATACGGTGATGACGAAGACGCTTACAATAAAATAGCTGCCTTCTAGCATATTAATCAATAATATTTTGATATATTATAATGTGAACTTAGTAGACCAACCTTGGCTGGAACACCCAGTCAATTTCTTCGCTTATCATGTGGGATATGCGGCTTCAGTTCGTAAGACTTGGTTAGTCTGTATGCTTTTACAAAAACACGGTCATATCGTATTGAAAATGTTTTTGATGTGAGACCCCACGGCCGGCGATGCTGTGAACAGCTGCTGCTGTGTTCTCTACGTTGTTCTGCGGCCAATTCATCGTCTGCACTTTTTGCGAGGAATGAAAATTACTCCTACAGGCCGAACCCACTGGTTTTGTATTATTTCACCACACAAACACAAAATTATTTACAACACTGTTACTGAATAAGTTTTTTCTTCATGAATCTTGGATTTCAAGA
The DNA here is from genome assembly GCA_948150665.1 of Conistra vaccinii. Classification (NCBI taxonomy): domain Eukaryota; kingdom Metazoa; phylum Arthropoda; class Insecta; order Lepidoptera; family Noctuidae; genus Conistra; species Conistra vaccinii. The sequence goes on from OX411315.1 coordinate 19,725,152, forward strand.
TGATTTCATGGATAAAATCGAAATAAAATGAGAAATATGAAACTGCAGAAGCTAAAATTTTCTGTCACAGTTCAGTCAACAAATAATCTTATGCTTACGTCAGTTTTGACGTTCTTATATTGACGGGAATACCAATTTTATTTTATTTGTCAAGTCAAAACTTTAGCAGAATACCGTTTTAGTACATTTCTTATTTTCATTCTAGTCGCAATCTCATATCACAAAACTTCACGTTTGACTAAGTTTTTTGGTTTAGCAGAATACCTTTTGCGACATTTTGGAACTTTTGCGGCACTGCGACTTGAATTTGAACGTTTTTTTTTGTACGAGAATTGGCCTTCTGACCTTAATACTTCTTGCTGCTTTAGTTTTTCCTTTTGACGTGGTATACTCCAATCCTGTGTTACACAAACGTTTCCTCTTTCTAGCTATCCATTCATTTTCATGTTTAAGACGTTTGAGACCCACATCAGTCCTTTTTTTTTATCTACGTTTAGTATTTTTTGGAGTCGATACTGCAGAATAGTCACTATCATTGAACGTTGCGGGCGAGGAAATTGAATTACACGGAGTAGATATTGCCGATACTGAATCTATATTTTTGGTGAGGCCGTTATCCATATGCGAATCAGGAAGACTTTCCTGGGCGGATGTACCGATTTCAGGTGTCAGCGTTCTATCTTCAGTCTCTTTGCAGCAAGAGGTCGGCACCAAAGTAGCGTTTAAACTTTGTGAAGATTCCAAAAAATCACAATAGGGTGAAGGTACGGGGGTATTATCTATGCTGTCAGAAGGATCATTAGTGACGACCGAAAACAAAGGTTCAATACTTGCAGGAGTTAATGCCAATGGAGAAGGTTTTTGGATAGAAGTCATTACCTTTGGTGAATAAATATTAAGTGGAGTATTAGAAGCCCCCAAGTTGTTTAAATTTATATCTTGTAATACGGCATCATATTTGTAACTGACTATATCTCGGCTTGCAGAACTGGACATGGAATAATCATGCTCTTGAATAGGCTCATCAAACATGACGTGCTCATATAAAGACATGAATTCAGGAGTATCAACTTCAGCAGGTAATGGCGACGATTCTAAAACAATAGGTATAATGTATTGAAATCATATTTCAATATTTTTATAAAATACATGTACTTACAAAAAAAAATAGTCAACGTACCATTAATAAACTAATTAATACGTTAACACATAAGTATTTACTACGTAAAAGTCGCTAAGTAGTTGATTTTACAAACGAACAAGTACACACACGAACGCACTAAACTACGCTAACTATGAGTTAGCGTAGTGTTGCACGGACTTTGACCAGAGTGGCTCCAATTTTCAAAAAAACCTAGCGTATTACTATAAAACATATTTATATACTTTAACATACGTTAATAGTCCTCAATAACACATTAAACTAACCTCTTTCGACAGTATGAAGCGATATCTCACTATTTTTATCAACACTCATCAATGAATATTCTTCCTTTTTTGTTAATTCCACTAAATGTTTTGCTCGTTGTCGAGCCATTTTTGTAATAATAAAATAACACTGACAATAGTTTAAATAACTGGTTACAATAACACTATCTATTATGATTTACTGCAAAAGTTTTAAAACCGCGCAATCACATCTAACACAGCGACAAGTGTCGTTAGACTAATGTAAACAAACCAACGGTGCGTCCCCTCCCCGCGCACACTCCGCTAATAATAGTTGGCGTAATATAAATCGATTGATTTCAAAAAGTACCTTTACTTAGCGTTTTATAAGATTTGTAACTTTCTTATTTTTGTATATTTTCTTCACGATTTTTTTATGACATATGTAAAAACACATTTTAAGCAACTTGGCATAAAAAAACGTTTTTACCTAAACTTCGAGTTAGCGTAGTATAAATTGCTGGTGTCGATTTATAGTTGTTACATGCGTAACCTGCATCTCCAACAAGAACAGCACTTCCATATTTCCCCTGTTCGAACATTGCTCTTCTATAGCAGTTATTAAATAATACGAGTCGTGTGTACTTCCTGGCCAGCGAGCAACCACATCAATAAATTCCAATTTGGCATTGCAAATGGCTTGAACATTTAATGAAAAATAGTGTTTTCTGTTGCGAAAAATCTCCGGTTCCTCTCCACCTAAAAAAGATGTAAGTATTAAATTGTGTCTAGAATATTGTATTGATTATTCAGTTTAATTTAAAACTGCATGCTCCTCCAATAAATTATGTATTTGATACTTGGATTATGTACGTAAGAAGCTGTGGAAGGTCGCAAAATTTTAAATGAGACGATCTTATCTGTTATAGTATAATAAAAATAATGATCCGCTGCAGTCATCTGGTAGCACCCAGTTGCGTAGAAACGTAGAGCACATAGCAACTGGTTAATTGGAGATATGCTCTGGTTCCTAAAATACAAATAATTGGATTAGACCAAGAAGTTATTTCATGCACAAGGTACCTATAATAACATGAAAAAAAACTTTTTTGGTACTTACATGTTTGTAGGAAACTCTATTTTATCTTCAATGGACTCCAATACAGAAAGAACTGTTGGTTTTGTGAGACGATATCTTTTTAAAAAGTCTTGGTTATCCAGGGTGTCGAAGTGTTCTTCTCTCTCGCGTATCCATCTTGGACGACGAACAATAAACTCATCCTCATCCCAACTTTCGTCATAACATAGTCTTAACAATCGTTTCATTTTAATTAGCCAAATATCACCAAAATCAATATTAATAATTTATGAAAAAACAATATTTTCTCAACAACACTGACACTGACAGCGTGTTGACAGCTTTATAAACTCGGCTTAAAGACTTGAACGCCAAAAATCCGGAGTTCAGAGTTTAAACTGGTTTATGCTTAACTGCGTTCCCGTTTATGTTGGAGAAATCCAAAGTAGAATTCGGAACTCAGTTTTGGCTTTAACTTGAGTTCAGCGTGAATTGATCACGATCAATTGCGTTGGAGAAATCCGCCCTTAGATGTCCAATGCATAGCAAAGACGACCCCATTAACATTAACCTCAATATTAATTAGAATGGTAAATAATTATCCATTCAGAATAAGTAAAATCTTGGAAAATTTAATTTTTATAACCTCAATTTCAGCAACCTAAAAAAAATTATTACTCTTCAACCAGGGTGAATAAATAGAAATCGTTTGCAGAATATGAAAAGATATTTTTATATCTACAAAATAAAATTAAAACCACCGTGACACGACAATCTTTTTTAGGGGCCCAAAGCTCCTAAGAAAATGGGCAGAAAAAAAAATCACATCTGGCAACCCTGCGCGACAGTTGCTGCTGCGTCAATTTAAAATATAAAAGAAATAAACCCTCAATATGTCGCGTTGGGGAGAAGAAAAAACTTTGGTTTTCGTGTCTTATTATCGAAGTTACGAATGTCTCTGGAACACACATTCTCCTTTATATAAAAATAATATTGCACGAAATAATGCTTATGAGGCTTTATTAAATGACATGAATGATTCAAGTTTAACAATGAAAATGATTAAAACTAAAATTAAAAATCTAAGATCTGTGTATCATACGGAAGTGAGAAAAATCAACAGTTCGAAGCGGTCCGGAGCTGGTGCAGCAGACGTTTATAAACCACCCATGCCATGGTTTACGGAAATGGAATCATTTATGGCACACACGGACGATTATCGTGAATCTGTCGAATCCGACTTGGTGGTAAGTATCTAATAAGTTATATGTTGATCATATGATTTTGCCATGTCAATGCTTCCGTTGTTTTGAAAAGTTGTGCATAAGCGTATCTTATTGCCACCGCTCGTCGAGAGGCGTGATTACTTCGAGTTGCTGGTAAACTTTCCATGGGTATGCGCAATTGATCTCTCCATGATCCTAGTATAACAAAATGTTGTTGTATGTCTTCAAAATCAACACATCGTTGGGTAATGTAAAAAATCAGCTGTTTCATAGAAAAGTGCAATACCTACGCGGTCAAAATGTATGGAGCAGCAGATTTTTTTTTTAATAACCGACGAAAAATTTCAATGCAGGGGGGTTCAGAATCATGTACTGAATCTATGGTAGCCGGCTTCGCGTCGATGTCCCTGCCACCCCGTATATCGGACGTTTTTCGGAGCTAATTGTGTAAAGAACAAGCAGCCAATGTAATCGTGTCAATTTTATTGACCGACGAAAAAAAAAAGGGTATACCTCGAAGTTGGTCCCATAAAAAAATAAAAATTGAAACCCACCCCTAAGTGTAAAAAAATTGGGGTTGATTGATGTTTCACGTACTGAATTTTCAACTGTGAACCGATTCGCGCGGCGGTGCGTCTTGCGGGGCGAAATTCTATACATTTGTTTTAGTCACAAAACGCTTCGCCGTTCGCACCGCGCGAATTTTCGCTGTAGCGAATGTCCCGTGGCCAGGCGGTAAATGGTAACTCAAAAGCTAAAAATAAAAAACTTTTTTGCAAAAAATTAAACCGACGAAAAAAAACTGAAAAGCGAAAAATAAAAACTTTTTGCAAAAAAAGCGAAAAATAAAAATAACAATGTATTTAGTGACAAATTGATGACCTTCAAATAACAAATTTTGAGGCGCCAAACAAACATATTATAATTACATAAAGCGTAAAATGTTAGCTTGATCGATCTTCGTTGAATGTGTTTTAGGCGCCGCCGCCTCAAAATTTGTTATTTGAAGGTCATCAATTTGTCACTAAATAATAGTTATTTTTCGCTTTTGTTGCAAAAAAGTTTTTATTTTTGCTTCTGCAGTTTTTTTTCATCGGTTTAATTTTTTGCAAAAAAGTTTTTTCTGGTGTCATATCTACACACATCAACACGGTCTAGGGATATTTCATACTCAATTAAATAACTCGAAAAGTACTGGCCGCATTGGAATCTTTTATACACCGATTTGTTTGTAATTTATCTCAGACTAATTACAAATGTTTTTTTTTTTTAATTCTTTTGTTTCGGTGGCATAAAAATGTCTTGATGTGTAGGAGAGGGAATTTTCATTTGTGCGAAATTTAGAAAACAATACGAATTACGTTTAGTAACAGTTTTTTTTCATTTTTAAACGAAAGATAAAGTTAAAATGGAGGTATTGTAGCCATGCAACGCCAACATTTGACGAGGGCGGAGATGTTACGAGCTGTGAGAATGCTGGAAGCTGGGTCTGTTCAGCGTAATGTTGCTGAGGCCATAGGGACCCACCAAAATGTAATTTCAAGATTGTGGACACGCTATCGTGCCACAGGTGAAGTAGCGGAGAGGCACCGGGGGCCAAGTCGCATCACTACCCCCAGACAAGACCGATTTTTGCAAATTACTGCGCGAGCTCAACCAAATGCAACGGCGACTCAATTGGTCCCAAAGGCTGCGAGTGGAACACCAATTGCTTGTGAGTGACCAAACTGTAAGAAGGCGACTGCATGAAAGCAATCTACGCTCTCGTAGACCACTCCGGGTCCCACCTTTACGGAGAGGCAATCGTGGACGACGATTAGAATGGGTTCGGAACCACGTGGACTGGGGCCGTGAGCAATGGACCAATGTGCTGTTCACGGAAGAATCCAGGTTCGGCTTCCATCCAGATTCAAGAAGGACGCGTGTTTGGCGAGTTCCTGGACGATGGAGCCGTCTTCAGAACCCTCAGGAAGTTCACCCATACCAAGGAGGAACAATTATGGTTTGGGCAGGAATTCGTCTTGGCGGACGGACGGATCTCGTTTGGGTGCGGGGCAATATGACGGCAGAACGATACGTCCAACAGGTGCTGGGGTCCGTAATCTTGCCCCACAGAACACAAATGGGGCAAGATTTCCTGCTCATGCACGACAATGTCCGGGCACACACGGCGAGAACGGTAGCAGCTTGGTTACATACACACAATGTTAGGGCCTTAGACTGGCCTGCTCAATCGCCAGATCTAAATCCCATTGAGCATGCGTGGGATATGCTGCAAAGAAGAGCTCTGAAGGAAGTTCCTGAAAATCTGGCTACAGAAGATCAACTTTTTGCGCACCTCAGAAGGACATGGGACAATATTCCGCAGCAAGACATTGACAACCTTGATCTGAGCATGCCGAATCGTTGCCGATGTGTTATGAACATCATGGGCGCTTTCTCAGACTACTAACTTCAAGTTTATAAACACAAATTAAATGATTTTTCTATTTTTTTCAGTTTTTACTCATAAATTAAAAGTTAATTCATATACGGTTTCCGTCTATGCTTCATTTTTCTTCCATAAAATCCTGAAATTTTAATCGAAGTACCTTAACCATTATAAAAAAATGGTAGAATATTAAATAACGTATCTTTTAAATATATACATGTCATATAAATAATTAACACATTGATAGTAATTCGCTTTTTAAAAAATATCCCTAGACCGTGTTGATGTGTGTATATTGTTCAGAAAAACCCGAAATCTTGTCACTAAAATCCCAAAGGCATTTTCAACTATTCGTCTGGCTCTAGATAAACGATAGTTGAATATTTTTTCTTTATACGTTGGTGTCGTTCCATATGGCTTCATAATATAAGTTTTTAGTGGAAAGGCAGCATCTCTTACAATGACTGATTGCTCTGGTAAATTGAGAGTATTTCTTTCCAAGGCCTTTCCCAAGCTCGATCGTTCAAAAACTCCTCCATCGGAAGCCCTTCCATTGGTTCTAATATCCACATACGAGAAACAATAATTATGGTCAACTAATGCCAGGAGTATAACGCTGTGAGAACCTTTGTCACTTTAACACTTCCAGCTTTGAACACGCAAAAGAACACCGTTCAATTTTCAAAAATTCAACCCATCACTTCAATACTTCCAGCTTTGAACACGCAAACGAACACCCTTCAATCTTCAAACATTCAACTCATCACTTCAACACTTTCAGCTTTGAACACGCAAAAGAACACCATTCAGTTTCCATAAATTCAACCCATCACTTCAATACTTCCAGCTTCGAACACGCAAACGAACACCCTTCAATCTTCAAACATTCAACTCATCACTTCAACACTTCCAGCTTCGAACACACAAAAGAACACCATTCAATTTTCAAAAATTCAACCCATCACTTCAATACTTCCAGCTTCGAACACGCAAACGAACACCCTTCAATCTTCAAACATTCAACTCATCACTTCAACACTCCCAGCTTCGAACACGCAAAAGAACACCCTTCAATTTTCAAAAATTCAACCCATCACTTCAACACTTCCAGCTTCGAACACGCAAACGAACACCCTTGAATCTTCAAACATTCAACCCATCACTTCAACACTTCCAGCTTCAAACACACAAGCCTACATGCTTTCATATTCAAACATTCAACCCGTCACTTGTGCTTCGAACTATTCTACGCTTCCACCCTCGAACATACAAAACGACGCAGATGCACGCAATGCCCAATCGCAACAAGGTCGTGATCGAATAGATTTGTTGAGTGAGGCATGGATACTTTCGTAAATTATTCGCTGCTATTTTGATTATTATTCTAAATATGAACGCATGATTAAAAAAATATTCGCTGCCATTTTGATTATTATTCTAATTATGAATAGGTACATGTACCTAACCAAAATGGCAACGAATATTTTTTATCATGATAAAAAATATTCGTTGCCAATTTGATTACTATTCTAAATAATATGAAAACGTGTTAAAAAAAAATATTTGCAGCCATTTTGATTTATATTCGAAATATGATTACATGATAAAGCTAAATAAAAGCTTTTAAAATATTCATACAACATTGTTTTACTTACCCGAACGTAATCCTTTAAAGCCATGGATATTGCAGCACAAACTTCAGGTATAAATTCAGATATTGTAGATCTTCCAACTCTGTGAAGTGCTGATAATGTGTATAAAGAATCTCCGACAGCTAAATATCTCAATGTAATTTACAGTTTTACTTTAGCTGGAATAGCATCTCGCATACAAGTGTTTCGTTTTTGTATGACGCTCTCAATTTTAGAAAGTAGCTCATCGAATTTGTGCGGGAGCATGCGCAAATGATTTGTATAACTGTCGAGATCTTCGCTTCGCATCTCTGCCAACAATCGACTACTTGCTCCCAGTGATTCTCTTCTGTTTATCCAATTACAAACCCAAATTCTCCTTTTTTTTGTTTTTTTGTTTTTCACTAAAATGTTCTTACACAATTACGTTGCAAGAAATATGATTATATTATTAAGTTCTGTACGGATAGCACTGTCACTATATCTTTGTTGTCCATCCATTTTGACCGAGAGCCTGGTGCGATCGGCGACTGGTCGCCATTAGGCTACTTCAGAATAAATTGGGCGATTAAGCTTTACCCATGTACCAGATTGTCTATGGTGATGAAATGCGTATCGGTACCCTAATTACGTAATGCACGATCAATTTTAAATTGAAACAAATTGCGAATCCATTGCTTCAAAAGTTCGAAAAAAAATTTGATCAATTTTTTTTTCCAACTTTTGAAGCAATGGATTCGCAATTTGTTTCAATTTAAAATTGATCGTGCATTACGTAATTAGGGTACAGACAGAACATCATTATTTTTGTGCGTTTGACCCAGAGTCAAAATAGCGAAATGTTTAAGAATTTTCTATTTGTAACGAAATAATGTTAACATTAGCTTGTAGAGTAGAGTTGAATGACCGAATGAGGTTAAAGTATTTATTAAAAAAAATCGGCGGTTTTTTATTTTACGTTTGAAACTGAATTTGCGTACGACTACTTTCAAATTAATTAAAATACAAGTTTCGAGGATTTTGCCGTGGACTAAATGTTTAAAAAAAAAAAAGGGAAATCATGGAAAGTATATGAAACATTACAGGGAGGATTGGGAAAAAATTCAAATTTTTAGAAGCAAGTAAGTACTTACTGGTTGATTTAAATTTTCTAAAATAAAACATGTATAAATTTAGTAACTTTATTATGACATTCTTCTTGTTTCGCATTGTAAGTGCGCTATATGCTAATGTTTTACCAATAATAGGTAAGATTTTGTATAGGTAAGCCTTCATAAGAGCGCCAAAAATCAATATTTTATTTATTTACATTCGATTTTACATATTATGGCACATTTTGGTAATTTTGGAAATAAATGTTTGAAAAAAAGTGTGTTATCAAACTTATAATTGGGAGATATAATGGAAAGTCAACTGAAAAATTAATTGGGCGACTTTAGGCTACTTGGACGAAATTTTAGGCGACTTCGAGTGCACCGCATCTGGCAACACTGGTGCCAAGTAGCACGTCTGTCCGTACGTCTGCTTTGAGCCTGCTTATTTATGAGTATGCTTAAAATAAGTATGCTTATTGCAAGCAAATGTGAACAGTTGCAGAGCATGCTCATTTTAAGCAAGCTTATGAGCATGCTTATTTTTGAGCACGTTTGTCCGTACCATAATGCTTTTGCTCACGGGGGGAGCTACCTGCGGCGGCGGCGGATGTTCGGGTGTTCGCCGCTTCAACTAGTTCAAAAAAAAAGTAATAGATGGCGCGAAATTAACACGGGAAGCAAAACGCTATGCGATGAGATGTAGATCAATAATTCGATACCATGTTTTTTTTTAGTTATAGTTATTTATCATTTTGAGGGACATGTATGTATGGGACTACAGGGTATGCAGAGCTTTTTTGCATGTATGGAGTGCACGCCACTGTCTCCTACTTTCCGAGGTGCATCTGTACCAGTTACCGACCGCCTAGAGCTTTTGGGCATGGAGTTGAGGTCTGATCTCAACTTCGGTTCAACCATTGAGTTAAAAGCACAGACTGCAGCCAAAAAGCTGGACATCCTAAATAAGGTGAGGCGGTACTTCACATCTGGACAGCTTTTAAGTTTATCCTGTCGTGTATGGACTATTGCAGTCACTTATGGGATAGGTCTGCAAAATACTAACTTGCTGCACTTGACTCGGTGGAATGCAGAGCTTAAAGGCGACGAAACGTTGGTGGCTAGGCTTCACGGCCTGGCTCATCAACGTAATGTTGCTTGCCTCTCGGTCTTCTACAGACTGTACTTCGGAGAATGTGCGCAGGAGCTCCATGTCCTAGCCTCCCATCGTCACCCTTTTATCACCGGACTACCAGGCGTACTGCAGGGTACCATCCGCACTTGATTGATATTCCGTCCAGTCGTACTCAGCGCTTCTCTTCCACATTTAATTTTATGATGCGCACAGCTAAAGTGTGGAACTCTCTGCCAGCGTCTGTGTTCCCTTCCACATATTACCCGTCTGCCTTCAAAGCAAGAGTGAAGAGGCATCTTCTGGGAACGCTCGATCCATCATAGACCTCATCCATCGTTTTCCATCAGGCGAGATCGAGGTCAAGAGCAGGCCCATTCAACAACAAAAAAATGAAATATATATATTTTTCAATAAAGAATAAGAATACTTTGTGATTAAATAAATAAAAATTAGTCGAACATCAACACTTGCTAAAGTCTGGTTTATAATAACGTCAGTTGCTTTAAGTGTCGTAAGCAATCGTACTTCGAGGAGCAGCAGTTGTATAATCTATTTATTTTGCACATCTGTTGCAACTAATTTAGTTTATTATTAAACACAATCCAAGCTTTACAACGTTTGGATACTATAGAAAAAATGTAAAGTCTTGAAAACAGTCCGCTTCGAAGAAAGGTTTATAGAAATAGAAGTGATTCATTTTCTTTCGACGACGAAGACTTTCGGAAGCGTTATCGCTATAATAAATCTACAGCGAGCTTCATAATTAACCTCGTTCGTGAGGATCTTAATAAGTAGATTAAGTAAGTTTTTATAACACGTCTTGAACCCCATTAAAAAGTCATCCCTTTTCATTAAAAGTTCAAGAAGATGCTGGAGACCATTATAGACTGTCTCAAGCGACCACCAGCCAGATTTATGCCCGAGTAGCACGTGCACTCGCTCGATATCCTTTATTAAAACGCCCAATACATTTACCGAAGAACAGTTCATGATGAGGGAATTTCATTTCATTCAACTAATCGGTTGCATTGATTGCACTCATAGCAAAATCCGCAAATGTGGAGGTGATGCAGCCCAATAATAATAAAAACAATATTCTGTCTGCAAATCAATTTGGCTTCAGAATTGGAAAATCAACAGAAGACGCTGTTCTGGAACTCACAGACATAATAACTGGTCACTTAAATAATAAACAAAAAACCCTTGGTATCTTCCTAGAGATTTATCCAAAGCCTTTGATACTGTCTCTGTCCCCAAATTACTGTCTAAGTTGGAAAACATTGGTATTTGCGGTATTGCACACGACATCTTCCGCAGCTATCTGAATGACCGCCACCAGGTTGTTAAAATAGGAAGCTACACTAGCAAAGAAGAGAATGTTACTTTTGGTGTCCCTCAGGGAAGTGTTCTTGGACCAACTCTCTTCCTCATTTACGTGAACGAACTATGCCAATTATCTTCTCCTAACTCTAGGATCGTCTCATACGCCGATGATACAGCTCTTATAATTCACGGCAAAGATTGGTCTGACACTTTCTATAAAGCGGAGATGGCTCTCAGTATGGTCATGAAATGGTTAAGTACAAAACTCCTCACGCTCAACATCAGCAAGACAAAGTTTACTCCCTTTACCCCAAGCCTTCTTATCATAAGCCAGCCCCCCATTTCCATGAAAGTTTAAGCTCACACGTGCATCCTTGGAACAATGTGCATCTTATGTATAGACGGGCGTTGATAGCTGCGACACAGTTTTTTAACTTTTGTAGCTATCATCGTTTCCATTGTAATTAATGTTAATTTTGTTGTTGTTCCTAAATAAATATTTTTACTTTGTTTACTTTACTTTTCATGTTTTTTTTTTAATTTTAGGGTTATCTCCCTGAATTTCCAGGTATTTTTATACATCATACTGTTTGTTGAACGAAACTCTATTGGACATAATACTTTCCTTCATAATATTTAATCATTTCTATGTTTACAGGTAACTTGTGATGCACATCTTGGCATCCTAGATATTGTTGCCTGATGGAAAGGTGCCCGAAAAGGTGTACGATGCCCGAATTATTAACGATTGATCACTCAAATAGCGTTTTGAGATGAAATTATTTAGAGGAAGACTTCAAAAAAATTTTGCGATTAGTTTGAAAAATGGAAATCTTTTTTGTTACAGTAGACTATATTATAATTTCTTCTTCTTTTTAGATTATTTCGGGCAGTGTTTTTCTAAATATATAACGCAAACATTTTTTTTTGATAAAGTTAAATTTTAAACATAATAATTATATCAGCTTTTGCTAGTGATCACAAACTTTTTTTGATGTGTGTATACAGCAACCAGAACTACTGTGGAATACTGCTTTGGAGTGTGGGAACAACGTTTTCAATGCCTTTTACATGGCATGACCTGCAAGCTAGAAAATGTGAAAACAACCATAGTGGCTCTAGCAGTACTTCACAACATTGCAGTTGACCATGGAGACATGCAGTTAGAGGGTAGTACCAATGAATACCATACAAGTGAAGTAACCCAAGAAGTTGCAAGGGCAATGCAAATGCTAATATGCAATTTTACAAAGTTTTATAAGGACACATTTTAGCGAGTGTTCATTAATAAGAAACTTGTATAAAATGTCAGTTTAATTTATTTTTATAATACAATAATTTCGCAGGCCGTTTCAGTTTCTGCTATTTGCAGTGCAGCGCCATCCTTACTAGTCCTACAAACTTTTTTTTTCCTGCCCTGTGCAGCTATGACTTTGTACGTGTTCTGATGTTTTTGGTTAATTAATGTTCAGATATTAATGGTAACTTGTAGTGTATGGAACTTATTGACATTTTAAATTGTTTATAAGTATTTGGTCACCTTGTCTGCTACAATATATCTGACGGCGACTGTACCATAATTACCCTAACTCTATTAAAAATTTTCAACAGGGGTCAGTTATGACTTGTAGACACCCACTAAACGACGGCCGCCCACGGCCCGTGTACTAAACCGGTAATATTTCCCATTGAAAAAAAAAAGTTTTTTTTTTCATTAATTCTTCCTTCTCATTTTTCCTACATTTAGTCTGTATTTAATTCAAATTTGTACTCTAGAATCTGTAGGAGATGTAGATGTTGTGTGTGTCTTCTCTTCGTGATGATGTGTTGTCTTCAGGGAACACAATTAAACAACCTTGACACTTCGACAACAGTTTATTCTCCACACTAATATTGTTCACAATAAGCACAAGCGGATAGGTATAGCGAAAAGATATATTATAGCTTATTAGCGTATGCGGAAGGATTATGTTCGCGCGATGCACAATGCACAATGCACAATGTTGTTTTGTGAAAAGACGAGAGAACAGCTGTCATTACCACCTCCTTCTGAGCAGGCTAAGTTATTCCAGTTGGTGGCTTGTGTGGGCAATTTCCTTATGTCAATGAAAATGATAACTCTTGTGGACGGAGTGCTCGTTCAAAACGAAAGAGAATACTCGAGAATAAAGTGGAGAAGTGAGTATAAAATCAACATGAGTGAGTCTACCAAGAAATGGTTTGAAGAGATAGAACCCTACAGATATGGTGAGAATTACGTGCTGTCATCAGGGGGAATGCTCATGGGGATGTTGAATGCAGGATCAACAACACTGGGATTGATACCTGTTATGTATGGAATTGACCCCGGGAAAGCTAAGGTCACCACTCTAAGATCCTCCGATGATAGTATGTGTCTTTTTGTGGCTGGAAACTCCTTGGATTTGCTGAGTGCCATTGAAATAGACAGGAGAGCCCTCAAATTGATAGGAGTTAACACCAGCCCAAAGAAGACCTGAGGGCCTAGACAAATGACATTCGCTTCGGAGCGATTCTATTTCGACAATCGCTATCGCTTCAACGACATACCTACACTACGTTTCGCTATCGTCTGATCCATTGGTTTCTTCGATAAAAATTACATATTGTCTCTGGTCTTTCGTTAGCAAGTTATCGTTCGAGGCTGTATGAATGGAATGATGTTAAATATTGTCTAGCTAATTTCTATTCGTTGAGCTATGATCACGAGACGTTTCGATAGCTTTTGTCAATCCCATAAATTTTTGACTTTTCTACTAGCGTTGTCGCTAATCGAATGTTACTTTGTCTAGGCCCTCTGGTTTTTCAAGAGGGGATATGGGGAGTTCACTTCATGGTATTGTGATGGACCTTTCCTTTCTCAGTATGGAGTTGAAACCTCTACGATAAGACCACAAGGCAAAAACCCATATGATGACTGCCATACAATAGCTAAGAGCACAGCAGTAGGGTTGCAACAGATGTCAATTAACCACTTTGGGGCAGAGGGGAAAATAAGAATAGGAATAGACAATGTTAGGAGGCTCTATAGGATCCCGACAATCCCCAACAAGAGGAAAATGGTATCCAATCAAGTCTCAAATAATTACGGATTTGTTGACTAAGGATGAAAAAAACGATTGAAAGAGTCTGGCTTCCTCAGCTTTAGTATTGCTACTGGTGTGCTTAAACCAGACGTGGAAGTTAAAAATAGAATATTTTTACTCATGGTCTCACTGGAACAAAACTTGTTAACTTAATTAATATGGCATTGGAAAAATGCGCTCAACCAAACATTGATATAGCCTCAGTCACAGGTGATGGTTGCCAAACCAACATAGCTGCTATGAGAATTTTAGGTTCGCACCAGAATTTGCCGAAAGTGAGTAGGTCAGATTTCAAAAAAATGCATAATGATGTTTTTGACGTTTTGAAGATAAGTAGTCGCAATATTACTATTATTTTTACATTTTAATATTGATATTTCAAACGATTTTTACTAATCTTATGGTAACAAACAGCAGTGATAGCCTAGTGGTGTGACCGTCGGACTGCCAGGTCGCGAGTTCGAACCCAACGCACGCACCTCTGACTTTTAGGATTCATGTGCGTATTGTATAATTATATATCATTTGCTTAAAAAACGGTGAAGGAAAACATCGTGAAGAAACCGGTATGCCGGAGATATTGTCGACACCAGGTGAAGCCAAGTCAGAGGTCCAAGGGCGGCTTTAGAACTCTGACACCAGGTTAGTCACTAACCACACGAAAACAAGAAGATGGTAACAAAGATTGAAAAGATTTGCCCAATGAAATGATTAGTGATGATAGCTACCCTCATAAAAGTATTTTTATAAACCAAATTCAATGATTACGTAAAGCAATGATTTCATGTGCTTGAAAGGAAAACCGCAGATACCTCTGTGTTATGTTCGCATGGACAAATCCCATTTTATTAAAAAGCTTTATAAACAAAGCAAATTATGAAATCCGCACGCCTTTTTTACTGAAAAATGTATCTAAATAAAATTCTTAAGTTTATAAAAACAGTCATAAGTGTGTAGAAAAATGTCGTATGACACGCGTTAGAAACTTACCTTACTTTTATCATAAATATCATAATGTACTATTATTGCCTTACTTATAAGAAAATTATCAATCCATGATTTAATTTCGTTATAATTCACATAAAAAATTGTTATTTTATTTTTTATATACAATGTGTCCCAGGGATAAGCCCGGCGTTTTTTGAATATTTGTACAAAATTATTAATAATTATATTTATATTTACAGTGACTTAGCGGCTTTAGTTTATTTTTTATGATTTTTTTTCTTTTTCTTGTAAAGACGCGTGACATGCTGCAGTTTTTTTACGGTATTTCCTAAGTTTGTTCATCTTTTTCCATATTTTTTTTTTACTGACTAGCCGACATCATAGTTTATCAATTAAAATCATTAAATTATACATAACACATTAAACTAAAATGTAGTAAAACATTTTATTAAATAAAAAACAAAATTAAAATTCGAAGAAAAAACAACTCTTCTTTTCAGTTTTTTCAAAATAAATCTAAAAAATGCGCCCTTAATATCACATTTTTTTAATTTATTAATTAACTACATGATATTTCCTACAATAGCTCATGTTTGTTACTATTTCAAACATGCACCAAACTACAAACTCTTGAATCAGACCTTTACTCCTTACAAAACAAAAAAATTACGCAGGTAAAAAAAATAAAAAAAAAGTCACCGCTAAGTCACAAATATAAATGTAATTATTAATATTTTTGTACAAATATTCAAAAAACGCCGGGCAGTCACTTATCCCTGGGACACATTGTATAGTATTCCTAATGGATCTGTGATTTTATACAACAACTAGCTGTGCTTTTGCAATGCTAGCTTTATTCGTAACAATTATATATTCGTCGCTTCATTCTTCAGATATAATATGTTTACTAAGTAGTCCCTTTAACCTACAGGCAACATCGCACAATTTCAGAGAATAATTCGTTTTTTTTTTTTTTTTTTCTACCTACATTACGGTTCTTACGTCTTATCTGTTTGACATTGTTCATTCCATTCCTTTTTCGTGCGAGGCAACTAGCGCACGCGCCTAATAAAAATGCCGAAACGTAGTGCACAGGAGAAATTGGAGAGATATAAGCACACGTAGTGCACGATTTTTTATTTATTTAAATAAATTACATCTTTTAATGTAATGTACCGAATTTTAATATGTATTCAGTTTTAATACACAAATTATATAGCTAATGAAAATAATGTTTTATTAATACCTGTATACAACGTTGATACGACAGAGGGGCTTTCCTTTGAACTGCCTATACTAGGTACCATTTTCAAGCTCTGTACCAAAAATCAATTAAATCGGAGCAGTAGTTTAGTCGCAAATGATTTTTTAAGTTTTTGCCCCGTTTGAATACGATGTATCTTTCCTAACAGCTGATTATGTCTATACGCGTAGGTCATGCACCTAAAAACGATAAATCTGAGTACAACCTACATGCGTTGTTGCCGCTCTGTGACGCAAATCACAAGTACATACAACCAAATAATTTCGCTAAAAAGATGCCAATTCAAACAAGGACACACGACACACACACTTGCACTTTCATTACGAGAGTGACAATCATAGCAAAACATCCCTTGCGTAAAAGAAATAGAAATAGGTCACTGTGTTGCTATTTCATCCTAGATCCTTGCTATCGGTAAGGGGGTGGGGCCTCTAAAAAACGTGTTTTTTCAGTGCGCCGAGGCAATCCTTTCGGAACGTACGCGTACGTAACACGGAAGCTCCCGCGCCGCAGGTTACAAAACTCGCGCGCTGACAATAAAATTGTGTTTTTTTTATTGTGATAGGACACTAAATAAGTTTTTCTTTTTTCTATTGTGACAGGACACGTAACTTAGGATTAAGTATTATTATTTAGTGTTAGTTTTTTTTTATTGACTGGTTTTATTGTGATAGGACACGTAATTAAACTTTGGTTGTGTGTGTGTAATTAAAGTGTTCAACAATGCCTCGTGTAACTTACACGGCGTCAGAATACACTGACATGATTTTAATTTACGGCGAATGCCGTGGAAACGCAGCATTAGCTCTGCGAACATACCGAGAGAGGTATGGTGACAGCCGCAATATCCCTAGAATCGCCCGCACCATACAATTGGCAATACAAAGACTACGGGACAATAAAAGTATAGTGCCGCAACAGGAGGGAGTGCCACCGCGGCAAATATCCGCTGCTTGGGAAGAACGAATTTTAGACCATTTTTCCGGCAACCCGACAACGAGTCTCCACAGAGCCGCCCGGCAGTTTAGGGTTTGCCATAGAACCATCCACAAGGTTCTAAAACGTAACAAACGCAAACCTTATAAATATCGGAAGGTGCAAGCTTTGTTATCGAGAGACTTGCCGGTCAGAAACAGTTACTGCCAATGGCTACTAAATAAAACAACCGCAGACCGTAATTTTTTTAAATAATGTCATATGGACCGATGAGAGTACTTTTACTCGGAACGGCATCTGGAATCGGCAAAACCTCCGGTACTGGAGTTTGGAAAACCCACACGTGTTTCGAGAATCTGCACACCAGTACAGATTTTCTCTCAATGTGTGGGCTGGTATCCATAATAATAATATTATCGGCCCTGTTTTTATTGACGGCACCCTTACAGCGGCGAAATTTTTAGAATTGTTAAATGGTCCTGTGGCCGAGTACATTGGCGAACTGCCTTTAACCGTTCGTCGCAAGTTGTGGTACCAGCTGGACGGAGCGCCTCCACATTCTGTGATGGCTTCCAGGGAGCGGCTCACAGAAATGTTTGGGCAGCAATGGATCGGTCGTTTCGGACCTGTTCGGTGGCCACCACGATCTCCAGACCTCACTCCGATGGATTTCTTTTTGTGGGGTTACATTAAGGGTGAAGTGTATGCCTCAGAGGTAAATACAATTGATGAACTTAAAACTAGGATTATTTTAGCATTTCGCAAATTAAAGTGCTTAGCGACGGAGAGTGATTTAATAAGAAAAATAAATAACAATATTCTCCGTCGGTATAATTTGTGCATTGATGTGAATGGAGGACACATCGAGAATTTAAAAATTTCGTGTTTTTGTGCGCGTACTTCAAAGCCGCCGCACGGTGGTCAATTTCAAGTATTTAGCGGTACGGAAATCATAATTCTCAAGTTGAGGGTAGTTTAAACAAATGACTTTAATCTGTTGAGTACTATCTACTACACAATATATATTGACAAAAAAGTCAATACATCAATACTTTGTTTGTTATTGTATATCCAAGTTACTAGTTGAGCGAATTTGTTAATGATCTTTGTTTTTATTGTGATTTCTGCGTACAGTTAGTTACATTGTACTAAAAAGTTATGGATTTGGTGGATTTGAAAAAAATGGTGCATATGAATGAAGGCATTTATAATTATATCGTGTATTTTGTTTGGTAAATATTTCAGAGCTTTTCTGTAAAATAATTATTTACTATCACATTGAAATTTCAACTACATTTTTGGCTTTCCAAGCGTAGACATTTCAAGAAACATATTAGAAAATAAAAATATTAGTGATAACAGCTAGAGTCAACCTTTTTCTATTAGATTTGATTTGATTTTTCGCCGCCAAGGTCAGTCTTGCTCATGTCCAGTCGAGTACAATAGAGGAAGATTCCTGTGATTTTAATGAAGAGACCAATGACTCAGCCACATTTGAACAATTTATGAACATCCAGCAAGAGGAAAAGGAAGAAGAAGAAATCGAAGAAGACATGACAGTTGAAGTAGACTTTCAAGAGTATGAATCTGATTAAAATATGTAAAGAAATCAAAACAATAGTTAACCCAATAATTAATAGCAATATCAATAATCAATATCAATAATAAGGTAATATCTAGTACTTGACGGGTATTGTTCCCTTAAATTATCCTAAAATTGTCATGACAGATAGTGGAGTAGGCCTACAGGGAAAACCACGGTAAAAAAACGCACCGAGTACACTACCTCACAGGTGGCGTGGAAATGTGTGCATAGCATGATTGTATAATGTGACTCTTATGGCTACTACACACATGCCGGCGGCATAGCCGCCGGCTTATGCCGCGTGGCACGTGCCGGATTTTGCGCCTTCATTTCCTTTGCGTTACTTTGTACGGCAGTGCCGGGCGCGCCCGGCGGCCATTAGAATCGCGATATCTCAGGAATGGTAACTCTTAGGAAAAAATCGCCATTTATGTAGAGAATTTTAAGATTACAACTTTGGTTTGAAGTTTTTTTTTGATAAATAACTTACTGTTTTCGAGAAAAATTCAAAAAACCTCAAATTTTGACATTTGACCCCGAATAACTTTTGTAGCACACATAGGATCGATGGGGATTTTTAAAACTTTATTTGTAATGGTAAACCCCAGCTCTCCACCAATATTTGGATCTCCGGGAATTTTTGTTATTTGAAATGTCTATATTGACCGGACTATTTCTTTTTTCTTCAGTTATGGCAAGAGTCATGTCAATGGTATTGAAAAATTAAACCTAGAAACTTACACTGTTGTTTTGGTATAAAATCACATTTTACTCTGTTTATTATAAATCCTAATATTTTTCTAGTATATTTACTGTTGACTGCAACTATTTCCTGTACATAAAAAATCATCTAAATATATAACTGATATAAAGCCTTTTTCTCTTAAGTACGCTATTACTGGTTTCATTATTTTGGTAAATGTTAATGGAGCCGTACATAAACCAAAAGGTGTACATTAAATTCGTAGTATTTTCCTTGAAAAATAAATCTTAAGTATTTCTTACTATCTTTGTTTATGTTGATCATGTAATAAGCATCTTTTAAATCTAATGTTACAAGAAAATCATTTGTCTGTAAAAGTTTACAGACTGTTCGGTAGTCTTGCAACTTGAAATGATCCGTTTCAACAAAAGCATTTAACTTCTTTAAATTTCAAATAAAACGGAAAATTACATTGCTTTCAAAGAAATTAACTTATTGATTTCAGATTGAATCTGTATGGACTCCAGTTTTGAAAATTTGTTATTCACAGGAGTGTGGCTCTGGTGTGGTTTAGTATGAAATAGAATTGTATACCCTACAACCCTATCAAGAATAACAGGATCTGTGGTGATTTGTTTCCAATTGCAAAAATTAGATTTAAGTCTGCCCACCTGTGAGTTTATTTGCGACGCTGATTGTTTCTCCTGTCCTCCCACTTTCTGTCTACTGCTGCGTGCTCTGGGTGATGGCCCCCCTCCCCTTCTTCTTCACTTCTGTGCGAGGAGGGGCCCCCCCAGTTTAAAGCTTTGTTATTTTTAGAAGTGTTTTGTCGACACCCATGTGTTCTGTCTAAGGGTGAACTTTTTGCTTCCACTAACTTAAGTTCTTGGTCAGTTTTTTTTAATCCTCCAGGAGGGCTCCCGACACTGAACGTGTTAACCTTTTATTAAATGTCTATTTTCGCTTTTCTCGTAGTCATGGTAAAGTATGCAACTCTTGAACTCAAACTCAAAGCATTTATTTCAAATAAACCAATTACAGGCACTTTTGCATTGTCAAGGGGTCGGTCAGTCAGAAAAGATGAAGCTAGATGCCCATTCCAAAGCGTAGTAGGTACCTATGGAGAAGAACGGGCAAGAAACTCCACGGACACTCTTTTAAATAAAAATTTGGTTACAAAATATTGGTTACATCATTCATGTTGAACATATACATGTGAGAACGATGCAAAACGTTAAAAGCGTCCGTAATAAAAGATAAAAAAACAAAAATAAAACAATTCAAAAATTTAATCAAATTAAAATAAGCCATGGCAGCTATGAGATGACCAGTCACAACTGACGGCGCCCGTTCACGAACATGACGCATGGATTAGCACCATTCAGCTCAACCATTTTGAAGGGAGCTAAATGATCCAACACACACGGTACGCCACCGTCAGCGTGACATTAGAGTGAGCATGACATACTCTCAGCGGCCAAGGCGCATTCAAGTCAATGAAAGACATACCCAGTACCTATAAGGTAGCTTTATAGTCTGTACATAGTACTCACACATGTGCTATGCAATTATTGTCTTCATCAATTTCGTTGACATTCGTATCCATAGGAGACGAAGCTTTTTCATTAACGGAAAATTTTATGAGGCCATACCCACGTGATGGACTGAATTCAGAAAAAAGAATATTTAATTACCGACTGTCACGAGCACGTCGCATTGTTGAAGCCACTTTTGGGGTATTGGCGCGAAAATGGTACGTGTATCATAAAGATTTCGAATGCAAAATTGAAACAGTTGACAAAATCATAAAAGCAACATGTGTGTTGCACAATTATTTAATTAAACGACAACCTGATTACCTAAACAATAACAAAAATAACGAGGAGCAGACATTAATCTCAGTGGGTAATGTTACAGAAATAATTCTAGAAATGTAGGTTTTGAAATTCGCGAAATTTATTGTTCTTACTTCAATAATCAGGGGAGGCTTCCATGGCAAGACACTCGCATTTTATCACGAATTTAATCAATAATTGGTAAAAAGTAAAATAGGTACAAGAAGAACTGCACTTTAACAGCACCCACGGCTTCAACGGGTATCCTGACCACCAGCATGCAGCGAACGCGCATTCCTGGTCATCACCCTCCGCCTCATCAGAAACTTTGGCACAGCACCTGCACTTCCGGCCGGTCTCACAAGCAGAGCCTATTCTACCCCCTCCTGGTCGACACAAGCAGTCAGCCACAACCCGGCGCTGTACCACTTCCGACTCACTGGATGACCGCAGACAGTTCCGACTCACCGTGAACTATGCGGCACCCGGTTCCGACTCACTGGAACCACAGCTGGCACTGTGAAGCATCGCAAGATCCAAGACTCAGCCCACTATCGACCTCCGGTCTCCGGAGGGGAGTGATGTAGCGGTTACGCCGCCACATACGAACTACGCAGCAAAGACATGACGTCACACAATTCCTGCATCGCGCAGTTAGAGTTTACCAAGCGAAAAACATAGATAAGACTATCCGAAATCAACTTACGGGCAGTTGCCCGCCAGACACAACACCCGTCTGGCCGGAGGATCCTCCCTTTTCTAATGAGGATGAGTAAACTTTACACCCTGTTCCTCATACCTCTAAAGTATACTTAAATTTAAAAAAATATTTACCGTCCGATAAGTTCGCTTCAATAATAATTTGATGCCATGCCGCATCCTTTGTTTCATTGCATTTGTAAAATGTTGAAGTCGTGTCCCAAAGGCACGGAAACTTTTTTATACTTTCGATGAGCCTTTCATCCATTAGGCTGCCTGTCCATTGAAGCGGAGCGAGGCTGCGGAGCGGGGCGAGGCAGCGGAGAGGAGCGGAGTTAAGGACAGTGTCTGTCCATTGATGCGGAGCGAGTTAGCGGAGCGGAGTTACGTACTGTGCGGAGCGAGGTAGCGGAGCCAGATAGCGGAGCGGAGTTGCGGACTGTGCGGAGTTCTTTGAGCGGGCAGCGGTGCCAGGCTGCCTGTCACTGTCACGCACGAAATGTTGCGGAGAACAGACATGTTTTTATTTTATTTTATTTTATTACTTTTAGGAAAACTTACAGCTTTTTTTATTCTTTTTTATTTCTATAAAACTAGTAAAATGTTATCGAAACAAAAGTTGATTTGTTACTACCACGCATTGCTTGAGGAAGAAGAGTTGACTCGGAAGAAACCAAATTACTTACCACATATTACATAAATAATTCTATAAGAAAACATAGATTTTGGTTAAGAAATCATATCGAGTATCGTTCAGTGCACGGTGAATATTATACTTTTTCCGAACTGCTGATGAAGAATCTTTCGAAAATTCTTATAGAGTTTCACGATCTACTTTTCATGAACTGCACTCCCTGATTGAACCATATATAAAGAAACAAGACACAAATTTCAGAAATTCGATCAGTAGCTGTGAAAGGCTAGCAGTGTGTTTAAAGTAAGTACTCATTTTGAAATTAAAGTAACTTTTATTTTTTACATACTATAGTTGACACAGTAGTACATTTAAAATATTATTTAAAAAATTATAACCCGTATTATAATAATAATAATAATATATTCTTTATTTCGGACTACACATACAAGTACACACAATCCATAATAGTGTTAGTAACAATGACTTAAAAACTATGTTAGTGAACTTTTACAAACTAAAAACAAATTAAAACTGACGTGGCCCACGTTAGCACGTGTCTCCATACCCAGTGCCTTATAAAGGGACTGTCTATTTTATCGAATAATGTTTTTAGGATGCTGTTAGAGCTTCCGCGCAATCTACCCATCTATGTTCTATGTTAAAGGGTTTCCGCACTTAGTCCTTTAAGTGGACCATTGTGCGTGGGCCATGGCGGCGATTTGGGGGGTTATTCCAACCAGCCCACCTCCCTCCAGAAGTTAATTAAAACTCCCAGTCTGTTTAGAACGTCTGTGAAAGATCTGGGTGACCCGAGGGTTTGTGTTCTAATCTGGGTGACGCCTGTGCATTCAAAGAGCACGTGCGCGACGGTCTCCTCAGCCTCCATGCACGCCCTGCACAGAGGACTGTCCGTTATGCCTATTGTGTGGAAGAGTTTGTTTAGCGAGCAGTGTCCCGTGATGATCCCCGTCACCAGGCGCAGGCCGTTCCTGTCCGGGCGTAGTAAACGTCTGGTTAGCACACTATCCAAGGATGGCATAACTTCCTTGGACTGTCTGCAGCCGGGTGTCGAGGTCCACCAAAGCTCCGCTTGTGTGTGCGTGAACTCTTGTAGCCACCTGCGTATTTGGTTGAAGGGGATGGGTACGATAGGCTCGGGTCCACAGACTGCTGTGCTGGATCCTCGTCTAGCGAGCTCGTCTGCTGCGTCGTTGCCTAGCGATCCGCTGTGTCCTTTTATCCATTGTAGTGTCACCGTGTTCCGGCTGGACAACGTTATGTGTTCTAGGGCATTGTGACATTCTAGTGTTATCTTTGAGGTAATACATTTTTTCTGTAAGGATTGGAGAACTGAGGCGCTGTCGGAGAGTATACGTATATGTGTATCCGTAACCCTTCTGGCTTTTAGGGCATGGACCGCTTGTATGATGCCCACACACTCCGCCTGACAGACGGTGTTGAACATTCCCAGCGAGCTGGATATATTTATATTGAAGTCGTGTGAGAAGACTCCGACTCCAGTGCCGGAGTCGGTCTTTGATCCATCGGTGTATACTCTCATCTCTTTCGGGCCTGAGCAATCTACCCATTATTGACGCTGTTATTTTCCTCATAATAGCGTGAAAATCGTCAACACGGGCTTCCGTGAACATCTGCGAAGCGCTGCAGAAGCGCGGAACCCCATCAAAATCCTAAATCCATTATTATATGATGACCGATCTCTATTACAAATATAAGGCAAGAGGAATGACATGGCGTTCTGGTATTTCCATTCCTTTCTTTGTCTTCTAGCCTGTCCACTCCTTGTTGCATTTTGGCGTTTTAACGCATCTCGGTGATTGTCTCTCAGTTGTTTCCATCGCGACCTGGCAGTTTTAACTGAAACAATCATCAAACACAATATTACATTTATACAGAGTTGTCCATTTATGAAATTAAAAATAAAGATATTTTTGCCATACTTGTTATTTTACCATACGTATCATTTTTTGTCTTGGTCTTATTTTATTGTCAGTCCTGAACCTTAAAATTACACATTCACAACAATTTTGTGGATTGTGTGTCCACAAAACTTTTGTGCATGTGTAAATGTAAGTTTCAGTACCTACTGACAATAAAATGAGTCCAAGACAAAAAAATGTGAAAAGTGATTTTTTTTTTTCGTTTTGGTTATACTTTTTATTTTATAATTTTTCAGGTATTTAGCAACCGGCCAGTCATTCGCGACGATCGGAGAGAATTTCCGAATTGGATTGAAAAGTGTGGCGAGAATTGTTGAAGAGGTTTGCTATGCTCTTTGGAACGTCTTGCAACCTCTTGTTATGCCAGAACCCACAGAAAACGACTGGAAAGAAATCGCAAAAGATTTTGATGACCTATGGCAATTTAAAAATTGTTTAGGTGCTCTTGATGGCAAGCACGTATATATGAAGGCTCCTTCGAAATCTGGGTCTTCATTTTTCAACTATAAAAAAGATTTTCTGTAGTTTTGATGTGTTTAGCTGATGCCAGAAGAAAAATTATAATGGTTGATGTGGGATCTATGGGAAGATTTTCTGATGCAGGAATTTTTGATGACAGCATTTTCGGAAAGCGCCTTAAAGAGAGGAGCTTAAATTTACCTCAGCCGGTACCACTGTATCAAGGTGGAGTGTCATTGCCATTCGTATTCATAGGAGACGAAGCTTTTCCATTAACGGAAAATTTTATGAGGCCATACCCACGTGATGGACTGAATTCAGAAAAAAGAATATTTAATTACCGACTGTCACGAGCACGTCGCATTGTTGAAGCCACTTTTGGTGTATTGGCGCGAAAATGGTACGTGTATCATAAAGGTTTCGAATGCAAAATTGAAACAGTTGACAAAATCATAAAAGCAACATGTGTGTTGCACAATTATTTAATTAAACGACAACCTGATTACCTAAACAATAACAAAAATAACGAGGAGCAGACATTAATCTCAGTGGGTAATGTTACAGACACAAATAATTCTAGAAATGTAGGTTTTGAAATTCGCGAAATTTATTGTTCTTACTTTAATAATCAGGGGAGGCTTCCATGGCAAGACACTCGCATTTTATCACGAATTTAATCAATAATTGGTAAAAAGTAAAATAGGTACAAGAAGAACTACACTTCAACAGCACCCACGGCTTCAACGGGTATCCTGACCACCAGCATGCAGCGAACGCGCATTCCTGGTCATCACCCTCCGCCTCATCAGCAACCTTGGCACAGCACCTGCACTTCCGGCCGGTCTCACAAGCAGAGCCTACAAGCAGTCAGCCACAACCCAGCACTGTACCACTTCCGACTCACTGGATGACCGCAGACAGTTCCGACTCACCGTGAACTATGCGGCAGCCGGTTCCGACTCACTGGAACCACAGCTGGCACTGTGAAGCATCGCAAGATCCAAGACTCAGCCCACTACCGACCTCCAGTCTCCGGAGGGGAGTGATGTAGCGGTTACGCCGCCACATACGAACTACGCAGCAAAGACATGACGTCACACAATTCCTGCATCGCGCAGTTAGAGTTTACCAAGCGAAAAACATAGATAAGACTATCCGAAATCAACTTACGGGCAGTTGCCCGACAGACACAACACGCGTCTGGCCGGAGGATCCTCCCTTTTCTAATGAGGATGAGTAAACTTTACACCCTGTTTCTCATACCTCTAAAGTATACTTAAATTAAAAAATATATTTACCGTCCGATAAGTTCGCTTCAATAATAATTTGATGCCATGCCGCATCCTTTGTTTCATTGCATTTGTAAAATGTTGAAGTCGTGTCCCAAAGGCACGGAAACTTTTTTATACTTTCGATGAGCCTTTCATCCATTACGTCTTCATAACAACAATTCTATTATGTATTTTGTAAATACACACATCAAAAGTGTCTAGGGATCAACATATATTTTTGCAATAACTTTTCTCCTGATTGATATTAATTAAAATTTTCTTTAAGGATTCATCAAATAAAGTGTTTTCGTTTGTCACAGTAACGATAAACCAAGTCACCTTTGCATTAATAAAGAAATTTGCCATTTTCCTAATAAAGGGATTTTTGACATTTGAACCACTAACATTAAAGTTCGAAAAAAAGACTGAAATAACAGTTTTCTTTAAAATTTTATTGGGTAACTTAAACAATTAATAATCCGTGTTTCTACCGCGAACACTAACAACACAAGAACATCGGTTTGGCATACTCAAAATGAGTTCATCCAAATCACGCTGTGGAATGGCCGCCCATGTTCGTTGCAACAACAAAAAAAGGTCTTCTTGCGACTGGATACCCTCCATATTCGGCAGAGCTCTTCTCTGTAGCATATCCCATGCATGCTCAATCGGGTTCAAGTCTGGCGACTGAGCAGGCCAGGGCAGGACATTGATGTTAGCTGCGGCGAGAGTCTGTCTTACAACTCTTGCGGTGTGCGGTCGTGCATTATCATGCATTAACTGAAATAAGGGACCGATTTGCACTTGTAGAGGAACGATGACGTCTGATACAATCGTCTCAGCATAAATTTGAGCGTTGAGGTTGCCTCTGATCCAAATCAACTCAGTTCTTCCGCCGATCCAAATACCCGCCCATACCATGATGGTTCCACCACTATAAGGATGGACTTCCTGGCAGGATTTTAATCGCTGTTGGCGTCCAGGGGTTCTCCAGTGTCGTATACGTCTTGTATCCGGTCTCATACCAAAACGAGACTCATCAGAAAAGCACACGAAACGCCATTGTTCTTCTGCCCAATTTCTGTGTTCAAGAGCCCATTGATATCGAATCCTACGATTGTGCATTGCTATAGGTGGTACCCGTAGCGGTCTTCGGGAATGAAGGTTCACTTCATGCAAGCGGTTTCTGACTGTTTGGTCGCTAATTAAGTTCCCTGAAGAGTGATGAAGCCTCACGGCTAACATCATGGCGGTTATTGTTGGAGCTCTTCGAGCTAAGATTTGAATGTATCGGTCTTGTCTCCGTGTGGTGCAGCGATACCGTCCTCCATGGCGCTCAGCCACGGTACCAGTGCTTCGGTAACGTGTCCAAAGTCGACTGATAACACTCTGACTTGTATTCAGAGCTAAAGCCACAGTACGTTGCCGGGAACCAGCTTCTATCATTCCCACGGCTCTGAGCATTTCTTCCCTGCTTAAATGACGTCGCTGCTCCATAATAACGTTGGTTTTAATCAGTAGTAGGGAAACAGTAGCACTAATAATGTCTTCAATGCGTTGTATGTTTTTATAGGGAAAATATTGACAGCTGATTTTCATCTTTTACTCGAATTTGATTCACAGTTCCTGATTCAAATTATGAAATGCACCAAAAAGGATCCATATAAATTTATAAAATCATAAATTTATTACAAAGCCACATCTCAATCTCAAGAAATCCGCATAAAAATGCTTGATCCCTAGACACTTTTGATGTGTGTAGTTTAGTATCCCATCAAAACCAAGAATGTGAAAATGGGAGCCAAGTAATTAAGAATATGCGTACAATTTCTGAGCAGTAATCTAACAAAAAGTACTAAGCTTGCATGAATAGGTACACGATAGTAGTACCTTCAATCATTATGTTATGGCACAAATAGAATTTGGATGAAGCAGACAGATAGTTTATAACCTGGATTAACACATAGGATACTTTTTATCCTGGTAGTACATTTCCATGGGATAATTTCCGACTTCCACGTGAGCGAAGCTGCGGGAAAAAGCTAGTTTATTTATAAATATTTATGTTGTATATAGAACATACAACATTCTTAAATAAAAGACATTGCCTAATTTTGTATGGAAGTTGGACCAAGTGCTGCCTAGAATACCCACATAGTGCATTTTGTTCCTCAGACCATCACTAACCTGTATTTCAAAGCGCATAAAAATCTATCCCAGGAGTCCAAAGAAAAACAGTCTCTTCTTTTGAATATTTTTATTGGAAAAAATTAACTTAGTAGCAACAAATGTACAAAATCAACTATTAAACAGTTATTGTGCATTCAATTATAATTGCAGTAATTGTATTTTGATGTTGTAGTTGGAGTTGCACGTCGGAACCACCGGGGTAACCTACTGGCCAGTTTTATGGAGAAGGAAGGCCTCTTTATGATGAACTCCTTCAAAAAACGTGAGCACAGAAAGTGGACCTGGCAGAGCCCTGATGGTGCAACAAAAAACGAGATTGACTTCATTATGTCAACGAAGAAGCAAGTATTCAATGATGTCTCTGTGATCAACGTGGTGAAAACCGGAAGCGATCACCGCATGGTAAGAGGCACATTGAACTTAATTATTAAGCTGGAAAGATCTCGACTGATGAAGTCTACGCTCCGTCCAGCACCAATCCAAGTCCAAAACCCCGAGAGCTTTCAGCTCGAACTTCAGAATCGTTTCGTGTGCCTAGGGAGCTCCGTGGACGATTTTAACGATGGGTTCGTGGAAACTGTCCATACGGTCGGGTCCAAGATCTTTAAGACCCGTCGTACAAATAGAAACAAGAAGCTCTCTGATCCTACTATTCAGCTCATGAGGGAGAGGCGCGAGATGATCCTCCAATCTTTAGACGATGCGGTCAAGTACCGGCAGCTCAATAGACGGATCTCTAAGTCCTTGAAAAGCGACCTTCACCGCTTTAGTGCAGACCGCATTAAGGATGCGATATTGGGCAGAGCCAGCTTGCAAAACTGAAGACCGATGATGGCAGGATCGTATCCGCCAAACTTGAACTATTGAGAGGTTCTATGGACAGTTATACACGTCAACCAGTAACCCCGTTACGAATGTGGCAAACGACCCAGAGCTAGATTAACCCGACACTATACCGAAGATATCTCGGACGTCAGCTTGTACGAGGCGCCGGGTGATGACGGAATTACGGCGGAACTCCTAAAGGCCGGTGGGAAACCCGTTCTTAAGGCCCTCGAGAAGCTGTTTGATTCCGTCAAACTCGGGGTAAAACGCCACACGCATGGAACAGAGGTGTGGTAGTACTCTTCTTTAAAAAGGTGTTTGAGTATGTCAGTCCGACTCTACGACCAGACCTCGAAACCTATCCTTCTGCAGCGAGGTGTGAGACAAGGAGCCGTTATCTCTCCGAAATTATTCACCGCTGCACTGGAGGATGTCTTCAAGGTTCTGGACTGGAAAGGGCTAGGCATCAACATCAATGGCGAGTATATCACTAACCTTCGGTTTGCCGACGACATAGTTATCATGGCTGAGGCCATGGAGGACCTCAGTATAATGCTTGATGACCTCAGTAGAGCCTCCAAAAGAGTAGGTCTTAAAATGAACATGGAAAAGACAAAGGTCATGTCAAATGCCCATGTAACACCCACTTTCATAAAGATAGGAAACGCTACGCTCGAAGTTGTAGGCGAGTATGTTTACCTAGGACAAACTGTCCAGCTAGGTAGGTCCAACTTCGAGAAAGAGGTCAATCGTCGAATCCGACTCGGCTAGGCAGCGTTCGGGAAGCTACGCAATATCTTCTCGTCCTACATACCACAGTGTCTCAAGACGAAAGTCTTTGACCAGTGCGTGTTGCCAGTGATGACTTATGGCACTGAAACGTGGTGGCTCACAATGGGCCTTATCAGAAGACTAAAAGTCACCCAAACAGCAATGAAGAAGGCTATGGATCACAAGTGACGTAAGACAGCAAAATGTAGTCGTTTTTTTTTTTTTTCTGGCATCTCGCAGCTGACCACTAAGGTCCTGGCTGGTTAACTGAACTTTCCTGTGGCTGCCTTTAGCTACTATACTAAAAGTCTCCATCCAGGGGCATAATCTATTCTAAATTAAAATTAGGCGAACGCTCGCTAAAGGCACGGGAGGGGGGGGGGCGGCGGTTGCTAGGTCCATAAGGGAGTATAGGGGGGTATTTATAAATACATTTTTGAGAAAAAATATATCACAAATGTTGTTTAATGCAAGATTAGTCATTATCACAAAAACTGGATTTATTTATTTTTCCTGGGACCAATTTTTTTTTTTTTAATTTTTTATAGTTCATGTGTATGCTACAGTACCACTAGACCAACTCACATTCCTAGGCAGCACTTGGTCCAAACCTAGGCAATCTCCTTTAAAACACAATTTCTTGTTTTTTCTGCTACAACCTATGTTTGCTATAAAAATATAAGTTTTTAAATTTGAAAAGTCGTATTATTTACACAAACCAAAGAGTTCCATTAATGGAACCTGTTCTCGTGCGAAGTGTGTGCTTCATCATCATCATTATCAGCCTATTAATGTTCCCACTGCTGGGACACAGGCCTCCTCTCTGTGAGAGGGAGTGGGCTGTAATTCACCACGTGGGCCCAGTGCGGGTTGGTAGATGTCACATGTCTTCGAATTTTTGGTCTAAGACATGCCGGTTTCCTCACGATGTTTTCCTTCACCGTTTTTGAGAGCAGTGGTGATGAAATTATTTACACAAAGTAAAGCGCCTGCTTGGGTTCGAACCCACGACCTACAACTCGTAAGTCGGGGCCGATACCACTGAGCCACCACTGCTCTCTGTGTGCTTATATAATTTCAAATCGTCAAAATCACCTGGTTTCAGATTTTTTCCTTTGTATACACACAATGTTCGCGGCAAGTAACTTTGTCGCTCTGCAGTTAGGTTGCGCATGCGTACAGGCATGCGCGCTACTGTTTTATAAGGCAGATTGACTACCTACTGCGCAATCATTTGTAGTCTACTTCAGAGCGTTAAAGTTATTTGCCGCGAACTGTACCCAGCTTGACGCCAAATTTCAACTTTATTGGTCATCTGGAAGTGATTTAGGTTTTTGATCTATAGGTACATAATCCCAGTCAATAAGTGATAAAAATGCCGATTGTTAGACGTTAATATCTCAATAACCGTTTGAGCTGTATTTATGAAATTTGTGGTTCTAGTTAATCTAAGGTATTTTAATAAATAAACCAAATTTCATGTGTTTATGTTAAATAGATTTTGACTTCTCCCCAGCCACTTTTGACCTCTTAGGTCAAAAGTGGCTCCAAATGGTTCGTGTAATATAACACGGTTCTCGGCTTGAACTTGGCTTGACACGCTACCGCGTGTCTAGATATTAATTTTGTATTCAATAGATTTAATAATATGACAGTGACAAAAAGGATAACATGACATAAAGAATAAAGAAATAAATGTAGGGGAGACCGGGTACAAAAGTAACGGCGGCTCGGAAGTAACAAACGCTCTGCAGTTTATCAAATCAATCGTCGAAACGCCGCCGCTGCGCCGCCGCCGCCGGCGCTGCCCCTCTACCGCCAGGAGATAACCGGCGACGCTCCACCCGCTTGGCGCTTGCATTTAATCGCCGCGCACCTTCTGCACCGTGAGTTTGTGCTAGAAGACGCCACATGAATTTACGAACCAAAAGTAAGAACCAAATTTACACGCGTTAGCTTGAAATGCAAGCGGAGCCCGCGGATGGCATCGCCGCGTCCCACGCGACGCTAAACGCGGCGGCGCGGGCGCACGCAGCGCTGCGGCTAGCTTGCAATTCTCCGTTCACGGTAAAAACGCAGCTACAGCGGCAGCGGCCGGGTACAGATCTCTTGCAAGGCTTTTGCAAGAGATCTGTCTATTGGTATTGCATTTCATATTTATTACACACGCCTTTATCATGTTACTTTCGACCCATACCGTGTTACTTTCGCCCTGGTCTCGAGGTCGAAAGTAACAATCGTTTTTTATATCTCTGTTTTTCACAATATGCAGCAAATAATGAGGTCAATTTAGATACAAAGTAGAGCATAATCGAAGTTTATATGTGGCTATATTCATATAATTAAAAATATATATTATGATAACTAACTAGAAACCAATGTCAAAGTATTAGTTTTGTACCCGGTCTCCCCTAAATCGAAACAAAGAGGCCACATATATAATTATATACGATCTCCCGCCCGGGGCACGCACTGGCCAAAAATCGGTGGCACACTACTCCCCCTCCCCCTGGCCCCGCGGCTGGTTTTTTTCCACATCCCATCTCCGTTTCACTGCTCCGCTTCTCCGCTCCGCTTCCCTGCTCCGCTTCCCTACTCGGCTTCTCCGCTCCGCTTCCCCGCTCCGCTTCCCAGTTTTGTATGAATTTTTAAACTAGTTCGCAAATCCCTGTCCACTGAAGCGGAGCGGAGATTTTATGCAATTCCATTGGTTAATTTTGGCACGTCTCCGCTCCTCTCCTCTCCTCTCCGCTTCAGTGGACAGGCAGCCTTACGACTTCATAACAACAATTATATTATGTATTTCGTAAATAGTTATCCCATCAAAACCAAGAATGTGAAAATGGGAGCCAAGTAATTAAGAATATGCGTACAATTTCTGAGCAGTAATCTAACTAAAAGTACTAAGCTTGCATGAATAGGTACACGATAGTGTACGATATCCAAAAAAGTTGTACATTTTTCATTAGTAGAGTGTCACATGAAGTTATCTCGATAATTTTTGCAAGAACAATTTTGATTTTTGGTAGAATAGTTTAACTGAACATTAAGCTAAGCAATTCATTTATAAACACAGCTATAGCTCATTAAAATCAAGAGAAAATAAATGTTTATTGTCTAAAAATGGTGAAATTTATGAAAAAAGTCAGTGTCATTCTTCACTTGCAACTTTTATAAAGTCAGTTTTAGCACTATTAATAGCTATTATTCCATTTATCTTAACGAAATATGCAAACCAAGAACTCTGAATTCATGATTCTATGCTTTTTAACTGATAAATTAAATAAATAACTTAAAAAAACCTGTAAAAGAGAAATGTCCTAATTAATCGAACCATTTACTCACACTACATAATAAAAATAAAAAAAATAAAATAAAATTCATTTATTTCAGGCAAAACCCATATTACATAAAAATAAATTTCACAATACCGCAACAGAATAAAAAACAATAAAATGTCAATGCAGTTAAAATAAGTACAAATTACACGGTCACAGAATTAACATTAAAAATAAGGCAGTGTATAGAGTGCCACCATTGGCACTCTATCCCTGTCGGATAAAGTGCCACTACAGGCACCCTAGTAATACCGCCTCGGCCCGGCTAAAGTGCTACAAGCATTGGATTGTCATTGTCACTGTCACTAAGTCACGTCACTTGGTATTTTGTTTGATTGTCGAGGTTAGATCGCTGTAAAACACCACATTTCCAAAACATTACATTCTCTTGTGCCTAAACGGACCCTGGCACTTCGCCGGCCGCTACCGCGGCACCGCTCGCTACGCTCGCTCGGCTCGTGCGTTGTGTGGTCACAGATCTAACCTAACCTAACCTAAATAACAAGTGACAGTGACAATGCAACGCTCACGGCACCCTAGCCGGGCCGAGGCAGTGACACTAGAGTGCCACAAGAAACTCGCGGCACTGTATACACTTCGTAAAAATTAAATAAAATTAATAAATTTAAATAAAATGTCAAATGCAATTAAAATTAACGAATGAGTTATATAAATTATACGGGTCACAGAATCAATATTAAAATTAAATGTCACATTATAAAGGTCACAGAATAAAAATTAAATTAAAAATAATAATTTCATCAAACAAGTCATTATAGAATGTAGAATACATGTAGGTCAGTGTCAATGAGATTAAGTGCCCTGGCTATACATGTCTGTTACGGCATTGTCGTATGTAGGGACAGTCAAGTCGCTCAGCGATCATTAATGACGCGGATTTTTACTCTAACAATTCATTGAGCCATAGTAGCGTTATGAATATCGATTATGGCACTAATGATGCGTTTCACAAATACATAAGCTCGCCATCTGGTTTTCTTAACAGTTCTCTTAAAAAATTTAAATTTCTGAGTGGTGGATGTGAGGGGAAAAAAGTGAACCAGTTTACTGACGGTGTTTAAACTGTGAAAAAAGTGAGTTAAAAACATGTTTTACATTGTAAACATAAGGAATCTAACATTTAGTGAGATACAACTGTGTAGAAGTGATTATATTAAACAAATTAATGAAACCTGTTCTCCTGCGAAGTGTGTGCTTCATCATCATCATCATCAGCCTATTAATGTTCCCACTGCTGGGACACAGGCCTCCTCTTTGTGAGAGGGAGTGGGCTGTAATCCACCACGTGGGCCCAGTGCGGGTTGGTAGATGTCACATGTCTTCGAATTTTTGGTCTAAGACATGCCGGTTTCCTCACGATGTTTTCCTTCACCGTTTTTGAGAGCAGTGGTGATGAAATTATTTACACAAAGTAAAGCGCCTGCTTAGGTTCGAACCCACGACCTACAACTCGTAAGTCGGGGCCGATACCACTGGGCCACCACTACTCTCTGTGTGCTTATATAATTTTAAATCGTCAAAATCACCTGGTTTCAGATTTTTTCCTTTGTATACACACAATGTTCGCGGCAAGTAACTTTGTCGCTCTGCAGTTAGGTTGCGCATGCGTAGAGGCATGCGCGCTACTGTTTTATAAGGCAGATTGACTACCTACTGCGCAGTCATTTGTAGTCTACTTCAGAGCGTAACTTTAACTTTTAACTTTAGTTGAAATTTGGCGTCAAGCTGGGTACTACCCAGCTTGACGCCAAAGGAGATCAGCAATTCCTGGCCCTGATGGACAAAGTATTACACCATTCGAAAAAATATTTAAATAATTATAAGCCCTACTTTAATCTATCATTTCCTAAAAAAACCTAGGAAAAAAGAATTTCTAAAAAAAGTCAATTAATGTATTCCTCGCGTTGTAGTTGTTTTAATAACAACTGATGTTGCCATATTATGCGATTTTTAAATAAAAATATTTTTTCCCATTAAATGATTTGTATTATTATATTCGATTTATATTTCTTTTCACTTAAAAAAGTATTATACGAGTTTATTGCGAAATAATTATTAAAGATAGAGTATTTTTTCGTTGTTGATAAGTTATTTTAATGATTTTATAGAAAAATCAATTTGCATTTTTGTAAACTGCAACACTCGATACGGTTGTCACTTGTCAATCAATCTGTTGTCAACAACAGATTGCCGCCACAACTCACTTTAGACATTGGCAGAATAGTCGACATCGGCTTTGCTTGCCATTCAATAAAAAAATAGAATAACGTTTCTCGCTCGTGTCGTGGACTTTCTTTTTGTGTTTATTTTGTGTGCTACATCTAATTAGGAGGGAGGAGGGAGGGAGGGAGAGAGGGCGCTGCTGTGCGTAAGCAATCAATCAGCTTCATACAAATAATTCTTAAAATTAGAAAAAGTGATTATTTATTGACGAAATAGTGTTTAAAAGAAAGCATTAGTGACATAAAGTGAGTGATATTGAAGTACGTGCAAAATACTCAATACTAACAGCTGACTAATAACAACAAAAGTGTTAGAAGAATAACGACAAAAAAATTCAAAAGTGATGATAAAAGTGGTCTGTACTCTTCAAAAAAACGGATGGACACTGGACTATCTCGGAAACTTATGAAAGATTTATAAGGAAAAGGTACATAATGTAATATTATAAAGCATTAGCATTCAAATAAGATAAAACAAATTACAAGTCATTCATACTTCACTTACTGTGTATTAGCGCCATCTATCCACCTTAAAAGAAAATGCAGCAAAAAACGAGCTACGGAGAGACTAACGCCATCTACCGTCAGAAGGCTTATTAACCAGAGACCCAAAAGTCGATTACTATAGTTTTTTTCTTAAAAACTCACTAGGCGTCGCCACCAGTAACTTTTTTCTTCAAACCTTCTACGAAAAAAAGTTCTCCAAGAGATGGCGCCAGCTTCCCTATGTGCAGGATGCCGTCAAAAGTTGCCAATAAGGGATAATCTTATTTGCTCACTCTGCAAGTGTAGATATGATCTGGAGTGTGCTGGTGTAAATAAGGAGTATTATCAGAAATCGATGACATTGGAACTTAGACACTCCTGGAAGTGCCAGACATGTGTCTGTAAAATACCAAAGACAGGAAACACTGACACTCCCATTCGATCCCATAAAAGCCCTCCCACTCGATCCCATAAAAGCCCTGAATACAACAGCTTATCCACATCAACAGCGAGCAACAATGAGAACGTTACTATGAGAATGAAAACTATAAATTCCAAGAATGACACAACTAGCTCTGAAGACTTGAGTTTGTTAGGAGACACTCTACAGACAGAGGGTATTGCCAATACCGAAATAAAAAATTCAAGTTTTACATATGAAAATATAAATTTGCTAAATGACACACAAGGTCACTTAAACATACAAAGCTTGAGCGATTTAATTATACTACGCTTGAAAGAAAACAATAAATCTATCATTGAAAAACTACAAAACACAATACAAACCGAGATTAATAGAGCCATTACGGAATTGAAACTAGATTTTGACTCCAAGATGCATACCTTAACCATACAAAATGAACAAAGAAAACAAGAAATAGAAAACATTAACATTAAAGTAGCAACATTACAATTAGAAAACGAAAATTTAAAAAAA
This sequence comes from Conistra vaccinii, assembly GCA_948150665.1. Taxonomy (NCBI): domain Eukaryota; kingdom Metazoa; phylum Arthropoda; class Insecta; order Lepidoptera; family Noctuidae; genus Conistra; species Conistra vaccinii. The sequence goes on from OX411315.1 coordinate 19,762,648, forward strand.
GAAGTAAGAGACCTATCATCTCGAACATTCCAAGCACCAAGCATACCTGAGAACCACCACCACAAACTAGTACTCTATGGCCTTACAGAGTATTATCTAGAATCTGAATGTGAACTATATACCAGACTGATAGAATTATTCCGCGATATAGTCAACGTAGACCTATCAGGTTACATAGAAGAGATGTACCGAGTGGGAAGAAAAGGCACAAAAAATAGACCGCTTGTAATAGAATTGCTCAGTAAGAAAATGACCAGGTATATCGTCAGCAGCAATCAGTGGTTCCAGGGAACTGGACTGGGTGTTTCAGAGTTTTTAGACGCGAAATCACGAAAAGAAAGAGCTCAAATGAGAGAAGATTTAGTTAAGGCTAGACAAAACGGACACCACGCAATAATAAGAAACAACCAATTATACATAGATGGAATAACTGTTAACAAAAACTACCAAAACATCAAACCACAACATGTAGATTCAGCTTACCAGGAAAACAATATGAGAACGATGAGCATCACTAACCAATCTCACTATATGGACATGCCGAATGAACCTGTAAACCATTCATTTCGAAAACAAAGACCTACCTTTTAAAATATTATTCCAGAATTTCCAAAGTCTTAACAACAAACAACATTTACTTGACGCTTTCATTACCCAAAATTCTAAGTACACAGCAATATGTATCTCGGAAACCTGGCTCACAGAAGAAAAACTAGAACTAATTAAGATTAGCGGCTACAAAGTTGCATCATCGTACTGTCGCAATATCCGAACAGGCGGCGGTGTCTGTATTCTGCTTCAAGAACATTTAGACTGCATACATAGAAGTGATATAACAGATAAATCTATAGAATATGTACTAGAGTTATGTGCTACTGAATTGCCTAAAGAAAACTTATTAATTGTAACTATGTATTGGAATAGAAGAGAGGAAGAAGTATTTTACCAGCAACTTAAACAAATTCTAAACTATATAAATAATAAATATTCTAAACTAAATATAATTATAGGAGGCGACTTCAACATTAACATACTATCAGATAACCTTAAATCAAATCAATTCATAAATTTTATGCAGGAATATAAATTTACACAACACATAAAAAGCCCGACACGCGTAACGTTAAATACAACTACATGCTTAGATTTAATATTTACAAATTTTGAACTTAAAGAGATGTACACAACTGTGGAAGAGCTAGGTTTTTCAGACCATAATAGTACCATTTTACACTTAAACTTGCCTAAACAAACAAATAAAATTGCCTGGTACGTGACGAAAAGATTTTACAATCACACAAATATATTAAAATTTAAGTCTAAATTACAAGAAATAAATTGGAATGATATAATAACAACTGGAGAAGATATAAACAGTAATTATGAAGCGTTTAATGAAACACTCGGTAATATATTAAATCAGTGTATGCCTTTAAAAAAACTAAAATTAAAACCAAAATACAAAAAATACTGGCTCACCGTAGGCATAAAACACTCGTGCTTAAATAAAAGATTATTAAAAATACTAACAACTAAAACAAACAATCCGATATTAACTCAATATTATAAAAGGTATGAAAAAATACTAAAGAAGACAGTAACGACAGCAAAAAAACTACACTACAAAAATAAAATGATTAAATCTAATAATAAAGTGAAAACAATGTGGAGCATAGTAAATGAACGGACAAATAAAAAAACTGCAAGTGAAAAATGTAACATAACTCTACAAAAAAATAATAGCAAAACTTCTAAACCCAAAGAGGTAGCAAACATATTTAATGATTTTTTTGCTTCTATCGGGAAGGCTACGAATAACTCAACCGGCAAACCGAAAGGATGTCCAGTCGTATGCCCTACAGAGAATTCAATCTTTCTAAGTCCAATTGATCCTTACGAAGCGAACACATTAATAAAAAACTTGAAAAATAAAAAAAGTCACGGCGTCGATGAACTTCCACCTACCTTATTTAGACAATGTGCAGATGAATTGACCTTACCATTTTATAAATTATTAAACCAATCATTTGAAGAAGGAGTTTTCCCCAATCTCTTAAAAAAAGCTCTTATAAAACCTATTCACAAAAAGAATTTAAAAACTGATCCGAATAATTACCGCCCCATTGCCCTCTTACCAACAGCTTCCAAAATATTCGAAAAAGCCATGTGTAATCGAGTTTATGCGTTTTGTGAAAAATATAATATTTTTAATGACTGCCAAAATGGTTTCCGAAAAAACCGTTCCACTATCTTGGCCGTTTACAAATACATTCAAAAAGCCCTTGATATCATTAATGATAAGAAGTACGCGGTAGGACTTCTGCTTGATATGACTAAAGCGTACGATAAAGTACAATTTGAAATATTATTAAATAAACTATACAGTATAGGACTCCGCGGAAAATGTTATGACTGGTTTGTGTCTTATTTGAAACATAGGGAACAAATAGTTGAAATCGAACATTACAACAACAGCAACAATGAAATAGAATTAATCAGATCCGACAGCAAACAAATCACCGCCTCAATCCCGCAAGGAAGCGTAATAGGGTGTTTCTTATTTCTTGTTTACGTAAACGACCTTCCTAATAATATAAATGAGCCATGTGTCCTGTTTGCGGATGACATATCTATACTCACCTCATGCGAAAATAACACATATTTAAACGATAAATTAAATTCCATACTAGACTCTACAGTAAATTGGATGACTGAACACAACCTAGAAATTAACTTCAATAAAACTAAAATAATTTCATTCCACCCTCGGCAAAAAATCCCAATAAATATAAACTTTAGCTTTAAAAATAATAAATTAGAAGTAGTTGACAAATTCACCCTACTAGGCATTAACATTGACACAAACATAAATTGGAAGTCACACATTCAAAAAGTAAGTGCAAAAATATCTAAATTTTCCTACGCCCTCCGCGAGATCAAAAAAACAACAGACCTTAAAACTGCATTAGTAACATACTACGCGTACGCCTACGCATGGCTTAAATACGGTGTCACCTTATGGGGCAACAGTACTGACGCACCCACGCTATTTACCCTACAAAAAAAACTAATTAGAATTTTAGTAAATAGTGAACCCACCGAAAGCTGTAAACCGCACTTTCAGGAACTAAAGATTTTATCCCTACCCTGTCTCTATATATTTGAAGTTTGTAAGTTCGTGCGTAAGTACCCAGAATTCTTCACAAAAAGGGAGGACATACAAACCAAAATTAATTTAAGACATAAAAATAGACTAAACTTACCAACATCGCGACTAAAAATGCACTCCGATAGTACCTATGTCATGTCCATAAAAATTTATAATAAGTTACCCGAAATAATAAAGAATTTAAATAACTATAACATCTTTATCAATAAATTGAAGTTTTTCCTTTTAAGCAAATGCTACTATAGTATAAGCGAATACTTAAATGATAAATTATAAGTGATTTGTATCTACAAATACTCACTAAGTATTAAATAAAACAATATATATTATATTTTTTAATAAAACAGTATAATTTTCTAACTACTTAACTAATAATAAAATGAAACACATTAAAAACCCAGTGCCCTTCCTCCTCTCTTCTACTTGATCTATGCTGTGCCCGACAGGGTCCATAATTGTGACTAATATTATTATTTCCATACCAACTATAATACATTATGGTACGCAATAAAGAATTGAGAATTGAGAATTACCGACCCTTGCTGTGTTTTTGGACAATTGTAACTGCCTTTGTGACCGACCCTATTTCGTTCTTGAACCCCGTTTCTTCCAAACCTATTGACCTTAGCACGCATTTTGGACTCCGATTTTGCCTTTTGATATTGTTACCTGTTGCTTACGATGGATAATCTCCGCTGTATTAATTGTAGCATATCGACTGCTCGCATGAGAAGAAACCTGCTGAACTCAATCGATATACTATCAGTGATTAGAGAATGGATATCTTCACGACAGGTAAGTGTTGGGTATTTCATTATTATAAGTGTTATTTTATTGTTATTTTAATTATTAGACTCAAAGTAAGTTTCACATCATATTAAAGAGATAGAGCCTGGCAAAATACTTTTAATCTTTTACTAAAACTCATAGGTAACTAATAAAAGAGCGGGAACAAATGATAATGGAGTCTATTGACTATGGTCTGAAATAAAGTTTTGTTTTTTAATTTCCATATCCCATGTTATATCGAAAAATTAATTGCACAGGGTTATAGACTAATATTACCCCTTGAAAACCCAAACTATTTCATTTTTGTTTATTGAGGCCTAATTTATTAGGACTGTTTGCCGATCTCCTTTCAACTTTATTGGTCATCTGGAAGTGATTTAGGTTTTTGATCTGTAGGTACATAATCCCAGTCAATAAGTGATAAATTATGAAACTGAGGTTGCTGTCAAGGAATCCATGGTGACATTAAATTTCAAAGACATAAGTAGTCACTCCCCTCTCGTTAGACCTAGAGAAGTTCGGAATATCATCGTTAAATTAAAATCTCGCAAAGCTCCTGGTCTAGACGGTCTTAGCAATCGGCTACTTAAAAACCTGTCTCAAAAGGCCCTGGTCTACCTCACAAAAATACTTAATGGTTGTCTGAAAATAGGCTACTTCCCTACGTCTTGGAAAATGGCAAAAATAATCGCTCTCAAAAAACCTGGCAAAGATGGCAGCATCCCTGCAAACTATCGTCCCATAAGCCTACTCCCGAGCCTCGGCAAGTTATTTGAGTCCCTCATTCTTAAGCGTCTGTTAAAAGTTACAGAACATTTACTGCTACCAGAGCAATTTGGATTTCGTAAGGCACATTCCACCACTCAGCAATTGGCCAGGGTATCGGAGCACATCACGCACAACCTAAATGAACGCAAATCGACGGGAATGGTGATGCTAGATATAGAGAAAGCCTTTGACACTGTCTGGCATGAGGGACTACTTCACAAGCTTCTTGTTAACGACGTTCCTCTCTCACTCGTCAAAATAGTCCAAAAATCTACTGAACCGCCATTTCAAAGTTTTCATAGGTGAACACTGTTCTATGGCGAAATTTATTGTATGTGGTGTACCACAAGGTTCAAATTTAGGACCATTTCTCTTCATCCTGTATCTTAATGACATACCTAAGTAACCTAGAACTCATCTCGCAATATATTTCTTCAGAGGATATAGACTTAATAATTGGGCGGCTTCAACTTGCACTAAACCTGCTTGACACGTATTTCACCAGATGGAAACTAAAATTAAACTCTAGTAAAACGGAGGTTATATGCTGCGCCAGCCTGGAGTAGCCTGACTGATAAAAACTACAATAAGTTGCAAGTTGTTCAAAATAAAGCAATCAAAATATCATTTAACACTGCCTTTCGTACTAATTTAAAACGAGTTCACAAACAAATAAAATTTCCATTGATCAAAAATTTTATCTTAAAATCAGCCCGAAAATTCTATTTATTTAAAAATCCCAAACATCAAAACCCATTAATTTCATCCATAGGTAAAAGTAGATCTAATAACTTATTGTATTTAACATCATATAATCGATATCGTTTACCGCATCACTATTTTTTGAGTGAATAACAATATCTACCCACCACCGGACCGACCGTGCTGCCCTCACCCGGTCGCAGTAAGCATACACGGCGAAAAGTTACGCAAATTACCCACAGTTTAGAATTATTATTTGTTCTATGAGTTAATCATCGATGATATTTATGTTTAAATATAAGTTACTTAAATTATACTATTGTAATGTAATGTTTTATACTGCGCGTCAATTAGTTTTTGTATTAGTTCAGAGTGCATTACCTTTAGTAGGTAAACAGTAGAAGTATGCGTTTAGAGTCAGTGCTACTAAGACTTTTGTGCGTTCGAATATTACTGTGTTCTTGTGGACTTATTATATAATGTTAAAGAATATGAATAGTAAAATCAGTGTAAAATGTTTGTAAAGGTAAGTTAGCCTAAGAACTTGTTATTTTTTAAGATTGTATATAATTAGAATAGGATCTTATTGTATGCATGTTACATTATTATGTTATCAATAAAGACTTTTAAAAATTAATTAATAAATAAGTGATAAAAACGCCGATTGTTAGACGTTAATATCTCAATAACCGTTTGAGCTGTATTTATGAAATTTGTGGTTCTAGTTAATCTAAGGTATTTTAATAAATAAACCAAATTTCATGTGTTTATGTTAAATAGATTTTGACTTCTCCCTAGCCACTTTTGACCTCTTAGGTCCTCTTAGGTCAAAAGTGGCTCCAAATGGTTCGTGTAATATAACGGTTCTCGGCTTGAACTTGGCTTGACACGCTACCGCGTGTCTAGATATTCATTTAGTATTCAATAGATTTAATAATATGACAGTGACAAAAAGGATAACATGACATAAAGAATAAAGAAATAAATGTAGGGAAGACCGGGTACAAAAGTAACGGCGGCTCGGAAGTAACAAACGCTCTGCAGTTTATCAAATCAATCGTCGAAACGCCGCGCCGCCGCCGGCGCTGCCCCTCTACCGCCAGGAGATAACCGGCGACGCTCCACCCGCTTGCATTTAATCGCCGCGCACCTTCTGCACCGTGAGTTTGTGTTAGAAGACGCCACATGAATTTACGAACCAAAAGTAAGTTTTTTGACATTTAGTGGTTACGTAGTATTCAAATAACGATATCAATGTGTCCATTTGCATAGTATTTCTTGATTAGATTGTTTACACAATTCAATTAAATTCAAAATTCAAAACTCATTTATTCAAACTTTCGAAAAATGCTGATTTTCAGCCTGAGAATCAGCATTTTTCGAACGTTTAAATTACATAAGACAAAAACCCAAAAACGCCTACCCTCCACACACAGTGTTCTTAGTGCTCGTTTACGGAGACGCGGGGCGTTGCGCGTAGCGTTGGGCGGCGCGGGCCGCACTAAATTCAAACTTATGGGTGTTGTATGAGAGCGTTTACGGAGAAGCGTTATTACACGCGTTTGCTTGAAATGCAAGCGGAGCCCGCGGATGGCATCGCCGCGTTTAGCGTCGATTACATATTTGTGCAACCGTTTAACCTCTCTGCTCGACAAGATTTTGACACGTGGCACATCAGCTGACTCGACGGGGTGTTGCGAATTACGTCATGAAATTCAGGAATTTACATCAACTTTCAGCATTCGAATTTATTGAGAAAAATATGTTACCGCTCCTATTTCATACAATAAGTTTGTGGCAAATATCTTTAATTATATGTTGAGGTCACTCGAACCGCGTCAGTACACTGCGAAAGTTGTATAAAATAGGTATTACCACACCTATGCAAAAGGTAGGTTATTTAAATTCACTGAAAATATGTACATAAACAACCTACTCTCTTGCAGGAAATATGCAAAAGGGAAAAAATAAGATATTATCATTCTCTCTTCATTCTTACTTTTACAACATTTCATACATAAACTACATAAAAACCACGGTCAAATCTTGATAAAAATTACAATAAATTGTGTTGCGACGTGACACTTCTTAGTACCGACCGTCTACCCAATTTTCTTATTTCGATTCAAAAGTTTCATTCAGCTTAATCGATACTCGCAATAAAATCGAGCATGAAAAAAGTGGTAGAAACTGAATAAAAACTCTTTGGTGTATTTCTCATGAACAATTTTATTTTTGATATTAATAATTTTATCACGTACAATGTGTATAGGGGGTAAGTTTTTAGGGTTCTGTACGTAAGACTGAAAAAACGGAACCCTTAAAATATCACTCGTGTGTCGGTTTGTCGGTCTGTCACAGCCACTTTAATCCGAATCTACTGGACCGATTAAGTTGAAATTTGGTATACCTACATAATGAATTTCGGTGACCCAAATACGGAGGTGTAACGTAATAAATAAATTTTGATTTTGGGGTCACTTTTGGGGGCAAATGAAAAAAAAAGAAAAAAAAAAGGTTGCCTAACTATACCGTGTGACATATCAATTATATCAATTGAAAGGGCTTAATGTCAGGGTCTCAGATATTTATTTTTAATTATTCTATAATATGTTTGGAACAGGGCTGTAGCCAGGAATTCATTTCGGGGGGAAGGGGGGGGGGGCGGTTTGGATTGAATTTTTTTTTAGGAGATTAACATATTTCTGATTTCGAGAGGGTAAAAAAGAGTATAGATTTATAAAAAATTGTACTATCGGGGGCCCGGCAATCTAAATGAGGGCCCGGGGCCCGCGTATGTAGAAATCTTAAAGAACTAGAATAACGTACAATAGAAAATTTTGCACCCTACATTTATATATAAAATTCATAGGGGGCCTCCGCGGACCGCACCTGTCGCCTCCCCTTATTAAATTCGAGCTCGCTTCGCTCGCTCTTGCGTTTTTCCGCTATGGGGTATTTACCCCATAGCGGAAAAACGCAAGAGCGAGCGAAGCGAGCTCGAATTTTTTAGCATGATATTCCACTCAATAAGTTATGTTTTCTTTGTCTTTGACCGTTTGTACAGGAATAGAAGTAAGTTTAAGTTAAGTAGAAAAGTTAGAGAATATAGGATGCAAGAGCGAGCGAAGCGAGCTCGAATTTTTAGCATGATATTCCACTCGAATAAGTTAGGTTTTCTTTGCCTTTAACCGTTTGTACAGGAATAGAAGTAAGTTTAAGTTTAGTAGAAAAGTTTGAGAACAGGATTTTTTTTGGCTAGGTTAGACTCTCAGAGAATGCTGAACTTGCAGGAATTCATTCAATACAAAGTCAGACTCGATAAAAATAAAGACGTAGTGCTTTTTTGTAGATTATAAAGTACTCCTCTGCGAAATAGATTACAATTGTCAGATGTATTACAGTACGGAGGAACCCTAGGAGAGTCGATTTCTGGACACACATTTCGGGGGGGGGGGTTTAAACCCCCAAAACCCCTCCCTGCCTACGGCCCTGTTGGAACGAAGTTCTTTAACGCGGCTTGCGGTAGGAGTAAACTGGCAGAACTAGTCACGCGAAAAAGTGTTCATACTTGCGACTGTCTTCTTCTAATTTGATAGAGAGAGAGAGAGAGAAAGTGTGATTTGGTCAAAATTTTAAATGAGAAAATTTTGTTTTTGTTTTAAATCATACATGAGAAGAAATTTCGTTCCTGACGGGGTCACCCGACCGCACACGTTTTATTTTTTTTATGAATTTAAAAAAATAGACCACCCCCCCACATAATAATATCTCCCAATCCATTGAGCCAATTTTTTTTTTAAATACGTAAATTGTTACTTGGTTATAGATTTCTGGAATGTATGAAGAACATGTTTTTATCCGACTTCAAAAAGGAGGAGGTTCTCAATTCGACTGTTTTTTTTTGTATGTCGTTACGCGATTACTCCGTCAATTATTAATTGATTTTGATAATTCTTTTTTTGTTTGGTAGGTCATACTTCAGAGGTGGTCCCATAAATTTTTTATTAACTTTGCTTAGATAGTTTTTGAGTTAGCTTTATTAATACGTATTTTTCCCACTTAGCCTATGTGGATGATATGATGATAAGTTCCTGTTACTGTTATTTACATAGCAGGTAGTTGTATTCGAAGTATTCAAGTCGGTTGTTTCATTTTATTTTTGGTAAAAAAAAATATTTTTCACTTTTTAGTTCTGGTACCCGGTGTACTTGGTTTTGAAATTTCGTTTTTTGCCACCAACTTCTGAAATTAAAGTTATTTTTGACTTTGTAGTGTCTTTTTTGGAAGTCGGTTGTTTTATTTGTAAAATGTTTTTTTGAACTAAAATATTAAGTTTGTCCTTGGGATAAATTATTTGTATAAAAACATGATAAATAACATATTCATCGTACGGAACCCTCTCCAGGCGAGTTCAACTTGCTCTTGTTCGTTGTTTTAATAATTTCATAGTGGTATTATTTAGTTATTTTTAAACAACTTCAAAAAGGAGGAGGTTTGTAATAATTAATCTCATAAAGCATCTCTGTCAAATATGAACGGAATTGATGTTTTTGGGGTCTCCGTAGTCGTAAAGGATTCCTTACAATTTTGTCATTTCCGTCTGTCTATGTGCTTGTCGGTCTGTATCTCTGTCCTGTCTAAATTTAGATTTTATAAATTTGCACAGTCCAGTCTTCCTTTCAGTGGGTCAACGCGGGCGTTTTCGCAGGGCGTTCACGCAGGGCTGGATTGCGGGACGAAGTAGGCACTGTTTAGGTCCCAAGCTGCCGCTCTGCAGTTTGGAATATAGTTTTAACACGGGTCTGTGATACGAATTATATTCGTATACAACCGCAGAATTAACTTTGTTTTTCATAGCTTTTTCGGAAAACACAAACTTATTTTTGCAGTCGATAAAATTGATGCTGTGCAATGTGCATGAGTAAATATTCATCCCAACTGCAGAACCCTTCACTGTGCGTGGTCCGACATACCCTAAACCAGTTTTTTAAATTTCGTTGGGACACTACCACAAAAAAAAACAATTTCTAATAATTGAGTATCTTAATAGAAACAAAAACTACCGAGCCTATACAATTAACGAAAAATATTAACGTCATTAATTAAAAGTGTTTGCGGAATACCTTCCCAATTTTTTAAATTAATTTGTCATCATTCCCAAACAAAATTTTGCTAAGCCTAAGAAAAGTATCCTGGGCATTCTGTAGCAAACTATCAGAAAATATCAAAAATAAAATCCACAATAAATAATTGTCCAATAAATTAAAATAATTTTGAGCAGCGAGCGCATTCTGAATTCAAATATAGAAACAATTCGGCGCGAAATAAAATAAAATAAATGACGTTCCTATCCCGGTCATCTAGATAAGTCTTGTCTGTTGACTCGGTTTCTATATTATATTATAATGTACGAAAAACGATTAAAATTACATTAGAACAGTATAAATCATTATTATAAACAATGTTTTATGTATTTAATGCTTAAAACAATTTTATTTCAATATCCGTTTATCGATTTCTGACATTCGACATAATAATTAATCGAGTCGATCGAAAAAAATCGTTTGGCATAATCGCTTTCGCACATCATTACAATAAAAAAAACATTATTAATCGGAGATTTTGAACACAAATTGAGTAGTGGTAATGAATATTACGTGATATTTGATCTGTGTTCGTATATTACGTTAAGATCTGGACATTTTCTAGTTGTTTATAATATTTTAAATAATATTTGTCTCATTTTAATTCGTATCTACATGTGTATGTGTGATATTTGTGAAAAGTAAAAATGTAAACACGCACGATTGGCGCGAAACTTCGACTTTGGATATCAAAAAACTTCATTACCACTACATAGTTACTTTGAACAATGGATGAATTCGTCAAATAATTAAATGATGTATTATTCACTGCCCCTGCGGTGGAGTTTGGATGTTCGAAATCCCCAATTTTCATGTTTTTTAGCCTCGACTACCACTGTCATCAAAATGGCGATTATCAAATTTACGGGCTTAAATTTTATTAAGGTAAATTAATTAAGTTGCGCTTTAAATATGAAAGATTTAATGGCGTTATCATATAAGTTATTTATTCAACTCTCTTAATTAACGCACATTCTTATGATTTGATGGGTAGCATAACAAATATTTTGATTATTAAATTAGGATGTCGTATGTCATCATTTTGGGGTCCAATTGGATCCGCTACCGAGCCGGCGGAGGTCTTCGTGATCGGGTCCAATTGGGGGCGCTTCCGAACTATACGGTTAAGAAGCTCGCTCTCAGATAAAAGTTTAGATGCTCTTTCCTTCCTATGAATTCATTTTCAGGAAGAAAGAACCGAAAAAAATATGAATTTGTGACTGATTTATTATAATTTAAGACCTTTCTTATAAAGGTACTACCACGAATCTGAAGACACACTTAAGACTGAAGCACCTCAGTGTGTATTTAAATTTAATAGAGGATGCATCTGCTGGGACAAGAACAAGTGAAGGTAATGTGCAAAATCAAATAAATATGGGATGTGGTGATGGGGCTAGTACTAGTAGTGGTGGTAATGGGCGTGTTGGTGAGGTGGCTAGTACTAGTAGTGGTGGTAATGGGCGTGTTGGTGATGGGGCTAGTACTAGTGGTGGTACTGAGGGTGTTAGCAGTGATGGTGGTTTAGCTACCGTGGAACCCGTCAAATTCGCCGTGAACCGCCCACTAAAGTTCAACGCATGATGTCCTCATATTTACCGAAAAAACTCCGACCAGATGAGAAGAAAGTCATAGATAATGCTTAGTTAAGTTAATAGCCTACGACTGTCAACCTTTTACAATCGTAGAAGATATTGGTTTTAAAGAATTTGTACATGCCCTTAATGCCTCCTACGAATTGCCAAGCAGACACACCCTTTCCTCGTTAATGTTGCCTGCTTTTTACGAAGAACGAAGGCAATATTTACTCAATTTTGTAAGAAAAAATGCGAAGAGTGTGTGCCTAACAGTTGACTGGTCATCCAGAACTATGGATCAATACATGGAAGTTACAGCACATTTTTTTACTGAAAACTTAGAAATGAAAAATATTCTGTTACAATGCGATCTACTTGATGGTAGTCATACAGGATCGAGGATTGCGCAAGAACTGACGGCAATAGTAGAAGCGTGGAGAATATCAGATAAAATTGTGTATTTTGTATCAGACAATGCCAGCAATATGTTGAGCGCAAGCTCCATACTAAATTGGAACCATTTTGGTTGCTTCGAGCACAAATTAAACCTGGTAGTCCAAGATGCGTTAAAAACTAATGAAGAAACAATAGATAAAGTGTCGAAAACAGTGTCGTATTTAAAAAAAAGTGGCATTGGTAAAGAAAAATTAATTAAATACCAGCGCAACAATCAAAACGTCCAGCAACCCAGAACCCTCATAAAAGCAGTTTCAACTAGATGGAACTCAACATATTTGATGTTAGAACGATTTCATTCTCTAAAAGAAGCCCTCCAAGCAACAATTGCCACATTGAATACTTCCTTGCCAATAATTCCGATTGAAGAATGGGACTGTATTGAGCAAATGTGCATCACGTTAAAACCTTTCTACGAAGTGAGCAACGTTATGAGTGGAGAAAATTATCTAACTGCAAGCACCGCCATGGTTTTGATCTCGAGTCTACTGTCCATTTGTGACAGCCTATCAAACAAAAATTTTTATGCGCCTGTCACAAATATGCTAAGAAAGCTAAAACAAGGATTGACACAAAGGTTTGGTGATATCCAAGACAACTTAAACATCGCCATTTGCACTCTACTGGATCCCCGTTACAAAGACGTGGCATTTTCTGACACTCTGTACTAATGGAAAGCTTACTAACCGATGACAATACAGCTGCAGTTAATCAAAATCAAAGCCAACAAAACGACTGTGGTGACAATTTGTCAATATGGGGTGAATTTGATACCAAAATAATATCATCAAATGTTCCGAAGACGGCAGAAATCAAGGCTCAAGAGGAGCTAGACATGTTTTTGAAGGATAAAGTCATCAACAGAAAACTTTGTCCCTTGGAATGGTGGCGGACACATAGATGTATTTATATAGTACTATACAATATATTTAAAACCAAATGTAATATACTGGTTACATCGGTACCCTGTGAGCGGGCCTTTTCAAAGGCGGGTTATATCGTAAATGACAGAAGAACTCGCCTCACTACATCAAAAGTAGCCCAAATCATGTTTCTAAATGTAAATAAAATACAATAAACAAAAAGAACGAAAAACACAAAAAAAAATAACAAAAAAATAAAAACAAAAAAATGCATAAAAATAAAAACCATAAACAAAATCAAAGTACTTAATACCAAAACAATGTACATAGACAATCAATGAACTTTTAAATACGCCTAGCACTTGTTAAAAATATTCGATTATCTAATCGAGATAAATACTAGTCAGTCCTAAGCCTGTTAAAGTATGAAGGGAAGTTTAACTTAACAATTTCAACATGCATTAGTTAATAGAATATTCAACTTTTCAACATGTTGCAGATACTTGAATAAAAATATTAACTAATATTTTCAACCAATAAAAATATCGATATTTTTATTTAACCATTAATCATTAACCAATAAACAATTTCAACCAATATTCTCATCTCTACTATGAAAGTCAGGCATCACGTGTTTCCATCATAAGATTGCATTTTTTGCTTGCCATGAATAGAGACTTGCTCAATATGTTGATTTTAACGCCTGATCCTCTGATCAATAGCCTCCGGGAAGTACCGAAAAAAGTCTAATAAATTGTGCGCGGAGGCTTAAAGCTCATCATAGCCTTCACTATAGAGCCTCGACTCCAACTGCAACCAAGATCTCCACAAACTCAGGAAGACAATCTGCTATCGAATTCATCGGATTCTGAATCCGATGATTCTGATATTGAGAATTAGTTTTAATGTAAATGTTTTTACTGTTTGATTGTAAATTTTTACTGATATTAAGTCACGTTAAACACAACTAAGTACAGCTTATTTTTTTCAGTCTGTCGAAGTACCGTGTTTTGGAACAAATAACATTACAGTAATATTGGCCTTAACCATTTCCTTGGTAATGTTAATGTTGTTAACTAAATGATGTAAAATAGGAGAAGATAGCTTTCTTCTTCTATTAGTTATCACAGTTTTGCGTTTAAAACGCTCTTCTGTAAAATCATGATTTTGCAGATAACCCTGTATACTTTGTGACCGTCGAGTAGAATATTTCACTACCATAGACAACTGTCAGTCGTCAGAGTGATTTTGACATTTTGGTATAGAAAACTTTCTTCTGAAATAGTCTACATAAAAAATGACCTAGACAAAGATAGTTAGAAACGAAAGACAAAGTGACAGATTGAAGAAAGATTTCTACGGTGCGATGTCAAAAATGAAGAAAGGAAACGTCACTTTGTATAGAAAGAGCTGTGTCTACTCTTCGTAGACATAGAAAGCGCCATGCTACGCGTGCTGGCCTGTTCTACGCCGGACACTGTGCGACAGCGGTATTCTGTTTTGCGTTCTTTTTGTTGCGAATTCTGGCTATGCCGCGAGGACGCAAGTCGCTTCAGAAGGAGGAAGATGACTCCAATGTCAGAGAGACTGAGCGTGAGCCGCCCACTTCAATTACGATGAGTCAGAAGGCGCTCACATCCTTGCTCACGGCTCTCTAACAATCGCAAGCTGAGTTCTGCCAACAACTCATACGTGAGGTTCGTACATCTACGCCATCAACATCGGTCGGTACAGCTGTCACCACCGACAACGCCGCAGCGAGCGTCATGTGGAATGCAGGTAACTTCTCGAAATGTACATCAAAGTTCAGCGGAGGTTCAGAAGAATCCGTTGATAACTTTATAGATGCCATAGAAGTTTACAAATCGTGCCTAAACATCAGCGATGAGAACGCGCTCTTGGGCATTGTCGGCGACGAGAATCTATCGACGCACCAAGGCGCTAATAACAGGTGATCCTACACGAATATTAGCGCAATAACGTAAAAACTATGTAATAAGGTTTAGCATTTCATGTTTATTTTAGTTAGAATGTGTTATAAGATTTTCTTTTGAGACCCTATCTGGGGCACTAGGGCGCAACTAGCGGCTAGGCTGACACGGAAAATCAGTATTTTTTTTACAAAATCTAAGGAATTATTCCATATCTACCTAGATTCCAATAAGAATTTGTTATTATGTAATATTCTAAGTCGATTCCAATTAGATTCATGCTATAATTATGTTGTAATTCTCATTTGAAGCATCAACAGTAAATTTGCAAGGAAATTTGTTAGACGAAAATTCTCATATATAATTACGTAACTTGAAAACTTACTTTTTTGATTATGTAGATATATCGTTATTTTTGATCTCAAAAGACTTAAAACCATTTTGTATGTTTAGTTTATAAGAATCGGTTCACGCAATAAAAAGATATAGTCATTTTTATGTAAGGAAATTTTGCTTAGTATTAGGCTGCCTGTCCACCGGAGCGGAGAGGAGAAAAGAGGAGCGGAGATGTGTCAATATTAACCAATAGAATCTTGACTCCGCCCCTGAGTTTAGATCAGTGATCCTGAGTCAAGATTCTATTGGTTAATATTGGCACATCTCCGCTCCTCTTTTCTCCTCTCCGCTCCGGTGGACAGGCAGCCTTAAGGTGTAATGTTTTGCTTTATAAGGTGTTATATACTTAAGATAAAAAATAATTTTGATGTTTTTTAGTTTCAATTACCTAAGTAATTTTATGTATTAGAATAGTTTATATAAGGTCGTAATTTTAAGTTTCAATTTTTGTATTGAATTTTTTAATAAAGTACATACCAATTCCAAGAATTCGGCCTGCACCTGCCAAATCGTTAGCAAAAATAGTATAAAAGGAGGGCTATTTCGTAAGTTTTTTTACGACCGCATATGGCACGAGGGCCTAGTTTACAAACTGTCCACGTCCGACGCGCCCCGTCGCGTTGTTAAGGTGGTCTCATCCTTTCTGTCACACAGGACCTTCAAGGTGGTGGTCGACGGGGCGCTATCCGGCGCCCGCCCGATACTAGCAGGCGTGCCCCAGGGCAGCTGCGTGTCGCCGGCGTGTTACTCACGTTACACCGCTCCACTCCAGATGCGACACTCGCGCTGTATGCAGATGACGCCGCGTACATTACCGTATCGCTTAATGCGAAGCACGCGGCAGTCAAGATGCAGCGCGCACTCGATCTTCTCCCCGACTGGCTGTCTAAGTGGCGGCTTTCGGTTAACGTGGGAAGACGCAAGCGATAGTTACTGGGTTCGTGCACCTCCCACCACCTTTGAAGTTACAGGGAACCGCCGTCGATTGGGCGCCCCAGGTCAAATACCTGGGTGTGACCATCGACCGCCGCTTCACAATGGGGCCCCATGTCCGCAAGGTCGCCGCACAGGTAAGGGTAGCCCGCAACCTCCTCAGGCCCGTGCTCTCATCCCGCATCCCGACGCGCGTCAAGCTGGGCATATATAAGACTTATATTCGCCCAGTATTGACGTACGCCGCCCCGGCATGGTTCGCCCTCACTAGCGAGACGAACCGAAAGCTGCTCCGCACGCAACAAAGCTATGCGTTGCGGACCATAGTAGGCGCTCCTCGCTATGTGAGGAATGACATCATCGCCCGGGACCTCGGTATAGAGAGCCTGGACGAGTTTGTGAGGCGACTCGCTAAGGCGATGTTCGCGCGTGCCGACGCTTCTGCCTGGCCCCATGTCAGGCAGATAGCGCCATTGCATGCGCGGCCGCCCGACGCGAGACCCACGCCCCGCGACCTGGTAGCGGACCCTTGACCCCATTGCACCAATTTGACGCCTCGAGTTAGCAGCACCCAGGTTACACGCAGCTAACTCGATATAATGAGACTCTACAGATGTACACATACATCTAGTTGCGCGGAGTGTTCTAGGTTAATATAGGCATTTCGTGCAACTAAACACAGACATTACTATACAGACGCTTAAATACAACACACGCTGACGCAGCGCGGGCCGCGACGCGTGTCTACACTGGGTGGCGTTACACTACATAACTAGCCACCCACACATACAATACTGCTATCCCTCCAATCCGCTAACGGCTAGCTCTGTGAACGGGGCGGAGGAAGCTTCGGTACCCTAGTCGCAGGTCGGCCTCGTTGGGCTTCCCCCAGGTAACTGGGGGTCCAACCTGATGTGGTAGGACCGCCTAGGGCCCGTGAACATCGACGCTAGTGCTTATTAGCGTCGCGACGCCCCTACAGTTTTATTCAAAGCAACCAATCACACAGACACAGCTTGCTGTGTCTTTTCCGCAAGGCGCTTAGCCAAATAAGAAGAAGGGCCCATCGTAATGGGCCACGGTATAGCATCCGCGGGCGAGGGGCGAAGCCCTGACCCCGCCTGCCACGCCCCCTTGCGGGGGCGTAGCGACATCCCACACCGAAGTTGTTTTAGTCGCAAGCCCAGCCACCAGAAGAACAATACAAGAATGCAAGCCGAAGTCTCCGAATAAGTTCAGATAGATAATCAGAGTTTTTTATTTACTCCAAGGTATACCAGGTAATGGTTTGTGGTACACAATCCTCGAGGTACGTATTCAGGGGTACGTGGTGGTGTGTGTAACCAGCAAGAGTTGTCTAAAAACTCAGGTAGTACGGACACGCATCAATCTATTGTGGGAGACGTCCCAGGGCGACTGAGATACCTTCACTGGGTATAGTAGCCGTCCGCAACAGGCATGTCAATGCTGCTCTCTTCATCGGCGGGAACTTGGTGGCAAGGAGTAAAATGTACTACAAGAACATGGGAAGAAGCAATAACCAGGTTACGTAGTGCATACGGCGAACGTCGTCCACCGTTTCGTATTTACCGAGAGTTGTTCGTCCAGAATCAAGGCAAACAGAATACAGACTTGTTCATTGTCAAGGTCCCAGAGTTATTGGCTAAGTTGCCTCAAGAGGATTTATGCGAACGCGTCCAGTTAGACATGGTGTATGGTTCGCTGGATCGCCGTATCCGGAAGTAGAGATGATGAATATAACCATCAACCATTAAATTTAACTAATATTTAAAATTAACCACGATATTCAATAAATAAAATTAACATTAACGAATAAAAATATCATATCAACTTCTTCGGCGCAAAATTGGCAAGGACGAATATTTCTCTGTCTCGCTCGAACAACGCGCTGTCTCTCGCTCGCTCGGGTTGACCTTCGGAGCGGCAACGCAGTGTCGTCAGTGTCGTAGAAATATTTATTCCGTTACGTGCATTCAATTGTATGTTCTATCTTTGTTACGTTAAAACACATTTACTGTTGGGGATATTTTATTCTAAAGAAAGTTGTTGATATTTTTAACCAATATTTCGGTCGGTTAATGGTTGATTTTTGATATAAGTTTATTTTATTAGTTAGTTTTGATATTTTACTCAAATAACAAAGTCGCGTCGTTGTTGTTTTTTTTGTTTTACAAAATGCCGAGACGAAATAATGATATAATATAACTAAATAATCGAGATAAATGCTAGTCAGTCCTAAGCCTGTTAAAGTATGAAGGGAAGTTTAACTTAACAATTTCAACATGCATTAGTTAATAGAATATTCAACTTTTCAACATTTTGCAGATACTTGAATAAAAATATTAACTAATATTTTCAACCAATAAAAATATCGATATTTTTATTTAACCATTAACCAATAAACAATTTCAACCAATATTCTCATCTCTATCCGGAAGCGTATCGACAGAGCTGTGGTAACGACGTTCGACGAGTTGCTAGAGGACCCCGAGGTGTATAGCGGTATACGAACTCCTTTGTTATAGCAGACCTCTGGGGCGGCTGTCACTACGTGGCAGCCTGACAGGGATGTAGACGTATCGTATCGTTGTTTAAATGTGTGGAAAATATAAAGTTTGGCCCTCAAAGGAAGCACTTTTCTTTAACCTGACCCACCTCGACCACAAAAGATATTTTAATAGGAAACATTATCATTCCAGATATCTACAAATCGTAAGTATAAGAAGTCTCTCATGTAAAACCTCACATACTATCATTATCGAATTGTAATCAGTCACATTTATTTTCAGATATGTGACAGCAACATGAATAATCCTTACATCATCCCGAGTGACATGGGCTTTATTTTATGTGAAAAAAAAAAATGCAGAATATATGTTAATTGCAGATGCGACATTAGGGGGTGCCACCCATGATTATTTTTTATATTTAACCAGCACCCGGTAAAGACACATTTATTAGGATTAATAAGTAGGGCAGAAACTGTATTTTTATTAGGTAAATTAAATTACAATACCTTAAATCACACCAGTAGCCATATATGTAAGTGGAAATAGCATTAGAACTCCTTTTTTCAGGTGATACTGGTTATGCCCAGAGAACTTACATGATGACACCTATTGTAAATAAATACACAAGCTGGATCTCCTGAAGATTATTACACACAAAGGCACTGCTCTGCCAGAAACACAGTGGAGCGAACAATAGGGCTTTTGAAAGCTAGATGGAGATGTTTATTGCGTCATAGGATTTGCGAGAATAGGAGCTCGTGGCTAAGTAATAAGAAGCCGCACGGGTCGATCCATCAGGTTAAGCTACGCTTGACGGGGTTGTGTCCAAAAAGATACAACAATACTTAACGTTTGTTACAGAAAATGAAGCGAAGTTCTAGGGTTTCAAGAATCATGGCCCTGGTGCCACCAGCTGACTCTAGAGTCTGAGGATTCTGACTTAGATTTAGACCTGTCTTCAGACGCTCCCGATATCCCAAACGAGATGATGGATATTTTTGAACAATCGGATAGCGGAGATGACTCTTTATCATCACAAATACCGCCTCCACAGGAATAACCAGCCGTTTGTGTTACGATCCCATCTTCACCTTCTCTTATGTCAGTAAATCCATCACCCGACACAACACAAACGGTAGTCGCTGTCGCCCAGAACGTCAAATTCATTTTATTCCAATACTTGTAGTCCTCTGATACCAATTGCATCCAGACTCTCCTACGCTCACGCAGACCAGAAATTCTAAACCAAAACAAAGAACAGAACCATCACTAAGCCTTCCCCTTCAATCAATTACGCAGGTAGCTACAGGAGTTCACCCACACACAAGCGGAGTACTGGTGGACCTCGACACCGGGCTGCAGGCAGTCCAGGAAAGCTATGCCATTCTTGGATAGCGGGCTATCCAGGCGTTTACTACGCCTGGACGACTAGGACACTAGGAGTGGTGACGGGGAACATCACGGGACACTGCTCGCTAAACAAACACTTGCACACAATTGGCATAACGGACAGTCCTCTGTGCAGGGCGTGCATGGAGGCTGAGAAAACCGTCGCGCTCGTGCTTTTTGTATGCACAGGCGTCACCCAGATTAGAACAGAAACACTCGGGTCACCTTCTAATCTGGGTGACGCCTCCTGGTCTATTCAAAACATGTGTAAGATCTGTCTTACACAGATGTTCTGAATAGACCAGGAGTTTTAACTTCTGGAGGGAGTTGGGCTGGTTGGAATAAACACCAACGGCCGCTATTGCCCACGGACAATGGTCCACTTTAAGGACTAAGTGCGGAAACCAAACCCCATAACATAGAACCATCACTAAGCACACAACAAGAAGACCTAATGTAAGCTCAGACTGCAAGATTATAAATTAAGTTTTTCGTACACGCTTTTACAAAAAGGAAAAATTGTCAGTAGAATGGCCACTAATTCGATGAAAATTAAACAGCCCGTTGTGCCAAGGCCCGAATAGGATATCCGCACTGATGGCTTACACCATATTCCTACTGTTGGGTTCCACCTATGGGTGAATATGAACAAATATGGCTTTACAGAATTATAATCATTAGAATCAGCAATACAACTCCGTATGATAGAATAACCCCCCAAGGGGATTACATGAACTTATAGAGTTGTGTTGATGATTTCTTTGATTATAATTCTATAAATCTACATTTGATACGGTTGCAAATCATATTTAACTCAACGTACAACCTGATACTGACCTGCAAATTGCGAAAAACTTAAGAAAATTTGAATTTCGAGGGCTACCCTGACGCTTTCGCCTTAAGTTAAAAAATTTTTATTGTTAAAACTAAATTGTTATTAATATTTAATAATATGAAATAATTGATTTTTTACATTACTTTTATTTTATGTGTAACTATTATGTTAAGTATAATAGATTTAAAAAAAAAATACAACCGAATTGAGAACCTCCTCCTTTTGGGGAAGTCGGTTAAAAACTCCTATGAATGTATTTTTGTCTCCAGCATCTTATGAAATACCGTAAGTCGTAATCGCTCTTACTCAGAATAGGTATCTAATACTGCCTTAAACTACACCTCTACTCTGTGCATACATACTCACACGCACACATTTAAAACATTTTACCATTGTAAAAGGTTGTAAATGTGTGCGTGTGACTATGTATAGTTGAGACTTGAGTATGTAGGTAGTAGTTAGATTGTGTCATTACGCAATCTAACTACTCCACACAAAGTGCAGTACATGTTGATTCATGTCACTGTTGACAGTGCTCTGTCTTGGTTTTTTATTAGGTCTGGGGGGACATGTACAAAATTTTAATTTGATAGGCTACAAGGAAGTTGTCCCACAATAAATTGCTAGCAAAAATCCATGTAGACATTTAGACAACAATAAAGGACGGTCAAATATTATTAGCAGAAATGAAATGCCCAATCCAAGATATTTCAGAAGAATTATTGTATAGATTTTATTTTTGGACAGAAAATTGTTACTATCCAGTGTGTTGCACACTAGGCTAATGAGTTAATGACTTTTGTTTTTCTTAATGCAGAAATGTTGTTTCTAATGACTAAACAAATAAAATCCAACATAAGTGTAGTTTTAATATAAATTAAAGTATTTTGACAAAGACAGACAGATGTTTTGACTACCAAATTAAAAACCCGACTTTTTCCAAGATGACCCACTAAACACCAGAATTTTTCGAAATTTGACCAACAGGAAACTTAAATAAATATCTTATTAAAGTACGACTTCGAAAAAGTATGCTTTCAGAAAGTACAAGAGACTACCTATAACATTCCATTGATACTTAAATACATTTACAATTTGCCCTACAGGTAGACCAAGACCACAGTTAGGACATAGATACCTTTTATCTCAGTAGAATGTTCCAGTGGGATAATTTCCGACACCAACGCGCGCGGGCGAAGCCGCGGGCAAAAGCTAATGTACGAATAAAGATAATATAATACATCTCCTTTTACGAATTTTCGTTCTCAAGAATGGTTTTTTACGACTTTTAAATCAACAACAAATACACCATCTATTTACAAATTTGTTTACTCACTGGTTTTTTTTTCGACTTTTAGATCAATAACAAATGCAACATCTCCTTTTACGAATTTGTTGTTTCAAATAGGTATGGATATTTTTCAACTTTTCGATCAACAATAAATAATGCAAAACTTGTTTTGCACATTACTCAACATAACAAGGTTTATCAAAATTGGTGACGGTGAGGCTTGTTTTATGAAGCAGGTGACATTTCTGCTTTGGTGTTTCTACAGAAGAAGATCATAGTCAATGTCTACAGTACACAGCATTGAATGGCAACATTACAATGTAGTGGTGAGTTTGTTTCTGGGAGAGTTGTGACAACACTGTTTCATGACACCTGGTTGGCTGTAGCCCTGTCAGGTAAGACAAACAGTTCCGAGTGAGGCCCAGCAGAGAGCAATAGACAGAAGGATAACGACTTTGATGTGGTTGCCAATATTACCTGTGAACAATAGAAGGCACGCATAAGAAAA
This sequence comes from Conistra vaccinii, assembly GCA_948150665.1. Lineage (NCBI taxonomy): Eukaryota > Metazoa > Arthropoda > Insecta > Lepidoptera > Noctuidae > Conistra > Conistra vaccinii. The sequence continues at coordinate 19,785,933 of OX411315.1, forward strand.
GGTACTGATAAAGATAGAGAGATAAAAGAGCGCACACAAGTGGACAGAGATAATAATTATATTTGATCATTTTAAAATCCTGGGGGCATATACATAGGGCATAAGTGTGATGAGATAGGAGGGAAAGGGTAGCCTATGCCCAGCAGTGGGACATTATAAAAGGTGATTGGAAGGGTATCCTTCAATTTACCCTAAGCGTTCAGGGGCAAAATGTCCAATTCTCAAAATGTCCAATGGTGTCAAAATGTCCAAATCCCAAAATGTCCAATAATTGTCAAAATGTCCAATGGTCGAAATGTCCAACTCCCAAAATATACAATCTTGAATGTAGCAAATTTGTTCAATAACTCATCAGAGCGCTTTTTTAATACCTAGGACAAACAATAAATACAAAATACTGACTAATATAATATTTAAAGTGAACAAAACTAGGGCATTTCTTTGTTTTACTCTTCTGAACTAAATTGTGTGTGTGGTGTTCAAAAGCGGAATAATAAATCGAGAAAATTAGTTGCCCTGAATAAGACTTCTGCAGAATTCCGACTGATGAAATACTTACAGTTACCAGTGCTGGAGTTTTCTCGACATTTACTTTTTTTTCCATGTTCTGAACCTTTCAAACGAAACTATTATTTTAACCTTGTATACACCTACAGTAAAATGCTGGTGGTAATTTGAATTTGATCCGAAATCATCAAACGTCGCACACAGCCCAAGAAGCGTTTTTTATTTGTAAATAAATGGCAAGCGAAAACAAGCGAAGCGTCGTCATGTAGTCAAGCATAGAGTATATCCACAGACTAGTATATCAGTGTTTCCACTTACGTTTTTGGTTTTTGCCCAGTTTCTTAAAGAATTATCCATAAAACTCCCTAAAAAAATACAAATTGTGTGGTTTAGGGTTTTTTTTTTATATAGCAGCATATCCACGAAACATTCATTATTAATCGTAGAGACGAAACAAACCAACTCTAGGTTACCTATAATGTGACTTATTTTCGATGTCAAGGTGACCTTGGTGGTTTACAACCATGTAGATGATGTTTACGATTACGACCAAACGTTGAAACAATTTTGCCGGTCGCCAACCAAGGTCACCTATGTCGGTGACGCGGTTGGCAACCGTGTAGCAGGCATTTTATATAACAATAACATGGCAAAATAAAATTAGTCGAATCACATTCATTAAGAGTTTCAAAGAATCCTATTTATTCAATCGGTGGTGCCATAGAGTTAAGTTGTGTGGTGCCTACATTGAGTTAAATAACTAGAGAAGCAAACCTCATTAAAATGTGTCAAAAAAGTGTAGCCACTATTTAAACGCGACGACGTAGCTTTGAAACCACTAAACATTTAAAAGTAAACATATATCTGTCTCACTCACACAAGTCGCAAGAATAATACCGACGCTTAGATTAGACAAAGACCGCAATATAAACATGCAATGGCAGTAACTGCCGGGATGGGGTTGCCTACCCATGCGAAATTTTGCCCAACTTTTTAAGCCATAAAAACGTTTAAAAAAACGGTAACGTTTTTTTAACGTTAAGTTAATTTATTTATAAAAACTTACTACTACTACTTACTATGTATTTGAATTATTGTATTTCTTATTGGATGTGTATTAGAGTCCGCGTATCACTGGTCAGTTTCGCTCAATCGTCAGTTTATTTAATTCGCCAGTTTCGTTGATTAGTCAGTTTCACTGATTCGTCAGTTTTGCCGATTAGACAGTTACGTTAACTTGACACTGTCAAGTTGACGGCGAACACTGGAAACTGTCAAGTTTCACAGTTTCCAGTGTTAGCCAGTTTTCGTCGATTCGTCAGTTTGGTACACTTAAGGCGAAAGCGTCGCGCAATTTGCAGGTCAGTATCAGGTTGTACGTTGAGTTAAATATGATTTGCAACCATATCAAATGTTTATTTATAGAATTATAATCATAGAAATCATCAACACAACTCTATAAGTTCATGTAATCCCCAAATGTCATGATTTCATGAAATCATGACATTTGGGGGTTATTCTATCATACGGAGTTGTATTGCTGATTCTAATGATTATAATTCTGTAAAGCCATTTTAGTTACGCTCGCAAATCATATTTTAATCAAGAAATAACATCTTTAAATTTTTAAATTTTTATTTCTAATCTTTAATTTTTTTGTGATATGTTTTAAATTTTTCTTAGTCTTCCAGCCGATACATTTTTCAAACGGTGAATTATTTTCCTCATTTTGTGCTTTCGCGGCGTTTCAGTTAGTTCGTCTATCTCTTCATCGGTTTCCACAGCATCCACATCCATATTTTCTTCTACTGAAAGCTCCACCTGCTCTTTAGAATAACGGTTGTACTGAAAAATATAAAAATGTTTGTAACCAAAGCTGCTTTTTACAATCTAAAAACTAAGTTGAAAAGAGCATCCAGTACACAATGTAGAATTCAATGGGAAGGCATTTTTTGTTGACCCTTACCATCACCAATAATTTGATAATATTAATTACCGCATAAAATTATTACTTACAATAAGCATTGGAATTGCTTCATTGGACAAATAAACACGGCCGCATTCACTTTTTAGACCTATTCTGTCTTGTTCACGGAAGTGCTTTGAACAAAAATGAGAGTAGATTTTGTTGGTAGCCAGTCAGTCTCTTTTCTCAGCAATCGGATTATTTACACACATTTATCACGGCGTGCTTCATCTTTAGGCACCCTGCAACGGTATTTTTATTTTTTTTTTAATTAAAATAACTTATTCCATAAATTATAAACTCCCACAAATGTGGGAAACTAAAACTAAGTTTTTAGTGGTAACACTGACCCTAATTTAAAAAATTCTACATTTAATTTATTTTATTGCGTTTTTACGTTGATATAACCACAGAAACTAAATAAACTTACGTGTGGAAAATAATTCCGGTTAATTTATTGTGCTTTTGTGATCTTGAACCGCACGCATTTACCCAAATTGGCGATATTTTTTGTCGCGTGTCACTCGGTTCACTTCGTTTGGCGCCACACAGAGCACTGAACTGACGTTAGCTACTCTATTGGCTGTGGCCTTATGTCCAGTGACAACGCCTTGGCGCGGTAATTACTAATCTAGTGTAACATATATATCAATGGGTGCCTACTATAAACAATAGGGCTTCAAACTGAAGTTCAATTTTTCCATAGAATTCCCTAAATTCCTGTCAAAATAAAATATCCCTAAACCATGCTAATTATTGTCCATTTTTCCCTAAAAAAGGGAGAAATCCCTAAAAGTGGAAGCACTGTCAATATAGTATTGCACAGACCACAGAGCATGTAACTTTAGCACATACTATACAGCTCACTATACAGCAGTGTAGTAAACACAGAACATAAAAATTGTACTCTGTGGTTGTGGTAATAGATTTCGACAAGTAAAGCTGGGAACAAATTATCGGACGCGTCCGTAAGCCGCGCTTACGGCCTGGCCACGACCTTGCCGCTCCCAGAGGTAGCGGTGAACGGGGCGGCGAGCGGTAAAAACAAATGCATAGAAATGTATGAAGCATGCCACGGCGCGCCGCTCACAGCGGCAGTGGGAGCGGTATTTGCCAAGCGTTTCGCGGCAGCGGCGAGCGGCGCGGTGCGCGCCCGCGCGGCTTGAACAAATGTATGGGCGAGTGACTGAGATGCCACTACTCAGAGCGGTACGGAGAGCGGCAGTGCAGGGGCGGCCTGAGCGGCGCGGCTGGACGAATAAAATAGTTTGGAAAATCCAGAAGTGCACACCTCACTCATAACACTCATTCATAAACGAAAACGAAATTCAAAACATAGTTTCTAACAAAAATGAACTATTTATCACTTTTCATGAAGTAGTTTCGACTGCTTTTTTACCCATCAAAATTTCTATCCTCGCAATCCTTACCTACGTAATGTTAAATTCCGAACCTAACCCGCGACCGGCCGGGTTATTACGTATCTTGCAGAAGCAATGCGATAGCTAGCGATCATTTTTTGTTTCATTTTGACAGTTCAACAACATTCATTGCGATAATTACGTTGCAGAGCAGAATTTATTTTCGAACTTACGGAGCAATAGATTAGTAATCTGTTTCAAACGAATTGATTGTGTATTACGTAATGGGGATCTTTACTGCCATTTTATCACGATAGGTGGCGCATCGTCGACATGGCCATTGAAAACTGTCAATTCCCTAAAATGACATTTTATAGCCTATCATTCAGTAAATTCAAATTTTCTCGAAATATGCATAAGTGTGCTGTACCACGATGTACAGACGCCAGCACATCAACCTACTCCAATCTGTCAAATTTTCCCAATCAACATTGAACCTTATTCTTTAGCTATAAAGTTGAAAATCTATTAAAGAAATTTGACAGATCGTAGTAACTTGATGTGCTGGCGTCTGTACTAAAATACTTACTCCGGTGTTAATTTATTTCCCAAAGATACTACGCAAATAGAAAGTGGAAAACTAAAAGAGTAAAACTAAAAGTAACTTTGAGTATGTTGATTGGTAATTTTCGGCAATATGGTGGAGTTATTGCGGAGCTATTAACCTCTTGGTAAAGTTCTACAGCAGGAACGTCAACTGCTTGGCTTTCAGAAGCTTGAGGGCTTTGATTGCTGAAATAAAAATTTCGGTCATAGATAACCTAAAAAATAAAGAATACCATTTATTAATAAAGTAAATGATCTCTCATTTTTCGTAAATTTTCCGACCATGAGTCAAGTAAGAATTAACACGTTAAAACTAAAAAAATACCCAAATCTAGAGCCTAGCGCTCATGAAAAATAAACCTAACCTAAACAATAAAAAATACCATTTATTATTAAAGTACGGTTCTCTCAATTTTCGTAAATTTTCCTACCATGAGCCAAGTAATAATTAACATGTTACAACAAAAAAATGATCCAAATCTAGACCCTAGCACTGATTAAAAATATTTTATTAGATAGAAGTCTACCTCGTAATAATATCTCATTTCTTTCCAGTAATCCTTGCTCCTGGTTTGTTTAGGTCGTCTTTCAATTCTATAAGCTTCCAGGAACAATACATGTTAGCAATAACCATGGTGGATCGGTTTCAACACAAAAAATAGCAAAAACCACTAATGTAAAATCTGAAAATGATTTGACAGCGGCCATCCCGCCGCTGGCGACATCTACGCTGAGCTTTGCGCGTGGATCCCCATTAGGGTACAGGTTAGGTTTTCCGGGTCAGGTTCGCAATAATCCGAGGGTGTTATAATGTTGCACCTCCAATAGCCATATATAATACATCGTTAGATAGCTCTTTTTAAACTGAATAAAAGTTACTATGGCGCCTAACTCCAAATCCTTGTCTGTTCAGAGTTATACTATACTGTACCAAACAAGTCAGTTTTAGCAATACCCAAATAAGGTTATTTTTTAGATACTTCATAATTCACTGCCCCTTTGAGCATCAATAGGGAGGCGTCAACATCACATGCGACCCAGTAACCGATCATGGGTTCACTTCTCCCCCTCCCTTCCTTCTAACGGTTAATCTTGGGTTTCTATCGGCACGCGCTGTCGTCAAATAAACATTACCGCATTTCAGCTTGGCACCGAATTGGCATCACCATGAAACTTTATTACTTATAAGAGTTATAAGTAAGTACTGCCTGGTTTCCGGTAGCTATATCGATGAGGTGAGGTGGTGCGGATCTGATGCTGGGCTAATAATGTGTGTGAAGACTATACCGGCCGCAAAATAACGGATGTCTTGTAAAATCTTAATTTACACCAATGTTAAGTTAGAAATCAGTCGATCTTTTGTTTGCATTCCGTTTCGACTGACTTTTTTTTTTTTTTTTTTTGGTTGGGAAATCATCCAATGACTTCTCCCGCTCTGGGCGGAGCGGAAGGGCGTGTCAGACTTTTACTGACTAAAACCCACCCGTGTTCCTTCCCTTGCCATGCCAGGGGCCACGGTTTCCCCTTGGGACTACACGAGATAAAAAAAAAATAGATATATATAGAAAATATAATCTAAAGTTTCTAGACTCATTCTTACGGGCGTGTCTGATAATCATCCAAAGGCCACAGACTAAATAATACTCAAATGACATTCAGAAAAATCGGTATGGATCTGTATTTTAAGGTGAAAGCGTCAAGCCTGGCCACGACTTTGAGCGGGGCGGCAAGCTGGGCGGCGAGCGGGGCGGCGAGCGGCAGGCGGGGCGTTGCCTATGCCACGTACTTGACCCGCGAAATTCAAATTATCTTACAGTTTTTGCAATTTGCAGGTCAGTATCAGGTTGTATGTTGATCTAAATATGATTTGCGACCGTATCAAATGTTTAATAAGTTCATGTAATCCCGTTGAATGACTATTTCATGAAATCATGACATTTGGGGATTATGCTAACCTTAGGAGTTGTATTGCTGATTCTAATGATTATAATTCTGTAAAACCATATTGGTTACGCTCGCAAATTATATTTTAATCAAGATACAACCTGACACTGACCTGCAAATTGCAAAAAACCTAAGAAAATTTGAATTTCGCGGGCTACCTTGGCACATCCCCCTTAAAGTGGATGATAAAGGGGTGATAGACGTGCGAGCAAGAACGCGGCTCGGCGACCTTACTCGCCCGTGTCATACTAAGTGCGCGCACTTTAAAACCGCCGAGTAAATTCGTCGTCGATCCAACAGGTTTGAAATGCTTGTAGCCCGCTTTGATTCGTAGTTTCAATTCTATTTTGCCCGTTTTCGCTCAGTGCCACGGGATTGGCGTAGAAGGCACGGGTCGAAACATTAAAAAACAAAAAAACGAGCGAGTAGTCGCTTTATGACGTGTAACATCTGACATCTCACGTTGGTAAATAATAAGCAACTAAAAGGGGCGCGGCCTCGTCAAGATCGTTTTTGACGGCCAATTATCTAATATTATAGTCAAATCAACTAGCTCGCGCTTCCCCGGTTACCTGTGACACATTTAGTTATTTCGTTTCTGTTGACTTTGATTTTGACTTTAGGAAAGCTCTCTCGCTTGGATAAAAATCTATTCGAAACAGTTTTTATAAACTTATTTATTTCCGAATCCAGTACTTATTCCCATTCCAGGCGGGTCCTAAATTATACGAGTATGGTATAGGCGTCTTACAAAGTTTATACGGTAGCCCGACATAACTTTTTTAAAATAACTTTTATCGACAACAAAATCCAGGGGAGCGTGGCAGTTGCCCTTTTCTACCCCCTCCCCCCCCCCTGGGTACGCCCATGAGCAATACTACTTCTTATGTTAGAATAATGCTAAATAGTCATATACGTAGTATCTCTATGTAGTCTGTGATAGTCATTCAATAGAATTATATGAACTAGAATCGTATTGATGATTTCAATGATTACAATTCTATAAATAAATAAAGGCTGCGAATCATATTTAGATCAACATACAACCTGATCTTGACCTGCAAATTGCAAAAAACGTTGAATTGCGCGGGCTACCCTGACGCTTTCGCCTTATTATGAGGGATGCGCCAAGGTAGCCCGCGAAATTCAAATTTTCTTATGTTTTTTGCAATTTGCAGGTCAGTGTCACATTGTATGTTGATTAAAATATGATTCGCGACCGTAACAAATATGGCTTATATTATTATTATACTCTTTGGTTATAATCATTAGAATCAGCAATACAACTCCTTACCCTTTCAGACCTGGCGTACACAAATGTACACATAAGATATAAAAAAATGTATTGGTAAGTATTTCGCAACAATTGCAAATGAGAACGGTTGTATCCATTACTATCCATATGTCCACAATATAAACTACAAAAAACGATACTACTAACGCCATCTCTTAGCATTTTCTGTGACTTTTTCGACAAGTTTCGATTCGACCAGTGGCTGACCGAAGTTGGAGCTGTGTAGGTAAGCTCATCATTTTTATTTCAAAAAAGTAGGAAATAGCGAAATATACGCACTGCAAAAATATGAATTGATGTGTTATATTCCTAAGGTCATACGTAACATATAATTTGACTTTGTTATTCTATTTTTGTATCAATTATCACAATTTTTATATTTGTACACAAATGTACACATCAGGCGTAAACGATGTTTTTACGATTGTTGAAGTATTCAAGCTGTATTTGAAAAATCAGTTTTGAATAATTATGTTTTTAACTATTTATTTTAATTTTATACTTTATCAAAGCTCTAGTCCAGAACTTGATAATAATTTGACAAAAAAAATTGGATATGGTGCAGCTATTGTCCTTCATCTCACAAAGAGAATTGGAGAAAGCAAGGGCCACGAGCTGTACTTTGACTTTGACAACTACTTTTCGTCATATCATTTATTGCAAATTATGAAACGAAAAGGCATTATGGCTGCATGCACAGCTCGTATCAATAGATTCGCCAACCCATCGCTACTAAGCGATAAAGAAATGAATAAAAAGCCTCGAGGATTTTCTCAAGAAGTAAGTACCTAGTTATGACGAAGATGTAACTGTGGTCAAGTGGCTGGATAATAAGATTACCCATCTTGCTTCTAATTTTGTTGGTATTGGTGAAAAAGACTTAGTCAAGACGTGGTGTAAAAAAGAGAAGAGATTTATAGACGTCGAACGCCCCGATGTTGTCAGGAAATACAATCACGCAATGGGAGGAGTTGATCTATTAGATCAACTCATGAGCTATTATAGGACTTTCATAAAGTCAAAAAAATGGACCCTTCGCATGATATTTCATGCTTCTGATTTAGCTGTAGTGCAGGCATACCGAGAGTACCAAATTGACAATGAGTTGCTAGGCGTACCAAAGAATAAACAACTCAGGTTGCTTGACTTTCGTCGTCAGCTGGCTGAAAGTCTGGTGTTGAGGAATAAAATTACCATCGGTAAAAGAGGACGGCCCAGTGGCAGTAGCCCAATACCGCAAATTATTCCGAGAAGACCAGGAGAGGTTCGCCCTGTAGCGGATATAGCAAGAGACGGTGTTGGGCATTTCCCTGCACATGAGGGACTTGGGACACGGTGCAAAATGGTGGGATGCAAGGGAAGAACCCGGATTAAATGTATAAAATGCAAAGTTCACCTTTGCCTTACCAAAGACAAAAACTGTTTCTTAGCATTTCATACGTAAAATGAATCATGCTGCTTGAATTGGGCGAATGACTGATTTACCTATGTGCAATGATATTAAATATCATTGCCTATGTGCCAATAATTTGCCTATCCCAAAGAAGAAATCTATTTTTGTTAATTATTATAAGGATTGTAATCTAGTTTTGTTAATTTTATAAAAATAATTAATATTTCCTAATAAAAACATTTATAAATTAAACATTTTATAATTTCAGTGAAACTTCTACTACACTAGTCTTGTCATTACATAAGACGGATGTGCACATTTGTACACTAAAAGAAAAAAATATTTTTTCTTGAAAAGTTGACAGCTAGAATTTTTTTCATTATTTTTTCCTTTGTCTTTTTACCCTAGTCTAGCTACAGGATTTTTTTTAGATTCATTGGACAGAAAAAAATAATTCAGGTCTGAAAGGGTATAATGAAAATGAATTGTAACAACTCAGACCAATAAAAAAGTATAGACCGAACATTCCGCTCAAAAAAGTGAGGCACGCAATATGAAGACGATTCGGCCCTATGAAGACGCCCGCTCTCGGTAGTCTGCCGCGAGTGAGTGAGAGCGTGTGACGTACTTTTGGTTAAATAAATGATTGCGAATTATGCCATCCTGTGTCTATAAACTGCTGCGAAAACAACTCATGCTTTCAAAAAAAGTCTTCTGGGATTACTTTTCATAATTAAGTAACCGATTTTATGCATATTTTAAACATAATCGCAAAATATTTGACATAATTTGTCGGAACACGAAATCATGACGGCATTGTGTCAGTGTTGCAAGTTAAGAACATTATCATTTCCCCAAAAGTAAGGGAAGTTGTGATTGTTGTACGCACACGTTGCAAGTACAACCAAGTGCGTTTTAATTAATGTTATTATTGCATATTTAGTTTTCGAGTACATTAGGCATGTTGTATGATACGTAAGTAATTATAAAATATATTCAAATAATAGTTATGTTTGATATAAAGTTTTTTAGGTTCCCAGCTGATATAACGTGGAAAGAAAAGTAGATTAAAGCTGTACGGGACAATAGAAATGATGTTGACTGGCTCCCTTCAAAATTTAGCGTTGTTTGTTCATTACATTTTGAAGAAATTGTATACAACACTAAAGGTGGTTGCAAAAAACCTAAGAAAATTTGTATTACGCGGGGTACCCTGACGCTTTCACTTTAATACTTGTGGCACGAATACTTATTTATCGAAATAAATGATAAAGACCGTAAACATTAATTTTCGAAAACTACCTTTCAAAGGGGCCTCCCCCTTTGAAAGGAATTTTCGAGAATGTGTGTAAATTTTTTTAGAGGTTAAGGAGGGAAGTTGCGGGCAAATTGCTAGTTTTAATGTAAGTTTTGTGTGCTTTGTTAAATTAGTAATTTTATTATTCTTTCTATGACAATAAATTACTTACTCTTATTAAAATATAAATTATGTTTCATTTTATACAACCAAGACAAATAAAACACAATACTACCTAATAACAAAACTTTTCACCAAATTATCTCTCACACTGGGGAGTCTCAGCACAATTACGCTTGCAACATTTTTCTCTAGCACACATGCGCAAATCTACGATATCTTACACCGAGTTAGGCGCACATAGCCGAAACTAGTCCGTCACTTTTTTCGTCGCGAATGTTTACGACGACTCCGTTTAAACTTCTTTATTGGTCTGAGTGTAACAATGAATTTGATGTTGTACTCGGTTTTGGTGGAAAAAAGTCATTTGGTGTTTGGAAAGTTTCCACACACTGTTTTTTACATCTAAAACTAAATATTAATCATTGTAGTTCGCTATTAAGCCACATTTCTTATTTCCATACAGTATTACATCCAAATTAATATCAAAAAGGGCATTATTTGACAGCTATTTACGACATTGCCAACTTTTAGTGCTTGTTTACGGAGACGCGAGGCGTGCGGCCAGTGGCGTGCACAGAGATTTCAGACAGGTTATGCACGGCTAAAATTAAAATAAAACGTACCACCGACTACCTAACCTAGCCCTACCCGACTCTTACGCCATTGCCTTCGCATGATGTTATATCTGAATAATAATCTTAAAGGCCTTCTACACGGTTGCCAACCGCGTCCCGACAGAGGTCACCTTCGTGGTTTACAACCGTATAGTTGGTGGTTTATGACCAAATTTCGTTTGACCTTCCAACGACCTTGGTTTGAAGAGCTGCGCTAGTGACCAAGGGCGAATAGAGGACGTTGGGCCGGCGGCCGACCGTGTATTCGGCGAAGTGATTTCTCCCTTTGTATAGGGAAAAATTACCAATAATAAGCATGGTATACGGAAAATATAAAAAATTATTACCAACATGTTGGGATATAAGGGTTTAAGGGTTTCCTAAAGGGGGTCGAAAATTTCATTATTTTTGCGATAGGACGCACCATTTTCGAGATATAAGCAACAGTAGAAAAATAAAATACAGTACTGGTTTTGCACTGGAGTCGAAGTGTTGGTGTGAATTTTAGTTCATGCCAACTAATTTTATTCCACACGTTTTTAATCGCTTTTAAAAATAGTCAGATTTAGTTGGATACACCAAATTTTTTGGTGAAAAAAAATCCCTAAACCAAGCAATTTTTATATTGTTTTAGGGAATTTTAGGGATAATTCAATAAGAATCTGGGGAAAAATTAAAAACGTAAGTGGAAACACTGGCTCGTGTATCACGACAGAATGGCATGTTGGCGACCATGTAGTTGCAACAGCTCTGCCCGGTCGCCAACCAAGGTGACCTCTGTCGGGACGCGGTTGGCAACCGTGTAAAAGGCCTTCTAGATCCAAACATTCTCTTTATCTTGATTAGTAAATCAAATGCAAGGGAAACAATACAATGTGTTTGTGTGATACACAACCTGTACCCTCGATCAATCAGAATCTGAATCGTTTTGAAACAGATTGCTTATCCATTGCTTCAAAACTTCGAAAATAAATTCTGCTCAGCAACGTAAATAACGCAATGAATGTTGTTGAACTGTCAAAATGAAACAAATTAATCGGAATCGTTTACGAAAATGTGTAGCGTAATTCGATAGCTGTTAGCCAGTAGGTAATAATAATCTTATAACTTTTTACGAAAATAACAAGTAGCATCACCTATTTTTTTTATTTTTTCCCTAGTTTTTTCTCAAAAGATAACTTCGAAAATACGGCAGATTTTAATTTAATGAAATATACGTGTCAATGAATTAAAATCTGCCGCCAGCACAGGTTTCACATGTCTAATTTTAAATTTTTACAATTTTAATTATAAACCTGTTCCACGAAAGTAAACACTATTTATAATACAAATAACACTCAAAATTAATTGAGTGCCGGTGTGGTCCGTGAGGGACCCCATGCCATTTAAGACATTTTTGACGTGGGTCCGCGAGGGCCCGGTGTACAGTCCAGAGGGACATTGCGCCAAGAAAAACAATCGGAACAAAATTTGGTTAATCCGACTAAAAAAGTCGACCCCCTACAATCAACAAATAAGAGGTGCTTTTATGGCTTCTCAATTTGGACGGGTTGCAATGTAAGCTGTGCTTCCAAAACACAAACGCGCGCTCACATTTGACGCACACAGTCACAGTTTTGCTGTGTACTACACGAGAATTCACGAGATGTGTTATATGGCAAATAAGCAACGTGTAGTACTGCTTTTGCTCACGGGGCAGCTGCCTGCGGCGGCAGATGTTTGTCTACAAAATCTGTTCAAGAAAACAATATTTATTATTTTTTGTACATATTTTTATTCATTTTAACAATAATTTTTTTATCAACTTGGAGTTTATAACAGGGTTCATCACTAAGAAGTTGTTTCGTTAAAAGAAGTCCCTCAATCGTTTCAGTGCCTAAATGGTTTCTTGTTTTTGTTTTAATTAAATTTACTGCGGAAAATATTCTTTCCACTGCGGCACTAGAATGAGGGAGACTTAGTAAAGCAGTAACAAATTGCAGAAGAGTTGGATATAATGATTGTCCATCTAAGTCTTGAGCACAATTGACTTGATGCCAAAACAATTCTGTATCTTCTTCATAGATTATGTGAGGAAGCGAAAATTACGAAAATCTGTATAAATGTTATGCTAAATCTGTAATCTGTATTGGTGATGAAAAATCTGTATAGATACAGATAAATCTGTATATATGGCAACACTGGCGGTAGGTACCAAGCGTGTGTATCCGGCTTTATAGTCGATGTGTGGGTGCGTGGTCTCTTCGTCGCACGGTCCGCTCTTTCGCTGTCTGTGGAAAACTTCAGCAAAGAATAAAGTGGCTGCTACACGGTTGCCAACCGCGTCCCCGACAGAGGTGACTTTGGTTGGCGACCGACAAAGTTATTTAACGTTTGGTCGTAAAACGCCTTCTACACGGTCGCCAACCGCGTCCCGACAGAGGTGACCTTGGTGGTTTACAACCGTGTAGATGGTGGTTTATGACCAAATTTTGTTTGACCTTCCAACGACCTTGGTTTGAAGAGCTGCGCTAGCGACCAAGGGCGAATAGAGGACGTTGGGTCGGCGGCCGACCGTGTAGTCGGCGGTTACCAACCACCGAGTACGTCAGTCGCTCGCTGTCAATCGTCGCGTGCGCTCGTAACGAGTTCTACAAGAAGTTTACCTATGATTGATTGAAGTGATTTCTCCCTTTTTATAGGGAAAATTGCCAATAATAAGCATGGTTTGCGGATATTTTATTTTGACAGAGATTTAGGGAATTTTATGGAAAAGGTAGCCCTATTGTTTATAGTAGGTAGCACCCAATGTACTACTTGACTCTATGGCACCACCGATTGATTAGATTCTCTCAAACACAACAATGAATGTAATTCGTCTAATTTTAGTTTACCATGTTATTGTTAATTTAATTTTATGTACATAAAATTAACAATAACATGGCAAACTAAAATTACACACACAAACCGCAAAGATAGTCTGGTGAACGCGGTGGCTCTTTGGGGTGGGGGTGGTCTTTGGGGATGGATGAAGCAAAAAGTTCATTTTGAGCCAGTCAACACCAGAGAAAAGCTGCTCGGCGTATTCACGTTGTTGCAGCAGAAATTATGGCTGATCTGAGCAAATTTTCTACTTTTGTAAATATAGTAAGTATAATAGTTAATGTAAAATACTGGTATTCAGCTGCATCCGGTTAGACTGGAAACCGACCCCAACATAGTTGGGAAAAGGCTAGGCAGATAGATAGTACTTGTTCTTTGTTTATCTTTTTAATGTAAAATACTGGTATTCAGCTGCATCCGGTTAGACTGGAAGCCGACCCCAACATAGTTCGGAAAAGGCTAGGCAGATAAATAGTACTTGTTCTATGTTTATCATTGATCATCACTGTGAATATCTACAGATAAACCAAATCGTTATGAACTCACTACCTACGCAAGCCGATGTTCAAAGGCGACAAAATTAGGCAAAGTCGATCTTGCCACATCTGCATCGGTGGGATAAAAAGGCAGTTTTTCACCCCATTCTGAAATCATTGTTATAGTACTCTGTGAAACGCTTGCTACACGGTTCGCGTCCCCGACAGAGGTGACCTTGGTTGGCGACCGGCGAAGTTGTTCATCATTTGGTTGTAAACTATCATCTACACGCTTGTAAACCACCAACGTCACCTCTGTCGGGACGCGGTTGGCGACCGTGTAGCAGGCGTTTCACCGTAATCATCTGTTCTGGCTTGGGCTTCCGTAGTTCCGTGTCAACTGTCAAGTCAAAAGAGTATGTTATAATCAGCGTTGCCAATCTGTGGGGAATTCCCCAAACTGCGGGGATTTTCAGTCCGATTGGGTAATTTGTGGGGAGAGCGTTTATGTGGGGAAAATGCGGGGAATTTAGACATTTGATTTTTCGGACACATTATTTTCATTTATATCTATAGTGAATCCGTCAGAAGCTCAGCAATTTACAGTCAAATCCCTTAAACCGTTGTTGCAACGATTTCCGATACTTCAAAATGTAGTGACACCTCAAAAACTAGATGACGAATGGAGGGCTCACGCGATGCTAGATTACTCTGCTCTTGTTTTGCAAGATGAGGACGATCCAGAAACATACTGGGCTACGGTATTCCGTCTTAAAAACAGTGCACGTCATGAAATGTTTTTAGAAATACGCAATAAGCCTATTGCTGGTTCTGCCTTTCTCAAATGCGTCTGTCGAAAGAAAATTTAGCGTTCTGAAGAATTTGAAAACAGAGAATCGTAATCGCCTACACAATGACACTGTTGTAGCGCTTATGGCCACTAGAGAAGGTATGAAGAAGAAAGGAAGAAGCCTAAAATTTGATCCGTCAAATGACATGATTGTTAACAAAATCAATTTGGCGCAATGAAGAACCTTGATTAAAATCATTAAATTCTTTTAAGTAATAAATATATTTGATTTATATGAACAGTACTTTTATTTATTTGCTGAAAACTTGTGGGGAAAATGTGGGGAATATTGATTTTATTTTCCCCAAAATTGGGGATTTTCCGTTAGGTTTTTGGGTAATCCAGAAGTTGAAAGTTGGCAACCCTGGTTATAATGTACTCTGTGGTCAAAAGTCAACTTGTTTTGATTAATTTGTGCAGCGTTGTCACATCTACCAACTTTGTGGTAGATCTACCTATTTCACCTCCCATCTACCTATCTACCAACTTCGGCCTCACATCTACCTATTTTTCAAAACATTACGATTGAAAAAAATTTTTAGGAACACACAATTTGAGCCATGCATGAAGGATAGACGACACTAGGAGTGGGCGTTGCGACGACGAACCGTTTCCAAAGACCGTTTTATGTTCTGCGACGATGGAACCGTTTTACGTCCTGGGTTCAAACAGTCTTCGTTGCACAAACCAGTCTTCGAATTATTCAGTGCGATTCTTTATTTTACGTCTTTGAAAATACAGTCGAGAACGCAATGATAAATGATTCAACGAACGGAACAACACGAGTAGACGAGTCGTCGTCTTCGAACGACCGAACGGAACGCGACAAGTAGTAGACGGACGGACGACGAGTCACTCGTCGTTCGTCGTCGTCGTTTACAAAACAGTCCTTGCAATAAAAAGTGAACTTTATACCAATGATATAGAGTCGATAATATATTACCAGTTGTCAATGCGTCTCGTTCCGTTTGTTTGCAAAACAGTCCTTACAATAAAAAGTGAAGTTTATATCACTGATATAAAGTTCACTTTTTACATACTACGAAACTAAGAAACTGCAACTATTTCACTCGACGAGAACGTCGGGAACGTCGAAAAGACGACAACGACGAGAACGTCGAAAAGACGGCAACGCAATTATTCTTCGTCTTCAAACCAGTTGCAACGACGACCGTTTCTTGCAACCGTTTTCATCGTCTCGAAAACGGTTGCGTTTCGTCCGCGAAAAATTCGACAACGACCCACCACTAGACGACACTGACACTGACAGTTAGCAGCATTCCGATAGGTTCTGTGCTCTGATTTTGGCGCGATATTTCTCTTTCCGTCGCGTCGCGCGTCGGTATTGATGTGAGCGGAAGCGGAGTGAGCGTGACAACGATACATTGTGGGTTGTTTGTGGACAAAATTATCGTGAACCGGAACGTTTGACATTTTTTTATGAAAAATGAGTCCGCGCGTTTTGTTTAAATTTCGTTCACGGCCATTTGAATTTTGTATGTAACTACTGCTAGTGCTTTTTTACCTATTCTCCTCTCGTTATCATCACATCACCATCACCAATAAACGAATAAAACCTCTTTAGAACAGAAAACCTTTTTATTTAATCGAATTATTAATTCTGAAAATGTACTGAAATTAGGGAGGTAGATCTACCAATTTTTGATTTAAAATCTACCTATTTCTACCTATTTTTGACATGCCATCTACCGATTTTCTAAAATCAGGTGTGACAACACTGAATTTGTGGTTGATTGAAGCTTAGATTTCCTTTCTTTTCTTCAAAAAGAATATGTCTATTCCATTTTTCTTCCCTTTTCACTGCTAGCCAGCCTGCTTCCGCGCCTTTTTGTGTTCTCTGACTCTTACTACTGCTACATCAACAAAATCACACAAGAGTTGAACTTGGAAGTCTATGTTCCAACGGTTTCAGCATATCTTTTTTGGTGTTATTGAAATGATCTGGGTCAGGCAGGGGGTCCTTATATAAGGCGGGTTCCTCCGTAGGTTTTGGTATTTGTATTTATTTGTTCTTGTTACCTACTAGAAGTTGTATTTCGTAGCTTGAATCAATGGGTCATGTTTGACGAAAAAAAAAAGTTAGCTAAGTAATGCTAGGAATTACCAAAACATTATGATGGTTCTTCGATGTTACCAAATCTAAGTCGAAAGTCTGACCATAATCACTTTCACAATGTAATAAAATTTCTTGTGAGTTTCAGAGGATTTGTAAATTATTGATTTCTTTTAGTTGTATTTTGCTGTTGGTTTTCGTCATAATTAGATAAGATCATTGTGTTGTCCAGCTGGTGGTTAATGACTGTTATATTTGTTGCATACACACTTAATTAAAACTCACACCTTGCCATGGGTATGAACAGTTATGGAATAAAATTCGCCCCTAAGGCGACCCACTGACCAAAACTTTATTTATCAGTGACTCAAGTTGCTTTTTCAACAATAGATAAAAGATGATAAATTATGGTTTTAGTAAATGTGCAGTTAGTAGCACTTAGCAGTTTCTTCTTTTCCACTTGTCTTGTAATGTTAGTTTTAAGCTCCGCTTCAACGACCAACCAACCCTCCAGTAATAATTTTGGTAACTTACAGGTTTTTTGTAGTCAGATGTGCACAAACAAAGTAAAAAGCTTGTAGGTGTATAGTCTAGTCTGACACAATTTGCTATGAAATACTTGCAACTTGTCTAAATATAATGTGACGGTGTTTGAGGTGTGAAAGGTGACTATACAAGAACATAAAATGTGAACACAAAATGTTTCTATACCTTCATAAAAACTTGCTGGCTGGTGTAAGTGAACAAAAGAGTTCTTTAGCAAAACTGGGTTTATTTATTAACATTGCTTAAAGTTAAGCAGACATTACTCATTAGGTACTTAATTTTAAGCAAAGCTTATAGAATAAACCCCAATATGTAAAACAATATTAATATTATGAGTTACTTGAGTTAGTGAATGTTACATGGTTTCGAACTATAACTTGTTTATGGGTGTCAACAGGGGTGATTTGTGGCAGTCTGTCACAGAACCACACCACTCCCAATAGATCAGGTTGATAGACTCCAGCAATGTCTTAAGTCATGCAGGGGATCTTGGGTATAATACGTTCTACCATTTTGAATAACAGTTTTACTGTTCATTTATTTGTTTCTTTATTTTTTTTTATCTTATGTTTAATTTTGATTTTGATTTTAATGATAATTTTGATGTAAATTTTTGATAATAATTGTTTACTCTAATTTCGATTATGATTTTGTTTTTTACTTGAATGTTTTGTTAATTATTCTAATTAATTATTGTATCCTCACTACGTGTAAAATCTAAATTTTTTATGTAAGTGCTGTGTACGCCTGTAAGTGACTAACTCACCATAACTTCATGCTTATGTTATTTTCTTACTATGGTAATGTGCTAGTGAATTGGTTGTTGGTGTACCTTTAAAATAAAAAAAAAATAAAAAAATGAGTAGCTATGTCTAAGAATGTAGGCTTAGTGATATGGTTTCTGTCAAAGCTCTTATTTGTAAAATTTTCTATTATGCCATCAAACTCAAAAGTAAAGTGTACAGGATAAGATTTCTATTACAGCACGCGTAGCATGCGCTTTCTATGTCTACGAAGAGTAGACACAGCTCTTTCTATACAAAGTGACATTTCCTTTCTTCATTTTTGACATCGCACCGTAGAAATCTTTCTTCAATCTGTCACTTTGTCTTTCGTTTCTAACTATCTTTGTCTAGGTCATTTTCTATGTAGACTATTTCAGAAGAAAGTTTTCTATACCAAATTGTCAAAATCACTCTGACGACTGACAGTTGTCTATGGTAGTGAAATATTATACTCGACGGTCACAAAGTATACAGGGTTATCTGCAAAATCATGATTTTACAGAAGAGCGTTTTAAACGCAAAACTGTGATAACTAATAGAAGAAGAAAGCTATCTTCTCCTATTTTACATCATGTTAAGAAAACGCTCTTTTCTTGCTAATACTTTTAATGCACACAACTGTACTACTTCACAATCAAACGAAGACTGACTATCCATTACATTTTACCATTTAAAACGACTTTCGACCCCACCCAGAAATAACGATAATATCATAACCGTTATTTCTAAGTGTTGTCAAAGTAAAATAATACATTCAGTTGCCATAATGGAAATACATTTAAAAGTTTCTTACAATATTAATCATTTGTGCTTTGACAGTGTTGCCACAGTGGATATTATAAATCGATATTAAAATCATACATAGTTTTTTCAAATTAAATTAAAGAAATCACGACACTCGGCCATCCGACGGCGTGCTAACTCCGAAGCACGCAATAATCACGACACTGAGGCAATACATCAAATAACAAATATAAGTAACTATACAAAAAATATAGAATCAAGATAATTATGTACAGAATACCTGTCCTGAGAATGTTACCAATTAATATTCCGTCAATAAATTTTCAAAACATAGCTTTTGATAATGTAATTAAAACCTTAATAATGACATTAGTACTTTGACATTATGAATTCTTGGACATTGTAATTTTTATTTTGACATTATTTTGACATTATGATTTATTCTTTGTTCCTTCCAATTCTACACCAGCAATGGTAGTATATGTGAAACAGTATTTTAATGTAAGACCTTAATGTACCATGTACTCAGAAATAAATAAATACAATATAATATACTATACAATAGACATTTGTGACAGGCAGTACCTATGCCTAACCTATCTATACCTGATAAAAGAGAAACGAGTATGCACTTCACATCACATCACATCACTTCACTTCACTTGTATAAATCCTCTTGAACGAATCCTCCCGGCCACGAGGCGGCCAATCTCACCAGAGACCAGCCACGGGGCTGCCAGTCTCAACAGTGACCAGCCAAGCAAGCAGGAGGCATAGTGCATAAGTGTGTGTGCGTAAACAGATGCACTCTGCTCTCCTGCTCTCCTACAGTCCGACGGGACAGCAACCCAACACGACCGGGTAGAGATCAGGCGCAGGACCACCAGCTTCACGTGCTTTGCGAGGCACGGGGTGTCCAACGTCCAATCGCCAGGCTGCTACTATGTAATTCCTAGTGGAAAAATCAAAGAACACCCTGTCCAACCTGGGAATCGAACCCAGGACCCCACGCTCAGCAACCGCACTCGCGACACGAAACCGACGGGGTTGAAACTAATTTTAACAACCATTTTATATTATAAATAAATTAACGATTTATTAAAAGTCTGACAAATCAATAATGAACCAGAGGATTTTTGAATTCCTAACGATTTGATGTTGATCCACGGTGTCAAGAAATGAAATGAATGAAACACCTATTTATTTAATTTAAGTCTGGCATATTACTTTATTCCATCTTTGTTGAAATAAATAATCTTTTATACGTCTTTGGTTTTTGTATATTTAACCGAATTGCAAAATGATTCAAATATAATTAGCATTAAACAAGATTTAATTACAGGCTTTAATTCTTATATTTCGTCAATATTTGAAGGAATGGGTGGGACTAAATCTTCTACCTACAGATTAGGCTCATTATTCTGGAAATTGTTTTCAGACGACCCTTTAAACCTAATGTCGAATAAACAATTCTGATGCACTTTATTATTTATTTATTGTCGCGATAATGGCGTTGATGATGATGACCCATCGCACTTTAACCAGTTGCTGGTTCAAGATGCGAACGAACGCAAACTCAAACTTTTGAGTAGACAAGGTCGTCAGAATCGTCTGGTTGAACCTATAGGCTTGGCAATTTCCTCCAGGACAAGTAAGCGATTAAGCGTTTAGTAAATTTTTAACTTCCCTAGCACAAAGTCTTTTTAAGCTGTTTCGAAGGGAAAACTATGCCATGATCTGAAATTAAAATGATTCTAGTCGGTGCTTGTAAATTTTCGACACTTTTGAGTTGGTCTACCAATGAGATATTTTGTAAATGCATCAATAAATCAGTTTTACGTAAAATTTATTAGATAGTATTTATTGGTGACAAGGTAAATAGCCGGATATGCCATAAAGACACTCCAGTTCCCACCAATAAAATTATTTAAGAGAAATGTATACTGCATGTCTGTTATAATATCTATACATTTACCAAATTCCGACAGTATTAATGTATTTGCACGCCATATCATGGCAGGATAAAATTACTGTAACATCTATTGTACCATATTCTAGCAAATAAATCTTTTTGACTCGATTTGATTTGACTATGGATAAATTATTATAATTGGAAAAGTAAATGGTCTAAGTATATGGCATGGACACATGATGCAATAAATAGCCCATTACGCGTTGTTGGCGCATTATCTTTGAAATATGCACCATCTCTACAAGATGTCACATAATTATTAGATATATTCATATTTTTACATAACGTCCTTTAGGAAACCAATATTGATTTTGAATTCGTTTAAAGGTTTGTCATAGATATAAGTTTATATTTCTTTTATATTTCTATGATTTGTGTAAAATAAAAGGAATAAAAAATAACCTAATATAATAATATTAGATTTAGTTCGGAAGATTGATGATAAGACAGACTATTTTGCTGTGCCCGACAGGGTCCATAATGATCACATATAATTTTAACTTACCACCTAAGTACACATTGTGGAATGCAATTAAAGTATTGAGTATTAATTATTTTATAAAAGCCTTGATGTAAACGATATTCTTGATTTGGATTAATTCGTGTACTTCAAGTCGAGATAATATTGCCCGAGTAATGCTCCTATGGTAGACTCTACCTCAACATAATTATAGACGTAAAGTTCCAATTGATATTAAATATATATCGGTCACTTTATTTGAAGGGTATAGAAAATTCATTATCCTTCATAACAGTAGTTCAATAAAATTCTGTCCCTTAATCACTGATTCAGTTTCAATATCAACTCTGAAATTTCGGTTTGGTAATAGAACTTCCAGAACCGTTTATGTTTGGCAGATCTTAATACAAAACAATGGCGAAATCTTATTTGAAACATCTGAAAAGTGACACTTATTCGAAAGAATTGACTATCTAGGTCTCTGTGTGTTCTTCCTTACCTAAGAATATTGCAAAAACTAGGAAAAATGTCAAAAATGTAATAATAATTTTGAAATAGGATTAGAGTCCTAAAAAAATATGTAGCTTGGTTGGACATTATCAACCATTGACAGTTTACAACTCTTGACCAGATGCTTGCGTTACTAAATATTAATCTCTGCTTTCTCTAATAAAAATATTGCACAAACTAGTTCAGAAAATGACGCAGAGCTAAATAGGATATTTTTCATTTAAAGACGCAGTGATCTAATGTCAAATAATACAATGTGTGTAACAAGCTGCCATTGTTCTTTCTTCAAGACAGTTCTTTTGCTTTCTAGCATTCCATAATTTATACAATCTACTGCCTTTCGGCCATCATTTTCACACCTACATGACTTACTAACAGCACACATGGCTGCATAGAATAACATAAGTGCCTTCGTTAAACTTTGAACTACAGCTCACCTACATGGCTGCTTAAGATAACAAGGCTTTGCACTTCAGCTCACCTACATGGCTGCAATAAACTATACGCGTACATCTCCATAAAGCTCACCTACATGGCTAAACTAGAGTGCAAGCCGTAAAGAACTATAAGTTATACTCGTACATCTTTATTTTTAAACTCTGAACTACAGCTCGCCTACATGACTAATAAACTATACGCATACATCTCTAAAGCTCACCTATATGACTGAACTAGAGTGTAAGCCGTAAGGAACTAGAAGTTATACTCGTACATCTTTATTTTTAAACTGAAGTACTGCTCGCCTACATGGCTGTAATAATCTGTACGCATACATCTCCATAAAGCTCACCTACATGGCTAAACTAGAGTGTAAGCCGTAAAGAACTATAAGTTATACTCGTACATCTTTATTTTTAAACTCTGAACTACAGCTCGCCTACATGACTGTAATAAACTATACGCATACATCTCTAAAGCTCACCTACATGGCTGAACTAGAGTGTAAGCCGTAAGGAACTAGAAGTTATACTCGTACATCTTTATTTTTAAATTCTGAACTACAGCTCGCCTACATGACTGTAATAAACTATACGCATACATCTCTAAAGCTCACCTATATGGCTGAACTAGAGTGTAAGCCGTAAGGAACTAGAAGTTATATCTTTATTTTTAAACTGAAGTACAGCTCGCCTACATGGCTGTAATAATCTGTACGCATACATCTCCATAAAGCTCACCTACATGGCTAAACTAGAGTAAGCCGTAAAGAACTATAAGTTATACTCGTACATCTTATTTTTAAACTCTGAACTACAGCTCGCCTACATGACTGATTAAACTATACGCATACATCTCTAAAGCTCACCTACATGGCTGAACTAGAGTGTAAGCCGTAAGGAACTAGAAGTTATACTCGTACATCTTTATTTTTAAACTGAAGTACAGCTCGCCTACATGGCTGTAATAATCTGTACGCATACATCTCCATAAAGCTCACCTACATGGCTAAACTAGAGTGTAAGCCGTAAAGAACTCTTAAACTTTACAGGGTCTATCTACACTATACTCGTACATCATAGGTCGCCCACATGGCTAAACCACAGTGCACGCCGTATAGGGATCTACACTATACTCGAACATTTTTGAACAGCTCACCTACATGGCTGAACCCGAGTGCACCCCGCAAGGAGTCTACACCATACTCGTACATCTCTGAACAGCTCACCTACATGGCTGAACCCGAGTGCACGCCGCATGGGTCTACGATATACTCGTACATCTCTGAACAGCTCACCTACATGGCTGAACCCGAGTGCACGCCGCATAGCAGTCTACACTATACTCGTACATCTCTGAACAGATCACCTACATGTCTGAACCCGAGTGCACGCCGCATAGGAGTCTACACCATACTCGTACATCTCTGAACAGCTCACCTACATGGCTGAACCCGAGTGCACGCCGCATGGGTCTACTATACTCGTACATCTCTGAACAGCTCACCTACATGGCTGAACCCGAGTGCACGCCGCATAGGAATCTACACCATACTCGTACATCTCTGAACAGCTCACCTACATGGCTGAACCCGAGTGCACGCCGCATGGGTCTACTATACTCGTACATCTCTGAACAGCTCACCTACATGGCTGAACCCGAGTGCACGCCGCATAGGAATCTACACCATACTCGTACATCTCTGAACAGCTCACCTACATGGCTGAACCCGAGTGCACGCCGCATGGGTCTACTATACTCGTACATCTCTGAACAGCTCACCTACATGGCTGAACCCGAGTGCACGCCGCATAGGAATCTACACCATACTCGTACATCTCTGAACAGCTCACCTACATGGCTGAACCCGAGTGCACGCCGCATGGGTCTACTATACTCGTACATCTCTGAACAGCTCACCTACATGGCTGAACCCGAGTGCACGCCGCATAGGAATCTACACCATACTCGTACATCTCTGAACAGCTCACCTACATGGCTGAACCCGAGTGCACGCCGCATGGGACTACACTATACTCGTACATCTCTGAACAGCTCACCTACATGGCTGAACCCGAGTGCACGCCGCATAGGAGTCTATCTACACTATACTCGTACATCTCTGAACAGCTCACCTACATGGCTGAACCCGAGTGCACGCCGTATAGGAGACTACAGTATATTACATTTTATAATACAATATCTCATGCAGTCATTAGTCATAACCGCAATCAACAAAATCTAAGCTGCTGCTTAAACAAACCAGCAAACAAAACATAACCAAACTACCATACCACCGTACCATCAACAAACTATAAAGCTGCTCAGAAAATTCAGTGAACGGAGCAGACCGAGTTAAAATACTATTCAAAGTGAAATCCTGTGGCGAAATTCCCAACATTCACTCGTACAATTTTTAATTTATTTATTTTCCAAGCTGTCCAATGCAATGATAGATCTATCGAGGAGTTGCCTCGACCAAGAGTACCACGTGCACTGGTCCAACTATTTTACTTATTGTTTATAATTAGTCCAACGCAACGATAACCCTATCGAGGAGTTGCCTCGACCAAAGGTAGCACGTGCATCGGCCCAACCATTTACTCATTATATTATTTTAAATTAGTCCAACGCAACGATAACCTTATCGAGGAGTTGCCTCGACCAAAGGTAGCACGTGCATCGGCCCAATTACTTTTAACTATGATTTAAATATTAACCATCTGGGAAATACGCCACAATGATTGCTACCGAATCATGAGACTACATAATAACCATACTTAATGCTCACTGAACATAACTGGGATAAAAAGAACGAATAATGTATATAGAATTCATAAAACTACTTACGATTTCACCAACAGCTAGCTCGTGGTTCTTGTCACTTCTGACTTGTTAAGAAAACGCTCTTTTCTTGCTAATACTTTTAATGCACACAACTGTACTACTTCACAATCAAACGAAGACTGACTATCCATTACATTTTACCATTTAAAACGACTTTCGACCCCACCCAGAAATAACGATAATATCATAACCGTTATTTCTAAGTGTTGTCAAAGTAAAATAATACATTCAGTTGCCATAATGGAAATACATTTAAAAGTTTCTTACAATATTAATCATTTGTGCTTTGACAGTGTTGCCACAGTGGATATTATAAATCGATATTAAAATCATACATAGTTTTTTCAAATTAAATTAAAGAAATCACGACAATCATTTAGTTAATATTACCAAGGAAATGGTTAAGGCCAATATTACTGTAATGTTATTTGTTCCAAAACACGGTACTTCGACACACTAAAAAAAATAAGCTGTACTTAGTTGTGTTTAATGTGACTTAATATCAGTAAAAATTGACAATCAAACAGTAAAAACATCCTATGACGAAACAAAGAATTCTGAGTCGAATTATATTAAAGAGTGAATTTCGTAAAAAGTCCGGTTGCCTCTTTTTACTTTGCTGCCGTCGTACTGTCTACACGGAACGTCATTTTTGTCTACTCTTCCGTCGACAAAGCGGTGCTTATGCTACGCCTGCTGCATATAAAAATAAAAATAAATGATATCATAAACTTAAATTATTTTTATCTATTTACAGCTACTAATAAAAACAAATTCTATGCGTAAATACTGTACTTATATTTTTTACAAATTAATTTTTATTCAGTATAATGCTAATGGGTCGAAATACTATTTATAATGCGCTAAGGTACAGTTCGTGTCAAATAACTTTGCCGCTCTGAAGTAGACTACAAATGACTGCGCAATAGTCAATCTGCCTTATAAAACAGAAGCGCGCATGCCAGCACACATGCGCAACCTAACTTCAGAGCGGCAAAGTTATTTGACGCGAACTGTATAACAACTAATCCAATTATATCATTTGGGTTAGGGAGGATTACTAATAAAATAATTGAAGTTTTAAGTTTTCAATAGGAGCGGAGCACCAATGAAGAAAGTTTCAAAATCGGGGTTTTTGTTTTCATTTTGAGAGCTTCCGCTGCGTGCGCTGCGTAAACGGTGAAAGTTTCGCAAAAATTATGTATGACAGAATTGTTCCCCTTTAAAAGTTCTCAACAAAAGTCCGCGATAGCATATCGCACACCCAGAACAACACTGTATTATGTCGAAAAATCTCAAAATCGACTTATTTATTTATTTGAATAGCCAAAAATTTGCCGCGCATACCACGAAGACAGGCGTATTTATATCTATAAAAATGGCCAACAGATGGCGCGCTAACTCTTTATTGATGAAGACGTGCTGCCAGAGTCATACCGCGAACACAAAACTATTTCGAGTTGCAACTTGTCCGCCGTAAGAAAAGCACGCAGACTCTTGGCGCAACAGTGAATTATTTTGAGATAATGTGGTCTTGTTGAATGTGGTATGAAAATTCCTCCGAATTATTTAGTTTTAATTCAGTGTTGGTGATTGTGTATAAGCAACGTGTTTGATACAATTTCGAAATAGTACTCTGTTGTTGACGCAGGTATGTTCGATTTTTTGTATTATCCCAAAATCCCATCTACCGATGAGATGTCAGCGGTGGCAGCATCAGCTGATGAAACATCAGTTAGGGAAGTATCTGTTTCTGTTTTATCACAGGTCCTCACCGGACACGGTTGTTTCGGGAGGTTCCTGTTTCGTATAAGGCGGGAGGAAACGCCCGGGTGTCACCACTGTGTGGATCGCCCGGAGGACACGGTGGAGCATACGGTGGAGATTGGCCCGGCTTGGGCGGAGCACCGCCGTGTCCTCGTGGAGGCGCTCTCGCTTCCGGCCCTGGTCCAGGCCATGGCACGGAGCGAGAGGGCATGGCAAGCCGTCACCTCCTTTTGCGAAGCAGTAATGCTCGCGAAGCACAAGGAGGAGGAGAGGCGCGTGAGGGAGAGGCAATTTTCGCGCCCTCACGCCCCTAGCCGCCGCAGAAGACGCCCTGGGCATCGGGAAACGGTAGCCGATTTCCGGCCACCGTAGACACGGGCTTGCGGACGGAGAGCAATGGGTAGCTCGCCGTCCGATAAGGACCAGGCCTGGCGCGTTGTGTTCCACGCGCGCCTCAAAGAGATGTCAGCACAACTGTAGGGGTCCGTTAGGGCCGATGCCCGCCGGGGTTTCGGGAAAGTCCTAAAGGGAGATCGTGGCCCCTGGCAACTTACAGGCAACTGAAGGAACACGGGTATTTTAGTTACTAAGAGTCTGACACGACCTTTCACTCCGCCCAGAGCGGGAGAAGTTATTTGATGATTTCGTTTGTTTTGTGATTGACTTTAAATTAACACGGGTTCAAAACGAGTGTTTATGTTCAAAATATAAGTACTGATTTTAGAAACATTTTGTTTTTTATTTTTCAATAGTTTATTCATGAAAAAGAATCAAATGGGTCGTTATTGTATAATAAATCTCATTAAAAACAGTAGAATAATAGTGTATTATCTCAGAATCAATCATTAAAAAGCACGTAACTCGATATATTTTTTTAATTTTTTGTTCGGTCATTTTACAACAGTGAATTATGTAAAAAATGCCTGTTTTATGCTTTATTAACGCGTTTTGAATATACAGAACTATATAGTGCTGATACGCATTGCATTCTTCATATGCAATGTTCACGAGATTAACGATAACTTTGACATAACATGAGATAACGGTTTTTCGTTGATTCTGAAAAATGAGCCATTTTGACTTAGTGCAGTGTTGTTCTGGGTGTGCGATATGTCTATCTTTTAAGGTTGGCTCACTATAACCGTTTTTATGCTAACCAAAGTTCTAAAATAATGCATTATTTGCGAAGGTGTTTTTATAAACATGACATTAATCCTTATCCAAATAAATACGTTATTCATGACGAGTATTTAATTTAAAACAAAATTGCTCTTTACATCATTCGATTTCAATGAATATCTTAGGAGATATCGCAGTTTTAAAATAACATCGCAGCAAAATAATGATCAAGTACTACGCGCGCATTTATGATGGCAACAGGAGCAGTGATGGCTCAGTGGTATCATCGGCCCCGACTTACGAGTTGTAGGTCGTGGGTTCGAACCCCAGCAGGCGCTTTACTTTGTGTAAATAATTTCATCACCACTGCTCTCAAAACGGTGAAGGAAAACATCGTGAGGAAACCGGCATGTCTTAGAACCAAAAATTGGAAGACATGTGACATATACCAACCCGCACTGGGCCCGCGTGGTGGATTACAGCCCACTCCCTCTCATAGAGAGGAGCCCTGTGTCCCAGCAGTGGGAACAGTAAGTAAAAGGCTGATTATCTATGTTATGTAAGGCAGTCATGAGGGGGAAGGGCGGCGGCCCCAGTTAGCTCTGCGAAATACCCTTTATTCCCATCTGCCCCCTTCGAGCTTGCCACCGGGGTGGTGGCTGGCACTAAGTAGTGGCGTTTACCACCCCGTGGCAGATGACACTTATTAAGTGTCATCTGCCCCCTTCATGATGATTGTAAGGTGGTCGATTCTCCACCGCGTTCTCATATTACGTACTGGACATTATCAATAGAAATTTAAATAAAACCACTGGATATCATTAGCAATAAAAATTAACTTTAATAATGGCAAATAATTTTGGAACTTTTCTATATTTATAAAAACAATTTACATGTTGTATAAATATAATTTTAAATTCTCTATTCCTGTATTAGTATAACAGTACTCTTACAACAATTTAAGATGGGTGTAAAATCATTACATTATTTTAACAATATTTATACATTTTTGTTTCTTTATTGGGTATAGTCACAGTTTTTTTACACAAGTGATGAATATTTTCACAAAATGGAATAATCAGCAAAAACTTATGCTACAGAAAAATAATCTTTTAATTTTAAATAATGTTCTATTGCCACCATCACAGTTTTAATCACAGTATAATTTACAATAATCGATTAGTTTTTATACAAAAAAAAAAAAATATAAGTAAGCGATTGGTTTTCATGACTACGTGTCATGAAAACCAATCGCTTACTTATATTTTTTTAACTAACGACACTAACGAAAACTTAACCAAGATTATTTAAAAAAAAAAATAGTTTTTTTAAATTACCAACTAAGATTACAGTTTTAATCACAATATTATTAAAATTAGAATAATGTACCCATTAGTAACAAAAAATTGTAATAATGATTCAAATCACAGTTGTAAGCTTATGTAATCATATTAATTCAAGAAAAGTTTAAATTAAGTACGCACCATTTCCAAAAAGTGGCCTACTGTTATTTGATCATCCAATAACGCTAATTGAGCGTCTTGAATAAAGTCGTCATTGGACATAGATTTTTGATCCCTTTTTTTAAATATTTTGTTTTGTATTAGAGTTTTTTTAACGTTGACTAACGAAGCGTCTTCTTCAATGATATTCAAAAAATGCATAATATTTGGAATCTTTTTTCCCATAGCTTTGTTTAGCTTGTTGTGCCAACCTTCCAAAAAATTGTTGGTTCGGTGGCGTTGGCCATACACTGACAAAATTTCTAGCGAATCAGACTTTATCCACTGTTTTTTCATATAGGACCTGAATTTCAGTAATTGAGGGTCTTCAGTATCATGACGCGTTATAATATTTCCAGCCATTTAATAACTCATTACGAGGCAATAAAGGTAATACTGCGCTAAGTTCTATTTCTCGTCTCTTAATTTTTTCGTATCTTTGTGTCAGTCCAAGTTCTTTTGCTTTCTTCCAAATACTTTTATTATAATGATAATAACAGCCGGAAATTTCTGTATTTGGGAAAGATTTTTTTATAGCTTTGATCGCAGCATTTTCAAAGTCTGTCTTAATTCAATGGTTCCCCCACTCAGAAATCTGCGATTTTATTAAATCGAATAGAGTGACGTAGGCTTTACATGTCATTTTATTCATAAGACAGTACAACAACTCAAACTCAAACTCAAAGCATTTATTTCAAATAAACCAATTACAGGCGCTTTTGAATTGTCAAGGGGTCGGTCAGTCAGAAAAGATGAAGCTAGATGCCCATTCCAAAGCGTAGTAGGTACCTATGGAGAAGAACGGGCAAGAAACTCCACGGACACTCTTTTAAATAAAAATTTGGTTACAAAATATTGGTTACATCATTCATGTTGAACTTATACATGTGAGAACGATGCAAAACGTTAAAAGCGTCCGTAATAAAAGATAAAAAAAAAAAAAAAACAATTGAAAAATTAAATCAAATTAAAATAAACCATGGCAGCTATGAGATGACCAGTCACAACTGACGGCGCCCGTTCACGAACATGACGCATGGATTAGCACCATTCAGCTCAACCATTTTGAAGGGAGCTTAATGATCCAACACACACGCCACCGTCAGCGTGACATTAGAGTGAGCATGACATACTCTCAGCCGCCAGGGCACATTCAAGTCAATGAAAGGGGTCTCCCTTGTTTAATGTCACTCAGGATGGCTGGACAAATCTTCAAAATAGCTCGCATTTAAGTAGGTCAACAGGGCACTTTATGTGACGGCTAAACACCCTTATCTCAGAATTTGTGACGCTATAGAATCTTAGATAATCGATCGAAAACGTGTCCAGCCAGCTTGAAAAACCACTTTTCACTGGTCTCTCAATCTCGGTAACGGAAGTGATTTTGACGACTTGTTGCATATCAACGGGCGTCACATAAATTTGTGACAGGCATGGAGCTAAAAGTTTTGAGATACGTACAGTGGTTTAGTAGAAAAATGCAAAAATCTGTGCCAGCCATCTTGAATTTACGTATAAAACTTTTGGCTGGCACTTTCGAATCTCAATAACGGTAGCGTTTTCGAATATGACTCCTTTACTAATATTTAGTGGCGCAATTTGTGACAGTAATAACGTTTGATTTATGGCGGCACATGTAAGGGTTTACGAGAAATCAATAAAAACTAATGTCCAGCCAACCTGAAGTTCAAGATGGCTGGACACCTGTATCTCCGCTGCCTGATGATCTACGACCTTCAAAATGTGTTCAAAATTTTGTGACGGGGACGATAATGATAACCTGAATTTGTGACGGAGAAACTTTGCGTAGTTTCAAAGATATTGATCATTTAAACTTTCCCATACAAACATCCACTAATATTGTGAGGTGACCATATTTTTTACTTAAATAAAGGATTTCTTTTTAATCGACTAATCTGCCGGTAGCAGCTACTGATGCTGTGATTGTTTTTGTGTAATAATTGTCTTTTATAAATAGGTATTGAAGAATATTTAAGTATATTCAGCTAGGTATTATGATTAAAATGACGACCACCGACTTCATTTGCGCTTCAAGCACTTAGGGCGGTGGTAAAAACAACGTTGTGGTACAAGGCGAGGGTTACTGAAGTGCAAATGGAGTTGATCGTCGTCATTTGAAACGCTGTATGCAACGCCGCAGCAAACATTATTTTTTCATTTAAATACCTTAGAGCATTAGTTATCCTGACACATTAACTACCATGTACTTACCATGAAAAACACCAATACCTACCTACTAAAAGGAGTAGATATCTGCACGTAAATAATCAATAACATTAAAAAATTACCCCCTTCCTCACTTCTGTCTTCTATTGATTTAAATATCTACAGTTGTTCTTATTAGTATCACCAATACACGGATTTTCGTCCATTAAAGAACACACCATAAAATATATTTAGTCCTACATAAAACATACAATATTGGTAACCCTACTGCAGTGTTTGTATGGGAAAATTAAAATGTTCAATATCTTTGAAACTACGCAAAGTTTCTCCGTCACAAATTCAGGTTATCATTATCGTCCCCGTCACAAAATTTTGAACACATTTTGAAGGTCGTAGATCATCAGGCAGCGGAGATACAGGTGTCCAGCCATCTTGAACTTCAGGTTGGCTGGACATTAGTTTTCATTGATTTCTCGTAAACCCTTACATGTGCCGCCATAAATCAAACGTTATTACTGTCACAAATTGCGTCACTAAATATTAGTAAAGGAGTCATATTCGAAAACGCTACCGTTATTGAGATTCGAAAGTGCCAGCCAAAAGTTTTATACGTAAATTCAAGATGGCTGGCACAGATTTTTGCATTTTTCTACTAAACCACTGTACGTATCTCAAAACTTTTAGCTCCATGCCTGTCACAAATTTATGTGACGCCCGTTGATATGCAAAAAGTCGTCAAAATCACTTCCGTTACCGAGATTGAGAGACCAGTGAAAAGTGGTTTTTCAAGCTGGCTGGACACGTTTTCGATCGATTATCTAAGATTCTGTAGCGTCACAAATTCTGAGATAAGGGTGTTTAGCCGTCACATAAAGTGCCCTGTTGACCTACTTAAATGCGAGCTATTTTGAAGATTTGTCCAGCCATCCTGAGTGACATCTTGTTTAATCTAAAAGAAATTGACAAATTATCACTTCCCAAACAATTTTCTGCATAATTTCATTTGCCAAATTATTACTTAGCAAATAAACTCTTCACAAATAATTGTAACGCAAACCTAATGTTTGGCAAGTGAACGTTTAAACAATAACTTGCTTACCAACTAGTACTTTTACCAATTTTAATTTAGTCAAATATTTCAGTTGGTATAACATAATTTACGCAAAATAAAATAAGCCAAATACTTAATTTCGCTAGTTTTCAATTTACGGAAAAAAATCGATACGATGTGGGTGTAGTAGGGTGGGGAAACACCATGGGACACCTTAAGGGCATTGTCCTTGACCCTAATGTTATTGACCTAGATGTCAAGGTCAAAATTCTGAAAGTCAAGATCCGCGATTCTCAGGAGCAGTAACAGGTCAATATCATGATTTGCTTGCTTCAAGCATGCAGCATGCAAGCAGGCATGCAGCGTGCAAGCAGGCATGCAGCATGCAAGCAGGCATGCAGCGTGCAAGCAAGCATGCAGCAGGCAAGCAGCATGCAAATAAACATGCAAGCAGGCATGCAACATGCAAGCAGGCATGCAACATGCAGCAAGCATTGTTTCTGTCACGGCTCCGGCGCTGCGGGGTTTGGGCGGCTCCACGGGCTTTAAATAAGATTTAACTAAACTGAGCGCAAGTTTTCCAAGTCCGTAATGCTCAAGTTTCAAGATTAAGGTTTCATGGTCGACGCAGTCAAAAGCCTTGGAGAGGTCACAGAAAATTCCTATGGCGTCTTGGGCCTCTTCCCACGCCGTAAATATGTGTTTTAATAAGGTGACACCGGCGTCAGTCGTACAACGTCCCTTGGTGAAGCCATACTGTTGATCATGTAAGATTTTGTTGGTATTAAAATGATTGAGCATTTGATTAAGCATTACCTTTTCAAACACCTTGCTTAATACTGGCAACACGGACACGGGTCTATAATTATTGGTATCTTTACTGTCCCCAGATTTGAAAAGTGGTATTACCTTACTATATTTCATTAGATCAGGGAAGACTCCTTGATCCACACACAAATTAAATATTAAGGCTAAGTACGGTGCTATAGTCTCAATAATGGAGGTACAAACTTTGATTGACATTCCCCATAGATCTTCGGTTAATTTGATCTTAATTTGCTTGAAAGCTTTTAATACTGTTATGGGGTTTATATGCTTGAATTTAAATTCAATCGGGCAGAATGAAACGTTGGCTCTTAATAAATCAATAGAACGCGATAATAAAAAAAACTTCTACTTACTTTCATTCTTAAAAGACCGCGACACTTATTTTTTCTTCTACCTGAGCACTCCCATACCACGTGACCAGTGGTTTTACATTGTTTTTTTATAATATATTGATGTCCCGCAAGTAATAGCACTTTACCATTGTTTTTATTAATATAAAAAATCGTATCAGACTCTTGCGAACTTCCACTTGCTAGTGGTTCCGCCATATTGGTATATTTGCGCGCGCGCACCACGCAGTCTCTGATTATCTATTGCAAATTGTGACATACAAGGAATTTCCGTAATCTATGGAAAAATACTGTATAGCACTAAGCAGGTACTGGTACTAGGTATTCTCCCTATTTCTAGAGGTCCCCTTTGGATCTCTACCAGAGGGGACCTCTAGAAATAGGGGGAATTATATTGAAACGCGGAGGACTTGGAACTAATATATTATTTCTTAGACAAATTCACAATTCAATTGTCATACTAGATCTGACACATTATTTTTAATAACAACAATATAAAATATATTTGACACGTTTGAATGTTAGAATAGGAAATTATCTCCGGCCAGAGTTTTCTGCTAAAGGCAGGAAGACACAAGCCTCTACAGTACTGTAGCGGTTTGTGGCGGTGGAGGGATTCATTTTTGTTGCTAATGATATCCAATGGTTTTATTTAAAGGAGTTTGTCCAAATTCGGCTTCGTGTGGACACGATGCTCGAAAAGAAACAAATTAATCAAAAATCAAGTTTCGTTTTTAAACCCTTATTCATTCTATACTTTTGTATCAACTTGCACCCATGAATAGTGTATTTAATAAGTACTGAAATAGTTTAATTCGACATATTGACATTACTCGACCTTCATTAATTCACAGTGATGCCAACGTAGCAACGATTAATCGTATAGATTAAAATAATTATTTACAAATTGATATAATTGTTATTTTTGAAGTTCAACTACTTCCTCCTCATTCATGTTAGAGTTTGGAGTTTACAGTCAATAAAAGATGTTATTTGTAATCACTTACATTATTTCAAACATTTTTTATCCATATATTTGGTAAACGAAAGTATTTTAAAGTATCGAGTTGGTCAAGGAGTTTCACTTATAACATTTATTAAATGGATTATTTAAAAAAAAGTTTAGGTAATGTCAGAGTTGTCATTTCAAGTCACTTTATTTCTTGGCATCGTGAATATGGTTTTCCTCGTTTTACTGTGATATTTTTTCAAGTATTGTTTTGGTTTTGGGTACTCATACAACTTCTCACGTTGACTCGGCACGCCTATGAACTCCGACACCAATCCCACCGTTGACCCCAGCTTAAATATGGATATCGAACTCGCCGAAACTTGAATCGTACGGATACGAACGAAGCAATTTCGCTTCAACTCCTGCATGTGGTGGAAACTGTGTTACAGATCCTATGTGCGAATTGTGGTACTGATATCAAGCAAAGGAGAAAGCATACCCTCGATCTTGTGGAAATGGAATCTGTTATAAGGCAGTGGATCGCTCCAAAAGTGGTACATGTCAACGAAAACACGAAAATGTTACATGGAAATGAAAATAACAGTCAGGGATGAAATTCAATCAAACAGTGTTGCTCCAACTGCATAGTAGGGGGAAGTGGGTTGCTGTGTTCATGTACGGACTATAATTTGGTTTTTAAGCTCTACAGGGTACCAAGATAATATATATCCATCTGCCCAGTTCCTAGACAATATATCGCACCTTCGGTGCAACAAAGTCACAACAGCTCATTTTTTTATTTTACAGGAGAGGACTTTAAAGTTTTTTTTCGCATTTATTTCCTCATTTCTGGATTACTATTTATAGTAGGTTTGAAATCTTTATAAAATTAATAGTTTATTCTGTTTGCTATAGTTTTACGTTAAAAATCTTATATTGAATTATCAAAAAATCCTAATAAAAGATAAAATAAAAAGTGTCCTGAATTGTGACTTTGTTGCACCAGGAATTAATTAGTTTTAAAACTTAAGCCATATTATTTAAGATAAGGTTTTAAATGAAATAATGTGTCTTAATCAACATAATCGTATATTTTCTTCTCGAAAAATCAACTATTATCAAAAAGGTAACTCAAAACAAATAAATTCTTATAACTACAACGAGTTGTAATCAAATTCTAGGAAAAGCAGACTTACATAATACTCAGTCTTTTAAACTTAGGAACTTACGAACAGTCTTATAATAAGTCTTATGGTTTCATAATAATCTTCAAACTTATAAACGTAAAAATTCTTAGAAAATTCAAATCACACTAATATTATAAAGCGAAAGTTTGTGAAATATTTTCATCAAAAAAGGTACAACATAATCGCTATACTTTTTGTTGTCATTATAGCAGACAGCAAACGATATTAAGAAGCAATCAGTAGTAAAAAATATAACAATGCTCTTATTATTCATTGTTAATTACTATATAAAATCAAAAAAATATCAAAAAATGGCAAAGATCCAGTAAAAAACGAACTATTACAAAGGTTTATATTTTATCTTAGTAGTTTTTATTTTAATTTAATTTAAGGTTTTGTGAATAATTAATCGAATAAACTGTTAAACGTGTTTTCATAATATTTTGGAACTATATTAGCAGTTATTAGTTGTCGAATATCTTGCTTTTTATTGTTCGCAATTGGCAACTTAGAGCTATATGCCGCACTCAAATTAATATCTGCGATATTTTTTTTGCCTGCACGACTAATGTTCCAATTTTCAGTTTTATACGTGGTTTTGTACAAATAGGTATCAGAATCTTTAATGAATTTCACGACTTTGACATCAGAAATTCTGATTGTTTCGCCATCAATATTCTTGCCAGTGTTCAAGTTAATATCGTTAGAAAGTAACTTTAAATCGTAGAAACTATTGAAATTCATTTCATTAACAGTGAAACTGTTACCGGTCTTTTTGGCATTACGGATTAGACCCACATATTGATCTGGGGTGTAAATTGGTCCCGTTTTTTTTGCTCGACGAATATTTTTCTCTATTACCGAGTGGACGCTATCCGCTTCGTTTTGCGTGTGTCCACGAATTAGGAACTTGTGTGTTATAGATCTAATTGGCAAGGTTGAAACGGCATAATAATACAAACTAAGAATGAATTTGTTTTTTTGTTGGCCACAACAGTTATCCGAGAAAAAAGTTATGTTTGAATTTGGTTTAGTTGAAGAACATTCTTTTAAAAAATCGTACAAACAAGAACCTATTTCATTGGCTCCTCGTTTACCCAGACCCTCATGCCAGAAGAAGCAGAATGTTTTCTCATCCCTAATATCTGATACTGTGAAGTTATAACAATTAAGTTTACTTTTATAAAAAAATGCCGACGATTGACCTATAGGACAAGGCAATACGGCTTGAAGATCGAATATAGCCACAATGCTGTTGCTATCAGGCTTTTTACACTCGTCTACATCTTGTTTTTTTTCTATTCTACTTAGACTCTTTTCCTCTTGATGTAGATTATAGCTGGACAACAACGGTTCTTTATCTACAGCATTCTTAAAGGCCTCACATACGTCACATTGGTCTTTGCGAGGAATAAAAAAGCTGATATTAAATTGGGTATTGAAAATCCGATGGTATGCGTCGTAATTGGCTGGCGTTTTGTTGTCAGATATACGTTTTTGACTATAGTTAGAATTGGCTCTGATGTAGTGGCTTTCCATCCTAGAAATCGAATTAATGTGGTCACGTACAGATTGTATTATTTCAGCATCCAGCTTTGACTGTTTTCCGTGCTTACCGCGTTTATCTGTTGGAATTACACTTATGCTTGCAAATTTACTTTCAGTTACAGTACGTAGTGGTTTATTACTTATAGCGAATGTATTCAATAGGAACGTTTTACAAACCCTTATCTCACTACCTTTATTTACAAGAAAGTAGGATGTGTTTGGTTTTCTACATTTTCTATTCACGTCTCCACCTTTTCGAATCTTGATGGTACGGAATTTAGGTTCAACTTGCTTTACACAAGAAGCAAGGAAGTCACGCTGTCTTTGGAAAGAATTAAGGCCCCAGTATGTCTGAAATATTACATTCCTATCATCTGTGGAAAACTTATTCGAACAAGACAATCGGCAAGTACTCGTACAAGGTGGACGAATACTTTTTTCCGGCATGGCTTTACCTCTAGTTGACGTATAAGCTTGACCAGTGTTTTTTAAATACTTTCTCTTGTTTTTTTGCCATTGACTTGGGTTTCTGGTCTTTTTTTTAGAATTTTTTACAATACTTGCTTGTTCAATAATTGGTTGAATATTCTCAGAAGCTGCATTATGATGTTCAATTGACACATTAGAAACACTTTTGGAGCGAGGTGTAGATTTGGAGTGCTTGGAACGATTGCCAGAGCTAGATGAACTTGAGCTGGATGATCCGCTACTTGAGCTGGAGGAATCGCTGCTAGAGGTGGAGGAATCACTGCTAGAGCTGGATTCTCTACGGATTGGCTGAAAAACTTTCTTTTGTCGCTTTTTTTGCGGTGGTTCATATTGAGATCCATCACTCACGGAAAAATCTTCATTATTATCTGGGTTCAGTTCATTGGTATTTGAGATGGTGTCTTGCCTTAGCATATTTTTTGCTAAAGTGTTTTCTGGCACTATATCTGTGATAACAACATTGGAAGAAACTATTTCTCCGTCATCTGAAAGGTTAAATCTTTCGCTATCTGTTGTAATGACTGCATTTTTGTTGAGTAATTAAATTTAAAGGTGTCTTCTTGTCTGTATGAATGAACACAGCATGAGTAAGGTATATTTGTAAAAGCATTTTAAGTTTCGTTTTCTGGCCGTGGGTGGCGTTGTTGTGTTCTCTTTAAATGTCATTGTAAAACATGAAAGATATATTTTGAACAAATAAAAGTTTATTTTTCATTTTGAAGAATTCTTACGTCTTTTTACTGAAATATCACCAAATTCCAATAGGTTATGCGCCCAGGCATTGCGGTAATTGATATTTTTTTTTTAATTTCAATATAAAGTAGCGTAAAGAGCAAGATAGTTACCGGTGTAAAATTTGCCGACAATATGGAGGTTTCCAATGCGATGAAAATTGAAAAATTCGATGGCAGAAACTTTAAGCAGTGGAAGTTTCAAGTAAAATGTGCATTAAGAGCAAAAGGGTTAAACATAGATATGGTAAGACCCATCGAAGCCAGTTCGCAAGTGCAATGGAATAAAGATGATGGCATGGCCATGTTCATCTTGACGTCGTCAATGGATTTGAACCAGATATCATTGATAGAAAACTGCGAGACTGCGAAAGAGGTCATGGGAAAATTAGAAGCTATCTATGAACATAAGTCTGAATATAACAAAATGATGATTCATGAGAAGTTTTACCAGTATTCTTATTGTACTAGTGATACAATGGGACAACATGTGTCCAAAGTGGAAAGTTTGGCAAAGCAACTGCGAGAAACTGGCGAGAAAATCAGTGACACAGCAATAATGACCAAGATTCTAAGCACTCTACCCCCTCTGGCACCTCCATGTATAGCTCCTCAGATAGCTCACCATACAAAAAGGCTGTCTTCACATCAAACTAGCACTCTACCATCAACATATCGTTCGCTTAGACAAGCTTGGTTGTCACTTGATGAAACTAGTCAAACTATACAAAATCTCACATCACGCTTAGTTGATGAAGAAGCTAGCCTTGCCAATGATACAACTGGTAATGAGACTGCGTTAGTAACCACGAAAGGATATTCCAAACCAAGAAATGGAAATAATCCGAATAGCTTAAATGATCAAAGAAATTCGAATCATAGATTTGTATGCTACAATTGCAATAAAAGAGGACATTTTGCTAAGGACTGCAGAATGCCGAAGAAAACATACTATAAAAATCAGAAGCCTCACAATATGTTAGCATTCAGTGCGGAAGGATATTTTTTATCTGAACATGGTGAAGAAGCTTGGATATTAGATAGTGGAGCATCAATGCATATGTCATTCAGACATGACTATTTCTATGAATTGAATGAGTCTCAAGGCTTTGACATAAATAAAGTGGTTAAATTAGGGAATAAACAAAATATTAAGGTATGTGGTGAAGGTACCATTTTGATAAATAAACTTGTGAAAGGAAGATGGGAGCAATGTAGACTAGAGAATGTCCTGTATGTACCAGACTTACGAAGAAACCTGATTTCTGAAGGAGCTGCCACTAGAAAAGGTTATGTCATAGTGAAAAATAACGAAAAAGCAATGATAATGAAGAATAACATAATCGTAATGTGTGCACAATTAATAGAAAACAATTTATATGAGTTGGAAATAAAAACAATTAAACAAGAAAATTGTAACATTGTACAAACTGATATTAAAGTTTGGCATGAGAGATTAGGACATTTGAATATAAAAGAAATTAAAAATATGAGTTTGAGTGGTGCAATTCC
Organism: Conistra vaccinii; assembly: GCA_948150665.1. Lineage (NCBI taxonomy): Eukaryota > Metazoa > Arthropoda > Insecta > Lepidoptera > Noctuidae > Conistra > Conistra vaccinii. Next base: position 19,826,825 of record OX411315.1, read on the forward strand.
AGTTACACTGAGTGGGAATGAGAATTTTATTTGTGAAGCATGCCAATATGGTAAGCAAGCACGATTTCCCTTTTTGAAATCAACTAGAGGCCCGTCACAACCTGGTGAAATTGTGTACAGCGATGTATGTGGCCCTATTGAAGAACCTTCTGTATCAGGTATGAAGTACTTTGTGTTATTTAAAGATGGAGCAACAAGTTATCGTCATGTTTACTTTATGAGACATAAGAGCGAAGTATTAAACTATTTCATAAAGTACAATGCAATTGTATAAAATAAATTTCAACATGATGTGAACAGTCTTCATACAGATAACGGTTCTGAGTATGTAAACCAAGAATTTAAGACATTTTTAGAAGTTAATGGAATAACTCATGAGCGTACGGCCCCATATACCCCACAACAAAATGGGAGGGCAGAAAGAGAATTACGTACTATCATGGAGAGTGCAAGAACAATGTTATATGCGAAAGACATTCCCTTAAACTTGTGGGCAGAAGCTGTCAATTGTGCAGTATATATATTAAATAGAAATACGTCAAGTCAAACGGGAAATGTCACACCATTTGAACTCTGGTATGGAGTAAAACCTAACCTTCAACATATAAGAATATTTGGTTCCATTGGATATGTACACCTACCAAAAGAAAAGAGGAAGAAATTGGATAAGAAAAGTGTGAAGATGTTGTTGGTTGGGTATGAACATGAGAATTACCGAATGTATGATCAGAATAAAAGAAAAATTACAATATCACGGGATGTGAAATTTGAAGAATGCAGTATACTAGAAGAAAGACAAAATTATACTGTAATGAAGTTAGATAAAGAAGAAAAAGAACAGTCAGTATCACTATCCCCACAAACTGAGGTTCAGGGCCAATATAATGTTCCTCGAGAAATCTCTTCTGATGAAGAAAGTATGAAGAGTACTGAAGACACAGATGACACCTATCGTCCTCCAAGAGGTATTCGTTTAGAGGAAGAAGAACAGAGAAGTATTTCATTACGCCCTCGACGAAATAATAATTTGGAAGTTAATTTAACTGAAATAGAAATACCCAATACTTATGAAGAGGCGATAAATAGTGTCAATTGTCATCAATGGAAGAAAGCTATAGCTGAAGAGCTTCAATCACATGAAAATAACAATACTTGGATAATAACTGATAGAACTGAGAAGAAGCCTATTACTTCTAAATGGGTGTTTAGCACAAAGAAGAATATAAGTGGAGAAATTGAAAGATTCAAAGCAAGACTATGTGCCCGAGGTTTTACCCAAGTAAAAGGTTTGGACTATAATGAGACTTTTTCCCCCACCAGCAGGTATGACTCCATCCGGTTATTACTTAGTATAGGCGCGAGAGATGACCTGCAAATAGAGCAGTTTGATGTGAAGACAGCCTTTTTGTATGGTGAGCTATCTGAGGAGCTATACATGGAGGTGCCAGAGGGGGTAGAAGCCAAGCCTTCAAAAGTATGTAAGTTAATTAAATCTATATATGGACTCAAACAATCTTCTAGGTGTTGGAATAAGAAGTTTTGTTCATTTTTGACTACTTATGGGTTTAAAGCTTGTCCATCAGATAACTGTGTATTTGTGGGATATTTTAATGATATCAAAGTTATATTAATTCTTTATGTTGATGATGGATTATTACTGGCCAAAAGTAAAATAGTTTTATCAACAATATTAGAAGATTTGAAGAAAAACTTTGAGATAAAGATTTTAAAGTTTAACTCGTATGTTGGAATGGAAATAAATAAAACAGAAGGATGTATAAGTATAAGTCAAAAACAGTATATTAAAACAATAATAGATAAGTTTAATTTGTCGGATGCTAAAAGTAGCAGTACTCCTGCCGATGTAAATGTACATTTATCTAAGAATGTAAATAATGTGCCTATTAATTTCCCTTATAGAGAGGCAGTGGGAGCATTGTTATTCTTAACTACCGTATCTAGACCCGACATAGCATATGCTGTAAATGTTGCATGTAGATATGTTAACGATCCAGGTCCTTCACATGTGACTGCAGTGAAAAGGATCTTGCGCTACTTGATTGACACAAAAGAAATGTCTATTGTTTATAAAGGTAATTTAGAATTAGTTGGCTACTCTGACTCTGATTTTGCAGGTGACTTAGATACTAGGAAATCTAATACGGGTTACATATTTTTAATGAATGGGGGTCCCATCACCTGGTCAAGTCGTAAACAAAACACTGTGGCATTATCCACAACTGAATCTGAGTACATGGCTGCCAGTGAAGCATCAAAAGAAATATTATGGCTTAGACAATTTTTGTATGATATTGGGGAGCCACAAAACTCAGTTACATTAAACGTAGATAATCAGAGTGCAATTAAACTAATTAATAATCCAGTATATCATAAAAGGAGTAAGCACATTGATATAAAATATAACTTCATACGAGAGAATGTTGAAAAGAAAATAGTTAATATTAAATATGTGGAAAGTTCATGCCAACTGGCAGATTTTCTGACCAAAGCTTTACCTGTAAGCAAGTTTAATGGTATCAGAGATAAGATATTGAATAGTGCTTAGATCCTTATGTGTGTTATAGTTCATTATTGAGATGATTTGTATAAAGTAAGGTTTCTGGATGTAATAGAATTACTTAGATTAAAAGTAAGTTTCTGAATTGTTTTAATAAGTAAATAATGATTTCACCTTGTAAATTTAAGTGGGAGTGTTGAGTAATTAAATTTAAAGGTGTCTTCTTGTCTGTATGAATGAACACAGCATGAGTAAGGTATATTTGTAAAAGCATTTTAAGTTTCGTTTTCTGGCCGTGGGTGGCGTTGTTGTGTTCTCTTTAAATGTCATTGTAAAACATGAAAGATATATTTTGAACAAATAAAAGTTTATTTTTCATTTTGAAGAATTCTTACGTCTTTTTACTGAAATATCACCAAATTCCAATAATTTTCAATATATTTGGTTGCGACATTCTCTATCACGGTATTTGGTAAAATTGAATCAGCGTTTACTTCTTTTATTAAAACTGTGTCCACGTCATTATCACATTTTGTGCTCCTGTCAGTAACTGATAGTTCATTTTTTGTATCATATGAAGTACTGGAGATATTGTTTGTTGAAAAACGAGAGGATTCTAAATTGAAATCATGATCATTGTCCTGATCTTCCGGATGAAAGTTCGCTAACCAGGTTTCAACCAATGTATTATTTTCCTTTAAATTATTGTCTTGATTATTGTATTGAACCATAGAAAGAATTTTTTTACTTCGGGAATCCATTGCTCCCTGAAATAAAAATAGTTTCAAAAGATATTTGTATAACAGATTTACAATATTTTTTTATAATGCAAAGGTACGCCCCTGAAAAGAGAAACAACAGTAGGGAAACCAGCCTCCATATTAAAGAAATTACGAATTATAACAACTTACTCAAATTAAATTTCTCGTTCCACGGTGTGTCAAAGTGGCTTTAGTCATGTATGTACGATACCGTAGATATAATACAGAATACTATTCTCTAACGACACTTTGCCGCGGCAACGCCGAAACTAAAATTTATTAAAGACAAACTGGTTCCGTCCTCGGCGTCGAAACAGTTTGTCTTTAATTGATTTTCAACTTTATGTTCTAGAGCATAAAGTTGAAAATCCATTGGGGTCATACTTGTCTCGGCGACGAGCTCATCGTAGTCTGTCAGAGAGCTTTGCTGATCATCAAAGCATCAGCATTTAAATAAAAAATCAATGTGGTTTATCTTACATTTAGGTGCACCTTAAAAAATAAAAATTGAATAAGTAAATGATTATGGAGTAAGAATGTCTCAATTTTGTTTTTAAACTAAACCGCTAGTTCTTATGATACAAAAAATGGAATTATAAAGTCACAAGTCTTTTTATTATCACGTTCTAAATACTAATATTGGACCTTTACAACATTTTTATAGTTTAAGACTTTTTAGATCCAATAGAATTGTTGAAAAAATAATATTAATGGACCTAAAAAAACACTTTATAGTTAGTGATTTTGAAGATTCAAAAGAGTAGTTGAAAAAATAATATTATTGGACATAAAAAAACACTTTTTAGCGTAAAAGCGTTTTTGTTGATCCAACATTATTATAATTAACTACACAACTTGGAACTACAAAGTCCCAACTTTGTAGTTCCAAGTTGTGTAGTTAATTATAATAATGTTGGATCAACAAAAACGCTTTTATAACAAATGCCTTTGTAGCTCCAAAATTTTTGTAATTTATAAAAAGGAATTGAGGTCTTAAAAATAGATACGTTTTTGTCGCTCCAATAAGTGAGAATAAAAATGGTCATAAATACTTTTGTGTGGCTGTAGCTCCAACGTACGTCAAACACTCGCGGGCGCGGGGGCATTACTGGCCAATGAAACGTTGTCGGCCCAAAACGCATAGGAAAACCGCCAATAAACAACTTAGATAAAATAACTTAGATTTTTCATGTCATTTAACTCATGGAATGAGTTGGTAAAAGTTGGCCATTTGGAGAATTAGCCACTTTACGAATTAGTCCTTTTACGAATGAGCCCTTTCACGAATTAGGCATTTTACTACTTAGTCCTTTTGAGAATTAGCCATTTCGCGAATTAGTCCTTTTAAGAACTAGTCCATTCGCGAATTGGCCTTTTTGCGACTGTGTGCCATTTTGCGAATTAGGCATTATACGACTAAACGCAAAATATTGGTTACATCATTCATGTTGAACTTATACATGTGAGAACGATGCAAAACGTTATAAGCGTCCGTAATAAATAGAGACAAACAAAAAAAAACGATTAAAAAATTAAAACAAATTAAAATAAGCCATGAGATGACCAGTCCCAACTAACGGCGCCCGTTCACGAACATGACTCATGGATTAGCACCATTCAGCTCAACCAATTTGAAGGGAGCTAAATGATCCAACACACACGCCACCGTCAGCGAGACATTAGAGTGAGCATGCATGACATACTCTCAGCCGCCAGGGCTCCGCCAGGGCACATACATAGAGTAAAGGAAAGTGATAGACACGAGTGAAATAGGTAGTTACTAGCTTCTGCCCGCGACTTCGTCCGCGTGGAATAGTTACTTTGGGCTAACGCTAACTTTATCCCGCGACTGAATTACCAGAAAATACTACAAAATCAAATAATGTATCTATTTAGATAAGGAAATTAACAAAAACAACTAAATTAAAACAAAACTTATTATTACTAACTTATTCATCTAAAAAGTATTTATACGATGATATTTTGGAAAAACTAATTTAAAAAGTAGTTCGCTGAGCACAACCGTTTCGAAGGCTGGTTTTAGAGTCACGCTGACCGTCGGCGCTGACAGCCGAAACGTATGAACTTCAGATGTCAGCTTTGAGCGGTTGGCGTAATTAAAAAACGTTTCCTAAGGCTGGTTTAGAGTTACGCTGACCGCACGCTGACCGTCGGCGCTGACAGCCGAAACGTATGAACTTCAGATGACAGCGCTGAGCGGTTGGCGTAATTTCATAGAATACTAAACTTTATATACATTGACTTGTCAGCGCCGACGACGGTCAGCGTGAGACTAAAATCAGCCTATGAATACTAAACTTATATACATTGTCTTATCAGCGCCGACGACGGTCAGCGTGAGAGGAAAACCAGCCTAAGGAGCTGACTCAGCCAACCACGCGTCTGAGCTGCGCGGCATGGTATTTCGCGTTTATTCCCATCTGCCCCCTTCGAGCTTGCCACCGGGGTGGTGGCTGGCACTAAGTAGTGGCGTTTACCACCCCGTGGCAGATGACACTTATTTAGTGTCATCTGCCTCCTTCATGATGATTGTAAGGTGGTCGATTCTCCACCGCGTTCTCATATTACGTACTGGACATTATCAATAGAAAGGACTTTGTCCACGCTGTATGGGAATTTGGCTCGGTGTGGACAGGTACTTTAAGTATAAATATAATACAGGTTTAATAGCTAATACCAGTAGGAAAGAGAATATTGTAATAAGATTGTATCGCGATGCTTCTAAGTCTTGTTTTGGGTACTTGTTGTTTGGAATATAAAAACTTTTTACAAAAAAAGAACAACCGACTTCCAAAAAAGACACTACAAAGTCAAAAATAACTTTAATTTCGGAAGTCGGTGTATTTGGTTTTGAACTTTCGTTTTTTGCCACCGACTTCCGAAATTAAAGTTATTTTTGACTTTGTAGTGTCTTTTTTGGAAGTCGGTTGTTCTTTTTTTGTAAAAAGTTTTTATTTTGCACTTTTTAGTTGTGGTACCTACCCCATACAAATTCGAATACCACTAACCTGCTAAAATAACAGTGATTGGAAGTTATCATTATATCATCCATATAAACTAAGTGGGAAAAATACGTATTATTGAAGCTAACTCAAAAACTATCCAAGTAAAGTTAATAAAATTAATATGGGACCACCTCGGGAGCATACCCTTTCAAACAAAAAAACAATTTTCAAAATCGGTCCATAATTGACGGAGAAATCGCGTAACAAACATACAAAAAAAAAAAAAAAAAACATACAGACGAATTGAGAACCTCCTCCTTTTGGAAGTCGGTTAAAAACACATTTTTATTTATACATTTTGTTATTATTCTGACTCATAAGTTAATAATATCGCACCTTCGGTGCAACAAAGTCACAAATACCCCAAACTGTAAAATTGAGGTAAGTATGCCAAATTGTCTCTGAACCATGCCTATACTTGGGGCAACAAAAACATCCGCGAAAGTATCTCAAAATTCTACTAGATGGCGCAGGTGCCTTTGTGGTTATTGGCGGTTTTCCTATGCGTTTTGGGCCGACAACGTTTCATTGGCCAGTAATGCCCCCGCGCCCGCGAGTGTTTGACGTACGTTGGAGCTACAGCCACACAAAAGTATTTATGACCATTTTTATTCTCACTTATTGGAGCGACAAAAACGTATCTATTTTTAAGACCTCAATTCCTTTTTATAAATTACAAAAATGGTTTTATAAAACACAACTTGGAACTACAAAGTCCCAACTTTGTAGTTCCAAGTTGTGTAGTTAATTATAATAATGTTGGATCAACAAAAACGCTTTTATAACAAATGCCTTTGTAGCTCCAAAATTTTTGTAATTTATAAAAAGGAATTGAGGTCTTAAAAATAGATACGTTTTTGTCGCTCCAATAAGTGAGAATAAAAATGGTCATAAATACTTTTGTGTGGCTGTAGCTCCAACGTACGTCAAACACTCGCGGGCGCGGGGGCATTACTGGCCAATGAAACGTTGTCGGCCCAAAACGCATAGGAAAACCGCCAATAACCACAAAGGCACCTGCGCCATCTAGTAGAATTTTGAGATACTTTCGCGGATGTTTTTGTTGCCCCAAGTATAGGCATGGTTCAGAGACAATTTGGCATACTTACCTCAATTTTACAGTTTGGGGTATTTGTGACTTTGTTGCACCGAAGGTGCGATATTATTAACTTATGAGTCAGAATAATAACAAAATGTATAAATAAAAATGTGTTTTTAACCGACTTCCAAAAGGAGGAGGTTCTCAATTCGTCTGTATGTTTTTTTTTTTTTTTTTGTATGTTTGTTACGCGATTTCTCCGTCAATTATGGACCGATTTTGAAAATTGTTTTTTTGTTTGAAAGGGTATGCTCCCGAGGTGGTCCCATATTAATTTTATTAACTTTACTTGGATAGTTTTTGAGTTAGCTTCAATAATACGTATTTTTCCCACTTAGTTTATATGGATGATATAATGATAACTTCCAATCACTGTTATTTTAGCAGGTTAGTGGTATTCGAATTTGTATGGGGTAGGTACCACAACTAAAAAGTGCAAAATAAAAACTTTTTACAAAAAAAGAACAACCGACTTCCAAAAAAGACACTACAAAGTCAAAAATAACTTTAATTTCGGAAGTCGGTGGCAAAAAACGAAAGTTCAAAACCAAATACACCGACTTCCGAAATTAAAGTTATTTTTGACTTTGTAGTGTCTTTTTTGGAAGTCGGTTGTTCTTTTTTTGTAAAAAGTTTTTATATTCCAAACAACAAGTACCCAAAACAAGACTTAGAAGCATCGCGATACAATCTTATTACAATATTCTCTTTCCTACTGGTATTAGCTATTAAACCTGTATTATATTTATACTTAAAGTACCTGTCCACACCGAGCCAAATTCCCATACAGCGTGGACAAAGTCCTTTCTATTGATAATGTCCAGTACGTAATATGAGAACGCGGTGGAGAATCGACCACCTTACAATCATCATGAAGGAGGCAGATGACACTAAATAAGTGTCATCTGCCACGGGGTGGTAAACGCCACTACTTAGTGCCAGCCACCACCCCGGTGGCAAGCTCGAAGGGGGCAGATGGGAATAAACGCGAAATACCATGCCGCGCAGCTCAGACGCGTGGTTGGCTGAGTCAGCTCCTTAGGCTGGTTTTCCTCTCACGCTGACCGTCGTCGGCGCTGATAAGACAATGTATATAAGTTTAGTATTCATAGGCTGATTTTAGTCTCACGCTGACCGTCGTCGGCGCTGACAAGTCAATGTATATAAAGTTTAGTATTCTATGAAATTACGCCAACCGCTCAGCGCTGTCATCTGAAGTTCATACGTTTCGGCTGTCAGCGCCGACGGTCAGCGTGCGGTCAGCGTGACTCTAAACCAGCCTTAGGAAACGTTTTTTAATTACGCCAACCGCTCAAAGCTGACATCTGAAGTTCATACGTTTCGGCTGTCAGCGCCGACGGTCAGCGTGACTCTAAAACCAGCCTTCGAAACGGTTGTGCTCAGCGAACTACTTTTTAAATTAGTTTTTCCAAAATATCATCGTATAAATACTTTTTAGATGAATAAGTTAGTAATAATAAGTTTTGTTTTAATTTAGTTGTTTTTGTTAATTTCCTTATCTAAATAGATACATTATTTGATTTTGTAGTATTTTCTGGTAATTCAGTCGCGGGTTAAAGTTAGCGTTAGCCCAAAGTAACTATTCCACGCGGACGAAGTCGCGGGCAGAAGCTAGTAACTACCTATTTCACTCGTGTCTATCACTTTCCTTTACTCTATGTATGTGCCCTGGCGGAGCCCTGGCGGCTGAGAGTATGTCATGCATGCTCACTCTAATGTCTCGCTGACGGTGGCGTGTGTGTTGGATCATTTAGCTCCCTTCAAATTGGTTGAGCTGAATGGTGCTAATCCATGAGTCATGTTCGTGAACGGGCGCCGTTAGTTGGGACTGGTCATCTCATGGCTTATTTTAATTTGTTTTAATTTTTTAATCGTTTTTTTTTGTTTGTCTCTATTTATTACGGACGCTTATAACGTTTTGCATCGTTCTCACATGTATAAGTTCAACATGAATGATGTAACCAATATTTTGCGTTTAGTCGTATAATGCCTAATTCGCAAAATGGCACACAGTCGCAAAAAGGCCAATTCGCGAATGGACTAGTTCTTAAAAGGACTAATTCGCGAAATGGCTAATTCTCAAAAGGACTAAGTAGTAAAATGCCTAATTCGTGAAAGGGCTCATTCGTAAAAGGACTAATTCGTAAAGTGGCTAATTCTCCAAATGGCCAACTTTTACCAACTCATTCCATGAGTTAAATGACATGAAAAATCTAAGTTAATTTTCTAGGTTATGTTATATTTTATACGAAATGCAAACAAAAAACTTAGCAAAAAACATTTATTATTAAAATAAAACAATCATAGCGAAAAACAACGCATCTTACAATGTGTCATACAAACAACTAAAAAAAAACATTATGATTATTATGGCGAAAAAGTATTAAATGAACAAAGCACCTTACAATGTGTCATATAACAAAAAAAAAACATTATGATTATTATGGCGAAAAAGTATTAAATCAACAAAGCACCTTACAAAGGGGTTCCGACATTTTTGTATGGGGCCTGGCATACCTACCCGTCCGCCATTTTGAAAAAAACTGGTTTTGGCGGCCAGTGATGAAACAAGTGTCAATCGATAGAGTAAGTGATTACAAACAAAAAATATTTAGTGATGAATATCGTAAGTGATATACTTCCTGAGATATTTGAGTTAAAACATGAGAAAAAAATAAAGCAGTAATTTTTATTTTTTCAGTTTAGTTGATCACTAATAAGTCAGCGAAGTTCGTCCTTGCTGTAAGCAACCGGTAAAAAAAAATCCTTGATTTCATTTACAAACATATGTATAATTTACATTTTTATAGAAACGTAGTACACCACACCGGCATCAGGAGCAGGGTCCTAGCTACCGGTGGTCAGGGCTCCTGAGACAGGAACCTCCTAACGATTCCGACATTTTTGTATGGGACCTAGCATACCTAAGTACCTACCAACCGTACCTGGCGGTCAGTGATGAAACAAGTGTCAATCGATAGAGTAAGTGATTGCAAACAAAACATATTCAGTGATGAATCTTGTAAGTGATATACTTCCTGAGATATTTGAGATCAAAAACGTGAAAAACTAAAGCAATTAAATTATTTAATTTTTGAATTTAGTGTGGGTGCACCAACCGTCATATTGTTTGATGTTTGTCATACGGCTTCTGTCAGAGTCCACGAATGTTTCTTTCCTCACGCGAGTTTTATTTTTATATTTTGTTGCGTTGTGTTTGTTTTTAATGTTGTATTACCATGTCAAGTAACACCACTGGCCCACCAGGATCACGGTGTTTGTTTTGTGGAATCAGTACGGCCACCCGAAGGGGAGGACGCCGTTCTAGACCGCAGTTACGAAGCTATGAGCTTTCTGACGAATATCTCACTGATCATCCACATGTACAAGCTTATGCCCATCATCGACTTGGTGTGCAAGGGGTTAGTAGGGGCATGTGCTTTACCTATGGACGGCTTTACCTATGGACACTAACAATATTTCAATGAATAAAAGACCTATATTCATAGCTTGAACGCATCCGTAAACTATTTTTAACGAATGGCAACACTGACTAACTGTCATTGTGCTATCTGGTCTAAGTTCGTTGTGGTGTGCTGTTGAAGATTTTTACTACAAAAAGTAAGTTTTTATGTTAATTTTCAAGGTATTATTCAGTTAGATAACTCAATCTAGAAGTGAGAATGTAGGTGTATTACAGAACGTAGTGTTTTTTTATTGCTTTAAGTACCTTTTCGCAATCCTATTGATATTCTTTGAAAAGTTTCAAATACTTAACGGTCATATCTTAATATTTGTACCTGTGGACGGGGTATCGGATGTACCTATGGACTGTCCACAGGTACATATATTCGGTTGTACCTGTGGACATAATTTAGATACATAAAAGATGTTACAATAATTTTGTATTTTTTCAGTGCCACGTAGTAAAACCGGAGTGAAACGAGATAAAATTTGTCCAGACACTCTATCGGAGGCTCTTAAAGAAGTCAAAAGTGGATGCTCAGTTCGTAAGGTGGCTGAAAAATACAAAATACCTAAGTCTACAATTTTCAAATATTTTCAGCTTAATAAAAACAATGATCTTAGTGAAAAATCAATAGAACTATTGAAGAATGACGTAAAGAAGGTATTTGAAGAGCATGAAGAGATTCAGTTACGTGAATACTTAGAAAAAGCAGCGTACATGCATATGGGTTTAGATTCTAAACAAGTCCGAGAACTTGCTTACCAGTTTTCTGTAGCAAAAAATAAAAAAAATACTCCTGAAAACTGGCATCAAAACAAAATGGCTGGCATAGGATGGTTTCGATGTTATCGACAGCGTTTTCCAGAGCTTTCGCTACGAAAACCTGAGGCAACCAGTTTGGCGAGAGCTACGAGTTTTAACAGAACAAATGTTTCCAATTTCTATGATAATCTCGAAAAAGTTTTGGAGAAGTATAGCTTTCCACCTGATTCCATATATAATGTTGATGAGACCGGAATATCAACAGTTCATAAGCCAAGAAAGGTGATAGCACCAAAAAAAATTAAGCAGTTAGGAAAATTAACTTCTGGAGAAAGAGGTGTCAATACGACCATGATTGCTTGCATTAATGCTGTAGGAAACTCAGTACCTCCGATGATAATTTTTCCTAGAGTTTTTTTTAAGGATAACATGCTAAAGGGTGCCCCGCCGGGTTCTGTTGGAGAGGCAAATCAATCTGGATGGTCCACAGAACAGATTTTTAGACGATATTTAGACCATTTTATCGCATTTGCCAAACCTACAAAAGAACGTCCAGTTTTATTAACAATGGATAACCATGAAACGCATATCTCCATTGAAATAATTGACAAAGCCTCAGACAACGGTATTGTTCTTTTAACTTTACCTCCCCATACCTCTGACAATTTGCAAGCACTGGATAGATGTGTGTTTGGACCGTTTAAGACACAATATAATAAGGCCGCTGACAGATGGATGATGAACCACCCTGGAAAACCTATTACGATTTACGATGTTGCAGAGATCATAGGAGAAGCATACGCTCTCTCATTCACACCAAAAAATATAATTAAAAGTTTTGAAGTAACGGGCATATGTCCTTTTAACAGGGAAATATTCACAGAGGAAGATTTTTTGTGTTCGTATGTCACTGATCGTCCAGAGCCATCTGTCATTGATACTACAGTTAACAATTTGGAGCAAGAACCACTTGCAGAAGATCTTGGTTTTTCTCAGGAACAAGTTTGCGCTAGTATTAGCGAAGAACAAAATCAGTCAGAAGTTGTGATTCCTGTTGAACGCTTAGAAAATCAAGCTTGTCGTGTTTTATTTTCGGACCAAAATTCAACCCCTGAAGATTCTGCTACTTGTCCATCATTGGAATCTTTACGTCCTTTTCCAAAAGCGCCATCGAGAAAGTTATCGCAGCGTGGAAGAAAACCTGGCAAAACAAGAATTCTTACTGACACGCCGGAGAAAATAGCCATCCGAAACGAAGCTGTAATAAAGACTGAAAAGAAACGAAAATCTGAAGAAAGAAAAGAAAAGAAGAAAGAAGAGAAACCGAAAAGACCAAAAAAGAAACCTGCGCCAGTCGATCTTCTTTCTAGGCCAGGCCCTAGTTCAAGAAAAATACCTTCAAACAAAAAGATCAACATCCTTGAAGATCGTCAAATATCACTGGTGATGTGTGTAGCGTGTAGAAAATATGAAGATAAGAAAAAGATGCTTACCTGTTCATTATGTGAAGGACGGTATCACCAAAAATGTGTACCAAAATCTCACAAGGATAATTTCGACTCTGATGATGAGTGTAACTTTGTTTGTCTGAGGTGTTACAAATTAGATGATGACTCTGATGATAGTACAGATTCTGCCAAAGATTTATATAGTGAATATTGCTATAATTCCAAAAATCTATATTAGACTGCTAGTTCCTATTTAGTTAAGAGTTCTTATATTTTTTTTAAAGTTTATTGATGTTAATTTTAAATATTCTTGTAATAATGTTTATTGATTGTCCAGAGGTACATTTCCGTCCACAAGTACATTTGTGCAGTCCATAGGTACATTTGTATGTTGTACCTATAGACAAAATAAGTTTATTTTTTAATCTTTAATTTTCACAATTATTATGATAGACATCGCATTAGAAACTGATTTTTTTTAAGAGTTAATTAGTAATTCAACCGTTAAATAAATAAGTTTTTCATACAAATAAAGGGTTTATTTAAAAAAAATACTTTTGTGTCACATTCTGGAAAACGTCCACAGGTAAAGCACATGCCCCTACTTTACCACCATTTTTATGCCGTTTTTCTTATTATTATTTATAATATATGTTATAAACATTAAGCTATAATTAAAAAATAATGGGAAAAATATGACAAGAAGCCGTATGACAAACATCAAACAATATGACGGTTGGTGCAAGCACACTAAATTCAAAAAATAAATAATTTCAATGCTTAATTTTTTCACGTTTTTGATCTCAAATATCTCAGGAAGTATATCACTTACAAGATTCATCACTGAATATGTTTTGTTTGCAATCACGTACTCTATCGATTGACACTTGTTTCATCACTGACCGCCAGGTACGGTTGGTAGGTACGTATACCAGGTCCCATACAAAAATGTCGAAATCGTTAGGAGGTTCCTGTCTCAGGAGCCCTGACCACCGGTAGCTAGGACCCTGTTCCTGATACCGGTGTGGTGTACTACGTTTCTATCAAAATATTTAAAAATGTAAATTATTTATGTTTGTAAATAAAATCAAGGATTTTTTTTACCGGTTGTTTACAGCAAGGACGAACTTCGCTGACTCATTTGTGATCCACTAAATTGAAAAAAATAAAAAATATTACTGCTTTATTTTTTTCTCATGTTTTAACTCAAATATCTCAGGAAGTATATCACTTACGATATTCATCACTAAATATTTTTTGTTTGCAATCACTTACTCTATCGATTGACACTTGTTTCATCACTGGCCGCCAAAACCAGTTTTTTTCAAAATGGCGGTCGGTATAGGTATGCCAACGAAGTCGGATGTCCTTTACAATGTGTCATATAACAAAGAAAAAAACATTATGATTATTATGGCGAAAAAGTATTAAATCAACAAAGCACCTTACAATGTGTCATACAACAAAAAAAAAACATTATGATTATAATGGCGAAAAAATATTAAATCAACAAAGCACCTTACAATGTGTCATATAACAAAAAAAAAAACATTATAATTATTATGGCGAAAAAGTATTAAATCAACAAAGCACCTTACAATGTGTCATATAACAAAAAAAACATTATTTTTTACCAAATAATCACACTGGAAGCTCAAATTATAATAATAGTTGGTAATAAATTATCTTGTGAAAAAAATATTCAACAGATATTTTTTTAGCTTTTAGTTTTACTAATAATTTGTTATACTGTGTGTCAAATTGTATATCTTTATTTCTACGATTTTTTCTTCTTACTGTAAAAATATTCTTTTTCATGAGTATGTCGAAATGATTGGATTCATTCTTTAGTTTATGGATAAAATTAAACAAGGTTGGACGTTTTGGAATCAAAACATTTAGTCGATGATGCCATCCTTCCAGTGCGTTTTTCGTACGATGACGTTGTCCAGCACAGCTAAGAAGACGTGTTGAGCCCAATCTAATCCACTGCTTTTCAAAATACTGAAGGAAATTGTCCATATTACGAGCAGCTTCTATCTTTTCAGTAGTGTTGCCCAAATGCAAGACCAAGACGAGACTTAGCTAGTCTTGGTCTTGGTCTTGCGTCAATACACCTGGTCTTGGTCTTAGTATTGCGCTCTCAGTCTTGGTCTTGGTATTGCGCTCTCAGTCTTGGTCTTGGTCTTGGTTTTGCAGCAAGAGTCTCGCAAGTCTTGCAATTACCTATTAGCCTATTGCTATTTATTAAAGATCCTCAAGGTCATTTCATTTTATCCTCCTGTGCCAACCCTACCAAAATAGGTAACCATTTTGTATGCCTCTGTCCGTACTCTGTGGCGGGCGGCGCGCGGTGGCAATCAAACAGTGTCAAATGCTGTGATACACTTGTCGCAGTCTTTGATTAAGCAGCGTCTTTGTCGGTAAAATATCAAATAAGTAGGTACATAAACACTGACCGACCATTGGTTTATTCGCGTAACGTAATTTAGAGATAGAACATACCATAATACCTCGTTAACATTCAGCCATTACCATTCGTGTTGCCGGAAATATTTCCCTAAATATTGATGTGGCAACGTCAAGGGAAATGTGTGTTTACATTGCCGCTTCACATGTCTTTCAAAGATTCAACACAAACACGCATTCCCATTCGCGTTACCGGCTCTTTGATGTCCGCCAAAAAACCGCCAACTTGGACCCGCCCAAATCTCAGTTTGACTTAACTGCGAGACGCAAGAGTCTCGCAGGCTTAGTCTTGTTCTTGCTTAAATCTTGCAGGGTCAGTCTTGGTCTTGCTAAAATAAGTCGGTCTTGTTCTTGGTCTTGGTCTTGCGAAAATGCAAGAACAAGACCAAGACTGCAAGACCAAGACCGATTTTGGGCAACACTACTTTTCAGATATAATTTGCCACCCGTCTGCGATGACATGTGATGGCAGAAGTGGCAGAATAGCTGCTCTCCGAATAATATTTCTGTGGTCACTTGTTTCGTTAACTTTAAGTTCTTTAGCCTTCTTCCAAACAGCTTTTTGGTAGTGATAATAACAACCGCTGACTTTAACTAGTGGAAAAACTTCTTTGACCGAATTCATAGCTGCAATTTCATAATCGCTTTTAAATGTTTTTATCGTCACCTACGTCCTAATCAAGCGAAAAACCCTTGTGTAAGTAATTTTACTTTTATCAGGCAGAAGTGCGTATACGACAAGAACTAGTGATGTTGTATTTACATCAGAATTCAGATCTATGTGTAAAGTATAAAGTTGGTAAAAAGGTTTTGGAACACTCTTGAATGTTCCATCACCGTACCAATAATGAGTACTTGATCCTTTTATAATTTTTCGAGATAATTTTGAAGTGAAAACCAGCATTTTATCTTCTTCTCCATCTTGTGCTGATAAAAAATTATAAGCAAGGCTTTCAGGTACAGATACATCTTTGAGTGTATGAAAAGTCAGTTTATCGACATTTAAAAATTTTTTCCTTGCTTTATATAAAGTGTCCTTTTTTTCATGAAATGTTGGTAATGATTTGCTCGACGTATTCATTGTGTCAAATGCTTTTTCAAATAGCCCCTTTATAGGCGTCAAATTCTTGCACACTTGTTTTTTCAATTTGTTCATGTTAAGTAGTATATCGTTTTTTTGGGTCTCCCTTGTTTTATCTAAAAGAAATTGACAAATTATCACTTCCCAAACAATTTTCTGCATAATTTCATTTGCCAAATTATTACTTAGCAAATAAACTCTTCACAAATAATTGTAACGCAAACCTAATGTTTGGCAAGTGAACGTTTAAACAATAACTTGCTTACCAACTAGTACTTTTACCAATTTTAATTTAGTCAAATATTTCAGTTGGTATAACATATTTTACGCAAAATAAAATAAGCCAAATACTTAATTTCGCTAGTTTTCAATTTATGAAAAAAAATCGATACGATGTGGGTGTAGTAGGGTGGGGAAACACCATGGGACACCTTAAGGGCATTGTCCTTGACCTTAATGTTATTGACCTAGATGTCAAGGTCAAAATTCTGAAAGTCAAGATCCGTGATTCTCAGGAGCAGTAACAGGTCAATATCATGATTTGCTTGCTTCAAGCATGCAGCATGCAAGCAGGCATGCAGCGTGCAAGCAGGCATGCAGCATGCCAGCAGGCATGCAGCGTGCAAGCAGGCATGCAGCGTGCAAGCTTGCAGCTGCAAGCAAGCAAGCAGCATGCAAGCAGGCATGCAGCGTGCAAGCAGGCAAGCAGCATGCAAATAAACATGCAAGCAGGCATGCAACATGCAAGCAGGCATGCAACATGCAGCAAGCATTGTTTCTGTCACGGCTCCGGCGCTGCGGGGTTTGGGCGGCTCCACGCGAGCTTATCGTTGCAGATGGTTTTAACGCTCACCACCGCAGCTTCGGCTTGCTGACCGGCACCTGCTCCTCAGCTCGCGGGCCGCCTCGCCCCTCCGCGCCTACGCGGGTTTAAATTACACTCTAGGGGTGGGGCAGACAAGACTACGTGGAGTAGGTTTTGCAGCGATTCGTTTCTGTGTATTTGTTTTACGACAAACAGTTGATCGGAGACAAAAATTACCAAGACGCTTTTAGCCTTCCATAAACTTACAAAGAAGTACCAAAAATAACATCGCATATAAATGATTATATTAAAATAAAAGCGCATTTTTTAATTATATAATTACCAAAAAATCTTAATTTTGTCTTTATATTTTTTGTCATAACAAATCGATTGACTAAATGTTTATTGTCTAAAGATAGTTTGCTGTAATAAATCATTTGATTAAAGACCAAATGCCTTAATGACATTATCCTTGGTAATATTCTGCCAAGTAAAAATTTTACCAAATGACAATGTGCGTACTAAAATCATTCC
Source organism: Conistra vaccinii (assembly GCA_948150665.1). NCBI lineage: Eukaryota > Metazoa > Arthropoda > Insecta > Lepidoptera > Noctuidae > Conistra > Conistra vaccinii. The sequence continues at coordinate 19,844,818 of OX411315.1, forward strand.
AAATATTGCATTGAAACAAGGGAGACCCAAACGGGGATCCCCCCGTTTTGCCTAAAGGATTTTGACAAATTTTCATTATCCAAACAAAAGACCATGACAAGATATGCCCTAACCATGTCCAGCGAATTCATATTTTTAAGTATCCTTCATTTATTCAAACTAGATTTTAGATAATAGTCTAGATTTTAGAAAAATACCTTTGATTGACTCAAAGGTATTTTTTAAGATTGAATAAAAATTAATATTATTTGTAGTTCCGGTTACATTTTCGGTTTAATGGCGACGATAAGTGAAAGATTACAGTTCGTTCTGTTCATTCAGTTCATTCGGCCAATGTGATCAGATGAGTGGTGGGAGAATACCTTATTTTTGAGGTACAGGAGATAACCATGGAGGCCACCATATTATTATTTATTTAATGATACGGCACTTCAACAAGTAACATACAAAAATCACATACAGTTTTAGTTAGGTATTGTGAATTCGTCACTTACAGAAGTGCACTGGCAGAGAACTTATTCTTTATAAGATGTATTCTATATAGTTCCAATATGAATGATTTTACCCAGATATTTTATTTATTATAATATATTTTGATTTATAAGTTCTTTTGTAGGTAGATAATAAATAGTAGGTAGGTTGGTGTAAATAGTATTTTATCCGAAGCAGATTCTTGAAAAAGTTTTGAGTAAAAAAAAATCAACTATCTGGAAACTCTGATTGTAGGTGTCACTCTCTTACGGCCTGGCCACGACCTTGCCGCTAGCAGCGGCAGCGGTGAGCGGGGCGGTGAGCGGTAAAAACAAATGTATAGAAATGTATGAAGCATGCCACGGCGCGCCGCTCACAGCGGCAGCGGGAGCGGTATTTGCCAAGCGTTTCGCGGCAGCGGCGAGCGGCGCGGTCGCGCCTGCGCGGCTTGAACAAATGTATGGGCGAGTGAATGAGATGCCACCACTCAGAGCGGTACGGACGACGGCAGTGCAGGGGTGGACTGAGCGGCGCGGCTGGACGAATAAAATAGTTTGGAAAATCTACAATGAACAATTTCTCACTTTTCATGAAGTATGTTTTGACTGCTTTTTTACCCATCAAAATTTCTGTCCTCTCAATCCATAACTACGTAATGTTAAATTCCGAACCTAAACCGCGACCGGGTTAGGTTTTCCGGGTCAGGTTCGGAATAATCCAAGAGTGTTATAATGTTGCACCTCCAATAGCCATGTATATAGCCGCCATCGTTAGATAGCGGAATTGATGATGGTTCCACCATTTTGAAAAAAAATACAAACTGACCCTGGCATGTTGGGTATCATTGTTTATAGCGCATCGAGTAGAGAACAAATATAATTTTTATATGTTTTTATCTTCAAAAATAATGAATTAGGGGGCCGTAGAAGTTGTCAGTTTTAGACCATTTCTGTACGAGCTCTATCTCAACAACTAAAGTTACATGATCTGTGATCAACACCGTCTAGGGATAAGCTGGGAACAAATTATCGGACGCGTGCACTCCTTCCTGCATATTCAAAATATCCTGTTTCAAATAAGAACTGCTTTCGAGGCAAAGAAGAGCCACTTTGGATAACGCCATGTTAATAAAAAAAAATCAAAAGTCTAAGTACGTCCACCGCGGTTGCTGCCGCTAACGCTACTGTCAAGTACGTGGCATGGGCAACGCCCCGCTTGCCGCTCGCCGCCCCGCTCAAAGTCGTGGCCAGGCTCTTGCATTCACTCGCTTGTCACTCGTCGCCATAGAAACCTACTGTTACATTCAAACTGGTGCTCTGTGCGTGTGTAAGGCTGCCTGTCCACTGGAGCGGAGAGGAGAAAAGAGGAGCGGAGATGGGCCAATATTAACCAATAGAATCTTGACTTAGGATCACTGATCTAAACTCAGGGGCGGAGTCAAGATTCTATTGGTTAATATTGGCACATCTCCGCTCCTCTTTTCTCCTCTCCGTTCCAGTGGACAGGCAGCCTTATTGTTTGTTTGTTAATTTATTGTTTATTTAACACTTACCCGTACGTTTTTTGCACATTTTAGTTCGATATACATATTCTTGAAAGCGATATCTCATTGTCGATTTTGGTTTTTCTACTGGACTTATGATACGTGTCAGTTTATAGGTGAAATACGATATTGCAGTGCTGAGTTGATTGAAATCATGCATCAATGTTTCGGTACATCAAAAATGTGTTTTGCGCGTGGAACGTATTTAGACGTGCAGTCAGTGAATTATCCGTGCAACTGCAAAGCATCTTGAGCGAGGACAAAACAACATGACGTGTTGAAAAGAATTCAGTTCCCTTCAAAGTGTGGGTAACGCTAAATGGTGGTTGGACTAGGTTGTTGGGACTGGCTACCTCTTCGCTGCCTTGGCTTATATTTATTTAAGTTTTGAAATAAATGCCTTAAGATTGAATAAAAAAGGGGTACCGTTGTTTTTGAGAGATTTGTTTTATTTTCATCTACACTGTATGATCTGCTTTATTAGTATGTGGAATGCTCCCATAAGTTTTAAGCATCTGGTAGGCCCACTCCTGATATTTATTACTATCCTAAAGGGCCATTTAGATGGAGGGAGTTTCTCGACTCGAAGATACGATTATCGTAAGAACATTAAAAAAGTCTCTTCGTGTAAACATTCACGATTGTCGCCCTGCCCCTTGGGCGACAATTGCCTCGCAATAGAATATATCTGTCTCCGTGTAAACAGAACTACAAAGCGAGAATTGTGTTTCGAGTTTTTGTGCTCTTTTGTGACAAGAATTAATAAAACGAAAACAGAAAAAAAGATGTTGGGTTAAAAAAAAGTTGAAAAGCGAGAAAAAACACTTTTGGAGCATCTAATACATTGTGCTTCAAATAATACGTTATTATTATAATTATTATTTCTTATTACTAGATTATTACTAGACTTAGATGGAAGAGACATTCAAAAATATGTTTTGAGTTACAAAAGCCCAATTTTCATATAACTTAAAAAAAATTGGACCGTCATTCAACATTTTCAGCCCCAGCTCCAGTCCCCAAAGATGATTATTTTTTTTTCGTTCTTGCAAATATTGACTTCTCATATTTTTTATTTTTGCTGTTATTTCCTTTGGGCCAAATTCCTCAACTCCCAATTCTCTTGCAAATGCATTAAGAGCTGCATTTCTTGCATCACGATTTTTTTAAATTCATTCTCCGTATTCCACAAAAACTCGTAATTTCAATGAACATAGCCAACTCCCAATTCTCTTGTAAATGCATTAAGAGCTGCATTTCTTGCATCACGATTTTTTTAATTTCATTCTCCGTATTCCACAAAAACTCGTAATTTCTATAAACAATGAACATAACATTATCGATGATTTTTGTGTCATTTTGAGAACAATACCGTAGTTATCACTGAACTCGCGTAGCAAATCTCGCACTCAAAAACGGTTCAAACCGATTTGTACGATACTCGTATGAACTTGATAAAATGTCATACGAGATCGTGTATAGACAAGTCGAGAACTCGTAAGAAAAAATCTTCTTACTATATATTTCGCTGTGTAAACAGTCGCAGTAGATTATCGCTAGGCGATAAATTACTTGCGAATCTCGTATGATATAATCGTAGGCGAGAATTTAGTTCTGGCCTGTATGTAAACATTATGATACGATAGTCTTATGGCGATTATTGCTTGCGATAGTAGCGTACGATTTCTCGCCAAGAAACGTTCGAGAAACTCTCCCCGTCTAAATGGCCCTAAAGCAACCTTTCCACCAGAGAATATGTGCTAAGCAGCTTAGCGATCGATCCAATAGGATTATTTGATTTTCATAGCCTAGTATGGTTTAATTCTGCTCGAAAAGGGTTAAATAGCTTCGAAGCTTAGCTTCTTCGCTTAGCGACCTCACACATTCTTGATGGAAAGTCTGCCTAATTCTCAGGTTTAAAAAATATGGGTAAGTACATCGTTCTCACCAGTCTTGGTACATTTTAAGCTGGCTCCAGCTGCTGCCGGACCTAGTGACGAGTTGTGCCACAACCGAGTTGTGCCACAACATTTAGTTATTTGTCTTGCTAAATCTAGTCAAGCACTATTAGATTATGTACACCAATTCTTATTTAAATCGAACTAATTGTTTATGGAAAAGCCTGACAGAAAATGATTAGCAATCAATCGTTTTTTGAAGTCTATCGAATGAGCTGTTTGGCAGGATAAGTATTTTTTTTTGTTATGAAATATGCAAAAAAATTACCATTAAATTAAAATATAGGAATTGTTTCAAAATCTAGGTCTCATGTGCTTTTAAATGCACCATGTGTAGCTTTTGGACATCATTGTTTTGGTTAGGGTATGCATGTATAGGACTTTGGGCGTGGTTCTTTTAGCAACCTTTTATTATACCAATGCAATATTTGGAATGATTTTAGTACGCACATTGTCATTTGGTAAAATTTTTACTTGGCAGAATATTACCAAGGATAATGTCATTAAGGCAATTGGTCTTTAATCAAATGATTTATTACAGCAAACTATCTTTAGACAATAAACATTTAGTCAATCGATTTGTTATGACAAAAAATATAAAGACAAAATTAAGATTTTTTGGTAATTATATAATTAAAAAATGCGCTTTTATTTTAATATAATCATTTATATGCGATGTTATTTTTGTACTTCTTTGTAAGTTTATGGAAGGCTAAAAGCGTCTTGGTAATTTTTTTCTCCGACCAACTGTTTGTCGTAAAACAAATACACAGAAACGAATCGCTGCAAAACCGACTCCACGTAGTCTTGTCTGCCCCACCCCAAGAGTGTAATTTAAACCCGCGTAGGCGCGGAGGGGTGAGGCGGCCCGCGAGCTGAGGAGCAGGTGCCGGTCAGCAAGCCGAAGCTGCGGTGGTGAGCGTTAAAACCATCTGCGACGATAAGCTCGCGTGGAGCCGCCCAAACCCCGCAGCGCCGGAGCCGTGACAGAAACAATGCTTGCTGCATGTTGCATGCCTGCTTGCATGTTGCATGTCTGCTTGCATGTTTATTTGCATGCTGCTTGCCTGCTTGCACGCTGCATGCCTGCTTGCATGCTGCTTGCTTGCTTGCAGCTGCAAGCTTGCACGCTGCATGCCTGCTTGCACGCTGCATGCCTGCTGGCATGCTGCATGCCTGCTTGCACGCTGCATGCCTGCTGGCATACTGCATGCCTGCTTGCACGCTGCATGCCTGCTGGCATGCTGCATGCCTGCTTGCACGCTGCATGCCTGCTTGCATGCTGCATGCTTGAAGCAAGCAAATCATGATATTGACCTGTTACTGCTCCTGAGAATCACGGATCTTGACTTTCAGAATTTTGACCTTGACATCTAGGTCAATAACATTAAGGTCAAGGACAATGCCCTTAAGGTGTCCCATGGTGTTTCCCCACCCTACTACACCCACATCGTATCGAATTTTTTTCATAAATTGAAAACTAGCGAAATTAAGTATTTGGCTTATTTTATTTTGCGTAAAATATGTTATACCAACTGAAATATTTGACTAAATTAAAATTGGTAAAAGTACTAGTTGGTAAGCAAGTTATTGTTTAAACGTTCACTTGCCAAACATTAGGTTTGCGTTACAATTATTTGTGAAGAGTTTATTTGCTAAGTGTTAGAGTCAACAAGAAGTAGGTTTCAAAGTACCTATGAAACCTCTTTTTATAGCTTTGTATTTACTTTTCTTAATTTGAAATATTTTATATCTTCTTTTGTTTCTTCTTTTTTCTTGTTGTGTCATCTCATGTATGCACTAACTAACTAACTAAATAAATATTTTATAATATTTCAATACTTTTGTTTGCTTATATCTAACAAAAATTGGTGCCGAAACCAGGGACGTTTGTGCGCGAGTTTTTATTTTCCAGTGCCTAATTTATATTAGTGTAAAACGTTGTGCGCCGATTGTTGTGTTCCTATTTTGTACATACAAAATTGTGTGCGATTCGACCCATGGAATATCGCCTTATGAAGCACAGCTAAGTACAATACTAACCTGCAATATTAATATCAATGTCAACGGAGAGTGATACTTATTTTTCCGATCGCTCCTCCACGTCTGCTACTATAATGGCAGAAAATATAACTAAGAAGCTCCGCATTGAACGCGGACTGCGAAAGGCGGCCATAACGCGTCTAGAAAAATATTTCGAAGCTCATACCATTGAGGAGCTTGACTATGAAGACGTCGCCTTTCGTCAGGCACAATTAGAAAAAGCTTACGAGCAATATCAGGCCGTAGAAATGGAGCTTTTAGTGCAGGACGACGAGCCTGACTCTGACGAGGTCGACGACCGCGTCACACAGCTTTCAATAAATATTGAAAAATTAAAGAAAAAATTACTAAAACCTTCGCAGGACTCTCACTTGCAGGGCTCATCTGATCAATACAGAACGACGCATTTGCCGAGCATTGATATCCAAACGTTCGATGGAAAAGATATTGCTTGTTACAAGCCATTCATGGACCTCTTCACGGCGATAATACACTCAGATAAAAGGCTGTCTGATGTTCAAAAGCTTTTTTATTTAAAGAAATATATTAAGGGAGAACCACTTACACTGATAGACAACTTGCCGCTGACCAACGAATCCTACGACTCTGCTGTCAAGATCTTAGAGACACGCTACAACAATCCGATGCTGCTCGTCAACAACCACATAACGTCGATACTCGATTTGCCGGCAATTCACCGAGGTACGGCACAACAGCTACGAGATTTGGTGGCGCAGATTCGGCAGCAGATTTCTGCCCTTAAGAATATGAAGGAGCCCGTCGACTACTGGGATTCAATCTTAGTTTGCATAATATCCCGCAAGCTTGATCCATTGACCGTCAGGCTATTTCACGCAGACAGGGATATGGGAAGTATGCCTTCAATAAATGAACTATTGATATTTTTAGATAAGAGGGCAATGTCCCTGGAGGTAAGCCCATCTTTTGTAAATAGTAAGAGCAAGGTTGTTAATTTCTCTAAGATTTCCGAAGCGTCAAAGTGTAAACTGTGTGGTCAATCTCACAAATTATTTAAATGCCCTAAATTTATTTTAATGTCGATAAATGAGCGTTTAGAATATGTAAAAGCAAATAACTTTTGTAAAATATGTTTATGTTCCCATGCTAGCAAGTGTCGTTTTCATTTTAAATGTACAGTATGTGCCTCTAAAATCCATAATACTTTAATACATCATGATGAGCACAGGTCTGTGCCGAGTGATGCTCAGGCACATCAACACCAAGAGCAGATATCGCAACCTGAGGTAAGTTTGCATTCGTCCAAGCAATCAAGTACTAATGTGCTCTTACCTACTGTAAAGGTTTTAGTTTCAGACTCACAAAAAAATAAATATATAGTGCGTGCATTGTTAGACTGTGGCAGTCAAACATCTTTTTGTACAAACACTTTAGTTAATACGCTGGGCATCCCAACATACACGCAGCAGCATAATGTTGTGGCATTTGGGGGTCAGCCAATACATAAAATTGATAAAGCTGTCAATTTAACATTACATTCTATGACAGAAAACTTTAATATTTCTGTCACTTGTTCTGTAGTAGATAAGGTCACAGGGAAGTTGCCACAAAGGTCAATAAACTTATCAAGGTTCAAAATACCTAAACATGTGACACTTGCTGATACTGAATTCTATATTCCAGGTGAAATAACACTACTGTTAGCTGCTGACATTTTCTTTCGAGTTATAAAAGATGGAAAAATTGAGGGAAGTCCAGAGGATCCGATACTGCTCAATACCCGGTTTGGATACGTCATTTCAGGTGACTTCTTTCCATCTTTTACTCATAAGTCCGTTGCTATGCATGTTGTAGAGCACACTCCTGGTCTTGAGTCTCTAGTCAGTAAGTTCTGGGAGACAGAAAAGGTCCCAGAGCTTTATTCTGAAAAACTACCGGAGCTAGAATATTGTGAAAAAATATTTCATGAATCAGTTACTTTAAATAATAATCGTTTTGAGGTTAAATTACCTCTAAAAATAGATGTAAAACAAATTAATACTTCAGAGTCATTTAGTATTGCACTGCAGCGTTTTTATAATTTAGAGAAACGTTTTGCTAAGGAAGATTTATATCGCTCCTTGTACATTGACTTTATTAATGAATATCTTGAACTGGGACATGCAAAGGTAATTGATGTCAACACGTGTTCACCTAATGAGCAACCTTTGTATTTCCTCCCGCATCACGCAGTTTTACGAACTGACAAGAAAACAAATAAATTACTTGTCGTTTTTGATGGCAGTGCAAAGATTAAAGGTAGCGTTAGTTTAAATGATATATTATGCAACGGGCCTGTTAATCAAAAGCAATTATTTGAAATATTAATTTTATTTCGCACATATAAGTATATAATTATGTCTGATATTCGTCATATGTACAGACAGATTAATGTGCACCCCGATCAGAGGGCTCTCCAAAATATACTATGGCGCGAAAGTTCAGATAAAGAATTACTATGTTTACAATTAAAAACAATAACTTATGGTTTAACAAGTTCTGCCTATTTAGCAATACAATGTCTGATTGAACTGGCCAACACTTATGAGGCTCAGTATCCATTAGCTTCAAGGGCTATATTACATAATTCCTATTGTGATGACATCATTACCGGTGCAAACAGCTTTCAAGACGCCATGCAGTTAAGAAAAGAACTAACTGATCTTCTGCAATTAGGAAGTTTTGATTTGCATAAATGGTGTTCCAATGAAAAGAGTTTACTGTCAGATTTACCAGTAGATAAGTTGGTTTTTGAACAGAGAGACTTGGACCGGGAGTGTCTCATAACAAAAGCACTTGGTCTTTTGTATGAGCCCATGGAAGACATATTGAAACTCAGTGGTAACGCAGTGTCTTCACCAAAAGATCCCGTTGTCCCTACAAAACGATCGGTATTGAGCGCAGTCAGTAGGCTGTTTGATCCTCTGGGTTTCGCTGGCCCGCTGATAGTTAGAGCCAAGTTATTACTGCAACAAATCTGGCAATGTAACTTAGACTGGGATCAGCCACTTCCTGTTGAATTAGCAAAAACATGGCAACAGTTTCATTTAGAGATCTCTACTATGTCTGATATTAAGGTAAAGCGTTACTTGCACATGTTCGAATCTGATGAAACTGAGCTAATTGGGTATTGTGATGCATCTATGACTGCTTATGGCTGTTGTATATATGTAAAGGTAAAAGTAGATGGTAAATATCATGTATACTTATTATGTTCAAAGTCGCGTATCGCTCCCTTACATTCAAAGTTAACTGTGCCGAATCTAGAATTAAATGGCGCATTATTACTAGCTAAACTTGTACATAAAATTTCCAATTTACTTCCAAATGTTAAAAAAATTAATCTATTTTGTGATTCTAAAATAGTATTAGGTTGGTTAAGTTCTTTTAATAGCATTAAGTTACCTGCTTATATGGGTAATCGAGTAAATGAAATTTCTAAGTTTACAAATAGTATGTTATGGCTATACACACCTGGATCATGTAATCCAGCAGATATCTTATCCAGAGGCTGTGATCCACATAGCCTATGTGAAAATAAAATGTGGTGGCACGGACCAGATTTTTTACAAAATTGTAACAATTATAATTTTTACTTATCGAAAATAGAGTCTCCTTTAATTAATACGGAACAACAAGAGAACTCTGATATGTACATAAATACTACTCAACATTCTATTCTCCCGGATAAGCATAATAATTTGTTACCAATATTCACTAAATTCTCTAGTTTCAATAAATGTGTATTTGTTATGTCATACATTCTAAGGTTTATAAATAAATGTAAAAAGTTACCGGTAAATACTGGAAGCCTCTCTGCTCAAGAAATCAGAGATGCCATTCAAACTTTAATAAGAGGTGTTCAACTTCAATATTTTTCAGAAGAGTTAAAATGCTTAGAGAATAATAAGGAAATTAAATCAAATTTAAAATCCTTAAATCCTTTTATTGATAAAAATTATATGCTAAGAGTAGGTGGACGCTTAACAAATGCAGATCTGCCCTTCGCAAAGAAGTTTCCAGTCATTCTTCCAAAGAAATGTTATCTTACTCAAATAATAATAAGAAATGAACATTTGAATTTGTTACATGGAGGCTTAAAGCTTGTTATGAGTAGTTTGTCTCAAAAATATTACATTATAAACTCGGTTCGAGTTGTTGAAATTCGAACAGCTGACAGTAAAATGCATCTGCGGGCTGTTTCTAAATTAATCATATTACCTATTGATATATAATAATTTTTAGCACAATTTATTTATTTATTTTTGTCACAAATTGACAGATTTATTTTATTTTTCTGGCCTGGCAATTTTGTTAGAGTCAACAAGAAGTAGGTTTCAAAGTACCTATGAAACCTCTTTTTATAGCTTTGTATTTACTTTTCTTAATTTGAAATATTTTATATCTTCTTTTGTTTCTTCTTTTTTCTTGTTGTGTCATCTCATGTATGCACTAACTAACTAACTAAATAAATATTTTATAATATTTCAATACTTTTGTTTGCTTATATCTAACACTAAGTAATAATTTGGCAAATGAAATTATGCAGAAAATTGTTTGGGAAGTGATAATTTGTCAATTTCTTTTAGATAAAACAAGGGAGACCCAAAAAAACGATATACTACTTAACATGAACAAATTGAAAAAACAAGTGTGCAAGAATTTGACGCCTATAAAGGGGCTATTTGAAAAAGCATTTGACACAATGAATACGTCGAGCAAATCAATGCTCGAGACCCGAAATAAATGCTTTGAGTTTGAATAAATAAGTACAAAGAAAAAAAAAAATATATAATCATCATAATGACGGGACCAACTCTTGTAATTGAAAGATTCTGCCACGTATATTTAGTACCCATTTAGTGCTATTTTGTACCAGTTCTTAAAAAAATTGTACCTAAGCGGTTTACATGGAATTCCACGATAACACTGGTCCCGCCATTATGATGCATCATAATGACGAGACCAAGCCTGTATTCCAAAACTACAACGAATTACATCATTCTGATCAAACCATTATTTAGTACATAATTTAGTACCTCCAAAAATCAACAGTGGGTGACGGAGATCTTAGTAGTTTCTTTACAAAATTAAATTTTAATTTTTGACATTTTCTACGCCTGAATAATTTAACGAGCAAAAATACTTCCAGTAAAAAGTTGCAGCTACGTTTCGTGCAGGCGCTTTATTATTAATCATATTATTTATATAACGATATGTTTTTGTGTTTAAATATCGGTTAGGCCAAGCAGGAAAATTAATATTATACGTTCTTTAACATATTTTATAAAGGTATTACTATAAAATAATCGGTGAATCCTACTTTTTAACTATGTATACCTATTTACGAGAGGGTCAGTCTGCAACATAAATGTGGGCTATTTTATAATATTAATTATTAAATCTGCGATCATTAGTAAGTTTAGTCGATTCTGTTATTTCTGAACTATATCTTAATCTGTTGATTTGAGTTTCCAAACGTAACTTTAAAGTACGGACAGACGTGCTCATTAGTAGCACGGAAGCATGCTTTTATTGAGCAAGTGCTCATTAGTAGCACGTGTGTCACAACATTCCTAGTAATGAGCATGCTTATTTTGAGCATGCTCAAAAATCAACCGACGTTTGATTTTCGACCATGCTAGGTAGCAAAAAAATGAAAACAAAAAAAAATGAGCATGCTCGCAATAAGCATTCTTATCCTCAGGTGGGGATAAGAATGCTTATTGCGAGCATGCTCATTTTAAGCAAGCTATGAGCATGCTTATTTTTGAGCACGTCTGCCCGTACCATTAAGGCTTAGACGAAGGGATAGAGGAGAAACAAAAGGCGGTTGTAACGATGAAAACTTTACTAAAATATAAGCTGATAAAAATATACGAAAGGTGTATATTTCTGTCAATCCAACAAATTCTTCCATCCTACATAAATAGGTACCCACTTAATATTTTTTACTGACAATTGAGATATTATAACCTGAGTCAATAAAGAAAACATTGGCTTCCTCACTTCTCAAAACATTACCGTGAACACATCCAATATTTATTTTGATAAGCATAATGCTACTATGTCTTTCACGGTTTGACACTGAGAAGACTTGCGATTAGATTTATTCAGTAACTGAAATAATTCATTAAGGTATTCCTTTGTTGTTTTAAGCTTAGTAAATGCATTTACAGCTGCTCCGCTTAACGCAGATGAGTCGTCACATACCCACTTCATTTGGTGGTTTATTTTCAACCGACTTCAAAAACGAGGAGGTTCTCAATTCGTCTGTATGCTTCTTACGCGATTACTCCGCCAATTATGCATTGATTTTGATGATAGGGTTTTTTGTTTGGTAGGGTATGACCTACCAAACAAAAAACCCTATCATCAAAATCAGAGCTGGTCCCATATAAATTTTATTAACTTTGCTTGGGAGTTTCAATACTTAATACGTTTTTTTCTCACTTAGCCTTTGTAGATGATATGATGATAAGTTCCTAGCTCTGTTATTTACATAGCAGGTAGTGGTATTCGAATTTGTATGGGGTAGGTACCACAACGAAAAAGTGTTTTTTTTTTACAAAAAATTTAACTGACTTCCAAAAAAGCCAGAGCAAGTTCCAGAGGAGGTATTTACAGGAGAGAGAGTGGATCTCTCCCACCTGAAAATATTCGGATGTAGAGCTCAGGTTCTGGTAAAGGATCATAGTCGGAAGAAGTTTGATCCGAAGACGGTTCAAATGATAATGACTGGGTATTCGACCAATTCGAAGGCGTACCGTTTTATCAATTTGGAGAATGATCCAACGAGGATTATCATCGCTCGAGATGCTACATTTATGGAAAATGTTTCCGTGACTACTAAAGAGAAATAAAAAGTCGTTGTTCCTGTTTCTAAGAAGAATGCTGTGGTCATAGATTTACAGCATGACATTCCTGGAATTAGTCGTTCCACTACTCAACCAGAGGTTCCAAGGATTGCTGGTCCTGTTGCAGTGGGGGTTCCGGTGACTAGTTCGAATGTCAATGAAGAAGAATTTGAAAGTGTTTCTAGTACAACGAGAGCTAGTTCACTGACAAGATCGGATTCTGAAGAGAATTTTTACGACTCTGTTGACGTAGAGAATCCTACGACAGAGGATTTGCAAAGTTCAGCTTCTGTCGACTAAGAGTGTCCTATGGCAGAAGATTTGCAAAGTTCGAGACGTTACTCTGCTCGAAATAGGGTTCCGAAGCGGGAGAAAGACATGGTATACAATTTCCATGTGTCAGATGATCCTGATCCTATTTCAGTTAAAGATGCCATGGAGCGTTCTGACAAGAAGTTTTGGGTAGAAGCGATGAAGGATGAGTTCAATTTTCCTTGAAGGTGAATGGAACCTGGGAATTGGTTAATCGACCATTAAACGCTAATGTTATTAAAACAAAATGGGTTTTCAAGTTGAAGATTGGAGCTGATGGCAGCACCCAGCGCTATAAGGCCAGGCTGGTTGCTAAGGGTTATTCGCAAAAACCTGGTGAAGACTATTTTGAAACATTTGCACCGGTAGTCAAGATGTCGTCAATTCGTCTTCTACTAGCACTGGCAGTTGAGAAGAACCTGAGTGTTCATCATATTGATGTTACCACCGCTTTTCTAAATGGAGATCTGCATGAAGAGATTTATATGGAACAGCCGCAATCTTTTGTTCAAGAGGGGAGTGAAGGCAAGGTTTGCAAACTGAAGAAAGCCATATATGGCCTTAAGCAAGCTGCCAGGTGTTGGAACCAAAAGATCCATGAGCATATTATAGAGATAGGGTTTTCTCAGTCTAAATATGACCAGTGTGTTTACACAAAAAATCATGAAGAAACTTTCACTGTCATAGCTCTGTATGTGGATGATTTTTACATATTTGTGAATAAAGCTGAACAAGCTAGGACGGTGATACATCAGATAGGAAGATCATTCAAAATAAATCTCATCCGATGGTGCAAAAATAATGAGATGCATCTGAACTCAAAGAAATGTTATCATGTTAAGTATACAAGAAAAAATAATTATATAGAGACAGTATACTACATTAATGAAGACAAGGTTAATGAAGTAGACACTATACGCGACCTTGGAGTTATGTTTGACAAAAAATTAACGTTTGTGCCACACTTAGATCATGTTGTTAAAAAAGCGTTAAAAATGTTGGGGTTTGTCATAAGACAATGCAAAGGTTTTCGTCAAAGTAAAACAAAAATTTTACTCTACTATAGTTTGGTTCGCAGCATATTAGAGTACTGTAGTGTGGTGTGGCGGCCGCACTATGCTACTCATAGTTTGCGTCTAGAACGTGTCCAAAAGCGCTTTGCTTGGCATTTAGCTTTCTCTGTCGGTATAGCTAAAAAAACGCCCTCTTACAAAGACAGATTGAAAGTCTTCAACATGCATACCTTGGAGGAGCGTAGACGATTAAACGATGCAATGTTTGCCTGTAAAATCTTGAAAGGAAATATTGACTCGCCGCCGCTGCTTGCACTTATAAACTTTTGTGCTCCTGCAAGAATTCCACGAAAGCCCATAACTCCACTTCGTCCTCCACAGAGAAGAACGGTGTTGGGATCTAACTCTCCATGCGCTAGGTTCTGTAGGGTTTTGAATGGTTGCAGCGTTCTAATCGATGTCCACTTTGATTCTCTGACTAAGCAGAAATCTAAGATCTTGAGTTGTTTATCTGGTGTAAGGTATTAATTTGTTCCTATTTAATTGTTTTTGTTTTATTATTATTTTTAATGTTCATTTTTGTCTTTAAATTTTTGGCAATCACACTAATTGCATTACCAAGTCATTAGTTACAGGTACTTGGGCTTCATATTTCTTTTTTTTTGTCCTTTGTTTTAAGTTAGCTGTAAACTGAACATGTACCTTGGCTTACAATTAGCATAATTTAATTTAGCTCATGCGGTGTTTACCTTTAAGTAATTGTTACACTGTGCAAAGTTCTCAAAGACCATGTTTTTTATTTTTTAAGATGTTAGTGTAAACAATTGTTGGTGAACCAAATAAAAAAAAAAAAAAAAAAAAAAAAATAAGGATTTGGGTGAGGCAAGAGAATGTCTTGGTGTCCGGATCGAGAGGAAGAGTGTAAGTGAAATCCACTTGTCTCAAAAGAAATACATTTCAAAAATATTGGAAAATTATGGAATGATGGACTGTAAACCAGTTAGTACACCGGTTGAAATAAATCTTCGTCTAAAATCTGGTGAAAAGAATGACAACATGCGGTATCAGGAAATTATCGGTTCACTAATGTACCTGGCATGTTGTACAAGACCTGATATATCGTATGCAGTTACGATGCTAAGTCAATTTAACAACTGCAATGATTCTACTCACATGGCGGCACTGAAACGAGTACTTAGGTATCTAAAGGGGACAGCGGAACTATCGTTGTGTTACAAAAAATGTAATAAGCCTTTGGTTGCCTATGCAGATGCAGATTGGGGAAATGGGCCTGATGGGAAGTCTTTCTCTGGTTATACCCTAGTTTTCGGTGGTGCTGCGGTGTCTTGGCAGTCTATAAAACAGCGTTGTGTTGCGTTAAGTACTGCTGAAGCTGAGTACATCGTAATCTGTGAGGTCTCTAAGGAAGTGATATCAGTAAATGGCTTATATTCTGAACTGACTGGCCGGAATGACACTGTGACTATTTTTAGTGATAGTCAAAGTGCCAGTAAGCTAGTTTATACTCCTGCTATTGGAAAACGTTCAAAACATATAAATATAAAATATCATTTCGTTAGGGAGTTAGCAGAGCAAAGGGTAATTTGTGTTGAATACTGTGAGACTGCCCTTATGCCTGCTGATATGTTGACGAAGGGAGTTGGTAAGCAGAAACATGTGTTCTGCACACAGCATAGTGGATTAAGTGGGGGTGTTGAACTATGAAGGTTTTATTGCACTATGCTCTAGGAGTAGAGTCTTCTGTCGTTGTTGCATAGCAACTGTTATTATGTTTTGTTGTGTCATCTTGTGTTTTTTCAGATGAAGTTAATTTTGTTATATTAAAATATAACTAACTTTATTAAACCCATGGACTTATTAAACCACTGTGTTACGATAATATCATATATTTTATTGTAAGCAGGCTCCGCCAATAGTTTCGTACGTCTGTCATTGCCGCGATTCGCGAGCCAGCATTTTGTTTCGTCATTTGTGTAATTTTTGTTTAGTTTGGTTCAGAAAAGTCGAAAACATCGCGATGCAGAGTGAGAAATCTGCACGTGTGTCACCGACGGCGAGCCGCGCAAGTTGGCGAGTGTAGTGTGTCTATGATGTAATTGATTATGGTCGTCACTTGACGTCTTGTTCTTGTCATACTTATTTTTCCTTTAAATAATAACTTGTGTTTTAGCAGAATAAAGCCAAGATTTTCTATCGGTATTTTCGTTTAAATGTATCAATTTATTCTGCTATAAATATGTCTAAAAATGATACAAAACCGGATACGCAAAAATCCGAAAAATCTCCAAGCATGTCACGATATCTACGACCGGACCGTTTTGATATCGAACCAGGAACGGTGGCGGCTGATTCAAAATGGAGACATTGGTATACAACTTTCTCTAATTTTATAATTGAAGAGAATTCTAGTATTTCTGATTCTATGAAACTGAAACTGTTGACGAATCATCTTTCTCCAACGATTTTCTTATTTATTAACGAATGCGATACGTTTGACAATGCTATTACACGGCTTAACGAGATATATATCAAACCTTTCAATGAAATACATTCACGCCATGTTTTGTCAACTCGCAAACAGCAATCAGATGAATCGATATCTAAATATATTCAAGCTTTGAAACAACTCGCGCAAGATTGTACGTTTAAAAGCGTTACTGCTGATGAGTATAAGCAAGAGTACATACGTGACGCGTTCATATCAGGAATTTCTTCGCAAAAGATACGCCAAAGACTGCTAGAAAATACGGTACTTAGCCTAGATGACGCTTTTCGACAAGCTATTGCAATTGATTCGGCTGAGAAACATAGTCTCGCATTTGTAAACACGCTTGATGCATCCCAACTTAATGCTATAACATCCAATAATCATATCCAACCTTCTGAACCAAGCCAAAGCTCAAACTTAGCGGCTATGACACAAAGGAAAAGACGTTGCTTCTTTTGTGGATCTGATACTCTACATCAACGCATCAAATGCCCCGCATTTAACTCTATATGTCAAGTTTGTTCGAAGAAAGGGCACTTGGCACGTGTATGTCGATCTTCGAAGCCTGTCGCGAACGCAGCGGCCAACAATGAGGAAAGCAACGCTTGTATTTCGGCTGCATCTCCGTCCAGTCTACGGAAAGCGACAATACCTATATTATTGAATGAAACTCGTGCTGAAGCACTGATTGACACGGGAAGTTCTGTAAGTTTTATCGACGAGGCTTTATCGAGAATAATGAATCTCAGAAGGAAGAACATTAATCAATCCGTCTCTTTGGCTTCCCTTAATCATGTATCTTTTGTCAATGGATTGTGTCAAGCGACTATCAAACTTGACAAACATATTTACAAACAACATCCTCTCCTCATCGTGCAGAACCTGTGTGCTGATGTAATCATTGGCCATGATCTCCTCAAACATCATCAGTCACTAGAATTTCAACTTGGAGGTGAAAGAGAGCCTCTACATATATGCAACGTTATGCAGGCATCTGTGCCTCAGGCCTCTGTCTTTTCTAACCTCTCACTTGATATACGGCCGATTGCTATCAAGTCCAGATCCTACTCAGAAGAAGATGAACGGTTTATTAAAGAGGAAGTATCTAAGTTATTAGTGAGCGGCATAATCGAACCGAGCATGTCACCATGGAGGGCCCAGGTTTTAGTAACGGGAGGTGTTAGTCACCGTAGACGAATGGTAATAGATTACTCTCGTACTATAAACCGGTACACTGAATTGGATGCCTTCCCCTTGCCGAAAATAGAATCCATTATATCTAAAGTCTCAAAATACAACTTCTTTAGTCAAATAGACCTAAAATCCGCGTATCATCAAGTGCCGATCTTATCAAAAGAAAAACCTATGACGGCATTTGAAGCTTGCGGAAACTTGTATCAATTTACACGAATACCGTTCGGTGTAACCAATGGTGTAGCTGCCTTTCAAAGAACGTTATCCTTTATCATAGAAACTGAAAAGCTGGCACATTCTCTTACCTTGACGACGTCACAGTCTGTGGCAAAACAAAAGAAGATCATGATAAAAATCTGAAACGATTTATGGATGCAGTTACTAAATACAATTTGACTTTGAACGAACAAAAATGTATATTTAGCTCTGAAGAAATAAACTTACTCGGATATACAATTCACAATAATATTATAAAACCTGATGAGAATCGACTTAAACCCCTTTTGAATCTACCATTACCAAACGACAGCAGCAGTCTTAAACGAACTCTTGGTATGTTTGCACACTACTCGAAGTGGATACCGAACTTCTCTACAAAAATACAATCGCTAATTCGTGCGAACATTCCGCTAAACAAAGAATCAACTGAATGCTTTCAACAATTGAAATCTGAAATCGCCAAAGCCGCACTGGTAGCCATAAATGATTCGGATTTACTTACCGTAGAAACCGACGCTTCTGAGTACGCTATTGCTGGCACCTATCTCAATGTGGCAGGCCTGTCGCTTTTTTTTCTCGTTCACTCAATGATTCAGAGAAAAAGCACCCTTCCATAGAAAAAGAAGCTTACGCGATCGTTGAATCCTTACGGAAGTGGCGTCATTATCTACTTGGAAGACACTTTTTATTAATCACAGACCAAAAATCTGTAGCTTTTATGCTGAATCAAAAGCACGCCAGCAAAATCAAAAATGAAAAAATCGAAAGGTGGCGTTTAGAACTCTCTTGTTTCAAATACGATGTGATATATCGCCCTGGCAAAGAAAACGTCTCTGCAGATGCGATATCAAGAGTTTGTGCTGTTATGAACACGGATAAATTATATGAATTACACAATTCCCTTTGCCATCCAGGTATAGTTAGAATGGCGCATTGGGTTCGTACAAAGAATCTTCCCTTTACAATTAACGATGTTAAATCTATGACAGCATCTTGCCGTGTCTGCGCGGAATTGAAAACACGTTTCATGAAAACCAAGGGTCACTTAATTAAAGCTATCGAACCTTTCCAGCGTCTGAACATTGACTTTAAAAAGGACCTCTGCCGTCTAACACTCATAACAAATACATTCTTACTATCATTGACGAATACTCAAGATTCCCATTCGCATATCCATGTAGCGATCTTACAGCACAAACTGTTATCAAGTGTCTCAAAGACTTGTTCCTTACTTTTGGTTCTCCAGCCTATATTCATTCAGATCGGGGAACAGCATTTATGTCTCAAGAACTTAAACAATTTCTGCATTCTTATAATGTTGCTTCCAGCAGGACAACTCCCTATAACCCAGAAGGAAATGGCCAAGTAGAGCGGCTAAATGGAACCCTTTGGAAAACAATCCATCATCCATCCACCAATCCAAGCTATTTCTGAAATCGAGACAGATGCAAACTGCGGACTGGGAACGAGCATTACCTACTGCGGTGCATTCGATTCGATCGCTATTATGTACAGCAACGAACGAGACACCCCATGAGCGACTTTTCTTCCACACCAGACGTTCTCCGACAGGTGAATCAATCCCTTCGTGGTTACTGTCACCAGGTCAAGTCCTCATGAAAAGAAACGTAAGAAACTCGAAATATGACCCTATCGTAGACGAAGTGGAGCTAAAAAGAAAGCTTTAAAAACCGCGGTCTTTAAAACGAGTGATAGATATGTGTACATGTCTATCACTCGTTTTAAAATGTAAATAAGGTGTAAAACATAACATTAATAGGTAGTAAACAATAAAATAGAAAAAATTCAATTAAATTAAAGTAGTAAAAATCATGGCCGATGGGGCCGAAAGTTTCTGGAGAGCGACAACGTACTGGAAGACGTAGCGTTGGCAGGCCTCCCACAAGATGGACCGATGACCTTGTAAAGGCCGCAGGAATCCGCTAGATGCGGGAAGCACAGAATCGGTCGAAGTGGCGGTGCTTGGGGGAGGCCTATGTCCAGCAGTGGACGTCTTTCGGCTGATATGATGATGATGATGAGTAAAAATGAAAAAGAATAGGAGAAAAGATAAGGAGGTAGTAGTAAATAAAAAGAGCGAGCGAACTTTTTTGTTTATGGTGTCATAAATCTCTCACACCGCTCGATATGGCCGACGCTTGACGGATGTAGAAATTATAAATCACCAACTGCCGATTTTTGTATTAAGTAGTTAAAAAATAATTGTTAAAAATGAAAAGAGGAAGAAAAAGTGCAGTTTCCTTGGAGCATCAGAAGAATGTTTTTTTAAAATATGTGAGCGCCTTTAAGAACCACAATTATCTACACTCAAGTCACCAAATTTTCACCAAAATTTGTGAGGATTTAAATTATTTAATGAATCCTAAGAGTCTTTATTTATCCTTAAAAAGAAACTATGATTATTTTTTTGATATCGAGGGCGATTCCGGAATAAAAGTAGATCAAGAAATTATAGAAGAAATTGAAACAGACGACTCCAGCTCGAATTCTGATATTAAAGATGAAAAGTTGAACCACGAGTACATCACTTTTCATTTAGACATTTATTCCTGGGAAAAAAATCAGCCCATTTTTAAGGTTGTTAAAAGAAATAGCTCTCATTTAACTTCTAAATATAGAAACAAGTGGTCCTTACCAAAACATGTTTGGGCTGAAATTTTACGACAAGAATTATGGAAGGCTACTAAGAAACCATGTTCTTGGATTTTTAGATCAGTTACTATAAAAGCACATGAATTTATTAAATTTTATGGTAACTGTAAAGAATGTAAAGCGAAGATAGAAATTTTCTTAATTTGGCCTACAGAAAAAATTGTTACATGTAGATGTACCCTGTGTCAATTTCAACAACTCGATTTTTTACCTAATTTCCATGGACATTTTCATTTTCAGGTTTTGTAAAAAACTGTAATAATAAAGCGCAACATATCCACATTTTATATACATTTTCTAAAAGGGGATTATATGATAATATTACTTAGAGAGTTATTTGGGCCACCGAAATTGGCGAGCCACAGAAATTTTAAAATTCCCACCGAAATTGTATTGTTGACACAGACCTTTAAATCGGTGAATTGTTGATGGCTTTAAACTGGAATCTGATTGTAATGCAAGTGGAACGACCGTTGCATTATCCAGGATTTCAATAGACAATTCTTTGAAACCTAAATGTTTTCCGTGAATGCATTTTATAGGATTGTCAAGACAGTTTTCATCAGTGCTTGACAGTGATCGCATTACAAGAGCTTTGGATGTTTTTGCCCAAACGATCTGATGGATTTTCATAGACCCTGGGAAACATTTTAGGACTTTTGGGAAAAGCCAATCCTTTTCATTCACTTCATAGTTGTTGACAATCTTTATTTTCACACCTGTGACGGTTGTTTGAAAACCTTTCACTAAAGCGTTAAATATCTTTGATGTCTTTGCCAAAGGTCCGATCTGCAGATCTCTTAAGAACACCGTCTACACCGTCAGGAGCTCCTTTTCCATGCCCACATTCACAATAATGCCATATCACTCGAGACAAATCTGGGAAGTATAGTTGAAGCTGCGATATAATGTAAGTTTTTTTTTGTTTCTGTATTGTCCTGACGGAGAATCGGATATGAGGTGGAGAACTGATCTAAGAGGTGCAACAGCTTCAATATCTTGCAAAATTGGTATTAAATGTATTAAATTCCTACGCAACTCCTCAGCTTTGACAGGGCAGCTTTAAATTTTTTCTCTTCTTTTTTAACCTTTCTTGACTATCTTTTGTCTTTTTGGATTCCTAAAGTAAAGAAGATATTTAAAATACTGTTGAGTCTATTTAAACTCTCACATTTGATTTTGAAAGCATGCATGAGCAAAATAATGGAATATAACAGACTGCAATGGATTGGATAATGCTATATCTGTGGTGTGTTCCTCTGTGGCCGGACCACAGTTTAGTACTCAGATGCTATAGTTCGAAATAATACCTACCTAAAGTCTACTTTCATCCGAATATATACATATTTTTAGTACCTCAAGAGATATCTTTTTAATTAACAATTTATGTGGTCCGGCCGCCAGGCAGTGCTCTCTGGCCGCGCCACCTCAAATTAAATAGAGTATAATGAACTATTAATAAATCAATATCCCGAAAAAAACTACCTAAAGAGTACCTTGCATACGACAAATATGGTCCAATAAATCCCTTTAGTTAAGGAGTTATTGGTCGTAGGGTGTGGTCCGGCTGGAAGGTATATTCTGCAGCAAGTCAATTTTGCAATATTTAATATTAACTATCCATAAATCAATTTATATAATAGTACCTTTTCTCTACTCTTCGTTGATACTTTCTTCTCTCAAGAAACTATTCATTTTTATTAATTAATCTTTAAAGTATGTGGCGCGGCTAGGGAGGATTACTTTCAGCAAATACAGCGAAATATGCTTTATTTCTTTATGCCAACGAAAACTGCATAATAAGTACTTTATAAAAAAACCTGGACTTCATCTATAAACTTTTATTTTTATTACCAACAATGATTTTGAAAAAGGTGCACTTTTTGGTTTTTGTTTACCTATCTACCTACGAATAGTTAGTTAATTTGACGAAGTAGATTGAATTTAAGCATTTAACCCTTTAAACAAGAAATAACAATGAAAAAAAGAGTGTACCTAAACCGCGTATTAAAAATATAGTCAATCAGTATTACAAATAATGGAGTTTTGAAGTTATTTTCCAACTTTAAAATGCAAGGCCTAAATTAAAAATAAACATTTGATAAAAATAAGTTATAATTTACAATTTTGCGTATAAAATACAATGAACATTCATTTGCTGGTTTTTAGTCCTTATAACTTTAGTACTTAAATCATCATATGTTTCCCAAGTATCATCCAGACGCTTGCAGTGAGCGACGTTATGGCGAATATTTGATAAATACTCAATCACGGACAACAGTGTAAATATTTTTCCTTGTAATGTCATAGTGTCTGGAATGTCATTTAAATCAACGCCTAAATCAATTTCAAATATTAATAAATCATTCAATGTGTAGTTAATAATTTGTTTACCGGTACATTTTACACCGTCGTCATTACTTTTAACACATAGCACACCTGAATCAATTTCTAACATTGTTTGAGCCGATTCTTCAAGGGCTGAAATGCCTTTATCAGACAAAATTAGTTCATTCAGTGGCATGTACGAACATACTTGTTGAGATGTGGAGTTGTTCTGACTGCATTGTGTATTTGTGCATCGTTTTTCAGATATAACTATAGGAATATCTTTTAATACAATTTTGTATAAAACAAAAGTAATATTCGACATACAATTTATGATCGTCAAGACATTTGTGATTGTTTTGTCAAAATAATATTTGTTTATAATATTGGCTCGTATGCTGTATAAATGGGATCTTTATTAGCAAGAGACTTAATAAGCGTCATAAAACCGGATGTTTTTGTTTCTATTAGTTTGCGGATGTTCATTCTATCTATACAAGCAACTGCTAAACATTGCACCAGACAATCGAAGGCGCAAGTATTTTCTACAACTACGCCTTTAATACAAGTTGAACTACTACTTCCATTATATGCGTTATAAACAGTGTCTTGAGGTAGCTTAACTGGCCAATAACTATACCGTTTCCCCTACAAATGGCTTACAAAATATTGGAAGGAGTTTAAATTTATACTAAGTTCCGCAATTTATAAAACCTATTGTATTAACAATTTTTTATTGTTAATATTTGATTATGAAAATATATATTTCTTTTTCGTATACTTATTGTTTATTTTAAACCAAAATTTTCACTTATTTCGTCAAATTAATTACCTATTCTTAGGTAGATAGGTAAACAAAAACCAAACCCTTTTTCAAAATCATTGTTGGTAATAAAAATCAAAGTTTATATATGAAGTCCAGTACCCTAATTAGGTAATGCACGATCAATTTTAAATTGAAACAAATTGCGAATCCATTGCTTCATAAGTTCAAAAAAAAAAAATTGAGCAGATTTCTTTTTCGAACTAATGAAGCAATGGATTCGCAATTTGTTTCAATTTAAAATTGATCGTGCATTACGTAATTTGGGGGCAGGTCTTTTTATAAAGTACTTATTATGCAGTTTTCGTTGGCATAAAGAAATAAAGCATATTTCGTTATTTTTGCTGAAAGTAATCCTCCCTAGCCGCGCCACATACTTTAAAGATTAATTAATCAAAATGAATAGTTTCTTGAGAGAAAAAAGTATCAACGAAGAGTAGAGAAAAGGTACTATTATATAAATTGATTTATGGATAGTTAATATTAAATATTGCAAAATTGACTTGCTGCAGAATATACCTTCCAGCCGGACCACACCCTACGACTAATAACTCCTTAACTAAAGGGATTTATTGGACCATATTTGTCGTATGCAAGGTACTCTTTAGGTAGTTTTTTTCGGGATATTGATTTATTAATAGTTCATTATACTCTATTTAATTTGAGGTGGCGCGGCCAGAGAGCACTGCCTGGCGGCCGGACCACATAAATTGTTAATTAAAAAGATATCTCTTGAGGTACTAAAAATATATATATGACGGCGGGAGCGTGGGCGTAGCGATAACGGGGTCATCATCTTCGTTTCTTGGTACGGGTTCCATGAGGTAGGTGGGTACTCGGGCAAACCAGTAAAACGTAGAAATACAATCACTGTCACGTTTATTCGGCAATTTACAATAGTTGTCGTTATTAGTAGCAAAGAAGAAAGGCTTGTACGGTGAACGTGACAGTTTCGATCTTATCATCTGCACTATGATCTGGCGTCAGCTACAGCCATCCGAATCTCGTATATTCAAATTTCGATCGACTCTGTCCACGTTTGTGGCGGGAAAATTATAGCGCCACCTAACGGCGTTCACTGTACTAACCGATCTGCCAATAAGAATTAAGTTACAGTTTGACCAATATTATGAAATCAACGGGTAGTAATTTTGGTAAAGTTGTCGTCTTGGAATTGCTTGCGACGACACGGCCAAACTGATGAATCACACGTCCTCGTGTGTATCTGTAACAAAATTCTCATTTGTAGCAAAACTCTTGCTCGGCTTAACCTGACTACAAGGTTGACTTGAAGGTTAACATAATACA
Source organism: Conistra vaccinii (assembly GCA_948150665.1). Lineage (NCBI taxonomy): Eukaryota > Metazoa > Arthropoda > Insecta > Lepidoptera > Noctuidae > Conistra > Conistra vaccinii. The sequence continues at coordinate 19,870,087 of OX411315.1, forward strand.
AGTTCGAAAGATACCTCATAAGTAAACATAATCAGAATAAACTTTAAGTATTGTACCTACAGTGAGCAATTACAGAAACACACAACACTAATATGACCCGGCTGCTCGGCAGCGTAGTCTCATTGAGACCCAAATAAAACAGTAGTCTTTCAGACCCAGACAATAGTCTTATAGACCCGAACAGCAGTCTCACAGAGACCCATTAGTAGTCTTTATAGACCCGAACAGTAGTCTCACAGAGACTCATTAGTAGTCCTATTGAGACCCAAAAATAATCTTACAGACTCAGCCACCATACATCCAGCCGTGCATTGCACCCTGAACGACTCATAGAATCGCAGTTACAACTACGACTAGACTGTACAGTTTGATTAAGGGTAGGTATTTACTTAGTCATTTTAGTGTGCGTATATTCAAACAATGGCGGAAGTGCTTTCACTATTATTATCTGCACTAGATTCTATGTCAACAATTAGTTCAGATGGAACTTCACATTGAGGCATATTTCTAAGGCGATCGTGGGCATACTTATAGGTTCTGTTACTGGTCAATGATTTCAATGCGTAACGATCGCCTTCAAGTACATCAGTTATTTGAAATGGACCTTTATATTTCGGATCTAACTTTGTTTGATTTCGCTCTTCGTTTTGAATAAGAACCAGGTCACCGACATTAAATTTGACTAATTTAGCCTTATTACTGTCAAAACGAGACTTTTCGTAATTAGAGCTTCGTTCGATATTATGGGCTGCGTGCTCTCTCGTCTCAGAAATATCTATCTCAACTTCAGTATCGTTAACAGTCAAAAGATTCAGTGGTCTAGCTACGCGACCAATCATAAGTTCGAGGGGACTCGCCTTTGTCACTCTATTTACAGTGCAATTTAACGCCAGTTGTACCTCGTCAAGGGCGTCTTGCCACGATCTTTGCGATGTTTCTACTGCAGTAAGCATGCTTTTTAGTGTACTCATCACGCGTTCTACCTGACCGTTAGCTCGGCTGGAACCTGTCGCGATTAGATGAAGGTGAATGTTATGCGAACTACAGTATTCTTTGAATTCTTTACTAGCAAAGCAACGACCCTGGTCTGCTATTACGCGTGAGGGTGCACCAAAGAGAGCTACACTAGATTTAAGCGCCTTTACGACACTAGTGGTGTCGATACGAAGCGTGTGATAAAGAAGCACAAACTTTGTGAATGCGTCTATCAACACTATCACGTATTCTTTTTGATCGTTTTTACCGCTTAATTTACCGGTAATATCGGCATGCACTGTATGCCAGGGGACAGTAATTTTGGGGATAGGATGAAGCTCTGCTTGGATACGTCCGGAATGAGACTTTGAAACTTTGCACGTGATGCAATTATCTACGAATTTACGTACGTACTTAGCCATACCGTCAAACCAGTAATGTTCATATACCTTCTCTAATGTTTTATCCGCGCCTAGATGCATTATCGATTCGTGTACGTGATTTATAACGGACCATCGAAACGCACGCGGTACTATCGGCAGACAACGCGTGCGATTATTTCTTTGCACTTTACGATGCAATACACCCGATCGCAGCTCATATGTCTTGGCAATGTCGGCAGGGAGTTGATTTTCTTTGAGCTTTATGACAATAGCTTGAATTTCGTCATCTCGCAACTGTTCAGCCAATAGCCAATTTTCTGACAGAGTTGTAAGGTCAATTCGTTTTTGTTCTACCCTCTCGACCGTTGAGATATTATTAGGTAATGCGGGTAGTTCGGGCAAAGGGTTGCGAGATAAGAAATCAACATGGCTCATACGTTTACCCTCCCTGTAGACAATCTCAAAATCATATGCCTGTAGGAAAGCCCAATAACGATGGACTCGCGGGGAAAGATCAACCTTGTTGTGAGATGCTTTTAGGGAATTACAATCAGTAACAACTACAAAGTGACGTCCCTGAAGGTAATGATGGAAACGTTTTACAGCCTTCACCACCGCCAGAGTTTCCAACTCATATGAGTGGTATCTCGACTCGGCGTCTATGGTTCTTCGACTGTAGTACTCGACAACGCGCAATTGACCATCTACTTGTTGAAATAAAATACTACCATAACCGACAGCACTCGCGTCAGTGTGTAATTCAACCGGAAGGTCTGGGTCAAAAATCGTAAGTACCGGTTTGTCGGTTAAAATAGAAATAATTTTCTGTCTGACCTCTTCATGCTCAGGTTTCCAGTTGAATTGGGTACTGGTGTTCAAATGAAACAATGGGAGCATAATAAGTGAGAAACTCTTTACGAATTTTCGAAAATAGGAAGCCAGGCCTATAAATTGCCTCAATTGAGAACTATTTTCGGGAGGAGGGAGCTTACTAAGCGCCTCTACTTTACGAGGGTTTGGTCGGATCTGCCCTGAAGAAATATCATAGCCCAAAAACTCGACTCTTTGTTTGAGGAAAGAACACTTCGAGAGGTTTAGTGAAAAACCAGCATCGGTCAAGGCAGTTAACACCTCACGTAGCCTAGTAAGTCCTTCTTCTACGTTGGTTGATGGGATTAAAATGTCATCTAAATAGAGAATCGCGTATGAAAAAGCTAAAGGCCCCAGAGCGTTGGATACTGCTCGCTGAAAAACACTGGGCGCATTGCGTAAACCGAAGGGCATGGCTAGATATTCGAACTGCCCGTCCGGTGTCACAAATGCCGTGCGCTCAATGCTTTCAGGGTCTAGGATACAAATCTGATTAAACCCACTTGCACAATCTAGGCAAGTAAAATAGTTGGCGCCATTCAGTCTAGCTATTTGATCGTCTATACGCGGGAGTGGAAATCTATCTGGCACTGTATTCGAATTTAACTCTCGATAATCTATTACCATACGCTGTGAACCATCACGCTTTTCCACAAGTAAAATCGGGCTAGCAAACGGGGAACTACTTGGTCGGATTATGTTTGCATTCAACAACTCGTTTATTTTGTTACGCACTATCTCTCGTTCGCGGGGACTGAGTCGGTAAGGGCGGCGATAAACAGTACGGGTTGGATCTTTTAAACGAATTTTCATTTCACCTGTAGTAACCCGAGTTAACGGTAAACCATCAATAAACGCAAACGAAAATTCACTCAACACACGCTCAAGACTATCTCTAAAGGCAGGCGGAACGTCGGTATTAATTGCACTTAAATTAAGTTCTGTCACCGCGGCAAAACAAGAAACCGGTTTTGTTATCACTAGACACCCTCTCGATAGGGTAACACACAAATCACAATTTAAAATATCAGAGCCTATCATTATGTTATGTGGCATAAATTCATCTGGAACTATAAGAAATGTCAAATATAAACAATGTCCGGCAATAGCTACCTCACATAAAATTTGTTCCGTACAGTAAACATGAGCGTTACCAACGCCTGTCAATCGTATGTTAGCAACGGAACGCTTTCCTAAGAATTTATTCGCGATACTTTGTTTTACGAGAGAACACTCAGCACCACTATCAAAATAAAAAATGTACGACTCACCGGATTGTGTTAGCTCTCCACGTACACCTTGGACTTGGCAGTAGTTGACTCTTCGTTCCAGGGCGGTGCCGCTGTTGCTGCTGGTGTTGTTACCGGCTGCTGCGTTGCTCGTCTTCGGACAGCGAGGTGCGACGTGGCCATGTTCTCCACAGCGGTAGCAGGTGACATTCTTCTTAGGCTCCGATGACGTAGGCGTAGTGGTAGAAGTGGTCCTTTGTGTAGCAAGCACCTGATTGCTTTTACGTAAACGACAGTCGATTGCTTTGTGTCCAATCTTATGACAATAATTACATTGGAACGGCGTGTTGTTTGTCTTTATTCGTTTAGCGTCCGAAGTGGTGTTTTCGACGTATCGATCATGTTTTCTCTTCAAAGAAAATGCGTTTAATTCTTGGATCAACTTAGTTCTCGATTTAATTTCCGTTGTAAAAGCTAGTCGGTTGATTCGACTATCCATTTTTGCTAAGTGAGCAAGTACATACGATACAGCTATCTCCTCACAGCTCATATCCTTCCATTTAGCTAGGAGTGACGTCATCATTCGGCTCGCGTATGCAGCTAAATTTTCACCCTCTTTTTGTTGGCTATTGTTGGCGTTAATTATAGTAGCTGCACAGGTTTCCGCACAATCATATCGTGCTAGGAACAGGTTCTTGAAGTGGCTCCACGTCATACCAGTATGAGATACTTGAGAAAGCCATGTCGATGCACTTCCTTTCAGAGATTTGCTAAGGGCAATAATTAGCGCGCCTCCTTCCATGGGATGTTCTGTGAGGCAAATGTCCACCGTCGAGCTCCAAGAAAGTGGATCGACGTCTGGTAGGTCCGGGTTGAACTCTGGCAGCTTGATTGAATCTGGCGTCCTCGTTGATCCTCGCATGGCTTCAATCATGCGCATGGTAATCTGGTTTTGCTGCTCGAGGAGCTGGCGCCAATAGATATCCATGGTAGGCGCCCGAGCTGATCCCACGTCTGATGACGGCGGGAGCGTGGGCGTAGCGATAACGGGGTCATCATCTTCGTTTCTTGGTACGGGTTCCATGAGGTAGGTGGGTACTCGGGCAAACCAGTAAAACGTAGAAATACAATCACTGTCACGTTTATTCGGCAATTTACAATAGTTGTCGTTATTAGTAGCAAAGAAGAAAGGCTTGTACGGTGAACGTGACAGTTTCGATCTTATCATCTGCACTATGATCTGGCGTCAGCTACAGCCATCCGAATCTCGTATATTCAAATTTCGATCGACTCTGTCCACGTTTGTGGCGGGAAAATTATAGCGCCACCTAACGGCGTTCACTGTACTAACCGATCTGCCAATAAGAATTAAGTTACAGTTTGACCAATATTATGAAATCAACGGGTAGTAATTTTGGTAAAGTTGTCGTCTTGGAATTGCTTGCGACGACATATATATTCGGATGAAAGTAGACTTTAGGTAGGTATTATTTCGAACTATAGCATCTGAGTACTAAACTGTGGTCCGGCCACAGAGGAACACACATATCTGTGTAATCTATAACTAGGTCTATCTATATCTATGTTATTATGAGTTCTGTCAAAGTAATTTCGGCATAACAAATTCAAAAACTTTCATTAACATTAATACAATAATTGATAGATACAATTTCTGTGGAGTCGTGTAATTTCCGTGGAGACTCAGATGCCACGGAAACCACAGAAATTGGTCCACAGAAATTGGAAACGTGGCTATTTTTATTAAATTACAAGAAACTATCAATGCTATGACTATTGTTTTCTATAATCTTAAATGTGTACCAAAGGCTACTTAGCATGCTTAAAAGTGATACCTTTGTTTCTTGAAAAAATCCTTTTAAAACCTGATCACCGAAATTGCAAAATTTCGTTCCGAGTAAACTGAAATCACGTACTTACATTTTTGGTGGGAAGACGTGGTGATATGGCGCCATTTCTTGCCAGGCAGGAATTTATTGTTCGTTTAAACTTATCCGTGGAAGCTCAGGACGGCGAAACAAAATGACCACAGAAATTAGTAATTTCGCTCGGACAAAACTACCGTTGACATGTACTCATTAACTATCAGTCTAAACATTCAAAAATATTTAGCTTCTTGTAGGTCAATTATTACTTAACGCACTCAAAATACTTTTTCCTATATATGTTGGACATTATCTTCATGAGAGGTAAATGCTGTGTACGAAAGTGATTGTGGACAAGACACAGAAATTGATAATTCATTATTTACTTATGTTTTTCTTAAAAAGTAATAGTCTTATAAATATTATTTAAGTGGCTTCATTTAGATTCACGTCTCTGTAATACCGAGAAAAAAAATCGATGCATTATCTTTAAAGCAGCACTGCGTTTTCAGCCTAGACGCGTAAATTTATCGCCTGAGAAATTCACTTTGTCATTTTGATAATAAATTTAATCATAAACTTTCTAGAAAACTTAAAATGTCACCCTTGAAACGCTCGGCACTAAGCGCAAACCTCAAAACAGATTCCGCACTATCGGTTCATCGATCTCTTGTGGATTCTATGATGGAATACAATGATGTTGAACCTACACATTTGCCCAAATTAGGAACTTTGCGCCAAATTAAATATGAAACTAAAACTGCTTCCTTTTACGATCCAAACCCAACAATATCTTTATGGCTTATGGCGCAAAGCCCGCCTTATAACGATCTGATTAGGTATATATCATTACATCCTTATTTTATCATTTACTATTGGCTGTCAGCTCAAGAATTGTATTACAAGAAATACATTGCAAAACACAGAGTCATAATGAGTTTGGATGCCACTGGCAGCATTTTGAAAGAATTTGGGCCTCCTCGTGATATAAAAATTACGAAACATCTTTTTTTATGTGTGTGTAATTCAAACTTTTGATGGTAAGAGTAGTTTGCCTATATTACAAATGGTATCGGAGAGTCAGACTATGGACACGATTGCCAAATGGCTTAAAACGTGGTCTGAAAAAAATACACCACCAAATGAAGTGATATGTGACGACTCATCTGCGTTAATCGGAGCAGCTATAAAAGCATTTACTAAGCTTAAAACAACGAAGGAGTACCTTAATGAATCTTTTCAGTTACTGAATAGACCTAATTGCAAGTCTTCTCAATGTTACATTAGACTTGATACAAATCATTTCACGAAAATATAACACAATTTGGGTTGTTTAAAAAATGTAGACCCACGAATAAAATTCTTTTATGTCAATTGCTTGAAAGATATTAAGCAATGCCAAGATTACGAAGTAATCAAACAAACCGTGAAAGACATGGTAACATTATGCTTATCAAAATATATTGGATATGTTCACGGCAATATTTTGAGAAGTGAGGAAGCAAAAATAAGGTTGAAAAATTTATCTGTATTTAAAAAGAAAGATAGCATAGAAAATGTAGTCATAAATGAAAACAATAATAGCAGTGATTATAATAGAACATCAGTATTTCAGAATATCAACACTAAATTAGAAAAAGAAAAATCTGAAATTGATGAAAATAAAAGTGATATTAGAGTAAAATGGTTAATTGATCATATCAGTACAGAAAAGCTTATACTTAAACGAATTAGAAGAAGAAAATTTAAAAAATACGGAGAATTTGTATTACATGCCTTCATTAGTCGACACTTTACTACGATATATCAACCAACTTCCGCTGTGGTCAAATTGTATGATGAATATTTATGATAGTCAAATAGATACTCCAACATCTTCCAATGTGGAAAACTATTTCAAAAGTATAAAAAGATTTCTTCTTAATTTAACAACAAAATCGCATCGACTACGAATTGATGATTTTATTTTGCAGCATCATAGTTTCTTATCTGGCGAAACTAAACTTCATCATCATCAGCCTATTAATGTTCCCACTGCTGGGACACAGGCCTCCTCTCGGTGAGAGGGAATGGGCCGTAATCCACCACGCGGGCCCAGTGCGGGTTGGTAGATGTCACAGGTCTTCGAATTTTTGGTTCTAAGACATGCCGGTTTCCTCACGATGTTTTCCTTCACCGTTTTTGAGAGCAGTGGTGATGAAATTATTTACACAAAGTAAAGCGCCTGCTTGGGTTCGAACCACCCACGACCTACAACTCGTAAGTCGGGGCCGATACCACTGGGCCACCACTGCTCTCAAACTAAACTTGCAATGAGCTATTTACAATCTGATCCTAAAACTGAAACTAAAGTCTCTAAAAACCAAACTTCCAAAATAGAAACCAAGAAAGGAGAGTATTCAGACAGTGATTCCATATTTTCAAAAAAACCAACATTTATAGAGAATTGGCGGGGTAAAGGTAATGTAAAAAAATCGAATGTAAAGAAATCAATTCTAAAGCAACGAAAAGTGAAGGTACCAATTTTATTAAATGGAAATATTATTAAATCAAATGACGACATATTTCCAACAAATACGTGTGCATTTGACTCGGTGTCTCAAGCAATAGCCATTGTGTATGCTGATAAGAAATATAAGATCAGTAATAAAATAGATAACAAGGATGATGAGTTTTTCAGATTTGTTAAAGCACTTGTCAATAATACTAACGAACCTATTTATAAATTGCGCAATTAAATTTTGATCAAGCATTTCAAAACAGAAACCGTAGGTTCAAAGATACAAGTTAGTTGTGAATGCAATGTTTCATACATAATAGAAAACGTTCTATTGGACATACTTTATAGCTCAGAAGTCATAAGAACTTGTACTAACGACAACTGTGCTTCTTATTATAATAAACGAAATCTTGGCTTTTTACCACTAGATTTAAATATTATAGAAAAGAAAGGGATCTGTGCACTCAATGAATCAGCGGAAACAATGTTGATAAATAATATAAAACCATGTAATCAAAGCGAATGTACTGGTGTTAAAACTTTTTCTTACGCTTTGTCAAATATATTATTTTTTGAATTAAACGATACAAAAACGGTTAATATACACGAAATTACAAGTAATTTAAAACTTAATAACAAATATTATCAAATTGTGGCTGTAGTCGAGTTCATACCACCAATTTTAGAAGGTATAGGTCACTATAAATCGAATTGTGTGAGTATACTAGGGAAATGGGAATGTTATGATGACATGATTAGTAAAATTAAAAAAAGTCAATCGTTCGTCATTCCACATTGCATTATATATGCAGAAATATAATTTAGTAAGATGTTTATTTAAAAAAACAAATTTTTGTTAATGAAAGACTTACTTATTTCCACCTTATTCTTTTTTGTTGTATCTCATTAAACATCGAATAAAAAATCGTTCTTTCATATGACAGTTTCACCAGACTCCATAGACGTATAAAAAAGGTCGGATGGAACTCCCGCTAAGACAAAACTGTGTCCCGTAAGGGCAGCGACTAATTTATGTGCGCGTGAATTTAGGGTTGCAATGTAAGCCTTTACCATTGATGTATTAAAAGACATTTAAAATAAAAAAAAATTACTCTTTGATCTACATGGTAAAAGCATGCCAGATTAAAAAGAATTTTAACAAAATGACTGGTGTCGATTCGAATGAAGCATTCATCTGGTGTTTGCTCTTTTGTTTCTAATTTTATGTAACAGGCATTAACATACTCTTTTGTCGATTCAAATTTTGTAAAAGCTCTTACAACAGCTCCGATCAAGGCTGCACAGTCATCAACGACTACTTCACTCGGAGTTGCATTATTTTGAGTTTTACACCATGTGTCGAGCCATTTATATATTGTTTCTGAAGTATGATTGTCTGATAAAATTTGTATTATTGGTACACTTTCACTATAAACTGATAATAGCACGCATGAATATAGAAATATCGGTTTACTCAGTACTAAATCTTTATTTGGTCCACATGGCTTGAAGATACTTCCTGTTGCGTCAAGACTTAATACAGTTCTCTCAGATTTTCTATAATCCCTGTAGAATTGTTCCTGTGCAATACACCAATAATAAATGCAAATAGGAAATACTGAGATGGATCTAATCATTGTATCATAAGGAGATAGACGTGTCATAATCCACAAAGCCATTATTGGATTCGGATCGTAATATGTGCTTTTCCGCTGTTCATATTTTATTTGTCTTAAGCAGTAGCAGTAGCCGACTGTATTGTATGTATGATATTAAAAAAAAATTACGATCAATTAATACCACCGCCAATATGATATTCCGTTTTTGAAATTATTGAAGTGAAAACTTCTTTAGCGGCGTTGTGCAGTTTTTTGGGATGGGATTTTTTTTTTTAACTCGCGACAGGGTACGTGACCAGTCGAAAATTCGTAAGACGGAGGGAGAGTAGAATTTGTTAGTAACCTAACAAAAAGTACCAGGCCTGCATGAATTCAAGATAGTATTTTAATCATTAGACGCTGTGCACAATTTCTGAGCAGTAACCTAACAAAAAGTACTAGGCCTGCATGAATTCACGATAGTATTCAATCATTATGTTATGCTACTAATAGGATTTGGATGAGGCAGACAGACATGTTATTACCACGTTTAACATAATATTATAGGATACTGTTTTCACTTCCATCGGCAGTCCCCAAAGACTGCCCCTCATGTTTTTTTTTGACGTGGTATTGATGTCCTGCCAGAAGCAGTACACGTCCTCCTCTGTGGGAAATTTTAAATTTTAAATGCGCCCTATTATCACTTGTAGTCGTTATATCTATTAGACATAGAAATTGTGCATGCACCAATCATTTGATAACTACTAAAACGCAAATGATTAAAGTAATACAAATTCGTGTCTTCGTGGCGATGAGCTACTTTTTTTTCAGTAAAAAAAATGCTCGCTCGGTAAATTATATTGAGGGTATTTTAGTTAAATAGTATGCAACTATAAGGTAGACTGATGACTGTACTTTGGGGGTCGAGAGGAAACTAAAACTTGGCTGGAAAATAAAATCCACTCTCGACCCCCAAGGGTCGAGAATAAACTATAGTTAGGGGTCCAGTGGACACATTATTTATTAGGGGTCGAGGGGGCGAGAGTGGACTAAACGGTTAGGCCCAGATTCGCCCGTCTCCTTTCCTTCTCGGTCATCCAAGTAACAGAGAAGTTCAAAGTGACTGTGTTCGACTATTTCAAAAGTTTTCTTTATTGAGTCAGGTTATAATATAATTTTTTTTTATTGAGTAAGTACCTATTTATGTAGGATGGAAGAATTAGTTGGATTGACAGAAATAAAAACCTGTCGTATATTTTTATGAGCTTATATTTTAGTAAAGTTTTCACCGTTACAACCGCCTTTTGTTTCTCCTCTCCCTTCGTCCAAGCCTAAAACGCCTGCTATATGGTCGCCAACCGCGTCCCCGAAAGAGGTGACCTTGCTTGGCGACCGACCGACAGAGCTGTTTCAACTACATGGTCGCCAACATGCCATTCTGTCGTGCTACTTGAGCCAGTGTTTCCACTTACGTTTTTATGTTTTCCCCAGATTCCTTAAGAATTATTCCCTGAAATTCCCTAAAACAATATAAAAATTCCTTGGTTTAGGGATTTTTTCATTTTTACAGCATTATCCTACATAACATTATCCTATATACCTACATAACATTAATTGAGGATATTAGAAAACATTAATTACTTATCGAGAGAGACGACTATTTCCGATGTCGTCTTTAGCCACGGTAATAGTACATACAATTAACAATAACATGGTAAACTAAAATTAAACGAATTACATTCATTGTTGTGTTTGAGGAAATCTAATCAATCGGTGGTGCCATAGAGTAAATTAGTACATTGGGTGCTACCTACTATAAACAATAGGGCTACCTTTTCCATAAAATTCTTTAATACCCTGTCAAAATAAAATATCCGTAAAACATGCTTATTATTGGCAATTTTTCCCTATAAAAAGGGAGAAATCACTTCAATCAATCATAGGTAAACTTGTAGAACTCGTTACGAGCGCACGCGACGATTGACAGCGAGTGACTGTTGTACTCGGCGGTTGGCAACCGCTGACTACACGGTCGGCCGCCGACACAACCTCCTCTATTCGCCCTTGGTCGCTAGCGCAGCTCTTTAAACTAAGGCCGTTGGAAGGTCAAACGAAATTTGGTCATAAACCACCATCTACACGGCTGTAAACCACGAAGGTGACCTCTATCGGGACGCGGTTGGCAACCGTGTAGCAAGCGTTTTAAACGCTTAAACGCTTTCTACACGGTCGCCAACTGCGTCCCGACAGAGGTGACCTTGGTGGTTTACAACCGTGCACGTGTTTACGACCAAGAGGTGAAACAACTTTGCCGGTTGCCATCCAAGGTCACCTCTGTCGGGGACGCGGTTGGCAACCGTGCGTTGAGCGTTTTAGCGTAAGTGGAATCACTGGCTCGAGTATCACTACAGAATAGCATGTTAGCGACTATAGTTGAAACAGCTCTGCCGGTCGCCAACCAAGGTCACCTCTGTCGGGGACGCGGTTGGCGACCATGTAGCAGGCGTTTTACCTTAAAGTTACGTTTGGAAACTCAAATCAACAGATTAAGATATAGTTCAGAAATAACAGAATCGACTAAACTTACTAATCATCGCAGATTTAATAATTAATATTATAAAATAGCCCACATTTATGTTGCAGACTGACCCTCTCGTAAATAGGTATACATAGTTAAAAAGTAGGATTCACCGATTATTTTATAGTAATACCTTTATAAAATATGTTAAAGAACGTATAATATTAATTTTCCTGCTTGGCCTAACCGATATTTAAATACAAAAACTTATCGTTATAATATAAATAATATGATTAATAATAAAGCGCCTGCACGAAACGTAGCTGCAACTTTTTACTGGAAGTATTTTTGCTCGTTAAATTATTCAGGCGTAGAAAATGTCAAAAATTAAAATTTAATTTTGTAAAGAAACTACTAAGATCTCCACTGTTGTCACCCACTGTTGATTTTTGGAGGTACTAAATCAGGTACTAAATACTGGTTTGATCAGAATGATGTAATTCGTTGTAGTTTTGGAGTACAGGCTTGGTCTCGTCATTATGATGCATCATAATGGCGGGACCAGTGTTATCGTGGAATTCCATGTAAACCGCTTAGGTACAATTTTTTTCAGAACTGGTACAAAATAGCACTAAATGGGTACTAAATATACGTGGTAGAATCTTTCAATTACAAGAGTTGGTCCCGTCATTATGATGTTTATAAAAAGTCTGGAATGTGTGTGAAGTGTGGGATGTGTGTGAGGTGCGTCGGGGTGTAAGTGGTGGTATTGCGACTGTATGTGCTGAAGGTCTTTTGTTTGTTATAGTTTTTGGGATACATAATAATCAGCCTATTAATGTTCCCTACTGCTGGGCCACAGGTCTCCTCTCTGTGAGAGGGAGTGGGCCGTAATCTACCACGCGGGCCCAGTGCGGTTGGTAGATGTCATTATATGTCTTCGAATTTTTGGTTCTAAGGCATGCCGGTTTCCTCACGATGTTTTCCTTCACCGTTTTGAGAGCAGTAGTGATGAAATTATTTACACAAAGTAAAACGTATAGTTCTATTGTGGGAGTAGAAATATGACCCAAGAAATGCATTAAATCAATTGTTAAAATGTACAGTATTAATCTCCATTTAATCATCTATACAATGGTATATAAATTAAATGGGTTCTGTGTACTAGCAGGAGTGCATCAATAAAAACAGTTGCAGAAATGGGGCAAAGAAAATCGTAATCGTAGAGCACACTCTAATGCTTCGCATTATGAGTCGTGCAATATCATAATATCTTCTTGCAAAACTATAAATAAATAACTAACCTAACCTAACTAAAACTATTAACAAACAATATGGCGTCGAAAAATCGCATGGTAATGTACCCAAGACTGGCGGCATTGCCACGTTGTATGGCAATGCTTAGCCTCTGGCCAAGGTAAAAGCCAGCCCTTGGTCACGGGAAGTGTCAACCAGTTGTTTGGAAATTTCATTGAACAGACCATGAGCACTCGGACCCCACGGCCCTAGGGTTTCAACCCCAAACGGCTCGAAAATAATAGTTACCTATGAGGTTATTATACTTTCGCCGCTTGAGGTTTTCTGCAGCCGCAGCGGCAGCACCAGCACAGTATCTGAGCCAGGAAGATGGGATGGCGCAACAGTATCGATACACTTTGCGTCCCACACTAAAGGCCTACCCACCTTCCATGGAAATAAAGACATACCGTCCGGTCTCTTGCCATCGTCGAGTGCCAAGCCATTGGGTTCTAATACAGCTGGAACGCCGACGGCGACAAGAGCCCGTCGGATGATGTCATTAATGTTCGCGTGCCGCGCTAAGCGACCCGCACTTCGGCTGCAAGACTGGCCGTGGTGTCCAAGGCTGTTGACAACTTCGCCACAGTGACTGCGATGAGGAGAACAACAAGGAGCTCCGAGTCGCAGGGAAGCAGCCATGCGGAAAGTAGTGTCGTCGAACAAAGTGCCTCCCACTTCCCAACAGCCAGCAGCCGCGCACGCTCCGCAGGAGTAGCAGACGTGTCAAGTAAGTTGTTCTGTACTACTCTGCAGAGCGGCTCATGCCGCATTCCCACCGTCTCTGGGAAACAAGATTGTTGGGCGGATCTGAATGCGGGCAAGCGAGTCTCGAGGGATCCATAGCCTCGGTGAGGCACGGCAAATAGGAGCTAGGATTTTCCTGATTAATTTCTCAGTACCGTAGAGCGAAGATATGAAAGCCGGTAAACTAATACTAGATTTGCCAAAATATATTTTGGTAAATATAGTAGACGAGAATATAAAGGGCTGAAGAATGAAGTATAAGAAATGCACATAGATAGTCATTGATTGAGCAGCTGGACCACCACCAGAAGTAATCAAAGTATACCGAGATATGAGACTAACCAGCCTCGCACAAGATAAACTTTAAAAAAATATTAGTAACAATACAGATATAAAAAGGTAACGTTTTAGAGTATCATAGACTAATACCCATATTCTAAGTCGTAGCCTCGAAACCTCGACTCACAACTCAGTCGAGGAGACCTCAAGGCGTGCCTAGAAAGATCCTCAAAATCGGTATTCATAGTCATAAGACTAAGGAAATTATGAGGTTCCTTGAATGAGTGTGAGTCGAGGTGATACGTCACGAAAACGTCATCATTTGGAGGAATGTTCTGTTTATTATATTGGCTAAACTTATTTTTAAACAGTCTGTGAGCGCGGTTTTCAAATTGAAGTGTCACATTTGTCAAATGAAAGTAAACTGATAAAAATAAACAAAACTGTAATATTTAACCACTTGACCCAAAAACTGTGTCCTGGATAAAAAATAAGGTGCAGGTCTCAAGCCACTTGAGAATGGAACGTAAAATCACTTCTTCATTAGCGTTTCCTAAAATATTTGTGCTGTGTTAGTCGTCGTATTGTGTGTTAGTTTTACTTGCTCGAAATGTCTGGAACTGGAAGACAGTTTTTTAGTGACTCTGAAAAGATTTGTCTTCAAGAGTTGATCGTGAAATATAAATTAAACTCGGTGGCAACGACTATGGCGAGTCCAGCAGTTAAAAAAGTTGCATGGGCGGTCAGTGGATACGAAACAGACTTAGAAAAATTTCACCAAAAACCATCGCCTTATCAAGCCTTCGGGATCCGGTGGGATGTGGGAGTAGTAGGGTTGAGGAACACCATGGGATACCTTAAGTCCATTGACCTTGACCTTGAACTCAAAGTCAAAATTTGATTGATTGATTTGATCCGGCGATTCCTAAGCTGGCTACTAGACAGCGCGTCACACATGACGTCGACTAATCGTGTAAACTAGTGATTCTTATAATGCAAAGTTATAATGTACTAAGTGCCCGTCCCGGCTTCGCACGGGTAGCACCAAAATCAGCCAAATCGGCCCAGCCGTTCTCGAGTTATAAAATTACAACGAAAAGTGGCATTGATTTTTATATATTTAGATAAGCCTAGTATTTTTGTTAGTTATAAGTTTGATATTGAAAAACAATTATACATGTTTGAAATCTTTATTGTTTGAATGTTTTTGAAATTCTGCATCATGTTTCAGGACCTGTTGTAATACAATAATAATAGCAATATGTACCTATAATAATTTGGGTGACAAAATACCCTTTACATAATCAGAGACTAATTGGACTTGGGTTTATATTACACCACAAACACATAATTATTACTAGTAGTTCTTAGCTTGAGGCTTATCTTAAAAGTAAGAGAACGACCGCGACGGTCACGCCTCAAGCTTTTAAGAAAATAATAAAATTTCTATGTTTACATAAGTGTTTACGTAAGTTTTATTTAGTTTAATAAAAGCTTGTTTAAAAAAAGTATTTTAACATAACATCATTATCATCGTATTCCTGAGGCCACCTTCCGGCACTTTCATCAGACCTTAGACGACACCTTGGGCTAACGTACGTACTTATCGAAAAGGCCTAAATACAACGGGGCTACCTTGTCTAGTTAAGGAGTTCAGTATAGTGACCTTCCAGATCCATCATGAGGCCCGGGACTACACCTTGGGCTTCTTGGCAAGACAAAATCGATGACCGCAAAAACAACAGGGCTATCTTGTTTAGTTGAGGAGTTCTTATGGACTTGGACAGCACCGAGTGTAAGAACACTTGTTAAGAGAGTCCAAAAACGATGGCGGTGATTTGGTTGAGGAGTTCCTATGGCCACCTGGGACACTACCATTCATTCTTAGATCGTGCGCCAAACTAATATCTCTGTAGCTAATAAGAAGTAGGAATCACACGTAACTTCGGCCGAATCTTCGTATTTAGGGATTAGACCTGCAGGAACAAACCATGAACGATAGCTTGTAGATTTAGCGTTCGAAAATATATATATTTTTCTATGAATTGACCGCGATGACATATTTTTTTCCTATCAAAAAAATATGACATCAATATGTCAAATTCATATTAAAAAACGTTCAAGTGCGTTAACCACGCACAAATAATAATAATAATAATAACCCCACCGCCGTATCTCTACGTTGACGTCGTGGTGGGGCTTGCGCGCTCTAAACTCTAGGTCTGTGCCGGTAGAGTTTACTTTGCCGGAACAGGTCTAGAATGAGGAGCCAGACCAAGAGAGATACAGAAAACCGCAGGGCAGCATGTGGCGAGCTGTTGGGCAGTAGCGACCCCACGGACCCTATCTCCCGGGAGAAATCTTGTTCCTCATCTCTGGCTTGCCTTTATTGGCCGGCTGGAGTGAACACTGACGAGGAACAGAGCTCCCACCTCATTCTTGCCTTTATTGGCTGGCTTGAGTGGAGATTCGCAAGAGCAAACGTGCTCGGAGGAAGGAAGTACTCCAGTAAGATGCTGGTAGGGATCTTGACCGTACTTCCGGGATTGTCCTGATAGCCGTGGAATACCGCTCCACTCCTCATAAGCACCTCAGGACATGTTGCCCCCTTGTCGCTACAACACTTTGTGCTAGCGACCGTTTACAGGGGCCCATTATTGAGTGTGCAAGTCACCCCCTGCCATTTTATCCGTGCATACCATAACATTGATCAGGCAGGGGACATAGACCTTCCATAGTTCTAAGTAACCAATCCACTATAGCCACTCAAACCCATAGCCCAATATTTTTTTGTTTTCATTTTTTGCAATAGTCCTGCACCAACCGGGGATTGTCCTTGGGTGCACTTGCATAGTGCATACAGGGATAATCGTCGGTTGGTGCCTCATTCCATTTAAAATTGTCTAAGGGGCCTCTGCGAGTTGGCTTCGGCCCCTCGTACGCCTTCCAAAGGACCGGGACCCCATGGTCCCGAGATATGTTAACATATAAAAAAAAAAATAATAATAATAATCTTTATTCAATAAATTACAAGGTATAAAAAGTGTACAGTTTTGCTTATGTGTAAATTATAATCCTAAGACTTACGTGCCTGAACTAGGTAATCCTGTGTTTCAGGTGAGAAGAACTAAAATAAACTTATAAAATAAATAAATAATTAACAGGTAGACAATAGATCACTAATTAATGTTGAGTAGCTTAACTCTTAGTTTCTAAATTTAATAAATACATAAAGTAGGTGAGAGTACATAAATTCATTTTAACACAGTTAGTAAATTCTCTGTATCTTCGTAGGACATACTTAGGAGAACATCCTTGAGAATTCTCTTACAATTTGCGTGGTTCATGGAATATATATTTGCTTTCGCGTTTAGTTTATTATAGAGAAGAGGACCGAGGTATATATAAAATTTTGATACAAAAGCATGTTTTGTTGTATTTTGTGGACAAACTATATCTTTACGTCTTTTATTAGTATATGCAGTGCTGTAGGGTAGAGCTGTGTGTTGTTTTAATACAATACCCATTATAAATAGCTGTCGAACTGTTAATACTTCACAAGCTTTGTATAGGAGGTTAGTAGGAAATAAGAAAGGGCGGAAAGTAGACACTTTGAGAATCGCCCTTTGAGCTCTCTCGATGGTTAGTAACATTGTTTTACCCGCTCCACCCCATGTGGTAATACAGTAAGTTAATATTGATTGACATAGAGCAAAGTAAACTTGTCTAACTAGTTTTGGGTCAGCAATATAGCGTAGCTTTATAAAAACAAATATCAACTTGCGAATTCTATTATTTAAAGCTTGTATATGTTGTTTGAACGAAAGTGTTTCATCTATTATAACGCCAAGGTATTTTGTAGTATTTGTCATTTTAATGTTGGGACAAATACATTGGTTATCTGTAGGAACTGTGCAATAATGAGCATATAATGACGAGGTAGTGCTTGTTGATGTTTGCTTGCGCATCGAAAACTTAATATAATTTGTTTTTTCTGCATTTAGTGTTAGTGAATTATGTTGAAGCCATTTATTAACAATATTGAATCCATGTTGCGCAAACTTGTAGACATTTTTTTCAGAGTCAGCCGAAAAAAGAAGGGCGGTATCGTCAGCATAAGAAACAATTTGGCCGTGATCTAGATTTAGATTACAAAGATCGTTTATGTATACTAAAAATAATGTAGGCCCTAGAATACTTCCTTGGGGAACTCCGAAGGACGTGTTTTTTTGACTATCGCTGAGAACATTACCAATTCTTACACATTGGGTACGGTTTTCTAGATAGCTCTTAAATAGTTTCAGCTGGGTGTCTCTGATACCTATGGCTTCAAGTTTGTGCAACAGAATAGGAATAGAAACCGTATCAAAAGCTTTGGCGAGGTCCAGAAAGATTCCTACTGTGTGGTTACCATTATCAAGTTCTTGTGCTAGATAGTCAGTCAGATGGTGCACGGCATCGTCTGTTGACATTTTAGGCCTAAATCCAAACTGCCGTTTAGATAAAATCGATTTATCCTCCAAGTATTTGTAAAGCCTTTTATTCATAATTTTTTCTAATATTTTTGACATAGTAGGCAGCAAGGAAATAGGTCTATAATTTGTCACTTGATCTTTACTGCCTGATTTGTAAACAGGCACAACAACAGCTTTTTTTAGGCACTCGGGAAAAATACCTGTAGATAAACATTTTTGGAAAATGTAAGTTAGTGGCGGGCCCAAAATGTGCCTGAACTGTTTAATAATTTTATTTGATATGTTATCCCAGCCAACTGCACAGTCGTCCTTTAAACTCATGATTATCGTTTCTACCTCATTCTCGTCAGTGTCTAGCAATACAAAAGATGATAAAATAGTGCTACACGTAAATGGTGTGTTTGTTAGATATTGTGATTGGCCCTGAACTTTTTCAGCCAAACATTTACCAACATTAACAAAGAAATTATTTGCAATATTGGCAGATGCTAACTGTGATGAGTGTGCTTGTAATAAACCTGAAGATGACTGATTTTGTTTTGAGTTATACGTTACGCTTTTAATAATACTCCAGATTTTTTTAGTATTTGTACCAGCTTTTTCGAGTGCAATTTTATCGTAGTTACTTTTAACTTTTTTTAGAAGGTTATTACAAAAGTTACGATACCGTTTATATGACAGTTGCAAAATTAAATTATCTGGATTAGATTTAGCTTTCATGTGCAGTTTATCTCTATTTTTCATACAGCGAATGAGCCCTGTCGTGATCCATGGTTTTATGTTGTAAGTTTTGTTATTTCGCCGAGATATGACCGTGTTTTTCTGAATTGCATGTTGTACATTATTGATTAGATACAACATACAAAACTGCGGATCAGCGGAATCGTAGACTGGGTCAAAGTCGATATTGCGTAAATCTTCTTCAAGTTTATTTACATTTAAACTAGAAATTGTGCGAGTGACTACTTTAGGTAATTTACAATTTAAAATAAGTAGGGTAGCATTGTGATCTGTGATTGTTGAATTGATTACAAGGGCAAGTGCAGGGAAATTTGACTTGAGCATAATATGATCCAAACAGGAGCCACTTTGATGTGTAGGAAGCGTGTGAGCAGGAAGCAAGCCATGGAAGGCGCATTGGTTAAGGTATTCCTCAGCGGATGCGTCAGCACTTTCTGGAAGAATATTGATATTAATATCTCCAATTAAAATAGTATTTTTGAAGGACGACAGGTTCTGCAAGGTGTTGTTTAGAGAGTCCGTGAAATTGTTTATATTTCTAAAAGAGGGGGGTCGATATAAGGCAAGTATTGCTAATTCAGACCCAATTTTAATTAATAATCTGTTACAGTCGTGCATATTTGGTTCCTCGACAGACACGTTCAGATGATCTCTTGCATAAACTATCACCCCATCGTTTTGATTGTAGTTTATGTTACTTTTATACATATTATATCCTGGAATAAGTGGTATGTTATAATGTTTGGAAAGCCAACATTCGGTTAGTACAACCACGTCACAGTTTATATCTAGACGTTGTAGAAAAACGCTAAAATTTTCGAAATTTTTAAATATACTGCGAATATTTTGGGTTAGTATGGTTAGTGGACTAGTGTGGGAGGAGAGATATTGTTTACAGTGTTCAACATCACAAACATGGGACTCAGATACAGAGAAACTATCTATGTCATCAATTAAATTATTAATCATAATTATAAAAATAAAAACAATAACAAGAACAAGGGCTGAAAAAAATACGTGATTAACGGCGCTCTTAGGCGCCTCCATAATTAACAAAATTAATGTACCTTTTTTCAGCCATTATTTTCGCTGGGCAATCAGAAGCACCTGTCTTGTGATTGCTCGGCTTTTTGAAGTGCAAGCAAGTGGCACACTTTGGTTCCTCAGCCTTCTTTGTGCATTCTTTAATGGAGTGACCCAGATCACCACAGTGGCCACAGGTAGAGGTGGTCTCCCGACATGATTTGGCCGCATGTCCGTACTGCTGGCACTTATAACAGCGCGTGACTAGAGTAAAGTCTCTCACGGGGCATGACGACCAATTTATGAACACTCTGTCTTTTGATACAAGGGCTTTACGTATGTCTGCAGCTACTTCTATTATATAATTACAGGTCTCAGCGTCCTTCTTACCTGACTTATGGCTTAACTTTATGGAGGTCAAAAAGGTCTCGAGGCTGCTATCCTGAAGAGTTTCTGCTAGATTCTGGTGGAATAAACAAGTAAAAACTTCCTTTTCTTGCATGGATGAGGGCACACCGATAACTACTAGTCTAGGCCTCCTTTTTGAGGGTTCGTCTACTGTAAGGCCTGAGTTAGATAGCTGCATCGATTTTTTCACCTTCTCAATATCGTCCTTCGTTTCAGTGCTGATAATGATACCGCCATTTTTTGTCTTACGTAGTCCTCTTACCTGAAGTTTCATTTGCTCCGGGCATATAATTTTTTGGACAAGTGTTTTTGTCTCCTCACTCGACTTCAGTTTGTCGTTAGGGTATATGGCCACTGAGCTTAAGTTTATCGGCTGAATATAATTGTTGGTACCTTTTTTAACCATCTCAGCAAAGGAAGTTCCCGTTCCCGAAGCTCCAATTGACCGCTTAATGTCTTGCAGTTGCTGCGACAGATCAATTTGGTCTTCGAGTGTTTGGACGGTGGTGTGGGCCCTGACGGCTCTCATCTTAAGGGACTGGTACTGTACTGCCATCTGCGATGTGCCGTGACTAACTTTTCGGCAAAGGGCACTTATACGCAGTTTTTGCTCCATGTTTAATTTGCCCTCTGTTACAATAGAGCACACTTCATTAAGGCACTGCTCAATGGACGACATCCAGTTCTGGATTTCCGGCGTAGGTATCACTTCCATGCCATCTTCTCTTTGGCTGGGTGGTTGAGGGCGAGGTGCGGGTGCGGGCTCGGGTGCAGGTGCAGATGCAGGTGCTGGTGCGGGCACAGGTGTAGGAGGTGGGCTCCGAGCACATCTGCCACCCCTGCTGAAGGGACTGGACATTGTGATACAAGTTATTTACTTGTTAATCACATAAACACATTTTCACAGAAACGAACGAGAACACATGATATGCTACGTATGACACAGTTTGCTTCACTACCGGCTATTTGGTAAAACCAGGTCACGATTCAGCAAATAATTATTTATTTATTTTAATAAATCTTCGACACGTCTGTTCACAACAAAGCGCAAATTGGAATTAATAATTATCTCAAGAACAAACTTTAACATTGTACCTAGTTGGAAAACATGTTCTCCCGTACATTCCAACCGCAAATGTAAGTTAGTCGATTTTGTAAGTTACTCGTTAACTTGTAAAGCATAGTAGGTACTAAGCTGTGATAGTTTTCCTTTTAATTTCGCAAATGTATCCCTGAATCGAAAAAATATTTTCACACACCCACCCGACACCCCATAACACGGGACAAACGAGAAAAAAAATGATTTTATTTTACGACTTTGTCAGCATAATAAATATGTATAGACCCATACCAAAATACAGCTTTCTAGTACTAAGATTCTCTGAGATAAGCCGCGGATAGACAGAATGACAGGCAGACACTATTATCAGTTCCTTGTTGACTACAGAACCCTAAAAACCAGACAAATTATGAGTAAAAAATTTGAAGGCCAGCTACAAAAATTAACAAATAGGTTTGAATAAATAGCGAGCAATTGACTGCATTTTAGGAGGTATACTGCTCATCATGCCGCAGATCCTAATCAGATCTTCACCAATTTTTTTTGAGACCTTCCTAAAGTTACTACCTTTCAAATGAAAAAAGAACTATTGAAATCGGATCTAATAAGGCAGAGATATCCAGTAGCCCCCTTTTTGCCGCATTTTGGAGGAACTACCCCTCCAATCAAAAATTCCCGACGACAATAAATTTCAAAAAATTCGTTATACCTGTATGCCAAGTTTCATCCAGATCGGTTGTAAAATACGACCTGTACACGAGTACGTACAAACTGACACACGAAAGAAAATTTTGCCAGTTGATGCAGAGACGCTTCGCTCGCTACGCTCGCTTTGTCAGCATAATAAATATGTATAGACCCATACCAAAATACAGCTTTCTAGTATCTAAGATTCTCTGAGATAAGCCGCGGATAGACAGAATGACAGGCAGACGGACATGGCAAAACTATCTCAGTTCCTTGTTGACTACAGAACTCTAAAAACCAGACAAATTATGAGTAAAAAATTTGAAGGCCAGCTACAAAAATTAACAAATAGGTTTGAATAAATAGCGAGCAATTGACTGCATTTTAGGAGGTATTCTGCTCATCATGCCGCAGATCCTCATCAGAACTTCACCAATTTTTTTTGAGACCATCCTAAAGTTACTACCTTTCAAATGAAAAAAGAACTATTGAAATCGGATCTAATAAGGCAGAGATATCCAGTAGCCCCCTTTTTGCCGCATTTTGGAGGAACTACCCCTCCAATCAAAAATTCCCGACGACAATAAATTTAAAAAAATTCGTTATACCTGTATGCCAAGTTTCATCCAGATCGGTTGTAAAATACGACCTGTACACGAGTACGTACAAACTGACACACGAAAGAAAATTTTGCCAGTTGATGCAGAGACGCTTCGCTCGCTACGCTCGCTCGGTCAATCACACCACACTTGGGTTTGGTAATGCTTCCCTGTAACATCTACATGCAACTCCCGCCTGGTGAAATTCGGGTGTGACGCCAGCCTTTTGCAACCCGGGAACGTCGAGGATAAAGGACTTAAAATTTATAGTACAGCTTCATTCACGTCAGCTACAGCAAAGCCCTTGCTTCGGCACTGATTAGACCATGGCTTCTTCTCTCTCAATGTCTGTAGGTACAACCGGGAAATATGCATGACGATGGTGAGCACTAGCGCTGCAGCTCAAAGATTCTCGCTTGCAGGAGTCGATCACGGAGCAGCCACAAGAAACAGCGTACGGTGTTTCTTGTGGCTGCTCCGTGATCGACTTCGTAACTTCGTAAGTCAACTAGAGTAAAGCCATCGTCGTCCACTTGACTGGTTTTAGAAGCCTTCCGCTTCTAAAACTAATTTTCATTTTTATCATAAAACTCAATTTGTTTTTCGGCATCTCGTAATTAGCGTCGTAATACGTAATTGTATGGATTATCGTACAAATATTCAAGAAACTATTCAAATGACATTACGAAAATCGGATAAAATACGCCTTTTTTTGGATAAAAACTTCCTCAAGGTAGATCGCGATGTACCTTATATTTGACAGATGGTTCCTCAACTCAAACTCACCTCGAGTGAGGAATCTGTTTATGATGAGGGGTAAAATTGCAACTATGAATATCAAACTACCTAAGTGAGGTTGAGTCGAGTCGAGGAAATCATGAGGTTTTGACTTAGAATATGGGTATAACTTACGGTGCCTGGGTGCCTGGCAGGAGCCATATTTGTTTAATGAAATATAAATACTTTTTGTTAAGATCTATGAGAATTAGTTTTGTATGTGGTAACCATAGTAACTAATTACTTAACTATTTAATCCTTGAATTGTTTTATTTTTAATTTTTTATCTTTTTATTACGGACGCTTTTAACGTGCGCATCTTTTTTACATTGTTCTCACATGTATAATTTTTAAAACATGAATTATGTAACCACTATTTTGTAACAATTATTTCTTTAAAAGAGTGTCCGTGGAGTTTCTTGCCCGTTCTTCTCCATAGGTACCTACTACGCTTTGGAATGGGCAACTAGCTTCATATTTCTGACTGACTGACTCCTTGACAATTCAAAAGTGCCTGTATATGGTTTAATTGAAATAAATGATTTGAGTTTGAGTTTGAGTTTGAGTAAGATTATTGATTTTACAAACGTCATACAGAAAGGAAAAATGTTTTAATTTTTTTTTATACACAATTTTACTTTGTTAGATGCTGGTCCTAGAATACGTTGCCTACTGGTAAACTAAAGAAACAAATTCTATTTTTATTTATACAATCATGAACATGGTCTATCGAACCACGGATAACCAACCCTAATGGGTATTTCATAAGAAGTTCCGTAAGTAAGCAATAAGGAGTTGCATGGATACCACAGCCCCGTCGCTGAGGTGCTGCGTGGTGTGCACATTAGTAAGCAGTCAACAGTCGTTGGTTCTCCAGCGACTACTAGAGTAACGACAAGAGTGGACGACATCGTCGAGAGCATATCGTGCGAGCCATAGCGGGCGCTACGTACTTACCTACGTACTTACCGTACTTAAATAGTAAAATAATAAAGAAAAACCACAGCGCATTCTTACTTTTTTTTTAAATAACAAATATATGACAGACCACGCAAAAATGTTAGTAAATCCATTGTACCTTTTTTTGTAAATGCTTTTTAATTTGTTCTTCTTTATCTTGTTGGTTTTTTGTTCTTCTTGGTTCAGTTACTGATTCACCTATAATTACCCGACAGCCCCAGAAGGAGGGTAATGTTTTTCGAGAGTATGTATGTATGTATATATGTATGTATGTATGTATGTCTATTTCTTTGGCACGCTCTGTAGCCTAAACGGCTTGATGGATTTTATTACCCGACAGCCCCAGGAGGGTAATGATTTTCGAGAGTATGTATGTATGTATATATGTATGTATGTATGTATGTATGTCTATTTCTTTGGCACGCTCTGTAGCCTAAACGGCTTGATGGATTTTAATATATGAGGTGTCGTTAGATTCGTCTTAATTGTAGAAGTGTCATAGGCTATATAATATTTATATATTGCATCTGCAAATACAAAAAAAAGGGAGTGGAAGGTTTTTTTTAAAAATAAATTATAACAATATTGGTATCAAATAAAAGCTAGTAATGAGTCAATTCCAAAATATTAATAAAACTAAAAAGCTTAAAATAAAGAAAATTATTCAAAATACAAAAAACCCGACTGCAAAAACATACAACTGAAAAGAGAAAAACAAGCATTATAATCTATAGAATTTTGGTATCGCAGGAGGGGACAAACAAAACTTACACCATATATCCGGTTATTAGTTTGTCCCCGCCTGCGATACCAAAATTCTATAGATTATAATGCTTGTTTTTCTCTTTTCAGTTGTATGTTTTTGCAGGCGGGTTTTTTGTTTTTTGAATAATTTTATTTTTTTCTCTATTGGGTCCGTTGTTGTTTTTTGTTCTTTTAATATTTCCTCAAAGGTTTTGTATACATTCCATTTTTTGCGACCTAAAAGTGCATTCCATATATGATGCCAAATTTCCACACTATTTTGTGTAGTAGGTACCCCCATTTCGATGCTGGTAGCTACAGACCATAATTGCGGTGGAAATGTTGGTGGTATTTTTTTCAGCTTCAAATAACCAGGTGCGGCTCGTTTTTTTGTGTAGTCCTTCGACATAATACTTCCGAAACCACGCACTTACCTTTTCAGCATCTTTTGGTAGTACCTGTTCTTCAATAAGGCAAAAAGCTGCTGGAATTTCCGCGGGGCTTAAATAAGCCAGTGCAGCTAAGTGCCTTATTTTGTTTGCAAAATCATTGCACTGTCCATATTTTTGTGCAAGACCAGCAGCCTGCACATGTTTCCAGATATTCTGGGTTAAATGAAAAAAACACCCTTTATGTAGGTAAGGTTTCCGGGAAAACTGTCTTAACCGCTTTTATGGCAGCGATTTCAAAATCTGTCAATATTATTTTAGGCTGAAGTACAATATTCATTTCGTTTAAAACGTAGGTGCGAATAATTTCTAACAAGATTACATAACAATGACGAGACTTATGTGATAGTAATCCATATATTAACGGCGCTGTTTTATCAGAGGTTTCAGTGTGTCCTATCACTGCATGGATGGTATGTAACTGACCAAACATCGCTGGACATGTGATAAAAGTTCCGTCCATTAGCCAATAAGTATGGAGAACGGTGAAGACAATTTAAATTACTATTAGTACCGAATACTATTACACATTCTTCTCCATCAATATAATGACCGATAAAAAATTGCTCATCTCTAAACTTCGAATATTTAGAAGGTACGTTTATGTCTGTAAGTCGCTTTGGCAAATCTGGAAAATCCTTTGTCCTGGCTCAATATATAATCATCCGCTTTGCATTGTCATTTGGCAGACTGTATGCGCTAGTAGATGGTATATTTTGAATGCATGCTTGGATAATTTGCCCCGGAGAATCCGTGCTTTCAGAAGCTTTTCTTTTCAAGATGGTTTTCAACTTCAATTCTTCTTTTTTGTCTGGGTTTGGTTCATGGGTATGTTGATCAATGACTGAACTGAAAAGAACATATTTACCTTGTTTTTTCGTTGTTCTAATATACACATGACATTGCAACCGATTCTTTTGACTGCAACACCAATAGTATAGATCGCCACGTTGTTTGTTTTTGTAATAAATATAGCCATCTATTTCCAAAATGTCCTTTCCAGTTCTTGATTTTAAATTATTTATGATGGGCGTATTCATTTTTGGACGTTTTAATAAAGATCAGATATAATTTAAAACCATCGAAATCTGCTCGGTAGATATTTTAGAAAAAACATTGACCATAGATTATATATTTATATAGAAATTGACAATTCATTTGAAAACTACCGTCAAAAAGAAAAAAGGCTATATATCAACCGAATATAGCCGCCAGCCGCACAAAAATGGCAGAAATAATTCAATTCTATAACTAAAGACATAATAAAAAATTCATTGTCAAAAATGTGGTAATTTTCTAACGACAACAATATGAATTTTTGTTTATTAAGCTTGAATACCACAAAATAAGTAAACTGGTAATCGACCGATAATATAGTGCAACTCTATCGTCACGCGTCATGAATTTTTTCCGGTTACCATGGATTCAGTACATGATTCAGATCCCCCTGCGTTGAAATTTTTCGTCGGTTATTTAAAAAAATAACAGTTGTTCCATACATTTTGACCGCGTAGGTATTACACTTTTCTATGAAACAGCAGATTTAAAAAAGCAGGTTCATAATCATGTACTGAATCCATGATAACAGGCTTCGCGTCGATGTCCCATAGCAAATGAAATGAAAAATTTAAAATAAGATCTTTTAAAAAGTGTTGTAGTTCACAGTGGCTTCAGAATTTTGAAATATTTATGGGATATCAAAAAAACATCTAATTCAAAATCATAAAAAAACGCTCAGAATTACCTAACTGTAAATTTCTCCTTTCTACATTCATATTTTTACGTAAAATTTATACCAGAATAAAGGTTCATAGAAAATTAAAATTGCATACTTATAAAACAAAAACTTTATTATATGTATAACTCATAATAAGCATATTTAGGTACAACTGCCAAATTGCTGCTTATGCGATGCATCGGGCGCTCGAACGATCAAAACGCAATTTTGTGCGAGAAAAGGTACGAGCTTCTGACAGCTGTAACAGGGTGTCACAGTCACACGTCCCGGTTGCTGGGTGCCGACTATCCAGTAACACAATCAGCTTATACACAACCCGATTTTGATTCGGTAGCGTCTGTACTATCAACGCGAGTACAGTCACGTAGTGACTACGTACCTAATACATCATTTAATTGTATCGGCCCACGGTCGTCCTGAATTGCTTCTATGATCAGTTATTTGCCCATCTTCGCGATGTAGCACTAATATTCAAGCCATCTTAGCCAATTTTTAAAAATTATATTTTAGAGTTATTATTTGTGATAAATGTCATTGGAACTTAAGGCACATTTAAATCCCTGTCCCTCACGACATTTGGAACTTCCACCTTCGATTAATACAAAATTTGAGTCTTCAATGTCGCACTAGCATGATGTCGAGGTTCAGTGTGTCGCACTAGCGTGCATTCGAACTATAGTGAGTCGCATTACAGTTTTGTCGCACAAGCGTTAATCGCACTTCCGATTGTCGAACTCACGTAGTACACTCGTTTTTTGAACCCTTAGCTTCAACAAAGAATAATTTCATTTGTGTTTTTCAGTAAGTATTTTGAAGTTATGTTTTTTTTTTTTTTTTTTGGGTGGGAAATCATCAAATGACTTCTCCCGCTCTGGGCGGAGCGGAAGGGCGTGTCAGACTCTTACTGACTAAAACCCACCCGCGTTCCTTCCCTTGCCTAGACGGGGGCCACGGTTTCCCCTTAGGACTTATCCGCAACCCCGGTGGTAGGCATCGACCCTAACGGACCCCTTCAGCTTCGCTGACAACTCTTTGAGGCGCGCGTGGAACACTACGCGCCGTCGACCCGGGCTTGGTCCTGATCGGACGGAGAGCTACCCATCACTCTCCGTCCGCAAGCCCGCGCCTACAGTGGCCGGAAATCGGCGATCGATTCCCGACGCCCGGGGCGTCTACTACCGCGGCGGCTAGGGGCTCGAGGGAGCGACCTTAGTCTCTGCCTCTCGCGCCCCGCCTCCTCCTTCATGAGCATTACTGCTTCGCAGGAGGTGACAGCCTGCCATGCCAGAGGGCATGGCAGGCTGTGGCCCTGGTCCAGGCCATGGTGCGGAGTGAGAGCACTCCGCACCATGGCCTGGACCAGGGCCGGACGTGAGAGGTCACTGCCGCCGATCGCCTGCACGAGGATACGGCGGTGCTCCGCCCAAGCCGGGCAGACCTCCACCGTATGCTCCACCGTGTCCTCCGGGCGATCCACGCAGTGGTGACACCCGGGCGTTTCCTCCTGCTTGAAGTTATGGTGGACTAAGAACATTTTTATCTTTGTTGCATTTGCGAAAGTCTTATTATTAACTTCTAACGTTACATGTTTTGTTGTATTTCAGTAATAAGTAAGTATGTACAGTCATGGAGTCATTAATTAATTTACAATTTGATACTAAAAGGAATATTGAGAAAGGTCAAATTAATTATAAAAAATCTCCTAAAGATCGTATCACACTGTCCTACTTAGAAACTAGAGTCGAAACGTTGGAAAAACAGTCTAACTTCACAGAACCTCATCGGTTCATAGTAGAAAAAACTGATAGTAAACACAGTTATTTTACTTCAGGCACTTATGATCAAACCGAAGAAATATATATTTTTTACAAATCTGAGCTAAAAGAATCTATTAGACAACTGTTTCCAAAATGTAGTGAAGTACAATCAACTACAAAAACATGCAATACAAATAATATAAGACTGCCAAAAATTGTTATTCCCACTTTCTCCGGAAACTATGCAGAATGGACCACTTTTAAAGATTTATTTACATCCTTAATTCACAAGAATGATAGTTTAGATAAAGTACAAAAGTTGCATTATTTATAGGGTTTATTATCGGGAGAAGCAGAGCAACTACTGCGCCACATTCCGATTTCTGAATTAAACTATAACTTGTGTTGGGCTCAGCTTGAATCTCGTTATAACAACAAATGATATCTTCCACGTTGCATATTAAGGCGATTGCTTGGTCAAAAAAACATAGCTAACGAATCAGCTGCTGCATTAAAAGATTTAATGGACACCACAATAGATTGCTTGAATTCTCTGGCCCATCTAGGTGTTAATGTCACATCGTGGGATATTTTAATAATAGACATCCTTACTCTCAAACTCGACGCTGACAGTCGCAGAGAATGGGAATTAAGGGTTACTTCTAACGTCGATTCAAATAGCCTGCCCACGTTTGTGCAATTTAAAGAGTTTTTAACAAGTCGATACAGAGCATTTGAATTTATTGAATATAAACCCAATAAATTTAAATCAAATGATACTGTTAATAATAAGGCAAAGTTTATCACACTGTTAGTGCCGACACAAATACAACTACAAATATTTCTTGTCCGTTTTGTGGAGAAAACCACAAAATCTCAAATTGTAAGCTGTATGCTAAGGAATCTTACGAATCACGTCTTGGCTTTGCTCAAACCAAACGGCTGTGTTTTAATTGTTTAAATTCAAATCTCTATAAAATTTTGTCGTCAAACCTCCTCGTGTCGTATTTGCAAAAGAAGACATCACTCCTTATTGCATCGTAGTTCGGATTCAAACTCAACCGCTCCTAGTGAGAACTCTAATTCAGCGGTTGACGTTAAACAAGAGGTGTCAAACGTGCAGGCATCGTTACCAGTAGGCGAACCATCAACATCTAGTAATATAGTTTCACATTTCTCAAAGGGAGTACCTACTCAAGTTTTGTTGGCCACGGCTCTTGTCGAAGCACAGGCAAGAAATGGCTCAACACAGCTGCTGAGGGTGCTATTGGATCAAGGATCCCAGGCATCATTCATAGCGGAATCAGCAGTGCAGCTTCTGGGACTCAAGAAGACACCGGTTAAGTCGGTTATATCAGGAATAGCTGGTGAGAAGAGTGCTTTAGCCTCTAAGTTTACAGTCACAGTGACTCTTCACTCACGCCTAGATCCCAATTTTAGTGTCCAAGTTAAAGCATTTGTACTAGGTACCATTACGTCGCTATTGCCTTCTGAGAAATTGAATGATTTCCACTGGCCTGAGTTAGAGGCAGTTACTTTAGCTGATCCAGAATTTCACACCCCAAATAGGATTGATGTTTTACTCGGTGCTGAAATTTATGGGCAAGTTATAAGAAAAGGGTTAATTCAAGGTCCTCCAGGCTTACCTATTGCACAAGACACAGTGTTCGGTTGGATCCTTTCTGGAACAGTTTCAAATAAAACTGGGTCTAAAAAACTTTGTCATCATGTCAATAGTAGCATAGTTCAAACTGATGATAATGTGTAGTTGAGACAATTCTGGGAAATAGAGTCAGCTACACCCGAAAGCAAATTACTTACTCCTGAGGAGCAACGTTGTTAGGACATTTTTACTGATAAAAAGTTTAAAACTACTACTCTCTACTTCCCAGTAGAGAAGAATCAGGAAAAGAAGGATATTAATATGGATGAACTAATGAAAATATTAGGATTATCTTGGAACCGTGACAGAGATGAGTTTAAATATTCAGTGCAGATACCTCCACAGCAAACTCCAATAGCAAAGAGAAAGGTTATATCAGTTATTTCCCGTCTTATGATCCGCTTGGTTGGCTAGCACCTTGCATCGTTTGTGCAAAAAACTTAATTCAAAAGCTTTGGCTTTCAGGTTTAGATTGGGATGACGAGTTAACATCGGAACTGCTAACTGAATGGAATACATACCGTTTAAATTTAATAGAAACTTAACAGTTTAGTATTCCTCGATGGGTAAAAACAAGATCCAATGACCTGCGGGTAGAGCTACATGGCTTTTGTGATGCCTCGATTGCTGCGTACGCTGCGGTAGTTTACATCAAAGTTGTCGATGAACACGGAAACGTTCATATTAGTTTAGTTACGTGTCGCACAAAGGTTGCACCTGTCAAGCAGCAATCAGTTCCTCGCTTGGAGTTGATGGGAGCAGTATTACTCTCTCAGTTAATCACTGAAGTTGCTGAAGTAATGGGAGTTGTTCACTCTCAAATACATACTTGTACTGATTCGTCAGTGGTTTTGGCTTGGCTAAGTAGTCATCCTAGCCGCTGGACTACTTTTATTGGAAATAGAGTTTCTATTATTCTCTCTCATTTCGACAACTCACATTGGGCTCATGTCCAATCATCACAAAACCCTGCTGATATTGCATCCAGAGTCACAACTCCACAAGAGCTTGCTTACAATGTCTTGTGGATAAAAGGACCTACATGGCTTAGTAACAAAATAATTGAATATACTCGTACAAGGCCAAAGTCCATTGAAACAAACATGGAACGAAAATTACTCAAAGCTCATGTCGTCACCGAAATGCCTAATGAAGATCTTGTCTTGACAAAGTTTTCCAAATATCAGAAATTATTGCGGGTTATTGCTTATTGTAGAAGAGTTTTGAGTTGGAAGAAGCGAATAAATAGTGAACCAAGATATAAAAGTTATTTAACAAATGAAGAGATTCTAGAAGCAACAAAGGTTTGCATAAAACATGTCCAGCAACTTGAGTTTGGTGCAGAAATTAGAGATATAAGGAATACAGGAAGTGTCAAAGCAATAAAAACTTGTGTCATTGGTTTTGAATTTTCGTTTTTTGCCACCGACTTCCGAAATTAAAGTTATTTTTCATTTTGTAGTATTTTTTTTGGAAGTCGGTTTTTATTTTTTTATAAAAAGTTTTTATTTTTCACTTTTTAGTTGTGGTATCTACCCCACACAAATTCGAATACCACTACTTGCTTATTATGTATTTAACAATCACAGCACATCATTTAACACTATTAAACTTAAACGTTAATGAGATTTACCTTCAAGGAATACTATTCTCTATCCATATATGTACGTATAATTTTGAAAGAATTTGTCTGAACTCCTAACCTTTGAGGAGTTGTACCTTCCATCATCTGCTCATCCATAAGAAATCATCATCAAACGCAAATAATTGAACAAACTGTATGATATTGTCTGAAACGTAACAGTTATATGCTTATAAATTGAGTGTTCTTCTCGATTTCCTTGGGATCCCATCATCATAATATGCTGACTAGATGACCAGGGTACCAACTTGAATATGTACCCTAACGAACAAAAAAATAATTAGGCAAATCGGATAAGACATTTTAAAGTTATCTTACAGACATCGTCCAAATAACAATAATGCTTATAAAATAAAAACTACTAAACCAAACTGAAAGAAATTTTTATGGGACCACCTGGCAGCTATTTCGCGTCGAACAAAAAAAGAATCACGCGAATCGGTCCGTTAACCGCGGCGTAATCGATGTACATACATAAAAAAAAACATACCGGCCGAATTGAGAACCTCCTCCTTTTTGGGAAGTCGGTTAAAAAGAAAATAAAACCACTTTGCCCTATGTTGGATGATGAAGGAATTCTTCGTGTCAGTGGTCGCGTTCATCAGGCTAATTTAGATGAAAACATAAAACAGCCCGTTATATTACCTCAAGAGAATTACTTTACCAATTTAGTAATTGATGAGGCTCACCATAAGACTCTTCATGGAGGTCAAACACTAACGTTGAGTCATTTGCGTACTAAGTATTGGAAACTCTAGGTAAGGCTTACCTACGCAAATGTGTAAAGTGTAGGCGGTACTCGACTAATACTCAAACTCAATTCATGGGTCAGTTACCGACACCGTCTACTAGAGTCACTCCAGCAAGACCGTTTCAACGTAGCGGTGTGGATTTTGCTGGTCCTATCAACCTCCGAACGTCCAAAGGTCGAGGTCACCATTCTTACAAGGGATATATTTGCCTATTTATCTGCATGGTAACCAAAGCTGTGCATTTAGAAGCTATTAGTGATTTATCGGCTCAAGGATTCATTGCTGGTTTTAAAAGATTTGTGGCTCGACGAGGCTTAGTTAGTGATATTTGGAGCGATAGTGGGACTAATTTTGTCGGTGCGTCGAAAGAACTGAAGCATCTACAGCTACAGAGCAGAACTCTGTAGCCGTTGATATTAAAGAGTGGTTAGGTAATAATGGTACCACTTGGCATTTCATTCCGCCTCACTCTCCAAATTTCGGTGGTTTATGGGAAGCTGGAGTGAAATCTACCAAGTTCCATTTAAGACGAGTTATAGGTGACTCCAGATGCAAAAAATTCCTCACACAAAAATTGGAGAAACCACCAAAGTGACGGATGCTCTAACCTACGCTAAGAAACTAAAATGGAAGTGGGCTGGGCACGTAGCGAGACTAAAGGACGAGAGATGGACCAACAGGGTAACAACGTGGAAGGGTCCAATTGGCAAACGTCTCAGAGGCAGACCCCACACGAGATGGGCAGACGAGTTGATAAAAATAGCTGGTACCTGCTGGCCACAACTAGCTCAAGATAGAGACACATGGTATTCTTTAGAGGAGGCCTTCACCTTCACTTGAGGAGGGGTTCATGCAAACAAACTTCTATGTTATTACTTAGATTTTTAATATTTTTTTCAAAATAAGTTAAATAATTGTAAACAACATCACTATTTCTCTTTTTTTCATTTTTAAATTTCTTCTCTTTAAACAATGTATGTACACTACTTTTTTTTTTTAAGGCACGATGGAGGTCGTCATTTCTTATATACCAGGGCGCATTAACAATGCTCCTAAGTACTTTATTTTGGAATGTCTGTATCATTTTGATGTTGGTCGGTTTAGTACAGCCCCACAGTTGGATCCCATACGTCCATATCGGCATAAGAATGTGCTTATATAATAACAATTTATACCATTCCCCCTCTAAAAAGCTTATTTTATTCACTGAAAACAGTGAATAAAAAGGTCTTTTAATCACTATTTTGGTGTTTGAATTTAGAACACGTCAATTTATTCGACCGCTATTTCAATGCTATACAACCTCCTTAACTCTTTCGACTCCACCCATTTTCATAGAACTCATACGCCATGCCGCCATATTTATATTGGAAGTCTACGACTTTTATTATTCGTAGTTGGAAGTGAAACCTCCGGGAGGGTTGCATTACGTTTTTTTAAAATATAGGTACATCAGATTTTATTTTCACGGTTTATAATCTGTATTTGCTAAAAAAAACCTACATT
This sequence comes from Conistra vaccinii, assembly GCA_948150665.1. Lineage (NCBI taxonomy): Eukaryota > Metazoa > Arthropoda > Insecta > Lepidoptera > Noctuidae > Conistra > Conistra vaccinii. The sequence continues at coordinate 19,905,349 of OX411315.1, forward strand.
TAAAATGAGCCCTCCGCGAGGGCTCCCGCCATCCCATACCCAAGTAGGTGAACCCTCCAGGAGGGCTCCCGACACTGAACGTCTACATTTAAAATGAGCCTTCCGCGAGGGCTCCCGGCATCCCATATCAAAGTAGGTGAACCCTCCAGGAGGGCTCCCGAAACTCAATGTCTACATTTAAAATGAGCCCTCCGCGAGGGCTCCCGACATCCCATATCCAAGTAGGTCAACCCTCTAGGAGGGCTCCCGACCCTGAATGTCTACATTTAAAATGAGCCCTCCGCGAGGGCTCCCGACATCCCATATCCAAGTAGGTGAACCCTCCAGGAGGGCTCCCGACACTGAACGTGTTAACCTTTTATTAAATGTCTATTTTCGCTTAAATCTTTCTTTTTCTCGTAGTCATGGTATAAAGTATAGTATGCAACTCTTGAATAAAACGGATTTATATCGAGGGCCATGAATCACTCGCGTCGCTCAGGATTCTAACACTTGAATCATCATGAATCACTCCCTACGGTCGTGATTCAGTCGTTAGAATCCTTCACTTGATCGTGATTCATCTATGGCCCTCGCTTTAAATCCGTCCTTTATTCATTAGTTGCATAATATACTATTGTTATGTATCGATAGGCAGGAATTCCGTCCAATCAGCCAATACATGTTTTTGAAACGCATATCTAGTTCTTGTCCATGTAGTGTTGTTGCATCGTGACTTAAAAATGGAACCAGTCACCATCATAATTCAAAAATTTGCTGAGGCCCACGAACACCGCCTCCACCGACATGTGAACGTCGAGGCAATTCAGCTGCTAGACAACACAAACATAGTGCGAAGACTAAAACGAACAAAACCCTTTGAGTTAGTGTAGTGTAAAAAGTGTAGAAATAATAGTGACAATGACACACATATAACACGTGAACAAAGTGTTTTTATTATCATATCAGACTCTAAGAAAGTAAAACGGACTTGTGTAAAGTGCAATAAACACTATTCTAAGTTTTAAAATAATTACCACGTAAAAAATTAAGTTACATTAAAATTGCTTATTAGTCTTAAAGGCTAGATTGTAATCGATTATTAAGAACCTGGTTCTTTCTAATAAAGCATAAAAAAAAAAACTTTTTTGCATGAAATAAAAGGCTTATTATTATTTATTATTATAGGTGACTCCACCCTCACTTACGAGGAAATGTTAACTCTCTTGACCCAAGTAGAAGCGTGCCTTAATTCTCGACCGCTATCAATTTTACCTAATAGTTCTGAAGATCCCATTCCTTTAACACCAGGTCATTTTTTGATCGGGGACTCTCTGATAACGGTGCCTGAACGAAATTACGAAAATGCTAATGTAAATAGTTGAAGACGTTGGCAAATGACACAACGCATGATGCAGAGCTTCTGGCGAAGATGGTCGGAGGAATACTTGGTTCATTTGCTACAGCGTTACAAATGGACTAAGCATCTTCCAGAAACAAATATTAGAGATGTAGTTTTAATAAAGGAGAATAATTTACCCCCTGCTCGTTGGCTCTTAGGCAAAATTGTCGAATTACATCCTGGTTTGGACAAAGTCACACGAGTAGTGACAATAAAATGTAAGGGATCGTTGATTAAACGTCCTACATCAAAATTATGCATTTTGCCTATTACAACCTAGTGTTAAGTTATTGTTGTTAATTCATTTACAGTCCACAATTGTTATTGAAGTACTTAGTTTGTTTGATTTTGATTAGAACCAAGTAATTAATTAAGTTTGAAAGTTTTCATTTTATTTATTTATTGTAACCTTCCCTCATGGTGGGCGGTTTTATGTAGTTAAGGACAAGTACCGATGTCCTTGGTGGGCGGTATGTTTAATGAAATATAAATACTTTTTGTTAAGATCTATGAGAATTAATTTTGTATGTGGTAACCATAGTAACTAAGATTATTGATTTTACAAACGTCATACAGAAACGAAAAATGTTTTAAGTTTTTTTTATATACAATTTTACTTTGTTAGATGCTGGTCCTAGAATACATTGCCTACTGGTAAACTAAAGAAACAAATTCTATTTTATTTATACAATCATGAACAATATTATTATACTTCCTTTTCAGTAGACACCTCATACCAAAAACACGCGCGAAGTTCTCTGAGCGGATGCAGTGGGTAGGCTTGCCGTCACCCTGCTTAGCCAGAATGCGGCCGAACTTCGTCCACGTTTACCTCCATCCGCCTCACGTACTCGGTTAAACAAATGCTTGTTTGTTTTAGTGAGTCTCTCGTTCAGAAAGAAGCGACGCGAAGGTGCAGGGAGTCCAAGATTCCGGTGATAGCACCGCACCGCACGCGCGCGCTCTTCAGCAGGTCGTCGCGCAGTGCGCGCCGCGTCAGGCGCACCACGATGCGTCGCCCGCGCGTAGCCGCTTCTCCCACGGTGCTCGTTCCGCCAACCGGACTCGCACCGCCCGCAGAGGTCCTCCGTACCTCGCGTTGAGTTCGCAAACCCACCCGTTGCGCGAAAACTATGTCCCGTTGGTCGAGAGCCACCACAAGCTTTGTCGCCACCAGCCCGACGGTGTGCATCACGTTCTCACCAGGAATCTCCGGGATGTTTGCAATCTCCAGATCAGCGCCAAATAAATCCTGCTCGCGGTCATTAAGGTCGAGCTGCAACTGCATCACTACCTGTTCGAGCCAGGTCACCTTGCTGTCTGGCACTGCAGCACTTTGCCTGCTCTCAAGAGCCTCAATTCTGGCGTCCAGTTCGTCAATCCGCTCGGTGCAGACTCCCATCGACGAATGCAGGCCTGCCATCTCCCGACGAAATTCCCGCATTTCGTCCTGCATCTCCCGCAGCTCAGATCGGAAGAGCCTTATTTCTTCTCTGAGTAAGTTGCGTATCCGGCGAGGGTTCTCCGTCAGTACCCTGTTCGCTCCCCGCCCGCTACAGTACTTTAGCCACCGTATCGGGGGGCCGGGGGGCCCGGAGGTGCTTCTCTCGTTCTCTCGCAATGAATGCGAGACAGGGAGAGACTGCCTGCTCTCCAGCAGAAGTTCTATATTTGGATTCTAGGCGTGAGAAAACTTACCTATATTATATAAAAAAATCACCATATTGTATAAAATTGTTAGTAAAAATAACCATTGTTGGAATTTCCAGTTGCTGCTGATAAGTAGTGATTTCGGCGGTTCGTATTTGATCGAATCTTTGATACTTTTTTTGGTTATCATGAGAGCTGATATATAGTGTCTGTGTTTAATCTATTACGATTATCGGTTTTGATGAGTTTAAGCTGGCTGAATATTCGTTCTACCGTAAGCAGTTCGGTTTGGAATCATTTGTTGAAATTGGTAAGGAACTCTAATATGTATGATAAAAATTCGAGGTACAGAAACAAGCCATAAACAAAACTTATACCTCAAAACCTGGTTAGCTCCGTGTGCACCAAAACAACACGGACTCCAATTTTCCACATTCGAATATGTAGTTACAACTCATTTTCACAAAAAAACGCGCGATGCGTGCCTGTGTCGCAAGTACATCGGACAAATAGGAATTGGAATTTGATAATATTTATTTATTTATTTATTAAAACTTTATGCACAAGTAAAAAAATACTGTACAGAGGCGGACTTAATGCCTGGGGCATTTTCTACCAGTCAACCTTAGGGTGATGCAGAGACAAAACATGGCAGGTGCAATATAAGGGATAGATAAATTGAAAATCAATACATACTAATACATAGATACATACATACATACATATAAACCGAATAAACTTTGTCAGGAGAAATAACGATAGGTAGAGGAGAAAACAAATCCAGCAAATCAGCGCTGCAAAGATTCTGCCAACTTTTTACGAATATGTTCACGTGCCTTCACTTTGAATGATAACCGACTGGTTGCCATCCTAATTTTCAGAGGGAGCGTATTCCAAAGAAATACCGCCTGGACAAAGAACGAAGAGTGAATAAAACCGGAGCGGTGAGAAGGACATCGTAGAAGACGATTGTTGGTAGACCGTAGATTTTTACTATGGGCAGAGCATAGGTATTGAACATGGGAAGTCAGGTAAGAAGGAGAAGTGGGTTTGTCAAGTATTGAAAACAACATAGACAGAGCCCTCAACTCTCTGCGCTGACGTATGGGTAACCATTTTAAAAGCACTCGATGCGCAGACACATGATCATACTTACGAAGATTGAAAACGAATCGAATGCAGTTATTTAGAAGGCGGTCAAGTTTATTGAGGAGATCTGCATTCAGGTCATAGTAACACACATCACCATAGTCTATTATGGGAAAGATTAGGGACTGTACAAGCATTGCCTTTATGTGTGATGGCAGAAGGTTCTTCAACCGATAGAGCGACCGCAGCGTTCCGGTGACTTTTTTACTCACAGTCGTGACTTGCTTTCGCCAGTCAAGACATGTGTCAACATGCAGACCAAGATCCTTGACATCGGAGCTAAACGGGATGACAGAGTTGTCAAACAGTACAGGTATGCTGTTACGTTACGCACTTCATCCACACGCTCGAAAGATTTCGGTAGACTGGCTACCGCCCGAGCGGCGCAGACAACACGCGGCATTCAACAAAAGAATGCGCAGTGCGGGCGGCTGGCGGTATTCAATATTCAGTATTGGCCGGACATCCTTGTAGTCCACGTGGACTCCTCATAACTCTTTTGAATGCCATATTGCTACCGCGATGAGTACTTTGATGTTACGGTTAATGTTTGAGCACGTTTGAGCAACATAAGACTTATTTGAGAACGCCTAGTTTAGAGTTCGTCTACATTCACCGTGTATTTAGCAGCAGGAACCATAATAGGTTCAGAATATGCAGGTTTTAGTTCAGTTTGTACTGAGTTCCTCTTGTTACCGCGAATCACTAAAATATTATAATCAGGTTGAGTCGGGTCATATTTAAAAAAGACGTGTGGCACGGGGACTGCCGCGGCAAAGCTATTGCATAGCATTTTTTATCAACTTATGCAATTGTAAAATATTAACCCGAATACAAGAAATATCAATGATGACATTGACAGGAACTGTTATTCACATTTATAGTTTTTAAAACTTGACACAACGTAATGGGAACCACGAAAAGAGGATTTCTCTAATAGAGAAGCAAATTAGAGCGAGAAACTTAATATTTTTCGGAGTAGAAGAAGGAGAAAAATTTTATGAAGAATTGGAAGAAAAAGTAATTACGGTTATTAATGAAATGGGAATAAAATGCAGCGGAAATGACTTGGAAATGGTTAAAAGAATGGGAAAATATAAGGAAAACAAAATAAGACCAATAAATATAACCCTTACAACATACGAAAGGAAAATATCAATACAGAAAAATAAGAAAAACCTTTTAAATACCAAAATTTATATTAAAGAAGACTTCTCTCCTCAGGTATTGGAAGTACGTAAGTCATTACAAGCCCAGCTAGAGCAAGAAAGGAACGAAGGCAAAAAAGCATATCTTAGATATGATAAGTTGGTGATAAAAGGTCACGGCCACAACATGAAAGGACAAGTCTGTCCAAATTAAAAAAAAATCCGTACTCCAAGAAGAAAGAGCTAGAAATAATACCTCCACATGAAGCAGAAAACTCAAAAAATCCAGAAACACTGACAAAATACCAAACGGCTAAGAAAAACAAGCTGTATAAGGGTAACCAAAAATCAATAACAAACTACATCCAAAAACGGAACGAAACTTTAAGATCACCTTCGGCCACCTCGGTCGAAGACACGGATGAATAGCAACCAATAGAACCCCATCACACCATCGCAAACTCGAGCAAAAATCAAAACAAAAAAACAAATAAAAAAACGACCAAAAACCCTCCCCCACTATGGCTGGTCACCACGTGGGCAGTCGGCCAAAACCCTCTTAAAAACAAAAACGAAAACAAGATATACGCTGCAACTTTTAACGTCAGATCCCTGGCAAATGAAACAAGAATTACAGAACTAGAATATGCGCTATCAACAATCAATTGGGACATCCTAGGCATATGTGAAACCCGTAAACAAGGGTCCATCGTGGAAGATAGAGGTGAATACCAACTATACCTATTTAGAGAAAGCAAGGGAAGTAATGGAGTAGGTTTTCTTGTCAAAAAACAAGAACATATATTATAATAGTACAAGATTTCATAGGGATATCAGAAAGAGTAGCATTGATTTTTGTAAACATCCACGACGAAAATTTCTCGATAATCCAAACTTATGCACCTACATCCAGCTCTGAAGAAAAGGAAATGGAGTACTTTTACGAATCATTAGAAAAAGCGATTGATAAAAGCACAACAAATACTTCTCGGAGATTTAAATGCCAAAATAGGATCACCAAAAGAAGGAGAAAATCGTGTGATGGGCAAATATGGATACGGCAAAAGAAACAAAAGGGGAGAAAAATTCATACAGTTCTGTCTACAATATGACCTCAAAATTGCTAACACTATGTTTAATAAATCACCAAAGCTTAGATGGACGTGGATGTCACCTAACGGTACGGTAACGAACGAAATAGATTACATCGCAACGAACAAACCGCACATTATAGAAGATTTCAACGTACGTAGTAACTTCAAACACCCAAGTGATCACAGATTAATCAGAATAAAAATAAACACTACCAGGAACAAAAAAACACGATCTAATTTCACATCCAGACCACAGGAAAATATCAATTTTAAAATATACACAGAAGAACTAGCCAAGTATGAAGAACCAAAGAAGGAATCAGTGCAAGAATATTACGACAACATAGAGAAAACTATCTTGCATAGCCGCAATCGCGCTAATTTACCAAAAGGAAGCACACGTAAACAAACAATTTTTACAGACGAAATCATCAAACTTAAAGAAGAAAAACATAACTTAAGAAATAAAGAAAACAAAACCAGACAAGAGAAACACCAGCTTAGCAAACTCTACAAAGTTATACATAAAAAGATAAAAAATAACACCAAGAAATACAGACTAAGAATTATACAGAACTACTTAGAAAAATCTGGAGCCGTTAAAAAAGCTTATAAATATCTAACAAAGACTAAAACACTTATGAACCAACTACACTACAGAATAAGTCAGGCCAGTTTGTAACAAATAGAGACGACTAAATAAAAGTGGCTACAAATTTCTACAAAGAACTTTATAAAAAAGACACCAGTTACACAACAGAACCACAGATTAATCCGGTGAATACAGACCACGTACCAGAATTCTGCAAGAGTGAAATCGAATACTCATATAATAAACTCAAACTCAAAAAAGCCCAGGCCCAGACGGCATAACAAATGAAATGATAATAACAGGAAGAAACACCCTAATAAGACCATTGACAACTCTGTTTAATATCGTGCTGGCGCAAAAGGAAATACCCAGACAGTGGACATGCTCAAACATTGTACTTCTGTTCAAAAAACGAGACCCGAAACAAATATTCAACTACAGACGTCATTGTCACGCCATTAGTCTTACTCGTATGTCAAATCTGTACAAACTGTTCTCGACAACTCTACTACGACGATTGACAAAAAGCATAGATGAAAATCAATCGGTGGTACAAGCTGGATTTGTAAGTAAGTTCTCTACCATAGACCACATACACTCTGAAAATTATCTTAGAAAAATACAACGAATACAATAAACCTTTATATCTGTGCTTCATTGATTACAGTAAAGCGTTTGATTCAATTTCACACAGCTCTATATGGCAAGCTTTGTCAGTACAAGGAGTCAGCAAAGAATACATCGATCTGATAAAGGTAATATACAAATATAGTAACTCCAGAACAATTCTTGAGAAACCAGGAATTCGTTTTAAAATCGAAAGAGGAGTAAAACAAGGAAACCCACTCTCTCCTAAAATATTTATAGCCGTGCTGGAACAAATCTTTAGAGCGATGAAATGGCAAAACAAAGGTTTAAATCTACATGGAAAATACCTGTCGCATCTAAGATTTGCTGACGACATATCTCTACTCTCAGAAGACCCAAATGAAATGCAGTCTATGATAGAGTCACTATTCGAAGAGAGCAAAAAAGTTGGCCTACTCGTAGAAGTTAACCAAAGCAAAACGAAACTGATGACTAACAAACACAAAGCACCAGTCTTATGTTCATCTGCCAACCTAGAATACGTCGACGAATACATCTACCTAGGACATCTCATTACATTTAGAGATTGCACAGACAAAGAAATAGAGAGAAGAATCAAATGCACCTGGAATAAATACTGGTAAAAGAAATATTTAAGAGCAAGTTACCGACTAAATTAAAAACTTAAACTATGGAAACATGCTTACTCCCCACACTCACATACGCTTGTCAAACATGGCCCCTCACAAAACGAAATATAGAAAAAATTTAAATATGCCAAAGAGGAATGGAGCGAAGTTACATGAACATGAACGTAAAAGACAGAGTGAAAAACAGTACAATCAAAAGAAAGACCAAGGCAAAGGAAGCGGCCAAGAAAGTACTGGGCTTAAAATGGAAGTGGGCTGGTCACGTCCAACGGGTAACAGACGACAGGTGGAAAAAAATCACCACGAATTGGTATCCAATAAACCAAAAACGTAGACCAGGTAGACCACACAAAAGGTGGAGCGACGATATTGCAAAGATAGCAGGCAAAACATGGAGCAGAATAGCCAGAGACAGAACAGTTTCGAAACGGCTAGAGGAGGCTTTCACCGCTATTGATAGCGGTCCTTGTACACCATAGCTACAACTAAATAGGAAAAAAAAAAACTTTGTTATTATAAGGATTTTAGTTTAGTTTTAGTTAAAATGTTACTTACGTATTAGATGCATAAGGATTAAGTGTGTAAGGAAAATAAAGCTATTTTATTTATTTATTTTTATACGGTTAAAAAAGTAAATTAATAAAATAAAAAAAACCCCACGGCGTGATGACCAGCAGCCAGATTACCTATTTCTGTCTCCAATCCCAAATAATACTATAAACATATTATGTAGTCGGAGACATCGACCTATTGCCTCCGACTGCATGATATCGTTTATAGTGTTAGTGGGATTGGTGACAGAAATAGTTCAGCTTGTTACCAAGTTCACTTTTTACGCAGTCGGACAAACATACATACGTACGTACAGGTCAAACACAATAGCCCTCCTTTTTTGGCTTCGTCGCAGTCGGATAGTAATGAAAAAGAATTTAATTTTACGATTTTTTGACAAACAGACTATAGACAGACAAACACCAGCATTTTGTATTTAGAAAAAGCAATGTTACTAGGAGAACTTAGGATGCAAGAGCGACCGAAGCGAGCTGGAGACTTGGGGCACCCCGATTCGGACTGGTCAGGTTTGTAGGGGATGGTGGGGTCTAGTGAGCGAGCGAACATACACCCCGCCATCTCCTTAGTAGTTATTTATTTACCATTTAGAATTAAGAGCTCCATCGACCACACCGTATAATTACGCGTGCGGCTTTTAAAATGATGTACTAGTATGCCGCATGCTGACGGTACTATAAACGATAGTGATATAGTGCCACTTGCCGCAATCTATACACTAGTGATAGAATGTCACTTCCGACGAAAAATTTAATGAAGTGTCAAATGTGGCCTATTAAAATGGCTTTCTTTACTAGGTAAGGTAAGTTGTGGGAAGTGATGTTAGTCTATATCTACCGGGTGCGGCGATTGAACTGTCCGTCTCTATCTAACTGTTTTAAAACCGAACCACTGAATCGAACGCCGCCAAAATTTCAAATGTTGGTCATTGACATGTTCTCTATCATCATTTGAAGTGATTCTGCTGTAAAAGAAACACATTCGAATTTAGAACTCGCTGCTTTACAGCGTAGCAAACGGTTGGATCGAACGAAAGAACTGATTCGCTTGCTCGACTCTGGCGGACTTCCCAATTAGGTGTTTTCAGATGAGAAAACTTTTTACGTTGACCAGTTTTTAAACAAACAAAATGACCGTGTTTGGTCGAAGGGACATGTCAGCGACCATTCAGACGAATTGCAAGTCAGTCGACGCCAAGGAGCCGACCAAATCATGGTCTGGGCGGTGGTGTCTGTAAAAGGCCGTTCTCCGCTCGTTTTACTTCCAATGTGTCGCAACAAGTCAAAACAAACCAACAAATCTATCGAGACCAAGTCTTGCGACCAGGGCTGATACCGTGGGCACGCAACACATTCGGTTCTGAGCGTTGGACTTTTCAGTAAGACTCGGCACCATCGCACAGAGCAATTGGAACGCAAACATGGTTGTAAGCAAACGTTTCAGTGCTTATCGACCGAGATATGTGGCCGTCGTCATCGCTCGACTTGAATCCCCAGCGGATTCAAGTCGAACTTTTGTATTTGGGGTGTTATACAGGCCAGGGCCTGTGCTAAAAAACACACTTCGGTGGAATCGCTCAAAGTTACTCTTACGCGAGAATGGAATTGTTTGAGTGACGACGTCGTTCGAGCAGCCTGCGCTTCTTTCAGAAAGAGACTTCAGCTTGTAGTAAAGGCTAAAGGCGGTTTTATTCCTTCGGAATAAGTTAGAATAAAACTTTGAACTTTCTATTTTCACATGGCAAAAGTGTATAAATAAATATTGAAAAATAAACAGAAAAAATTCATTTTCACATACGGACAGTTCAATCGCCGCACCCGGTATATTAGATTAGAAACTAGTGTTCGGTGTACTTACTCCACCGAGTTTTATGCCCGCAACTCTGTTTCCGATACCTTCGCGGTTGTGCGCATGATAGCTTACCAAAGTTGTTTAGGAACGCATATAGGACAAACGAACACACCTTCATTTTTAAACATGTATGATGTATAAAGAATTTCAAAACGTCTGATTTGCTAAAATGATTTAGGACTCTGGCATCTCACTAATACGGCGATCGCGTGTTTCAGCAACTAACGAGCAACCGAAAGTTGTTTCACAACAACTTCGAAGCTTTGAGCGTCAAGCCTTAACGTTTCTGGCCGTCATGGCGCATGCGTCATATCATCGACCTCGTGGCAGGCCGCGTTTCGCCCAGCAGTGGCAGCAGACCAGGACAGTTCTGTAGAGTTGTGATAAGTGTTCGGTCGCCTTATTGACAATCAATAATCCTCTCAGATCTTCTTCAAACAAGTAAGTGTTTTTATTATTTATTTCTTTGAGTGATTTACAAATATGAATGGAAGACTTTTATGAGAATTATAAGTGGATTTTGGTGGTAGCCTATTAAGTTCAAATAGAATGTTATTCCCTCTTTTCGTGTACAACTTTAATTTATTTAAATCAGATTGACGATTAGTTAAACTTATCGTCAAACGAAGTTTTATAGGGTCTCGTGTAAAATATCCGAATTGTAAGTTTTTGTTACTATCCTTTGTTCGACCAACGAACGTTCTCCGCTGATTTAACACCCACAGAGGAGATATGCATATACTGATACTAATTTGACGACATTTTACGATGTGTTTTATGCTCATAAAATCATGTCGTTAATTTACATAGGCATCGGCTACATTGCACTATTGGCATTTGAAGGCGTGGTCAGTGTTAAATGCAAGATGGATGCCGATGACCATTGCATTGCAATACGCGTGTGCAGTTTTACCGAACATTCAAGTTTGCAGTGATTGGCTCTCGATAGCGGATCAATTTCGACAGACGATTTTATGAGAGACAAAGACTCAAAAAGTGCTACAAACTTGGTTTTGACAATTGACCTAAATTAATAAACTATTAGATACGGATGTTTGGAAGATTAATTTAAAATATAGGGTAGGATAGGGTTGGTTATTTTATTAATATGGAAACTTTTTATAAGTTAGGGCCTGTTTCACCACAGTTCATATCAACTTACTTGGCAGATAATTGCATACAAATTCTGTTTTGAATTTATTCGGTAAGTAGTGGTTATTCGGATAACGTGAAACAGGCCCTTAGTGTCATTATTTCATTAAATATGATTCTACTTAATAAAAATCTTAAATTTAAACACCGATAGACAACGCACAGCCTAAAACACTAGGTCAGAAGCCTGAAATTATGCACAAGAGTTCCTTATACAACGAATGTTAGTATAATAATAACCTATTTTTGTTTTTCAGCGTGTCCTAAAACCGGTGAAGATGGTTAACTTCGATTTTGAGACTGCTAATGCCACTGTAAGTACTTATTTCAATCATTTGTATTATTTTTTACTTTTTGATTATTTAAGTATATTCTAGTTATTAAGTAGTTCTGCTGGAAATGCGACTTCTGCTCTTATACTTTTGAGTAAGCCGTAAGTTAGCGCCACTTAGCTTGTCTGCGATGTATACATAATTGTGAAGAAGAAAGCGAAGGGACATTAACCTATTTGCGGAGTAAAGGAAAAAAGGCGACCGACGTTATAAAGTGAAAAGACATTGCAACCGTTTATTTCCGCGTGGATTTCGTTCTATCCGCTACGAATTTCAACACTCCCTCCGGGGTGGAGGTGTTTGAAGGGTAATTTAAAAAATTAATCATTGTTGTTTTTTCAATGTATTGAAAACTTTTGTTACGCAACGCACATTCGTTCGAGAATGATTGCAAAACAAATCCGCGAAGTGAATGCTTGCGATGAGTACTGCCGTTACGGAAAATCTTTCCTTCATTGTTTAGGAAACACATAACATTAGTTGTAATGAGTTTGTAATTTATTGTACTAGCTGTTGCTTGATCGATACTAAGGTTGCTAAAACCGCCCAAGCAGCTCCAAAAATATTTGTAAAAAACATATTTTCTGCTAAGTATATTTTTTTCATGTTTAGTGGGTTTGGCTGTGCGTTGGGTAGCAGGAAAGACACTTGCGGGAAAAAACATTTATACGAAATCCACTTGCGCGAAAAGATAGCTGCTTGCGCAAAAAGCCATCTGCACGATCCATCTCCCCTGAATATAATAGGTACTCAGGGCCAGCTTTACAACGTACGGTTAAGTTTCAGATAATTTCATTCAAATTATGTTCCATATTTGAATCGAACATTGTGAAAAAGCTCCGAAGCCAGAAACAAAATAAATAAAATTCTCAAGTTATAGAGTTTATTAACGATCAGACAGAGACACTTCGTACGTTCTATAATTGTTATTATATGTCATGATGAAAGAAGATAGCTTACAATAAATTATTTGTATGTTTTGAAGGTGCTGTTATTCACTGTTTTATTTTTCTTTTTTTCAGCAACTGATGAACGAGATTATTCGTATCACGCTCACCGAATATAATGCTTTGGGTTAGTATTCTAATATATCTTTTATTTCGCGTAAATCTTGCTCTCACTGAATTGTTGTATTTATTGTATAAGTAACTGGTGCACCACATACTACCTGCAGTATTGTCTCTCCTCCCTTTTAAAACCATCCAAAGATTGTCTTTAAAAGATCGTGGAAGTCCCCGTCACGAGAAGCTATAAATTTTGTAAATAAATAACTTTTACCAAGTTACGTACTGACAATTCAATCAACAACAAATAATCCCAAATTCAATCAACTCAAAGTAGCATACGTGTAATATTGCTAAAGTATAACTCGACCAAGGGAAATTGCTCGTTAATTTCGTATTACACGTATGTTACTTTGAGTTGATTGTATTTATTTGTTTCGCTACGTAATTTACGTAATTTCCCAAGTTACACAAATTGCTGATTAGTTGTTCACTTTTGGTAAACAGGTAAACTGAAAGCATTTGTAAACACTTATTTAAAGTTCAGTCGTGAACCTACAGCTACATAAATATCTGAAGTCCGTATAGTGGCAGTTTAGGAGAAGATAATGCTGTAACACTTTTGGCATTAGTAGAGTATTCCGATAATGATGCTATACAGCTTACATTTTATTAGCACCATAAAAGCATTTAAGTTGAGGAAAAATATGTAATAGAACTAGCTGGAACTAGTCGCGGGCTCGAACTCAATGGTGGGCATGGCCAAAAACCACGCTGTCTCACCTGGCATCGTGTCCGACAGAAATAGTATCAGTGATGAGCAGTTAGAAGCTGGTCTACATGGATAACGTATAGTTCGCACGCACAGAAACACCGTACCGAACGATTTTAGTAAAAAAAGCGCGTCAAAAAATACGAAAAGTGCTTTGGAAAATGGAGTTTTATGAAAAAACCACTGCATGAATCAATTAGAAATAAAATTAATTGAAATCTTCGATAATTTTGCTGTGTCTGTACGGATTTTGTTTTCGAGATTTCACACTTCTTGTATTACTTATTTACGCCCAAAGTTGCGCTAAAATTAGCAAGAAAAACGAATCTTTGTTGGCTTATAACTTTTTAATGGCTTTTTATTTTACTATTCTGCTTCCGTACAGACAAAATTACTAATGAGACCTAACGATATCATGTTAAACTTTGAATGTACGATGTCAAACAGTGGAGTAAAACCCCTCCGAAGTTTGTATGGAAAAAATGTCAAATTGTTTCACCTTAAGAAACATGCCAACACCACTATTGCTTATATTTTTTAGAGGCGCTGTGAATATCTGTACCTAACGGTTAAAGCTTTAAAGTGGTGTATGTTGAGAGTGTTGTAATGCATACAGAAACATATCGGTATATTTAGTAATGCTAATCAGCCTTTTTAAACGAATTTTAGAAGCTTCATTAAAGCAAATAAATGGGGCACATCAACACCATTATTGGTATGTTTTAAAATCTTCTGTAGAACCTTAAAATGTTTTTACAATGCATTTGCTCGAAAAGGGCGTTTTCCAAGCAGCCAATTTGTGCGGAAAGTGTCACTTTTTTTGACTAGGGCTTTTTACTTTTCTGTTTTTTTTTAATTTTTGCATTCGTCGTCAGCCCGACGCAGAGTTTTTATTATGTAGGTATTTGAGAAAAGTTTTACAAATTAAATGATGTTGATGACGATGACGATGGCGATGAAGATAATGTTGGCGATGGCGATGATGATGGGCAGTCATTCAAAGTCAAAGTCGAAGTCGAAGTCGAAATCGAAGTCGACGTCGAAGTCGAAGTCGAAGTCGAAGTCGAAATCGAAGTCAACGTCGAAGTCGAAGTCAAAGTCGAAGTCGAAATCGAAGTCAAAGTCAACGTCGAAATCGAAGTCAAAGTCAACTTCGAAGTCGAAGTCGAAGTCGAAGTCAAAGTCGAAGTCGACGTCGAATTCGAAGTCGAAGTCGAAGTCAATGATGTTTATATCATTTATATACGTCAGCCAATATGTCAGATGTTTAACATCATAATTATGCGACTACTGTGTGTACTAGTTTTTTTTATTTCCTCGCACAATGCATAGTAAAACGTTGTATGATACACGTGCGTCAGATGATTTCCGACTCGTGTCGACTTATACACTCGTCGGAAATCACCTACCTTCCGCACTTGTAGCATAAATAACTATTACAATGCATTTGCTCGAAAAGGGCGTTTTCCAAGCAGTCAATTTGTGCGGAGTGTTACTTTTTTTGACTAGGGCTTTTTACTTTTCTGTTTTTTTTTAATTTTTGAATCCGTCGTCAGCCCGACGCAAAGAATTTTAGTTTTATTATGTACCTATATTTGATAAAAGTTTGATGATGACGATGACGATGGCGATGGCGATGAAGTTAATGTTGGCGATGGCGATAGCGATGGCGAGGGCGATGACGATGGTCAGTCATTCAAAGTCAAAGTCGAAATCTAATTCGAAGTCGAAGTCGAAGTGAAGTCGAAGTCGGATGTCGACATCGATGTCGAAGTCGAAGTGAAGTCGAAGTCGGAAGTCGAAGTCGGTGTCGAAGTCGAAGTCGATGTCGAAGTCGATGTCAAAGTCAAAGTCAAAGCCAAAGCCAGTCGAAGTGAAGTCGAAGTCGAAGTGAAGTCGAAGTCGAAGTCGAAGTCGAAGTCGAAGTGAAGTCGAAGTCGAAGTCAAAGTCAAAGTCATGAATGATGTTTATATCATTTATATACGTCAGCCAACATGTCAGATGTTAAACATCATAATTATGCGACTACTGCAAGGGTCGCTAGTTTTTTTTGTTTCCATCACAATGCATAGTAAAACGTTGTATGATACACGTGCGTCAGATGATTTCCGACTCGTGTCGACTTATACACTCGCTCACTTTGCTCGCTCGTGAATAAAAAGCCACTCGTCGGCAATCACATACTTTCCGCACTTGTAGCATAAATAACTATTTTACTGTACATTCGTTCACAGAATCTCTAATTTTAATGGTTTTGACTTAATATTTGTACTTGCGTTCACCCTTGTGATACTAGGAGTGACGCATAATATGTCATATTAAATATTTTATTTCTTAATGGAACTAAATAAAGTATTGCAAAATGAATAGGAAATTGTTAAAACCGAAAATACGGTGGATTTAAATAATAGTTTTAAGGGAATATAAACGTATGAACATATTGAGTTCGATTCATCATCATCATCATCATCATCAGCCTATTAATGTTCCCACTGCTGGGACACAGGCCTCCTCTCTGTGAGAGGGAGTGGGCTGTAATCTACCACGCCAGCCCAGTGCGGGTTGGTAGATGTCACATGTCTTCGAATTTTTGGTTCTAAGGCCGGTTTCCTCACGATGTTTTCCTTCACCGTTTTGAGAGCAGTGGTGATGAAATTATTTACACAAAGTAAAGCGCCTGCTGGGGTTCGAACCCACGACCTACAACTCGTAAATCGGGGCCGTTACCACTGGGCCACCACTGCTCCGAGTTCGATTCAAGAAATTGAAAAACAATCAACAAATTCCGAAAATCAGACATGCAGAGTGTGTCACCGAGGCATTTAGTAGAAATTCCGTACAAATTAATAATGAGTACAAATAAAATGTAAAATAGTGTGTGTAAAACATAAAGTTTCGTCCTACTTTATCCCATTGATTGATACGTTGTAAGAAAAACGAACGTTTAAGTGTTGTAATTTTTTATTTCACTTATAAACTTAAACATATTCTTCATCACGTGCATCTTGTAGCAAAGTGACTAGTGTCTCAATTTCTCTACAATCCTCACAATACTTTTGTGTTTTTTGACAGATAATTCAGCCTACGTTTGTGTATTTTAAATTTTTATTATTTACAATATTTTCTATTTTGACAATATTTTGTATTGGAGTTAATCCAAAATAATAACTTGACTTGATATAACATGATCAATTTAAGCAATATAATTTATACGGGGTGTCCGGGACATCGACGCGAAGCCTGATACCATGGATTCAGTACATGATTCTGAACCCCCCTGCGTTGAAATTTTTCGTCGGTTATTAAAAAAAAAATCTGCTGCTCCATACATTTTGACCGCGTAGATAGTGCACTTTTCTATGAAACAGCTGATTTTTTTTTAAATAACCGAGGCGAGTTTTTGGTATCATTATTTAGGTAAACTAAACATGTGTTAGACGAGTAGATAAAAAAAGATATTTCCGGGGGGTGAATTTTGTAAAAACCTTGATTAACTAAAAAAACAATGTTAATTTTAACGTGATTTTGATCTTTTAGTATTTATTTCAATATGATGCAGCATTTATTGTCAGTATTTGAGTTATTTAACCCATTGTAAACCCTTTTCACTTATTAAAAGTTTTTATTTTACGATAATTGGACATTAAATTCCAAAGTTAAAGTAGTTTTAGTATGCACGCTTCATAAAATGCGATCAAAATACAAAAATGGCTGCCATTCAGGGGGGGGGGGGGTTGGGTTCCGACCCCCCATGTAGAACAATTTTATTGATAAAATAGAACAAACTACCTTCTCTTAAAGTTTGTACAGTCCGAGACCAAACACATTGTATAGAACTTGAACGATCGCTGGTTCTTCTGTAGAAACACAAACAGGAGTTTCAGTTTCAGGAGTATTTATCTAAAAACGAAAGACAAATTGTAGTGAAATAATTATTGATGTGATGAATGAAAGAAATAATAAAAGGCAAGTAAGATGAACGTTAAAATATATAAGCAGAAACATATAATAAATTATAAAATTAATATAAATAGGTAGTGATAATAAAAATAATGTTTTACTGCGGATCCCTAAAATGTATTGACATGGACTAAACTTATAATTAATCTCTTTATGTAGGTACAATAGTGTTAGATTAAAACACTGTACATCTGAATACAGGCTTTAGGCAGTATATTATTCCACACAACTAGTATTTTCTTGCTTTTAGCTGTGTAACGTTTCACGTGTGGACTTTTGAACAGCCAGTAGAATCAAATAAGGATAAAAGTAGTTCACAACGCTCTATTAGCATTTGCTGCCATTTTGATATGTTTAACCTCAAATGATCTACTCTTAATTTGCAATATTTACCGTGATTTAGCCACAAAAAAAAACCTAGATAATTTGATTCAATGTCCTTGAAAGTTATGAACTATATTTTATCTTTATTTACCCTTATCAAACAAAGTTTATTTAATTTTTTCACTGCTCATTACTTTCACATAATTAAATGTTAAAAATGCGTTTATCGAGGGGCGCATGAAAATTTTATACTGCATATAGATATATTATTGTCAGTAAAACTGCGTCCATAGTAGCACTTCATACACTATAGTAAAAAAACACTTCCTTACCCAAAAAAAGTTCACAGACCACAATACAGAGATTATAATACACTACGAAGCGCGCACAATTATTATGAAATTTCGAATTAATAATATATTAAATTGCACGAATTGTGTCTATTTGTGAACTAAATGTTTTTGAGCAGAGTTACGATAGGCCAGTTACCTCACTAGTATGTATAACAGGTAACTCGTACCCTTATATCAACCTTTCGTACTGCTCTTGAAATGCCTAGTTACTCTTTATAACTGTATTATAATTCTCTTGTAATGCTGTTAAATAGACTAATGTGAACTTAAGTCTATTTAATTTGTGACCAAATAAGCACCATAGCAGCTGTATACTTCTACTAAACAGTATATTTTTACAGCTTATTGTATCCATGTGAACCACAATTCAGCTGCTAAAGAGCATGTTTATGTAACTTGGATTAGTATAAGTTCTCTGTTTACAAAATTTAAAGCTTCTCGTGACGGGGACTTTAGCGATAAGACCGCCCATTGTGTCACTTTGTAAATCTTCTACGTTTATATCTGTTATTTGCATGTTGTACATAATAAAGACTATTCTATTTTAATGTTATATTTTTTATATCATTTTGGTTTCAGGCGAAAAGATCGCTCAGCCCTGCCCTGAAGACGAACAAGAGATGGTGGATGAAATGATGGAGAAGTACTTGGACAATGAACGTATCCTGGATACGTACTTTGAAAAACTGAAGGATTTGCTGAAGAAATCGCCGCCAGGCCGAAAGGAACTGGAAATGAAACAACGTCAGATTGAGAACCTGATCAAGAAGAATGGTCTGGAATAAAGACTGGAGCAAGGCTTCCAAGACGCGATGGCGGATCACCACTGTGTAGCATTTAACTTCAACAAATGTACACTTGCTAGTTTTATTCATCATCTCATTTAATTCAGTAATTCTTCGAATAATCTTTGTCGTTGTTTCTAAGTGTTTTCATCCTATTGGTTTTATCTTATTTCCTGATGTTTTTTAAGAGGAATACAAGGTAGTATTTTTTTTCTTTATATCCTCCTTTTTTACTATAGTTTGGTAAAAATTGAATTTCATTGGTGTGTTTAGGTAATTCTTTTCTCTCGACGCGATGTTATGTTAAAACAAAATATGAATAAAACTAGTACAGGTAACAATTTTGTTTTTGTAAAAGTGGAATATAAAACACCTCTATTTAGATTTGAGGGGTGGCAAAATCAAAGCAGCTTTCTTTAGGAATATAAAAAAAAACATCAGAAAGTTACCTACGCGCATTCAACAAAAATAGCAATGATTAGTTTTAAAATAAAAAAATGAGTTCGCTCATACGTTTAGAATGTAGCAAGTTATATAGCCAGGGTTAGACCCTGATTAGGATTAGGGAGGAGTTGAATACCCTTTTCAAATATTAGTGAAGTTATTATGTTTTCAGTAATTTTATCCAATTTAAATACTTTTGAATTGAATTTATTTAGGTTATAGTTTTGTAGGCACACGTAGCTCTTAAGAAGCGCATGTCTTTCTACTAGGTGTCCCATATCAGTGTCTGTAATCTAATGGTATTCTCAAGGCCTTGTGTCTCATATTGCTTGAATTTAGTAGCTAATCAATAGTTATCCACGTAGAAGTAAACTGTCATTTTATATCAATGTTCAGTTCATCATATTTAAAGGACTTTTAGGTTATAGTACTTTAGATTGATAATAATCAAATACATTAAATAATTAATCTGATTGAATAGAATTTTTAACCAGTTTTATCAATTACTTTCCATAACAATATTGAATAATTTAGGATTTACGTAATTTTTCGGTAAGATGTAATGTAGGTAGTTACGAGTATAGCAGATAGGAAATCACACGATCAAGTTTTGTATTTAACCCCTGGTTTTAGAACAAGGGGTCTCATGGGCATAGGCCCAGGAGTCATCATGGTCTGTTTGTAGGTTAAAAGCTTTCATTTTTTATTACTTCTGTTTTCCTTCTGAAGACAAGAAAACAGTCAAATTTTGATGGTTGTCTTTGAACGTTCTACACAAAAAGCCTATATTGTAGTGTTAGACTAAGCGCCCGTCCCTTAAAAGGGACTTAGCAGGGTCTATGACTGATGTCCTTCAAAAAGGACGAACTCTATTTTATAATTATATAATATAATCTTAAAAAACTTCTACGAAAAACATTGAAGTAGATTCTAAATTAAATTTTTAGTTTTAAACGCTTGCTATACGGTCGCCAACCGAGTCCCCGACAGAGGTGGCCTTGGTTGACGACCGGCAAAATTGTTTCAACGTATTGTCGTAAACATCATCTACTCGGTTGTAAACCACCAAGGTCACCTCTGTCGGGATCCGGTTAACGACCGTGTAGCAGGCGTTTTATCATTACAAACCGATTTAAATAACTGAATTGTACTAAAAATGATCAATGTAATAACTATGGAATTTATTAATTTTCACAACAATTTTCATTAAACTATTCTATCTAAATATCTAAATTATTACTTCTTTTTATTTTTTTTTAAACTCATAACGTTTCACCAACTATAACTGTGGGTGGATTTTTATATATTTACTTGTTGTGAAATAATAAAAAAAAATGTTAAGTAAGTTTTAGTCATACAACCATAATGTCTAAGAATGTATTGGATATAATTACCGAATATTATGATATTACGGACTATTTGTAACTTTTAACTTAAATAAATTGGTGTAGTTAATGCCTTACTTTTTGTAAAACCTCCAACATATGGATACTTTTTGTAATCATGGGTGCAGAAACCAATATAAGTTTTATATTTTGTTATTCTAATATTTAAAAATATAATTTGTTTATAAATAATGAAATAAAGGAAATAATAATACAGCTGAAACACATTGTTAATAATAAATCAACTTAGTACATATTTGGCGATCCATTTCAGTCTAAGAATAAAATCTTAACACATTTCTTATATCAACTCAATGCAATTTCTTTGCAAAAATAGAGTCTGCGAAAAAGCAAATTGACACTACCTAAACTTGCCGTGTTATACTAGTTACTGTCAAAGAATGACAGTTGTGATTTGACTAAACGGACAATTATAAGTTGGTAGTAATAATTTCCCTAATTTTACCAACTCTATTACGCACAACGGCCGAAAAATTATGCCAGCAAGCAACAGAAAAATTATAATCAGAAACCATAACTCTAAACAGAAAATCTGTTTTAACACATACGAGTATTAGGCATGTTTTTTAACAATGTTATACGTCTACGGTCGACACTAATTAGACATGGTTTTATAATGCGAGAACATGATAAGCATGTAGGTATTAGTTAAGGAATTTCGTTGGATTACGATGTGACATTGTTCTACTTAAAACTCTTATTAGTACATACATTACGATACAAGTGTGTAATGAAGAATGCACACGCATTTCATACGACGGTTTTTAACACACTTGCCAGGAAAAAAACAGACTAATTGTAAGAACTTATGCTACAATAACGTAATAATAATTAGAGATGATACATAATTTAAATTTATAAAGTTCAACTGACCTTTGTTGCCAGGTACTGAGTATCTGAGGCTTCTTTAAAAAAATATCAACGTCGGTTTGTGCCAAACGAAAACGTTAACAATTATTTATGGAAAATGGCGCGCAGGTTTTGTTTTTCCGCGCGCCGCGCTAGCTATATGAGCAAGTGTGTTAGCCCTCGTTCCCACGGTCGCGAAAACATCGCGCGTGATAAAATCGCGTGGCGCGCTTGGAATGGAACAAATGGAAATCGGTATATCTGTTCGCACGGCCGCGATTTTTCCACGCCGCGATTTTAAATCGCGCAGTGTTCGATTTTCAACGCTCGGCGTTGAGCGTTGAATGAATGCGAAATACGAAATTCTGTGCTTGTGTTCCCACGGACGCGAAAAAATCGCGCGCGTTGTTCAGAATAGCGCACCGTCTCGTAGAGTGCGGACGTGCCGCATGCTCAAGGTCGTAATAAAACATTAGAATAATCAGTCAGTTCTGGGCATAAGTAGGTATTTAGGTGGAGTTTATCATAAAGAAAGTAAGTTCCCATCAATCGTTGAATCATCATTATTCATCATCATCATCATTTCAGCCGAAAGACGTCCACTGCTGGACATTGGCCTCCCCCAAGCACCGGCACTTCGACCAATTCTGTGCTTCCCGTATCTAGCTGTTTCCTGCAGCCTTCACAAGGTCAACGATCCAGCCCTTGAATAATGAACTATTTTTTACGCCATACTATTATTTGGAAATAATATCCTGAAAATTATAATAAATTGCATGTTTCTTCTACTGTTTTTCTCAAATTAAACCCGTTTAATACCTACTTACTTTCTTTATGATAAAATCCACTTAAATAGGTACCTACTTATGCCTAGAACTGACTGATTATTCTAATGTTTTATTACGGCCTTGAGCATGCGGCACGTCCGCACTCTACGAGCCGGTGCGCCATTCTGAACAAAGCGCGCGATTTTTTCGCGTCCGTGGGAACACAAGTACAGAACTTCGTATGTCGCATTCATTCAACGCTCAACGCCGAGCGTTGAAAATCGAACACTGTGCGATTTAAAATCGCGGCGTGGAAAAATCGCGGCCGAGCGAACAGATGTACCGAATTTCATTTGTTCCATTCCAAGCGCGCCACGCGATTTTATCACGCGCGATTTTTTCGCGTCCGTGGGAACGAGGGCTTATAATCATTATGGATGGTCTCTATCTCTCTCTGGGTCTTAGTCTCTTATCGAAGGCAACAAGATGGTAAATGAAAGCTTTTCAATATATTTATGAGGCCTTCTGAAGTACAGTGATCAGCAGCTGATCGGTTGCTGTGGTGCGTACCCTCGCCACAGTACCTATACTAAACTACTGTACTGTCCCCCGCGTAAGAATGTCGGATTTGGGCGTCATATAACGATATTATTTAAGGCTCGCACGCGATTCTGATAGAACAATTTCCATGAAGTTTTCATAGAACTTGTTCTACAAGCCCGCCTGGCTGGCTAGCATCTGATCTAAGTCTGGCGCCATAACAACAATGTTAACAGCATTGTTCTGTTTCGGCAGTTAGAGATAAGATAGCCAGTTCCTCTGTGGTTGAGGATTCCGGGTGAAGGTCGCTTCCACCTTCGGCCTGATCATCACTTACCATCAGGTGAGATGCAGGCCAAGATATTCCCCGTTGAGGGTAAAAAAAAAAAACATGCACTAGAGTCACGTCGCGTTGTCGCATCTCGCCGTTGTTTTTGATGAAATTGCTTGTGAGTTAAAATAAAATAGTGTATGAAACTGCTCTTTAACAGTTTCATGAACTATTACTACTTTGAGAATCGAATTAGTTTTTAGGGTTCCATACCTCAAAAGGAAAAAACGGAACCCTTATAGCATCACTCGTGTGTCTGGCTGGGTGTCTGTCTGTCCGTCTGTCACAGCCAATTTGCTCCGAATCTCCATTAGATTCGGAGCAAATTGGCTGTGACCTGTGACAGACGGACCGATTAAGTTGAAATTTGGTACACATAATAATCCCAAACACATAATTATGTAACGTAGATAAATGAATTTTGAATATGGGGGTTAGTTATGAGGGGCAAATATGAAAAATAAAATTTGCAAGCTGTTCCGTGTGATATATTAAATGAAAGGGCTTATTGCGAGGATCTCAATTTTTTTTTTTAAGTGAAATTTGCTTTAACGGCGTTGTGCACTTTTTTTGGGATAGGTAAAAAATGTTAAACTCACATCAGGACACGTGATCTGATCGAAAATTCGTAAGACGTTCAAGTTATTGTTGACAGCGCACTCTTTTTATTATTTTGATTTTTTTTTATGGAGCTACAGGTTTCGTTCTTGTACTGACAGCAAGCCACATAAATTCCTGACATTTTAGTTAGATGGCGTTACTTTGTTTTCACTTCAATCGGCAGCTCGTTTTTTTTTCATAATTGGACAAGTAATACTTTCAAACATATTTAAGAAATTGTGCGTACAAACTTACATTTGCAGTTGGAATGTTTGGGAGAACAAGTTCTTCAACTACAATGTTAAGTTTGTTCTTGGGATAAACCAAAGTTAACCCTTCATTGTGCGTAGTCCAACACGTACTTGGCCGGTTTTTTATTACCTCGCAGTAGGTGCGAAAAGTAGAGTATTTTCTCCTCGGGTAAAGGTGTTTTCGTATTGGGCGAGCTAGAACTCTCGCTACACTCATGGCAGGATTCTAATATTAACTCCCTCGGTTCGTTTAGCTCAGCTCTAGAATCATTCATTACGTTCGAGATTCAAAATAGCGCCCCCCTAAGTGGAAATTCGGAACACATTAAATCAATTGGTGTGTTTTACTCTGATATACTTCAAACGTTACAAACATCTGCAGAACGTACTTACATTTTATTGTAAAACCCAAAAAAGCACACTGTTGCAGGTTGAAACTATCACGTGCGACAGTATCACGTTCTGGCTAGGCAAATTTTTTTACAGTGGGTGCAGTGTGTTAGGCCTTGCTCGGGATATTATCATGAGCTTCTTCAAAAGCAGCCGTCAAATATGTACAGAATAATCAATAAAAATTAAAATGGAATACTGCCTCGACATGAAACGACAATTTTTTTGTAAAGTTTTGGTAGGAAGTCTAGAAGCTAAATCTAGTGTTAGTTAGTGTGGAAAGAGAGAATGATATGACTATTATTGCAAATAAGTTCCGTAAACACTTTGATATAGCCGCCCTTCAGGCAGTTGCAGACTGTGAACAGCAGACAAACTGTAATAGGGAAATAGTGCAGAGGCCTTCCATGTAACAACCGATGACGTCCTTGCCGTGCTCAGAGGTAAGAGGCGTAGAAAGTCTCCGGCACATGACGGCCTTAGCTTAGACCATTTGGTGAATGTGGGAATATCTGTTGTGTATTAGCACAGTTTTTTAACCTTTGTGCACACATTGTTACAAGCCAGTGGACCTCATTCGGACAGTGGTTGTTCCTATCCTTTAAACAGGACTAGTGATATCTCAAGCATAGCCACTGAGCTATTTCAGTCGCCATAATAGTAGCCAAGGTTCTTGAACGTGCAATACATAGAAAGCGGAGTATGTCTCTTAATATTGACGATGTTCAGTTTGGTTTTCGGCCAGAGGTTTCAACTGACATGGCTATATTCCCCCTCAAACAGGTTGTCAAGCATTGTGTCGATCAGGCAACGAGTGTGTTTACTTGTTTCTTAAATCATGACCTGTTGTGGAGAAGCTAGAAAGTAATAATGTCCCAGCTGGGGTTTCGGGGTTATCAGATATTCGTATTGTTATTAGTCCAACAATGTCAGATTCTGTATTCAAAGACTATAATCTGTCCTGTGGTGTTAGGCAGGGGGGTTTGACCGCGCCCAACTATTTCTTTTAATCTCTACGAAAATCACCTGATTGAGGAGGTGAGCAGGGCGCGTATATACAAAGGCGGATGCAACACAGACACCCACAGCCTATGCTGCATTATTTTGCGAATGGATATAGTCCGTCCAAAATAAGCTGCAACACAGCGGTTTGTAGTGCAGCCACATTTGTTTGTAAGGGAATTCAGCGCAGACATCCATAGTATTATTTCCGTTAGATTATAAATTGTCGAAAATTGTGAACTGGGTGAAAGGTTAGGTTAGAACTGTGACCAACCGCTACTTCCAAGTTACTCGCAGCTAGGCAGGCTATATTGTATTAGCGCACGGCGCGTTACGTCGTAAGCAAGTTTGATACCTGCAGTGTACTTGTAAGCTGTATTGCAGTCGTTTTTGTTAAAAAAATGTATTTTGGACCCGATCACATTTGCAGACAGTTTTCAAATGTCTGTGGTGTAGTCGTGTTTGTAATACTTTATTCATGCGGAAACAGCTACTGTCTGTGTTGCATCCGCGTTTGTATTTGCGCGAGTAGGCACCGGTAGGGCTCAAGTTGGGCGATCGTTATGTGAACAACCTGAGTTATGCTGACGATACGGTTCTGCTCAGCCCCTCAATTAAGGGCTTATGAAAGTTGGTGGTTTTTTGTGATCAGTATGCAAAAAACCATGACTTAGTTTAAATTGCTAGAAAAACTGGAAAAAGAGCCACAAAATGTTCCGCAAGTGTGCATTGAGGGGCATACGGTGGAGGTTGTGAAGAGGTTCACGTATCTTGGTCACAACTGACATCCGATCAAAGTTTCTATACGTGCCAGCTCTGAACTGAGTAGGTATACAAAGAAGTCTTGGGATGGCATAAGTGTTTAGTACAACAACATCTACAGACACCTTTCCAAGTGACTACTTGCAGTATAAATTGTCTCTCCTTCTTACTTTAATCCATCCAAAGGTTGTCTGTAAAAGATCGCTTTTAGCGATAAGACCGCCCATTGTCACCCTATGTAAAACTTCTACATTTATATCTTTACTTTTTATGGTGTACATAATAAAGAATATTCTATTCTAAACACAAGAGGGCGCTGACTATACACTGCTATCATAGAAAACACGAATGATAATATTACCTACATTTAGGAGAAGAATTACTAATTTAAATGCTTCGACAGCAAGTTTTGAAGATAATTCTATCTTATCCACCGACTCTCATGCCCTGGGAAGATTATCCGACTTATCTATATGGAATTGCCAAGAAATTACTGACTTACAGGAAACTGTTAGAGATTTAAAGGAAAAGCTAGAGAGTAAGGAAATTGAAAACATAATACTAGAAAAAATGGAATAGCTAAAAGACTACAGAATCGACTAACCAAAATTAATAGTTTAACTAAAAAACGTTCATCAAAAATTTGTACTCCTAAGCGAAAATCTAGAATCCTAAACGAATCAGAGACTTTATCCAACCAACTGCAACAGGAACCTGAAATGGAAGGAAACCTAGCGACACACTACAGAATGATACTCAAAAATCCAACTTAACCAGTGGACTACTACACTAAATACTTACAGAGGAACAACCAAAACTCAAGAAGATAAACGCGGAATGTTCCCAAACTACTATGCCCTATAACAAGAAAAAAAACTATTACAACTGATACTTATCTTAGAAGCAAAAATAATTAATTATCTGAAGAGGAAAATGCATATCCTTGGAACCCAGCAAACTACGGATTTAACTACACGTCTACTTGACTTGATCTTGACTAGATCTAATAGCTCATACGAAAGGTACTGCGCAGAAGGAATGATAAAATACTATGCAATCGCTAAGCAACTGTTAAACACGGAGTTGACATGTAAGCCTTATGATAAAATTATTATTTGTGTAGGAGAAAATTACTACAACTCTACTACTATGTTAAATTAATTATATATGTTTATAAAGAAATATAATAGTTGTCCAATTATTGTGTTAAGTGTATTGGAAAATAAATATCTAAATGTAAAGTTACTGAATAATAATCTAGAATTAATAATGAAAATTGTTACTTCTTACGTACTCATAGTAATACTTGACATAAACTGAACGTTCTGATCGACTCAATTAATTATAAAAATAAATATCTTAACTTCAACAAAAAACCAACTGCTTAGTCGAAATGCTCCGATTTGTCCACGTATTCTACTACAAACCTAGACACAAAGCTTAATTACCGACCAACGAAATCATACGTATAACTAAAATTTAATTTTTTTTTTCGCAGATACTAGTATATTTTACCTACGACTACAACGATCTGTGATCAACCATTAAAAAACCTGTATGATAATGAGTTAAGTAAGGTTAAAGGCGTAAATTCAATCGACGAAACTAATGGCCACTCATTAAATGTTCTTCATCAATATATTGAAGTAAAAGAGAACTCTAAGAAGTTGCGATCGACTCGTTTCTAAATGGAAGGTTACTTATTGATGTAATAGGCTTGACGGAGACTTTTATTAAAGCAGGTGAGGAGAGCAACGTTACCTTAAATGTATACAAATTAGGAGACTGGTCCTAAAGAAATAATAAAAAGCGAGGCGGTGTTTGTATGTAATACCTAAATAACATTGAGTACAAAATAACAACACAATTTAAAAAAAAATGCGTCTGCAAATGAGTTTGAGTGTTGTTGAATTGAACTCTTACAATGTAACATTATAAATAATAGCCATATATCGTACGCCAAGCTCAACCCCTATGTTTTCCTATGTAATTTAGAAGTAATGTTGTGCAAATAACGAAACAAATAAAATAAAATCTGTCAAGTGCGAGTCGGACTCGCACACGAAGGGTTCCATACCATGTCGTACAAGATTTAACACTATGAATTTTTGTAATACTTTCGTAAACGTAACAACAGAGGCGCTATAAAAAAACAAAGACTTGTAAAGAAATTGTCTAATTTTAATGAGAAAATGTTGTGTTGTTAAAATATAGGTGTAGGAGTATATTTCATTTATTTTAAGAGAAAAATATTAAGTTAACTTTATCCAGTAACATGCATTAACTAAAGTCAAAGTTATTTATTTGCTACTAACATAGTATTAGTAGGTATAAATAGGTATATATGGTAGGTAAGCAGGTAGATATGTAGGGTAGGTAGGGTAGGTTAGGTACCTACCTACCCTGGTAAGAAGGGTAGGGTAGGTAGGTAGGGTAGGTAATTAGGTAGAAATAGGTAATTAGGAACCGTGTGAAGCCAGGCCGGGTAAAGCTAGTTACTTATAAATAAAAGGATTTCTCTTGCTACATCAGACTATATTGTACAAAATAGAATGTAAGTAGTACGCCAAGTTTTAATTATAACTGTGCGTTTGCACTGGCGAAACATTCACAACAAAACATGTTGGAATCTCTATTTTCTGTCAATTTTTCATACAATGTTTGACAGGAACTAGAGATTTCAACATGTTTTGTCGTGATGTTTCGCCAGTGCAAACGCACGGGTCAATACAGGTATTTATTTACGTTATTTTTGATACTCATACAGAAATCTAATATTTCTTACTTATTATTTTTACACATCCCATCGGACTATGAGAGTGAGGGAAGAGAGAGTGCACTCGTGTCTGCGCACACACTTGTGCACTATAATATATCCCGCGCCGAAGGCCAGTCTCCGTTGAGATTGGCCGCCATGACCGAATATTTTTACACCAATAATTTTTCTCAATATGAAATTGTATCCACAACGGTTTAAGCTAGGTAACTGAATAGTACACTGTATGTGCCAGCATTCATTTCAATGTTACTGAATATATTGTCTATTGGAGTGTAGTTTTAACACGAGGTACACACATCAACACCGTCTAGGGATACTTTGAAAAAAGTCGATAAAGTTCTTAAACTCAAAAAATACTGGCCGGTTTTAAAATCTTGTGAAGAAAGTTTATTTTGTAAACCTTTTTGGATGATCGAAATTTAAATGATCCAAATAGTATAGGCTGCCATGATAGTAGGTACTTACTAATTCCATGTCATTACTCCGACTATTAAATAGTTATCTGTGGAATTTATATCGCATAATATTAGCATGAAATACAAATTTATTTTTTTAAGTTGCAGAAAATCGCCCATATTATATAAAATACGTTATGTATCGGCGTTTTTAGTATAATAATATAATAATAATAATAATAATAAGGGCTTGATCCAGAAAGCGGTACTTCTGGACACGGCGCGTATCGTTAGGAGATTCCTCTCTCAGGAGCCCTGACCGCCGGTAGCCTGGACCCTGTTCCCGATACCGGTGGGCTACTATTTTTTATATTTTTAAATGTTTTTATATCTTTTTTTTTAAGAAATATTTAAAAATGTAAATGAATATGTATATAAATAAATAAACGAATTATAATAATAAATTTCTTTATTGGCATAAATAATTTTTTTAACAAAGATAGTGAGGCCCTGACTCCTGCGCTAGGTATAGCACCTGTGTTACAGGAGCCAGTGTCTTCTCCCAATTACATGTGTCGATTTTTATGCAAAAAGAATTAATCTAAAACACATACAAAAAAGAAAAATTAAAAAGAAAAAAAAAGAAAAATATAAACATGAAAAACATTACTTGGGAGTCATTTCTATGAGTATTTGGTGTATAGTGTTTATGGTGTATAGTGTTTTTGGTGTGTGAGTGTGTAATGCAGGTGTGTGGTATGAGATGTAATAGAAGCGTGTGCTTGTGTGGGATGTGTTTTATTCGTACCTATTTTAGAAGGAGTTCGGTTTGTTCATAGTCATGAGTAAGTAGCCATGATTTAATCTTACTTCTAGCTTCCTTCACTGTGAGTGGATTTATATTAAGCTCTTTGTTTGTGCTGTTATACAAAACCTTGGACAAGTAGTTATGTTGCTTTCTAGCTGATGCAGTTCGACATTTTATCAATGAACAGATGTTTCGTACGCTGCGTTTAAACAGAATACTTTTATTGTATGGCGTAATAAGGTGCTGTTTCATGACAATTTCCAAAATATACATCTGCCGTACTGTTAATACTTGACATTTCTCATATAAAGTTACGGTGGGGAACCTGAATGGCCTGAATGTCATTACTTTAAGGACAGATCTTTGAGCCCTTTCAAGGCGAATCATATACACTTTACACGCGCCACCCCAAACCCGAATACAGTATGCGAGAACTGATTGTCCTAGTGCGTAATACACCGTGCGTAATAGCTCAAAGTCAGCCACATCTCTGAGTCTCTTAAAAATCCAGACTAATTTTCTAATACGCGCGGTGGTAAGGTCTATGTGCTGGCGCCAGCTTAGTTTTCCGTCCAGCATAACCCCTAAATATTTTACTGTTACCGATTTCCCCAAAGCCAGACATGAGCAGGTTGCATTATCCTGAGGTGAGTTACACACATGTAATTTGATGTCAATTTTTTTGGGATTAATCTTAGAGTAACTGAACTGAATTTGGGTAGATTTCAAAAGATTCACAGTCAAGAGATTGGCTCTGAGCCACTGACTCACCCTATGTAGTCCCATCTCCGCGTTTTGTCTGACCTCGTCCCAGGTCCCGCCATGAAACACAAGAGCTGTATCATCAGCATACGTGAAAATTTTGCCATTAGCAAGCGTTTGCTGACACAGGTCATTTATGTAGATCAAGAAGAGACTCGGGCCGAGGATACTTCCTTGTGGTACGCCAAATACCACCCGAGCGTCTGAGCTAATGTGTCCCCCAATTTTCACTCTCTGTGTCCTATCGTAGAGAAAATCTCTAAAAATCCGCAAAGCGACGACGTTTTTAGTATTTGTTGATTATAAACAGTATATGGTACATGATACACACAAGTTTCAAATTCCTAATTTGTTTAGTTGTTGAGATAGAGCTCGTACAAAAATGGTCTAAAACAGACAACTTCTACGGCCCCCTAATTCATAATTTTTGAAGATAAAAACAAATAAAAATTATATTTATTCTCTACTCGATGAGCTCTAGAAAATGATACCCCACATGCCAGGGTCAGATAATTTTTTTTTCAAAATTTAATTTTATTGTATGGCGACCCCCCTTTATTTTTTAATTTTATTATTTGTTGCTCTTGCGGCAATAGAAATGCTCAATCTGTGAAATTTTCAACTGCCTACCTATTACGGTTCATGAGATAGAGCTCGCTGACAGACAGACGGACAGCGGAGGCTTATGAATAGGGTTCCGTTTGTCACCCTTCGGGTACGGAACCCTAAAAACGATTAGTGATAGTAGGTAACCTTAACATTGATATTTTGAGCAAAAAATACAATATAATTAAAAAATGCATAGACGTATTAACTAGATTTGTAAATAATTTCGGCTTAACACTACATAAATTACCCTTGACGAGAAGAAATTCATGTCTGGACCCAAATAATAAGTAACTGTAAGGATGCAATATATGAGGTTATACAATACATAGATCACATCCATACAAATCTATCTTCTATTTATCTATCTATACAATGTCGCCCATGCGCATGTGACCGCCCGTAATTTTCTGAATATTCATGAAAAAATATCGAAAATAAACTTCAAAAGGGGGGGTCTATCTATAACATTTCTCACTAGTTTTTTTAAAATAAATACACAATTTTTTACCGAAAAAATGACTTCGATTCCGTTTTTTTTTTTCGTAGTTGATAATTTTTTGTAAAAATTTTAATTAACCTGTTAAAATAACTCATAAGCTTTTGGAAATAATAAACATAATCCAAATCGACCCATAAACTTCGGAGATGTGTCAAAAAACAGAAAGCAAATCTTTAAAAAATTAAAAATTGAGTAACATGAAAAATGTTATAGATAGACCCCCCCTTTTGAAGTTTATTTTCGATATTTTTTCATGAATATTCAGAAAATTACGGGCGGTCACATGCGCATGGGCGACATTGTATAATTATATAAAAGTGAATCCCTATTTCCTTGGTCACTGCATCACGCATGAACGGCTGGACCAATTTCGCTAATTCTTTTTTTGTTGTGTTTGTCTTAGTAAGGAGATGGTTCTTAGGATAGGTAGGGTAGGTAGGTAGGTAGGTAAGTAGGTAGGGTAGGGTAGGTAGGTATGTATGTAGGTAGGTGTAGGTAAGAATGTATGTAGGTAGGTAGTTAGTTAGGGTAGGTAGGTGCGCCGTAGATAAGTGCTTACCCGTGCGAAGCCGGGGCGGGCAGCTGTAGACAATAAAGTTCCACCTCTACGCTTTCGCACAATATACAATATGCTTGGTCTCGGACTGTACAAACTTAAAGGGAAGGTAGTTTGCTCTATTCTATCAATAACATTATTCTACATGGGGGGTCGGAACCCAACCCCCCCTGAATGGCAGCCATTTTTGTATTTTGATCGCATTTTATGCAGCCCGCATACTAAAAGTACTTTAAATTTGGAATTTAATGTCCAATTATCGTAAAAAAAACCGGTTAGTTTCGCTATGCTCGACTCGGAAAATGCCTACCAAAAAGTTTCGCTATGCACAAAATTCTTCGATTCTACGTAGACAATGGAAGGTACAGTTGGAAAGAAAAGTGTTTAAATTCAAGTTAAAAAACTTATAGCGCTATTCGTATATGTGTAAGCAGGGTATTCCTCGAAGCGCGCACTTTAAAACGCACCAAATGAAACGCACCCAAAGTATTCTTCGAAATGCACCCACGAAGAAACATAGAGAAGAGCATGAACGATTCGTAAATAAATGCTAACGATAGACATTATATTAAAATTCAACTGTCCTGCAGGCTTAGCCAAGTTGACAATCTACAATCGTTATCGCTAGTAGAAAACTAATCAAATGTATAGGAATGACATCATCACAACGTTAAGTCACGTGGTCAGAACAATCGAATAGAAAATTCGTAGACAAGTTTACAATCGTTCGTTCAAAATGTTAGAATGAAATGTAAGCGTTTCTACAACGTTGATCGCTACACCCATAGAAATGGTAGCCAAGTTCCAGTTTTGACAAGCGCTAACGAAACGATGTCGAAGTTTTTGAACGATAGCTAATGGGGGGTTTACACGGGTGACTAAAGCCGCACGATTTTTGCCGCGCGGCGTAAATCGACCATCTAAATGGCAATTCGGCTAAGTTGCAAGTGACTAAAGCCGCAAGCCCCAAAGTTGGGTAGCATCCGACTTTGGCCGCGCGGCAACCGGCCGCATGCGACTGGTGACTAAAATCGACCGTGTAAACGATCAGTTGCAGGCGATCGCCCGCCGCACGAAGGAGTGTTTCGAAAATGACAATGACATGAAATGAAAATGAAATGACCGAGTCGCATGCGATTTTAGTAACCTGTGTAAATGGGCTAGCGATGCGGCTTGGTGAGGCAATTAGTGAAGCGACTCGCCGCACGGCGAAAATCGACCCGTGTAAACCCCCCATAAGCGATCACCGAGACCCAAGAGTAAACGACAATATATAATTGTAGTCTGTGGTAAACGATAAAAATGGCGTCTTTGAGAAGTGTTTTGTTTATTCGTCAAATTGGACTATATTTACCATTTAGCATATAGTCGGTCAACTTTTATTCGGCCTTGCGGACCTTGCTGGGGTCTCGTTATATCGCCATAGCCATAAGTTAAAACTATTTCAGAGAAACAAAGGGTCTATTGATTAAGTAAAGGGTCAAACACAATTCTTTTGTTTGTTTCTTACGTATTAGTTCATGGCGCGTATCACGTCATTGTTTATGTTTCTCAAGTGCCTGAGTACCTATGATAGATTTTCAAATAACGAAAGGAAGATATTTACGAAATAACTAATAAGTAATTTACGTTCCTTTCCATGAATTCCAAAAAAGCTGCGAACTGTTCTGGGCTTGCTCGAGATCTAGATTCCATCCTATAAAAGTTATCAGTATCTTTCATTAATATAATGCAGAATCATTATCATAACATTTCAAGATACAGTAATGTTTAAAATTACATTCCACACGGTGATATTATGATAAACCAATTATAAGAAGAACTTTACCTTAATTCGCTTAATTTTTTATCACTTTATCACTTTGAAACAATAATTATCTGCCCGCGCACAAAGTATAAGTACACAACTGCGACTTTGATGTTAGTTTGACGTTTGTAGGAACGCTCACTATAGACTAAAGTAGGTATAGGTTTTTTCTAAAGACGTTGTAGAATGAGCGATCGACTCAGTCGTGTCAACTTGGCTACCAAGTTATCGTTTTCTACAATCGCTTACGCTGAGGCATTAACGATTGTAGAAAGAGATTCGATACGAATCGTTTGTAACTTGGCTAGGCCTACTGGTTGTTTATTTATTAAAACTACCAGGAAAGCAGAAATGAACTGGAACTAGGACTACTTAGCTCAATAATGGTATTTTCTGTTCGTTTCTGTCACCCTGGTACTTTTCAAAACAACCAATGATTCAAGTTCACATATTTTTTCCATTATTGAGCTAAGTAGTAAGTCGGTTAAGCACCTAGTTCCAGTTCATTTCTGCTTTCCTGGTAGTTTTAATAAATAAACAATTAGGACAGTTGGAATTTTAAAACGTCTATTGTTAGTCGTCTATTTCTTTTAATAAAATTATACAATGCCAAATAATTGTACTTTTGTTTTCGCGAAGCTTGAGGTATTTGTGGCCGGCATGTAACAAAGTTTTTTCACCACGTCTGCTGTCAATTATTTTAAAATTTTGAACCTGAACAACTTGGACCCGACATTGTCAAAGAAGTACTAACCGACAACTAACCTACCCCTTAACTAACTAACCCTTATCAGTAAGTTGCAGCTACAAAATAATAATGCAATCATATTGTCTCTACCTATGTGAAAGAGAAGGATTAGGTAATGGTAATGATTGGTGGAAGGCCTCATGGTTATGGTTACCCCGAAAAAACTAGTTCGACACATGCTTCTCATAACTAGCGCAAATTATTAATTCATTTATTTCAGATTCATAATCCATACAATACATTAAATTAAATTAAAAACAATTGGTACATAAAATATACACTAACATTACATTAAATTTAATTTGAATTTTACACAATACTAACATTACATTAAATTCAATAATTTACAATAAAATCAAAATCAAAAATTGCGTTAGTATATGACGTAAAACAATGTGTTAGTGAGCGCCGAAAACAATGCGCATCCATTTGTTTTGGATAGGGCAGTCCGCACGAGATACAATCATCTGCAGGATGCCGTTGCTACTGCCTCGCACACGCTGGGACAAGGAAGCTACCCTTTTGCGCACAATCGCATGGAAGCCGTCCGTTCGTGCCTCTGCAAACATACCAGACGCACTACAATAGCGAGGCAGCCGCATCAGCATCCTGAAAATGTTGTTATATTGGACACGCAGAGTATTAACAGCCCTATGACCGCAGTTTATCCACAAGCTGCTCGAGTAAAAGGACTGGCAATACGCCTTAAAAAGAGTTATCTTTACTTCCCTCGAGCAGCAAGCAAACCTACGCGCAACCATGTTCAAAGCTTGACCAGTTTTAATATATTTAATGATGATTAAGAATAGGATAACATATTTACATACTAGGTTTTCTTAATTTACGTTTTAAATGGTAAATAAAATATTACACTGTAACAGTTTTCTTCATCTCTGCCCGCAAATGACATTTCATGCATAGCGAAACTTTTAAGTAGGTATTTTACGAGTCGAGCATAGCGAAACTAACCGAAAAAAACAACTTTTAATAAGTTAAAAGTGTTAACAATAGGTTAAATAACTCAAATACTGACAATAAATTGTGCAACGTATTGAAATAAATTCTAAAAGATCAATATCACGTTAAAATTAACATTGTTTTTTTGTTTATCAAGGTTATTACAAAATTCTGCCCGGGAACTATATTTTTTTATCTACTCGTCTAACAGATGTTTAGTTTACCTAAATAATGATAACACTCGATTCTATGACAAATGGTTTAAGAGATATTGGTGTTGGAACATAGGCTTGCGTAGGTAGTGAGTTCATAACGATTTGGTTTTTCTGTAAGCATTTACAGTGATGATCAATGATAAACAAAGAACAAGTATTAACTACACTTCTCATTAGAAAAATCGAAACACTTCCGTTTTTATTATGGTTTGTGTCCTAATTTAACACAAAAGAATTTGCATTCCATGGAAAAAATCACATGATTGTGTAGCTGGCAGTTGGGCCATTACAGTGATATGCGAAAATTCTAAATTCAAAATTAGTATTTCATTTGATTTTCCTATAAATGAAATGATTCACTGTTTTGAGACAAATGTGTGTTTAGAGTTGGAGTACATTTCACCTTAGAAAACTAAAAATTAGCGCTTATCTTAAAACTTTTTGTTCTGTGTTCTGTATGTGTACTGTGACTGGGACGTCTGAAAAAGTTTTTTTTTCTAAAACATAATGGATACTTCGCCCGCAGAAGCCGCCCAAGTGGTGGCATTGCTGGATTCTGGACTTGGTCAGCGTGTTATGGCTGAAAGATTGCATCTAAGCCTGTCTTCTGTTCATACAGTCTACAAACGCTATCGGGAGACTGGTTTGTTCACGCGCCGTTCAGGATCTGACAGGAATCGGGTCACTTCTGAGCGAGATGATCGATTTATTGTAACAACTTCTTTACGAAATCGACACCAACTGCAGCAGCAGCTTCATGTTGTACGTAGGGTGGCTGTAAGTGACTCTACAATTAGAAGAAGGTTGAAGGAACGTGGACTGGTACCGCACAAGCCAGCAAATGGGCCGAAATTAACTGCAAACCATCGAAGAGCGCGCCTTAAGTTTGCACGTGAGCACCTAAATTGGTCATATCTCCAGTGGAACAAAGTCCTCTTTTCTGATGTGTGTAAAACTATGCTGTATGGTAACGACGGAAGGAACAAGGTCTACAGAAGAGATGGAGAATGCTTTGCACAATGCTGCATTGAAGAAAAGGTCAGCTATTGTGGTGGTTCGTGGACGGTTTGGAGAGGAGTCAGCGCCGACGCTAAGACAGAGCTTGTCTTTGTGTCTGGGCCACGTCTGCCTGCACTAAACAGTCATCGGTACATCGAACAGTGTCTTGAGCCTCATGTTATGCCCTATGCACATTTTATTGGCAACGGTTTCATATTCATGCACGACAATGCTAGGGCTCACACCGCGAGCGTCGTACGAGATTATGTTACCGAAGTCGGTATCTCCGTTATGGAATGGGTAGCAAGAAGCCTGGATATGAATCCGATTGAACATCTGGATGAATTAAAAAGAAGAATTCGTGCAAGAGATCCTGCCCCAGACATACTTAGCCAGCTGCAAAATGCAATCCAAGAGGAATGGAATGGAATGCCACGACATTTGATCGTGACTCTCATCCGATCGATGTAGAACCGTATGGAAGCAGTAATAAGAGCTCGGGGAGGGAATACAAGTTATTAAATAAATGTTTCTTAGCTTTTTTTTCATTTACGTGTGTTGTTTTATCAATTTCCTTCATACGCCATGCAGGGTAAAAATGACTTGTTAAACATAATACGAAACCTATGAAAATTTAATTTGAATTTAGAACATTAACATTAGGATTTGAAAACCTCATATTATTCACTATTAAATGACATTTTAAATATATTCCTAAATATACACATTTTTCTGATAATCCTTACAAAACATAAACTTGCAAGGTGTTTCGATTTTTCTGATGAAAAGTGTATTATTTAATATTTACAAAAGTAGAAAATTCCCCCCCCCCCCACCAATTTGTAGGCACGTAGTAGCTCGGATCAGCCATAATTTCTGCTGCAGCAACACGAATACGCCCAGCAGATCTTCTCTGGTGTTGACTGGCTCAAAATGAACTCAAAAACTCAAAACTCAAAGTATTTATTTCAAATAAACCAATTACAGGCACTTTTGAATCGTCAAAGGGTCGGTCAGTCAGAAAAAATGAAGCTAGATGCCCATTCCAAAGCGTAGTACGTACCTATGGAGAAGAACGGGCAAGAAACTCCACGGACACTCTTTTAAATAAAAAATTGGTTACAAAATATTGGTTACATCATTCATGTTGAACTTATACAGTTGAGAACGATGCAAAACGTTAAAAACATAAGTACTAAAAAGAGAGAGAAAAACAAAAAAAAACGATTAAAAAATTAAATCAAATTAAAATAAGCCTTGGCAGCTATGAGATAACCAGTCCCAACTGACGGCGCCCGTTCACGAACATGACGCATAGATTAGCACCATTCAGCTCAACCATTTTGAAGGGAGCTAAATGATCCAACACACACGCCACCGTCAGCGAGACATTAGAGTGAGCATGACATACTCTTAGCCGCCAGGGCACATTCAAGTCAATGAAAGACATACCCAGTACCTAAATGGTAGCTTTATGGTCGGTACATAGTACTCACACATGTGCTATGTAATTATACAATGCTAAGAGATTGAATTTATACAATTCAAAGATAGTTTTTAAAATCTTCCGCAGCTCTAAGTATTTTCAGATGCTATACAATTAGTTAATGCGCCCTTGTGGAGCAGGACCAGCGT
This sequence comes from Conistra vaccinii, assembly GCA_948150665.1. Lineage (NCBI taxonomy): Eukaryota > Metazoa > Arthropoda > Insecta > Lepidoptera > Noctuidae > Conistra > Conistra vaccinii. The sequence goes on from OX411315.1 coordinate 19,944,816, forward strand.
TAAGCCAAGCATTTTTATCAGCGATGTAATCCCCCAACTTATAATATGCTTGACTACATAGTGTGCGTTTAATATAAGATTTAAATTTCGTTTAATTCAGTTGAAGTATGTGGGGAGGTATTTTATTGTAACATTTTAAATAGTACCCCATGAATGATGAGCCTACATTAGCCAGCCTGAAACCCGCTTGAACTAATTGGTCCCTATTTCTAGTGATATAATTGTGTCTTGAACCTCTTTTTTTTTTCGCGCTAGCGGAGGCTATTAACGTCTCTGATGGCTCTTTTCTGCAGAATAAAAATGGACTCGATGTCTGCAGCCCGTCCCCATAGTAGAATATCGTACGACATAATACTATGAAAGTAACTAAAATAGACTACCCTCGCGGGGTTTTTTTTCCTTTTCTGCTCCGTGGCAATCTGTCCTAGAACAATAAGCCACTTTGTTGTCTGACTTCGAGTCTAATTATTTATTTATTGTTATGAGAGAGCTTCCATTTGTGTGGCGTAGCTCTCATCTCTCTATGCAAATCTGTCGCTGAGACTGGGGATGTCACATCTCTTCAGCCTCGTGTGTCGTTGTCCTCCTACTCCACTCAGTGCTAGTGCTAGCTCATTTGTGTGTTGTGCAAGTCTTCTCTGGTATCTTACGCTATGCTGACTTATTTCTTGTTTAACTGTTCGTATATTGAGGTCCAGGTACATGTATTTGTTGCTTATACTTTGGGGTATGTTGAACATGTTTCTCAGAGCTTTGCTCTGAAATCTTTCCAAAATGTCGATGTTGCTATTGCTTGCTGAGCCCCATAGTTGAATGCCATATGTCCAGATTGGCTTAATGATGGCTTTGTAAACCATCATTTTGCTCTCGTTGCTTAGATGGGAGTGGCGACCTACTAGCCAATATATACCGCGGAGTTTGCTGTCCAGTTGTTTGCGCTTGGTCCAGATGTGCTTCTGCCAAGTTAATCTTCGATCTAAGTGTAGACCCAAGTATTTTGCGTGTTCTTCTTGTGGAATATCTTTACTGTATAACTTTACTGGCGGACATCAGTAAATTGACGGATTTTTCTCACAGCAATGCTGCCGAACTTAGTCGTCCTGAAAGGGATGTTAAATGAGGACCCCATTGAAGCCTAGAGTCGAGCGTGATCATCAGGAAAACAGTTTGATCGACGAATTCTAGTTTCTCTTGATTCAATACTATCTCACAATTACTACTTTTGACATTTGGTAAAGAAAATCTTATGCACTTAGTTTTTTTCCCATTTAATACTAAATTATTAGCAGTGAACCAATTTTGGACCTGCTGCAGGGCGTTATTTACGTCGTCAAGATTTGATGCACGACTTTTAATTAAAAAAAAGAACTTTTTGCTTAATCCAAAGTCTGGTGAACGCGGTGGCTCTTTGGGGAAGGATGAAGCAAAAAGTGATAATTACAGACCGATACCTCTTGCCTATTTTAGCGAAATTTTACGAAAAGGCCGCGACCGACATGTGCTATTAGTACATTTTATCGATAAGTTCCGAATTTTGAATCATGAACAGCATAAATTACAATAAAGGAAATCGACAACTACAGTGGCATTTAATTTAATTAACATAGTTACTAAAAATATTGATCAGAAAATCCCGACAGCTGTTGTATTTCTTACATATCAAAAGCCTTAGACTTTGCATCGCACTATTATACAACCATAGATATAAGAAAGAAGGAGATATGCCCGGTAGTTGAAAATGTATCGGAACCCAACGTCTCTTGCCGCTCCCTTCTCCCGCGCCACAACTACACATGCACATCAGTAAACCCAATAGATATGAAGTCCTACTCACACTTGCGAATCATAAATCACAACGTACTACACAATCAATTATAAACCTTATCCCATCAAACACAGCGTGCATTTACCATGCACCGTACAACTCACTCACACGAAAACATCGATCGCTGTCGTTGTGCTGTGCAAAAGCCATTTATTTTACATATACGCTAGTGATTGACTAAATAGGATATTTATCGATTCTCCCATTTAATATCGTATTAAAAATTTTGGGAGTTCTTGAAAACTAATACTTAATAAAAAAAACGATATATATATAATAAAGATGATATAAATAGATAAAAAAATAATTAAGTAAAACAATAAATTTCAACATTATAAGAAAATCTAAATGAGTATAAAACAAGATTTCACATCGGTTTTCCAACCAAGCTATAACTTTTGACAAATTGAAGAATATACTTTAATAGTAATATAAATTCATACGATAAACTACATTGTAGTCGATAACCTACGTTAGTGGATCTGCACAACCGCATCACTAGCTCGGCGCAAGACACAGCGGCTGTACTACGCAATGCAACCGCATAAGTGAAGTATCGTTTTGTGATTTTTACATTGTGTGTCGAGTCAGTTAGCGACATACTTTAGGTAGTGGTTAAGACGCAATGTATTTAGTGCAAAAATAGTACAGTCGCTGTGATATATAAAAAAAAAATTACGTAGAAAAGGCGAGAAATATTTTACGATTTGTTGTTTTTCTTGATTTTCAACACAAATAGAGTCAAATACTTGTGCTGATATATTTTAGGTGGTTCTATGATTTATAAAATTTCTAGTTTGGCTTCGATTTTTACAAGAAACCACTGAACAACACTGTATTCTTAAATTTTATCACGATCGCGGTCGAAAGCGCACTAGTTCGCGGAGACGGCCATTCGAACGCGTTCAATGCCATCCAAAAGAGCAGAAATGAATTGAACTGGCTGTATTTTCTTAATAATAATAAATACGGTTTATTATGCCGCATATTCATTTGGACACTTGAATATAAATCAAAAACCAATATTATCTTGATCTATCAGCATGTGGCGAGAGGCAAGGTCTCAAAGTCATGGAAAACATCCAATTTTTTTGTAAACTCTTGTTTAATTTGCCTAACGAGATCCTCCTCAGGTGTTGATCGAGGCTCTTGGCTATTTTGCCATTGGTCGTCACGACTGTCGGCACAATGACTGCTGTATCCACATCCTACATGTCGACAACTCGCGAGCCAGGTCAAGATACTTAGGCGGTGTCCTGCGTGAGCAACGAATACGATGCGACGCGACGTATTTGTACGTATTTGTTTTGAGTGCGACCACACGCGACACCACAAACTATTGCATCGTGTCGCGTCGCGTCGTATTCGGCACTCACGCAGGACACCGCGTTAATCTGCTTATCTTTTTCAGCTTTGACGAGGTTCTCGTCATGCGGGACCGCAATATCAATAATCATTGTGCGACGCTCTAATCGATCTATCACCACTGTCTTATCGGCATTAACAGTCCTGGCTTATTGGCAGAAATAGTACCGTCAGTGATGATAGCTCGATCCCAATACAAGGTGATATTGCCATTTTCGAGATCTGAATCTGGGTCGGGCATTTTTCAGAGCAAGTTGCTGGTAGATAATCCTGGCTGCATGATTGTGCCTATGCAAGTATTCTCCGTAGGCCAGATGAGATTAGCCAGAAATAATGTGTCGGATTGATTCCCCCGGACGGTGGCGTGCCCGACAAACGTCAACCAGGATACGGACGCTAACAGGTTTACATTGGGCTCATGTAAGGCCCAGTAAAACCGCCCGTGAAGCTCTTTGCTCTGCCATACAGTCCCTGCGGTCTTCCCGTTAGCCAAGGATAGCGGGATGAGACCACATGTCGGTGCATCCCCAGGTCGGCTTCTAGGAAGTATTCCCTGAGACGGCATACCTCACATTTGTGCAGGGTCTTAGCACCTCCGCACTTCCGCGCGATATACAATCTCATCACCAATGAACGTGGGTGATCCATCCGATTTGCAGTCCGGAGTGTGTGGACCCTCCTATCCAGGGCATCAAGTATCGGCTGAGTCCATTTGAGTATGCCGAAAGAGTACATAAAAACCGGCAGGACCCAACCGTTGAAGGCGCGCACCTATACATATTATTATTTTAAGACTGTTCGATCTTAATAGCAAAACTTTTTTATAACTGAAAAGTTAAGTTTATTTCCAATCATCATTTCATCAATCTGGAATTGGAAGGCATTCTAAAGTAGAATGTCTGTGTTTCATTCAAAACGGTTTTCTCTCCACTCTCCACTCTATCATAAGTTCTTTTTCAACTGCAAAGTTACGTATGTCCTCCAATACGGAATTGGAATTTGGGCAGCCGAACACAACTTTGAGACGGAACTCTCAGGGCGCGAGTTTTATAGACTTGTCCAATTTTTTTACAGTCCCACAATGTGCAGCAACTTAAAAAAAAAAACAATATGGCGAAGGGGAAAAAATTCTAACGTTTGTCGGCTCTGCAAAACTGGTTCCGCGACTGCAGATTGGAAATGTCTACTGAAAGTGTTTTTATGAAATCGCATTTTTCCACATGAATTTCGTTTATGAGAATTACATCAATGTTATTGGGTAACCGTTTCTAATACCCCAGTAACCTTTTCATTACAACACACAATTTAGAAGAACAATGTTTAATTTTCTGTATTACTAGAAAAAAAATGGTGAAAATATTGAGAATATTATAAATACTTGGAAGACTGTCGCCAGACTACTCCAAACGATTACATCAAGACTTCATTAAGTGAGCTGACACGAATCACAATTCTAAATAAAATCGTGTCAGGATTAATAGCAATTAAACAATGGTGTAAAGTTTAATAACACAGGATTTAGAACAATCTACTTCAATATCGAAGACTATTGTTTCACGTACAGACGGTGCAGTCGCCGCACACTTGGCGAAGAATTAATAAAATGTATTTTAAACTATTGCTGATCAGCAGTTTAACTGCGGCCCTCGACAATCGGGGTTTATGGGATGTACTGGAGAGTATAATGGATATTACACATGAGACATTCGTTCCTGTGGACGCTCGTCTGAATATCAAACAACTGGCGCGAAAATATGGATATTATCTAGAAGAACACACGGTCACGACAGAAGACGGATACATATTGAATATTCATAGAATACCAATCCGTCAAAAAAGAACAAGGCCGGTCGTGTTTCTTATGCATGGTATCTTAGAAAGTTCAGACACTTGGGTGTTAATGGGACCCGACAAAGCGCTCGGGTATGTGCTCGCAGACCAAGGATTCGATGTTTGGATGGGCAACTCTAGGGGTAACAAACACGCTCAAATGCACACGACTCTGAACTCCAGCATGACAGAATACTGGGATTTTTCGTGGGAACAGATTGCGTTGTACGACCTGCCCGCTATGATCGACTACATCCTGGAAGAAACAGAAAACGATCGGGTATACTACGTAGGACATTCACAAGGCACTACAGTCGGCTACGTCATGTGCTCGATGAAGCCTGAATACAATTACAAAATCAATATTATGTTTTCGCTAGCGCCGGAGGCCTGGATGGGTCACGTCAAAAGTCCGATAGTCAGAATGTTTTCACCCGCTCAGGATATACTGGGACTCATACTGAAAGACTTTAACGCGTATTCAGCAGGAATCGATTTCTTTAATAAAATTTCAGCATTTATATGTAGTGTTATGTCAGGAAAATGTGATAATATTTTGTTCTCATTAACTGGATATGAAACTAAAATAAATCAGACTTTTTTATCTGTTATATTAGGACACTCGCCCACTGGTTCGTCTACGTTGCAGTTCGTTCATTACGGTCAGTTAGTCCAGTCACATCGGTTCTGTCGGTACGACTATGGTAGAGAAGAGAATAACATCAAATATGGAGATTTAATGCCGCCTGATTATGATTTAAGGTATGTGACAGTACCAGTGGTGTTATTTTATAGTTCTAAAGACTGGTTGTCGGACACCATAGATGTTGAAATACTACGGCGGAATCTTCCAAATGTAAATGAATCTATTTTCTTAGAAGATTTTACACATCTAGACTATGTTTACGCCTCAGAAGCAGTTGATGTTATTTATGGTAGAATTGTCAATAAAATCAATGAATTTGAAGACCGTTACCACCGTTTAGATTTTAAAAAAAGTACACAACCTGAGTAGGCAACGTACTCCCGACAATAAATTAGATAGGGTATCAGATCTGTGGCGTTAGTGTTACAAACTGTGATTTGTTTAAAAAACGATTTATAAAATTTTTTCATTCGACTCTACCGATTGCGGTTTTCAAATTTTCAGAGAAGCTATTGTTATTTTAACTTTATACTTAATCAAATTCATTTATTTCAAGTAGGCCATTTAAAAAACTTAAAAAACTGAAATAATTCTAGTTGCACCTTCCAACAGTCAGTTTTGTATGGAAAACAATGCGCAAGAAACTGCATAGTTTATCATTCTCTTGCCCTTATCCAATTTATTTTGGCTGGGTGCAATATGTCTTTTTCTTCCATACTTCTTTCTCTATTTTGCAGTAAAGTCGGTAGTCACCCAAAAATCTCCATAGTTACTCTGTTAAGATGTATTATAATATTTTGTATACATTAATTATAATTGCATATATAATGAAGACGATGTATCTGGAATAAAATTACTATACTACAATTAGCTTAAACTATTCAAATTAAGTAATGACCGATATACAGGGTGGCAGGGACATCGACGCGAAGCCGGTTACCATGGATTCATGGATTCAGTACATGATTCTGAACCCCCCTCCCCCCGCGAAAAATTTCAACGCAGGGGGGTTCAGAATCATGTACTGAATCCATGGTAACCGGCTTCGCGTCGATGTCCCTGCCACCCTGTATATGATAAATTTATAGATACATGGTGCTGACGTATTTACAAATATTGCAACCGTAGATGATGTTTCCAAACAATTAAACAAACTGTATCAGTGTGTGAATTAAGGTAATCATGTTACAACCTAATTCTTAATTCTGCAGAATTAATGTCATAAAAATAATAAATTATGTAATTGATAATTTAATAATTGTAGCAACTAGTTTGATTTTGTCTAGATTCTAGATTGTTCTATGGAGCAGGACCAGCGTTTTTCCAAGCATTCTTATCTTGAATATTATAATCCTCTAGTAATATGCTTGTTTGCAGTGTAGTTTTAATATAAGTTGGAAATTTTATTTGAATAAATAAAGAAATGATAATGTTTGTTTGGACATAACGCGAAACACAAATAAAAGAGTGAAAATAATGTATTAACATTAAATTTTAACGTATCCTGCGCAGCGTATAGTGCTTTTTGGTCTGTGTTAAATAAATTTATTTTCTTTCTTTCTTTCTTCTTTCTATACTGGTCCAGTATAAATTGAATGTATATGTTTGATCCGAGCACGTGAGAGATGAAAGGATTAAAGGTATTGGCAATTATTTCAGTCATGTGTCGTTTACGTAAGCTAGCTCTAATGATATTCAGATACGCGAACATGGTCAAGCGGTTGTCGATTAAGAACTCGTTTGTTGTTGTTCAAGGCAAAGACCTTTTGCAGGAGTTTGAATTTTATCGGTCGCGCTACCGCTAGATCGCTTCGCAAATATACGGGACGAGTCTCACCAGTCCCCAGTTGGATTAACAACTATGCTGGCCGCTGGTGCGACCCGTACGCTTGTGACTGGTATCCACAGGTTTTACAGAGGACTCGCTTCGTGAGAAGGCTCGGTCCATTTGTTCGGCTCGAAAGAGGGGTCGTTTCACTCGTTTGCCTCGTAAATAGGCTTGCAGTGGTAGTTCTGCGCTCTGCTTTGCATCTTCTCTGGTTAGCTTCGAACATTCGGTTCGTGAGAAGGCAGGTTATGCTTCTTCGGCTCAAGAGAGGGCTCGCATCGCTCACACCGGGAGGGACGCTTCACCCGCACCAGTTTCAACTATTTGGTAGAGCGTTCGCTCGCTTAAGACGCAGATACATGCCAGTGACCTTGAGTAGTTAGCTTGCGTGTTCAGTACTGAGCTCACGCAACGCGTCGTACGTCCAGCCAGTAATAGGATTCACCCATCAAGGAGCGCCAACACCAATTTGACGCATTATTAATGTATCCTTACATATTATAAAACAAAGTCACCCGCCGCGTCTGTCTGTCTGTCTGAACGCGATAAACTCAAAAACTGCCGAACGGATTTTCAAACGGTTTTCACCATTGGACGGAGTGATTCATGTGGAAGGTTTTAGTGTATAATTCATTAAGGTTTTGTGTAAATTGGCTGAAATATGACGATTATTGTTGAAGATGTCGGAAAAAATCATGCCGACTGGGAGCTTTACTGGCGTGCGCTGCGTAAGTCGTGAGAGATAAATCAAATTTATGTTCTAGAGTATTGTATATCTTAAAAATTGCAACAAAAAAGTCCGCGATGGCATATGTCTATCTTTTAAGGGTGACCCACAATAACCATTTTTATCTTTCAATATAAAATTTTCATTGTTATTTCCGAAGCTATTTTGACCGGTATCTTATTAATCCTTATCCAATTAAATAGGTTATTTAAATTAGGCATTCCATTTCGATTAAAATATGCCTTTACATCACATCATTTAAATGAATAGTTTAAGAGATATCACAGTTTCAAAATTACGCGTAACAAAATAATTATGGTTGACCACGCGGGCGCTGTAGTAGCCTACCACTGCGTCCGCTGAAAGTTAGTCAATGATCTTTTCCTTGGCTATTAGGTATGTATTCTTGGTAGAACGTTCCCGTGGGATATTTTGCGACATCCACGCGGGCGAAGCCGCGGGTAAAAGCTAGTTATACATATAACAAAAGGTATTTTAATAAAACACGTATACTAAAAGATTAATATTTTAATTATGCTTAATTTGGTAAAGGTTTCAGAAAAATACGCTTGATAGCTTTTGCGTAATTCTTAGTTTTTTTTCCACGTTAGACATAACTTTACAAATTAATTTCACTATGTAACATAAACATATTCTAAAATATTCCTATATCTAATTACGAAATAAATTGTCTAGTATAACACTTTTTTTTTCAAAGATAAAGACTAGTCGTTTAGGAGTAATTACCAATTTAAAATCATTAAAAGTCGTATATCTGCGCCTTAACATGTAGGTAGGTTCACATCGCTCGTTATAATTAATCGTGGGTAGGCTCGCATTTCCCATGAATGAATCAAGTATGCTGCGCTGGTCGCCAGTGAACTGATTGCATCAACTGTAAAGACTGTTAGGGCTTCGTACACACGTGTTACGTTAATTTAGATTATGTTAAAACTGATAAGAACTTCTCATGAACTGAACGAGCGGAGCGAGCCATGCATGCGAAGCGAGCCGTCTCACGAGCCAAGCGAGTGAAATGAGCCCATAAAGGAGTAAAGCGACAGCAGCGAGTCTGCTTACGAGGGAAGCGACACTATTTATGAGTCGACCGAGCATTCCAAGAGCGTGCGATCTTTGTGTACACACGCCCAGCCGCTTGAGCGAAACGAGCTATCTTACAAGTCGAAAGAGGGAAGTGCGGCCATTCAACAGAGAAATCAGCATTAGGGTATCGCGTTAAGAACAGCAGCGTGTAGTAGCATTAGGTACCTCCAATGGACAGACTATTTGCAACATACATATTTTATTGCGTTTCAAAAAGCATTTTATGTAGTCCGGACCAGGCATGTTGTTTTTGAATCTTTTTATTGCTACTACTAAATTGTCTAAGTATCCCTTTATCAATAATCTAAAGTCCATTGTTTCAAGGGGATATCCCCATTCAGAATAAACATTTATATATTGTATGAGGTATTCCTCTACATCCGGCGCTAAAGCTGTTTGGCCACCTTGCTTTTTCATGATAAAAGTAGTGTGTCTATGAAGGATTGATTTGGGAATATTATATTTTTTTGCGATATCTACTAACAATTTATTAGTACTGTTGTACTCATTCAGTGCCTGTTCCATAAGTAGCTCGTCATATTTTTATAATTTTTTTCTCGACTTTGTATGTATTATCGGAAGTTAGCAATCTGAAAGGAAATAAGCTTAATGAAATACCTATAATTGTAACAAGCTAATATACTTTGCAAACACTAATAATCCCCCGGCACATATCCATCGCAACTTTTTTCGTAATGTGTGAAAGGATGTACCTTTCACACATTACGAAAAAAGTTGCGATAGATCTTCAAAACGGCTGATGGTAATGCATTGAAATCGTCTGCCAGAAATGGTCAGCTAATAATACTGTAACTCGTCCCATTTGTCAATTGTTATTCCTAATATGTTGTAAAGATCTATTTAAGGCTTCGGAACCCCGCTTATGAGCCTATGGCTCACATACTCTCATCCCAAACAATTAATTTCGTTTTGCAGAGTATTTCTGCCATATTACTTTGTTTGGGTATATTGCAGAGTGGGGTTTCGGGTCGTATCAAATCGAGAGGACGTTTAAACGCGGAGTGTGCAGTTTTACCTCCTTCCAGCAGAATGGCAGCAATTCTGGACGATAAGTCGATACGCTACGATGCGACCGCTAAGGCGATATCACGATTGCTTCTGACTTTGGCCAACAGTAAATAGAAAAGTCTTGCCTGTTCCAGCAGGTACATCAAAAAGAAAGATATACCACCTACACCTGCGTCTATACTGGAAATAATTTTATAATAGATATGTCTTTGTTCATTGGTTAGAGAGCCTTCACTACTTGACACCAGTTCTGCTAAGGAATTGACATACGATGTCAATTAAGAAAAGGAAGAAAAGTACTTGTTTCCTTTAGTTAGTCCCGCAGGGCTATTACCTATCTTGCAGAAGCAATGCGATAGCGATCATTTGTTTCATTTTGACAGTACAACAACATTCAATGCGATAATTACGTTGCAGAGCAGAATTAAATTTCGAACTTATCAAGCAATGGATTAGTAATCTGTTTCAAAACGAATTGATTGTGTATTACGTAATTAGGGTACCGGTTATTGTGTAAACCTTGAGACCTTTGAGGCTGAGGCAACCCGTACTGCTGTAGGCATTGTCTTCCTAATGCTAATACAGCTTCTCCTATTGTAACTGAAATGTTTATACGGAGGTAATGAAAGCCGAGTGTCGATAGCAAGCGTATAATGCAAACTGAGATTAATACAATGTGACACCTTATAATATACTACTATGATGACTATTGAATATTGCGGGTAACTGAATATATTACAATTCTCCACCTTAAATAATACATCTCCTTAAAACAAGAATCATTACAATTAGTACAAAACAATACCAAACTACACTACAGTACACGTAAATTACTACAATACAATTTAACAATTTAATGTAACGCCTTAACTAATCATCAACAACCTTACTATATAAAACAAGTTACAGTTACTCTATTGATACTAAAATTATTAACTAACTTAGGTACTAGAACTACTTAACGATTACAATACGAGTATTTCGGTGGTCTTTTTATACGACATTCCCGTATAGGACGGGTTCGAGCCACTTCCGGAACCAGATGCTCAGAATTAGGAGCACTTAGGCCCGTATTACAGAACCTCGCTCAAAACTCAAGCATTACTTAAAACTCGTTTAAAGCCTTTTGATTGGTTGAAACTAGTTTTAAGTAATGCTTGAGTCTTGAGTAAGGTTCTGTAATACGGGCCTTATACCCGGATCTGGACTGGGAACATTAGGGAGAGGATCTGAGCTGGCCGCGGATGTGGACGGCAACACATCGACCGTAGCGGTTCGGTCCGTCGCGATTCAACACACAGTGGTAGGGGAAACCGGGGCAATGTTCCCCTTAAGGGAAATCATGAATAAAATCTGAGAAAAACAATATAATGAAAAAAATCAACAGCCATTTATTAGTCTCATTATTCCTTATTATCATTAATTTATCTTAGGCTACCAGTCTTTGTGCTAATAGAACTTAAAAAAATAATAAGCTGCCTGTTTTGCCCCGTGTCTGGGGTAAAATGGTCATATACGGGGCATAATAGGCATGTACGTTTAAAACCGAGCACAAAAAGTACAAATGTGAAGGGATTCGTCATCATTATCCTCTTCACCGGCGCAAGAACAGTGGGCCCATCTGTGGCATGCATGGCAAGTGACCCAACCCTCAGTAGATTCTGAGTACAAATATCCACAGTACAAACATTCTATTTTCTTCCTCCGATTCGTTTTCCTTATTTTGTTCATTTTCCTTCGTCTTCGTTGTGGTGATTGTGGTTCCAGTGAGTCGGAACCGGGTGCCACATTGTTCATGGTGAGTCGAAACTGTCTGCGGTGGTTGCGGCGATTGTGGTGATTGCAGTGATTGAGGTAATTGCGGTGATTGAGGTGATTGCGGTGATTCCCCTGTGAGTCGGGGTGATGAAGCTGAGGGTGATGACCAGGAATGCGCGTTCGCTGCATGCTGGTGGTCAGGATACCCGTTGAAGCCGTGGGTGCTGGCTAGCTGTGTGACTCGCCTCACGAAAGCTTGCGGGAGTGATGATGATGATGACGTCACGCTGAAGTAGTTGCACGAAGGCTGCGTTGACGTTCATACTCGGGGTTACCAATTTAGAGGTATGAGGAACAGGGTGTAAAGTTCACTCATCCTCTATTGAAAAGGGAGGATCCTCCGGCCTCCGGGTATTGTGTCTGGCGGGCAACTGCCCGAAAGTTGATTTCGGATAGTCTTATCTATGTTATTCGCGCGGTAAACTCTAACTGCGCGATGCAGGCTTTGTGTGACGTCATGTCTTTGCTGTGTAGTTTGTATGTGGCGGTGTAACCGCTACAAGATAATGGTGGAGAATTTATATTAAAAAAAATTAAAGAATCATGTAGTCAAAAAGGCATAACATTAGAATATACAACATTAGAATGTACATGCCACAGCAAAATGGTATATCCGAAAGAATGAACAGAACATTATTAGACAAAGTTAGAGTCAAGTTTGCAGAAACGAAGTTACCTAAGGAATTATGGAATGAATTAATTTGCGCATCAGCTTATGAGCTCAACCGTAGACCGTAGTCCTACTAAAGCATTGAACGGTCAAACATCAGCTTCAATGTGGTACGGTTATAATGACTTATCAAAACTGAAAGTTTATGGTTTTAAAGCATGGATTGTAACAATACCAAAGTCAAGCAAGCTACAACCAAGAGCCAAACCAATGATAATGGTCGGCTACACTGGTTCAGGTTATAAATTATGGGATCATGTAAGTAATAAAATAGTAACTTCAACAGATGTCATATTTGACGAATCAAAGATTATTTATCAACTTGAAAAGCAGGAGGAGATAATATAGTATCCCTATGAAAATGTAGCAATATTCAATGACGAAAACGAAGACAAATTTAAAAATATATCGTAAAATATACCAGAAAGTAGACAAATAAGAAATAGTTTAAATGAACAAGATGATTCAGATGATTTGAATGAATCTAACTACATCACAGATGACGATGATGATATTATTATACAAGATGGAGATGATAATAAAATAACTACAAGATCAGCTAGAACTGTAAATCAACCTAAACACATGAATGAATATCATCATAATATAGTGCATATTGTTTGATTACAACTGAAAATATAGATCCAACTTCGTATATAGAATCTGCGAAAGATAAAGATTGGTTAGAAGCTGTAAGTAAAGAAATAAACTCATTAAAAAAATTGATTGAATGTCCATGTGGACAGAACCAATAGATTTACCCAGAGGAAAGAAGGCGATAGACACAAAATGGATATTTAAAACAAAAGAAAACGGTTTAAAGAAAGCTCGATTAGTTGCTAGAGGATTTCAAGTACAAGAAGAAGACTATTTTAACACAAACTATTCACCTGTAGCTAGAATGAGCACAGTAAGAACTTATTTAGCACAAGCGGTACAGCAAGATTACAAAATTTATCAAATGGATGTACCAACAGCATTTTTAAATGGTTATTTAAAAGATGAAGTTTATATCAAAGTACCACAAAGAGTTATTTATTTTATTTATTTATTTATCACACCCACTATCCTTACAGGATAACCCCAATACAATAGTGGTTTGCAAACACACCCCAAATAAATTGAACAATCAACTTACGGCTAAAACTTAAAAATCAAAAAACAAAATACAAAGCAACACTAAACTCTATTAAAAACACAATCTGAAGTCAGGCTTCAGAATTATATGTACCTAAATACTATAAAAACTTAACCTAAAATACAAAATCAAACTCAACATTGTATCATAGTATTTAAATATAACTAACAAAATTCAACAAGTTAATGCAAATAGAAAGAAAGTATTGAAGTTAAATAGAAGTTTACATGGATTAAGATAATACTTAATAAATCTTCATGAATCGCACATTCATTTGTTCCAGTTTGTCTACAACGTCTATAAAGTTGTTCCCTGATGTCGTTTCCTTTTTCATATTTTGCCAGAATAAGTTGCTTCAGTAGCGTTGCTTTCCTCGCAGGACATATTTTGCTAGCGTGAGTTTCGTTTAGCTTTTCATGAGCTGTTTTGCAGTTTTTAATTTGACGTTTAAGTTCAGACGGCGATATTATGAGTATTAATTCACTAATAGCTAGCATGGTATCTTCTAAGTCCGTCTCAACAGATTTCCTTTTATAAATCAATTGATTTCTCTGCGTATTTCCATAATTTTGCTTTTACTAAAACGGCTTTGACCTGTATTACCCATGTGTCATAATTTTCTTTGTTTAAGTTTTCAATTCGGTTCGACATCTTTGCTTTTATTTTAGTTTCCTTTTCAATTATGTATTCATTATGAACGCTCTGCTACGATGTGTAAATTCATTGGGTATTATTGTACTAACATACCTCAATGGTGAGGATGTGTTTTTATATCTGCTTTGAATAAAGTTCACTGAATATTAATCGTATTTTTTTAATATGCCAAAGATTGTTACAGCTATATTATTTTCGTAACTATGGTAATACTCTAGACAAAACATCAAGGAGGTACAATCTTTACAGGTATTTATATTGCACGACTCTTAATGCGAAGCATTAGAGTGTACTCTATGATCGAAAAAAATTTTTTGCCCCATTTCTGTAACTGTTTTTAATGTTACACTCCTGCTAGTACACAGAACCTACTTAATTTATATACCATTGTATAGATGATTAAATGGAGATTAATACTATACTTTTTAACAATTGATTTAATGCAGCAGAAATGAAAAAAGCATCAAAATAGTTAAAAAAAAAATCCTGTCCGTCAATTTATAAACCCTGAAAACATTGTAGTTTGCTATAAAATCAATTAATTGAGTAAATTTTTTTTTATTCATTCGTTTCAGCTGTAGAAGGAACCCTATTGAAAATGGCTCTTTTATTCAAAGTAGTTAAATTATAATTAATAAAATACTAACTAAAATATAATATCTTTATCTAAATATTTCCAACCTTTGACTTGATGTCCGTAAGTTGCCTAGCAACTGCCAAGTAAATATCTTTGTCAGTCTTTGACATTACGACTTCATGAAAAGTGATAAATTGTTCATTTTTGTTAAAAACTATGTTTTGAATTTCTTTTTCGTTTATGAATGAGTGTTAATTATGAGGCGTGCACTTTTGGATTTTCCAAACTATATTTTTCTGCGACGGAACAACAACATTGACAAACAAATGATAAATGAAGTACACAGAAAACACTTCTTAAATATTTTTTTATAGTTTTACTTTACTGCCCTGCAAGATACTAATAATTCACGCCAGATTCTTGGAAAAATATTGCAAATAAAAAATAAAGAAATGATGTGTGTTCTATTTTCAAATATACCAATATAAATTCAGCCTATAAGATACTGTATAACTTGCCAGTGTCAAACGAGTAAAGAATATCTAACTACGTTTGGCATGACCCTCGTAATAATATGTAAAATTAAATAAAACACCAACAATAAAAACAGCGTTACATATTACGAGCTCCAAGACAACGTGGTCAGAAGTCAGACCAAATAAAAACTAAGACTTAGCGCTGTAAGCAATGACGTGAGGCCGGTTTCATAAACATTTGTGCACTTAGTGAGGTGTAGTTTGATTTTAATTTGATTGTAAATATGTGCGCACAGAGCGGAGGTTTAGTTTTGGCATGGTTTTCTGTATTGTTCGCAGCGCTATGTCTTTGTTTTTTATTTGGTCTCAAGATCAGGGGCCGTACCATGAACATTTTAAATACTTGTCAAGTACAGGGCAGGTCAACTTGGCATTTTAACCTGACAGGTTTTCTATTTGTACCATGAGCATTTCCGTCTGACCTGCAATGTATCAACTTCAGACCTGCTACGCTATCGTTGACCGGTACGTCATATTATAAACAAACGTTCGGAAATACTTTTTCGGAATGTTACCGGTTTTACGGTTATATAAAATTTATTTGATAAAAAAATAAAATGATCAAAAAAATAAAATAAAATAACTATGTTTCATAGCAAAAATCTTATGTAACATGATTATGACGTCTGAGGCCCTTTTAGATGTAAAATAAAGGTACCAGCAACAACACCAACCTACTTGAAAACTTACCAAAGTTCTTACTATTTTCGAACGACTATAGCGTGTCAAATAAATTGTCAACAAGACAAGAATATTTATTGATGACATAAAAATTGGAACATTATTTTGTTTAATAATCACAAGGATTGCAATGGGGTACATAAAAAGGGCTCAAACTCGAGAAATATATCAGATTGTGGACGGAAGTGACGGAACATGATGTGAATTCTATTGTTGGTGGTGCTTTAGAGGCATGAGGAACAGGGTGTAAAGTTCACTCATCTCATTAGAAAAGGGAGGCTCCTCCGACCAGACGGGTGTTATGTCTGGCGGGCAACTGCCCGAAAGTTGTTTTCGGATAGTCTTATATATTTATCATGCTGGATTTGTGTAACGTCATGTCTTTGCTGCGTAGTTCGTATGTAACGGTAACCGCTACAGTGCTATCGATGATTCAAGAGGCTGGGCAAGGCTGGACAGCTGTATTTTGTTTTTTTACTAAGACTATGAATATTGTCTTTACCTAAAACATCTATTAAACATTAAATTGGTTTTTATTTATATGTATTGTGTTCTTGATTTATATTTATTTCACATCTACTTACTCGTACCATTTCTACAACAACAGTAGACGACAAAGAGACTGTTTTTTTCGTGGTCTATAATTTTAAATAACGCCATAATAGTATTATATTCACAAATTAACATGTACTTACGTTTTTTGTTTTAAATTAACGAAAACAGGTCAATAAAAGTTAGTTTTACACGCCTGCTTAATATGACAGCAGGGCAGCTCAGTTTTCAAGGTTTTATATGTCAAAAATGACTTGAGGGTAGAGCCTATCGCAGGTCAGACCAGTGAAATGTTGTCACGTGACCACTGAGCGGCTTTAGTCACGTGATCGCTGGCTCGCCTGTTATTTGACGTGTTCATAGTACAAAATAGCCCGACAGTTCACTTTCCGTCGAAAATTGACCTGCTATAAGAGTGCATGGTAAGCCCCCAGGATAAGAATGTCACTGTTCAGTTGAGAACATCTTTATTTTTATTGTCTTATATATATAGTAGCTTTTTGCTACTGTTTGCAAAAGCAAAGAAATAGTCTAAACCCCCTGTGAATAACAATGTAAATAATTGTACCCTTAGCTACCGGATTTTACAATAGGTGGCATGCGAGTTTTTTGATAAGAGTGAAAATGTAACCGAAGTCTATAACCTGGATTAACCACATAGGGTAGTACGTTCCCGTGAGATATTTTCCGACATCCTTCGGGCAAAAGCTTAATAAAAAAAAAAGACGTGTGGCACTCGGGGACAGCCCCGGCGAAGCTATTGCATAGCATTTTTTATCAACTTATTATCATAGCATTTTTCAATACAACACTCTCGTATCATTCGTTTAAGTAAATTTGAACTTTGTTGTCAAGCAGTTAAACATAATTTTCAATACAACACTCTCGTATCATTCGTTTAAGTAAATTTGAACTTTGTTGTCAAGCAGTTAAACATAATTTTCAATACAAAACACTCTTTTCTTAGGTAGTATTTTCGTTACGAAATTTCTGGATTAGGTCTCCACGCTCAAGGCCCGCGATAGAAGCTATGCAATAGCTTAAACATGTTGGTGCTTGAACCTTTACGGGCATACACAGAACAACTTACTTGTTATAGGTATATGTACAACTACGAATAATATTCGTAGATGTCACAATCACCAGCAGAGAAACCTCACCGTCTCTTATACCAAAAGTAAAGCTGTTTTTTTTATTATATGTCTGTCTAACAAAATCAATGAAATTAGTTTTGAAACCAGGGATATAACTTCCATGTGTGTATCTGTGTGCTGCTGTTTTTCAACATAGCTCCCCAACCGATGAACCGATTTTAACTTATTTTTGTTTGGAAAGTAAGTTTGAAGATCATCATGAAGAACAGCTTTATTGCCAGAGATCTAGTTATGTTTTTATTTTAATGCAAATTCATGAACAATGTCAATCCTTGAAATTATAAATAAATAAACTTGACGGTTTACCAACGCGAGAACATGCAACATACAACTGACCATGTGAGAAGCATGGATTTTCTAAATCTAACCCGCCAATTGACATTGTTTGGCCTTTCTTAAGGGAATCCGGTGACGCTACTACAATACATGCTGAGCTGTTGGTATTACTATCTTGTTTATCTAAACCTGCAACAGTATGAAGTTTCTTGCTTCGGCATACGAGTACATTAACATAGTGCCCCTTCCTGTCACAAATCTGGCCGTTAGTGTCGACTGCAGGGTAATTCTTTCTAGGATGCACTCGCCCTCCACAGAAGAAACACTTTCGCTTAATAGAAACTGCTATTGGTTCCTTGTTCCCTTCTAAGCCTTAGCCTTAAAGAGCACTCAAATATAAAACATTATAGCTCTGTGAACTCATTTCAGCCATTTCTAGGGATAACGCGTGATTGTAGGCATGGTCGAGAGTTAACGACAGATTTTCAAGTAGTCGTTGTCTAATTTTGTTTGATTTGATACCAGAAATAAATGCATCTCTTAAACTATCACTTTTATTTGTTTCCACATCAACTTTTTCCAGTCCTTTGCCATTAATTTTAGACCTTGAATATCATTGAGGTATGTAGTACAATAATACCTCAATGTTGAATATAGGTGTCAATGTTTTCTTCACTCTGTTTGATTTCTCGTTGCCAGACGTGTCTAGCGTAAATTATATTTTTTTGGGTTGTTAAATATATCATTCAGAGTACTCAATGCTGCTTCGTAAGTAGTACACACACTGATAAATGAGTAAATTCTAGCGGATACATGATTTATGAATAAATCTAAAGTAGTTTTTGCCTATTTTCCGCAGAATGACAGGAAACTTTCGAATGTCCTCTTCCAGTACTCCCAAACCCTAGGGGCGGAACTGTCCGATGGATCAATGTCCAATTTATCGGGACGATATTGATATTTTTATTTATTTCATTAACAATTTTTACATTGTGTCGAAAAGTATTAATTATAAACTAACACAATATACAAACACAAAATAACACAAGATAAAGACATACAAATAAAATTTACAAAATAAAATGAACAAAAATACATAATTTAAATTATTCAAAATTTTATATTAGAATTCAGCGGATTTAAAAAAAATTGATAAAAACATTAAATTTAAAATTTACACCAAAAATGTCAAGAAAAGAGGAAGAAAAAAAAAAAGATATACATTATCTTGGGTAATTATTTTAGACACCGATACAAATGTCAAAAAATTACATATTATGTCAAAAAAAATCAAATATAAGAAAAAAAGGTTAACAATCATGACAGTTCCCCAGACACAGTCCCTACACATCACTGAGAAACTCATTAAGTGTATAATAGCACTTTTCCAGCAGAAATGACTTTAACTGGTTTTTAAACTGATTTATATTATATATGGATTTTAATTCTACTGGTAGTTTATTATACAGTTTAATTGACTGATAGCTTGCAGCATGACTAACAACTTTCAAATGCGGTTGTATTTTATATTGTAAATCTTTACGCCTTGTAGCTTCCCGTTTATTTCTTTCCTCAAGTGTTTCGAAATTGTGTATCTTTTTCATGAGGTCTGTGAGTAGAACTAAAATATACAAGCAAGGCACCGTTAATATTTGCAGTTCTTTAAAGTACTCCTTACACGATTCCCACTGTGGAATTCTAACCATGGTTCTTATGGCCCTTTTTTGGATAACAAAAGCAGTATTCAAATTGTACGCGTAGCTACCTCCCCAAAGAGCGATACTGTATCTCAGCTTTGACTCAACAAGCGAGTAATATACTATTTTTAATTGTTTATTAGAAATCTCATCTCGAAGGCTTCGAAGGGCATAGCAAGCTGAACTAATTGAACTTTCTATGGCTGTCAGTTCCTTTTTCCAGTTTAGGCTTTCGTCGATATAAATACCTAAAAATTTCACGCTGTCTACTAATATTATTTTATTATTATTCAAAGTTATGTCAATTGAATCTTTGTTTCTCGCTGTAGTTCTAAATAACATGGCATTCGTTTTATTTGTATTTAAGTTGAGATTGTTGATGGTAAACCAAGAATGAAAGAGAGCCAGAGCCTTATTAACCTTACTTCTTAGAGTTTCTATATCTTCTGCGGCTATAATAGCATTCGTATCATCAGCAAAAAGAACAAGTTCTGTATCAACATGTGTTAGCATATACTTAATTAGATCATTAATAAACAAGATGAAGAAGATTGGTCCTAATATTGAACCTTGTGGAACTCCTTGTCTAATTAATTTTAGACCCGATTTGTACACTTTTTCACATTTTTCTTCTTCCACTTTAATTTCTACATATTGCTTTCGATTTTCTAAGTATGATTCAAAAAGACTTAAAACCGGTCCTCTAACACCATAATGCTCCATTTTTGCTAATAGTAGCTTATGATTAACTGTGTCAAAAGCAGAGCTTAGATCCAGGAATAACCCTACGACTTTTAATTTCTCATTAATTCCGTTAACTACCTCCTCCATTAACGTATTAATTGCGTCATTTGTTCCCACATTTTTCTGATAACCGAATTGTCTACAATTAAGAATTTTGTTACGATTTAAATGTCTTAGAAGCCTTATTTTAAGTATTTTCTCAAAAATTTTAGAAATTATAGGTAATAAAGAAATCGGCCTATAATTATTGGGATCTGATTTGCACCCTTTTTTATAGGGTAACGGATAAACGGTTTTAATCAGCAAAATACAAGCAAAAATATAAGGGAAGATCAGTCGTATTGACGGATAAAATAACAACATCATTTTTAAGACCAAAGGAGTTTCTATATCACCACACTTTGTGACTTATTAATAGTAGTAAATCCAGTGAATTCAAGAGTTCAACAGTAT
Organism: Conistra vaccinii; assembly: GCA_948150665.1. Classification (NCBI taxonomy): domain Eukaryota; kingdom Metazoa; phylum Arthropoda; class Insecta; order Lepidoptera; family Noctuidae; genus Conistra; species Conistra vaccinii. The sequence goes on from OX411315.1 coordinate 19,966,120, forward strand.
AGTGGACTGCATCGTCAGGATCAACAACAGTGTCAATCGATTTTAAGGACATCTCATTGCTGTTCTCTGTCTCTCAGTGCTGACTGTTGTATTTTAAATTCGGAAGCCATGTGCAAAATTGTACGTTCCTAGTCAAATTAATTTCGGCTACGCGTTGATATGCCAGTCAGTCAGTCAGTTTCTCCTTTTATACAATGTGTTTGGTCTCGGACTGTACAAACTTTAAGGGAAGGTAGTTTGCTCTATTTTATCAATAAAATTATTCTACATGGGGGGTCGGAACCCAACCCCCGCTGAATGGCAGCCATTTTTGTATTTTAATCGCCTTTTATGAAGCGTGCATACTAAAAGTACTTTAACTTTGGAATTTAATGTCCAATCATCGTAAAAAAAAACACTTTTAATAAGTGAAAAGTGTTAACAATGGGTTGAATAACTCAAATACTGACAGTAAATGCTGCATCATATTGAACTTTCATCTGGTGAACACCGTGGCTCTTTGGAGTGGGGGATGAATCAAAAAGTTCATTTTGAGCCAGTCAACACCAGAGAAGAGCTGCTGGGCGTATTCCCGTTGCTGCAGCAGAAACTATGGCTGATCTGAGAGAAAAACCAAATCGTTATGAACTCACTACCTACGCAAGCCTATGTTCCAACACCAATATCTCTTAAACCAATTGTCATAGAATCAAGTTTTTGGTATCATTACCGATGAAGTCCGCCCCTGCCGATGACGTCAAAAACGCTCAAGCACCGAAGCGCATTCCGACCACGCCGGATGTTAATGACCTTGATAACAAAAAACGCTCTCCCGCTGTTTGAAGTGGCTCTGGGCACAATATGAATACTTTGTTGTGTTCTTGAATACACAGAGCATCATATTATTTATAAACAATGCTCGTAAGACGAGAATCGTATTTATAAACAAAATGTAATTATCAGATACGGGGGAAAAACGTGTTTGTTCCGGTTTCATGTCTATTTCTGATAAAACTACTGTATCAATTTACAAGAAATTTTGCAAATTACATTATGAATAGTTATGTAATCTAACAAAAGCATTTGTTTGATAGTCCTACGTAATATTTTCATATTATTGAAACTGAAACTTCATAGCGCGCGGTGCCGACTTTGTCGCACGGTTTACCGGGTAACATTTCTTTGTTCAAAAATAAAATTTTATGATGGTATTTCGTGATAATATTATCTACAACGATGCATTATCTACTTCTAAATGAATATTCATCTATTTGCTGTCGATTACACACAAAAAAAGTCGAAATTCATCATAGAATGATAACGCGTCACAACGGTTTGGCGCGTAACATTACTTTGCTCAAAAATGTGATTTTATGATGCTATTTCGTGAAAATATTATCTACAACGGTGTAATAACTACTAATAAATGAAAATATAGCCACTTACCTTCAAAATATCACACTAAATGCACTAAACACAGTCACTATAACCTCACGAGCCGATCGTTTTCTGAAATAAGAGTAATGTCAATTTTGACTTTTTTTTTTAATGTTGCCTAGTGCTAATTTTTATTTTTGAACGATTTAGTCGAGTAGAATATTTATCAGGCCATAGAGTAAAACCATCCACAGTGGATACTATCCTTTATTTGGCCGTAGAAATAGAGAACAGTGCCGCGTGAGAGGGTGTCGCACGAGGTGCGTCACCCGGGCTTGACGGATATGGACGAATTGTTACACCGCGAGTAGCAATTTGGCGCCATCGGTTGCTGCTGGGCGTATTCCCGTTGCTGCAGCAGAAACTATGGCTGATCTGAGAGAAAAACCAAATCCAAACTGAGAGAAAAACCAAATGTTTTTCGAGAGTATGTATGTATGCTCGTATGTATGTATGTACAGTAGCGGTCTTAAGTCGCTATGCCATTTTTTTGAGTAATCGACTGACGGTTCGGTTTGACTTACGACCTTCTTCTATAAGTTGTTCCACACGCACACACACTCACTTGGTTTATAACTTATAGTAGTTCATAATTTCAACCAGCAAAATGTATGACATGCTAGCTCAATGGTTACGTCCTTTGATACTTGTGTGTTTTCAGCGAGCCGACAGTTCGAATCTCTCCTGCGGATATTTTTTTTTTAAATAATTACTATTTATAGTTCACTTTTTCTTTTTAATATTTAGTTTAGTTTTTAATATTTAATATTTAGTAGTAGATCGATAATAATCATTCGTTTTTTGTTTCTTTCATTCGTCTTGTTCACATAAATAATAAAGTTTAGTAGGTAGCCCATAAAAAAACTTTACTTCGATTTTTGAAGTCTACCTACTAATCATTTTGATTTCTGTGAGTACAGATCCTGTTCGTTACGAGTATTCATATCTTATTTCATATAATCTCATAATTTATATTCTCATCAGTAACACACATCGTCGCACTAACGCGAAACAACATTATATTTCTGTTGCATTTAGAATAAGCGTCATAGAGGTGACCTTTCTTACCATTGCATTGATAAAATTCACTTATAGTTGACATGTGCCCGTAGCTGTTTGAGTAAAGCAATGGATACGCGATCAATGAGGCTTGAGTTCGAATCCCACATAAAATGTGTGAATGTTAGACCATATTTGTATTTATAACAAAAACTTTTAGATATTTGTATTTATTTAAAGTGTATTTATGCATAATATTTATAAGAAACTAAATATTAGTTTTTGTATTATTATTTAACTATTTATGTGATTAAAAATCACATAAATAGTTAAATAATATTTATCTTTTCGGTGTTGAAAGGTGGAAATAAAAAAATTGTGCTATGATAACAAAAATGTTTATTCGTTTTATTCATTTATAAAATTAACAAACTTTTATGAGAATTGTGACGTCACATTCCTACCTAGATAAAAGAAGTTCTCTTGTTAACCGTTCTTAAGATTTTTTGTTAGTGGGTACCACTACCCACTTAGTCAATTCATAATAATATAACAAGGAATGGATATTCTAATACTTAATAACACAAATATAATATTGTTGATACCCACTTATTATAGGTATCGGCAGAGTTTATGGAAAACTATTACCTATATGATATTTTAGACTTTATGCATGTTTTTATGTAACGTCACAATGAATGTTATTATATTGAGGTTATATAGCTTAAGTGTTCATTTTCTTGACGAAAAGAAGATTGAAACTAAACCTCAATTTAAGATCATTAAATAATTACGGTTATGTTAATATAAATATTTAGTGACACCGTCTAATAATTATAACCAAACATCTAGGTATTAATATTTTGTATAACTCCCATTATTTTCCATGCAGTCAAGTAGACGTTTGCGCATCGACCCTACAATATTACCACATATTTCGGTTCCTCTTAAATTTTCCCACACCTCCTTGCAATGGGTTTTTAATTGTTCTATACATCTCTCATCCCACCTTTGCACTTTGTTATGCAAGCCTTCAGCGTGAAGGGCACGGCGAACAGTTCGCACTGAAGTGTCGAATAAGTTTGCAAAGTGTCTAGTTGGTGTGAAACCATTTGTTTCATACTCGCCCACCATATATCGTCGCTGTGCCTCGCTAATAAGCGTTGGCCTTCCACTTCGCTGTCGACTAGCAAGGCTACCCTCTTCCTCATATCTTTTAATCCAGAGACTAACAGTATTCCTCTAAAACAAAAAGAAATATATATTAGTTATAATAAAGTAGCTATAACAAAATGCTACTACTAACAAGACTTCATTTTTATAAAATATAATAATATTTATTTAATGTAACAATAAAATATAAAAACTCTGCATATATAAATCCAATAACAAACACTTGTTATTTTTAATAATATTTATAATATAACAATATCCCTCTCACAGAGAGAAGGCCTGTGTCCCAGCAGTGGGAACATTAATAGGCTGATTATGTTATGTGATAACAATATAACATTAAAATATTAAAACTCTGCATTTATAAATCCAATAATAAACACTAATTATTTATCGGCCTCATGATGGATTTAAAAAATAATTAAAACAATTAATCCATATGCCACCAAATAATCTTAGGTATTTTCAAATAAAAGTTTAAGTTACAATTCATAAATAAAATCACTCACATTTAGTCCGGTTTCATCAGATATTTGTCTTCTATTAAGACCACTTTTATGCAGCGCAATAATAGTCGCCCTCGTCTCAATATTAATATTTGCATACATTTTGCAAATTTTGAGTAGTAGTTTAATTTCTCTTTGCTATTAAACCACACGTCACTAACCAACAACTACAACCAAACGACAACATTCATTCCGATCAAGTTAAATATTCCTAAAACTCATGTCTACCTCACAGAAATCTAAATTCTTCATTTAATTTAATATGATCTACCTTCCTAACTTTACGAAATGTGTGAACAAGGCGAACAAGATAAAGAATAATATCATTATATTTCTGTCCCATTACTTCCAATCAAGTAAAAACTTACAAAAAGTCTAATGCTACGCGGGATTTGAACTCACGGCTCATCGATTTTATCTGAACGCGCTTAACCGCTAGGTCAACTTGACTCAGATTGTAAGGTTGAAATTATGAACTACAATCACTTGAAGATGATGCATGTCTCTTGAAAATAGTAGGTCGTAAGTCAAACTAAACGTCAAGCGATTCCTTTAAAAAATGGCCTAGCGACATAAGACCGCTACTGTATGTCTATTTCTTTGGCACGATCTGTAGCCTAAACGGCTTGATGGATTTTAACATATGAGGTGTCGTTAGATTCGTCTTAATTGTAGAAGTGCCATAGGCTATATAATATTTATATATTGCATCTGCAAATACAAAAAAAAGGGAGGGGAAGGTTTTTTTTAAAATAAATTATAACAATATTGGTATCAAATAAAAGCTATTAACGAGTCAATGCCAAATTTAGATATATTAATAAAACTAAAAAGCTTGAAATAAAGAAAATTATTCAAAAAACAAAAAACCCGACTGCAAAAACGCATAACTGAAAAGAGAAAAACAAGCATTATAAATTAATCTATAGAATTTTGGTATCGCAGGCGGGGACAAACAAAACTTACACCATATATCCGGTTATTAGTTTGTCCCCGCCTGCGATACCAAAATTCTATAGATTAATTTATAATGCTTGTTTTTCTCTTTTCAGTTATGCGTTTTTGCAGTCGGGTTTTTTGTTTTTTGTTTATTAATATGTAAAACACGTAACATAAACATTCATCTAAAATTAAGCGCGCCGCCGCTCGCGCCGTATGGAGTCGCTCCACTTCACGCTAGAGGTTGTCCAGCAAGCTCACTAGTACCCAGCCTGCGTGAGCGAATGAAGGAATGCCATTATTATTTCTTATCTGTGGATATTATTTGAACCATGAACCTTCTTTAGTACTAACTGATCCTCGAAAAGTCTTCGTTTTTGTAATCGGAACAGATTTTGAGCCTGGTACTAGCTTTATTACCGTAACAATCCTAGACCTTTTATTCTTGGTTTAAACCATTACTTAGACCGTGTTTTGTAAGAAGACGAACCAAGTTTAATTTGTTTAGCTGTTATACTTAGGATTTTATTGGTAACTAAAATACGTCGATTTCGTCACTGATTCACTGACCTCTTATCTAGTGTACTTCTCGAAGTCCTAGAAATCAGAAATTTGGTATGTAGGCTATTTTGACCAAGATGTAAGTTTTGTAGAGTTAGAGCTTGGCTCTACATAAGATCTGATAACTTTTTAATAGTGAATGCGTTAATTTTGTGGGTCTTGGCAACTTACTTTAGGAGGTGGTGGTGGAGGTGGTGGTGAGATGTTTTTTTCAATAAGTACTGGTTAGTTACAAATTATGCTCTTATTGTCCTACTCGAATTTTTCCGGTGGCAATTTTCACAAAGTGGATATAAAGACGTGACATTTTCTAGAGGCGATAAGATAATGCAGTAAATTCCAATAGTAGGGTGTTTATTAACAAAACAAGTGTGCAAGAGGACCGCTTTTGCAACGTTAGCATAACGTAAAATGGGTTGCATCGATGCAGGGGTGAATTGAGGCAAGTCTTTGAAAGGAATATTTACAAAGTCCACACACCCCATTCAAAATGGGTCGAATACAGATGCAGTAACCGGTAATAACCGCCGTGTGTATGCGACCCTGGTGCTGAAAGGGTTCTTTTAAGGGGTTGCACCAAATTGTGTGCGTCTGCCATTGGTTAACATAATGCATCGTGCAACTGTTGCAAATAAAAGTTTCCCTAGAATGGGTTACACATTACACAACAGTAGCAAATTAATAGTAATGAAGTAATGCAGGGTTATGGTTGGCGTTCCCATCAGTCTTTACACCCAACCGTGTTTTGTAATTTTCAATATTTAACTTTAAGTTGGCTTACATACAAGGTTTATGTATGTATGTATGTTTAGACATAATGGGGTTATATCAAACACAGGGGCTACAAGTTTTGTTTGCGGTAAGCTGAGCTCATGATGTATTCAATTCATTGCTTCGTTGTCATAATATTAAGGCGATGATTTTATAAGTTGCGATTTAATTCACCCAAATGTTCACTTCACTATAATAAAGTTATCAAATCAAATCAAAACATTTATTGGCATTATACGGGTAGATACATGTGTTGTATATGAATGTTACATAACATAAATAACCCATTCAGATCACCATTTCTGGTATGCGAAAATTATCCAAATAATATTTAAGTACGAATTTAATTTATTTTCGAACATAGTACTAGTTGAAAAACGACGAACATATTCTGGGCACTCACAAGCAAACACCAATCTGCAGCTGCAGTCTTTGATAGAAACTTAACTCACCCGCAGATAAAAGAAAACGAAACAGCAAAGCTAATGTGGAAGATACAAGTCCAGACCGATATAACAGTTACACATAGGTAATAGACCTGCGGGGCTTGCACAGGGGCGTACCCAAGATGTTTGTAACAAGACATGATAAGTTTTATCATGTCTTACAATTTGTCTTAAATGCTTGCACGGGTCAACCATGTGATAAAATCTGAGGCGCGACATACCTTTCTTGTTGCTAACTTCATAGTGTGACACAGTAAATTTAAAAAATTTAAATGTCTTTGATCAGTGAATATGCGACCAAATAAAATAATACGTTTTTATAGTGCAGGTTCATACAGTTTTACAACGTTTTAATTTTGTTGTGAAATAATTCACTTTTGACGTACGAACGACAGTCAATAAGTGGCATTTGTGACAAAATTGGTGCGCCCATGGTAGCAAATAAAGCATATTGAATCCCAAATAAACGTCAAGAAGTTATGTCACAAGTCAAGAGATTATCTAACGCTACCGTGCTAGCATTTGTGACAAAACTGTTTTATCGCCCAAATTGTGATAAAATGTGTGACTCAAGCTATCTCACAGTACGCCATGCTCGCTGCGCTGAGGGCCTAAAGCTTCGGCCAAACCTAAGCGACCGCGATGCGAGGCGGGAAGCGAAGCGGGAGCGTGTACCGCGCGGCGCACGCTGCTCGTGTTATTATATGGCGCCTTGCACACCTACGCGACCGCGACGCGGGAACACAGCGTCGGCGAAGCGGGAAGTACGCGTCTTGTGGTCAGACGTGTGTACGGATCGTTACATTATTACGGACGTCTCATTATTTAAACTCCACGATGACAGACGATAATAATATAGAGATGTTTATCGAATAACTGAAAAGAGAAAAACAAGCATTATAATCTCTATATAAGGTGCTATAAAAATATCTGCCACGGTTGCAATGGGAGACAGTATTGTGTTTATAGATCACAATAGTAAAGATAAATTATTAATCATCTGTCATATTTTTTTTCATACAAAAAATATTGGTATTGATTTATTGGCATAAAGCCATCCCGTAGACGTTGCCGCACCGCACCGAATTCAATTCGCAAAACGCCGACGCCGTTCATACACTGTTGCCATTCTTATCAAACAATGCCGCTGCGCGCCGGCCACTCGCTCGTCAAAGCGCAGCCCCGCGCGCCCCCACCCTCACCCGCACTACCCCGTTCGTCGCACGCGCTAGCCGACCGCGACCGCCCGCCCGCGCCCGCCAGTCGCCCGCCCGCCCGCTCGGAAGTTAGTTCTGCGGTCAGCGTGCAGCGTCGGGAATATCGCGCGCGCTTTTTTTTTAAATGCCTCCCAGACGACGGTATTCCAATCAAGAATATCTTGAAATGGTATTGTGCTATCGCGAGTGTAAGAGTGAGGTTTGGTGTGCGAGTGAGTCATCATACCATTCTGGATGCAGTGTTCAGATTTAGAGAACACGGCCGCTTTGACCCGCCTCCGGTTGACGCAGGCAGGCCTCCATTCTCTGCCGAACTCGAAGAAGAAGTGTTGGACTTCTTCTTCTTCTTTTAAGTGTGATAGGAAGTTTATCATCTTATTTACGTCAGTTTTTTGGAAGAATGCGGTAGCTGGTAAGTAATTGCACTTTTAAAACACTTGTTTGCCTGCGTATTATTGCGTACCTACTAGATTAGTTAGGTACTGACGAACTAGTCAGCTGATTTCAGTTTTCATTCACAGAACAGATGGAAAGAGATAGCAGTTGTTTTCATTGACGAAGCGACACATCGCGCGTATTTTGTGAACCACGTTATGCAAAGTAGAGTCAATGTTTATTTAACTACTTTATTTTCTAAAATCGATTTAACTGTGACGGGGTACAAAATTTCTTCACTATTGTAATCTTTAAACACAATACTACCTCCCATTAAAGCCGTGGCATATATTTTTATTGCACCTTATATATAAAATTCTCGTGTCACGGTGTTTGTTGTCAAACTCCTCCGAAACGGCTTGACCGATTTTTATGATTTTTTTTGTGTATATTAGTTAGGTATGAGAATAGGATGTAAACTATTTTTCGTACCCCTAAGTGATAAGGGTGGTCCACCCCAAGTTTGTTTTTTTCTTTTTTTGGATAATTTTTTTTTTTGTAATATTTTTATGATTTGCCATAAAAAAATACATACAACCCTAAATTTTCACCCTTCTACCACCAACCCCTATTTTTGAATAGCGATATTAGTACTTTAATAATTTTCTACTCTTGGCGGTCGATAAATTGATCAGTTACCACTCGATCAGTTATTCCCGTCAGGCGTCTACCGGTGTCACTTCTCATCCCGTAAACAGCACAGAGTAAGGATGAGAACGAAGCCGGTCTCCCGTCGTTCTCGCACAATAAGCTTTCTCTCTCTAACTCACTAAAGTTTAGGGTCTAAAATGAATCCCTATTTGAACACGCGTGAATGGCTGGACTGATTTCACTAATTCTTTTTTCGTTATTGTAAGGAGAAGGTTCTTAGGATAGGTAGGTGAAGGTAAGGAAGGTAGGTAGGTATGTAGGTAGGTAGGGTAGGTAGGTAGGGCAGGGTAAGTAGGTAGAGTAGATAGGTAAGTAGGGTAGGTAGGTAGGTCGGGCAGTGTAGGGAAGATAGGTAGGTAGGTAGGTCGGGCTGTGTAGGGTAGGTAGGTAGGTAGGTCGGGCAGTGTAGCGTAGATAGGTCGGGCCGGGTAGGGTAGGTAGATAGGGCAGTGTAGGTAGATAGGAAGGTAGGTAGGTAGGGTAGATTGGTAGGGTAGGTAGGTAGTTCGGGCAGGGTAGGGAAGTAGGGCAAGGTAGGTAGGTAGGTCGGGCAGTGTACGGTAGGTAGTTAGTTCAGGGCAGGTAGGTAGGTCGGGCAGTGTACGGTAGGTAGTTAGTTCAGGGTAGGTAGATAGGTAGTTCGGGCAGTGTACGGTAAGTAGGGAGGGCAGAGTAGGTAGGTGCGCCGTAGATAAGTACTTACTGCTACCCGTGCGAAGCCGGGGTGGGCAGCTAGTAATCTATAGAATTTTGGTATCGCAGGAGGGCGGACTAACAAAAGTTACACCTTATTTCCGGTTACTAGTTCGTCCCCGCCTGCGATACCAAAATTCTATAGATTATAAAGCTGTTTTCAGACCAGCGCGATTTGTAGCGCGACGCGACACCGGTTATTGTTATACTGTGAAGTTTTGTATTGTTCGTGTCGCGTCGCGCGACAAATCGCGCTAATTCGAAAACAGCTTAATGCTTTTTTCTCTCTTTTCAGTTGTTTTTTTTGCAGTTGGGTTTTTATTTGTGTTTTATATAATTTTCTTTATTTTAAACTTTTTAGTCTTTGCAAATAATTATCTAAATATAGAATTGACTCAATACTAGCTTTTATTTGATACCAATATTGTTGAAAAAAAAACCTTCCGCTCCCTTTTTTTGTATTTGCAGATACAATATATAAATATAATATAATAGCCTATGTCACTCCGACAATAAGACGAATCTAACGACACCTCATATTATGTTAAATTCCATCAAGCCGTTTAGGCTACAGAGCGTGCCAAAGAAATAGACATATATACATACATACAAACATACATACATACTCTCGAAAAACATTACCCTCCTCCTGGGGCAGTCGGGTAAAAAGTAAGAGAACATACTGTTCTATACGATCTGAAACATCCCGGCTATAAAAATGTACGTAAAAAGGATAAAATATGCACGCATACACAAGAGCAAGCAATAAAAGGTCTTCATCATCAGAGTCAGACTCTGATGTTAAATAAGAGACTGACATAACACAACAATTTGGGTGTTACACTAAGCTATAGACGTGCGGCTGTGACTATTCACTAAACAAAATGATATTCGCTGTTCGCGCCATAGTCGCGCAGGTGTGCACGATATTTCCCGATTTAGTTTCGCGTTGTTGACGCTCCCGCGTCCCGCGTTGTGGTCGCTCAGGTTTGGCCGGAGCTTTAAACGGCCATATTAAGTAATTCCTCTAAATTGAATTCATTTCCTGAATTCCCAGCAGATCACTAGCAATTCCCCAAATCTTTTTATATATTTTATTTCTGTTTTATTTTCGATATTAGCTGAATCATACTCAATTCAATTCATATCTGAATCATATTTGGTGTAAATATTGCCGCATGAAAAAATAACGACCGTAATTATGTCGGTAAATATTTCTTTACAGTTTTTATTCATGAAATTAGTTTTTTTTTTCTACAGTTTAAATGTTATTTCATTATAATATGTAGTTAAAAAGACCGCTGATAAGCCCTGAAAAAAGGAAAAAATTGGATGATTTAAAAAAATTACAATGTGTATAGTACGACACAACTTAGATGTAGCATCGGCAAAATTCGTAAAACCGATCACCATCCGAACTGAGTGCGCCTTCGACATCACCAATCTTTATTACTGCTTCAGGTGAAAATGATCTTTCGAAAACGCAATAAATTGTACAGTCTTATAGCCAAATACATTCGTAAAATTGAAATGAATGAATGAAAATTTTCAAATCTATGCTACATCTAAGTTGTGTCGTACTGTACTTGTTTGTCTTACATCAATATTTAATTTTATCGCTGTACAAAGTATTCAAACGTACGTAATATTTTGTAGGAATGGAGAGGCGTGCAGCAAGTGTCTGAGGCACAATGGAATATTCTCCTCGATTTCTTGGAGTGTATCCCCAATATGGCTAGAGCTCGGGGTTATAATAATACTGCCCGAGATAGAGCAGAGTCTTCTCGCCAGTGATCCGAGCTAGCTGGATTGTTCAATGCCGAGGGAACTGGCACAACCAAAACCCCCGAAGATTGGTCTGTTGTAGGTATTTGTATATACACATAGTCTTTTTTTTCTCATCATCAGTCAACCGTATCTAGCATGCATCAGCAGTTGCCAGAGGTTTGGGTGCAGAAGAAGTACAGTGCGTATTTTTTTCCTGATTTTAAGTTATTAAAGTAACCGTGTGACTTGAAAATAATTATAGTAAATAAATAGTAATATATTATAATCTCCTCGGTCAATATCGAACGTCTCAAGTAAAGAAGAAACTGAATTGTCGGGATTGATTGTGTCCATTGTATCAATATGTTGAAGTTTGTTAAATAAAACCTAAATCTCGGTTTATTCTTTTATTTTAATTTATTTAACAAAATGGAAAAATATCTACGACGAGAACGTTTCGACGGGGACCCGTCCTCAAGCCACGATCTGTCCCCTCAGTAGACACATTGGAAAAGCACAGTCGAAAATTTACTGACTACGAACGAGAAAACTATTGCAAAAGAAACTAAATTCCGATTACTAACTAATCATCTGTCCCTTATGACTTTTGTGTGCATACAGGATTGCATGTGTTTATTTGCCTGGGGCGGCAGTAGGATTTATGGCAACACAAAATTATTTAGTTTTTTAGTCTGTGTAAGATAATGTCAATGGTCTTCTTCCGTCCGCCATCTAACGTGCGTGGTTTATACGCTATCAGTGAGCAATAAAAGTGTTATATTCAGCAAGTCGTTTCAATTGATCAGATAATTCATCCTAACTAAGGAACTGTACCAGGGTTATTCAGTTCTGCCAATGTTAGTTTAGGTTAGATGTAACGGGAGGAGTTTCAACAGCTGGTCCCACTACCGCCACAGTTCATACCGGCGCAGTCCTTCGCTTTCTTGTGTAGGGTACTGTAGAGGTTGTAACCTGACATGCTATTAGGTTGCAACCTCCGCGAGTTAACCGATGAAACCCGGAAGACTCGCTTTAGAGTCGTAAATCGTAAAGTCGCTCGGGACCCGACGACACGGATACGTGTCGGTCGGGTCGGCCGGTCAGTACGGTCTTCAAGCTCCGATTTTACTCTATTTATGGTCTGTATCTAGTCTGTTTTCAGCTTTATTCTATGGTAGGATAATATACCTGTCAAATAAATCGATTATCCGGAAAAATATTAATAGGCAACATTAAAAAAATAAAGTTGAAACTGACAGTCCGGGACAGTCAAATGTCAGTGTCGGAAATGCGCGGGGACTGACCGCTGTACGCAATGTAGTTCGTTATTGTTATTGTTTTTTAGTGTGTTTCGACGGGAAGTGATGTTTTTTATGTTATTACGTTGTTTTACCATCGAGTTATATAAATATTTGCATGAAAGAACATAGTAATATCTATACTTTGACCGTACCAAAAATAATGTAAACAAACCAGTGATTGATGTGTTATTTTGAGTTTTGTGAGTGTTTTGTGTATGTTATCGCTGGTAAGTGATACTATTTATTAAATTTAAACCCCAATTTAGATATTTGGATAATATTTCAACAAAAATAGAGCGTCCAAATATTTTTTTGAACCACATAATGTTACGTAATGGGGCGAATACCTATTTCTTCGTATGTTTTGAATTTTAGTATTTTTATTTACTTATTTTGTCTGTAAAAAACGTTGTTCATAGATAGCATAGCTAATAATAATGTATCGTAAAAAAATTCATGAGATTTGAACCAGTAGTTTAGTCATAAATCACCAAAACAATAAACAAAGGAACTGCCGATAACAATGTTGATTTAACAATTCGCTAGTTCACTCACGAAGTTTGTAAGTATTATAAACAGTCCTTTGTCTAAGCAGGTACCCAAAACCATTAACGATAAGACTGTAGACGAAACAATAAGTTCTCAGTTTTTGTTTATGTTAGCGCGCTCTTATCTCCGCCGCGCCGCCCGCTCAGCGGGTGGTCGGAATGGGGATTGCGTACGAAACGGGAGGTGCTTCAGAGTTGATGTTATGAATACGTGACAAATATTTTATATTTAAGTAAGTAAGTAAGTAATCATTTATTTACCAAAAAACTTAGCCTAGGTAACATCAGTGTATTTTAGGTAATTATGTGATGGGTATGGCTATTACAAAAGAGTAAGACCCCTGCCCTTCAAACTAGGAAAATCCTGTATCTTGAGGGACAGTGTTCTTTAGTGGGTTTGACACGTTTTACAAAATATTTATAATTGTGTAATAATTCTGATGTTAACATTTTACTGAGTGGGTTTAAAGGTTGATTGTGTGTGAGTGTGTTGTTGTGGGAAAAAACAGATGTTTTAGAATAGAAGAAAATATCTGGCAGCTTACCGAGCTGACAATCGCAAATATTTACAGATGCAATAAATTAAGCCTCTCCCCCACCGGTGCGTTTTTATGACGCGATAATAACGCAACCGTTATTGCGATAATGCGTCCCGATTCCTTGCACACAGCTGCGTTTTTATCGTGTGTTATTTCTAACGTAAAACACTTTAGAAATAACCACCATAGGCGCGTTTTTATATACAAAATGTTGCAAGAAAACTTATCAGAATATCGCAGGACGATGAAACGCGCGTCCTTCTCCTATTGCGACGTTATTATCGCAGCAGTGTGTAACTTCCCGGCAAAATGTAATGAAAACAGATATCGCTATAACGCTTGCGTTATTGTCGCGCGAAAACGCCGCTGTGGTGGAGAGGCTTTATCGTAGTTGTTCTACAAACAGGCATTCTATTATCAAGGTACCGTCAGCGATCCTTCAGCGCCAACAGTAATGTGCGCTCGCGATATCTTTGACGACTCATTGCCGAGCCGATACGATTTGAATTTTCGTAATTGTGTGTAGTACAATGATTCGCTCCAGTCGTGGAGTTATAATATGTTTAATGTGCAATCGTTCTGTATTACGAAAAAGAAGATTAGCTTTAACAAATCGACTATTCGAAGAGAATCCAATTGCTGCAAGATTTATCATATCCAATGGCTCCATACCAAGTAAGTAATAATGATTGTGGATACTACCGTTTCTCTTCCCGTAGGACGGATGGGCAGCAGCGTCTTGAGTACTTTCATACCATGCTCCGATCACCAATCCGCCTGAGTGTGATTATGGCAATACTCCCACTATCCGTAACTACCCGTGCCGTACCCGTGTCGTGCCCAACAGCTGGACAGTGCCCAATATGGGTTGTTTATATAAGTAATGTTTTGGACAGTTTCAATGCAATTGTAGGTGTAAGTATAGTCGCA